>OY986982.1:4117498-6517498 GCA_963920545.1 Lepidium didymum
GAACCAGCCAACCCAATGCTAACTATGTACAAGAAAAAAGAATTTAATTGTGGATTACAAAAGACTTTGCAATGGCTTGAAAAGTCTAAGCCAGGGCTAACTGTTTTTAATATTTTTGATTATCATCAATCAAAATCACATTATCATCATTCAAAATCACACACACGATTAAACAAGTTTCCAACTTCTAAAAACTTGAGCATTGATCTAATTTTAATGCTTTAGAATTTTTTTTGTTTTCTAGAGCAACGAAGAGTATTATCAATGAAACCCTAAGTTACAATAAAACAATTGCAAGAACTGATAAAATATAAAGTATAAGTTACATTTCCATCATAAAAACACATACAACGTCCATTATTGAAAACAACAGATCCTGGACTAAGCTTTCATGAATCGATATGATCAGTCACGCTTGAAATAAGGTTTAACATAAAGAAAAATGCCATAGTTGAGTATGTATTCAACTATTTCAGGACAAACATTTTTAAACAAAAACAGCATTTTCGCCCAAAATGGCGCAGTTATGTACTTATCTCCTCTTCCAATTCCGGTGAAGATTGCTTTTGCACATCTTTCCACTGATACAGACAGAATCAAATCCGAACCGAACTATATAATATTTTTAAATAAAACATACAAAAATTAACACATGTTAGTTCAAATGTCATATATATATATAAGATAATGTATAAATGTTATTATGTACAGACCTTTTCGACAAAATGAGGAGTGCTCATGCCTGTAGATACAAATCCTGGCAAAACAATTGTTACTTTGATATCTGGATTGAGCTCAACTCTTAATGTCTCAAAAAATCTTAATAAAGCTGCCTTGCTTGCCTACATTAAATTTTATAAAAATGTTAAGTCGCAAATAATTCACAGTATGTAAAAATTAGTTTTTTTATAAAAGAATTTTTGTTTATGATATCTAAAATAAGTCTTACTGTATAGATGCTTGCCACTGGCAAAGGTAGATTGGCTGAGACAGAACTGATGACAATGATTTTGCCTTTAGTTTTTCGAAGGTGAGGAATTGCAAAATAAGTCATATATGTTGATCCCCAAAAGTTTATATCCTTAATAAACACCAAAAATAAATAAATTAGTTTATTTCTTATTGCCTTTAAACATTTATTAATGAAAAGCTGAAGGAGAAACAGATTTGTGTGAAATATTCCAAGAGTCCTCCTCTCTCTGCGACTTTTAAGCCGATCGTCTTCGTTTCTCATCCTCCATCTTCACCGGCGTCGGTCCCTGACCTCCATCGCCGGCAGCCCCAATGACCAAGACCAAAAAGAAATCCCCGCGTAAATCCCCAAGTCAGAAAAAGCCCCCTTCGAAACCTGCATCTTTTTCGTCCACTCCCCTTCCCTTCGAAGCTTCGACCTTGTCCTCGGTGAACCCTCCTCTTGTCGAAGCTAACCAACCCAGACCTCCTCTGAGCTCTAAGACCCAGATTTTAGACACAGCCGCAACCCACTGTGCTGAATCCCCGCCCAACTCTGTTTCGAGCTTCGTTGCTGCTTCAGGCTCCACCGAACCCATCTCTAACCCTAACTTCTCTCAAATTGATTCTTCTGAAGAAGTAAACTCGCAGAAATCTAGCTGGTCCCATCTAGTCTTTTCCTCTGGAACCCAACTAAAGAGAAAAGGCTAACCTTTTACCCTTCCATCTGGAGATCTTTGCGTTGATATTCCGGACGAAGTCATCACCCGCAATCGTCATCGTTGGGCTAACTTATCATTGCCCAATTTCACGGCAATCCACCCTCTCCAGGAGCTCTCCATTATATTGTTAATAGTATTTGGAGTAGGAAGCTCCGTGACATTACTGTATCCACTCTCACAGAAAAAAGTTTTCTCATCCGTATCCCGTCTTCCGAAGCTCGGAAGCGTGTCCTTGCACAAGGCATGTGGGTTATTGAAAACCAAGCAATGTTTGTGGCAAAATGGGAGCCTGGACTTAGCCCGAAGATTCCGATCTTGCAATCTGTGCCTGTCTGGTTGGAATTCCGTGGCGTGCCCCACCTATACTACTCTCCTGAAGGACTCGAGCACATCGCATGGATGTTAGGAAAGCCTCTCTACCTTCACCCAACTACAGCTAACATGACACATTTGGCTGTGGCAAAGGTTTTTACTGAAGTGGATCCATCTAAGCCCTTGTCGGAAGCGGTTCATGTCCGCCACTCCTCGGGATTGGTTAAGCGTATAGAGGTGTCATGTTCGTGGTTCCCACCCTCATGTGACTTTTGCAAACAAGTTGGGCATAGTATCAAGCGTTGTCTTGATGCCCCAATCACGTGTACTTCGTGCAAGTCTGTGGTTCACCTAACTGAAAGTTGTCCTAGGCAAAAGAGATTTCCTCCCGTCATTCCTCCACCACAGATTCCGCAGTGTCTGGTCCCCCCCCTCGCCCACCTCTAATCCCTTGCAGCCAGAGCTGGCTCAATCTGCTGCTGCTTTGCCATTGCCACCCAACTCATCGGGGCATTCGAGCCACATTGCTGCTTCAGTTGCTGTTAAACCTCCACACCAGGAAAAAAAAATAACAAAACCGCTAGATGATCCTAAGGTTTTACCTCCAAAACTTAGAGGTATGACTCTGGTTATTAACGAAGGAGCGACCGCTGTCCCCAAGAAACCCCCTCATGTCCAGTCTTCTAAGAAAGCCAAAGAGTTAGCCCCTGATTCCTCTGATACTGATACATCTCTAAAGGACCTAACTGCGGATGAAGCTTATGATGAAGACAGATTTTTCCAAGTAATCTCCAAGCGAAAACAGTGGCTTCTCGCCAGTAGGGACCACCGGGGCAAAGGCCCCAAACACTAGTGTCTTTTTGATGATAGTGGATTTCCTTTGTTGGAATATTCGTGGATTCAATGATCCCGTGAAATGTAGAAGCTTTCGTAAATGGTTTAAGGCTTCAAAGGCGTCTTTTGGTAGTATAATAGAGACTAGGGTGAAGCAAAGTAGCTCAGCCAGTATTCTCCAGTCCACTTTTCCAAATATGAATTTTGCGGATAATTATGATCACGCGGAGCTGGGTAGAATTTGGGTGGTGAGGGATAATTCTGTTACTGTTTCAGTTATATTCAAATCCAACCAGATTTTCTCTTGTTTAGTAAAGCTTCCTTCATTAAAGCATGATTTTGTTGCTACTTTTGTTTATGCAGTTAACGACACTTATGGAAGAACACAACTTTGGGATGACTTGGTTACTCTTCACAAGGATCCCCGCACTGCCAATAAAGCTTGTGTAACTCTCGGTGACTTCAATCAGTCCCTGAATCCAGCTGATGACGCAAGAGATATATCTAGAATCTCCTCTGGAATGCATCAGTTCCGTAATTGTCTCTTGGCGGCAGAACTTTTTGACCTCACCTACCGAGGCCAACACTTGACATGGTGGAACCACCAAGATCATAACATCATCGCCAAAAAGCTAGATAGAATCTTGATAAATGACAAGTGGCTGCAGACTTTTCCGCTGTCCTATGGTGAGTTCTCTGAACCTGGAATCTCAGATCACTCCCCTGCGTGTGTCCGCCTAGGAACCATGGCCCCAGTAACCAATAAACCATTCAGATGCTCCAATTTTGTCACCTTGCATCCAACATTATTGCCTCAGCTTAAAGAGCACTAGGAGGGGCTTTCTTTTGTTGGTACCGTATGTTCGCCTATGTCAAAAAGCTTAAGTCAGTTAAGCAGGTTCTTAAATCAATCAACAAATTGCACTACTCTAACTTGGAACTCCGAGTTGCTGAAGCATATGACAAGCTCCTGACCTGCTAGAGATCGCTCATACTTAACCCCACTCCTTCTCTTGCTTCCACCGAGAAATTAGCTCACAAATCCTGGCTCGCTTTAGCAATTGCAGAAGAAAGTTACATGAAGCAGAAATCTCGAGTCCAATGGCTGCAATGTGGGGACCTAAACACCTCATATTTTCATCGAATGATGGCAGTGCGAAGGGCAGTAAATCAGATGCACTATCTCCTCGATGACAATGGCATAAAGCTTCACGATTCAGATGCAATAAAGGACCACTGTGTTGCGTTCTATACTGCTCTCCTAGGGGCCCTGCTCATCAGCTCCCCGATGCTTCAGTTGCAAGGATCTCTCAGCTAACAAAGTTTCGCTGCACTGAGGCTATGATCGCAACTCTTTCCGCTCCAATACTTCCAGCTGACATTAAGTCGGAGGTGTTCTCCGTTCCTCACAATAAATCACCAGGTCCAGATGGGTTCACGAGTGAGTTCTTGATTCGTTCTTGGGATATTGTTGGTGTTGATTTTGTTGCTGCAATGCAGGAATTCTTCGAAAGCGGTAAATTGCTTAAACAAATTAACGCCACTGCCATTACTTTGATACCAAAGCGTCCAGGGGCTGATCGTATCATGGATTATAGGCCAATATCATGTTGTAATGTCATGTACAAAGTTATTTCCAGAATCTTAGCAAAGAGACTGCAGGAAATTCTTCCAAACATGATCTCCAACTCTCAATCGGCGTTTGTTAAGGGGAGATTACTAGTGGAAAACGTCTTGCTTGCATCTGAACTGGTGCAAGAGGCTAATCAAAAGCATATCTCAAAACGTGGCCTGCTCAAAGTGGACCTTAAGAAGGCCTTCGATATGGTTAATTGGAACTTTATTCTTGCTGTCCTAAAAACTTCAGGTTTTCCGGCGTGTTACATAACATGGATCAGTCAATGCTTAACCACTACGTCCTTCTCTATCATGGTTAATGGGGATATTTGTGGCCACTTCAAAGGTACTAGAGGACTGAGGTAAGGGGACCCTTTGTCGCCCTCCCTATTTGTCATCACAATGGAGGTGTTTGCCAATCTCCTCACCTCGGAGTTTCAGGCTGGGAAAATTGGGCACCATCCTTTAGCAAAAAATCCGGAGATCACTCACTTAGCTTTCGCAGATGACCTCATGCTTTTCTTCGACGGGTCTTCTTCCTCTATACGAGGTATTTGCTCTGCCCTTGATGAGTTCCATCATTTGTCTGTCCTTGAGATGAATAAAACTAAGACCTTTCTATATACTAGCGGCTTGAACCTCGCTAAGGTTGACTCTCTTCACCAATTTGGCTTCCAGAATGGTACTTTCCCTGTCAAGTACCTTGGCCTCCTGCTAATACACAGAAAATTGCGAATCTCAGAGTTTTCACCATTGATTGAGTCCATTTCATCCAGATTTAATTGTTGGGCGAACAGAAATTTATCCTTTGCTGGTAGGCTACAACTCCTTTCAGCTGTTATCTATAGTATCATTAACTTTTTGGGATCGTCCTTCATCCTTCCAAAAGGTTGTGTTAAACACTTTGAACAGCTGTGTAATAAATTTCTTTGGAGTGGTTCGTTAGAAAAATCAGCTGCTACAAAGGTTGCTTGGAAAACAGTGTGTTTGCCGAAGAGTGAAGGGGGCTTAGGGCTGCGAAGTATGGCCATCTGGAACCTTACACTAAACATGCGACTTATTTGGCTCCTCTTTACTAGCACTAACTCACTTTGGGTGATGTGGGTCACAAAACATAGGCTCAAAAATGCTTCTGATTGGTCTGCATAATTGACTTCTACAAATTCTTGGCTTTGGAAATCTATGATTAGGCTGAGACCCTTGGCAAGGAAATTTCTGCGTTGTAAGATTGGAGATGGTACAACAGGAAGTTATTGGCTCGACTATTGGTCCGCCACTTGCCCTCTATTTGCTAGCTAGGGACCTCGGGTCCACAAATTACAGGGATTCCTCTTACAGCAACCATTGCAGAGGGGACTGCTCATGGTTCGTGGTCTCTGCCCAGGGAAAACACAAGAAATCCAGTTCTTGCACTTTTGCGCAGTACTTTACAGCAAACAATACCTCCTTCTCCTTCCAATGGACCTGATTCCTTCCAATGGCAGATAGGAGATCATCCTCATGACTCATTCTGAACGAAGCTCACTTGGAATCATCTCCGACCTAAGGGGGAGAAAGTAACTTGGCTGAAGCTAGTGTGGTTTAAGGGGCATGTCCCTAAGCTCGCGTTCACCTTTTGGATCTCAACCTTGGACATATTACCGGTCAAGAGTCGCCTTCACCGTTGGGGATCCGCTACAATTGATGCATGTACCCTTCTGCAGCGCTTCCTCCGAGACAAGGGACCACTTATTGCTTCATTGCGACTTCAGTGAAGCTGTTTGGAAAAGGATCCTTACAAAACTTGGAGTTTGTTATTTCAGATTCAGGAATTGGAATCACCTGCTTACGTGGCTGAAACAAAGTCCATCTCGAACTACAACAACCTTCAAGTGTTTGATTGTCCATGCTACAACTTACGCACTTTGGAGGGAAAGGAACCTACGCATCCACTCCAATTGCTCAACAAGCGAGGCTGCAATGTTTAAGGCAATTGATCGAAGCATTCGGGACACCATACTCTCTCAGATGCACACGATGAAAACCTTTTCCAATATGTTATCTATGTCGTTCACATTTGATTGACATTTATGTCTCGATCATCTTTTGGCGAGATTTCCACTACTTGTTTCTGGAAACTCCCTACTGCTAGTTATTGTAACTAAACTACTTTTGATATAAAAATTTACATTTTATTAAAAAAAAAGCTGAAGGAGTAACTTAACAAAACAAAACAGACCAAAGCGTTCCGACCGAAAACAGAGTTATGCCACAATAACAAAATGTCTAGCTGATGCCTCATTAGGGACAGAAAAGCCCCCGATCAAGCCCTAGCAATGGAAAGAGCTAAGAAGGATCTCCCTTAGCCACATATGATTGCAGGCGCCCTTCTATAATAATACTAGTAGCAATCAACCGAGCTGCCTCATTGGTTGTAGTATACGATAGTCGCAATTCACAGATTTGAAAGCTTTGTCAGACTTTGAAGTATGTGAAATGCGACTATTTAAGTAATGTTTTTCATAGGTTTGAATTAATTGATTAATGTTTAAGACTAGCGTTTACATTAATAATTGCCTCTCAAATTATTGTGTTGAAGTCAATATAGCCAACTATGTAAAGAAGAAAAACTAAAAGAACTCACCATTACAGGTTTAGCGTCTTGGATTTGAGTAAATTCTTCAAACAAATTAGCGTGAGCTATTCCGGCATTGTTGATCAGGTGATCAACTGTCTAAGATTTGATCATTTGATTAAATTGTTAACCATTTTACATATTTAAATCTGACCAGAACTTAAAAGAAAAAACTTACGTTTTCCGAAGTGAAGAATTGTGTCATCGATAAACTTCTTGCAGTCGTCGAGAAAAGAAACATCACCAGGTAAAATGATAACATTAGCAGATCCTAATTGGCGTGATCTTTCTGCTACTATCTCTAATCGATCTTTATCCTTTTTTAGAGCAACGAGTGCCAAATTTGCTCCTTTCTTTGCGTATTCATATGTGAGATTCTTTTTGGCCCAACAAAACAATATCAACAATAACATATCAGTTCATGTGGAAACTACATTAATATGCTTTTGAATAAATTAGCATACAAAGGCACAAGCTAACCTCTCCAATGCCGGAGGAAGCTCCGGTGATTAAAACAGCTTTACCGGAAACATTTTCGAAGTGAAGATACTTACGAAGATAAATCACAAGTTTAATCAAAAGATAAAATGGGTAAAAGAGGAAAAGAAAGATGATAGTAAGAGGAGGAAGAAGAAGATTGAGAATGTTGTGAAGAACTTCCATGTCTTTTGTTTTGCAGAATTATCTCACTAATACTTACTTTACTTGAATTCTTTACTTGTTTTGTCATCTAAATATAAAGAAGAGGAAGTCTTAAGTTAATAGTCAAATAAAGCTTAGACAGGGAGGCCGATGTTCGTTCGCCCTCATTAATAAGTCGAAGAAAATGATAAACAAAATAAAAACGTTTAGGCAAATTAATGAATGCCGTGTAGACATATAATGCAGCTCGTGACAGTGAAGTCATGGACCTTCCTCTACATTTAATATGTTTGTTTAGATATAGAATGTGATCGTGACAACTTTTCTTTTGTGGATATTAATAACCTTTATTATTATTGTACTTTTTTGTTACCAATTGAATTGACAAGATCCAATCGATAGCCTAAAATCCACACCTGAAATCTCTTTTTTAATCTATGTACTACATGTAGTGCAGAAGGATCTCTTGTTACTTTCATTTTTTAACATAAAAACTAAAAAAAAATCAAACCCTGATGTCACTTAATTAGCTGAATTATCTTAACTAATAAGAAGAACTCGACAATAATAATTGTTATTTTCAAAACTTAAAAAAATACTTATAAACACCATAAATTTGTCCATAATGTCCAGAATATTCAAAATTAAAATGAGCTCTATAGGTCCAAATCAGTTGTCACAAATTGAATACCTCATTTATTTTTAAATCAGCTTTCACAACTCAACAAGATTTCATTAATTAACTTCTCCTGTAAATATCTATAAGGGCATCTTCAATGTGTTTCAAATTTTTTTTTTTTTTGTCAACAATTGGATCGATAAGGTTCGATCCATAGCCTAAAATCCATCCCTATAATTCCTTTTTTTAAGCTACCATAATGCAGCGGGTAGGAATCAAACCATGGTGCCAAGTCATTAGCTAGATCATCCTAACCACCCGACTAAAAGTAATTCGGCATCTCTCTTCAAACTTTATATTTGAAAATATATATTTTCTAATGGTATTTCAAATCCATCTTCAAATTTGAAGATCTCTATCTTTTTCTGGAGATGGGAGTATGAGCTATTCCGGCATTTGATGGGAGTATGGATTATCCTAACTAATAAGAACTCGACAATAATAATCGTTATTTTCAAAACTTAAAAAGAATATTTATAAACACCATAAATTTGTCCATAATGTCCAGAATATTCAAAATTAAAATGAGCTCTATAGGTCCAAATCAGTTTTCACAAATTGTATACCTCTTTTATTTCTATATCAGCTTTCACAACTCAACACGATTTCATTAACTAACTTCTCCGGTAGATATCTATAAGGGCATCTCCAATGGTGTTTCAAATCTCTCTTTAAACTCTATATTTGAAAAAAAATATTTTCTAATGGTATTTCAAATCCCTCTTCATATTTGAAGATCTCTATTTTTTTTCAAATTTGAAGATCTTCATTTCTTCCTTCAGTTTTTGAATAAGAATTTTTCTTTATAAAATGATCCATTAATTTTTTATTTATTTTTATTTTAAACCTAACTAAAATTTTAGGATTTGATAACAAAAAAAAACTAAAAAATTATGAGAAACAATAATTTTCTGAATTTAGTAAATATTTAACTAATAAATATAACTAAAAATTATAAAATGCAACAATAACATATATAATAATAGAAATTATGTTGTGTCAGAATGTAATAATACGTTACATCAAATTTTCTCGGGATCTATTTCTCGACCTTTGACAGTGAATCCAGCCTTCGCAGGGTACGCAGTTTGTCTTCTCTGCACTCAGAATTTGAGACGCTCCTCTAGGCAATGACGTGCCTTTCATTTATCCAAATTGTGGAGGTCGAGTTTCTAGTAGATTGTTCTGAGCTTCTCAAGATGATCGAGGAGCCTCACGGTTGGCCTGCTTTCCTACCTTATCTGGATGATTTCTCAAGACTTCGAAGCTCCTTTAGGTTATGTTCCGTCCGCCACATTCCCCACACACTGAACCACAAAGCTGACTACTTAGCATGCACAATCAGCAGGTCCTCTCGGTTTTATGCCTTTATGCACAATATACCCTTTATTTAAACTTTGTATTGTTTTATGAGTTAAATTGATAAAAAAAACAAAAAAATTGGACACTAAACCATGCATGCACAAATAATATCAACAATAATAAAACACTAATTAATAATTCAGAAATGAAACATGAAATACACAATATCTATATATATATATTAAATTTGTAACAGATTGTGTACAAAGCAAGCCAACCTCTCCGATGCCGGAGGAAGCTCCGGTGATTAAAACAACTTTACCAGAAACATTTTCGAAGTGAAGATACTTACGAAGATAAATCACAAGTTTAATCAAAAGATAAAAAAGGGTAAAAGAGGGAAAGAAAGATGATTGTAATAGGAGGAAGAAGACGAGTGAGCATGTTGTGAAGAACTTCCATGTTGTTCCTTTGCAGAACCAACACTAGTTTTGCGCACTACTACTTACTTCTTTCACTATAGTTTTTGTCGTCTAAATATATAGTCAATAAAAGGGAGACAAAAAGTTCGGTGGCCTTCATCAATGATTGATGAATGACGTGTACATATATACATCTCATGAGACATGACAATGTAGAAATGGACCGGTCCTTCTTCTACAGTATACTCTGATCTGTAGGTCCTCACGTAGTAAACATTTTTATTTTTTGGTAAAAAGTTTTTGTTGTATATTCGTCAACAAACACGATGGCCAGTTGATTTGGTTCTGATTTAGCTTGGTATTAGATGATAAATTCGAATTTCACTCAGTTCCAATTGGAGAACTTTGTTTACAGATCGGTCTTGTCAATCTAATTATTATTGAAAAAAAAAAAAATTCACAAGAATTTGTAAAAAGATACTGAAAATACGATAGTTTGCTACACGGAGCAGAGATACAATCCGAAGCTAGAAAAGAGCTTCAAGAACCCAAAGAAATTCTACTAACTCAAAGAGAGCCAGCCGACCAGACTTAAAAAAAAACTAGGGAGGGGTTTAATTAAATCTGACGAAAATCACACAATAACTCATGCATAGTAAACTTGGCAAAATAAGACTTCAAAAACTGATACTATACTCTGTTATATATCTCTTAGCATTTGGATTCTTTTAATTTTGCCTTGTGCAATTGATTATAAAAAGTTAATAATATAAGATTGTCGGTGCTGTTTCATTTTTAACAAAACGACTATTTGGAATTATTGTCTTCACTATCACCGTTGAGGTTGATGACATAGAAATTAAACCCCATTTGATTTTTTTTTTTGTCAACGGCAGATAATATGATGTACCACAACTGGCCGGTTCATTAGCCAAATTCATGTATAATACAGGCGGTGGGACTCGATCCCAGGTGCATGTGCACCTGCCATTTAGTGGACTTACCAACTACCACTGGACTAAAGGCCACTTGCAAACCCCATTTGATTAAGAAAAGATTTTAATTTATTTTTTTGCAAAATCATTTATTATTCAACCAGTGGTTTTAAAATTTTATTTAAAACTTATTTGTTATTAGTTTTATTATTTTTAAACCAAGAAATAGATCACCAAGTCAGCTTGCCTTTAGCTAGGTACCAACTGCTGAGTTTGAATCTCATCATGTTCCAATTAGAGAATTAAGGATATGTATTGGGTCTTGTCGATCCAATGTTTACTTGCTGACAAAAAAAATACTATTGAAATTTATTTTTTAATTCAATATTTATGTCGAATTATTTTCAGTCTTGTGGTTAGGATAATCCAGCTAATGATTCTATCATCAAGGGTTTGATCCCTCCTCACAACATATAATAGATTAAAAAGATATAGGGTGTAAGACTTAAACTATGAGACATGACTTATAGATAATTATTGCTAAAATGTATATATAGATATCTATTTATAACTTCTAGAGAAGCTTTGTCGGGCCTTGTTAATTTTTATCTGTAATAAAAAGGTTAAAAATCTCCTCTCTCGTTTCACTGCCATTAACGAACCTTCAAGCTCTGTGACTCTCCGTTTTCCCCTTCTGGTGGCCGCTCCTCTCACTGCCGCCGGTATGGGGACCCCCTCGGTGTCTTCTTCTTCCCTCTCTGCTCCTCTCCCTCTGCAACCGGTGGACACGATCCAGATCTTGTTGTCTCCTCCTTTCCATGTTTGCCGGCGTATGATTCTCCCCTTCCTGCGTCTCGCTTGAAGACGTCAACATTGACAAGGTGGGCTGCCACCACCATGCCCTTGCCAGTGGTGCTCTCCTACGCCGGAAACATGGTCAATCGCTACCCTGTCGAAGATGGGCTCCAGAGTGATGACGGCGAGGTGATTCTCTGGCTATCTCTCATCTCCCGTGTGTCGCCAATGAGTCTGTTCGCGTCGGTGTTCTGGGCAGGGTAACTCTCTCTTTCTCTGGTCTAGCTTATGTCTGTTGATTCTCCTAAGCTTAGAATGAGGACAATTAGCTTAGGGAGGTTCTCTCACTTGCTTGTTCGGATCTAGATTAGAGTTTGCCTAGTTTAGGATGGGGTTCGGAACTTCTGATCTAGTTTGTGAGGACGATCTTCATGCGTGAATAGCCGGGAGGAAAAAAAGGTTTGGTCTCTTGTTGTTTGTCTCGTGTGTCTTTTTCCCGGTGTTCTTGTTGGTACTTCTCCCGACGTACTTGTCAGCACTTCTCCCGGGTTAACTGGTTCCCCCTTTATCTCTTCGGATCTTTCAGTCCCAAGGTTCCTTGTTCTTCCTCTGTTGTTGTGTCTTTGGTCTTTTTTTTTTAGGTTTCATATAATAAGTTTCAATAGTCACCATCCAGATTTAGTCATCGTCTTCTCAGCTTTTTCCATGTCTTAGATCTGATCTATATATCAAATTATTCAATTTCCATCAAGATTGTTGGTAATTATGTATTGCTGTGCTCTTTGCTAACTTTTGGAGGAGTAAATCTCTGCCTTGTCAGAGTTGCCTAAGTTGATATTCACATATGGTTTCAACGCCAGAGTTTATTTAGATTCAACCGTTACGAAGAAAGTTGTAGTGGAATTTGTCTGATTAACCGTTAATTGTACGACCTTAAAGAGTGTTGACCGGTTATTGTTACGGTGAAGCGACATTGATGGTATGCCGGCATTCTACTTGACGGAACACAATTTGAACTGTGATCGATTGTTTAGGCTGCCTCATACTCTTTCAACTGCTGGTGAGATCCCTAGTTTAATCGAATCGTATCCCTCATCACTCTTTTTCCTAAAGCAAGTGTTGAGTTGGTTAAATGGCTTTTTTAAGTCTCATCCACCAGAATTGAATGCTTCTCCATTACCATCAAAAAGAACGTAAGTAAGGAGGTACAAGTGCTATAATTTCTGAAGTCTACTTAAATCGCAAAGGAGGACATGATAATTGAAGTAGCAATGGATTTGGTTAGTAGCCTTCCAATATCAATTGTAGCTTCTTGGTTTCTCATTGGCTTTGCGTGATTAAGTGCTTAAGAAGGCTCGTTCGCTCTATGTTTTAAATGTTGATTTTCAAGCCTATGTATTAGGTACTTCTAAGTTTTTGTTAATCCTTGTCTAATACAAGGTGGTTGTAATGGGATCACTCATCTCTCTTCTATTTTAATAAAATTACACTTTGGAAAAGAAAAAAAAGAGAAGCTTTGTCGACCATATATTGCAACAGTTCTTCAAGTAAGGCCAAATCCTTTTCCCTTTTAACTATGCATCTCACAATTTTCATGATGATAACCAAGATCCAACTAAGGTCTTAAACTAAAATAAGAGCATAAATTCAAGCCAATGAACTTCTAAACCCAAGCCCAACAAACTAACAACACTATGTACAAGGAAAAAAAAAAGAATTTAGTTGTGGATTACAAAAAACTCTGCAATGGCTTGAAAAGTCTAAGCCAGGGCTAACTGTTTTTATATTTTTGATTATCATCAATCAAAATCACATTATCATCATTCAAAATCACACACACGATTAAACAAATTTCCAACTTCTAAAAACTTGAGCAATGATTGATCTGATTTTAGTGCTTTAGAATTTTTTTTACTCTCTAGAGCAACGAAAAACTATCTTCAATGATAAAACAATTGCAAGAACTGATAAAATATAAAGTATAAGTTACATTTCCATCATAAAAACACATACAACGTCCATTAATTATTGAAAACAACAGATCTTGGACTAAGCTTTCATGAATCGATATGATCAGTCACGCTTGAAATAAGGTTTGCCATAATGAAAAAAGGCATAGTTGAGTATGTATTCAACTATTTCAGGACAAACATTTTTAAACAAAAACAGCATTTTCGTCCAAAATGGCGCAGTTATGTACTTATCTCCTCTTCCAATTCCGGTGAAGATTGCTTTTGCACATCTTTCCACCGATACAGATAGAATAAAATCCGAACCGTACTATATAATATTTTCAAATAAAACATACAAAAATTAAAGCATATTAGTTCAAATGTCATATATGTATAAGATAATGCATAAATGTTATTATGTACAGACCTTTTCGACAAAATGAGGAGTGCTCATGCCTGTAGATACTAATCCTGGCAAAACAATTGTTACTTTGATATCTGGATTGAGCTCAACTCTTAATGTCTCAAAAAATCTTAATAAAGCTGCCTTGCTTGCCTACATTAAATTTTATAAAAATGTTAAGTCGCAACTAATTCACAGTATGTAAAAATTAGTTGTTTTATAAAAAAAAATTTTGTTTATAATATCTAAAATAAATCTTACTGTATAGATGCTTGCCACTGGCAAAGGTACATTGGCTAAGACAGAACTAATGACAATGATTTTGCCTTTAGTTTTTCGAAGGTGAGGAATTGCAAAATAGGTCATATATGTTGATCCCCAAAAGTTTATATCCTTAATATACACCAAAAATAAATAAATTAGTTTATTTCTTATTGCCTTTAAACATTTATTAATGAAAAGCTGAAGGAGTAACTTAACAAAACAAAACAGACCAAAGCGTTCCGACCGAAAACAGAGTTATGCCACAATAACAAAATGTCTAGCTGATGCCTCATTAGGGACAGAAAAGCCCCCGATCAAGCCCTAGCAATGGAAAGAGCTAAGAAGGATCTCCCTTAGCCACATATGATTGCAGGCGCCCTTCTATAATAATACTAGTAGCAATCAACCGAGCTGCCTCATTGGTTGTAGTATACGATAGTCGCAATTCACAGATTTGAAAGCTTTGTCAGACTTTGAAGTATGTGAAATGCGACTATTTAAGTAATGTTTTTCATAGGTTTGAATTAATTGATTAATGTTTAAGACTAGCGTTTACATTAATAATTGCCTCTCAAATTATTGTGTTGAAGTCAATATAGCCAACTATGTAAAGAAGAAAAACTAAAAGAACTCACCATTACAGGTTTAGCGTCTTGGATTTGAGTAAATTCTTCAAACAAATTAGCGTGAGCTATTCCGGCATTGTTGATCAGGTGATCAACTGTCTAAGATTTGATCATTTGATTAAATTGTTAACCATTTTACATATTTAAATCTGACCAGAACTTAAAAGAAAAAACTTACGTTTTCCGAAGTGAAGAATTGTGTCATCGATAAACTTCTTGCAGTCGTCGAGAAAAGAAACATCACCAGGTAAAATGATAACATTAGCAGATCCTAATTGGCGTGATCTTTCTGCTACTATCTCTAATCGATCTTTATCCTTTTTTAGAGCAACGAGTGCCAAATTTGCTCCTTTCTTTGCGTATTCATATGTGAGATTCTTTTTGGCCCAACAAAACAATATCAACAATAACATATCAGTTCATGTGGAAACTACATTAATATGCTTTTGAATAAATTAGCATACAAAGGCACAAGCTAACCTCTCCAATGCCGGAGGAAGCTCCGGTGATTAAAACAGCTTTACCGGAAACATTTTCGAAGTGAAGATACTTACGAAGATAAATCACAAGTTTAATCAAAAGATAAAATGGGTAAAAGAGGAAAAGAAAGATGATAGTAAGAGGAGGAAGAAGAAGATTGAGAATGTTGTGAAGAACTTCCATGTCTTTTGTTTTGCAGAATTATCTCACTAATACTTACTTTACTTGAATTCTTTACTTGTTTTGTCATCTAAATAGTCAATTAAAGCTTAGACAGGGAGGCCGATGTTCGTTGGCCCTCATTAATAAGTCCAAGAAAATGATAAACATAATAAAAACGTTTTGGCAAATTAATGAATCCCGTGTAGACATATAATGCATCTCGTGACAATGCAGTCATGGACCTTCCTCTACATTTAATATATTTGTTTAGATATGGAATGTGATCGTGACAACTTTTCTTTTGTAGATATTAATAATATTTTTTTTTGTCACCAATTGAATTGATAAGATCCAATCGATAGCCTAAAATTCAAACCCAGAAATCTTTTTTTTAATCTATGTACTACATGTAGTGCAGAAGGATCCCTTGTTACTTTAATTTCTTAACATGAAAACCAAAAAAAAAATATATATCGAACCTTGATGTCGCTGAATTATCTCAACTAATGAGAATCTCATTAGAACTCGACAATAATAATTGTTATTTTCAAAACTTAAAACTAATATTTATAAACACCATAAATTTGTCCATAATGTCCAGAATATTCAAAATTAAAATGAGCCTATAGGTCCAAATCAGTTTTCACAAATTGAATACCTCTTTTATTTCTAAATCAGCTTTCACAACTCAACAAGATTTCATTAATTAACTTCTCCTGTAGATATCTATAAGGGCATCAAATCTCTCTTTCAACTCTATATTTGAAGAAAATATTTTCTAATAGTACTTCAAATTTGAAAATCTCTATTTTTTCTTCAAATTTGAAGAATCTTCATTTCTTCCTTCATTTTTGGATTAAGACTTTTTTTTTTTACAAAATAATCTCTTACTTTTTATTGTTTTATTATTTTATACCTAACTAAAATTTTAGGATTTCATAACCAAAAAACTGAAAAATTGTAAGAAACAATAATTTTCTGAATTTAGTAAATTTTTAACTAATAAATATAACTAAAAATTATAAAATGCAACAATGACATATATAATAATAGAAATTACATGAACATATTGTTTATATAAATAGCAAATTATAAATTATAAATATATAACTATCACTTGTCACTTGTTTTTCTAATTTTGTGGTATGTAATAAAATTTTATGATTTTGTCAATCTTGTTATCAATTATTTACTTAACTTAGTAATAAAAATGATAGATCAAAATATTATTAAAATATTTATTTGAAATAAGAAATGAAATAAACCATTAGAACAAACTCCACATTTATTTTTAGAGAATTTTATTTTTGAAAAAAAAATGAAAGCAACATCATTTTTTATTTTCCCTAGGCCAACACGGATAATAGTCTTGGCATTAAATTTTCTGTACTTCCCAATTGACAAATACGTTAACATCATTGTTTAAATTAGATTTGATTATAAGAGATAAACGAGTACTTTGATTAGTCTATCACCATCGACTTGATAAATGATACAAGGTTAACGCCCTTAACCAAGGCAATACCATATCTGAGATTTACGGTCTCTTAACTGACTTTATGAGTTATAGTATATTAATTAGAACTGGGCATACAGGAACCCATTTGAGTTTGGATTCTGGTCGGGTCTTTTTAGGTTTTGGATTTTTGGGTTTATACATATAAAACATGTTTGAATATTTTAGAATTTCAGGTCGGATTCAATTCGGTATATTTCAGATTCGGGTCAAGTTCGATTCTTATAAAATGTTCCATTTCGAGTCGGGTTCCATTCGGAATTGGGTATTTTTATTAATTCTTTTTAAAAAACTAAAAAAAATTTTAAAGAAATTATAATTTTAATTTTAAAATTAAATATTTTAATATTTTTCATTCATTGTAATATATTTAAATTTATAATTATAATTTTGAATATATAATTATTTTTAAACTATATAATATATTTCAGATATTTTGGGTATCCATTCGAATTTCGGATTTTATCTATTCGGGTTTGGATATCTAATTTTCCATGATGTAAAACCTATTTAGATATTTTATCAGATTCGGTTCGGTTTTTCGGATATTATGCCTAACCTTAGTATTAATGGAAGTTGACTGACAAAAAAAAAAAAAAAAAAATCTCCAATGCATTATTTTGAAGAGAAGTGAACTCCCAAAACCTCGTTAACAATGATATTATAATGTTTAACTTAAATAAAAGTTTTAAAATTCGATTATATATATTATTAAATATGATATTTTTGTTTTGGATGAAATATGTATATTAATATTAAATCAAAACTTAATATTGAAGAAATATTATACAACAAAACGCATAAAACAAATGTTACACAAACAAAAATAAACACAGTGAACAAATTTAATACAAAAAAAAAGATATAAAACAAATTATATTACATGAATAAAAATTTGTAACACTATAGTTCTATTTCATGTTTGTTTAAATTATCAAGTAATATAGTTTTGTAATATTTTTAATGTATGTTTTATATTTATTTTTGAAACTAGATGATTCTCCATAACATCTAAGCATCAATTAGACTTATAAGGTTCCATGGATCTTCTTATACAATTATTCCTAAAAAAGTGATTTTATTTAATTTACTAATTTTGATTTTGAGCATCAATTGAATTATTATAGTCTTGAATGAAAAAGTAATTTCAATCAAGACAAAATACATTTGATTTGTGCTTATTTAAAAGAAACAAATCTTGAATTTGAAGATCAAAATAATTTCATCATTTACCAAAAACAAAAAATTGCCTTTTTTCAATCCCACCTCTTTTGAAGCACCTAGTTACAAAGTCGGAGACAACAGAAACTTAACATCATTCAATGATTTTCACCCCAAAAAAAATCAAAGATTGGCATTGATTCTCTCCGTCAAAACAGAGATTAGTTTATGTAGAATAAACCCGAAGATCACAAAACAATTATAACACAATCTTTATTAGTGATCTTCGATATTAGTGGGAAGGATGAAAAACAATTGATTTCATACAAAATTTCATCTCTTTCTGACGAGATACAACACAAACCAATTAATCATGACTTTCAAAACTAGCATTTTTCTAAAAGATGGGTAATTGTCCATCAAATGATAACTGAAGCCAACGAAGAACAACAGATACTTGTACTGTGTTTAAGTGAAAACAAAAAAAAATAAACTTAGTAGTGATGTGTCAGATTACAAAAAACTCAGCAACGGCTTAAAAAGCCTAAGCCAGGGATAACTGTATTTTGATTTTTGCTTCTCATCATCCACATTCACACAACAAGTTCAAAACCATCTTTAAACTTTTAATAACTACAAAACTAAATTTTTAGAAAATACATATACAAAAAAGCCTCAGACCGTCCTAGTCAAGTTAGATGCTTTTCAACATTGAAGTTCAGCAACCATTGAATCTAATCATCACAGGCTTCCCACAAAAATAAAATATCCCTACAAAATATTCAAATTAGAGCTAACTACAAGATTGCAGAGGAATTCATCAGATCTTCCTATACAAGTAATTGAATCATTATACCCAGTAATATCTGAGCATTCAACAACTTGGCAAAGTGTTCTTCATTTGATTCCATTTAAACAAAAAAAAAGACATTTACTTCAAACAAACCCAATAAAATATTGTTCCCCGACGTCCTAAGTAACATCATTGAAATTGAAGAACAGGATAGCGAGGGGAACTAAATTCAATGTAGGCTAATACATTATTAAACAAGCTTTACATCTAAACTTAGTCAAAGCATGAATTTCTAAACATGTAAAAGCCACATCAAAGAAAAATCAAAAACAACAAATTCGTCACAATAAAGAAGAACTCAGTCCCTTAGATGTTCAATGAAATGCGATCATTACCGCTATCATTACAGGTCTGTAAACTGACTCATCACTGTTCTTCCACACACACACACACACACACACACACAAACATAAAGGATAAACAAACCTAAAGGAGATTGTAGTTGCTCAAGTAATGCTCCCGAATCGGTATCATCCTAGAATTAACAGTATGATACTGTAATTAATTAGGGAGGAATTTAATAAAAACGAGAGCAACACGATCAATATTGCTTCAAGGGAACGAATCATATGGGAACGGAAAAATCCACATCGACTATCTGATGAAGCCATTTAAAACCTTAAACTATTCCAGACGATACAATTCCAAAAAGGAATCGATCTAAAAGAGAGAGAATAAAGATCAATAAATCAGAAACACATCAGAATTAGAGAATTGGATCTAGGCGGAGCTGTTGATTTGAAGATGAACCATAACCCTAGATCTGAAGAACTGTGTGATGGTTGATGCTTTGTGTGTAGAAGTGTTTATATAGGTTTTTTAATTGACGGCAACGAATTAGGGTTTTCACGTAATGACGAAAACAGTCTTGGGCTTGAATTGTAGAATCAAATTTATTTGTATTAATTGTAAAGGCCCTATACTCATGTGGGCTTTGTCTCTAGAAAGCCCAATATCGCACTACATTGCTTCTTCTTCTTCTTTTTTGCCGTCACACTGCATTGCTTTTAATAAGCTAGTCAAATTTATAGAAATCATTTTTAATTTTTTCTAATTTACAAATAATTTTTGGAGTAAGATAAAGATTTAAAGGTTAATTAGTCCAGTAGCTAAATCGGTTTCCAAAACGAGGCTTTTTTACGTTTATACCACTAATTATATTTCAATTGCAAATTAGTTTCCCATCTTACAAATCAACTATTATTACTTGGAATTTCGAAGTTTATTAATTTACTAAGTAACTTACAAAACTTTACCGTGACTCCGTGAGAACATGTCAATGTTATTGTCCGGTTGTCAATACCCCGAGATAGGAAATATATAATAAAATATATATTTAACGTAGCGGAAATTCAAAATATGTAGTTTCCGTGCAAATTTCTAACAAGTATATTTCGACTCATTATCTAGTCACGATATACATTTTTTTTTTGGTTAACTTAGTCACGATATACATGTAAACGTGATTTTTACAGAATGTACTGTCTCGTTGCAAGTCTTTTTCTGCAGAGTCCGAATTAAATCTATTACGTATTCAATGCAAAGTATCTTCCGATTACAAGAAAATAATATTCTGATTAAGTAAATTATTTGTAGTTTTGTAAGAAGTAAAATGAACAAACAAGTACAACTCTGTAATAATATAACTAACTCAAACAGTTTAAAGAAGCTAGTTATGTCATTTGAAAGTGTGTCAAGTAGTTTTTGTCAGAAAACCATACTATAAGAGATCCGGTAGTTTTGTCGGAAGTAGGGGGATCGTGAGTTCGTCCATATTGTTTTTTGTATTTTATGTCAATTAGATTGATAAAATCCAATCTATATAATTTACTCAATTTGTCACTAAAATTACCTAACTCACATATAACATGGTAGAGTAGAAAATTTAAATTATTAATTAGGCATGTAATCATAGAAAGAACTATGCGGATAATGTTCTTTTCTTCCTTAATGGATTTTTATTTTAAGATTTTATTTATTTGTTTCGAATGATGGAGGTTTGAATTATTTGGTTTGTCTCTAATCTAATTAGATATCACGTGATGATTTAAAATCCTATCTACTCCAATTAGAAATATTTAGGATATGGATATACAATGTCAATTGATTAATGTATAAAACATTATTGGTTCGTGAATCGTGATGTCCGTCGGTGACGATTTCCCAGACATTGGAATGTGATGTCATGAATGCCAAGTCGTTTTTTTATTATGTTTAAATTTATTATAAACGTGATATTCTCGTATTAGTTAATTAATTGACCAACCAAATAAAAGTATTTTATGAGCAAACTATTGATGACGCTTTGCGAGGACTTTGTGCTAATTCAAATATTATTTACTTCAAATGACTTTGGGTTAACACTATAGTCTAGTTTTTTAACTCATTGTTTTATTTCATCTTGTATATTTTTTTCGTCGTTTTCTTTCGGTATATTTTTTTTATCAGACAATTGATATCGTTAATTTCAAAATTCATGACTACATCATCATAAAAAGAGAAAATATAAATCATAGACCAAAAATACATAATTCGTAGATAAAATACTTTTAGGTGGATTAACTCAAATATTTTAGAACTCTTGAATAAGGGTTGGATCACAAAATTTAAGAATATAGACCAAAGATACATAATTAATAGATAAAATACTTTTAGGTGAATTAACTTAGACATTTTTGAACTCTTGAATAAAGGTTGGATCACAAAATTTAAGAATATTGAACAAATTTTTTGCATTTAAGTTTTGAATATTTGAGAAACAAATTTTAAATAATGGGACATTTTTAAAAATACATCGGCTTGATATTTTCAAACTACCATTGTCCTTTTAGACATTTCAAAATACCCCTTATTGATGGCAAAAAGGAAAAAATGAACTTAGATAACTTTTTCGAAATTTTTCAAAACTACTCTTGATTTTTTTTTTTACGAATTTTTTTTTCTGCCAATATTTTTTTATCTCATAAGTTTATTTTAATATTTATAAAGTTTAATAAAATATCTTATTAAACCTATAAATAGTATATCTACAACTTATTTTATTAAACCTTATAAAAATTCAATTTATAATTTATCTTATTAAACCTTATAAATACACTATTTTAAATTAAAAAAAAACTAGACTATAATCGGATACATATACCCAAAAAAACTCATTGGATGTCTAAATAAAAAAAAAATGATTATATCAACTATTGAATGAAAAAATATTAAATCCAAATTGGATGCCTAAACACAAGAGAATAATCTAAATTAATAAATATTATATATATTAAGTCTACTCACTAGCTAGGAAAAACCAAGACATATAAAACGAGTTCATCAGAAAAAGTTATCTAACGTAAAACGAATTATTTAAATCAAAACTGTTGGAGGTGGATCCCACACAGATCCCTTCTTCGCCCCACGAAACAGTAAGTGGATCCAATTCTGCTAAGTCCCCACTTCGGAAAGATATGAGAGTGCCCGAGATAATACTTCCACAAAGAATGATAAGTCGGCAGTCTTATCATCTCAGCATAAAATGTATCTCGGCCAATATATCTCGTTTCGGATCAAGGAAACTTGACTGACATGCATTTGAAGAAGAAATATGGAAATATTCCTTAAACGATTTGAGATAACATCGAATCTAAATTGAAATGTAATATTTCCTATTTCAAAACTATTGTAACCACCTCTAAATAGAGGAGGAGATCTCCACAAAGAGACCAAGCTCTCATAATTTTACACGAGCAATACAAAGGTACTTGACATCTTTTACTCATAATTTGTTCTCTTTATTTTCTTAATTGATCAGAATCCTTGTCCATTTTTTCTCCTATTTTTCAGAATTGGATTTAGAACTTTTGTACTAAATCCGATTTAAACAGAAATAATGTATGATTCATGCGGTTTCAAGTTATTTGATGTATAATAGATTAATAGTTTTAGTTGTTTGTACATTAATATATAAGAAAAACTAATGGATAAGGATTTCAACCAAGACATGTGACCTAATCAATGTCGCTGATATGTGTACCAAACGCACGGTTAAGCTTCCAAACAGTTTCGTGAGCTAACGTCATCTCTTTTCCTTAAATCTTTTTCTTTCTAAAACAGAAGCATCTTCTTCATTCTTTAATTTTTTATAGTAATTGATAACAAAACTTGCTTGGTTAGGTCTTCAATGATTACAATGATAATAGTCACATCGTCAAAATCATCGACCTATAGGCTATAGCTATCTGAAGAAGGATACTCTAGTAACATCTTAAATTCACAACGAAAAAAAGAAAAGAATCAAAATGTATTACGTCGCAATGTGGGCTCGCTACGTTCGATTATATTTACAGATATATGCTGATTTGAGATTATCCAAAAATCGAAGGTAGTAAAGTGAGATTCATCTTTCTCATCCTTGCACATTGTAGCAACGTGCCAAGCATGTGCGATGCCTAATTGCCTGTACAAAGAATACACACGTTATCTGTTGATAATATTAAAATACGTAATTATATCTTTATATTTATGGATTTACTCTAACACCTCTCTTTTATTCTTTTATTCAAATGCGAAAACCATCATATAATAGAATCTCCTATATCAATTTATAATCTCAAGTTTCGGTTTTCAATCGCGATCAACTCCGTGTAACACATGCCTAATCTTAATTAAACAAATATATATGCTAAAGCAGGGTTAATCATAAAATCATATACAAATATTATATAGAATTTACCATTTCTACCTATTTTAAAATTATTTTATCAAACTGAATTCGTCTATAGTTAAATGTTTCGGTTAATGACTTAGACAAATAAAATCCGACTTTACTTTATTACATGTGGTAGTTAATAAGTTTTAGGGATAATCAGATCTTATCAATCTAATTATTTTGATAAAACATATTGTTATGTTAATAAAAAAAAGCTTTTGCAAATAAAATACATGGTTTATTTACAAAGAGAAAAAGAAATATATGACTATTTCTCGTATTGCTATTCCTCTAGAAATAATATTTTAGATTATGAATCAAGAAATAGGTGATCTAAGTTGGTTTGTCCTTGATTTTTGTAAACATCATGTGCTAAGTTCGAATCCCATTTATTCCAGATGAAACATTTATATTATAGATCAGAGCCGACCTTGTTAATTCAATGCATAATGTTGAAAAGAAAAATTAGATTATGGTCCATTCAAACATTCAAATATAATATTATTCCGATATCACGTGAACATAGTTGTTGTTAACGATTTCAGCTTGGGGAGTTGCGATCGGAGGCTTTGATAGCTCCGACAACATCGTCAGCTCCCCAATCTTATCTCTTTTCTTTTGTTTAGTGTTAATCGGATTTTGAAGGATGAAGGTCCAAATCTATTTCCATGGAGGTTGGTGGGTCTCGCCGGCAATCTATTTCTTTATGTTATCTAGTGTGGTTTTGGCTTCTTGTGAGCTTGTTCTTGAAGATGAGGCTTTGCCGCTAGGTGCTCGTCAAGGACTGTTGGTTGGTGCTTCACAGCTCTCCTCTGTGAGTTCTTAGATCCCGATCTCTTCCTTGCCAATGTTAATTCACGAGTTACGGGTTTTCGCAGTCACAAAAGCTTCATTTTTTAGAAGGGTTGGTCTCACCGGAAGTTTTCTCTCAGGCTCTTTGGTATAGATATTCATTCCCTTTAGCCTATCTAAGTTTTTAGTTGCTTGGTTTAAGTTTATGATTGGTTTAAGTCTAAGTTTAGTTTTAATAGTTTGTTGGTAAAGCTCTGAGTAGGGGTTTAGTTAGGTCTTTAGTCGGTTTTTCTGTTATCTGCTCTCCTAGATTGATCATTAGTTTTTCTTTTCCGGTTCAAGCGGGTACTGTGTTCTTTTAGGTTTGGTTGCTTATGAGTAGAGGAAAGTGTCGCTTCGTGTCCGTACTTTTTAGATTAGTTCGAGATAATCTATTATCAAGGATTCTATCAAGATGTCAATCAGTCGGCATTTGTTTGGTTTCAATTTCACCATATCCAAGAATAGTGGGTTATATTCTTGCCGATGTAGTTCTGTGAGCTTCAAGCTTGTTTCGCTAGGCGGTGCTCTCGATTTTTGATTTTCTCGGGGTAGTGATTTCTTGAATCTCCGCTTGAGAGTTTAACATCGTTTTTGTCGGGAAAAATTTAAAAAGCTTCTCTTGTTTAAACTTCAATTATTTTTGTTTTGAGCTTTGTATCCGGGGATTTTCATGTTTTTCATCGGTTTTATGTGTCCTATTATTATAATCTCGGAACTTTATGTTTTATCTTTTTATTTTCCTAGATGATATAAAAAAACCATTATTCCCATATGTTCAGAAAACATTTTGAAGCATATCCTTTTTTTTTATCTCATGTATAATATCTTTATTTTCCAAAAAAGTTTCCAATAGTTTATAAACTACTTTCGGATATTTTTATAATAGAAAGTAGAAGTGAATAAATTTGACTGTTTTAGGTTTTAACACTATCTACAAACAAATACCAAAAATGGTCCCGCCATTGTCGTAAAGACACTTGTACGGCTCCAATGAAATCGGAGTAGTTCAATATGTAATCTTCCTACCGTAAGATAAGCATATATCTACTTGCTGACTCAGCAGGATAAACCAAAACCGAATCTTTCATCGCTGTCAAAAATTGGAAATAACCGAGTAAAAGAGTGGTAAGACTTTTATAGTCAAAGTAATTTAATTAACACGTGGAAACAGCTGGGCAGAGTTATCCGGTACTTATCCGGTTACCTGTAAAAATCAAATTAGGCCCCACGAAACGATATTTTCAGAGAACTAAAACGCGACTTCACGGCGCCGTTTAGCGTCTATAAATAGAGTGATCGGTCGCAAAGAACAAGACATCATCCAAAAACGAGAATATCGATAAAACCATCTACGTGCAATTTTATATTTATCGACATCTGTTTGCTTATTTCTTCTTACATTTTTTCTCAGATTTAATATTCCTAAAGATCTGGTATTTTCTGTTTTTTTTCTGATCTCATTCTTCATTATATTTTTCATTTTCTTACACCTAAATTGTATTTTTAGCGTCAGAAAAAAGAAAGCATGTGTGGAATACTCGCCGTTTTAGGTTGCTCCGATGATTCTCAGGCGAAGAGAGTTCGTGTTCTTGAGCTTTCTCGCAGGCAATACTAACTTTGCAAATCTTTTTTTTTGTTTGATGAAAAATTGTTGAATTTATTGAATCTAAACAGCATAAAAAAGTGCAAAATCACGTTATTATTAGTTTGATAATTTTGTCGTAGTATTAATATCATTCTCTGGGACCTTTTCGTTGAACGTGACGTGAACAGTGATGCCTGATCACATAAAAAGTCTCCCTTTCGTATAATTTATCTAAATCTCTCTTATAAGAAAACCGAGATCACATAAATAGTCTAAATCTTTAAAAACGTAATCGTTTGTTTTTTTCCAAAATTTGGTTGCAGATTGAGGCACAGAGGACCTGACTGGAGTGGATTATATCAGAACAAAGACAACTACTTGGCTCATCAACGTCTTGCAGTCATTGATCCTGCGTCCGGTGATCAACCTCTCTTCAACGAGGATGGGACTATTGTCGTTACGGTAACGCTATATCCATGGAGACATATTAACATTTTTGATATGATCGAAGCTGAGACTTCTGTTGTTAATCGTTTGGAAGGTGAATGGAGAGATTTATAACCATGAGGAGTTGAGAAAACGTTTGAAGAATCACAAGTTCCGTACTGGTAGTGATTGTGATGTCATTGCTCACTTGGTATGTGTCTCTGTGGTTTCGTTTTGATTGCTTTTTGCTAAACTGGTTATCAAGTTTTGATTTTGAGTTTTGTGGGACACAGTACGAGGAGTATGGTGAGGATTTCGTGGATATGTTGGATGGAATCTTCTCCTTTGTGTTGTTGGACACAAGAGATAACTCCTTCATGGTGGCTCGTGATGCGGTTGGTGTCACTTCACTCTACATTGGTTGGGGATCAGACGGATCTGTGTGGATATCTTCAGAGATGAAAGGTTTAAACGACGATTGTGAACATTTCGAAGCGTTTCCTCCAGGTCATTTGTATTCAAGCAAATTAGGAGGCTTTAAGCAATGGTATAATCCTCCTTGGTTCAATGAATTGGTTCCTTCAACGCCTTATGAGCCTCTTGCGATTAGACGTGCCTTCGAAAACGTAAGAAAACCTACCTTTTGAACAAATTAAAGAGGCTTTAGAAATTAATGTGTTTGTTTGTCTCTGTAGGCTGTGATTAAGAGGTTGATGACTGATGTTCCCTTTGGAGTTTTGCTCTCTGGTGGTCTTGATTCTTCCCTTGTTGCCTCCATCACTGCCCGTCACTTGGCTGGTACTAAGGCTGCTAAGCAATGGGGTCCTCAGCTCCATTCCTTTTGCGTCGGTCTTGAGGTAAGATTTCCCAAGAGAGTTCCTCTGTTTTAAAAGCAGATATTGGTGTTTTGAAATTTGATATTCAAACTTAGGATCATTTGTGGTTGTTCTGTTAGGGCTCGCCGGACTTGAAGGCAGGGAAAGAGGTGGCAGATTATTTGGGAACGGTGCACCACGAGTTCCACTTCACGGTGCAGGACGGAATCGATGCTATCGAGGATGTGATTTACCATGTCGAGACCTATGATGTGACAACAATTAGAGCGAGCACGCCGATGTTCTTGATGTCCAGGAAAATCAAGTCTCTTGGGGTTAAGATGGTTCTCTCTGGTGAAGGATCTGACGAGATCTTTGGAGGGTATCTTTACTTCCACAAGGCACCTAACAAGCAAGAGTTTCACCAAGAAACATGTCGCAAGGTATTCATTTTAAATCACAATAAGAAGACATAGAAGCAGACGTTTTTAATTGTCTGTTAGTGATATAAAACTTATGTTTGAGGGATGCCGTGCAGATCAAGGCTCTTCACAAGTATGATTGTCTAAGAGCCAACAAAGCTACTTCTGCCTTTGGTCTAGAGGCGCGTGTTCCTTTCCTTGACAAAGATTTCATCAACACTGCTATGTCTCTGGACCCTGAGTCCAAGATGGTAACTACAAAACTCAAATCGCAGACTCATTACCTTATCTCACAAGTTATAGTACTCCTCTTGATTTTTGTTTCTGTATGTCTTTAAGATTAAGCCAGAGGAAGGGCGTATCGAGAAATGGGTTCTCAGGAGAGCCTTTGACGATGAAGAACGTCCATATTTGCCAAAACACATTCTCTATAGACAGAAAGAGCAATTCAGTGATGGTGTCGGCTATAGTTGGATCGATGGCCTCAAAGCTCATGCTGCTGAAAATGTACACATAAGATTCTCATATCTCTAATTAGATATATACAACATCTGGACTCATGTTCAGCTCTGATTAAATCTGTTCTGTTTAAGGTTAATGACAAGATGATGTCGAACGCTGCATACATCTTCCCTCACAACACTCCAAAAACCAAAGAAGCTTACTATTACAGAATGATCTTCGAGAGATTCTTCCCACAGGTGAGAGACTCTTATAGATCTTCTTTTTTTTGGTTTAACAAATTCACTAACTTTTGTTTTGCTTTTGTTGGAAGAACTCTGCCAGACTAACGGTTCCTGGAGGTGCAACGGTGGCTTGTTCGACTGCAAAGGCAGTGGAGTGGGATGCAAGCTGGTCCAACAATATGGATCCATCAGGACGAGCCGCCATTGGAGTTCACCTCTCGGCCTACGACGGCAAAAATGTGGCATTGCCCTCGCCACGACTTAAGGCAATTGACAACTTGCCGATGATGAGGGGTCAAGAAGTTGCGATTCAGACTTGAGTTGCAAGCTCTTTTAAGCTGTGTCGTAATTGGTCAAAGTGTTTCTTTTATGATTTAACAATAATAATGATTTTCTTTTCCTTATGGATATTTGTATCTATAAATTAAAATTCTCTTGTAATACTCATGTCTTGTTAGAGTTTAAATGTATCGTTTCTCTTGGTCTCATCCATTAATGGTTGATTGTCACCAGCATGGGGTCTTATTTGTCTATTTGGAAATAAAGGGTGCTAAACTGTGATAAAACATAATTAATTGATGTCACTGTGAACTAATTAATATTCTCCGATCGCTTCAACTTCACAAGTCAACTACATTCCTCACTGAGATTCTTCCGCCATGGACAAAGCACAATCTAGTCTTTGGTCTTTGCAGGTGATTGAAAGAAGGTAGTTTTGCGGGGGAGATCGAGTTGAGAGATCTCATCATCAGAACCATTACGAAACCAATTGTCACAGGCAGCTACTGAATAGTCTTAAATCAGTACCAACACCATGTGTTGATATTGTCAAATTGTCTGGCTAAAACATAGCTTAACATGGTCTTTTGAAAGATACAGATTACAGATAATGGAGAATTCAACTCGCTCGAAACAGCTTCTATTGTACATTTATTCAGACTAAACAAGTACACTCAAAAAGAGTTTAAGGTGTTGTGTCAGCCACTGCAATGGTCGGAACGCTGGGATCGTGTCTTGTATTTGCAGATGGATCACCATAATCCTCGATGCTCACCATAGAGGATCTACTTACTCTCACAGTCTTCCCAAATCCTAGCAAATAAAAACCAATTCAAATCCAAAAACAGAATCAGAAAATCATAATTCAATGACTCAACACATAAGGAAATTAAGAAGAAGACTTGTGTATATATAAAAAAAGAAGATGAAACCTGAAGCAGAAAGAGTGCTTCGGGTTGAAGATGTAACAAGTGGAAGAACTAGTAAGACAAACAAAAGAAGACGAACTCTAAAACTCATCTCAGTTTGGTTTGAGAGGTTTTTGTATAGATAGATATGATGATATCAAAAATCGATATTGTAGTGAATTTTAATCCAAATGCAATCTCTTTCGTCACGTGAAGAACAGACTAAACATTAAAGCCTATTTTGTTTTCTGTCTCTCTAACTAAAGAGGAGTGTTGGTTTGGGAGATGGGATATTAATGGTCAGAAGATGACCAAGGAAATAGTGACATGTGGCTTAGCATTGTCGCCATATTTGTCACATCTTGGGGTACCAAATGTCTGAAATTCTTAACTCAATTTCATCCATAAAGAAAATCAAAAAAGCTATTCGTAATTCAAACTCTAATTCATATTATGTAGGAAAAATCGACATTAATCATTTGAAAAAACTCACTTTTCCGTAAATCTGAGATGTCTATTTAATTGATTTTTATAAATTTATGAATAAAATTTAGATTTTTTTTGTCAAGCTAATAAAATTCAGCTATATAGAAAAATATTGGTATGTTTTGAATAATACTGAGTCACCAAATCTCTATAAATTAGAGACTTCCCAACCACTCTTTACAAATGCAATCACACACACACACATATATATATATATATATATATTTTAACTCAGGAGTTTCCAAACTTTATAGAAGGAGCTTGGACTATTTTTCTGGGGGTGGTGTACGCCACAGATTGATCCCCACTTCCGGATATGCAAATAGACCGAAAGCATAGACTCATATCTGTGTAGCGGTGACACTAGTAAAAAAATTTCATATAGCCACAATCAAACCACAAATTCATTAGGAAAATGTGTTTTAGTTTCATATAGTAGAGGAATCAAATCTACAAACTCTTTAAAGTCTTAGGCCCGCTATTACCACTTGGCCACAAGCTCCTTGTCAATACTATCATATATTTTTTTGTCTTTAACACTAGATCACAACTGACCGGCCCAATAACCAAGTTCCTATATAATGTATGCAGTAAGATTTCATCCACAGGTGCGCCTATAATGACCATCTGCAATGCTATCATATTTTAAATTCTCGTTTTATTTTTGTTGTGAAATTATATTTGACAGGATGTTAGGAAATTAAAAAACAATTCTTGGGAAATATTAAAACCATTGACATTTAACATACAAGCCGAGACTCTATTTGTTAAATGTGATTGTGCTCTATCTAGGAAGCACATCATTGTGTTTTTAATCCTTAAAAACCTCTTATATGCACTCTTTAAAAGTCAGATCTTACCAAGTCGAATATGAAACCCACTTAGCTGTGCATTTTACTTTGAACTGGTTACTGAAATTTACGAATATAAGAACCATCACCCTCGTATACGAATGAAAATATACACAAACACAAAAGTACGGTTACAAACTAGAAATTGGGATGGAAAGTGGAGATAGTTCTTTGGTCGTTGTGAGATCAGAAGTGGTTCTGGTGAAACCCTCAAAGCCAACACCTATAGTCTCTCTGTCTCTCGCCACCATCGACAACCATCCAGGCTTTGAAAGCATCATCAAGACCATATGCGTCTTTGCTCCTGAAACCCAAGATGAAACCAACCACGACGTGGCTTCTCTTCTCCAACATGCTCTCTCTAATGCCCTTGTCTATTGGAGGACAATGGACTTCAGTTGAATTGTAATGCCGGAGATGGAGTCCCCTTCATAAGGGCAACCATTGTTGGTTCCGATGAATGACAACGAAGAAAGAAACGAGAGGAGACTTTCTTTGACGAAGACGAGCCAAAGAAGAACAAAGACGAAGAGATGATCTTTTGAGCTTAAGCAATTCGCCTCTCTATAACGTGCTTGATCCAAGAGAGGATTACTTAGAGCTTTTACTCTGTTACTTAAACATCTTACACATGATGTTTAAGCCATTGTTGCAGAGAAAGAGAGATTAAGAAGAAGATGAAGAGAGATAACCGAAAGAAACAAAATTTCAGCATTAGAGGGAGACAATGAATGAGAACTAGATATTGATCTGATTCATTCCATCAACTTCCCTTCTTTCTGTTATTCATCCTACCCTTTCTTCTCCTTCTCATCTGCATATATAGCACATATTTGATGCTCTGTTTTGTGATTGAGAAATCAAATAGATCCGAAGCTTTGATCTCACAATCATGGGCCTTAACCAAATTGTATTAAGCCCAATAGTTTTGTAATCAAACCCAACAACCACCACGTGCACTCTTTCTTCTCTCAAAATCTTGGACAATGCTGTTGAATCAGGCTACCAACTAGTGCCTTGTTACGAACCTTTGAAGGATTGTGAAGAATACGACCCTCTTGCTCTACATATCACTAAGTTTGCATGTGGAGGAATCACTATTGGAATGGCTCATTCTCACTATGTTTGTGATGGTGTTGGAGTCACTCAGTTTCTCCGAACAATGATGGAGTTTGCCTCTGGAAAGACTCAACCCAGAGTCATCCCGTATGGGACAGAGAGAGGCTCACCTCTAAAAGCATCAACAATATGGAACCGATATACACTTTGATAATAATAACATGTTATAGCAGTTTGATGGTTACAATGATCCAACTAATGATTATGACATCAGAAGTTCGACCCCCTCTCCATTACAAGATGTAGGAAATGAGTATTGAGCTATGGATCATGTTTTGTCGATCCAATTATTGACTAGAAAAAACAATTGAGATTTCTCTTTTGAATTTGTTTTGCTATAACAGTTGGATTGACAAAACACTATTTAGAGATCAATTGGATTAAATTCTAGATGCTTGAGCAATATATTATTAGATTATGGGCTTTCAAACTCAAAACCAATTGGCCATGAATGGAGAGACTCATATCTTATATACACTAGTTATGATCTCTTCCAACTTCCGATGTGAGATATATTCCCTAATATGCCCCCTCGAGATGATGATTTTTTGGTTATTGATCTCGATATGTTCGGGGTTGGATCGATGGCACCAATTTTGGGTATGAGTTGTCGATAATTGGACCAACTTTGGGTCGGATCGGGTTAGACAACGTGGATCGTGGGCTCTGAGTGGAGAGGCCCATATCTTATATATACTAGTTATGATTTTTTTCCAACTTCCAATGTAGTATATATTCCCTAATATATATAACCACCAAACTAAAAAGAACTTAGATCATTTGGCTATATACATATATAATTACTAATTGAAAATAAATTATGATAAATATATATAACTAAAACCTGTGATTTTATAACCTGCAAACTATTGTAGATGAACTGGGAGACGACAAACTAAATCCGGAAGTTGTTAATTTGCCGGATGCTTTCTCTTCTAGTGCAAATTCACCGTATGCAAATGATGAGGACATGGTCCATGAGATCCTGAACATAACCTCCGAAGAAATTACAAGACTCAAAAAGATTGTTGCAAAGGAAATTATGAACGAGAATGAGGAAAAGGTAGTTGCCACGACTCTGGAGATTCTTGCAGCCCATATCTGGAGAGCAAGATGTCGAGCCCTGAAACTGAGTCCCGACGGGACTAGAGTTTTAGGGATAACCATTGGTATCCTTAGCTTTATGGAGCCACCATTACCAGAAGGCTACTACGGCAATGCTTTAATTAACGGTTCCGTAGCATTGGCATCAATCGAGCTTACCGAATTGTTGTTGTCTCGTATAGTTAAGCTCATACAAGACATGAAGAGAGCTGCACTCAACAGGCAGTACTTGTCGGGACAACTTAACGTGATTGAGAGAATGCTGGATGAGAAGGCATCCGTTGAGAAGCGCATCGACATAGGGTCCATAATCCTCACAGATTGGCGACAAATCGGTCTACATTACAATGGTTGGGGAAATTTAGTGAACATAATACCTTTAGTTCCAATGAAAATGCCATTTCTCTGGATTATATTGCCGGCGTCAAAGGTGACTCCGGGGATGAGCGGTGGTGTTCGGTTGCTGGTTACACTTCCTAAGGTCGCGATGGCCAAGTTCAAGGAAGAGATGAATGGTTTTTGAATATTAAAGGACGAGATTTTTGCATAGCTTGGGTATTGTGTCCATATTACTTAATGTTGGTTAACAACTCTGGTTGGAGCAATTACCTTTTAAATAAACTATTGCATGAAATATTTTTTTCTTTATTTTGGTCGTTTAGGTGTTCTGTAATTGTTTTTCCTCCAGTTGAAACTCTGTTTTGATTGTGTTGAATAACGTTTGTGTATAATATATAAACCAAAAAAAGAGAGGATAATTGACGAAATTAAATGTTAACAAAAAAGTACACTTCCGTTTCATAATATATTGAGTTTTTTCTTTGTTTCAAAATATAAGTTATTTTCCAAAACCAAAACAAAATATAAATTAAAAGTTAAAACAAATTCAATTTTTCATATTTACTTCCATTTTTTCTTTTCTTTTAAACCATTTTTCTTTCATTTCTTTAATTAAATGCTAAAATAAAATGATAATTTTTTGAGAGAATACAAAAAGCAAAAAATTTCTTAATTTTTGCGCTTTCAAGCAAAACAATTTACATGATGAATCAGCCGGAGTATAAATTTTAGCAAATATAATATGATTGATTTTTTTTTCCTCAAAGTAAATACTCAAAACGATCATTGGTTCAACTCAATAAGAAAGAAGTGATTTACATTTTAAACATAATAATATTTATGGTTTATATATAGAAAGATAATGTGTTTGATTTTGAAAGAGGTCATTATATTAAAATTTTACAAGATACCTAAACTTTTGATGTATTAAAATATGCTTTCTTCAGACAGAGAGGAATTGGATTGTCGTCCAAACAATGACGTATTTTCGTGAAGACCCAAAGTCGAGGAAATATACATACCTGATTTGTAAATTAAAAACTTTAATGCATTACTTTGCTTATAACCGTGAAAAGGAAACCCTAACGTCCTCATGTTTCTTTTGTATTACTTTGTATGGAAGCTGTCTAACATTATTCATTTCTTATAGCTTAAGTAACCTTTTTTTTTCTCATGAAAGCCATTTTCATATAAAACACTTCAACACGGCTTTTAACCATTAACCCAAACTGTTTCTTTTTCTCCGATGGATAACCACGGCGATGAGCCTAAGCAACCTCCAAACAAACTTCCCGATCTTACCTTCTTTGAGCAAGCAAATTCTGAAGTTGCCCTTGCTGCGTCCCAGGCTAATTCCAATTTTACCCCTGCTACGCGTGATTCGAGTTCCTCAAGGCTCTCAATGATGGAAAGTGAAGACGAAACGTCTGAAGATGATGAAGAAGAAGAAGAAAGTGAGAATTACTATGAGTATTTCGATAGCAATGGATTTGGTGAATATGAAGAAGACGAAATCAATGAGTTTCTTGAGGAACAAGAAAACAACTCCAATCCTGAGGAGGATGATTTCTTAGAGGAAGAAGATGAGATTGATCCCGACCAGTTATCTTACGAGGAACTAATTGCACTTGGAGATTTCATTGGTAATGAAAAACGTGGTCTGACTCCGACCGAAATCTCCAAGTGTTTGAAAGCAACTACTTATGTATTTTCACATAACAAAAATGAGATTGATCGTTGTGTGGTTTGTCAAATGGAGTTTGAAGATGGAGAATCATTGGTCATTCTCCGACTTTGTGACCATCCATATCACTCCGATTGTATCACTAAATGGCTTCAAACAAAGAAGCTTTGTCCCATTTGTTGTTCTGAACCATCTGTCAGCTAAAAGTTCGAAAGTATTAATTTATCGATTGACATTTTTTATTTTCTATTCTATTAAATGGAAAAAACCACGTCGCCAAAGACTAATTCATAAGAATCAAGTGATCATATGAGATTATAGACATTATATTAGTGAATAGTGTGATCATTGGATAACTGTCTATTTCAAGTTATGAATATAGACACAGTTCTAATTTTTAAAGTACTTAAATTTAAATATAAGAATAATATTTCAAGATTTAATTATATTATAAACTTTGCCAATGGATTATTCTTATCTATCTATTCTATTATTATTTTCTTGTTATTTTGATCATGACATTCTAATGGGTTTACTAAGAATCAAGGTTGGGTATTCAGATATTCGGGCGGATTTGAATCATTTTTTTCGAATTTCAGATTTTTGAATCTAAAGACTAAGGTTCTATTCAGATATTTCAAAATTTCATGTTTTCTCTTCTATGGATAATATCGATTTAGATATTTAAATGAAGAATGAGTCAAAAACCAAAATATCTTTTGTGGTACTATTGGATTTGTCACATTTTAGCTAAATATATCTACATCAATCCCAAAAAATTCCATATTCCCTTAAAACATTGATTAGATTTTCATAATATTTTAAAAATTTGACAAATATAATTAAGGATTTTTGATTTTTCAGATCTTTTTGTTCTTGAGTCTTGACTCATTGATAGACCTTGAACAATATTAAGATTTCAGAATGAACGTATTTGAAGAGTATGCAAGAATTGTTAGAGCATATACAAGAGTTTCTCATAAAAAAATAAAATAATATATGATATTTCTTTTTATTGAAAGAGTCTATAAATATTCTTGGAATTCTCAATTTATAGGCTTCGAATGGTAAATGCAAACCAAAAAATGCAGATCATATGCAGATTATGCAGAACATACAAATATATTTTCTATCATTATTTTTTTATAAGATTCATCTTACAATTTAGTAACTTTGAAATTTTTTATATTCTTCTAATTACCTAATTTATTAATAAAATTTCCAAGTATAAGCGAAAGCTTTTAAATAATATAGTTTGTATTGGTAATAAGATAATCAGTAATATAGGAATCTTACTTAGTACTTTGGAAAACATAGTATTATTTATATGTAATATTTTGATTTCTTATATATATATATATATATATATATATATATATATATATATATATATACTATAAATTGTAAGTATTTGATGTTGTATATTGAGTATAATCACGATATATAATATGATCAAGATATCGAGTATAATCAAGTAAAAACTATGATTACGATTTCATATCTTCTATAATTGTATGTCGGATATAATCAATGTATTAAATATAATATTTTTGATGGAAACCATACAACAATTTTATGTATCGATTTAATATTTTCTATAAATTGTATGTCTTAAACTTATCTATTAAATGTTAGATTTATGAATGGAAATCAAAGAATCATTAAAATATAAATTTCTTAATCGCTAATTATATTGAATATCATCCAAATATTAAATGTGGTTTTTTAATTAAAAAAAATTCTATCGGGTATCATCACATTAAATGTAGTTTCATAAACCTGCAACCGAAATCAATGTTACAATTTTATCCATATCAACCTAATCTATTAATAATTTCTATTGGCATTTTATGTAATATAATAACACATCAAGGTTACAGTGCAAAAAAGTTATCATTTTATTATATAGAATATTGAATTCGATTATATATATGTAATTTAAAAGTATAGTAAAATATAAAAACTAATTAAGAATATGCAAAGTAATTTAAGTAATAGCAAAATAGCAATATCTATCCGCTAATATATGTAAAGAATATAATTATATCTTATTATTAGATATTTAAATGATCACGTAAACATTTTTTATATTAATTAACACAACATAATAAAGACCCAATATGATTAACTATTGGAATATAATTAAGTAATATCTTAAAATACATTTCTCAACTAAATATATCTCATATAAAAGAATCAATCGAGATTTTTATATTAAATTTAGAGTTAACGATATTAAGATGACAATATTTAATAATAATCTAATCTTTTAACCATTTTTAATGGTATTGTTTATAATATACCACATGATTGTAAGGTTATTTTTCTAAAATTTTATCGTTTTACTATATGGAAGATAGATCATATAGAATATTAGGTTTAGGTCAATGCTGCTTGATTAAAACGCTAGAATTATGACAGATATTACAAATATATTACTTGCCTTTCTTGGAAACAATTCATTAAATAATACGGTATGTTCACTATGTTATATCGTATATTGTTAATATGGTATGTCTATTTTTGTGTATTACACCAATTAAGATGATTCGAATATCATCTAAAATATGTTTAAGTAAAGTATACATTTATTTGTAAAATATTTAATATAATTATATATATATATATATATATATATATATATATATATATATATAAGATTGTGATCAGATATTTGATTACCGATAACTAATTATAGAATTAGACTTTAAGACATAATTCAGTTTAAGGATGGTAAATAAATTAATTAGTTTCCTAAAATATATCTATTGTCTAAAAATTTCTCATATAAAAAATCAATTGTGGTATTTATAATAATTTTAATTAAATGCAATATTTACTTTGTGTATAAGCCAAGATATATCATACTTTCAAAATTGTGTATACGATCTACTATAATTAATATTATTTTGTAATTATGGTAAGTGTAATTATCAATTTTCATTAACAATTCAAAATGAAATTGTAAAAGAAACTTGATATCTTCTAATATTTAATTATGATCTATAAGAAAAAAAGTATTTAATATGTTACCTAAAATGATTAATTCTGAAAATTCCAAAGTAACTAAATATATTTAATGTTTTTTTGGCAAAATTAAACATATTGAAAGGCAATAAATAATATTCCAAATTATTCACCATAACTAATATTCCAAATTGTATGATATGTTAATAGACATTACAACAAATATCGTAAATACTCGATTTAAATAAACATGATTCTAGTATGTTATTACAACAAATATCGTATATCTTATTGTTTTTCTTTTCAACACGGTTTATTAACAAAAAAAAACCTAAAAAACAGTCATAATATTTTTGTCTCTTGATTAACTCAATTATGAGTACCAATATTTTATTACCGTTGGTATATATGTTTAGTTAATGAATAAGCCTAGTTTTTTTAGCATCTCCTTTGTGATTATTTTGAACTGCACAAATGCTATTTATTTTATCAAAGTTTCTTATTGAAATGTGGTGATGTACAAACTTGGATTTAAAATAATTAAAATACAAATAAATCTCACATTAGAAAATAAAAGAATCAATGATTGAATAACTAAAACAAAAATTTTATATTAGAATTGTGAAAAATATAAAATTACAAATAAAAACAAATGCGAAGAAAATGAAATTTTAACATAATTCTCTCGTCATTATAATTTTATATACAAATCCACTTGATCTATCTCTTATTGACATAGTAGAAACCACAAAGGAATGAAGATATTTATATAATCTGCAAAATTTCATAATTTTGAATTAGTAATATATAAAAAAGAATTAAGTTGAACAATATATCAAAGAACATAAGATAATAAGAATAATATAAAATTAATAGTATTTACAAAATGTATCCGGAAAAGAAAAATCTAGTAAAACAACATATAAAATATGAAAATAAAATATAAAAATAATATTAATGATTATTTGTATAACACATCATCTAGATATAATGGTGGAAGATTATTAGAAGAGTAAATCTAAGAACAATGAAAAATAATTGTGAAAAAGTGAATGATAATGAAAATAAAGGTACTGTATCAATCTACCACTGAATTTCTAAAATTCCCAAAGTAAAAAAGGATCTCATAGTTCATAGGACCGCTTTAAATTCTGTGTGTAGAGATAATAAACATCTAAATATACTACGAACTCCTACATTTACATTCATTGTAAAATATTTATAAAATATTACCAGTCTAGTAAAATTCTGAATATTTTCAGGAACCATCTACAAAATAACTATATCTATTAAACACTGGGATCACCAACTTTTGAAAGTATCAATTTTGTTTCTTTTGTCTTTATCCAATTTTGTTTTATAGTAATGCATTCAATGTTATACAACAAAAGTACAAGTGGTGGGTGATTGACTTTCGATAATTAAAGAGATGACAAATAATTATCTTAGCATAATGAAGCAATATTTAAGCCTTATCCTTCCACGTGGCGAAATATAAGTAAAAAAGGCGAAAAGTTTAGGTACGCCACAAAACAGACGATTATTCCCCAATTATGGATTTTAGATTCTTGCAACATTAGCCGAACAAGGGCAAAATTGGTCAATCTCAAAACCCACTCCGCGTCTTTTATCGATAAAGCCACTTCGATAATCGTAACCGAAAGCACTAAAGAGATTTTTCTCGATATACAAATTTACCAAAATACCATCGTCTTCACTCGTCTCTCTTCAAATATTTGATCATCCGATTTTGCTGAAGAAATATCTTTTTGTAATTGCTAAAAGGAAAAAGCATCAAACTTTCCTTTGCTTTGCGTCTATCTTCTTATCTCCCCGATACTTTTGATTTTATTCGCTTGCTGAATTCGTTTCATGAGAATTAGGTTTTAATGGCGAGAATTTCGTTCAAAGATTCTCTGAAAGCTCTCGAAGCTGATATCCAACACGCTAATACTGTGTAAGCCTCTCAATTTTCCCCTTTTTGATTTTGGAAATTTTTCTGATTTCGTAATCCAAAGTTTTTTTTTTCTGGGTGGAAAATTATCTCTTTTTGTTTGAAGTAGAATCTGTGAAAATTTGTCTCTGTTGAGCTTTCATGTTTCTGATTTTGTCTAGGACCACAACTTGTTTTCTGGAACTATCTTTCTGGTATGTACGGAAGAGTTGAGAAATTGTACGGATTTGTTTTGTTTTTTATATCGAAGTAGGGTTTTAATCTGGTTCTGAGCAGTTATATACAATGAGGAGAAGTTAACGACCCAAGATATTTAAGTAATGAAGTCATTTTTGGAGGTCTTGTCGTAAAACAGTTCAAGAGTGTTGAAACGCCAAGGTGAACAAAGTTGGTCACTTGTGAATGTTTTTGTAAGAGGAGATAGGAGTTTGTCTGCAATGATCAATTAATTTATTATAACTACAATCTTTATTTGATTTAATTTTGTCAGTAATCTAGCTACTTTAGGCAGCTCTGTGTCTGAAAGATGAATGTTTCAGTGAGTTTCTTAGTCAGTCCATTCTGCTGCTAATGTTAAAGCAATTTATAACATTTGAGAGGGTGCTCCATTCGATCAATACTTTGAACCTTGAAGCTAAAAAAGGTTTTTGGTTCATGCTGTTTGTACTAAATCAAGTTTTGAGCTGCAAATGTGTTTTCTCGCAATGGTCGGCTGGTTTTAGTTTGTTGCTATGTGAAAGCTACAACCTTTTTTATCTAGGCTGATCTAGCTGAATTAGACTATTTCTTGTCTGAATGGTTTAAGTTTGGATGAATGCATTTATCATTTGGTTCTGTTGTCAATGTCTCTGATCCCATCAATACATTATGTTTGTGTGTTTTATCAAATCATGTTGCTATGGTGCTTATGAACAATGTCACTTACGTTTTTTGTTTCTTAATGAATGAACAGAGCTTTAGATTATCCTCGTGAGAAGGATGGAGCTCGTGTTCAAATGAGACTATCTTACAACCCGGCTGCTCAATTTTTACTTTTTCTTGTACAGTGGACTGATTGCCACCTTGCTGGTGCTCTCGGTTTGCTCAGAGTTCTTATTTACATGGTAAATTGTCTACAATGTCCAACTTTTATTCTACTGCATTTTCCAGATTGGTTCTTGTGATTGTTTGATTAATCCTTTCTACTGAATCAGACCTATGCAGATGGGAAAACCACAATGTCTGTTTATGAGAGAAAAACCAGCATTAAAGACTTCTACGGTAATGTTTTAGGCATATTTTGGTGCAGATTTAAGTGTTTTGTTACTAGTTGATTTATTTTCTTAATGCTCATGGTTTTTATGCCATATCGTGAAACAGCTGTGATATTTCCGTCGCTGTTACAACTAGAAAGGGGTATTACAGAGCTTGATGACCGCAAACAGAAAGAGGTATGCAAAGTATGGTACAGAAACAAAGATGAGATCGAAAGGGTCAAGCTCTCGGAGGTAGACATTGAGAGAGAAGAAGAATGCGGGATCTGTATGGAGATGAATAACATGGTTGTTCTCCCCAATTGTACCCATTCTTTATGCATCAAATGTTACCATGATTGGTAAGTCAATTCTTTGATGGGAATCTCGTTCTGTGTGTTTATTTTTGTTGCGTATAATCGTTGATTCAATCTTAACCGATGTTTTCTTGCAGGCATGGGAGGTCAGAGTCATGTCCTTTTTGCCGGGACAGTCTTAAGAGAGTAAACTCAGGAGACTTGTGGATGATGTTGGAGAAATCAGATACGGTCAATATGCATACAGTTGCACGGGAGAATAAGAAAAGGCTGTTTGTGTACATAGAGAAGCTTCCTCTAGTGGTTCCAGATCAAGTGTTTGCGTCTTCTCCTTATGATTGCCATGTCAAGTGAAGGAAGAAGAAAAGCTTTAAACCGGTTCTGGTAAACTTTATCTGAAGTATGTATATAATATTTTAGAGTAGTAGTAAGTAATATAGTAACCATCTCTGGGGGAAGTCCATTTCTACTTGCTTTTCTTTTTATCTGCATCTGGCTTTTGGTTCCCAAAGTCTTATTTCTATTGTGTACATTGATGAATCTAAATCTAAATCCCCTCTTCTTCAAGAAGTGGCTTTTACTCACTACTAATCGACAGTTTCGACACTCTGGTCTTGTCTCTAAAAATCTCTTCTTGAAGGTGATACATAAAATTTGCCTCATTAGTTTTGCTGGAGATTGTATATTCACTTTATGTTTGTTAAGTTATATTTGGAAACAGATAAACATTAAGTCCAGACTTGGTCTCATACTCAGTAGTCGTAATGTCACTCATGTCATGGAAGGTATGATTATGAAGCAACAAAGAAATCGAACAGTTCAATGATAATGATCTTTGATTTAAATTGGCATCTAGATGTCGTAATTTTTAAGGAAACCAATTGTTTTGGTCAAAAAGTAAATTGGGCCCAGCCTAGTTTATGTATAATGACGAAAGATGATATGCTCGGCCCAGATAAGTAATTGGGCCTCAATCCGGGTCGGTTGCTTCGATTGGGCAATTTAAGACGTCGGGTCATCGGCAACCCGACCTGATCGGCTAATCTGTGGAATTCGTCGTATCCGATCGGTTCAAGTTCTAGGGTTTCAACTTTGTAGACAGAGAAGGATGAATCCATTGACGCTGGTGAAGAGAATACAGAGTATAAACTCCAAAGAATCAGATTTAGGGATTTCTGAAGAGGCTTCGTGGCATGCTAAGTACAAAGATTCAGCATATGTCTTCGTCGGAGGCATACCATACGATCTTACCGAGGGTGATCTCCTCGCCGTCTTTTCACAGTAAGTAACAGTTTTGTGTAATTGATACATTTTTCTTGCATTATAAGTTTCAAACCTGGAAGTATATCATTGTTAAGGTAGAGCAGATTCACTAGTGTGATGATTAGATTCCCTTTCATGGCTGTTGCTTTTTATTTCCTTTTTTAATGGGTTTGAGTTTTTATGACTTGTAGGTATGGTGAAGTTGTTGATGTTAATCTGATCCGTGACAAGGGGACTGGCAAATCTAAGGGTTATGCATTTCTTGCTTATGAAGATCAAAGAAGTACTACCCTCGCTGTTGGTTAGTGGATCTCTCCTTTAATGACTCTTGCATTCCTGTTTTACGGGGATTTACGTCTTTAGGATTTGGTAATTTGTAGATAAAGTGAATTCATTCTGTTTTCTGATTGCAGATAACCTAAATGGAGCTCAGTTGTTGGGGCGAATTATTAGGGTGGACCATTGTAGCAAATATGTTAAGCGAGAAGAAGAGGATGAAGAGACACAACGGCAGAATAGAGAGGCCCGTGGTGTTTGCAGAGCTTTTCAGAGAGGAGAGTGTACTCGTGGTGATTCTTGCAAATTTTCGCACGATGAAAAAGTGAGTGGATAAATCTCTTCATATATATATATGCTTGTAGTAGCAATTTATTTGGATGCTAGTCTATTTACTTTTGAAACTGATGATTTTGAGAAATATTTGATAGAAGGTAACATGCTGGTTGGTATGACTCAGGCTATTCTTCTCATTTATTTTCTTTCACTTTTCTTTTATGGATAGAGAGCTGCAAATACTGGTTGGGGTCATGAAGAAGATAAAAGTTCCAAGTGGGATCATGACAAGTTCAATGGTCCCAAAAAGGGTGGTACAAGTTTTGGTGGACGAGGAGATCTCAAACCTGAGGCACAAGAGAAAAGTTACAGAGAAAAGGGTCATGGAGATTCCTCATATGGGCGCACAAAAGAAAAAGAAAGAGAGGAAAGGGAGGATAGGGAGCCAAGGTCAAGAGATGCTTATGATAGGAGGGAACATAAAAGATCAGGACGGCTTGATGAATTGCAACCTAGAAGGTACGATGCTGAAAATGATTATGTAAGGGAGGACAGGAGATCCAGAACATATGATAGGGAGAAATTGAAGGCAGGATCTAAAAGAGGTCATAATGACAGGGAGGGAGAAGGTTCAAGTAGGCATTCAGAATCATCCACGAGACTAGATAGGGATTCTTCAAGAAGGGAAGATCGCCGTCGCTAAAGAGATAGATAGTGGTATGCATACTCAATTGTTTTCAGTTGTAATTAGATCCTGGGAATGAGCTATGCAGGTCTTTCCAAGAGAGTTATCCTTGAGATTATATAAAATGCTTCATTCCGTAACTGTCATACTATGTTTGTCGTGATACTTGTTGAATTTACCTATTGAAATGAAAGAATTTCATAATATCCTCTTTGGTTCATTTACAGAATTTGTGTTGACCCGTGTTTTCAGACACAGGATGAGTGATTCTGGCTCTCCTTGTATAGATTAAGCAAACGCTTGGTGCTCCTGTCATTTGCAAATTAAAGAGGTAAAGTGCAAAATTTGTCAAATCAATTGCTATGGACTTGAATTCGTCTTAGGAGAAAACTTTACAAAGAATTGTGTATAAATATTGTTGATTTTTTATTCTGCTAGGTATGATTAAGATGTTTTCGAATGAAACTGTCGTCATGTCATCATTTTATTGTATTTTGCTGAATATAACTAGAGGCAAGTTAGTGTCTATCAAAATCATTGATGTCACGACCACTGTTAAGAACTTGAAATATTCCTTGGCTACATTTTTATAAGATTGGCGGTTGTTATTTAATCGGGTTTTATGTAGCGAAAGTATGTATGTGATAAGCGTTTGACAGTAGACTTGGAAGAAATGAAGCAGTGAATAATTTATGCGATAATAAGTCATTATCTTATTTGACTTTGACCCTCAAAGTCAACGAGGAATGATAATCCGCATACAGCCGTCTGCAAATCCCGTTGTTTTATGATATCCTCAGTTTATATCGATAGTTTCTGAAAGCTTGTATGCTATATATTTCCTCATCATCGTGTAGGGAAAAATTTATATATGTTTATAGTCTCAAAAAAAAAACAGTCGTCCTGGTTGTGAAGAAGAGAAATTGTCTACATTGAGTTTAGAATAAGAAAAATAGCTTTTGCACACCATGGGGTTTCATTGGATGGTTACGAGGCTGATTCTTGTATCTGCTTTCATTGTCCTTGTGTCACTTGAACATTCAGATGTGGTCAGTGCTCATACAATCAGATTAACGGAGGATACCGATAAACAAGCATTGCTCGAGTTCAAGTCTCAAGTTTCTGAAGAAAGTAGAGTTGTGTTGGGCTCGTGGAATGATTCCCTGCCTCTCTGTAGCTGGACTGGAGTTAAGTGCGGCTCCAAACACAGATGAGTAACTGGTGTAGACCTGGGAGGACTGAAACTAACTGGATTAGTCTCTCCCTTTATCGGTAATCTCTCATTTCTTAGATCACTAAATCTTGCAGACAACTTTTTCCGTGGTGTCATCCCTCTAGAGGTTGGAAACTTGTTCAGACTTCAATACTTGAACATGAGCAATAACTTTCTTGGAGGGGTGATCCCAGTTGTACTGTCTAACTGCTCTAGCCTTACAACGCTTGATTTATCGTCAAATCATCTTGAAAAAGACATCCCTTTTGAGTTTGGTTCGCTGTCGAAGCTTGTCCTCCTATCTCTTGGAAGAAACAATCTAACAGGGAAGTTCCCTGCCTCCTTGGGAAACCTGACCTCACTTCAGATGCTCGATATTATATATAACCAAATAGAAGGAGAGATCCCTGGGAGTATAGCTTGACTGAAACAGATGGTCTTTTTCCGTATAGCATTAAATAAGTTTACAGGTGTTTTCCCTCCTTCAATCTACAATATGTCCTCACTATCGTTCCTGTCCATAAACCGCCAACAGTTTTTCTGGTACGCTTAGACCTGATTTTGGATCTCTTCTCCCTAACCTTCAAATAGTATATATGGGGATAAATAATTTCACGGGTACCATTCCAGAGACACTTTCTGATATCTCAAGTCTTCAACAACTTGATATTCCGCATAATCATCTTACCGGAAAGATACCATTGAGTTTTGGAAAACTTCAAAATTTATTAAGGCTAGGCCTTCATAATAACTCTCTGGGAAATTACTCTTCTGGTGATCTTGATTTTCTTGGTGCACTAACTGCACTCAGTTGCAGTCCTTGAATGTAGCCTTGAACAAACTCGGCGGCCAGTTGCCTAACACCATAGCCAATCTCTCCACCCAATTATTTCAGCTCTCCCTCAGCGAAAATTTCATCTCTGGATACATTCCTCATGGCATACGAAATCTTATAAGCTTGCAAACACTGGACTTGGGGGCAAATCTATTGACAGGCAAACTTCCATCCTCCCTGGGAGAACTTTCTGAATTAAAAAAAGTCTTGGTCTATTCAAATCAACTGTCTGGACAGTTACCATCGTCCTTGGGCAATATCACTGGGCTAACATACCTCTATTTGCTCAACAACAGTTTTGAAGGAAGCATCCCTTCAAGTCGTGGAAGTTGCATTAATCTTCTAGACTTGAATCTCAGTGCTAATAAGTTGAATGGCAGCATACCCCATGAGCTTATGGAGCTTCCTTCTCTTGTCATCTCAAATGTCTCATTTAATTCGTTGGTTGGCCCTTTGATTGGAGACGTTGGAAGGCTTACATTTCTGTTAGGTCTAGATGTTTCGTACGATAAACTATCAGGACAGATTCCAGACCTTGGGTAATTGCCTCTCACTAGCAAAGGAATTCATTTGTTGGGCCCATCCCAGACATACGAAGGTTGACTTGCCGCAGGTTCCTAAATGTGTCGAACAACAATCCCTCGGGCACTATACCTGAATATATGACGAATTTTTCCAAGCTGCAGAACCTGAATCTCTCTATGAACAACTTCGAAGGAGTTGTGCCATCAGAAGGGATATTTCGTAATACCAGTGCAATGTCAGTTATTTGTAACATACACCTCTGTGGAGGCATCCCGTTATTACAGCTTGAGCCATGCTCTGTAGAATTACCAAGTCCAGGAAAGCATTTATCAGCCCGAAAGATAATCGCCATTTGTGTCAGTGCAGGTATGGCAGCACTTTTCCTGTTATGTTTCTCTGTGGTTTATCTATGCCGGTACAAACAGAGAATGAAGAGTGTCAGGTCTAACAATAATGAGAATGATCGGTCTTTCTCCCCTGTGAAATCGTTATATGAAAAGATAAGTTATCTTCGAGAAATTTGATTGGGTCAGGTAACTTTGGGACTGTGTTTAAAGGATTTATTGGGTCCAAGAACAAGGCTGTTGCAATTAAAGTTTTGAATCTTTGCAAACGTGGAGCTGCAAAGAGCTTCATGGCAGAGTGTGAAGCCTTAGGAGGTATAAGGCATCGCAACCTTGTGAAGTTGGTTACCGTCTGTTCCAGTGTGGACTCGGAAGGAAATAATTTTAGAGCTCTTGTTTATGAGTTAATGCCTAATGGAAACTTGGACATGTGGCTGCATCCGGAAGAATTAGAAGACAATCCGTTGAGAACCCTGACCCTCTCTGAAAGACTCAACATTGCAATAGATGTTGCTTCAGCTCTGGTTTATCTTCATACTTATTGTCACAATCCTATTGCCCACTGTCCATGGCTTTACCAAATCAGCATTGGCGGAATGAAGAGCACTAGATATTACAGACAAATCGATCCTCTGCAGTGCAGATGCTCAGGTTCTCGGTGTCAAAATTGTGGAATACTTGATCCAGCTTGTGTTTCAGGTGGGAGTCATGTGTTCAGAGGGGTCACCGGTTAACCGAATATCCATGGCCGATGCCTTAGGCAAGCTGGTCTCAATCAAAGACAAGTTTTTGGGAGACAAAAACCGTTTAGATGACAAAGGGTTACATAAGTTTTAGGGCGAGAGATTGTTATATATAGGGAAAAAGATATGGGTGCGTACAGATAATTGTATCCTGTGTATGAATCTGCGAGTGATCTAGTGTATGTTGTGCATCTTTACACAATGTACTCATGTTCTCGTTGTTGTGTGCATTGAGACTTTATTAGGAAATTACAGAACAATTATTCTTCAGATGTTTTGTACATATATTTTCCCTCTCTCCAACATCTCTCTTGATATCAGAAACCTGGATATATGGTGAGAAACGTTTGGAAACATTTAGCCGTGGATTCAAGACCAGCATTGGAATTGAGAGCTTTGTAAAGTTATACGGCAGGAGAGGCGTACGCGTAAGTCTGAATATCTTCTATGTATATTTGCGTATGTTTACAGAGTTAGGTCAATGTTTTTCTCGCCCTACCTTCAAACAGGTGTGACTTCAGTTGTTGTTGCAAACTTGCAAAGTCAGGTGGGTTCTCTTTGGAAACACATGATTGGGTCAGGGGAACTTTGGTGTTGTTTATAAAGCATTCATTGGCCTTAAGAACAGAGCCATTGCCATAAGAGTGTTAAAATCTCAAGAAGCGTGTAGCTGCCAAGAGCTTTATATTAGAATGTGAAGCCTTGAAGGGTGTAATGGATCGAAACCTTATGAAGCTTGTAACAGCTTACTTCAGCATCGCTTCCGAAGGAAATATATTCAAAGTTCTAGTGTATGAGTTCATGCTAAATGGGAGTTTGGATATGTGGCTGCACCAAGAGGAGATAAAAGTGACCACCGATACCTAAAGGCCCTTAACGTTGCAATAGATGTAGCTTCTGTTTCATGACCCTATAGTTCATTGCAATTTTTCTCTCAGTTGTGCTATTTCATTTTTTCTAACATTTGATTTGTGTTGTGGTCTTCTCCAGCCTTGCCGTATGGGGCAAATAATTCAGCCACTGCATGATGCCTGGAAAGTCATAAAGACTAGTGAAATAAATTATTTTATTTTATTCTTTTTTGGCGTCTTAGGAGTTGCTACTTGACTTCGTTTTTGCAAAAGTCTGACAATCTCCTCTTTCGTTGTGTGTGCCATTTTTTCTCTCTATTTTCCTTCAAAGCGTTATCACCACAAATTAAAACGCATTTTGCAATTGCTTCGTTCTTTCTTTCTTTATTTCCTTCTCATAGTTCTTTATATATAGTTTCGATATAGTGAGAAGCACCGGAAACTATTCACCAGCAAAAAGTACTTAAAAATGAGAAACATGAGATTCTTTCTTTCACCTACTTTCAGTTCTCTGGTGTTACATGAGTCATATGGTCTTACCAATGAAATTGATAGACGGGCATTGCTTGAGTTCAAGTCTCAGATTTGTGAAAGATGGAAGAGTTGTCTTGTCCTCGTGGAATTACTCATTTCCTCTCTGTAGCTGGAATGGAGTTACATGTGGTGGCAACAACAGGAGAGCTACTGATCTGGACCTTGGAGGATTGCAATTAGGAGGGATGATATCACCATCTATTGGTAATCTTTCGTTTCTCATATCACTTGATCACTCTAATAACTCTTTTGGTGGGATCATTCCTCGTGAAGTGGGAAACTTATTTAGACTTGAACATTTGGATATGAACTCAAATGATCTTGAAGGAGGGATTCAAACCACTTTGTCTAACTGTTCTAGATTGTTATACCTTCATCTGTATAAGAATAATCTTGGAGCAAGTGTTCCTTCAGAATCGTTCGTCTAGATCTTCGTTATAACAATCTTAGAGGGACATTCCCGACATCTTTAGGAAACTTAACGTCTCTTAAAAACTTCAAAACTTCAAAATAGGATTTAATAATCTTTAGGGAGTTATTCCAGCAACATTGTCCAATATCTCAACTCTTCAAACCTTGGAAATCCAGTATAACAATTTCACAGGAAGTATTTCTCCTAGTCTTGGGAAACTAAAGAACTTGCAAAATCTTTATCTTAATAGTAATTCTCTGGGAAGTGACTCCTCTGGAGATCTTGATTTTTTTGATGATCTCACTAACTGCACCCAGCTAGAATATCTGAGTGTTGGTGACAATAATTTGGGGGGTGAGTTGCCTATTTCCATTGTTAATCTGTCCACGAACCTCATATATCTAAGCCTTCATCAGAATTTCATCTCTGGAGGTATTCCTTGTGATATTGGCAATCTCATTAGGCTACAAACACTTTCGTCGCAGAAAATATGTTGACTGGGCCACTCCCAACCTCTCTTGGTAAGCTTTTAGACTTGGGAGACTTAAATCTCCGTTTAAATGGATTGTCAGGAGAGATACCATCTTTTATAGGCAACATCACTCGGCTAGTTAAACTTAATCTGTTTGACAATAAGTATGAAGGAATAGTACCTCCGAGTCTGGGTAACTGTAGAAACCTGCTAGGATTATGGGTTGGGAATAATCAGTTGAATGGGAGTATACCTCTGGAAATTTTGAAAATTTCATCCCTTACTATCCATTACATGTCACATAACTCTTTTACCGGATCTGTACCAGACGATGTTGGGCAACTTGAAAATCTTCTTCGACTTCATCTTTCTCATAATAAATTATCAGGGAAATTGCCAGGGACTTTAGGAAACTTTCTCTCAGTTGAGTTAATTAATCTGCAAGGAAATTATTTTGATGGAGTCATTCCAGACATAAGTGGGTTGAAGGATGTTAAGTATATGGATTTTTCAAACAATAATCTATGTGGAAGTATACCTGGATATTTTGCTAACTTCTCCTCATTGGAATATCTCAATTTATCCATGAACAGTTTTGAAGGAAGAGTGCCAACAGAAGGAAGCTTTCAAATTGCTTCTAAAGTTTTCTTATCTGGAAACAAAAATCTCTGTGGAGGTATAAAGGCACTAGGACTAAAGCCATATTTTGCGCTAGCACCACCAATGGAGAAAAAGTCTCATTCTCTTTCAAAGAAAGTTATGATTGGGTTTAGCATAGGAATAGCTTTGCTAATGATGTTGCAATTATCTTTGATTCTATACTATGTGTATCTGGGAAGCGATTACCGTCAGTGATTGGTCTCCTTGTTACAACTTTGTTTTTTTATTATTCCCTGCTATTAGGATCTTTAAACAGTCAAAGCTCACGAGAGTTTTCAGAGTATAAGAAGCCATCCCTGCAGTCTTAGGCAGAAGCATTGCTACATTCAGTTGTTACAATTTCAACTTCCAGTGACCATAACAAGTGCTGTCGCTTGTGCGTATAATTTGGGCAATCCATGTCGTCAACTGTGAGTAAAAGTCAAAAGAAAATTTTATACCCTTTGAAATTTTACAATATTTATTGCTGTCGTTAACTGTTGTCAGTTGGTGGATATCTTCAATAACTCACTGATTAGTCAAATGTGCGTTACCATTTGAGAAAGTGGACTACTTGACTTGTACTTCATTTTTGAAAAGTCTTTCCGCCTACTCTACGCATTTTCTCTTTAAATCCAGTTACCACCAGTTGCATGATGTATTACATTCGTTCCTTACACTCACTTTCTTGCAAAATATGAGAAACATGAGACTAGTTCTTTTACTTTCTTTCAATGCCCTCATGTTACTTCAAGCGTATCGGTTTACAGATGAAACTGATAGGTATGCGTTGTTGGAGTTCAAGTCTCGAATTTCTAAAGACAAAAGAGTTGTCTTGTCCTCATGGAATAACTCTTTCCCTCTCTGCAACTGGAAGGGGATTACATGTGGCCGCAAACACAAGAGAGTTACTCGTTTGGACCTTGGAGGCTTGAAATTGGGGGGTGTAATATCAGCATCTATTGGTAATCTTTCGTTTCTCAGATACCTTAATCTCACTAATAACTATTTTGGTGGTACCATCCCTCAAGAAGTGGGAAACTTATTTAGACTTGAATACTTGAATGTGAGCGATAATTTTCTGGAAGAAGGGATTCCAGCTAGTTTGTCTAATTGCTCTAGTTTGACAGATCTTTCTTTTCGTAGAAATCATTTTCTACAAGTTCCTTCAGAAATAGGATTACTAAAGAATCTAGCTACTTTAGATTTTGCTCAGAACAACCTAAAGGGAAAGCTCCCTTCATCTCTAGGGAACTTGACATCAATTTTAGAACTAGAGGTTGGAGATAACCATATAGAAGGAGGAGTTCCAGATAGTATGGCTAGATTGACTCAAATCATAAGTCTTGGTTTAGCAGTAAACAAATTCACAGGTGTTTTTCCTCCAGCCATCTACAATTTGTCTTCACTTGAGTATCTATACATCGCTATTAATCATTTTTCGGGTAGCCTAAGGCCTGAGTTTGGTGATCTGCTTCCAAACCTTATAGAGTTAAGTATGGGAACTAATTATCTCACGGGAGCTATTCCAATAACACTGACCAATATCTCGACTCTTCAAAAATTAGGATTGAATAACAACAATCTCACAGGAAGTATTCCTCGGGGATTTGGAAAATTATGGAATTTGAAATGGCTATTACTATATGGCAACTCTTTGGAAAATTACTCTTCTAAAGATCTTGAATTTTTTGTTGCTCTAACCAACTGCACCCAAATTGAAACGTTAGAGATTGGTGCGAATAAGCTCCAGGGTGATATAGCTACTTTCATCGCTAATCTATCCACGAACCTCATCACTCTAGAACTTGGAACAAATTTCTTCTCCGGAAGCATTCCCCATGAGATTGGGAATCTCATAAGCCTAGAAGCATTGTGGTTAAGAGGAGAATATGTTGACAGGTCCACTCCCAGCCTCCCTTGGTAAGCTTTCAGGATTGGGTTTATTGTCTCTGCGTTCAAATAGAATGTCAGGAGAGATACCATCCTCCATAGGCAACATCACTCGGTTAGAAAGACTATCTTTGTCCAACAACAGTTTTGAGGGACTTGTTCCTCTGAGTTTTGGTAGTTGTAATCACCTGCTAGATTTACGGATTGATAATAATAAGTTGGGTGGCACTATACCTACAGAAATCATGCAAATCCCAACCCTTGTTACTCTGATATTATCAGATAATTCATTCAATGGCTCTTTACCAAAAGATGTTGGAAGACTACAGAATCTTGTTGAATTGTCACTTGGGAATAATAACTTATCAGGACAACTCCCACAAACTTTGGGAAAATGTCTCTCGATGGAAGTTATTTATCTCCAAGGAAATTCTTTCTATGGTGCCATTCCAGATTTAAAGCCATTGATGGGTATTAAAAGAGTTGATTTGTCGAACAATAATCTCGTTGGAAATATACCTGGATATTTTGCAAATTTTTCCAAGTTGGAGTATCTTAATCTATCCATTAATAGTCTTGAGGGAAAGGTGCCAATAGAAGGAAAGTTTCGAAACTCTTCTATAGTTCTGGTATTTGGAAACAAGAATCTTTGTGGAGGCATCAAGGAACTGAAACTAAAGCCATGTTTTGTGCAAGCACCACGGCGTGTAAAAAGCCATTCCTCTCGTTTGAAGAAAGTTGCAGTTGGGCTCACCGTTGGAATGGCTTTGATTTTTTTGCTGCTCATAACTTCAATCTGCTTATGGTGGTCCAAAATAAGAAAGAAGAACCAAAATACCAACAATCCAAGTCCTTTCACGTTGGAGGTCTTGCATGAAAAGATAAGTTATGGAGATATTCGAACTGCAACAAATAACTTCTCTCCAAGCAATTTGATTGGGTCAGGCAGTTTTGGTACTGTATTTAAGGCTTTACTCCCGACAAAGAACACGCTTATTGCAGTGAAAGTTCTGAACCTAACGAGAAGTGGGGCGATGAAGAGCTTTATGGCAGAATGTGAATCTCTTAAGGACATACGGCATCGTAATCTTGTGAAACTACTGACAACTTGCTCGAGTGTTGATTTCCAAGGAAATGATTTCAGAGCTTTGGTCTATGAATACATGCCAAATGGGAGCTTAGATGTGTGGCTGCACCCAGAGGAAGTGGAAGAAATTCATAGGCCCTCAAGAACCTTGACGCTGTTTGAAAGGCTTAACATAGCCATAGATGTGGTTTCTGTTTTGGACTATCTTCATGCTCATTGCCATGAACCTATAGCTCATTGCGATCTCAAGCCAAGCAACGTTCTCCTAGACAATGATTTGACTGCTCATGTTAGCGATTTTGGTTTAGCTCGGTTTCTTTTCAAATCCGACCAGAAGTCTTATTTTGATCAACTAAGCACAGCTAATATCAGAGGAACCATTGGTTATGCCGCACCAGGTAAAGCTATCACACATTTGTAATGTTTGAATATAAAAAATTAATGTATTTTGTGACGCTAGTTTTAGTTTTGTTATATATGATGCAGAATATGGAATGGGAGGACAACCTTCAATACATGGTGATATTTATAGTTTTGGGGTTCTCCTTTTGGAAATGTTCATTGGAAAACGACCAACCAATGAATTATTTGAAGGAAACTTTACTCTATACAGCTACACAAAGTTGGCACTTCCAGAAAAAGTATTGGACATTGCAGAGAAGTCAATTCTTCAGAATGGTCTCAGAGTTGGTTTCCCTGCGGCTGAGTGCTTGACTCTAGTTTTGGAGGTGGGACTTAGATGTTGTGAAGAATCTCCGATGAACAGGTTGGCAACAAGTGATGCCCTGAAGGAGTTAACCTCAATCAGAGAGAGGTTCTTTAAATCAAGAAGAACAGCAAGACATTAAAGTGTTTGAAATTTCTTGTATATAATATCTTCTTTCAGAATGAATGTTGTGTTTGTGTTTTCTCTCACTCAACTTAAACTTCCTGCGTTTGTTTTGTTTGGCTTATATGATTATATATACGAGACTAGTAGGTAGAGAATAATTTTATCTATTAGTTTGCAGTGAAAGCCTTTATCCTTTCTTTTTATTTACTGAACAAAGTGACGTATGAGCTGAACAAAGGTCTGAGCTGCAATTGTGTTTGTGTGGGAAAATAAGAGTAGTTTATTGGGTTGCTATGTTAAAACTCAAACCTTGTTTTACTCAAATAGAGAGTGCCATGTATTAAGAGCTTAATGTTTTCGTGACTGCATTGATGAATCAGCTCTGTTGTACATGTTAAAAGGCAATTTATGACTCCAATGGATATATCTGTTTATGTGTGTGGTTCTATGCTTTGTATCAGTTCTGTTGTAAATGATTATGTCTGAGCTGCAATTATGTTTGATTCTATGCTTTGTATCTTTAAACGGTCCAAGCTCACGCGAATTTTCAGACTATAAAGTAGAAGCCATCCAGACAGTCTTAGGCAAAAGCATTGCTGCATTCAGTTGTTACAACTTCAACTTCCAGTGAGCATAACAAGAACAGAGACATGGGAGACAGTTTCATTGTATTATCTCCCAAAAAATCAAGCTTTGATGACGATTATGGGCAGAATCTGGCTGCATCTCTACTTCTGGACCAGAGAGACTACATTTATTGGTCTACAATGGAATAGGCTCTTTGAAATTCCTGGTGGAAAAATGTGAAACCATCAAAACGAGAGAGATAGAGGGAAGCTATGAGTGATTCTAATAAAACTAAGTAAGTTGAGACCGGAACAGAGGCATGAATTACCTCTCTTGTAAAGGTTAAGAAAGATAGAAATCAAAATCAAAAGAAAGTTTCAGTTTTTCTTCATTTTCTATCTCTTGCTTTCATGAATTTGGTCTTTATGTGAAGAATCATAAAAACCACAAGATAGTGAAAGACTCTGAGCTCTTGGTGATTTCCTCGTCATCTAAATTTGCAGAGTAAGTAACTAATTGTTACAGATATGTTTCTCTTATGATAAACACTTTTGCTATCTCAAATCTGTCTTTGTTGTTTTGCTGTAAACTCAGGTGCTTCCAAATATGAATTAATGCAACACTTGCTGCTCCTGTCTTCATCAGAGGTAAGCCATTTGAACTCAGCTTTTATGCTATCATTTCAATTGTAGTTTGCTGAATTATGACAGTATAGAAGACAACAGTGTTTTGGAATTGTCTTTTGCCCCCAAAAAAAACCATGAAATCAAGTCTGTGAGTACTCTTTGTTCTCTTTGAAATTTTAGGCTGTTATTGCAAATATGTTTTATTTTTTGGTCGAAAAATTCAACACACGAGTCACGACACTTGGTCAATCAGTGGATGTCTTCGGACTCTTCTCTTGTCTTCTTGGATTGTTGACTATTGGACTTACACTTGGCATGAAAATTGTATTAATTTCATTTATTGCGCTGCCCATTTGGAATGGTCTTTCAGTTTGTTTCTCCATGGTTGGAGAGCTATTAATGTACTTCGCCTATTTTTCTCTCTTACGTTAAAAGCCATTAATGCACACATCCTTTATGTTTCTTCATGTTTCATTACACACCACAAGGTCTAAAGGCATTATTTTCTAGTTGCTTTATACTTTGTATTCCTTTTCTACCAAATCTCAGAAGCATGATACTGTTTCTTTTACTTTCTTTCAATGCTCTCATGTTACGTGGATCATATGGTATTACTCATGAAACTGACAGACAAGCGTTGTTGGATTTCAAGTCTCAAGTTTCTGAAGGCAAAAGAGTTGTCTTGTCCTCATGGAATAGCTCGTTCCCTCTATGTAATTGGAAGGGAGTTACTTGTGGCCGCAAACACAAGAGAGTTACTAGTTTGAACCTCGGAGGGTTGCAGTTAGGAGGAGTAATATCACCATCTATTGGTAATCTTTCCTTCCTTATACGGCTTAATCTCTCTGATAACTCTTTTGGTGGAACCATCCCTCAAGAGGTAGGAAACTTATTCAGACTTGAACACTTGTATATGAGTTTTAATTTACTCAGAGGAGAGATTCCAGCTAGTATCTTCAACTGCTCCAGATTGTTAAATCTTCAATTATTCTCAAATCATCTTGAAGAAAGTGTTCCTTCAGAATCATTGACGAAACTTGGTATTCTGTATCTTAGTAAAAACAACCTGAAAGAAAGGCTCCCAGCAACTCTAGGAAACTTGACATCCCTTACATATCTTGGCCTTGGAAATAACCATATAGAAGGAGTTCCGGATAGTATAGCTAGATTAGCTCAAGTGAAGGTTCTTGATTTATCAATGAACAATTTCTCAAGTGTTTTTCCTCCCTCTATCTACAATTTGTCTTCACTTGAGCTTTTAGCTGTCTTTACCAATAGCTTTTACGGTAGTCTAAGGCCTGATTTTGGTCATCTACTACCAAACCTTCGAGAGTTATATATGGGAAGTAACTATTTTTCAGGAGCCATTCCAACTACACTTTCCAATATCTCCACTTCAAAGATTAAGACTTGAGTACAACAATCTGACTGGAAGTATTCCTCTGAAGGCTTTGGAAATTTACAGAATTTGTAAGTGCTACTACTTCATCGTAATTCTTTGGGGGAGTGATTCTTCTGGAGATCTTGCATTTGTTGGTTCTTTGACAAACTGCACCCAACTACAGAGTTTAGGCGTTGGCCACAATAGGCTTGGTGGAAACTTGCCTACTTCCATTGCTAATATATCAACAAACCTTACACACTTAAGCCTTGAAACAAATTGCATTACTGGAAGTATTCCTGAGACATTGGAAATCTCACAAATCTACAAATACTTGGGTTGCAAGAAAATTTGTTGACAGGAGCACTCCCAACTTCTATCTGGTAAGAGCATCTACATTGCAAGGTTCTCATGAGAGTCTCTCACAAAAAAAAATAAACTAATAAAATATTAAATAATAATTTTTTAATATAAGAGTCTCTTAAAATTATTGGAATCCACACCAATAGTCTCCCAAATGAGAGATTACGGATGTGTGTTCCAAAATTTTTGAGAAACTCTCACATTAAAAAATTGTTATTTAATATTTTATTATTATTTTGTTTGATGAGAGACTCTCACAAGATCCTTACAATACAGAGTTGGTGATATGAAGTGTCCATTCAAATGATATATCAGGAGGAATACCATCTTCTATAGGCAACATAACTCGGTTACAGACTATTTTTGTACAACAATAAGTTTGAAGGACTTGTTCCTCCAAGTCTTGGTAACTGTAGTTACCTCCTAGATTTATCGATTGTGTCTAATAAGTTGAATGGGACTATCCCTTTGGGGATTCTGAAAATTTCACCCCTTATTAACCTAAACATGTCACATAATTCTTTGACCGGTTCTCTACCAAGAGATATTGGAAGACTAGAATTCCTTGATACACTATCTTTTGCAGACAATATATTATCAGGAGAACTCCAATATACCTTGGGAAAATGTCTCTCGATAGTGCAACTACATTTGCAAGGAAATTCTTTTGATGGGGTTATTCCAAATTTAAGTGGCCTGGTAGGTGTCAGAAAAGTCGATTTGTCAAGCAATTATCTTTCTGGAAGTATACCTAAATATTTTGCTAACTTTTCTAAGTTGCAATATCTAAATTTATCCATTAATAATCTTGAGGGAAGGGTGGCAACAGAAGGAAAATTTCAGAATGCGACTGTAGTTTCAGTTTTTGGGAACAAAAATCTTTGTGGAGGAATCATGGAATTAAAACTGAAACCATGCTTTGAGAAAGCACCATCAGTGGAGACAAAGCATTCCTCTATGTTAAAGATAGTGGTCGGTGTAAGCATATCTTTGCTTTTGTTGTTGGTCACTTTCGTTTATTTATGTTGGTTCAGGAAAAGAAAGAACATCATACAGACCAATAATACAACTCTTTCCATCTTGGGGGGATTCCATGAAATGATAAGTTACAAAGATCTTCAAAATGCAACAGACGGCTTTTCTTTGAAAAACGTGATTGGGTCAGGCAGTTTTGGTACTGTGTTTAAAGCATTGCTTCCGGCAGAGAAGAAGATTGCTGCAGTGAAAGTTCTAAACCTGCAAAGACATGGAGCAATGAGGAGCTCTATAGCAGAATATGAAGCCTTAAAGGATATAAGGCATCGTAATCTTGTGAAACTTTTGACAGCTTGCGCTAGTATTGATTCCAATGGAAATGAATTCAGAGCTCTCATCTACGAGTTCTTGCTGAATGGAAGTTTGGATTTGTGGCTGCATCCAGAGGAAGTCGAAGAAATTCGTAGGCCTGCAAGAACCTTGACCCTCTTTGAAAGACTCAACATAGCAATAGATGTGGCTTCTGTTTTGGATTATCTTCATGTTCATTGTCATGAGCCAATAGCTCATTGTGATCTTAAACTAAGCAACATCCTTTTAGACGAAGATTTTACTGCCCATGTAAGCGATTTTGGTTTGGCTCGGCTCCTCCTCAAATTCGACGAAGACTCTTTTCTTAACCAACTTAGCTCGGCTGGGGTTAGAGGAACCATCGGCTATGCAGCAGCAGGTAAATTTGTATCACACATATGTACAGTTAAATGAAGAGCTTAGAGTATTTTACTAATACTCCAATCTTGTTATTGTGAATGATGAAGCAGAATCTGGAATGGGAGCAAAACCATCAATACACGGTGATGTATATAGTTTTGGGGTTCTTCTTTTGGAAATTTTTACTGGAAAAAGACCAACCAGTGAATTGTTTGGAGAGAACGTCACCCTCCATAGCTACACTAAGTTTACATTGCCAGAAAGAGTATTGGAGATTGTCGAGAAATCGATTCTCGATCAAACACACGACTTTGGTGTTGCTGACTGCTTAGCATTGGTTTTGGAGGTGGGACTTAAGTGTTGTGAAGAAACTCCAACACACCGGTTGGCAATAGATGAAGCTGCAAAGGAGTTAACCTCAATCAGAAAGAGATTGTTCAGAACCCAAAAGGCAGCGACACCTTGAAGAGTTTATATGCTATTATTTGCGTCTATAAAGCTTTAATTTGTGTTATGATCTAAGCCCATTTATTTTTGTCAAGCCTTGAAGACTTGAAGTATAAATTATCTTTTTCCCGTAGGTCCCAAGGGTAATGTTATGGTATGTACTTAGACCATCCTTGGATTTGGTAAGAAAATTTTGTAGTGATGTATTTATCTCAAGATTTCTAAGCTTTTTCCTAAAATCTGTTTCTAATTTCTGTTGAAACACTTATCAGAATATTACTCAGCAACACAACATACATCTTTTGTCTAGTGATATTGTGCTACTTTCAAGAATGATTTGATAATTAAAAGTTATATTTTTTCATAATCATTATAGTAAGAACAATGTGAACGATAATCTAAATTCATATACATCCAAATCACGAAAACCAAGAGGTATCATGTTACTTAAGATATGTAATTAAATTCAATCTCTAACCAATTTTCTACGTGTCAAAATACTAAGCAACTTCTGATAAAATGAACAAGTAACAAACACGTGGCTAATAATCATCCGTCAGATCAAAAATAGATGAATCCGCAATGAAGGCACTTGGGCCTCACTAAATGCAGTTATTTCCCGAATCAAACGCGTTGAAATAATCGGTGCCTTTTCACCGCCTATAACCGGTAACTAATTTGGTCCATATAATACGTAAAAGGGCTTTTGTCTCGTTCTTCACTATTTCTAACAAGTTTCATGAGCTTGTAAGCCTCAGAAATTTTCCCAAGAATATCTCTCCCAACGAACGAGTTCGGAATTACTAAGAAGTAAGCTTTCTCTCTATCTTCAAATTTCGCGTCATGAATTTGTTTTGGTTTCTCTCGTCTAAAATCTGTATAGCTTTCCTAGATTCATACAGGAACTGATTCTGCGGAACAATGGAGGTAAAGGTAGCCACCACTACGTCGTTTCATTGGTCAGGACGTCATACAACGATTCCTCAATGTTCGTCTTTCTCGCGAACCCTAACTTCCTCAAAACGCCGTCGTTCTCGTGGAAGAATCGGCGATGTTTCCGTCGCAGGAGCTTTAGCATGTCAGACAGTTTTGAAACCTTCGACGTTTTCCGGAACACAATCTGGGAAACTTCACCGATCTAAATCATGTGAGTTTTGGGAATTTTATAATTCTACCACGAATAAGATCAGAACGGGAGTTCAGAAACGTAGTTCTCTACGGAGAGTTTGCAGTGCGAGCTCTGATTTCTTCTCGGATGAAGCATTCTCCGTGAAGATGAAGGAATTAGCCTTAAAATTCAGAATTGCAGGCGAAGAAGAAGAAGAGAAACACAAAGACAACAAATACAAATCAGAGATAAGTAACGAAGCAGTAGATAACGATTACAGGAATCATAGATTGGGTACGGTGAAGCTACTAAAGGAGTCTGTTCCGGGTTTGGCTTCGTTGGAAGCTCCATGGACAGAGATGGTTAATCATTCAAGCATTGAACGGAAAGCAAACAGTGTTGATTTACCTCTTTCTCTTAGAATGATAAAGAGGAAGCTACAAGAAGAAGCGCTTAAAGAAGCTAGTGCATCTTCTTACTGTTCTTTCAACAGAGCTTTCTCTGCTATGGTTTTCATGATTGAGGAGCTCCATAACTTTGCGTTGCAGACAAGGGTGGGTGTTCTTAGGCAGGTTAAGAAGGAGATGAACGATTCATTTTTGTGGATTTTCCAACGCGTGTTTTCTCAGACACCTACTTTGATGGTAAATGTAATGGTCCTCTTGGCAAATTACACTGTGCATTCAGTTGCATCAAATCTAACTATTGTGGCGTCTCCACCGCACTCTGCTGTGACAAAAGAAGTACCTGCGGTTACTGAAGATCAAGATAAGTCGCATCAAAGAATTGATTTTTCTTCGCTAAAGCAGTCTACTGTATTTAGTGGAGGTGGTCGGATGAATTTAGGGCCTGTAGTAAGTGGCAGAGATGGTAAAGGTTCTGATGGATCTAGATGGTTAGGATCGATCACTTTTGACAAGGTCTCCCACTTACCAACACATCGAAACTCCCTTTCAGGAGAAGGGATGAGTGAAGAGGAACTGAGTCTGTGGAAATCGATGGTGGACGAAGCAGATGAAATGCAAGATTCCCCTGTCGATCGTGACATGAGATTAAGACTTGTTTCCCCGATCAGTGCAAGGATTGAAGTTGACGATTATGCCACTTACACAAGAACAGAGCTTTTGTATAAGATAGGTTTGGCTCTAGAGCCGAACAGCCCTCTGCTTCTAGCTAACTACGCGCAGTTTCTTTACCTCATGACTCAAGACTATGACAGGTGATATATCTATCCTTAACCTATTTCTTACTATGTGATATATACAGCCCTCGTGTACTATGTGAACCATATGCCTTTTTACATTTGTCGCATTGAGAATCAAAGGTATTAAATCTGTGGGCCTATATTAGTCAAGAATCGAATGTAACTTTGGAACTTGACAATGATGTTTGCTTTTGGATGTTTACTAGAGCGGAGAAGTTCTTCAAGAAAGCTTTAGAATCAAAAGAAGTAGATGCTGAAACATACAGTAAATACGCTACATTCCTATGGAAAGTTAGGAACGATCTATGGGCTGCTGAGGAGAGCTTTCTAGAAGCTATATCTGCAGAGCCTACCAACTCCTTTTACGCTGCCAACTACGCTAACTTCCTTTGGCAAACCGGTGGTGAAGATACGTGTTTCCCTTTAGAATCTTCTGATTCTCCTCAGGAAATGGCATGAGAACAAGAGATTCGCAGTGAATGATGGGTTTTGTTAGGAATGAAGAGACAACTACAGAATCTAGGTAGACTGTAGAAGCAAAATAATCATTGTAACTTTGTAAGTAGTGTTTTTGAGTGAACCAAAGCTGCCGATGAAACATTGCTCCTCGTTTGGGTTTTTTTTTTCTTTTCTTCCACTCAGTAGTAAATACGGTAATCAGATTCCATTGGTGTACTAATCATGTATATGTCGAATACGAATATGTGTAGATCAATCACCAATAATCACCGAGCAGAGTTTTTGGTGTAGTAACAAATTGAGCATATCGGAAAAGTTTATGGAATTATCAAATTATCTCCACCTTGTCACAGCTTAAACTTTGAAAAACAGCCTTTTTCAACAGATAAATGGGCCTCGACCCAATACAAATGGGGTTTAGACCATGTTTAGGCGTTAGTCGGGCGGTCGGATTGGGCCTAGCGCCTAAGTAATAAATTGGAGATTAATCGCAGACTAGTTTTTGTCTATATATTGCATTTTGTAACCTTGAACATGTTAACGCAGCTTGGCACAGCGGTTAACGAATCTAATTATGCTTATTTTTATTGTTTTGTTTTAATTAAGGGTAAATAAGTTTTTTCTTTTCATCATCTTCCTAAAAGGTCTCTGGAAATTAGGGTTTCTGCGATTTGTTTTGAAGCGGCTACCACATATTTCATCTCTTTCATCACTTTTCTTTTGTTTCTTTCTATATTAATACCACATATAGATAGACCTACATAAGAATATTAGGATTTTAATTGAAAATGAACCAAACAATGATTTTTTTTTCAGTTTCCGATTTGTTTACCGACTTGGTTGAAATCGCGGCAGACCCCAGCCGCCGAACGATTACTCGCCGCATAAGCGGTTAAAACGCCCGCGTTTTTGAACACGGGTTTTAGATGGTTTATCAGAGTCCACAAGTGTCAGCTACATTGGAAAATATCACTCACTCAAAGTCCAAGGCGTGTCTCCTTCGTTTTCATTCATTTCATTAGAGCAAATAAATCAGAAAATGGGAAAAATTTGACAATGTGTGCAATTTTTCAATTTAAGAATAATAACCATCATAAATCCTAATATACATATTTGTTCCCAGTTGTATACTTGTATTGTATCTAAGAAAATTATTTAAAAATAAATAAATAAATGTATTTAAGAAATAAAAGTAATAAAAATGTGTGAAGGGAGAAGCAAAAGAGGATAAGCTACTTGTGGAGAGCTTGTGCCAAGTAAAATCCAACGGCTGAGATTCAACCAACCTCATTATAATCCTTTTGTAACAAATGCCACACGAAGACACAACAAACACACAGTTCCGATAAAAAAAACAGAAGAAAGAAAAAAGAAGAGAGGAAGGAGATAGCAACAATGGTTTCTTCACTTCTTACATCATTTGCTCCAGCCACCGTGAGAGTTTACGCCACAAGCGCAAAGGGAGCTTCAGGCGGTGCAAAAGAGGAGAAGAATCCCCTCGACTTTGTTCTGGGATTTATGACAAAGCAAGATCAGTTCTACGAGACTGATCCAATTCTGAAGAAGGTGGAGGAGAAAGAAGGCACCAAAAGTGGCCGAGGAACCGTTCGCGGTGGTGCAAAATCGGCTCCGACGCCTGTGGCACCGAAGAAGAACGAAGGTGGATTTGGTGGCTTAGGTGGTCTCTTCTCCAAAAAATAAAAGAAATATGTATAGTAATTTGCATCATTTTATGCCTCTGCTTTTTATTCTCTATAATTCTTCAAATTTCAATTATATATAAACTGCTCCTCCTTCATCTTATTTGGCATCACATTATCTAATTATTATTTTTTCTGAATATCTTCAATATTTTTCACTCACTACTTCGAGAAATCTAAGAATAATGGAGTAGTGAGTAATGCCAATGCATCCTTCTGTGGGTCTTTAAGAGCTTTACATTCCATAAACATATCAGTTGAATCCTTTCGAGAACAGTCAAGGATGATTTGAATACAAAGAGGACTTGTGAGAATTCAAGAGTGAACTACATTAACTTCAAAAGCACATATTATAATCTGTAATATTTTTTATACATCTGAATCAAATATACACTTTCTGCAAGTTTCTCTTTAAGAGACTATCCAGCAAGAATACCAAATCTTACAATACACATCCAGTAAATCTGTAAGTTATCACCAGACTCATATTCCAAAATGGTTCTTTAGATGTTCTATGCATGCTGGAACCATGGATGCTAAAGATATTGATGATAACCACTTGACCTGGAGATATGAAAGGCAGCGAGGAAAGAGCTGATAATCCGTGTTAGAAATTGTCTTTATGGCTATAACTGATGATAGAACAGAGTAGCTGTTAATTGGAGCTAGCTCTGTGCCGGGAGCAAAAGCTCTTGCTTTCCTTTGACAAAAACTTTGAGCTCTTCTGGTGCCACCACCATATTTAACCACTTCTGCAGTTCTTCACCTTCAACTTTCTCTCTCTCTGCACCAAAACATGATATTTCATCAACCGAACTCAAGCCAAGCCATGGAAGACCAACGCTTTTAGGGATAATATCTTCTAGTGTCCTACACGTTTTTGAAAACTTTTTTAATGAAAGTAAATGACTTATAATACTACACCTTCAAGTTGAGCAACAAGCCCTTCCAATACATCAGGATTAGCGCGTACAACAGACAGTGCAACATCGAGAGCAGATTGTAACAACACTGTCACTTCCTTTTGAACAAGATCAACTAGTTTCCCCTGTGTATTAACATGGAAGGTTGACTTTTGCATTAATATCAAGGGACACTAGAGAAACCTAGGCTATTGCAATACAGAATGACGTTACCTGATCTCTTCCCCATGGTGAGCCTCCGGAGTCGTCAATCCCACCACCGGAAAGTGTAGCCACAGACACAGGTCCGACTTTTTGATTAAGACCATATTCAGCTACCGCCTTGTATGCCATATCAGTTGCTCGCCTTATATCGTCAAATGCGCCGGTTGATATACGCCCTGAGTATACAAATTCTTCGGCTGCACGACCTCCAAGAAGAGTAACCAAACGTCCAAGCAGCTCATCAACGAAAAGCAAATATCGGTCTTCACTAGTAGGAGGAATATATGTAAAGCCCAACGCCCCTCCTGATCTTGGCAATATACTCAATTTCTGACAACAAAGATGAGCAAACTTTAATCATTTGCACGCATTAAACAGCAGAAACAATGTATTTGCATACAAATAATATTTTTGCATTTTACCTCAACACGTGGTTGTCCAGTAAGAAGATTTGCGACAGCAGTACCAACCACTGCATGCCCAGCTTCATGCCTTGCAACCACTGCCTTCTCACTTCCTTTTAATCTTGCAGTTTTCTTCTCTATGCCCTGAAACACATGCCTTGTAAAGCGCACATTTTGACAAAGTGCCTTACGTACTCAATAGAACAAAAAGGCTATAGAAATACCGCTATTGATCGCTCCACAGCTTGAATGAAGTCAATTTTCTCAACAGTCGTCTTGCTCTTTCTTCCAGCTAGCAAGGCAGCCTCATTTACCAAGTTTGCAAGGTCAGCCCTGCAAAAAGAAAAAAGAGTTTTAAAACATACAGCCAACCAAGTATAATTGAAGAAATTTCAGATCAACGATAATATACAAAACTGTACCCCGTAAAACCAGTAGTCATGGAAGCAATACTACCAAGGTTGACGTCATCTCCCAAAGGAAGCTCTTTCTTTGATACGTGCACTCTCAAAATGGATTCTCTTCCAATCTTGTCTGGCGTTTCCACCTGAAAAATACATCAGTACCTTTGAAAGCATCTTAAACTTCCTCAACATTTAAAAATAGGCAGAGCTAATCCATTCCACCAACCGTAACAACACGATCAAATCTCCCAGGGCGACGCAGGGCTGGGTCTAAAACATCTGCACGATTTGTAGCTCCAAGAACGATAACTGCGGCGTTGCTGTCAAAACCATCCATCTCCTACAGAGAAGTTCTCAACATGTTTTGGGACACGGACATCAAGAATGCTAGTTAGCAAGGAAAAGCATGATATCAGACTTACAGTGAGCAACTGATTCAAAGTTTGCTCCCTTTCATCATTGCTGGCTATTCGAAATTTACCATCACGGCTTTTCGCCACAGCATCTATCTGAAGCATGAAAGCGAAGCAGTAAATCTTGTTTCAGATGCCAAAAGGTATAAAGTAGTGGAGGTCATCTTACATCGATGGCATATTCTAACCTCATCAATAAATATAATTGATGGAGCTTCCTTCTTGGCCCGTGCAAAAAGATCCCTTACGCGTGAGGCACCCATGCCAACATACAGCTCTACAAACTCACTTGCAGAGCAACTTATGAAGGGGACTTCAGCTTCCCCAGCAACAGCCTTCGCAAGAAGGGTTTTCCCTGTTCCAGGAAGACCAACCTGCAAAAGAAAAACAGTTTCAACGGAGAGCTCTTTTAAAAGATCAAAATGAAATCAAATGAAATAACTCACCAATAGGACACCACGTGGAGGGCGTGCACCTAGTCGGACATACTTGTCAGGATTCCTAAGAAATTCCTGCGTCAATTAATTCATGTGTAAAAGACAAAAACTCTGAGAATAAAAGTGTATAAACGATCTGACGATTGATCAACATATGCAGGGTCTCTAAGGACTGAAAAAACCTACCACGATTTCTTCTAACTCTTCCTTCGCTTCATCAACACCTGCAACATCTGCAAAAGTGATTGCTTCACCTCCACCAGATACTTTTCCCCCATCAGAACCACCAGACTTTCGCGTCCTAAGTTGGCCGGTTGTACTCTGTGTCTACCCCCATAGCTTTTTAATGAACTTGAAATTTTTTACAATCACATTAAAGTATAATTGATGTGCATACCATGGAGAAGTTAACAGGAAATCGAATCAGCCCAGCAAGCAGAGCTAAGTAGAAAAGAGCTATCTGCAACAAACAAACAGAACAAAAATGAACTTTTTCAATAATGCCTCGCCAAAAGTGAAAATGAAACTTATTTTTTTTGACATGAGCCAACCTATTTTATAGCGCAAACACCATTAAAGATCATCATCATCATTCCGGTAGCATAAAAAGTAAAAATGTGATGTAGCAGCAGTGGCCTTACCAATCCAGAGTTGAAGAAGCCACCAGAGCGCTTATCAGGCGAACCAAATTCCACATTATTCTCAAGCATCTTCTCATATGGTGTTTTGATGTCGCTCGGCCTTGTGGTCGAATACACAACTTTTTTGGTTGGAGCAACAGTTCTTAACAGCGATTCAGATGACTCTGACATCCTACTAGTTTCACTCTCTTGCCACTTTCCATTATCTTTTAACTTAAACAAGACTTGAACCCCATCCACCTCCACTTTCTCAACATGGTTACTGTTAACTTTACTCAAGAATTCACTGTACGGTACACTTACGAAAGTCGTCTGTACTCGTGCTTCCGATCCAGGTAAAGGGATTCCAGGTCGGAGCAACCGCGTTACAAACATAACAACACCTAATTGCAATAACAAAACCCCAATTCCCTGCGCTTGAATTATTGGCTGCCATTGCCATTTCTTCCCTTTTGACCACCATACTCCATCTTTTTCTTGCTTCTGCTCTCTTTTCCGCTTCGACGATGAACCTGATTTCGCCGGATTACTCTGACTTCCTTCCTCCTCACTCCCCTCACCCGAACTCGCTTTATCATCATCTTCTTGACAATTCACAACCATTCTACTCTTCTTCCTTAAAGACTCATCCCAAAGATTATACCTTCCGTGAGTTCTCAACAGTGTAACCGGTTTCTTCTGCAAACGAAGCAGGATTGAATTGCAGACGAAACGATTAGGATTCTGGGGAAAACCCCTAAATCTATCGGTGAAAAAGCTCGAGGCTTGCGAGTACAAGAGACTACTACTACAACTTGTTGCCAATCTACACATATCGTGGATTCTTGGTTGACGAAATTCGAAGTTAGTAGTCATAATTCGAAACCCTAGAAATTGGGGAAATCAAAAGGGAAACATACCCACACACTGTTCATAATTTCGTTTTTATATCGATTTGTCTAATATTTGAAGTAGAGGTTTGCTAGAAATTCCAACTTCGAATACTGACCGTTGGATCGAAGACAAAACCAAATTCGGCCGTCGATATAGCAAGAGTGCATCGGCAAGCCAAGTAACCAAAATGTGCCGGCGAATACGTGGATATATAATTGGGAGAAGATTGTATGGGCCCATCTCAGATTATGAGGTTTAATAGAGCCTTCCGAAATAGGCCTAATAGACCATCGCTCAGCTCCGCTTATCATATATTTCTGCTATTTAGTGGTAGTCTCTATAAGGCTCTCACAACTAAAAAATAAAATAAAATAAAAAAGTAAGAAAGATTAGAGAGACTTTGAAATTTTTGATTAGTTAAACTTCATATTTAAAATTAAAATTTAATTATAAAATAAAATTATATTAAAATATTAATATTTTTAATTTTCTAGAGACGATAGGATTTCTACCAATATAGATGCTCTAATCCAGAATTATTTTATCATAGTTTGGGTTTGCCAGAAGTACCATTTTTCTTTCTTCGTGATATTATCAACAAAATGAGATAAACTAAAATAAAACATTGATACAATCAATGACAACATGACAACATGACAAAATGAAAAGACCAGGAGTTTTGAATTTATTTATGTATAGTGCCTAATCAATTAATAAGAGATTAATTAGGGACTAATTTTTTAATTTATTTATATTTTAACTTTATTAATTAATAATTTAGTGTTACAATTTCATAAATATATTGATGAAAAATATTAAATATCATTATAGATAATTTGCTAGTTTTAATTAACATTAAAAATTAAATTCTAAAAAATATAATGTGTATGATTTTTTTTGTCAATAAGTAACTATTGGATCGACAATAAGATTCGATCCATAATCTTATTTAAAAAATTTAATGTGTATGACTAAAATCTGTTTTATTTTAACAAAAAAGTTTATTTAAAAGTTTAATAAACTATTTTAAAATATAATATTAATCAGACGAAAATTAATTGGATATTAATCGAACTAGGTGGAAATTATTTGGATTAGATGGGAACTAATCAAAAACCCAATTTTTACAATCGTATATACATTAATCGACTCGGTTGGTTACCGTCTAGCACATATATAAAAAACTAATCGGTTAGGCGGACGAATTTTTGAACAAAACCTAGACATGAAAAATGTCAAGACTCATTCGAGTTAAATAACTCACTTGATTGGTCTCGGGTTGATAAAACAATTGTTATAAATAATAAAATAGAGTGAAAGTGGCAAGACTCATTCGAGTTAAATAACTCACTTGATTGGTCTTTTTTTGTCAATATTGGGCCACAACTGGCCGGTCTATTAGCCAAGTTCCTACATAATATAGGCGGTGGAACTCGATCTCTGGTTGTGCAAGTGCACTGTCTTTAGTGGACTTATCGCCTGCCACTAGAATAAAAGCCACTTGCCACTTGATTGGTTTCTGGTTGATAAAAAGATTATTATAAATAATAAAATAGAGTGAAAGTTGTTTCCATCTTAGGTCTCAATCATCTTGTTTTAGGTATATCGTGGTTTTTAATGGTGAATACAAATTTACAATAATTTTTTCATATTTAATAATATTTTTGATAATTTAAATTACATATATATTGTAATAATTAGTATTATAATGATTTACATAAATGGTATATGTTTTTATAACTTAAATTACATATATATCATAATAATTAGTATGATAATAATTTACATATTTATTTATTGTGTTTTCCACATTTTTTATTATTTTTAGTTGATAAAATAACAGATAAAAATTTAAGTAATAGTAAAAAAATCATCAATAAAATGTATAGATTTATTTACAAATTTTTTTAAAAAACATGCAAAATATTCTTATAAGATAGTAAAATTGGTATGTATTTTTTTGTACGAGATAACAAGAAGATTAATGGGAAGCCTTTATCAGAAATTTTAACGTTGTATATTTTATATTGTATACAACAACAAGAAATATTTATGTGGTATAGTAGCTGTGTATTTTATCATTAGCAAACCGTCATTGGTTCGAGCTTTTTTGAATCTTTTTAGAATTTCATTTATTAATTTCACTTAAATGAAAGGTAAAACAGTAAATTACTTTTCATCTTCTTCAAGTAAAAGCATATGAAATATCGTGGCCACTCATTCTTCTTATGACATTTTTTTTCAGTTTTTCATTATCTTTGTCTCTATAATTATAGATCTAACAAAAGTATTTAATTTTAAATTTAAAAAATTCAAAAAGAAATGCAGTTCGAATGTTTTGCATGAGATGGATTGTATAGCTATCAATGGTTAAAAGCAGATCATTTGCAGTCATGTCCACTTGCATTTAATAATGTCATTCACATAAGGGTGTGAATGGTTAGCAGATTTAATGCATATCATTTGCAGTTGGGTCCGCATGCATTTTAGATTACCATTCACACATAAAATATGCAGTTTAAAAAATAATTATAAATAAATAAACAATGTAATGCAAATCAAGATAAATGACAAAAAGATGATGGTTTTAAATGGTTACCATAAGAGATGCAGATTAAATACATTTGGGGTTATTTACATTTAAATCTTTCAATAACACATTTTTATTGCATGAGAGAAAAAATAATAAAAAATTTAAAACCTGCATACATATCAAAAAGAAAGAAGAAAAAAATTGAATGCACATATTTAATGCTTTTCTCCCAATCTGCATACTAAATATATTAGTTTATATATATATATATATATATAACAATTTGATTTACATGTTAACACTTATATATAAGGGTAATTAATATAACGATGAATAAATAGTATAGAATTACATACCATTTTGACGGTTTCACACTTACACATATATATAATGTTTTTCTTTTATTTTTACTTAATTTAGTTATATAATATCAAACTCTATTAATTTATATCATTATTTCTATACTACAACTTAAAGAGAAAATATATTTTCTTCTAAAATTAAAGTTGTATAATCAATTAAATATTTTATATAGTTCCTATAAAAATAATTATCGCATGTCACCGTTCGATAATAGTTCACTTCCTAAACTAATATAAAATAAACACAAAATTTTTTGTCGAAACGAAAGTAATCTAACGTGTAATTTTCATAGAATCAAAATTGCTTTTTTATTTTATTACAACATTTATGATCAATTGATTCTAGTTTGTTTCTCTCCTTATTTATCAAAATTACAAAATTATAAAAAGAATTTTATAATAAAATAATAATATAAATATGTCATGCATGATCAGCATATATTCTGCATAATCTGTATTTTTTATCTGCATTCACCATTCGAAGCCGATGTCTACTTTTTCTCTTTTCTCTTTGATATGCAACAATTAATTTTATTATTTAATTATTTTTCTGATCGGCAATAAAATTCATGAATGGCTACACAAAATGCAGATCACCCCATTTATAGTTTATGTGCAATTTTACTGCCAAACATCCAGACCCTATGAATCACCACACTTTTTCAGTATATATATTGAGTCCAATTGGTAACACCGTTTGAAACGACCATTTGAAAAAAAATGAGTGGTTGAAACAAATGTCGTTTGCAAACGACTATTTGAAGATAGCAATTGCCAAAAGAGGGTTTCAAACGAATGTTATTTGAAGATGAATGTTGATTGGTGAAACTGCAGCGGTTGAATAGTATAATGAAATAAAATTAATATGTATATTTTGATTTGAATAATTATTTTAAAAATTATGCAATAACATATAATTTAACATTTTTAATGTGAAAATAAATATATAAATCACAATTAATATTTTTAAAATATTTTTGCATACTAGTAAACTACTGCTTCTATAAATTTAGTAACATTATATTATTCATCTACGAACTGCCTATAACATATCTGCAATTTAGTTACGAATGGTTGCCATATATGCTCTGCCAGTCATTGTTTCAGATTCTTCTATCTCATTGATATCATCTTCATCATATGAGTTTTGTCTATGTGTATCTTCATGCTCAGTTACTTCATCATTAAAATCATCATCCAAAATATTCGAACGTCGAATAAAATCATGGTAACAAAAACTTTTCTTAATTAAACTCAAAACAAAATATGAAAATAGAAAAAAATAGTAAATGTAAAATGCAAAAAATGAAAAAAAAATGATAGTTCTTAAACGTAACCGATGGTGGTTTGCCAAACGACCTTAAATAGATCCGTTTGGAAACGGTTGTTCAAACGACTCCAAACGACCGTTTGAAACGGTCGTTTGCATATAAATTCAAATTTTTTTTTCGCTTTATGAAATCTATCCCAAGTGTCATTCTAGATTTGTGTTAATTCAACAAATAAAACTTCATCAATGAAGAAGAAGACTAACCTTGATCCATTGTTTGATGATGTTGTGGATCAAATTCTCTTATTGGTTTTCTCCTTCCTTAGCGTTTAAATCTTAATTGATCATTTGATTGACAAGGATCTTCACTCTTCTTCTCTATCTCTTGTAACCGTAAGTTTTTCTTTCTTTCTTTTGTGAAAGAGACAAGACGTTCGTAACCGTTCGTCTTTTGAACACAGACCATCATCTTTAATAACCAACTAGGATGGTACCCGCGCTTGAAGCGCGAGTCATATTTTGTCTTTAAATTTAAACAATAGTGATTACTATTTTTGGGTTGTATGAAATGGTTATATAAAAATTTATTTGTGGATTAACATGTATAACCGAGATAATCGTGTTTTATTATATCCGTATCTACTTTGGGGAGTAAACAATTTTTACTATTTTCTTTGTAAGTATTTTAGTAACTTATTTTTACTAACATATGTTAAATGTGACCAATTGAGCTGATTATTTACATTTTCATGAATTGAAGTGAAAAACCTATAATAATAATGATGGTGGAAGTAATTCAACGATAAGCGTAGTGAAAATGTAAATCAATAATTCATTTAACAATATATATGTTCATTATAAGCGAAGTATAATTTGGTAGATAGGATGGTTCCGTGCTTAAAGTCGCGGTTTATATTTTGTCTTTGAATTTAAACAATGATAATTATTATTTTTGGGTGGTATGAAATTAGTTATCTAAAAGTTTGCTTATTAATTAACCACATATACAATACATAACATAATTGCAGATTTGTATTTCATTATATGTATGTATTGGCCTTTTAGCGCTTTTACAATTTGCTTGCTGTGTTTTTTTATAAGTAGAAGTATTTTAATAACTTATTATTCCAAAGATATGTTAAAATGTGATATATTGATCTGATTATAAGTTAATACATTGTTCATTATTTACATTTTTATGAATTGAATTGAAAAAAAATATAATTTAAAAAATTTCTAATATTCATTCTTTCATTTAGAATAAGGTTTTGAACAAATAAAAGAGGGTTAATAAAACTGGACCTGCAAACATTTTATATTCTGGCCCATCATATAAAATCGACATTTGAGTAATAAACAACTAAATAAATAAAAAATCTGATGGACCTAATATATATAATTTGATCTTTACAAACATTTTTTACTAAGAAGTAATGTAAAGTATGGGACACGTAAAGTGCGTCGATAATCTTTTAGACATGCTAAAACGTATCTCAAACCGTTAAATTGTTTTTTATTTTTTATAAATGATTATGCACATCCGTTTTGATAAATAATGTTGTCCAAAGAAAAACAATAAATCAATTCAATAAACTTATATTGAATAATTAAATTTAAATAATTATGGGAATTTAAATAATGAAAAACAATTTTCAGGAAACAAAAAAAAAAATATAACTAAATAAGATGTTGACAAAAAGAAAAAACTAAATAAGATAGGTTGTTAACAAAAAAGAGAACTTTATTAGGTAAATTTTTAAAAAATATTATTTGAGTCACAATTTAATTAATTTTATATTTACAATTTTTTGAAATAGATATATCCAAACTCAAATTCATTAAATATTTCTTTAGTCAAAACGTTAAGGCGTTATTATATAAATCAAACAAAATTCCAAAATAAAAAAATCCAGAAAAATCATATCTTTTAAGTATTCAGTGCCGAGTTGCTCTCAGTCTGGTGGTTAGGATGATCCAGTTAATGACTTCAGTTGAATGAGTTTGTTTAGTTTACCTTAGATGGGTCACGAACCAAGTAAAATGCATTGCTTTCTTTGGTTACAACTGAGACCAATATACCATAACCATGATTTGGTCCATCTCGTAATACTTTAAATGCGTCTTCGTCTGTTCGATCATCCCCAACATAGATTGGAAGAACATCTTCACAGTTGGTTATTCCTGTGAAAGTTGTTTTAAAGTTAATGGCCAAACCAAAGATTTTGTTTTTCTTAAGTACCAAGAAATTCGAGTAGAAATGTCATAGCTTTCCCTTTATCCCAGTCAATTACTGGACGAATCTCTAAAACCTTTTGAAATAGAAACAAACCAAGAATCCATACAGTAAAACTATTTAACAACAGTATAAAAAGAAGACAAAAAGAACTCTAACTCTCTAGAAAGTGAAAGCTAATCAATTAGAGTTCATACCAGTTCAACATGAACTGTTGCATAGTCTTAACATATTCACACTTTCTGCTCTCTGCCTTAGTGTTGTAAGATTCCTTTTCATGTTTTACAGATTCAAACCACAAAGTTGTGAGTATAGATCCATGAGACCACCGAATACTACAAACCAAGCATTTCAATGGCTACTACAACTCATTTCGTTAGTCATAGCCTTCCATCTACCTCCAGCAGCCTTACCAACCTAATTTAGTAAAACAGATATGAAAATTAGTTTCCACTATATTAGGTTTCAAATTATAGATCTGAGAAATTTTTAGAACTATCGGAGAAATACTCACAGTACAACAAATTTGTTATTAGGATTAGCTTGGTTAAACTCACGTTGGAAATCCTCCCTTGAATCATCAGTAACGGAAACAAATCAGTTAAACTGATAAAATTCGAAGCAGTTCGAAATGCAAATCGAAGGAGATTTTATGATTTACAGGAAGACGAAGAAAGCACTTGGAGGTCTCTTACGCTTGTTTGGATCCTTAGTCGTCTTCTTTCCAGGCTTTTTACCTCTGGTTTTCAATCTAAGAGAAGAACTTATCACAAGTAAGACAACAAAATTGAAGATGCAAACAAATCTGGATCTCAGATGCAGAGGAAAACGAAGAGTCGGGGTAGAAACGAAACCTCGGATCAGTTCCCGCTGCTTCAGCTTTTGATTCACCGCCTTTCATCTCGAATTTTGCAATGAAAGAATAGAAAAAACGAAGAATCGTTAGAGAATCAGATGACTCGGACTGAGAAATTTACTGATAGATATTTGTAAATACGTGTAGATGATCGTGGGGAATAGAGGGGTTGAGGATTACGTAAATGTGGGTTGAGGGTCGTGGGATCTAAAGAGCATTTTATTTGAACATAATAGAATTTTTTTTTTTGTTGTGAAAAGGTTACAGAAAGTGTTAAATCAATTTAAATTAAGAAAAAAAAACTTAAAAGTTTGCATTTTTAATAGAAATGGTGTTTTTGATAATTTAACAAAGTTTGCATTTTTAATAACTTACAGTCATTCTAGGACTGAAAGAAGAGAAGTCTTTGTTAAAGACGGGAGATCAACTTTCGGACATCAAATATGACGAACCCATCTAATTTTCTAGTCGTTTGAAACTTGGATCCGATTTCTTGACCCTGAATTACTCCACCGGTTTCTATCGATTTTCATTATATTCATGGAGAAACAGAGATCAATTAACAAAAAGAAAACAAAAAAAAAAGATACAATTCATGTGATTCTCTGTTCATACTGAATTGAAAAGATTAATTAAGGTTAAGAAAAAAAGGGAAAAGAGATAAGGAATGTCGAAACTAAAAAAAAGAGAGATGAGGAATTGTAGTTGATCGTGTGTTTTCGTCTCCGCTTAAGGTGTATAGAAAAGAGAGAGAGCAGGAGATCGTGTGTTTTTAAAAACACATTTCGTAACTGTTAGATCGTGTGTTTATGATTAACAGTAACTCATCAATATTGGTTTTGATTTTTTTCTAAAGTTAACCGTATTATAATCAAGTTTCACAGTAATAATTAAACAGTAACTCAGAAAAATTACTACTTCACTAAACGTACTTCCATTTATTTTAATAAGAAAAGATGCTTTTATACTAATCCAAAAGTCACGTTTCATTTATAATTAATTGCATGCCCCTTTTCGTTATATAATATATATATATATATATATTTGTATTTGATTAATCATTATATATATACATGTGTACTTTATATAGAGAAGATCAATACGATATAATTTGAATAGAGAAGAGAGTTATCAATACACTCGATTCTTATACATTAATCGAAACCGATTCATCACAGCATCGTCTTTTATATTAGAATCATAAACTTTATAATTAAACCGAAAAACACATCGGCCACACATAACATAAATATTCTTACAAACGAGTGTTGATTGGTAGCAAAATAAGCATATCAATTGCAAAAGACTATTTTGTTGCAACCAATCAAACCCATTGAATGGTGGAATCCTAACAATTACGATGTCTAAATTCAACGAACAAATCTGGTTAAAGTGCCCTAGCTGGGGTCATCAAAGTAGAGTTGTCGACAAACTTAATTATAAAAATAATTTTAATTCATATTGTATTATTGGGGTTTTAGTTTAATATTTGTACGTGTACCACATATTATACCACATCTCACAGCTCGGCCCAATAAATCCCAGTGAAGATTCAGCCGGACTAAAATCTGAAAATTCCGAGAAAAGATAACGGTGAATTTCGAATGAAAAATATTGGATCGAACGAAGTGAAGCGAAAGACTCGGAACGGAAAAGGTTAGTGCATGGGAACGAGTTTGTCTGAGAGAAAAGAGGAGTCGTTTCCAGCTCGAAGATTATAAAAGAGAGGTCCGAAGAACATAGAAGATCACATAAAACTAGCGAACTAGAGTAGGCTAACTCTTGTAGTCCGATATCTTGTAAACAAACTCAATCAATAAAACAATCTTTTCGTCTCTTAAATTCTTTGATTGCTAGTTAAGAATCTCTCATTAGTTGGGTTGATAGATCTTGTAACACAGTTTTAAGTATGACTATATATTGAGATAAGGTATATATAAGATACTACTTTTTTTTTTGTCAACGATAATTTTTGTTACGTCGAAAAACAAGCATAGTAATCAAAAATTGATGTAGCATATAGATAACCACCCTTAATAAAACAAAGATGAATTCGTGAGAGAGAGCTATATATTAATTTCCGGGAGGGGATAATCATTTATTAATTTATCTACAATATAGTATAGCTCTTTAAGGCACGTGAAAATGTTCTTGAGAAAAGATTCGTCAATTTTGTGTACAATAAATAAGTAGACAGGTTCTCTGGAGACCTATACACTGGAATAAACTCAAGAAAAATCAGCGAAGAGAATGCCCGAAGTTGGAGAAGTAATTACAAGCATGGACTTCGTTTGCAACAACACAAACGAAGGAGCAGTGGAAGTTCGAATTCAAGACCTTTTGAAAAGGATGACAGTCGAAGAGAAGATAGGTCAGATGACTCAGATCCACCGTGGGGTCACCTCAGCCACCGTCATCAAAGACTTCTTCATCGGTAAATTTTCAGTTCCGTCCACCACAGAATGTTTTGGACTTTGATAACTTATGGATTTCCAACTCAAAACCAATTGACAATGAATAGATTGAATCATATTTTTTTATATATTAGATTATAATAGTCTCAACTTCCGATGTGAGACAATTACATTCCAACAGACTTTGAAAATCTAAAGCCGTTTCTGTTTGTGTCTCTGTTCAGGCAGCATATGCAACTCTGCTGGGAAATCAGGGAATGATGTGATGTCAGCAGATTGGGCGGAGATGATCGACGGTTTTCAAACGGCGGCGCTCGAGACTCGTCTTGCCATACCAATCATTTATGGATTAGACGCCGTTCACGGCAACAATAAATTCTACGGCACCACCATTTTTCCTCATAACATTGGACTTGGCGCCACTAGGTTTGTCGTAATTTACTGCTTATCGCTTTATCAATTTTATGAACCAAATGTGCAAAAGATCAATTCGGTTCGGTTATTATTGAATTTGGATTTGTGACATTATTAATTCGCCATTGGATCTCGTTTGCTTAAATTCGGTTCTATACCAAAAGTAACCCACAATTGGATCTATTTTTGTTAAAGAATTGATATACATAGCGAACAATTTTAAGTTTCAACCCGGTTTACTCGTCGAGGAGATTTTGAACCAAAATAAAGTTTTGATTAATTTGGCAGAGACGAAGACTTGGCTATAAGGATTGGTTCAGCGACTGCTCTGGAAGTTAGGGCAAGTGGGGCACACTGGGTCTTCGCTCCTTGTGTGGCCGTAAGTCCCCTAGCTACAAAATGGTTTTCTTTTTACGCAATAAAACAGAACAATATAAAATCATCCTTTGTGGGATTTGGCAGGTATGCAAAGATCCTAGATGGGGAAGGTGTTTAGAGAGCTACAGTGAAGACACAGAAGTTGTCTGCAACATGACATCCATTGTTTCCGGTCTACAAGGAACTCCACCGCAAGGCCATCCTGTTGGTTACCCTTTTCTAGCCGGAAGGTCAATATTAATTACTCCAACATTTCTTGTAAGCACGTATTTTGCTATGCGTATTCTTATATTTGGGGTATGTTTTCAGGAACAATGTTGTTGCATGTGCTAAGCACTTTGTTGGAGACGGTGGTACAGAAAAGGGTAAGAATGAAGGGGACACAGTGGCTTCATACGAAGACTTGGAGAGGATTCATATGGCTCCTTACTTGAAATGTCTTGCTCAAGGAGTCTCTGCAGTTATGCCTTCTTATTCTCGTTGGAATGGATGCAAACTCCATGCTGATCGTTTTCTTTTGACAGAAATTCTTAAAGGAAAACTAGGTTTCAAGGTCTAATTCGCAGATTTCTTTCCCTGGTTGGTTCAACAACTGACTAAAATTTCTTAATTGTGGCCATTTTGTTTTTGCAGGGGTGTATAGTTTCAGATTGGTCAGGAATTGACAAAATGGGAGAACCACGTGGTTCAAACTACCGTGAATGTGTGAAAGCTGCTATCAACGCTGGAATTGATATGGTCATGGTCCCTCATAAGTATGAGCAGTTCATCAATGCTATAACATCTTTGGTGCAGTTTGGGGAAATTCCTATATCAAGGATCGATGATGCAGTCGTGAGAATTCTGAGATTGAAGTTCACAGCCGGTCTTTTCGAACACCCCCTCTCTGACAAATCATTGCTGAAATATGTTGGCTGCAAGGTAGATCCGTTTTTTGCTTGTTCAATGTTCTAATCGTATGAACTCAAACAATCCGTTTTAAATCTTACACGCAGGAGCACAGAGAGATAGCTCGTGAAGCTGTTAGGAAGTCTTTAGTTCTGTTAAAGAATGGAAGAAATTCAGAGAAATCGTTTCTTCCGTTAGACCGGAACGCGAAGAGAGTTTTGGTGGCCGGAACTCATGCAGATGATCTTGGGTTTCAGTGTGGTGGTTGGTCCAAAACTTGGCAGGGTATGAGTGGTCGGATCACGATAGGTAAGAACCAACAACATAAAACAAAAACTCTGTTTCCATACTTGTAGTTTCGTGTGAGACAAGCTAACTGTTTTACATTCTCTGTTTCACTACGAGTGCAGGTACAACGGTCTTAGACGCTGTGAAAGCAATTGTAGGAGCGGAAACGGAGGTGGTTTATGAGAAGACTCCGTCGTCAGAGACTTTGTCAGACAAGGATTTCTCCTACGCTATCGTTGCTGTTGGGGAAGGTCCGTATGCAGAGTCCAAAGGTGATGATCCTGAGCCATCGATACACTTCGATGGGGCTCAGATAGTGAGCTTAGTGGCTGAGAAAATCCCGACCATAGCGATTCTTATCACGGGACGGCCAGTTGTTTTGGAACCGACAGTGCTGGAGAAGGTGGAAGCTTTGCTGGCGGCTTGGTTGCCCGGAACTGAAGGAAATGGAATCAGTGATGTAATATTCGGAGATTATGATTTCAATGGGAAATTGCCAATGTCTTGGTTCAGAACTGTTGAGCAGTTGCCCTTGAACGTTGAAGCTGATGGTTATGATCCGTTGTTCCCGTTTGGGTTTGGGTTGACGTATAAGAAATGATAACTTGTGGGACCAAAATGTTAAAGGAATAATAACATCAAAGTGTGGTTGTATTTTTTTATCACAAGTGTGGTTGTATTTAAGAACTTCCTCTGCTGCCTTTGATTAATGAATAGATTCAAATATGACAAATTATTCGAGTTATATGCTTATAATCATTGACTTGACTCATCAGTCTTAAACAATAGCTATTGTTAGTTGACCCCTTCATGATATTATATGAAATGAATTCATCTAGTTGATCATTTTTTCCGTACAATAAACCACTCTTAATCATGATTCATGAAGCATCTAATTGTCTAAATCAGCATGCCACGTGTCTCCTAGCTTGGCTATATAAAGAGAAGAAGTAAAAACTGTAAGAAGAAGAAGAGGAAGAAAATGGTTGACAATGAGGAGTCAGATCGAACGCAAAGTACCTTCTCCAGCCGTCATTACAGATTTTTCAATCGGTAGACAACCATATGCACATACCATTTCTTATTTGTTTTGGTCAACGAACAAACCTTACTTAGATTTTCTCTATCTTAGAATTGGAGCTGCAACAGCACTTGAAGTAAGGGCGAGTGGTGCTCACTGGACGTTTGCTCCCTGCGTAGCAGTGATTCTCTTATACACCTAACTTTAGCAACAAGACTGACTATTTAGATTGCTTAATTAGTAAACTAAATGAGATGTTGTTCTTACAGACTGTGAGAGATCCACGATGTGGAAGATGCTATGAGAGTTATGGTGAAGTTGCTCAAATTGTTTCTGAAATGACTTCACTTGTCTCTGGTCTACAAGGCAAGCCATCCAAAGAACACACTTATGGTTACCCTTTTCTTGCAGGAAGGTATTTCTATCTATATATATAAACACTATATGGCTTGATTTGGGTCTTTAGTATGTCTAATTTCATTTCATTTCTCATGGACTTGGTCACTTTGGTTATAGAAAAAACGTAGTAGCGTATGCCAAGCACTTTGTTGGAGATGGTGGTACCGATAAAGGCATAAATGAAGGGAACACCATTTTGTCATACCACGAATTAGAGAGGAAACATATTGCTCTTTATAAGAAATGTTTTGCTCAAGGAGCTCTACTGTTATGGCCTCTTACTCTAGTTGGAACGGAGATAAACTTCACTCCCACTATTTCCTCTTAACGGAAGTTCTTAAACAGAAATATGGTTTAAGGTGGATTGCATATTAAAACAACCTAAAACAAGATAGAGATATGTATATATTGAGTTCGTTTGGTTTCATTTTCTCTTTATTGGTTATCAGGGATTTGTAGTTTCAGACTGGGAAGGTTTGAACCGGCTAAGCGACCCACCAGGTTCAAATTACCGCCACTGCATCAAAATAGCCATTAATGGAATTGATGTGGTAATCGATCTTCTTATTGCTGTTGTCGTCTCAGATAATTGAAGGAACAAACATTATTAAAGCAATGTTATTGTAGGTGATGGTACCTTTCAAGTATGAAGAGTTCATAAATGACCTGATAGATCTAGTGGACTCAGGAGTACTGATGGCTCGTGTCGATGATGCTGTTGAAAGAATACTTAGAGTGAAATTTGTTGCTGGTCTCTTTGGATATCCTCTTACAGATCGATCTTTGTTGCCTAATGTTGGTTGCAAGGTGAGTTTTCTTGTGCTAAAAGCTGTTAAACCAGAGTGGCTAAAATGACCAGGAACACACCAAACATGATTTCTACTCAACATGCTTTCAGGAACATAGAGAATTGGCGCGTGAAGCTGTTAGAAAGTCGTTAGTTCTGCTAAAGAACGGAAAATATGGACAGTTTCTTCCACTAAATTGCAACGCCGAGAGAATACTAGTGGTTGGAGCAGATGCGGATGATCTAGGATATCAGTGTGGTGGGTGGACAAAGACAATGTACGGTCAAAGCGGAAAGATCATAATCGGTATGTAAAAAGTCTACTGGTATCAATATGGTCTGCAGGTACTAAATTGTCTTGTGGGAAGTCTAATAGGTAAGTTTTTGTCTGAAAATGTAGGCACAAAGCTTTTAGATGCTATTAAATCAGCAGTTGGAAACGAAACCGAAGTAATCTATGAGAAAAGTCCATCAAAGGAGACCTTAGCTTCAGCAAGGAGTTTTTCTTATGCAATTGTTGCAGTAGGGGAATCACCTTATGCAGAGACTATGGGAGATAACTCAGAACTTATAATACCATTCAATGGTAGTGAGATTGTGACTGCATTTGCAGAGAAAATACCGACTCTAATGATCTTGTTCTCAGGACGGCCTATGGTTCTTAAGCTGGAGATTCTAGAAAAGACAGAGACTTTGGTCGCTGCTTGGTTACCTGGTACGGAAGGACAAGGGATTACTGCTGTAATATTTGGAGATTATGAGTTTGAAGGGAAGTTACGAGCGAGCTGGTTCAAAAATGTAGATCAGTTGCCGCTTGATATTGAATCAAATGGATATTTACCATTGTTTCCACTTGGACTTGCACTAGTAAAAAAAAACGGTATAGCCACGGAAAATTAGTGGCAAAATACAAAGAAAATTCGTGGCTTTTGGTGGCTAAAACCACGAAATGCCACGGAAAAAAATCGTGTGTATGGCGTCGTGGCTAAAAAATTTCGTGGCTTTTCGCTTGTGCCACGGAAAAAACGCGGCTAATTCGTGGGTACTCATACCCGCGAAAAGCCACTAATTTTGCGTGGGTTGTTTTAGCAACCCACGAAAAGCCACGATCTGTTTCGTGGGTAATAACCCACTAAAACCCACGGCGGTTTACGTGTGGGTGCGGTTTTTTTTTTTTTTTTTAAATAAATATATAATTGAGATTTCCTTTTTTTAAATTATATAATATTTTTTTTAAAAACTAAAATTCAAAATGTACTACAAATTGAAAAATCCAACTAAAGTAGTACGAAAAACAGATGCTACGGGTTTTGGTCGAAATCGAGACGAATAGAAGGCATCGGTGTTGCGACTTCGTCTTCTGGTTGAGATGTGGATGATGTCCGCGGACGACTGGGGAATCGCTCCATCAAGATGTCGAGCTTCGCATGAATGGTTCCCATCTCGGCTCGTAGTGCGTCAATCTCACCTCGATGATGCTCTTGAGGGGCACTAGGATACTCGACGCTGGGCTGATAGAATTGCGTATGTGCACTGCCGACACCGTATAAGTGTCCGTATCGTGGTCTAGCCCGCTGCATAAGAAACCATAATATAATAAGTAATATCAAATTTAATTATTAATAGCGAACTTTATTAAAAATGGAAAACGTACCTCAACGTATAATTGGTTAATGACATCCCGCGAGGGCCCAATAGTGGAACCACCTGTGCCTGGTGAGTCTTGAAAGTGAGTAGCCGCAGCTTCAACCTCTTTCACGAGCTCCTCACACCGTTTATCCACGAACGTCCCATCATCACATGTATGGGTGGTCTTCACCAAATCCACAATCGAGGGCGGAGTTGAACCTTGGGCCTTCTGCCGCTGAAAGAAAAAAAATCGGAATGTAATATACATAAGAAATTTAGATATTAAAATATAATAATTACTTTGTATTAGGAATTATGAAAAAACACGTACCAATTGGTATTCAATCTTCGCGAAAGAGTTTGGACCGGCAGTGTGTTTATGCATTCCTTTGCCGTCTTTATCTGTTTTCCGGCTAGTTGCAGCAGATTGGCTCTTTCGAATGGCAGGCTCAGTCTGCCACTCCTCCGTGAGTAAAGCCCAGTCGTCCTCACTTATGTAGTTGGGTTTCTTGTTTGCTCGCTTCCTCCGACTTATATCTTCTACAATTCCTCTTTTCGTCTTTTCCTTCCAATGGAAAAATACGATATCCTCGTATTTTTCCTCCCAATAGTAGTTTTGCTTTTTGAAAACAATTGAAATGTTAGTAAAAAACTGTAAAATTATATAATTATCGGATACGTAACTTAATTAGGAACTTACCACGAATGTTCCCCACCAAGATTGAATTTTTCCCGGGGCCTTGGTTTTTACATCCGTCCAGTTTTTCCAAGGACCCCAAAAGTTTCCCTGCCAAGTGTGTTTTATAAAAATTGCGATCGAATCATCGATCCCAAACCTTATTAATTATATTGCAAATTTTAGTTAGTTGGTGGTAGACACGTAAACGTAATTTATAACAAAATAATTTGTATTACCATAAAGCTCCGTTTTCCTTTTCCGGATGCAAAAGAGGTTGTGAAGCTCTGGTTGGAGCTTCGTATACCGCTTTTAAACGGTATCGATACTCTCTAGACGCACCCCGAGATGATCTCGGTAGATCTAAGTGAGTGGAAGATGACTCAGTATAATCGCTCTGAGAATAAGACATAACTACAACAACAAAAAATTTGTTTTGTAGATTTCATGTAACAAACCCAAAAAAATTGGACAAAAATTTCTAAAAATAACCAAAATCCATTATTTACTTCCAAACACTAAATGTAATCGGATCTATGATGGGTAATTAGTTTCTATAAGCCAAAAAATGCAAAATCGGAACAAAAAACGTTTGAAATCCCGAGTTTTTTTGAGATTTTTTTGGAAATCTTCACAAATCACTAATACTAACGATTCTCCTACCAAATTAGCCAAATAACATGCTATGATAGTGTTAATGAGTCAATCGAACTAATCTAACCGTTATTTATACAAAAAATTTCAATTTTCAACAAACCCTAAAAATTGGGGTTTTCCAAAAATGAAGAAATTAGGGGACTTACCTTCGGGATCGGGCCAAAGGGAGGTTGGTGTAGGTCCGGCGAAAGTCCGGGAGGGTAGCTCTTCGTCGGAATCGCCTTTTGGAGGAGATATGCGTAAAAATGAAAGAAATGCCGAAGAACCGCATGGTGGAGAAGATGAAGTCGTAGCCACAGAATTTTCGTGGCAATTCGTGGGTAAATTTAAAAAAGCCACGAAAAGCCATGGAACTTTGGTGGCTTTATTTGAAAAAGCCACGAAAAGCCACGGAACTTTGGTGGCTTTATTTGAAAAAGCCACGAAAAGCCACGGAACTTTGGTGGCTTTATTTGAAAAAGCCACGAAAAAAGCAAAGAAAAGCACAAAAATTGCCTACATGGAGGTTCGAACCCTCGACCTTTAGTTTAGAGTGCGAGGCCAATACCATTTGGGTTGAAGACAGTTACTGTTTACAAACATTAATATATGGACCTTTAATAATGTTGTGAAGTTATGTTAAATTATTATTATTAAATGTAATGACAAAGTGATTGTGTTTTCCTTTACCCATAAACAACTAATTATTTTTATTATTCGATTACACAACATTACAATACTTATTCAATATATGACAAGATTTTGAAATAGGAAGCAAAGAAATATTTTACATTACAACTACGAAATGCATAAAGCTTATTCATTACACGCATTACAAGACATTTTCTAACACACTCCTCTTTGTTGTGAGAATTTAGTCGTCTACATCAGAGTCTGGGACAGTTTCAAATTCGTACCCAGTATTTGCTTCGTGTCGGGCCACCATTGCATTGTCGCCAATTATCTGTTACCGACCGCATTATAATGACAAAATAAGAATAGATTTTAAGTTGAATACCAAATTAAATGTTTTTAAAAAATAAACCTTTATGATGTTGCGGCTAGTTATGTTGAGGTACATAGAAGAAGCATTGAAACGGCCTACAGTCACGTTCCGTAGAATGACCACTGCACCTACCGCGGTTGCAAGTCTGTGCTCGTCATTGCTGAAGATGTTATGGTGCATAGTACCGTCTATAGTCCCAGACGGATCCTTGAGGGTTACAAGAAGATCTCCTAGGCCGTTTGGTGTTATTGTAGAAATGATAGCCACAATCTAAAAATGACACTACATCCATTAACAAACCAATCATAACACCATAAACAGAGCAAACATATGTTACACAACCATTTGATACCTTCTTCACTTTAACAAATTGCATTGAGGGACAATGAATTTCGGCAATTTTGGTCCAAAATGGTAGCGTCATGTTACTATATAAACCTACTTGGCCAAAGGAGTAAAAAGTTAGTGTTTTCCTTGAACCATATAATAGAAGTATATACATTATTTTATTTTATACGAACATTCCCGCCTAATGCAATCAATAGTAGAAGTCTAACTAGGGGTACTGAAATATGAGTCGGCTGCTTGTGGCTCATTATAGACATCCCGAATAAAGTCTTGTGTTGATCGTGACTGAGAACTTTGACCTTGAACCACCATTGCATCGCGAGCCCTTTTCCGAAAGATGCCAATTTGAACAGGACGAGCATGTCCAGGTATAAGGGGTGAAGGGTACACGATGGGTTGAGTTGGTTGGAGTGGAATGATGGGCGGAGCTTCCACTACTTCGAAATTATCAAATGGGGGACTTGAAGGCAAAGGAGTGTTAGTTGTTTCCATTTCTTCGGAGTCTCGACCTCGGGATTCCATGTAGTATCTCCATAGGTCATTGTTAGACATTTTGATAATGTATGATGTTTTGTTATGATTTCTTTGCATAAATACTTTGAGTTATATAGGGGAAAAACATGAAGTTTCGTGGGTATGAAATTTTAAAAATATTTAACGGGGAAAAAAGAAACAAAAAGATGGATGTGACATATCAGCAAAGTGGGCAATAAAAGTTAGCTAATTTCATGCCGCAAATTACGTTGTCGGCCATTGAGTAATGAATAGACACCACAACAATTACTTTATGTGACACACATCAAAAATATCTTGTCATAAACAATTATTTCCAGAGTACTCACATGCCAACAATGCCCCAAATTACGCTATCGTTCCTGTACCGCTACTTTTAATTTTGCCATTGTTTAAATTTTATAACTGCCGTCATTCATAACGATTCGCTTAATTTCAATTTATATTACATACTTCATTCAACAAGTATTAAAAACATATTTCATAACAACAGAGCAAATGATTTATTCGTCATCTGAAGAGGAATCGTCTTCTGAACCATCATTATCGGTTAACTCGTGTTCGGACGTGTAAACGTCATTTGTGTCTTGGTTGGGCATATCATCGTAATTGTCAGTGTCTTCTACAATGTGGGACTCGACTCTCAAAAGCCCCAAAGCCGCGACTACGTTATTCCTTGATTCATCTTGAAATGCTGGTTGTAAAGCATCTGAAACATTACGAACCCCTCTTGGTATCACTTTCGTACATGCTAACCATTCAGACACGGCCCTTCTGCTTTCCCCGGCACATTCAAAACAGTGTTAATAATATTATCGAAAAAATTCTTTTCAATATGCATAAAATCGAGGTTGTGTCGTAGCAAGAGATTCTCCCAATAAGGCAAGGACCAGAATATACTTTTTTTATACCAATTATGATATTGGCCGTAACCGTGTACCATTTTAGATGGATCGTTGTGTCCATTGCCACCGTAGTCAGAAGTTCTTTGTAGACCTTATATAATGTTTATGGACTCCAATATTGAACTTCCACTTGCCCATAACGGTGCTTCATCATGAATTGCTTTGGACCTAGTGAACGCAACAACATTCCGCCGGTATGAGTGATCAGCCCTCAAAAAAATTCTATGGCAGTCAAACCAACTATGTTTTCGTCCATTTTGTAACCAAAACGATTTTGTTGAATCCATATAGTATGGACATGCGAGACGCCCGTGAGTCATCCAACCAGATAACATTCCATAAGCAGGGAAATCACTAATTGTCCACATTAATACTGCTTTCATCTTGAAATACTGTTTCGTTGAAATATCATAAGCATCAGCGCCATGTGTCCACAGGTTTTGAAGCTCTTCGATTAAAGGTTGAAGGTAAACATCTAGACTTTTCTTGGGGTGTGTTGGACCTGGAACCAAAATCGAAAGGAGTAAAAATTCTGTTTTCAGACACATACCAGGCGGTAGATTGTAAGGTGTGACTATCACTGGCCAGATTGAATGAGCCTTCCCACTCATGCCTAGTGGATTAAAACCATCTGTTGATAGCCCTAGGTAGATATTTCTTGGCTCCCTAGCAAAACCCTGATAAATGCTTTGGAAATGTATCCAAGCAGCTGCGTCTGATGGATGATTCATTTCGCCTCCTTCTCTAATATGCTCTGCATGCCATCGCATATGTCTAGCGGTAGATTCGCACTGGTATAATCTTCTCAAACGATCGGTAATGGGAAGATAAAATATTCGATGTTTTGGAATCTTTTTTCCTCTACCATTCCACGGATGGTACCGCTCAGTAAGACAGAAACGACATTGCTCGAGTGATGCGTCTTCACCTCTCCAAAATAACATGCAATTATTCTCGCAGACATCGATTTTATGAACGGGTAAACCAAGCTCCTTCGTAATCTTTTTGGTTTCATAGTACGACTCAGGGGCAGTATTTGGGCTCGGTAATATCCTTTTCATTGTACCAACTATATCATCAACAACACTCTCAGATATATTGAAATCTGTCTTCCACCGTAAAATACAGGAAGCCAAAAATAATTTGGTATTTTCTTCGCTGCAACCTTCGTACAAAGGTTGATTTGCTTCCACAAATGCCGCGAATGACTCATCATCGAACGTATGTACTTCCTCCATTTCAAGTGGCTGCTGATCTCTCCCGCTTGCTAGATCCCCCCTTCTTTGGAATGCCTCGTTCAGCATTTGTTCGGGGTAAGCTTGATTGTGAGATGGATAATAACTCCCTATGTTGTCCCCCCCATCAAAGTACGTTGCGTTTGATGATTCTCCTTTTTCCATGAATATTTCCCCATGGTTACACCATACATAGTAATTGCCCTTAAAACCAACAGTGAAAAGATGACGCGTAACCACTCTAGCATTTTGTAGTTTTTCGTTTTTACACCGGGCGCATGGACATAATAGTTTCCCGGTCGCCGTGAATGAAGGTTGTTGGCAAGCGAAGGTAATGAAAACGTTGATCCCAATGCTAAATTCTTCAGTAACACAATTGGTTAACGGGTCTAGACGGTTATCCATCCACTCTCTCGAATGATTTGATGATGCCATAACAAATCTTTTAAAAAATTTTAACGTTTTTGTAATGGATTTCTATGCTGATAGACAATATGAACAAGTGTGGCACTCTTTTATAATACCTTGTGATGTAACAAATCAACCATTAGATTAAGCGAACTAAATCCGACGGTTGATGTTAATCCCACCAAAGTGAAACAAAACCTGTGGACATAAACGATTCATACAAACATGATTTGACATGACAAATAATGGTTGGTGCTGGCTTTTGTAAAGAACGGCCCAGATTGACTCTGCAAAAGACGATGGATAGAAGTGGCCATTATTGATGCGAGCCAACAAGATTTGACACCTCTTCGTAGTGGGGAAAATCATTTATGCAAAAGCTTTCAAAAATATGTGGATACAAATGTTTGGTACCAACCTGATTAGACACCTCTTATTAATGGTTTTAGATCCACTCACAAATCATACGCCCAATAGCATTTCTAGCAAAACCAAACAATAACATGTGCCTAGAAGTGTTTATTGCCAACAAGATTAGAACATGAGGAAACAAATCTTAGTATAACATGACGTTAAACACTAACCATAAAAGATAGTAAGTGGTGTACAAAACACACACACTACTCTAGAAGTTAAGCACCAATGAATTCTTCGGTTACTGAATTGGTTAACGGATCGAGCCTATTATCCATCCACACTCTCGAATGGCTTGAGGATGCCATTACAACTTTAAAATATTTAAATGTTGTATTTGAATTGGAAATTTTTTCTTCTTTTGAGATAAGAACATGTTAACCAACATCACATTCCGACATATGTTGCCAATGTTGCTTCACTAATAATTGAACGGTCAGATTTACCAAACCCCATCTAACGGATTCATATTTTTTGCATTTAAAATTAATTCACACTATTGACCCAATACCTTCTCAGTCCGAAATGAGTACACTACACACCATCAAGGCTTGTCCATCTTCCCATGATTTGACACAACGTAGCAATCTTTGTCCCCCACCCACTTGCATCTTCACACCTCTCTTCTCTTTTAATATTTTGTCCTTCATTGAACCCCCCAAATTCAAAGAGTTGTGGCCAACATGATTTAGTGGACTGCAGGCTTTTTCTACCAACTTGGCAGTCTCTTTGGATGGACGTTGGATATGTCTTCATACTTCCAACGGCTCATATCTTCTCAAGTAAAGCAAACAATTATATGTGGGTACCATACATGTGTACCAAATTGATTAGACATCTCGTTTTAATGGTTTAAATAGTCTTCCACAATTAGGACAAGTTGTTAGACATTTAAAACACTTACGTAACCAATTATTTTTGTGTAATTCTATGAAAGACTTACAGTAAAATTAAGAGATTAACATAAATTGAATACAAAGTTTATTCATAATTTGAACATCAAACACTTAAAAGGACAACAAACGTACAACATTTTTGTTAGGGCATACATAAAATACACATCCTTATCAATAACACCAGATCGACTATACTATATAGATTTCATAAGTTCTTCTAATTATTCGTGCCTCATATATATATTCATCCCATTGTGATTATATGCTTCTTGTCTAAAACCACCCACGCCACCCCTTTCCCTTGATTGATGGAGTCTCTAGAACTCCGTTGCATAACTCCCTCTTTATTGCATCTACATCAAGATTTAAGTCTGGGCTTTCAGGTCTTTGGGCATCGTCATAATAACATGCTTCAGTATTTGAATTTTCGCAATAGGTATCTGACTTAATCTTTGAAGGAGAGGGTTGTACATCTTTGCAAAACCTTTCCCATATTTCATCTACATCAATATTAGGGTCAGGACTCTCCGGCCTTTGCGCATGTTCCTCTTCGTTAAATGCGTACGAGTCCTCAACATCACATTTTGGACTCGAATTCCCACCTTCTAAGCAATCACCACCTTCAGGGCAGGTTTCAGATTCCCAGCTGTACTTTGGTTTCTCCCCGGTGAATTCATCGCTTTGGGTTTCAGTTTCCCATGTATTTTTCGGCACTATAGTGTGGAACCATTCTTGGGTTTCTTCACTATCTTCAATAGATGATTGACTAGTCATCTCTTGTGTTTAGAATAATTTATTTTAATTTTTTAATCTGAGATTGTTTGTGGGATGTCTTTATTACACCAATCATATTTATAGAGTGGTGTGGCCACGAATAAATCGTGGGTTTTCGTGGCATATTTATAGAAGGCCACAAAAAAATCGTGGGTTTTCGTGGGTCAGACGTTAGCCACGGCACGTTTAGTGGCTTTTCGTGGCAACCGTGTAGTGTGCCACGGCACACTTCGTGGCTTTCCGTGGTAATTATCTTTACCCACGAAAAATGCGTGGGTATTCGTGGCAATTGTGTCTGCCCACGAATAATTTGTGGCTTTTCGTGGCAACTTTCTCTACCCACGAATAATTAGTGGCTTTTCGTGGCAATTCTACCCACGAAAAGCCACGATTTGCCGCGTTTTTACATCGTTACTGTACACCGTGGCATTTCGTGCGATTTGGTGGCTTTCGGGCTATAGCCACGAAAATTTTCGTGGCTTTTTCGTGGCTATAGCGTTTTTTTTTTACTAGTGTTGGTCTTAACAGCGATGATGTGGCTACCTCTAAAACGGTGTAACTATGTTTTCTTTTTAATCAAAGTTTCAGGACCATTTTGCTAAAGAATGATCTTATTGAAATCTGTTTAAAGGTTTGGTTTATACATTGGAATAATTTGGTCTAGACATTGATCTCTATTTTGTGAACAAAGATGCAGAAAAGTAATTCTTATTGATGTGTTTTTGAACTCTTTGTCTTCGAAACACATTTGACCAGTTGTTGGATTGCATTCACAAAAAGTCTCTCTGTGGTAAGATTGGTCTCTTTTGCAGATCTATACCACTAACTATAAACTTTACCAAGCGGAATTAAGTGGAAAAGAATTATATAAACATAATATTCAACCATATGATTAAAAATGTTTTCATGGTTAATAATTATATACTTTATGTTACCATCATGTGAATAATTAGGATACACAACATTTAATTCTTCGTATTAGAGTCATACATCAAAGCATCTTCTGAAACCAACTATCTTCAAGTCTTTAAAATAAATAAAAATCTAATTAAACAAAGACCACCATTTGATTTGTTTAGTCGTAATTTTATATTTAAACCGTCTGTTCTTATTTTCTGGTAGGCAGACTTCCATAAACAATTCACAGAAATTTCATAAGTATCGGCCACTTGTATAGTCATCTGTATTTCCTTAACCTAAAAGATTTTTAAAATCCTTAGATGATGTGTTGAATAAGCGTCTACTAAATTTCTTAAGAAGTTATCATTTAAGAGAATATATCCTCTTTAATCAAGAGCTGTTATTGTACTTTTTAATTAAGTAGTCACAAGTCCAACTTGTTTCTATCACTATCTGCTTTCTTGTTCAACAAGAAACTAGTCTACAACAAAAAATTTAGTTTGTGATTTTCTTTCGCAATAAATGGAAAGTAGAAGGAAAATGGAACTGATCCAAAATCAAAACCAGATTTTCTCTTAGATTCTGATCGTTTTTGGATTCTATAGAGGAATTACACATGATAATTCTGAATTGGATTTAAGTATTTTATATTAAAAGAGTATACTTTTTAATACTATAAAAGTTATAAAATTTTAATATTAGAAATACAAAATAAATTATCGAGTTACTCTCAGTCTGGTGGTTAGGATGATCCAGATAATGACTCATGCACGGGGATTCAATTCCTCTCCACTAGACTAGTAGATTAAAAAAGAATTTTAAAGTATGGATCAAGCATTTTCGATATAATTATTGATAAAAAAAATACAAAATAATTTTACAATAAAGTCATCAATACATAAAAAAATTCAAATGGATTTTATGGATCTTCCAAAATAACTGAATTGAATGAATAACAAAAAATAATTTTTATAAGAACCCAAAAATAATAATAATAAGATAATAGTAATATATGTATATATCTAAATAGCTATTTTATGTGCATATGATGTTTGTATAGCTACATTTGATATATATATATATATATATAGTTATTTTATATGCATATGATGTTTTGCACAGTTACATTTGATATTCAATAAATAAAAATATGAGTTACTTGATTTCGATTATTACGAGACATTATATAGTACTGGTTATTTGATAAGTGTGAATCGTTTAATAAAAATATATATCATTTAATATAATAGATCATATAATAAAATACAGATTATTTAATAAAAATATGGATTATTTCATATTACGAGTCACTAGATAATTATGGATTATTTGATAATTAATTACAAATCTTTTGATAATTATAGTTGTATAGTCTTTTGTGTTTTTATACACAATTATTCATATTATAGAAATTACTTTATGTTGTTAACTTGAACACAACTGAAGACATATACTATAAATTTGATATTCCTACTGTTTTGTATTATTTGGCTAAAAATGAACTCTGTTTAAAAACACAAAACTGTATACAAAACACTCTCCATTCAATGCCTAAGGAATACTGAAAAAATGTCACTAATAAATGGTTACCTGCATGCAGGTTCACTAAGACAACAAGTGCTCTCTCTTTCGTACAACCTTTCGCATAGGAGGTTGGATAATTAATGCATTATATATAGTAGAATTCAACAAAGAAAAAAAATGGATTGCTCATGAAGAGAAAAGTTTAAAATAGCCATAACATGCATAGTTTACAACAACCATTGATCCTCATGTTCAATTTTTCCACAAAGAAATGAAGTTTGGTTGAGTAAACCATAAAAACAGTCATACAACAATGGAACAATTGTTACCTTCCAGAAACCAGACAAATTCACAACAAACACTAAGGGGTATATTAAATAGCCCAAACTTAGGAGCCAAATTAACTACCATAACTATCTTATGGAATCAAATCTATACGCCCCACATTCTCTACATGTCCAATAAATGTATAAACCTTTGTGTATACATCATCCTTACCTATATTCTTGAATTGGATTTCAAGTTTTACCAAAGTGTTCTTCACAACATTGAAGTAGACAATAGTGAAAGAATCTTTGAGATAGGGTGTGGACAACACAATTTCATTTGCATCAGTCATCCCCACAACATTTAGCCAGGTATTTGCAACTATATGTGGCCAGTTATCTGGCACTGTGTAGAAATTCTTCGACCATTTCACTTCATCAACATCTTCTAGAAGCGACAACTCAAATCCCTTTGTGCTTTCAATAAGACCAACATAACCTGGCCATAGCACGCCCAATTTACCTTTACAATTAACCAGAGTTCCATACCAAAATTCTAACCCCACGTCTATAAACTTGAAAGTCTCCAACCTAACGTCGAAGCAAACTAGCATAAAAAGTTCTGCTAAACTTCCATTGCCAATGCGCTTGGCCAAATAAAACAAATCTCCACCAATCAATATCGCAGCCTGTAGTGGTATATGGGGTATCGAACATTCGATTGTTCTCCAGTTTACTTCTCTTGTTCCTAATGTTGATACTCGACAAGAAAAATCATCCAATACGCATAATACCTTGAATCGTTTGTCGATAGGATCATATCCATAAAGGTTATTTATGGTAGTCATATCCTGTATGGATCCAGGTAAAGTTAGGTACTCTCCTGTGCTAGGGTTAAAGAACATCGGGTTCGTCGTTTTGCTACAGACCAAACCACGTACAGGGGCACAGATCCCATCGTCAGACATAAAACTATACCCTTTTGGGAAACGCATATGACAAGATGGAATCAAAGGAGAAGAGATCAACTGTGGATCTAAAGCCTGTGGAGCCGAGTAGAATATCCACTCATTTTTGTGTGGGAGAGCGAACAACAGACGTGGCCTAGTCGAGGATACTCTCAGGAAGAGTTCCAAGAAGTCCTGACGACGCAGAATGGAAGACCACAGCTTCGATACGCATCTACACGCTGCAATGTCTTTCGCTGACAATCTGGAAAATATATCAATCCAGAGATCAACTGGAATTGCCTTCGGGTAGTCTCTTCGCCTTGGAGACATGGTTGGGCTTGAAACTGGCTTCGGTGCTTTTCCTATAGCGGCGCTAAACCCTAGAATTCCGGACATCGATATCTACTTTTGTTTTTATTTTCAGGAGATGGCGACAGAGAGTGTTGTTAGGGTTTTTATTTTTTCTTTTAATTTATAAGGACAACAAAACGACAATAAAAATCCTTTTTATTACCCAAGGGTAGGTGACAGAAGACATATGTTTTTTGTGTTTTTTTTTTCCTATTTCACAGAAGACATTTGGTCAAGCAACTTTCGCACTAACGGTAATTTTGAATTCGATCTTAACATATATTAATCTATAAATCTAACAATTTTGAACTATATATATTTTTAAAACCCTTAGATATATGAGGCGGTGTTGAAGCCCAAAAGAAACTGAAATATCAGATGTCTGGATGGGTTCTCTAGAACCCTATCTTTATATAGTGGGAAAGGATATATATTTTACTTAAAAGATTTGGCCTTAGCTATGTCGGTACAAGCGATATTTTGTTTTAGATTTGCCAAAACCAACATGTAAAACCTTCTCTACAGCCATGTCACATTTTGGTGGAACTCAATAGTTAATAAAAACAAAATTCATAAGAAGAGCTAGAAGAAAATATGTTTGCCAAAAAGAAGGGAGATATAGGATTCAGAGATTTGGAGTGCTTCAATCTTGCCTTATTGGCCAAACAAGCTTGAAAAATTATGCAAAACCCTGACAACAATTTGGCTCGTCTCCTTAAGTCCATGTATTATACAAACTATCTGTTTGAAGAGGCTTTCAGTGGTTTTCGTCCTTCCTATGCATGGAAAAGTTTGTTTCATGGTAGAGGTCTTCTCGCCAAAGGGCTCGACGGAAAGGTGGGAAAGTGGAGGTAGAATTAATGTTTGGAATGACTTATGGATTGGAAAAAAAGTCATGAGAGTCTCGTGGAGAAAAACAGTTTTTTGACTTCAACCAAAAACTCAGCTCTGTGATTAATGTTAGAACCAAAGGGTGGAATCTTCAGGCCTCGGATCATCACTTCATGCCGAGAGATATAGAGCTAATTTTAATGAAGAAGACGATTTTTTGGTTTGGAGATATGAAATGAGTGGTGATTAATTTCACTGTGAAATCAGGGTATTAGAAAGCTTTTCAAGAAGAAAATCAACTTCTGATAAGAGAAACCACATAGTTACCATCCACCATATAATAGCTTTAAATTAAGGAACAAGTGTGAGAAATGAAAACAACCACAAAAACTAAGAACTTCTGATGGAGAGCACTTTAGGTTGTTTACTCAAGTCAGTCTTTATACAAAGGCCTGTTAACCTAATACGATAAGATAGTATCTCAACAAAATATTACATATTTCCTTAAAAGAGGCTTTCACATGTAGAAGAAATCCAGGTTTACTCTGCAGAGGAAGGATCTGAGAACCATTTTGATTGGGTGAAGTGTAAGGTCAGTTATGCTTTTGGAAAGAAGAAGCGTATAAGAGGAGCTTCACGGGTTTTGAGAGACCCTCTGGGTAAGGTTTTAGTCAAATTGGTTACATTATTGATATCATCAAGTCTAAAAGTCTGATATGGGCTGTTGAAATGAAAATCAAGCCAGTTACAAGTCTATATGTTTTTTTCACTATCTAGTTGTTCGACAAGAAACTAATGTACAACAAATAAAATATTCGTTTTTGGTCCTCTTTAATTCGCAATAAATGAAAACTAGAAGGAAATGGAACTGATCAAAATCAGATTTTCTCTTAGATTGTGACATTTTTGAAAAAGTTAAAGTCATCATATCGTTTTTGGTTTCTCTGGAGGAATTACAACTCATATATAACCGTGTTCCTTTTATTGAAACAATCACTTAACTGTTTAATGGTGAAAAGTTGTTACAAGTGCTCTCTCTTTCGATCATCGTACCTCTTAATAATGATCAAGCCATGAATTGGATAATGCATTATATATGGATTGCTCATGAAGAGAAAAGTTTAAAATTGCCAAAACATAGTTTACAACAACACATTGATCCTCATGTGCAAAGTTTCCACAAAGACATGAAGTTTGCCAGAGTAAAACATAAAACAGTCATACAACAATCCAATAGTTGTTATCTTCAACAAACACTAATGGCTATATTAAATCTTATGGAATGAAATCTATAAGCCCCACATTCTCTACATGTTCAATAAATGTATAAGCCTTTTCGTATCTAACATCCTTCTTGAACTGGATTTCAAGTCTTACCAAAGTGTTCTTCACTACACTGAAGTAGACAATGTAGAAAGGATCGTTCACATAAGGTGTCGACATCACAATTTCACCTGCATCAGTTATCCCGACAACATTTAGCCAGGTATTCGCAACTATATGTGACCAGTTATCTGGCACTGTGTAGAAAGTCTTGGACCATTCCACTTCATCAACATCTTCTAAAAGCCACAACTCAAATCTTTTTGCGCGTTCATTAAGACCAATCAAACCTGGCCATATCACGCCCAATTTACCTTTGCAATTAATCAGAACTCCATACCAAAATTCTAAACCCACGTCTATAAATTTAAACTTCTCCAACCTAACATCAAATAAAACTAACACATATGGTTCTAAAGGAAATTCATTGCCAATGCGCTGGGCCAAATAATACAAGACTCCACCAATCAATATCTCAGCCTGTACAGGTTTATGGAGTATCGGACATTCGATCATTCTCCACTTTACTTCTCTCGTTCCTAATGTTGACACTCGACACGACAAATCCTCCGACACGCATAATACCTTGAATAGTTTGTCAATAGGATCATACCCCAAAAGGGTTTTCAACCCAATAGCTTTCTCTGTAGCTCTAGGTAAAGTTAGGTACTTTCCTGTGCTAGGGTTAAAGATCATTGGGTTCCCCGTTTTTCTACAAACCAAACCACGTACAGGGGCACAAATCTCATTGTAAGAAGTAGAACTTAAACCTGTTGGGAAACTCCACATATGATAAGATGGAACCAAAGGAGAAGAGATCAACACTCGATCAAAAGCCTGTGGGGCCGAGTAGAATATCCACTCATTTTTGTGTAGGAGAGCGAACAAAATACGTGGCCGAGTCAAGGATACTCTCAGGAAGAGTTCCGAGAAGTCTTGACGACGCAGTATGGAAGACCACAGCTTCGAGACGCAACGACATGTTGCAATGTCTTTGGCCGACAATCTGGAAAATATATCAATCAAGAGATCAACTGGAATTGCCTTCGGGTCATCTCTTCGCCTTCGGGACTTGGTTGGGCTTGAAACTGGCTTCGGTGCTTTTCCCGTAGCGGCGCTAAACCCTAGAATCCCAGACATCGATATCTACTTTTGTTTTTACTTTCAGCAAATGTCGACAGAGAGTGCTGTAACTGCTGTTAGGTTTTGTTTTGTGAAAATTGGCATTTATGCCACGTTTGAGTTATTAATTGTGGATTATGCCACTGAGTTTTTTTTTTTTTTTTTTGGTTTATGCCATTTTCTATGATAGTTGTGGAATGGAACATTGACGAAATTATCCTTGTAACTGTGCAAGTTTTCACATCATTTTAGTCATTACTCATCTCTCTTTGAACATTAAACCTATGCAATTCTCTATCTCTTTCTCTTAAAAAAATGGCACCACAAAGAGAATCTCTATTGGAGAAATCAATCACACCAAACGAGAATCTTTATTGATTCCATTTGTTTTTGGCTTTCACATTTACAATTAACAAACAACGTTTATGGTTTGATATTGTATAGATTATGGTTTCATTTCTTATAGAGCGTAGATGCAGAATTATGATGATAGAAACACAGTAATGAATTTTTTTGTTTCAATTGATTAATTAGGTGATGGAGGAGGGGCATCCACAAGAAATGAAGTTTTTTTTCAAAAGCAGAAATGCCAAAATTGATTTTTGAAATAATTGAAATCTAATTTGAGGATGGATAAAGCAAGAAGCGTTTTACCAGTGTTTGCAGCCGACATGATACCAAACAGCGAGTTCTTGAAATTGTTGAGCTTCCGTCTCTGAGAAACAGCCTGAACCAGAGGAATTTGTTCCCTCAAATGATGGTGAGTCATTACAGGCTCGCTACAATGCTTCATCAATGTTTTAAAATCTGGTGCACCTGAAATATCTTTTGGTTTCTTCTCCACTGGTCTTTGATTATCAAACAAAGCCTCGATATCTTCATGTCCTTGATGCTCAGCAAGACCACATGGTGTCCAACCGTGAACATCTGGCTTGTCCATATCAGCTCCTTGCTCTAATAAGAATTTGACAATCTCCATGTTTCCTTCTGAGATTGCTTTGTGCAAAGCGGTGGATCCGTCGCTATTTCCGCCGTATTTTAGAATGAAGTTGAGTGAATCTAAGCTGTTTTGTTCAACAGCTAAGCAAGAGAAACAGGAAACATTTAAAATCACGATTTAATGCATTTTTTATTTCATTGATTGGCATAGATGGGTGACCTATTATGTTCATTTCTGCATACATATGTATGTCCATGTCGATACATGTATGTCTATGTCTATTTATTTATGTCTATGTCGGACATGTCTATATAATATGTATGTCTATGTCTATTTACCTATGTCTTTGTCGGATATGTATGTACCTTAAATTTATCTCTATATATTCAGATGCATGGGCATGGACAATAGACATAAAGACATGGACATACATATGAAAACATAGACATACACATAATAACATGGACATACACATATAGGCACCACATATTTCACCCATTGTTAGGGAAATTGGGAGGATAGAATAAATATGTCTTTTCTAAAGAGAGAATTGGTCAAATAACACAATTTGACTCCAAAATAAAGAAAGTAACACATGTAATGATGAAATTAGTATCTAACAAAAAGTTCTAACTATTTACAATTTTATCCTTTCAACTAATTGTGTCTAAAATTTAAAACAAAAAAGAGAAAGTTTATGTAGATAAAAGAGATTTGAGAAAGTATATTTGCTACAATATCGTTATACTATACGGCATAGAACTACTATATACCACAAAACATAACAATAAAAAGTATTCATTTATATGGTATATAAGGATGAGGAAACAGAGAAGAAGAATGAGAAATAAAAAGAGCATGAGAAAGACAAGAAAGAGTAGGGAAATATGATGAAGATGATGGGGAGAATGGGGAAAAATAATAATGAGAAGGGATTAGAAGGAAGAGTAGGGGAGTAGTATGAAGAGAAGTAGAAGTAGAAAAGGAAGATAAAAGGAAGAAGTAGTAGGAATAGAAAATCAAATAAATCAAAGTTGATGAGATTTTTCCAAAAAACATGTATAAATTGATAGTTTTTAAAAAATTATATCAGATAGACATTCTATATACTAGTGTTCTATACAAAATTAGTTAATAACATATTTATTTTTTTATAAAAAAATTGTTTCACTTTTAGAAAATTTAAGTCTTAGTATGTGTAGAAAAAAACTATGTTTTTTTAAGAGAATTTTTAACTTTGATTTAGTTTTTATTAAAAGTTATATTGAAACTAAATTTTGAATTGAACTTAATTATGTATTTTAAAATTTGATTGATTTAGTTGAGTTTTGCATATCCATATTTTATATTCATTACAACTAAATTTCCTATTATTAAAAATAAAATAATATTAGAAGAATTTATGGTATAATTATCTTTTATTTACAACATGTACATATATATTTGATTATTTTAGAATATAAAATATAATAATAAATAATACATTTTTATAGTGTTTTGTGAATAGTATCACATGACATTGAAACATTAAAAAGTTCTTTTGCTATGAATTGTAGAGTCTGATTAGAATCGTCAACACACTATATTTAGTGTTTTGCAGTTGGCCTAAATAAATATATTTTTGTAAATTTACATAAGAAAATCTAATCTAGGTGTAAGATAGCAGAAATGATTTTTTTTATGACAGTATCAGAAATGATTCTTTAAATAAATAAAAACATGTGTAATTTTTTATTTGTTTATCGTCTTTCTTTCTTTCTTTTTTGTAATTTTGTTCATCTGTATATGTTGGTGCCTTGCCTATTAGACATGTGAGAAAACATTGAAAGAAGGTATGTTTAATTGGTAGGCATTGTAGTTCCAAATACAAAACAGTGTTGTCAACACATAATCAAAAGTCAATCACAATCAACCATCTGCACAACAAGCCCATCAATAGCTCTTCTCACCTTCGGCCTAAAAGCATGTGATGTGAGGTACGTTTGGTTGTAACTTGTAAGAGTAAGAAAAAATATGCACAAATCATCGTACATTCGTACTTCACAATGAATAAGTTGTTTTATGATTCCAAGGTAATGGTGATAAGATGAAAGATGTTGAGAAATCATTGATCAAAAGACCATTAGAATTAATTGATTAAGCATTTGTGTTAGTGGCGAAACAAAAGTGACGTGTCATCTGGCTTGGCTAGGTAAAGAGAAGTAGAGTAGTTGCACTTGTGAGTAAAAAGACACAGAAAAGAGCATGGAGAAGTCGTCGTGCGAGTACAAGAATCGAGACGCGCCGGTGGAGGCGCGTGTGAAAGACTTTCTCTCTCGCATGACTCTACCGGAGAAGATCGGTCATATGACTCAGATCGAACGTAGCGTCGCTTCTCACCAAGTCATTACACATTCTTTCATTGGTAACAATATTAAACCACTAAACACTGAATATTTAGTTTTTTTAAAAAAAGTCATCAGATTTTCTCATTAACCTACGCGTAAAATAGTTAACTTTATGATTGATTTTTACAGGAAGTGTACAGAGCGGTGCCGGAAGTTGGCCGTTCGAAAACGCGAAATCGTCGGATTGGGCAGATATGATCGATGCTTTTCAGCGTTCAGCGTTAGCATCGCGTTTGGGAATTCCAATCATCTACGGAACAGACGCCGTCCACAGGAACAACAACGTTTACGGTGTTTGTACAGGATTTGGCACAGGGATTAATTAAGAGAAAGGTAGAAGATTCTGTTTATTAAGTAGCAAAAATGAGTGATTGCAAGAATTAAGAGTCTTAGTCTAAGTCTAGGTCTCAGTCTTCAGAGAGAGCTTTCTGTTTTCACATCTTTAGCCTTTTATAGAAGAGTCTTGGCTAGGGTTTTCCTTCCCACACCTTTGGTATGAGACCTAAATGTACGGGGTTAGTGCCCCGCATAGCCGACAGTTCATCCGTCCTTTCTCCGTATTTTGCAGGTACCAGTCTGCTTTTGCAAACGATGTTTTGGTGCGCCATTAATCCAGCACCGTATTGAGCTAATGGGCTTTTGACGAGGCCCATTAGCAGAGAACATATCCTGGATAAGCCCCCTTCCTTATTGACGTGGGCTGAAGTGCAGTGGATCCTTAGTGGGCATAGGGACCTGGGTCCACCTCCAACATACGGCTCCACCATCTTTCCCCACAACATTGGCCTTGGCGCCACCAGGTTCAATTAAACATTCTCTTCCATTCCTTCACTTAGAACAAACTCTGATTTCTGCAAACGAGGGGACATAGACAGAGACCAGAGAGTGAGAGAGATTTGCATGTAATGTGGTTTTAGTGTTGTTGAAAGTGTTAAGTATGGATCTAAAGCTTTTGAATATGATAAAAACATCCTGAATCTTTTTATCAAGTAAAATTGGGTCTTTTGTTCGTTTGCACAAGAATCTGAACTTCTTAGTAAGAGTTTTGGACTATGTTCTCTAAAGGTATCTGTTTGGTCTGCTTTTCTAACACGAGTTATGTTTGGTTTGAATTTAACTGACTTGCCTTGAACATTTGATTTTACTCAATTAACTTCTTATCACAGAGTCCTAGTAGGTGCGATGGCTATGAATTGAACCTGACTGTGTTTAAGATCGATGCATCTGTTGTGGATATGATGTGTTTGGATTCTACTGATGTAAAATAACCCTCTTTAGTTTGTGTGTTAACTCGGTAGAGACCAAGATTTGGTCAAAAGAATTGGAGCTGCAATAGCGCTTGAAATGAGAGGTAGTGGCGTTCACTGGACATATGCTCCCTGTTTGGCCGTAAGTCTCTTATAGATAAAATATTGGAATAATGATTTGCACACATTGAATGATATAATACTCACAGGTTTTGGGAGATCCAAGGTGGGGACGATGTTATGAGAGTTACAGTGAAGCTGCTAAAATTGTTTGTGATATGACTTCGCTTATCTCGGGCTTACAAGGCAATCCACCCAAAGAACACCCTAAAGGTTTCCCTTTTCTTGCAGGAAGGTGTATACTACATATAAACATATATAATGAGGACTACATTATAATAGGCTTGTTGTAATTTCTCATGGATTTGTTCACTTGGTTATAGAAACAATGTGGTCGCTTGTGCAAAACACTTTGTTGGAGATGGTGGTACGTACAGATAAGGGCTAAGCGAAGGGAACACCATTGCTTCATATGAAGAATTGGAAAAGTTACATGTTGCTCCCTATCTTAATTGTGGCCTTGTTTGTTTGTCCATCCAGCTACTTCATCCAGATGGTCCATCTGAATGCACCATCTAGATATAATAGTTGAATGTTGTTTGTTTCCATGGTGAATACTACATCTAGATGTTGCATCTAGATGTGTGTTTGTTTGTTTTGTAAATTGACATCTACATCTAAATGAATCTACCTATAAAATGACCAAAAAAAATGATTATTTTTTAGTATTATTTTAACTAATAAAATTAAATTAATATTCAACGAAATAGAGTAAAATAGAGGACAAAGCGTAAAAAGAGGAGAGTAAAAAAGAAGAGAGATTAAATAGAGAAGAAAGTAAAAAAGAAGCGAGAGATTAAATAGAGAAGATAGTAAAAAAATGCGAGAGAGTAAAAAAGAGGAGAGATAGTAAAAAAGAGGAGAGATAGTAAAAAAGAGGGGAGAGAGTAAAAAATAGGGGAGAGAGTAAAAAATAGGGGAGAGAGTAAAAAAGAGGGAAGAGAGTAAAAAAGAGGAAAGAGAGTAAAAAGGAGGAGACAGAGTAAAAAAAAAGAACGAATAAAAAAAGGGGAGAGAGTAAAAAAGAAGAGAACGAATAAAAAAAGAGGGGAGTAAGTAAAAAAGATGAGAGAGAGTAAAAAATATGAGAAAGATAGTAAAAAAGAAGAAAGAGAGAAGAAAATGGTATTTTGGTATTTTAAATTTTTATGAACTCCATCTATGTCCAATTGTAAACACATCTAGAATTTCTAAAAATTTAAATTATGTTGAGATGCTCCATCCAGTATGTTCATCCGGATGATGCACAATTATGCATTTAAACAAACAACAATTGACATCTTCATCTGGATTGGAGCAGCTGTATGGAGAAACAAACATGCCATGTGTAGATGTGGGAGTCTCTACCGTTATGGCCTCTTTTTCCCGTTGGAATGGAAGTAGACTCCACTCTGATTATTTCCTCTTGACGGAAGTTCTCACACAGAAACTCGGTTTCGAGGTTGATTGAATATGAAAAAAAAATCTAAATAAGCTAGAAGTGTATGCATTGACCTCAATTACATTACTTTGTTTCTTTTAACAGGGATTTTTAGTTTCAGACTGGGATGGTTTGGAAACTATTAGCGAGCCACAAGGTACAGATTAATCGTAATTGCGTCAAACTTGGGATTAATGCTGGAATCGACATGGTAATGAATAATGATTTTACTTCTGTCTGGAATGATTATATGAGAAGAAAGGTTCTAATCAATGTTATTGCAGGTGATGGTACCTTTCAAGTACGAACAATTCATACAAGACATGACAGATCTGGTGGAGTCAGGGGAAATATTGATGACTCGAGTTAATGATGGTGTAGAAAGAATACTAAGAGTGAAGTTTGTTGCTGGTCTTTTTGAACATCCTTTCACGGACCGATCTTTGTTGGAAACTGTTGGCTGCAAGGTGAGGTCTTCATTGTTGTTGTCACTAAGATGTATGAAAGTATAATTCTGTTTCCCACAAGTGCAGGAACATGAGAAACGGCACGTGAAGCAGTTAGAAAGTCGTTAGTTTTGCTAAAGAATAGCAAAAATTCTGATAAGCCATTTCTGCCGCTGGTTCCTATGGCCAAGAGAATTCTAGTGGTTGGAATACACGCAAACGATATTGGAAATCAGTGTGGTGGATGGACAAAGACAAAATCCGGTCAAAGCGGCAGAACTACAATCGGTAGTTTTATCAAATTGAAATGGCAGACTCAATTAGATGACACCTGAAAAGAGTTGATGTGAATACTTAGAAATGTGTTCATGTTTTGAAATACAGGCACTACACTTTTGGATGGCATAAAAGCAGCAGTTGGAGACAAAACCGAAGTGATTTACGAAGAAACTCTATCAAAGGAAACAATAGCAATGAGTGCAGGATATTCCTATGCCATTGTTGCAGTAGGGGAGCTTCCCTACGCAGAGATGAAAGGAGATAACTCAGAACTCACAATACCTCATAACGGGAATAACATTATAACCACAGTTGCAGAGAAAATCCCAACTTTAGTGATCCTGTTCTCAGGACGACCTCTGGTTTTGGAGCCGATTGTTCTTGCAAAGACCGAGGCTTTAGTCGCTGCTTGGTTCCCTGGAACCGAAGGGCAAGGGATTTCTGATGTCATTTTTGGTGATTATGACTTTGAAGGGAAGTTACCAGTGAGTTGGTTCAAACACGTTGACCAGTTACCGTTAAAAACTGATGCGAGTTCTATGATCCATTGTTTCCTCTTGGTTTCGATCTCACTTGCTGGTCCGGCTAAAACTACAAAACCGGTATAACTTCACCGGTCTTGTTTGACGATCGGTCAATAAAAGCTTGGACATTCAGTAGAAAAATGGCTGTAGTTCTTGGTTTTCTACTCTGTTTTTTCGACACCTGACATGTTTAAGTCAATCAATAGGTTATTACAATTCGGCACAACAATTGCATTTATATGTTTAGATTTCTAGATACGAAATACTTTTTAAAGGTTTTACGTATTAAAACTTGAAACCATGAAACACACAGTTTAACGAAGTTAATCAAAATGATCAATTAATATAATATTTGATTGAACCAAGTGGGAGACAGTCAAAATCAGTGTCCACGTCTCCTCCGGTTTGGCTATAGATAGAGAGAAGTAGCAGAAGTTCTTGAACACGAACTCAGAATATGGTAATCAAGGAGGAATCATGCGTTTACAAGAACTCAGACGCGCCATTGGAGGCGCGTGTTCAAGACCTTCTCTCTCAGATGACTCTGCCGGAGAAAATCGGTCAGATGACTCAGATTGAACGAACCGTCGCTTCTCCCCTCTCCTTTACAAATTTCTTCATCGGTATAATCACACAGGATTTTTTTTTAATATGATTCTTCTTCTTCTTCTTCTTTTTGAACTTTGGAGTACTTGTCCTTTCGTCCTTGCAAAATTAAAACTGATGAATATGGAAATGAGTGTGTAATTTTTTGTTTTCTCTATTGCTCTACTAGAATTAGTGATATGATATCTATGATTTTTGGGGTTACAGGAAGTGTACTAAACTCCGGAGGGAGTGCGCCATTTGAGGACGCGAAGTCATCGGATTGGGCAGATATGATTGACGGTTTTCAGCGTTCAGCGTTAGGGTCGCGTTTGGGAATTCCTATAATCTATGGCACAGACGCTGTTCACGGTAACAACAATGTCTACGGCGCCACCGTCTTCCCTCACAACATCGGCCTCGGAGCCACCAGGTTTTTTTCTTTTTCTGATGACCATTATATTTAACTTTAAGCTAAGTAGAAATTGTGCGAAAGAGGAGAGAAAGAGAAAGAGATGATTACACTTAGGCTAGAAGTATAGATCTTAAAGCTTCTGAATTTGACTATTAAGTGGTAGTTTGGACTATGCTGTGTGATTATACTGATCTTGGTTGATTTGTTTTGTTTCCGTCTTTCTGATGAGACGTAGGGGGGTTTATTAGCTATTGTACTGAATTCAAACAAACCTATTTACTAGTTTGGAAATTTTTATAGTAGTTGCAGATGTGCAGTGGTTGTGGTTCAAGATAGGTGAATCTATAGCCGCTATGCTGTGTTCGGTGTTGTGTTTTGGTTGTTGTATACGTGATAACACTCGTACTTCATGTGGTAACATGATAGAGATGCAGATTTGGTCAGAAGAATCGGAATTGCAACTGCACTTGAAGTAAGGGCGAGTGGTGCTCATTGGGCGTTTTCTCCCTGCGTGGCTGTAAGTACCTTTTATGGAGGTAATTTTGACAGCTGATAGTGAACATAACGATTTGTATATATTAATTGGAAAGTTGTCCTTTTGTCTTTCTGACAGGTTTTAAGAGATCCAAGATGGGGGAGAAGCTATGAGAGTTATGGAGAAGATGCTGGACTTGTCTGTGAGATGACTTCACTTATCTCGGGCCTACAAGGCGTTCCACCAGAAGAACACCCAAATGGATACCCATTTGTTGCAGGAAGGTATAAAATTGATCACTACTCTATAAAATGATTTGGGTCTTTAAATAAGTATATCGATATTGATTCATGGATTTGTTCACTGGGTGACAGAAACAACGTTGTAGCCTGCGCCAAACATTTTGTTGGAGATGGTGGTACAGACAAGGGCATAAACGAAGGGAACACTATTGTGTCATATGAAGATTTGGAAAGGATACATATTCCTCCATATTTGAAGTGTCTTGCTCAGGGAGTCTCCACGGTTATGGCGTCTTACTCCAGCTGGAACGGAAGTCAACTGCACGCCAACCGTTTCCTTTTGACAAAAGTTCTCAAGGAAAAACTTGGTTTCAAGGTTGTGTGAATTTGATTGAATAGATCCGATGAAAAATAGAAAAAAGTTATAGGTGTATGCATTAAGCTAGTTTCCTTGTTTATGTTACCAGGGATTTCTAGTTTCAGACTGGGAAGGTTTGGACCGGCTTAGTGAGCCTCAGGGATCAAACTATCGCTACTGCATTAAAACTGCAGTTAATTCTGGTGTTGACATGGTAGAGTCTAAAACCCTTGTGTGAAACATTTCAGCTTAGGATATTACTTTTATCATCTCGAACGATTCCAGAAACAAAGATTATATAATCAGTGTTATTGCAGGTGATGGTACCATTCAAATATAAACAGTTCATACAGGACATGACAGATCTGGTGGAGTCAGGCGAAATATCGATGGCACGGGTCAATGATGCTGTTGAAAGAATTCTCAGAGTGAAATTTGCCGCTGGTCTCTTCGAATATCCTCTCACAGACCGATCTTTGTTGCTGACTGTTGGTTGCAAGGTATACGTCTCTTGTGCCGAATGCCTCTAGTCAAGACTGTTGCCCCTAATCTAAGATGTTTCCATATGTGCAGGAGCATAGAGAATTAGGGCGGGAAGCAGTTAGAAAGTCGTTAGTTCTACTGAAGAATGGCAAAAATGCTAATAAACCTTTCCTTCCGCTAGATCGCAATGCTAAGAAAATTCTGGTCACTGGAACGCACGCAGATGATCTTGGGTATCAGTGCGGAGGATGGACAAAGACATGGTTCGGTGTAAGCGGCAGGATCACAATTGGTAATTAAAGCAATTGCTATACGGTTTGGAAAGAAACTGTGTTTTAGGAGAGGCTATTAATGCTATTAAAAATTTGTAAACATGAATCTGTGTTTGTCTGAAATTTCAGGCACAACAGTTTTGGATGCCATAAAAAATACCGTTGGAGACAAAACCGAAGTAATCTACGAGAAAACTCCATCAAGGGAAACCTTAGCCTCGAGTGAAGGATTTACTTATGCCATTGTAGCAGTTGGGGAACCGCCCTATGCAGAAACGATAGGGGATAGCTCGGAACTCACAATACCCTTTAATGGTAGCGACATTGCCACCACAGTCGCAGAGAAAATCCCAACTCTGATGATCTTGATCTCAGGACGACCTGTAGTTTTGGAGCAGACAGTGCTAGAAAAGACAGAGGCTCTGGTTGCTGCTTGGCTGCCTGGAACAGAAGGGCAAGGGATGGCTGACGTTATTTTTGGAGATTATGATTTCCAGGGGAAATTACCTGTGAGCTGGTTTAAGAGCGTTGAGCATTTGCCTCTAAACGCACATGCGAATTCGTATGACCCATTATTCCCTTTTGGTTTCGGTCTCCATTCAAAAGCGGTGTAAATTCACCTGATGATGTATGGGGACGTCGGGGAAGTATCTCATGACATATACTACACACAATGTCGTATTTGTATAAACAAACAGGTCGAAAAATAATTGTGTAATTGATGTGCTCATATGAGGTCAAAGTTAAGAGTAACATTCAAATACTTAATGTGCGTCTATATTTAGACTAGTTATAAACACCCAAGTAGAGAGCTCTGGATTGATGAATCCAAATCCAAATATTTAGCTGAAACTAATTCTACATAAGAGGTATGGAATGTTGAACTCTATAATTAGGATGGCAATAGGACCCAAGTGTAATAATCTTATTGACCAAATTAACAAACACATTAGTTGCTAATTACAACGGAGTATTGATTAGTGAACACAAATGTCTGAGAAAACTAATTCTTCAGCCTACTCTTCCCGGATTTGCTAGTCTTATGGCTCCTTGCCGGAGTCAAATAGAATCTAACAAATTATTGTCAAGGTTTTCTCGGGGGTACGTAACAACATTTTCATTTCTCTGTTTGGACTCCATGCCATTAACTAATCCGTCGCATGAGCTTCTCCCAACCTCAACACTGTCAATAGATCCATGAAACAGACCATCACACGAGCTTCTTCCTCCTTCAAAGCCACTGATAATGTTATTGTTACCACTAAACATGCCATCGCAAGACTTTCTCGCGCTTACACTGTAGCTCTTCAAAAGCTTCTCACTATTGGTTTCTCCTTTAGCGAGTTTCCTAAGCTTTAATAAAGATTCAGCCAACGAACCCTCGACTGCATTTCCCTCAAGTTTCAAACTTTGCTCGGTATTTATATCGTTCTTGGTTTCGTTTTTCCTCTGTATCAATCCCCAAAGGTTCCATCCCCTCGGCCATTTCTTTCTAGATTTCTTCAACTCTACACCATTCTGCTTCTTTCCCTCACTAGCAGCAATACAAATCTTTCCTTTCGAGAGTAATTTTTTCCTCTCTGGTTTGACATTTTTGATCGAATACCAATTCGAATCCCGAAGTTCCTTCTCTGTAACCAATAACTTTGCACCATGAAACAAACCAATAGTTTCAGGTGATACCTTTGTGTGCGAGATAGCATTCAATTCATCAACCTCAAGCAATCCTGGTTTCTTAATTGATATCGATCGATCAAAGCTTCTTCTTCGACGAGAATCCAAGTAATAGTTCTTCGTTTGAACTGTACCACCTGGACTCTTCTCATCTTCTTCGTCTTTAACATCGGATTTAGCTTTTGAATTTTCCGTTACAGTAGACAATGTCGTCAGCTTGTGATATGATTTTTCTATTAAGCATCCATCCCATGAAGCTCTAGGTTTGTCAAACGAGATCCTACCTCCATCGAGAGACATTCTAGGATCTACATCACACGAGTGACGGCCAATCACATTTCCGGCGAATCTGAAATCTAAGTTTTCGTCCTTTCTCTTGTCCTTCTGATGATTCAGTGAAAATATCTTCAGTTTCCTACTTAAAACCGACGCGATTTCCTTCATATCTTTGACATTGTTCTTCTTGATTTGGCTTCCCCGATCTAGATCTATGAACTCCTTCATTGTTTTCTTGTTCTCTTCGCCTTCATCATTGACGATTTCTTCTTCCACAATCTTCCTCCGCTTTCCCTCATCAAAACCTTTGATATCTTCTCCATCGTAGTAGTCTTCTTCCTCGTCCTCCTCCTTCAAATCCGGGACCAAAGGCTTCCGGATCGAGCAATTAAACCGTTCATCGTCATCATCGACAAATAAGTCTTGGAGAGAGCTTGCGCTTGACCTAACGTCATACGATCTCCGTCTCGGCTGCTCAAAAATGGCGGTGGATGCATTGCGAACAGAGTAGGATCGAATACGACCGAGCTTAGGAGTCTGAAGTGCAGCGGGAGAAGAAGACTGAGCTTCAATGGTAACGAGGCGTTCACAGAGACAGGAAGCGCAGAAACCACTGGTAGGTTTAGCGGAAGGGTGACGGTGGCATAAGGAGGAGGAACGACGGCGACTGGTTTGTTTGACGTGTGCCATTGCTCAAGGAATGGTTCGTTGATAGCTTGCGGCGGGTGACTTAAGAGAGAGAGAGTGTGAAGTTTGATAGTTAACTATTTTGAGTATCTCGATGATAGTGTTGTTTATAGGGTCAAATATTCGACTTCTTGAACCCTTTTCCATAATTTTAAATTTGACGTTATATATTATTTTCGGGAGTAATTCCCTATTTTACGCTCGTATTAATTTTTTTTTTTAGGTCACATTTATTTTTTCTTCTGATTTTCTTTTTGTTAACTTTTTAGGTTCTTTTTTGATAAAGAGTAGGTCACATTTCTTGAATATGTTTTTTCAATAACTTACATGGTAATATATTGACGACATTAACACAAAATTTTAAAGCACAAGTATAGTTTCGATATAGTCATAATCGGATCTGACCTATTGACTTGAAATATTCAAAATTTTTAACCATATATATATTGATATGTGTTTATGCGAAAAATAAGAAATTTATCGAGAGGATTCAACAAACAAATTTAAAGAAAAAATGATCTGAGAGTCGGAACTATTTTTGAGATAGGACTAACTATTCGTTTTTTAGTGGATTTTAGTATGATTACCTATATCTTTTTTTTGTCTGGCATTCTCTCAATTTAAAATTTTTTTCTTCTCTAGATTATCTGGATATCTTTGATTCCACTACTATCTTCGGATCAGACAGGATTGATATATTTATTATTACACGGATAAATTTTCTTGAATTTGACAAATAATTTTTTTTATTTGGTAGTACGTTGATTTAATCCAAAATTCTTTTTCGCATCTTGTGGACCGTTTTATCTTCTCCTTAGTCTATCTTTGTCTTTGGTCAAGTTTCATTTATGCGACTGAATCATTTGAATCCCATTAACATGTAATAAAATTTTGATATAGAAAATAAATAAAATATTATTATGTAGATTTTAAATTGCTTAGATGTAAAAAAATTTGTCGAATTACTCTTGATGGTTCGGATGATCCAACTAATGACTCATGATATCAGGATTTTATTTTTCCCAGTAAAGTGAAAAGAGATTTTAAGGTGTGTGTTTTAGACTATGGATCGGGATTTTGTCGATCTAATTATTGAAAAAAAATATATAAAAAAATTTAAAATTTGTATTTTGTACGGAACCTCAAATATCTCATGTCGATTCTAATTTAGCGACAGAATTGCTAAAGTAAATTATAGGCGAGAAATAGGGTGATTATTATTCTAATACACTTAAATTTGTATATGTGTTTGAGTTTGGCCACTTGTGTTGAGTGTCACCTCTCTAGATTCCCTTCCAAATCAATAGGTCAAAGTCAACTTTTCTATTTCATTACTTGAATAAATTTATATCTTGGGCCCTTATATCTTTAATGATAGTTTTATATAGTAATTTGGTGATCTTTTAATATACGAGTTTAGTATACAAGGAAAATAGATTAGTATCATGACACACAATAATAAATCCATTCAATATCAAGCATACATATTGTTCAACTGTATTTCATGTTACTTAATAATTAAATTAATGTTTTAATTCTTATCTTTTTGGTGGTCAGAAATGTTTTACTGATAATCAATCAAGACTTCGACATCTTACATCGAAGACATCCAAAGTGAGAAACGTGATAGAAGTAGAACTATGCGCGAATGGTATAAAAATAATTTAAGTTAATTAGTAAAAATTTGAAGGGAATCTATGGTAAATACGAGTTTAATTAAAGTTGACAACACGAGTGACATAGAGATTCGGATCTACGACAAGTTCCCAAGAGATGAGACTGTGTTCTTCAAAAACAACATAGTAATTCCCGAAGACAAACAGTCTTTTATTACTATTTATGCCTTTTTCTTTTTGTCGGCATTCCCAAATTTACTGTATTTCTTCTCATTTTCTCAATAAAAGATAAGAATCTTCCACGTGTTCACTCCGAATAAACTGTCTCACAAATTTTTTATTTTCTCCAAAGCATAATGACAGTAAGATAATTAATGAAGAATAAATAAACACTCCTAAGAATTTCTGTTCAAACAATAATGAATTAAAGAAAAATGGACCAGCGGTTTTACATTCATTCTCCAATTTTGTAAGGTGCAGGCAATTTTTTTGGGTCAAAAATACCATTTCAAGCCTAGAATATTTTGGTTTATGAATTATCTGAATCAAATTTTAACCAAAAAAAGTTGGAAAAGTTAACATAGTTCAGGATTTACTTCCAATTTATTTTGATCACGGAATTCATTCTAAATACCCTAATGTAAGACTCAATAGTCACAAACAAATTGTGCTAATTATGAAGCCCAAAAATAAAAGTGTACGTATGGGCCTGCTATATTATTAGTGGACCCAAGACGATACGGATGTGCAACTACCGCACATCACGCGATTTGGTTGCTGCAGACATCGCCTAATATACTACTTTTGTGTTTACTACTACTATCTGACGTACTATTGTTGTTTAATCTTAGCGTATTCATTTTCTTTAATGATATGTGTAATACCGGAATTTTTTTATGTTTTCTATTTTGAATAAAGTTAGATTTAGTTGTTTCGACGAATTGAACTGATGAATAAAGCTGACTAGATTTGATTTGTTTTAGAAATTGAGTTTGGGATCCCAAAAAAATGTTCATGTGGTAGACGTATCATCACTAAAATCACAAAAGATCTGGCTGTTATGAGATATTTCAAATGCAAAGGATTTAAGGTTATAACATTTATTTAAGGTTAGATTCGGCTGTAAGAACACAAATTTTATATGGTTGTATATATTTTTATCTACAAAATGATAGTTTACACTAGCGCATACTGTGGGATAAGGCAATTAAAGAAGATGTAGGACGTTTAAAGACGGAAGTTGACAACATGACTGAGCAGATTTCACAACTCAAGTCCTTGCTTCGTGTTGTTGTTGAAAGAATCGAAAAACTTGAATCCAAAAACTTGTGATGTTGGGTCTGTTTTAATCAATTGTCTTATCATATTGTATTATTGGGTACTTCTATTTTAATCAATTTGCATTACGAAAAAACAATTTGCATTAAGTAAAAATGACAACAACAATGTCCACAGCTTAAGCTAATACATCCACAACCAAACTATTGAGTCGATAACTACAAGTATAACACCAACTGTCTTTATAATAGAATGCTTAAATTCCACCATATTTTCCTTCGAAATCGTGAGTTCCTTATTAATCTTCTTAAACAGTAATTTCTACCTTTTCATATTTTTCACTATTTCTGCCTTCAAGTCATTGACTTCATTCATAATTTTCTTCAATTCATTTTCAACAACATCAGTTTCTCTATAATAGTTTCATCAACCCACTTGAACAAATGCTTTTCTTTCTCTCTCTATCACACATACATGAAAATTTTAAGAATTTAAACTCGAATACCAGTAAGAATTTAAGAATTTAAGCTATTTACCTTCAATACTACAGAGCATATGTAAAACCTTCGACATGGATTCTCTGAATCTTTAATGTGAATGTCACGATCTTCTCACCACACCAACACACTTTCAGCAATCCAACTTGCGAATCCCTATGAACAATTCGACTAGAACTCGAAAAATTCATTTTTTCCTTTTCGTAAACCCTAATTTCCAAAATTAGGGATACCCAATTAAGAAACCCAAAATTGAAATGAGCTAGGGTTTAACAGAATTGATTTTCTCGAAAGTATTCAGAATCGGTTTTTGGATATGATCTATTTTTACTTTCGATTTTTTCAGATAATTAGTTTTCAAATTCAATTTTGATATTATTTATTTCGACCTGGAATATATCCAATTAAGTCACGATATAAATATATAAACTTCGGTCAAGTTAATTTATCATTCACTTAATACTTGTAGGTTAAATAAATAATAAAGAAAATAGAAACATGAGGATTTCATTTTGCGAAGAGTAGTATATCAGCCATTGATCCGCTGCAGGATCCGTGACACGGAACGATCAGCTTCTTCTCTCACCATCACCGGACTAAGCACTGAGCAGCTCTGATTGGTGACAAAATGTGTTACTCTCTCTCTTTACAATCTTCAATAATAGACTTCCACAATCGCAACGCTCTAAAAATCCATGGAAATCGAGCAATCTTGACATCGAAATTAGCTACACTGGGGTTTCCGTCGTTGCCGGAGCGTAATCGTCGGGGAAAGTTGTTCCTCTGCTCCGGGAGAAGCGTAGGTTCGTTTAGATTCAGCGGAAAAATTTCCCTGGATCTATATGGTATTATTCCGCGTCATCGATTCAGTGTGTCTTGCAGCGATGCTCGCCGTATGCAGGAAGATGGGAAAAACGTAGAAGAGACGGCGGCTGCGGCGGAAGTAACGGCGCAGCCTGATTTTTCGGAATTTATAACTTCGGAGAGAGTGAAAGTGGTAGCGATGCTCGCACTTGCCCTAGCGCTATGCAATGCTGATCGTGTTGTGATGTCCGTCGCGATTGTTCCTCTTTCACTGTCTCGCGGATGGAGCAAATCATTTTCCGGTATCGTTCAGGTTATTCTTTCAATTTGTTTGTTGTTGGTTCTCATAGATTGTTTTGGAGAATTCGGAATTTTGTCGTTCTACTGTTCACTATTGTTGTCGTTCGTCTCATACTTTCTTGAATGTTTTCCTGTTAGTCATCGTTTCTTTGGGGATACTTAATTTCACCAATAGCCGGTGGAACATTGGTGGACCGATATGGAGGTAAAGTAATCATGGCGTGGGGTGTGGCTTTGTGGTCTTTGGCAACTTTCCTTACCCCTTGGGCTGCTGATACTTCTCTGTGGGCTCTGCTTGCTGCAAGAGCTATGGTTGGAGTTGCTGAAGGAGTGGCTCTTCCTTGCATGAACAATATGGTTGCGAGGTACTTATGTTTTGTTTCTCGGTACTGCTTCAAATGAGATAGAGATACACACATGATTTTGCAACGAGTCAGATTCTGGTTACTGGAATTTAGTGGTTGGCCTTTTGATGTAGATGGTTTCCCCCAACAGAACGTTCTAGGGCTGTTGGCATCGCAATGGCGGGATTTCAGCTTGGGAATGTTTTAGGACTCATGTTATCTCCTATTCTCATGTCTCAAGGTGGTATATATGGCCCATTCGTAATCTTTGGGTTATCAGGGTTCCTGTGGTTGCTCGTGTGGCTCTCTGCAACATCAAGTGCTCCAGATCGACATCCTCAGATTACAAAGTCTGAACTTGAGTATATAAAGCAAAAGCAGCAAACATCCAATACGGATAACAAACGAAACAACACAGGTGTGATTCCTCCTTTTAGACTCCTTCTCTCCAAGATGCCAACTTGGGCTGTTATAGTTGCAAATTCCATGCATAGCTGGGTATGTATGAAGACTCCCCTCAATTAACTCATTATTTATTCTTGTTACTATCAAGAAATGTCTTGATCTTTCTTGTAGTAGTGAAATTCATGTATTCACTTTAAATGGCATGCTTCCAGGGATTTTTTGTGATCCTTTCATGGATGCCGATCTACTTCAATACTGTAAGTTCCTACCACCAACAAATTGTAAATATGTTTTTGCTCTTTTTAGCCTTCTTTAGTGATTATAAAGGATCATTTGTCACAGGTATATCATGTGAATCTCAAACAAGCTGCGTGGTTTAGTGCCGTTCCATGGAGCATGATGGCGTTCACAGGATACCTTGCTGGTTTTTGGTCGGACTTGTTGATACAGAATGGTACAAGCATTACCATAACACGGAAAATCATGCAGGTTTGTGATTATTCTTGTCACAAGATCACATTCAATCACAAAGTCTTGGACTGAAGAGTTCAGTTTTCATATCATAATGGTGTCTAAGTCCGATAAAATTCAATCTGGTTGACTCGTCTTTCTTTTTCTTTTTCTAACTAAGGAGATTTCGTTCCTTTTGGCAGTCCATTGGTTTCATTGGTCCTGGGATTGCTCTCATTGGTCTGACAACAGCAAAACAGCCTTTAATTGCATCTGCCTGGCTTAGTTTAGCCGTTGGGCTTAAATCATTCAGCCACTTAGGGTTTCTTATTAATCTTCAGGTAGTTGATAGCTCATCGTGTGATTCATACTTAACCCACTACCAAACTTGATTTTAACTTATATTCCCTCTTGTTCCAGGAAATTGCTCCTGAGTATTCCGGTGTTCTACATGGTACACTTTCTAATTCTTTCTTCAATAGGCATTTGGTTTCCGGAATTCCTATTGGTATATTAAACACAGAGTCTCTGGGAATTGGCGTTTAGAATCAATCAAATTTTTGTAGTGGTCTGGAAACATATTACAAGTAAATCTTCTGACCTATTCTGTCATTATTTTAGGAATGTGTCTTACTGCTGGTACTTCAGCTGCAATAGTTGGTACAGTTGGTGCTGGCTTCTTTGTAGAACTATTGGGCTCATTCCAAGGATTCATCCTTCTTACAGCAATATTATATCTCCTTTCTGCTCTCTTTTACAACATATATTCAACTGGTGAAAGAGTCAATTTTGACACAACAGGTCCATCTCATCTCTTATTCTACGGGTTATGTTGTTAGCTTTTCCGTGCTCTGTTTCATTCATATATTTCTATGATTTACTGTTCTGATGTATTGCAACATTCTAAAGGGTGTATATTGGTCTTCTTAGCAGCTTGAAGGGAACCAAAAATCCACATAATTGATGGATCAGCCAGTATAGAAGTTGTAACTCTAAATGGAATCAGCTTCTTTTCTCCAAGTAAATATTAGAAAAAGATGCATCGATCTTGTATATAAAACTAGAAAAGTACTCTACTTTTCTCTTCTCCTTTGAATAAATGGAAAAAATTGTACCCAAGTTTCCTATGTTCAATGTCATGAAATGCCTTTGAGGAAGATAATGAAAAACAAATGTGAAGTTACTAGTGTATTATCTTAGTTTGTTTTATACGAATTGAATGATAGATTATGTATGCACGAAAGTTTCCTTTCATCAAATATTGATCCGCAGCACGGAAGCAGAGAAAAGTGAAGTTGCAGGTGCAGATCCGTGATTTGGTACCTTGAGGTGCGTGCTCTTTTCCTGCTTCACTATTTACATATGTCCACGTGTTCTTGTTCCACTCTACTCTTCTCATTATTATTGTATTCATACGTAAAGCTAGCCACTACGTTTGGCTTTTTCTGCTTCCTTATAATATTTTCGTTGCCAAAAACATTGATATTGAAATTTCGGAATCTAAATCTCGATTAATTTTGTCCGTCGAATAATTATTTATTTTCTGTTAATGAATGTTTAAATGCGTTATAAATTACTTATAGAATGATCAATGGTCCCCATTACAAAAGAAAATGGTGTTTCCATTCAGAAACTTATAATATTAAGGGTGTTGCTAACTAAAAACCAAATAGAAGTGGGGCTCTTTGTTAGATATTTTCAATACAAAAAGGTACAAAAGCTGTTCGGAGCTTCTTGTGTCACAGAAAATTTAACTTCAGTCTCTTTTCTTGTGATCCGCACACTTTCAATCCTTCATATCATTTCAGGAAAAAAAAGAATCCATCAAAACAAAAACAGAGAATCAATAATAATAATGGAAAAAGAGCAATGAAAATTACGTTTCTGTCATTTACCTTCTGAAATATCTTATATATTTTTTTGTAGTATATACTTTTTCTTCTTTCCCAGATTCTCCATAGTATCTTGTTTATAAGCTCTAAAGTGTCTCTTCAGCTCTTTCCGGAGTCTGATATCAGAAAATTGGTAATCGCTCGACATTCCCGTTTTTCTTTTACTTGTTACTTCATTGATCATATTTCTTGGCTAAAGCTACTTACTTTGTGATGTTTTTCAATTTCTTATAAGTCCTATAAATATTCCTATTTTGGGCAGTAATTTGTGAAATTGTACTCAAACGTCGATTTTCTCCGGAAAAGTAGTTGCAGCTTTTCTGTATTTTTGTACTTTCTTTGTGTTAAGCAATTTCTGAATACAATCGGTTTTTCAGGGAGTTGAGCGATGTCAAACGCCAATGGAAAAGCTGCGACTACTTTGCCGGAGAAAATCTCGGCCAAGGCGAATCCTGAGGCGGTTGAAGCTACGGAGATAGCGGGGAATATCGTTTACCACGCCAAGTACAGTCCACATTTCTCCCCATTGAAGTTCGGGCCGGAGCAAGCTCTCTACGCCACGGCAGAGAGCCTTCGCGATCGACTTATTCAGGTAATAATTGTGTTTTGTGGACTGTTCCGTAATTTGCATTTGATGAAGCTCGTGAAGTAGGTGCAACTGTCTGAATTTGTGGTTTCTGGTATTCAAATATATTTGTGTATAAAAATGTCTGTGTAAATGTATTCGTCTGTGTGTGTGTTCAGAGTGTTATAAATATGGGGTTAAGATAGTTGTGTGAATTATTTTGCAGCTGTGGAATGAGACTTATCTTCATTTCAACAAAGTGGATCCAAAACAAACATACTACTTGTCAATGGAGTATCTCCAAGGCCGTGCTTTGACAAATGCGATTGGAAATTTGAACCTTCAAGGTCCATATGCTGATGCACTGCGTAAGCTGGGTTACGAGCTTGAGGAGATAGCCGAGCAGGTGCTTTGAAGTTATCATGTTCATCTTTGAAGACTTTGGGACATTGAAAAATTATTTTGAGATATGGAGCTTTTTATGTTATGAAATTGTAGGAAAAAGATGCGGCTCTGGGAAATGGTGGGTTGGGGAGACTTGCCTCGTGCTTCTTGGACTCGATGGCCACCCTAAATTTGCCTGCTTGGGGTTATGGGTTGAGGTACAGACATGGGCTGTTTAAGCAACTAATCACAAAGAAAGGTCAAGAAGAAATTCCAGAGGACTGGCTTGAGGTGATGATTATCAATGTGGTGATTCAACAAATGGTTTTCTTTTACTGTAACTCATCCTCTTTTAATGGGAATTTTCAGAAGTATAGCCCGTGGGAAATTGTCAGGCATGATGTAGTATTCCCTGTCAGATTTTTCGGCAGTGTACAGATAAATCCAGATGGATCGTAAGTATTAATTTTGGAACCTACATGACTAAATATGTCTTACCTGAAATTTCTGAGCATATATACTCTAGTGAGTTGTTTCTATGTGATTTCTGGCTTTTCATCGAGCTTGATATTAAGCTTTTCAATGGTCATATGACCATTTTGCAGTCGGACATGGGTAGGCGGTGATGTTGTACAAGCCCTTGCTTATGACGTGCCAATCCCAGGATATAACACAAAGAACACGATTAGTCTCCGACTCTGGGAGGCAAAAGTTAGAGCGGAGGACCTTGATCTTTTTCAGTTCAATGAAGGAGAATATGAATTGGCTGCTCAACTACGTTCTCGTGCTCAACAGGTTTTATCACGTCATCTTTACATACTTCTCCACCTTCTTATGCTTTATCGCTTTTTGTTTCTCTCTAACAATGAATGTATCTGTGTGTAGATTTGCACTGTGTTATATCCAGGAGATGCTACCGAGAACGGGAAGCTATTACGGTTGAAACAGCAGTTCTTTCTCTGCAGTGCTTCACTTCAGGTTTGTCACTTTGATTGTAGGATACTTTCAGTTTCTTCATTTTTAAAAAAAATTCCATAATGTATTGGATCAACTAGGGACTCTCTTATATGGCTGGTTAAATGTCAATACGGTTGAAACTGGGCAAATAAAGATAGACATAAATTTGAAGTTGGTATATTAAATGGAAAAAGTAATTCTAGGAAACTACACTACAATTTCACTACTTTCAGTTGATTCATAAATTTTTAATTTCATCTTCAACTATCATGAAAACCTATTGCAGGATATTATATCAAGATTTCATGAGAGGAGCACGACCGAAGGCAACCGGAAATGGTCAGAGTTTCCAAGTAAAGTTGCTGTTCAAATGAATGACACTCATCCAACTCTTGCAATCCCAGAGCTCATGCGATTACTAATGGATGAAAATGGACTTGGATGGGATGAGGCTTGGGATATAACATCTAAGTAAAACATTATACATGAAACCTTTCAATATTTCGCAATAAAAAATTTCAACTTTCTGAAGGGACTTACCTATAAGTTTTATAGGACTGTTGCTTACACCAATCACACCGTCCTTCCTGAAGCGTTAGAGAAATGGTCTCAATCTTTGATGTGGAAGCTTCTTCCTCGTCATATGGAAATAATAGTAGAGATTGACAAGAGGGTATTTTGCTGACCACTCAAAGGATTTGTTTCCTTCATCTGCTGCAATAATAGAATATTGACCATTTTGCAGTTTGTACAAAGCATTCGTGACACACGAGTTGATCTCGAGGATAAGCTTTCAAGTTTGAGCATCTTAGATAACAATCCACAAAAGCCTGTGGTGAGAATGGCTAACTTATGTGTCATATCCTCGCATACGGTAAGTGGTCCTTCTGTCAAAATAATTATATTGTTTCTAAATCCCATTTAGTCTTCTTGGTCTCAAGTGCTCTTTATGAGGGCCTTTATGCAGGTGAATGGTGTTGCTCAGTTACACAGTGATATCTTGAAGGCTGAGTTATTTGCAGACTATGTTTCTATATGGCCAAACAAGTTTCAAAATAAGACTAATGGCATTACACCTCGAAGGTGGCTACGTTTTTGCAGTCCTGAGCTTAGTGACATAATTACAAAGTGGTTGAAGACCGACAAATGGATTACCAATCTTGACTTACTTACTGGTCTTCGAGAGGTCTACTTTTTATTTATTTAAGATCAGATCAACAATGAGTTTTGTTTTGTCATTCTGATATTATCTTTTCTTCTGCTAGTTTGCGGACAATGAAGAACTCCAATCTGAATGGGCTTCTGCAAAAGCAGCCAATAAGAAACGTTTGGCTCAGTATATAGAGCGTGTAACTGGTGTGACTATTGATCCATCAAGCTTATTTGACATACAAGTTAAGCGTATCCACGAATACAAGAGGCAGCTAATGAACATTCTTGGAGTTATATACAGATTCAAGAAACTAAAGGTACAGTTGGCTAACCATGTATCTGGATTTGGTTTTAGTTGTGACATTATGATTCCTAATAGTGTTTTCATGTTTTTACTCTTCTATTAAAATTTATGAGAGACAAATGTATTAAGCCAGTGTAGATGTCTTTACCAAAGTAAATAATCACAAACCAGCACAAATTAAACAATAGGCGGCAATGCATGCATTTCTTGTCTAACATTCTTTTCTGCGATTGAATGTCACAGGAGATGAAGCCTGAGGAAAGGAAGAAAACAGTGCCTCGTACTGTCATGATTGGGGGTAAAGCCTTTGCAACTTATACAAATGCAAAACGGATTGTGAAGCTAGTGAATGATGTGGGCGATGTTGTTAACAGCGATCCAGAGATCAACGAATACCTAAAGGTAACATTGCTTGAGTTCTTAAAAGCAGCCAATAAGAAACGTTTGGCTCAGTATATAGAGCGTGTAACTGGTGTGACTATTGATCCATCAAGCTTATTTGACATACAAGTTAAGCGTATCCACGAATACAAGAGGCAGCTAATGAACATTCTTGGAGTTATATACAGATTCAAGAAACTAAAGGTACAGTTGGCTAACCATGTATCTGGATTTGGTTTTAGTTGTGACATTATGATTCCTAATAGTGTTTTCATGTTTTTACTCTTCTATTAAAATTTATGAGAGACAAATGTATTAAGCCAGTGTAGATGTCTTTACCAAAGTAAATAATCACAAACCAGCACAAATTAAACAATAGGCGGCAATGCATGCATTTCTTGTCTAACATTCTTTTCTGCGATTGAATGTCACAGGAGATGAAGCCTGAGGAAAGGAAGAAAACAGTGCCTCGTACTGTCATGATTGGGGGTAAAGCCTTTGCAACTTATACAAATGCAAAACGGATTGTGAAGCTAGTGAATGATGTGGGCGATGTTGTTAACAGCGATCCAGAGATCAACGAATACCTAAAGGTAACATTGCTTGAGTTCTTAGAACATTATACATGTAACTTAGAGGTGGCTATGCATGATGCTTTCTTGCTGATACTGATAGTGATTGCTTGACTGAGATTGTTGTCGCTCTGTTACACACGCTTCCATCTCCCGAGATATTTGTCTTTTAGTTACGTTTAATGCTGCTACTCAAGCATTCTTTCCAAGACTGAAGCTTTCTTATTGTAGCGACACAGACACAGATGCAATGAATCGCTTTTTCTCTTTTGCCTTTCTGCGCATGGCTTGAAGAAGTTTTAATTGGTTTAACAAACATGCTTCTCTAGGTGGTATTTGTTCCAAACTACAATGTCACTGTAGCGGAGATGCTTATACCAGGAAGTGAGTTATCTCAACACATCAGCACAGCAGGGATGGAAGCAAGTGGTACCAGCAATATGAAATTCGCTCTCAATGGTTGCCTTATCATAGGAACCCTTGATGGGGCTAATGTTGAGATAAGAGAGGAGGTTGGAGAAGAAAATTTCTTTCTTTTTGGTGCAACAGCCGATCAGGTTCCTCGACTGCGTAAAGAAAGAGAAGACGGACTGGTATATCACTCTCCTTCTCTCCCCTACAGTTTTCACTTTTTTTTGTCTCTGCGGACCAAATGCTAACCACAATACCATGAGGAGCCACCACCATATGCTTCTGTACTTTCTCTAACATGCAACGTTTTTATGCTTGTCAAAACTTATCAGTTCAAACCTGATGCTCGGTTCGAAGAGGCTAAGCAGTTTATCAAAAGTGGAGTGTTTGGGAGTTACGATTATGGTCCTCTCCTCGATTCTCTTGAGGGGAACACAGGGTTTGGACGTGGTGATTACTTCTTGGTTGGGTATGACTTCCCCAGCTACATGGACGCTCAGGCCAAAGTTGACGAAGCGTACAAGTAAGTCGATTTCCTAAACCCAACTTATCTATTAATAAGCCTTTTCCTTTTCTACAGAAACTGAATTGAAATGAATACTCAAGTTCTTCAATGTGAGATGTTGTCATAATGTGCTGTGGCAGGGACCGGAAGGGGTGGCTGAAGATGTCGATATTGAGCACAGCCGGGTCGGGAAAGTTCAGCAGTGACCGTACGATAGCTCAGTACGCTAAAGAGATTTGGAACATCGAGGCTTGTCCTGTTCCCTAAGTCCTATATCTACCTTCCTTACCAAGGGCAACTCCACACCCACACAGCTACATATGTATCTCACTCAAATATAACGAAAATCAAATAAAACCTTTTCGTATGTATATGTTTGTGATTTCTGCAATATTTTTATTTTGCTCACAGAAAATGTTCTGTAAAATGCTATATGAATGAATTTGGTCTAATAATATTCAGCTCTGTTTTTTTTGTTTGATGATATATTCAGCTCAATTAATTTGGTTTAACAAGCTTTCTTTTGTGTATTGTGGTTTTACTTTCTCAAATATAACGGAGTTTAATTTTATATTGCCTGACTATAGTTTACTTTGTAAGTCCATATACAGTATCTGTAAATTTTGTTACATATTTTGTTTTCAAAAACCCAAAAAAAAATGATTTTTGGAATAATGAAAACCAACATTGATTTCCTATGGTGAAACAGGTTAAAAAAAAAATCAAAATCTTGAATGATTAAAAAACTAATTTTCAGAAAGATAGGGTTTCTTTTCCAACGAATTGCTTCAAGCATAATGGAAAAGGTTAAATGAATAAAACAATTACTACATTATTAATAGTTAGTACAAACCACTAACTTATATGTTTTGATCAAGGTGTTGAGAATTTGATGTAGGAGTGAGTGTAAAAACAACACCACACTTTAAAATAAAAAACAAGAAAACCAATGTCAACTTCGAAATCTTCTTAAGGAATTCCACTCTAGTGGAAGAGTATTTACAAAAGTCGTATCACAAGTTAATCCTCTAAGGAAATACATTCTTTGATTTAACAAACATGGGATACGATGGAAAGAAAAAATTTGAAAGTACTCTTCAATCTTGAGAAATTTTTGAGATCAAGTAGGAAAGCCATCTCGACATGCACAGTCTTCAAAAGAAATCATCATTTTCGGGATATTTGCACGTTTGTTGTCATCTCGACCTCCATTAAATCAAGCAAGACATTGTCCACGATAGAAATTCAACTTCTACGTAGAGCGCTAAAAGGTTTCTTCTTATCTCTCTTACTTTCATATAAGTTGCTTCTACACCATTCAGAAAACCGAATCAGTCTAAATCGAAAAAAAATTTGGAGTCTTTCGAAGAACCATCCACGAAGCAACGATACGCGAAAAAGGCCGAATTCGAACACATCAGTCTGGCTACCGCTTGCCAATGCTGGTCTGAATAGAACTCCTCGGGATACGAGCCTCTTCTAACCCAATTTGAGTTTGGTCCAATTCCACGATTTTGATTATATCAAACGAATGATCTCTGTAGGATCCCTCAAATATAATACGATAATATACCCTCAATTAAAATAATTTTGAATATAATAACCTTTGTAAAATAGTTCTACAATCAAAAAATTAAAAATTCGTATCTAAATTCTTTTCTATATTTAAAAATTTAATATCTGTCAATTTTTATATAGTTAAGATACAATTATTAAGATTTTAAATTTATTTAAAGTTTAATATTTTAAAAATAGTTTAAAGTGCAACTTCTTACAAATTCAAAATCCTCTTCCTAAAAGGATTAGATTTTGGTTTTGTTTTTTGTAGAAAATATTCATTACAAATAACTTTAGTTGAAAACTAATAAATCTGTATTTAAACTCCTTAATATATTTAAATCTTTTAATGTCTATCAGTTTCTATATGAGTCAAAAGTAAACTTATTAATTGTTATTAAGTGTTTCAAATCCGGTTTCATCAGACTTAAAGTGCCTAAAGTCGACTTGGTTATTTGGTCAGATTAATTCTGATTAAGAGTTAATTGAACTTCGATTATTGATGAGCTGTAGAATAGAGTTGTGAACCGGTTTAATCGGAACAAATGTTCTCCGAAGAGAAATCAATAGTGAAGCGGAAGTGAAGAGAGGAGTTTGGTATAAATTGAAGACTGGTTCATCTAGTGCGTTTTAAGATTGAGTTGGTATAACTAATATGTAACAACTTTACAGTTTCTCTATTCCTGCTTCTGTACTCTCTTCTCTTGTATTCTTTTTGACGACTCCATTGTTATTGTGGTGGAGTGTTGGACCTAGTCCAGTTCCAGATATAGATCTAATCACGCCGACTTGATTGAACTAGGTAAAACTTTGATTATGTCTTGCGTTCTTTGTTTCTTGTGTTTCCAATCGTTGATTCTTCTAGAATTGATTTATCTCGTTTCAATTCGAGTTCAAGCGCTTTCCGCGTAAAGATTTCATCATAGATTCTTTACATTAAAATTTTTGATTTATTTGTAGTTTAATTTGTACATCACACTTAGAATACAATTTTCTACAAATTAAAAAAAAAATTTCTAAAATTTAAAATTTTCTCAATCACTTTTATATTCTGGGCCATGAAATCTCTCTTATGCTTGGGAATCGAGGAAGTCACATGCCCTACGGACTGCTCACAGTAGATAATGTCATCTTCAGAAGATTGACCAGTATTTTCGATGTACTTGCAAGAGTTCGACATACTTAACATACTATTTTTCTCTTTTTCTCTTTTTCACTGTAACAGGTTCAAAAATCTCTCAATAGAAAATTTGATTGGTTAATCCGTAAAGTTTAAATCTTTTAGAAGAATTATTTTTTATGTAAATAGTTTACTTTTTTTTTTGGCTTTTAAGATTAATATAAGTTATAAGTTTTCGAAGAAAAAGAAAAAAAATTCAAATTTGATTTATTTCATAAATTTTATTTAAAGATAAAATTGATCCGACTCAATTGATCAAATTATTAATTCTCTAGTTGCTTTTGAAGAAAATATTCATTATATATTTTCTGGTGAGGGGCTTCACGCTTCAATCAGAGCCCATAAGGCCATGTTTAATTGTGAGACTCTCACCGAATAAAAATAAATGAAAAATAAATAAAATTAATGATATTTTGCTTAATACGTTTTTACAGTCAGACTAATGATACAATTTCAAAAATAATTTTATTATTAAATAATTCTTTTGATATTTTGCTATATAGTTTCAAAAATAATTTATTATTAAACAATTGTTCCTTTCACCGGAACGTCCAGACCGATCGAGAAAGTGAGAATACTTCGGAACGAGAGACGGAGAGAAAAGGGAATGGGACGAAGATAAACATAGGGAGAGCAGGCACAATGAACAGAGTCCAAGCAGGCAACGAGCTCGCCTTTCGTGTCGGATTCTCCGGTCATGGTGGTCACCTCCGCGTTGAGCCTTTGTACACGGTGGAGAACGACAACACCGTGAACTCACTTCCCGATTTCGTATCTGTAAGTTTTCTTCTGATTACTATAGTTTCGAGACATCTTGAGGTTCCTGTGTCGGAAATTCAGCGGCAAGAACTTGATCACGTCTTCAAAATTGGGTTCGCATAGGCACTGATTTGTGATGCAATTTGTTGCGTTTGATATGCTCACTTGGTTTGTTTGGCTAATAGCTGTGCGTTTTTGTCTTTTTGACTATCACTCAATGGCATTGGAAATTAATTGGGGAGGGGGTAACACTGGACTTTCTGGTTGCTTGATTAATGAGTTACTTAAGGCTGTATCAGCGTATCATGTGTGAAGAAAGGAAACAAAATTAGCCAATTCTCTGAATATTTCTTGTCCTGAAATATTTAAATCATTATGTATTCTTGTTCAATGGTAGTTGGTCATCAATGACATGGGAAACTCCATTTTACTTTTTCGTATAAATGTATGCGATGGTATATGATCTACATGTGTTCTTAGATTTGTGTTTTATATGGTTTTGAAGTCTCCAGCCATTTATGTTTGCATATATGTGTATTTCTCAGCCTCCTGCATTTGCCAAGGAAACAAAAGAATCAATAAAGAAACATATTGAGGAGAAATATCTCCTCCCTAGAATTGAATCGGATCAATTTTCTGCTGAAAAAGCAGAGAATCAGTGGGATTTTGATTGGTTTTCCAGGGTGAAGGTGCCTCTTCAGCCCTCCTTGCCAAGGTCTGTTGTGGTTCCGACTTGGGAATTGCCATTCAGGCGTGAAAACAGGGATACTGGAACCGAAGCATGGGAGCCAAAATCAGTAGAGGTAACTCATTTTGTCTCTTCAAATTGGGAACCAACTTAAATAAAGTAGTTTATTTCGAAAGTGATATTCTCTGAGAGTCTGGAACTTTCTAGTAGAAGAATGCTAGCTATTTAGCTTTGTTTCTGACACTAGTTGGATGGATTGTCATATTATCTTAGGTGGATTTATCAGAACAAATGTATGGAGATCACGACTCTGGGTTTTTTCCGCGAATGGTAGGACCTCCAAAAGATTTTCTGAGAGGAAGTGTCAGTAATCGCCCCTTCCGTCCTGGTGGCTTGGATGATTCACACTCTTCAGAAAGAGTCCTTCCAGATGGTGTGTGTAGTGGCCAATGGGTTAAGGAATTACTCAACGGGGGTCCTGCTCAGACAGTTCCTCCTAGTTTTAAGCAGAATTTGGATCTTGGGGACCTGATGGTATCTAGTTCTATGACATTTCCATTTAGTTTTTTCATTTAGAAAATTCTTATATAATTCAGTGTTGATTGATTATGTCTTGTTTTCCTATTGTACTTTAAAGCCATATCCCCAAACATGGAACATTTATGAGGATCAGAGTTCACATGGAAACACTTCAGATGAAAAGTCGGTCTGTAGATCAATGTCGTTGATGTATATGAAATTATTTTACATTTTTTGTGGGAATAAACTCATTTTTAGTTTCCTTTCATTAATTATACCTCCAGAGCAAGTTGTCTATTCAATTAGACAATCTGTTCAAGAAGGCATGGGAAGAAGGTGCTTTCTCCGAACTTGAGAGAGGTGTGTTTGATCAGTCATGCTCAGTTTCTGTAAATCTTACATTTAATATTCCATTTTCGATAACCAAAATTTTTCATGAAATCATTCAGCTGGATCTGAGTCTCTAGATTCAGAACTTAAAAGCAATGAAGCTAGCAATGGACTAGAGACTAACGTTACTGTGCTGGATGAGATTTTGTCATCGGCAAAAACACCAATATTGACAGAAGAGGCAATTACTGGGAACAGCAATAAAGAACTACGGAAAGAGGTAAGAAAGTGGATTCTGCTTCTTGGGATTTCATTTTCCCTCCCCTAACCTAAATTTGTGGGGTGTTCTTCTATTAGGGTTGGGCCACTAAAGGAAATAGCCAAGACATTGCAGACCGCTTTTATGAGCTTGTTCCTGACATGGCAATGGAATTCCCTTTCGAACTGGACAACTTTCAAAAGGAGGTATTTCCTTTGACTTTTTAAGTTTACGGATGTTTGAGGAGCTTGGTTGACTTTGTATGTGAATTTCCAGTAAATAACTCAGTGTCTTATGCATAGGCCATCTGTTGTTTAGAAAAGGGAGAATCTGTTTTTGTAGCAGCCCATACATCAGCAGGGAAGACAGTTGTTGCAGAATATGCCTTTGCTTTGGCCACAAAGGTAGAAAATCCTGATGAGCATAGATCGCATTTATTAGATTCTTAGTTCTGGTGGCTGATCAGTTAATTTCCTCTGTCCAGCACTGTACACGAGCTGTGTATACTGCTCCAATTAAAACTATCAGCAACCAAAAATACAGAGACTTTTGTGGGAAGTTTGATGTAGGACTTCTCACAGGTGATGTTAGCATAAGGCCAGAGGCATCTTGTCTGATCATGACTACTGAAATATTAAGGTCAATGCTTTACCGTGGTGCTGATATCATACGTGATATAGAATGGGTATAAGAGCTTCTTGATATTTTACTTTCTCTTGAGTTTATATTGCGTTCATATCGCTTCATTTCTAAGCAGCCTTTGTCGTTCTGTGTGAAGCTTCAATCCCGTTAACTTGTTGCTGTTCCTGTGGCTGGCAGGTTATATTTGATGAAGTTCACTATGTCAATGACATAGAGAGAGGGGTTGTTTGGGAAGAAGTCATCATCATGTTGCCAAGGCATATAAATTTTGTCCTCCTTTCTGCAACGGTACTTTATAATCTATGCGTTCATGTTTATTCTTTTGAAAAGTGTTAATGTGTTTGCTCTGCACCTTAATCTTTGGCTATGGATTTTATCATAAGATGCGTTTCAAAGGTATTGATGAACTTTTCTTTTGGGTCTGGTCTCTGTTGGTCACGTTCCTAATGAAGTAATCCTTCCATTTCTACCTTTTGGAGATATATATGGTCTCATATTTCAGTTACTGTTCTCCATTCCATTTTTCCCATGTGCTTCTTAATTTATACATGCATAACTAAAATTTCAATTTCTTGTAGGTGCCAAACACATTTGAATTTGCAGACTGGATTGGCCGAACAAAACAAAAAGAGATACGTGTTACTGGGTGAGATTTAATGTATCCTGGTGAAATAATTGTTAATTAATTCAGTGATTTATATTAAAGTTATTAATTTTATCATTATATGCGTGTTGTTTATCAGCACAACAAAAAGACCTGTTCCCCTCGAGCACTTCCTTTTTTATTCTGGAGAACTCTACAAAGTTTGTGAGAATGAAGTTTTTATATCCAAAGGGATAAAGGATGCTCAAGATTCAGAAAAGAAGAAGAATTCAACTCCAGTTATTGCTCCTAAACAGACTCCTAAACAGAACGAGGGATCTTCATCTCAGCAAGATGGGAACAAATCTCAGAAAAATGTTCATTCTCGTGGCAAGCAGAATAAACACTCAAGTGTAAAAAATCTGGTAAAAGCCTCTTACAATGGTAACAGCCAGAACGATGGGGCATTTAGACGATCAACAGCTTCAAATTGGTTGATACTTATCAAGAAGCTCTCAAAAATGTCTCTATTGCCTGTATGTTAAATTTTATTTCTGTTTTCCCCCGTAGTTATGAGGTTTATATATGTGTAATCCATTCAGGTATTAATGTCTAACCTTCTAATTGTTCTATCTCCCATTAGGTGGTTGTCTTCTGTTTCTCTAAGAATTATTGTGATAGGTGTGCTGACGCTCTGGCTGGGATGGACCTCACCAGTAGTTCGGAAAAAAGTAAAATCCGTGTCTTTTGCGATAAAGCTTTTTCGAGACTGAAAGGGTCGGATAGGAATTTACCTCAGGTTGTCTGTCGTAAGAATTTCCTGTCTTCTCGCATACTATATTTAGGTGCTTTGATTCGTATTCATGATATATGGGGTGACACATCTTAAAGGTTCTCAGAGTCCAAAGCTTACTTCATAGAGGAATTGGTGTTCATCATGCTGGGCTGCTTCCAATTGTAAAGGAAGTTGTGGAAATGCTCTTTTGCCGTGGTGTTATTAAGGTATGCATTATACGTGAGGGACTCTTTTTCTATTATTTGTGACTACACCATAGATACAATGCTGGAATTAATAGCTTCTATGCTTCTCATTGTTGTTATACGGACATAGTTACCACTTTTCAGTTGTCCTAAGATTGCTTCAGCTAATCTATCATTCTATTGTTTCTAATCTTTCTGCAGGTGCTGTTTTCAACGGAGACATTTGCTATGGGGGTTAATGCTCCGGCCAGAACGGTGAGGCTATTTTGAATATGTTACTATCCATTGTTAAAATGTTAATTAGCTTGTTCTTTAGAAATTTGTTAATTATATATATGTTGGGGATGGGGAATGCAGAGTTGTTTACGAATATTTTATGACAAGTGTGGGTATTCTAATAAGCGTATATTATACATATTTCCCTTATGAAGTGTTTACCTATAGCTTACTTTTCCACAATATTCGCTACAGGTCGTTTTTGATGCTTTGAGAAAGTTTGATGGCAAGGAATTTAGACAATTGCTTCCTGGAGAGTACACTCAAATGGCAGGGCGTGCTGGCAGAAGAGGACTTGACAAAACTGGCACAGTTATTGTTATGTGTCGCGATGAAGTTCCAGATGAGAGTGATCTGAAGCATACAATTGTTGGAAGTGCAACAAGACTAGAATCTCAGTTCCGGCTTACATACATAATGATCCTCCAACTCTTACGTGTTGAAGAATTGAAGGTATCACAATATTTGGAGCATTTATTTGCCATCTCAAATAGTTGCATGTCTGCAGTTCCCATGATTTTCCAATCCATTAGGCGTGGAAATGCATGTGTTTTGCCACTAAGCCTTTCTCTGCGCTTTTTCTGACTAGCCAGCTTTCAAATGATTGTTATTGAAAGGTTGAGGACATGCTGAAAAGAAGTTTTGCTGAATTTCATGCCCAGAAGAAACTGCCCGAGAAACAACAGCTTCTCATGCTGAAACGTTCTCTACCTACCAAAACTATTGAGTAAGTGCAAACCCTTCTCTCACAGTTACTTGAAAGACTTCAAAACTACTGAACATTTATACTCGATGGATCACACAGCTTTTTGTAGTCTGTAGATTTTTGAAGAACCCATTTATTCTGTCGTCTTGTTTGTGTTACTTGTATTCAACTTCTCCAGAATAATTATGAATTTTAACGTACTACTTTGTGCGTCCAGATGTATCAAATGTGAACCAGCAATTGAAGACTACTATGAGATGTATGTGGAAGCAAACGAATATATCAGCAAAATGACAGAAGCATTCATGCGGTCTTCTCATGCGCAGCAATGGCTTGTACCAGGAAGAGTAGTGGTCATGAAATCTGTGACGGTGAGACACAACCTCCACCTCTCTTTTCTGGGGTTCAGAAATAGGGTTCTCATGTGTGTAATTTTTACAGGGTTTAGACAATTTACTTGGAGTCATTCTGAAGGGACTTTCCAGCACTAATAGACAATATGTTGTTTTGGTGATAAAATCTGAAATACCATCACCTGAGCAAACTATGGTCAGCATTGGCAAGAAAAGCTCAGAGCCCTCTCAAGGTTATTTTATTGCGCCCAAGGCAAAACGAGGTTTTGAGGATGACTATTATTCGTCCGCAAGCTCTCGTAAAGGTTCTGGTATGATCAAGATAGAGCTCCCGTACCATGGAGTCGCTGCTGGTGTAGGTTACGAGGTGAAAGGGTTTGATAACAAAGAATTCTTGTGCATATGCGATAGCAAGATAAAGATTGATCCGGTGCGTCTACTCGAGGATGCGAACAAGGCAGCTTTTTCTCAGACGGTTCAACAGCTTTTGGATCTGAAATCAGATGGAAACAAATACCCTCCTGCTGTAGACCCAGTGAAAGGTACTTAAGTAATATCATAGTCTTGTTTCGATAGTTTTGGCTGCAAATTTTATTTCCCTAATAAGTTTTTATGACTATCATAGTTTTGAGGCTGAAAGATGCTGACCTTGTGGAGACTTTCTATAAATGGACCAGTCTGGTACAAAAGATGTCCATAAACAAGTGTCACGGTTGCGCCAAACTGGAAGAGCACATGAAGTTAGCTAGAGAGATTCATAAACAGAAGAAAGATCTCAAAGATCTCGAATTTCAAATGTCCGATGAAGCTTTATTACAGATGCCGGCATTTCAAGGCCGGGTACGTTCAAATGAGAAAGTCCACGTGCATCTTTCTTTTCCTGGTATCTATGACAATTAGAATAACATGTAGAGCTCTAATCTGTTATTGCAGATCGATGTTCTGAAGAAAATTAGATGTATAGATGATGACCTTGTCGTCCAAATTAAAGGCCGTGTTGCTTGCGAGATGAATTCTGGGGAAGAATTGATTTGCACAGAGTGCCTGTTCGAGAATCAGTTCGAAGATTTGGAACCAGAAGAAACAGTAGCTGTAATGTCTGCCTTTGTCTTCCAACAGAAAAATACTTCAGCGCCTTCACTTACTCCAAAGCTGGCTAAGGCTACACAGAGGTTTGTTACACTATCAAACTCTTTCCCTTCTCACGACTACAAACAGTAATTTGCTGACCAGATCCATATAATTATTGACCCTCTTTTGCATTAGACTGTATGACACAGCAATAAGACTTGGTGAACTTCAAGCTAGTTACAACTTACAAATAGACCCTGAAGAATATGCCAAAGAGAATCTCAAATTCGGTCTGGTCGAAGTTGTCTATGAGTGGGCAAAGGTCTGTCACTAGATAGTAATCTCTCTAATACACTAGGCTATTCATACATCTTACTGAACACGTATGCTTTACTTTTTGCAGGGGACTCCATTTGCAGACATCTGTGAACTGACTGATGTCCCTGAAGGTCTGATAGTTCGAACTATTGTGAGACTGGACGAGACATGCCGTGAGTTTAAGAATGCAGCCGCCATTATGGGGAACTCGGCATTGCACAAGAAATTGGATTTAGCTTCAAATGCTATAAAACGTGACATTGTCTTTGCGGCTAGTCTGTATGTGACTGGAGTGTAACACATTTATAAAGTAACGTGACATTGTCTTTGCGCCTCTCCTGCAGTTTATTGACCCAAATGATATCTATAGCAGTTGGATTTTTGGTTAACGCCTCTCCCCAATCAGATTGTGTGTTAGAAACTGGTCGGATTCAAGTCAAATTGAGATTACAATAAATGGGTTTCCACATGCAAATAGATGTCCTTAAATAAAAACGAAACTATGAAACACGATCACTGGTGAAGATAGCCATCAGTTCGGGCACTAGTTTGTCGTGCTTCATTACATACCTGTTTAAGAAGACCTGATCAGTACATACCAAGACAGATGTTATAGGAGGGTCACTTTTAATCAATCCTTTTGGCATGAGATCTTTGATTACGTTACACCTTCGCATGATCCTCTTCTCTAAGCTGTATCCAAGAACCATAGGGTACGAAACCACAGCCACTAGTGGCCAATGCATCATCTTGACCAACTTACACTTTCTCTTCACCATATCTGCAGAACATCCACTGCATTGGGGAAATCACTTTAACCATCGTTTTAATCTCATCTCTGCTGAATCCTAAGCTTACAAACATTTCAATGGTGTCCAAAATTTTCTGCTCTGAAGCTCGTATACACTGTGGATGCATCTTCAACACCACAAGGACCTCTTCCTCGACCAAATCACACTTCTTGAAGGTTTCAAAAGTCTGAGTTACCTTCTTCTCCCATATATCCACTTCACTAAAGCCTAACCTTTTACACACAGCTACTTTCTCTTCTACCGTTTTATCGCTCATTTTGTAGATAACGTGCAGAGCTTGCACAAAGTTTGGCTTGGTCGGATCAAAACCCATATCAACGACTTTCTGGAGGGTTTCTTCAAATTTCTCTTTTCCACAAACAGGTTGGTAACTAGAGATAAGCAAGGTGAGTAATAACTTCTGAGGCACTCCCAATTCTCTCAAAACCAATATATTTCGGATTTTGTTCCCATTCTTACCTTCTAGCGAAGAGTGACAAAACTTTTCGCTGGAACTGTTACCGTCGTGGATAATGTCTTTAACGAAATCATAGTATAGACAGATAGTTTTTTCCCTTTTCTTCCCCAAGATTTTTGGAACTTTTGAAACAATGTCAGTTACCTCAGAGCTTGAAGTTCCTTTGGATTGTAAAATTTGAAGCTTGGGGCCAAGAGATTTTTCAGCATCTGTTAACAGCAATCGTGGGTAAACTGTAATGATCCTGGAGATGTGAGTATCTTTAAACCCATGGCTTCTAAGAAATTCAAAACAGATTCTGGATTTACTTTGTCTTCGAAGCTGACTTTCCTTGAGATTGATTCTGCGAGTGTTGTAGTTAAATCCAATGATGCAACGAGATAAGATTTAGTAAAGGTCTTTTATTCAGAGCTCACATCTCCAGCTTTTGAAGAGGAGAACGAGTTAAAAAACGCAGATGCATTTTTCCCAATTTTCACCAAAACTCTTAAATTACACCATTTCTGCAACTCCACTGACCTTCTTCTTCCATGGCGTACCAGAGAAAACAAGAGAGGCCAACAGTGTTTACAGAACCAGTAAATGGCCAAAAGTTTTTTACAGAACCAGTAAATGGCCAAAAAAGTTTTGAATCTCCTAGTGAGTCATAGATCGAGTATCAGTCAGAATTGATTAGTGTTCGACTATTCCGGAATCGGATTTTCATTTGCGGAACCCGAAATCCAACGAAGAAGATCGAGATTAGGGTTTATGACGACGAATTATAACAAATTCAAAAACAAGACCCCATTCCAGTTCTGTTCCTGTAATGACGGATTGACTATCAAGCTGACTGATGATTGGGCCTAATGGGCCGATCAATACATGAATTAGTTAAAGCCCATACAGTTTATCAGCATTTCGCGCTTTTTTAGGGTGGAGGGAAATTTTTTGGCGCCACTCAGTCACTCCCTCCATTTATGGCGGAACTACGACGCCTTTTTCTCATCACAACAATAAGCACTCGACCTCAGTTGAAATTAGGGTTTATCTGCGACTCCGTGAAATCACGATTAACGACACTTCATTTTCGAATTTCAACAATGGCCTGCGTCGAGACGAAGAACCACAATAATTCGGAAGTCAACGAACCGTCACCTAAACTCCAGAAGCTCAATCAAAACGGAGTCCATAGCGATTTATCACCATTCTTCAAAGTGAAGAAACTCTCTGAGAAAGCTGTTTTACCTACTAGAGGTTCATCTCTCTCCGCAGGGTACGATCTTTCAAGTGCGGTTGATTCGAAAGTCCCGGCGAGAGGTAAAGCGCTCATCCCAACGGATCTCAGCGTCGCTGTTCCAGAAGGAACTTACGCGAGAATCGCACCAAGATCTGGTTTGGCTTGGAAACACTCCATCGATGTTGGAGCTGGAGTGATAGACGCTGATTACAGAGGACCTGTTGGTGTGATACTGTTCAATCATTCCGATGTTGATTTCGAGGTAAAATTGGGAGATCGTATCGCTCAACTGATTATCGAGAAGATTGTAACTCCTGAAGTCATGGAGGTTGAAGATTTGGACTCTACTGTTCGTGGTGAAGGAGGTTTTGGATCTACTGGCATCTAAGTGAGAGTACTCTACCTTCTTCGTTAATTTGGGGTCATTTTGTTGAACAGTTTGTGGGCATGACTGTTATCCCTTTGCTTCACCTTTAGGCTATATATCAATCTAATCTTAAAATATTTTCTGCAATATGTTTATCCAAAAAAACAAAGAAGGCCTAATGTTTTGGATAAATTGATAAGATAATTAATTTACATTCAAAAACAAAAAACCTCGCTGTTTTTCACCCTACAAATCCCATGAATGGAGATGACTTAACAAAAACGAAAGGCAAAAAGAAGAAGATGACTTAACAAAAACCAAGTCAACCAATAAAGTAGCTCTAATTAATGGAAAGCTCAATAAATCAACCAAGTAAACGGAGACAGTTGGTTAAACAAAAACATAACCACTGACTCATTTTTATATTCACAATGAGACTCACTTCAGATGACTTAACATAATCACGGAATAAGCCCATAAAAGAACTGCCCCAGCTACCATTTCCCATAAAAGAAGACCAAAACTATAGACATCGCTTTTCCGTCCGTGTGGCATGCGTCGTATCACTTCAGGTGCCATCCACCTATAAGTTCCTGTGTTATCCCCCAAAACATTACAATACTCCTCTTCGCAGGCTATGCCAAAGTCAGCAATCTTTAAGTGAAAGTCTTTATCGATCAACACGTTCTCCGGCTTAAGGTCACGATGAACTATCTCTCTTGAGTGAACATATTCCATTCCTCTCGCAATATCTAGACCAAACTCAATTACTTGTTCCAAAGGAAGGGCTTTCTGCTCGAGGTGGTGCAGAAACGATCTTAAAGACCCTCGAGGTACATACTCCGTGATGATTCCTGTGTTTACTCCCACAAACTGTGTTAAAAAAATATACATCAGTGAAGAAACAGACAGTCATAATTATCAGCGAGATTTATAATATGTATTTATTGGTTCGCAACAATGAAGCACGCCAAAGGCATCACTCATATAACCTAACCGACTTACTATACGTTACCTTAACGACATTTGGATGGCTTAGTCGAGACAATAGAGTGGCTTCCATGGTAAACTGTTTTTCCAAACGAGCTCCCAATAATCTACTTCGCTACTATCAGGCGCTTTGATAATCTTCAGAGCAACAGCTTCACCTTTATATTCTCCATGGTAAAGCTGGCTATATAACCCGTGTGCAAACCTATCCCCATAACACACCTTAGATGCATCAATTAGGTATTCTTCAAGCAATCCCACAGAGCATACTCTAGAACCTCAAAAATCAACAGACTTTGAAGACCTCTTCTCTATCTTGCTCTTTGTCCTCTCTTGAATTTTCAGTGTACTAAGATCCCTAATAGGACCCGAGTGTGATAGAGGCCGTACATTAAACGATTTGTTCCCAGTGGAATCTTTGCTGGACAACTTCGCCTTCACTCCTTTCTCTGATTCCGTTCTTCTAGGATGTGGTGTAGAAAACCTCTTAATATCAGACTTTGCTTCCTCAAAAGAATCAGGAAGAGCCATATGAGGCGACGGAGAAACAGACCTCTTTTTTTGATTACCGGATTTCTCTGTATTTCTGAACCAACAAAACTCAAACTCGTGGGCTGCTGGTAGCCTGCGAAATTCCTAAAAGTGATTTCAGATCAGATTGTGAACTCAAAGGCATTCTTTTGAATCCAGAACTCTTCTCTCGGTTTATTGTAAAAGGCATAGATTCTAAGCTTGGCGTAATCATACGGTAATAAACTGTATGAGATATTGAGAATAATGTGTCCTCCTGATCCAAAAGGTAGACTCTCCATCCATGTCTAGTCCCCCACAAAAAAGCTATTAGAAAGCTCAAAACACTAAAATTCTAAAGAAGAAACATTCACAATTCTCAGTTTCGTTGAGGTATGATAATGATCAAGCAAAGCCATGAAGACGAACAAGATCAGTAGTAATTCTCAATCGCAGCTAAGGGTTTGTTGATGGCGGCGCCGTGGCAGTGGGAAAACGCCACCGTCGCTGCTATGCACCCTCTCGATGTTGTTCGAACGAGATTCCAAGGTCTGGTTTTTTAATTCCTGGAACTTACCAAAAACTTGATTTTCTTAATTCATCGGTTTGTTTATAGTTTCTTACTTGATTGAACAGCCAATGACGGTAGAGGCTTAACTCTCCCGACGTACAAAAACATCTCTCACGCTATCTTCACCATTGCCCGTCTTGAGGTTTTGCGAGATGAAACTCTCTTACTTACACCCTTTCTATATTGACTTTTGTATTTTTCTTGGTAGCTTCCATATATTCTTCTCTATGAAATGTGGTTCTCATCTCTGCCACTTGTTAGTTTATTAATTAGAGGATTTCTAGTTTCTGTGTTTGTGCATTCCACATTGCATAATCCAACGACATGTCTGGTTTATGAGTTTTCTGAGATGTGACTTTTTTCATCTCTCTGCTTTAGCTGATATAACTCAATTTTAAAAAAAATCATACGTAGCGTTTGAGAGGACTTTATGCAGGCTTCTTCCCTGCTGTTATCGGTTCTACTGTTACATGGGGCTTATACTTCTTGTTGTGAGTGTTACATTTGTTTAGCACATATCTGGCATCATGATTTTCAATCAAACCTAGCTGTGTATCAACGTGAAAAATATACAAAGGTTTTGCCTTTTTGTTTTACTTAATAGTTTTGTCTTAGGATGTTGTTATTTTTAATCTCCCTAAACAACTTTTCGGACTTTTGTTTACCTGTGGATTTTTTTAAATGTTCGGAAACTGATACATTATTTCTCTGTAGTTATGGAAGAGCCAAGCAGAGATACGCTGGAAGGGACGATGAGAAACTCAGCCCTGGCCTTCACCTTGCTTCTGCTGCTGAAGCAGGGTCCTTGGTGAGGAGTATTACAGATACCATGAAGATCTAGTTTTTCCTATGATTTTTTACGATCTCAAGCTTATGATACTTTCAGGTCTGTTTATCCACAAATCCTATTTGGCTTGTCAAAACAAGATTACAGCTTCAGACACCTCTTCATCAAACCAAACCATACTCGGGGCTACTAGGTTTGCACTATGCTGCCCAAATTCAGTATGTATTACTACTGTTTTTGTATGCTAAATGTATCTTTTCTGAACTTCAAATGCCTTTAGAACCATAGTGAAAGAGGAAGGACCCAGGGCGCTCTACAAAGGTATTGCCCCTGGTCTTGTACTGGTTAGTAACTATCCTAATATGTCTCCTGTTCGTTAGTGATGGTGATACTATCAGTAGACCCACAAATTTGGAACTATTAAAATATGTGTATTAGTTACTAAAAAGGTCTTATATGTTGAATGATCGACATACATTTTGGCTTGATTCTAAATCAGCTTTTTTAGCAGGTTTCTCATGGTGATATTCAGTTCACAGCGTATGAGGAACTCCGTAAAATCATTGTGTATTTAAAAGAGAGGAGAAGAAAATCTGAGTCTACTGACAATTTATTGGTACAGATTGCCTCTTCTGCATAGGCTACGTTGCGTTTTATAGATAAGATAGGAACATAAATCTCAGTCCCACGTCCTTTTCAGCATCTCAAACATACTAATTCTAACATGCTCCGTCCATTTACATTTTAATTTAGAACTCAGCAGATTATGCTGCACTTGGCGCTTCCTCTAGAGTTGCTGCAGTTCTTCTTACATATCCATTTCAGGTTATTCGAGCACGATTACAGGTACCTACTGATCATATCTTCAATCTTGTTATTATTAGCACAATTCTGAATTCTTGAATTTTCTTACATTACAGTTGATGTTCTGAACTATTTGAGGAATTTATTAACATTCTTCTATTCTGGTTCAGCAACGACCTAGTACAAACGGCATTCCGAGATATATGGACAGCTTACATGTCGTCAGAGAAACTGTGAGGTTAGTGCTTTTTATATAAGACAAATCTCGATTATGACTAAAAAAATGATGTTTTGGTTAGTTTTAACACTTCCGAGGATTTCTGCAGATTCGAGGGTCTCAGAGGTTTCTACAGAGGACTAACTGCTAATCCGTTAAAAAATGTTCCTGCTTCTTCCATTACATTCATTGTCTATGAGAATGTTCTGAAATTGCTAAAACAGCCTGCAACCAAAGTTTTTTCTCTTCATTCACTGATATTGGATTCAACACACACTGTTGGTCTTGTCATGCCCAATACTAGAAGAATAGTCTTTGATATATAAATTCATAAAAACTACAGTTTTGCAATTTCAATCGCCTTCATGATTCTGAAAAACATGTAGTTGTTCAAATTGATGGTAACATCATATGACTCTCCCATCCGTAATAGCTCCCGTCCACATAAGATAAACTAAATATTAATGTACACGTAGATCATAGAAGATCAAAAGCGTCTGTAGTCCAACGGTTAGGATAATTGCCTTCCAAGCAATAGACCCGGGTTCGACTCCCGGCAGACGCAATTATTGATTTTTACAATTTTTGAAATTCTCTTCAGGTAAAGCTGAAATACACAAAGTTGGGCCACATTAACTCAAGAGTGTCCCAGGGTCAACTAATTTACACGTCCTTTTGTTACAATTAGGCTAAAAGACCCAACAACTCCATAATATTCCAGGGTCGGATAATTTAAATGTCTACTAACTACAATGGTAGTTGAAAATGAGTGTTGGAAAAATTTTCAACACAAAAGAGCATTGCAATGGTGGAGATAAATCCAAGGTGGATTCAACAAAGTGGCCGCGAGTTGAATACTTTCAACTCTGTTGAAATTTTTTTTGTGTCATGTGTCATTTGACAATTGGTTGAATTTTTTTTTAAAATTAATTAAAATATAGATTAAATCTGATTGGTCAGAAATTGTTATAAATTTTTTTCCCCATTGATTTTAAAACTTAAATATCTCATAGTAAATAATTAAATTATATGTTTTTTTAATACCAAAATTCATATTTTTTCGAACTCTATAAATAGAAACTTGTTTCATTTGATTTGGACACAGAAAAATGGATCCTAGTGTTAATCCTTCAAACACCCAAAATTCTTCTAATTATCCTTTTAATTACTCAAAACCACAAATCTTATATTACAAAAACTATCAATGGATCCATCTGAGTTTCCTTTTAATATCGAAGCTTACAAAAAACAGTCTGAAATTGAAGAAAAGTATATCATCAACCGGTTCAGGGAGCGTCGAAACAAAGTAGAGGAAGATTATCCTCCTCGTAGCAAAAGAAAATACTTCAAGAGAGATCATGCATTAGCAAACCAGAGGTTGATTGATGATTATTTCGCCAGTCAACCTATATATGATGATGCAATGTTTCGTAGGCGTTTCCAAATGCGAAAACATGTTTTCCTTCGGATTGTTGGAGATCTATCAAGCATCGACAACTACTTTACGCAACAAGTTGATGCAGCCTATAAATAAGGTATATCTCTATTAGCCAAATGTACCACAGCCATGCGAATGTTAGCATACGGTGTGGCGGCCGATGCAGTCGATGAATACATCAAAATAGGAGGTACTACTGCCTTGGAGTGCTTGCATAGGTTCTGTAAAGGAATTATACAATTGTATGAGCAAGTTTATCTAAGAGCTCCAACTGAAGATGACTTGCAAAGAATTCTTCATGTAAGTGAAATGCATGGATTTCCAGGGATGATAGGGAGTATCGATTGCATGCACTGGGAATGGAAAAATTGTCTTACAGCGTGGGAAGGTCAATTTACTCGGGGAGATAAGGGGACCACTACTGTTATTCTTGAAGCAGTTGCATCTCATGATCTATGGATCTAGCATGCATTTTTTGGATGTCCAGGCACATTAAATGATATAAATGTTCTAGACCGTTCACCAATTTTCGATGATGTTGAAAATGGAAATACTCCAAGAGTGAACTTCTTCATGAACCACCATTCGTATGATATGGCATACTATCTAGCGGATGGTATTTATCCTTCTTATCCAACCTTTGTCAAATCAATTAGGCTTCCTCAGAGTGAACCAGACAAGTTATTTGCAAAACATCAAGAGGGATGTCGAAAGGACATCGAACGTGCATTTGGAGTGTTGCAAGCTCGATTTAAAATAATTCATGAACCAGCTCGCATGTGGGAAATAACTGATTTGACTATCATCATGAGATCATGTATCATAATATGATTGTCGAGGATGAACGAGATACATATATTCAAAACTGAACTGATTATGATCAATCTGAGGCAAGTGGGTCTAGTACACCGCAACCATTCTCGACTGAAATGCTACCTGCATTTGCCAATCATGTACGTGTTTTAATTAAGTTATGTGTATTTTAATAAAAATTAAGTGTGTTTTTTAATAAAATTATATATTTTAATAATGTGGGGTATGTGTTGAATTTTTTTAAACAAACTATTGTATAGTATGAAAATAATTTGTGTGTTGAATGATTAGGTGGAAGAAGGAGAAGATGATGTGGATGAAAAAGAAGGTGTTGAATTTTAAAACCATTGTGGGTAGTCTAAGATAAAATGAAAATTATATTTTGTGCCAGCTAATGGGTTTTCCCTGAATGGATGGTGGATCTTAAACATCGCAATTATTGAACGGTGAATTCACAATCACGCATACTGCCGAAAACTAAAATAATTTTTTTTCTGCTAATTCATACGTAAACTTGAAGTTTCGCTTTAAATCTTAATTTTGTATCTAAAAATTTAAATATCATACATGAACTTTTTAATTTTGTATGAAAACCTACATTGATTGTCGGTTAGTCAACGGTTAAATCTCCGTTAGTAGTCCAACAAAATAAATATAAATAAAATAAAATAAAACAAAATAAAATATAATAAAATGAAATAGAAATAAATTAAAATTTTTAATTCATAAAATTCAAAATTTATCGTTCAAACCTTTTTATAGTTTAAAAAATATTATAGTTATTAGAACCTAAAATATTTAAAATTCATAGAATTTTTGTAGTAATTTTGTATTTTATTTTGTTTAATTTAATTTAATTTGATAAATTTAATTTTATAATTTAATTTTTTGATTAATTTTATTTAATTTTTGTTTTATTCTGTTTGATACATGTCGATTAAATTGATCATACATGTGTCGTTTAACGATTCAATAACGGATTACTAACATAGATTTAACCGTTGACTAACCGAAATAACTGTCATTATAAGTTTTAACACAAAATTAAAAAATTCATGTATAATATTTAAATTTTTCGATATAAAATTGAAATCTAAAACAAAACTTCAATTATGTATAAATAGGCATGATTAAAAAAATTCACAAGGTTTACGACCGTTTTTCCTCGAAACAAAAACACAGTTTATAGAGGAAAGTGTAGTTGGAATATCCTCTTCATATATTATAATATACGTAACGTATACATTAGGTTTAATTAATGTTTATGTTTTTCTCGTTTCCTACGCTTCGTCACGTGATCTGCCTCTCAGCTCAGTGCTCACATCCTTTCGAAATTCTCTCTCTTCAACCATATTCTTCTCCAGGACTACATATTAAAAAAATCTAACATTGAAATCCATTTATTTGGATAACAGATTTTTTCTTTATTTTTTTTCTTTTTATATCAAAACGTAAAATTCTGCGTTTATTTTAATTTATTAATCAGAGAAACATTATTCCGGAAATTAACCAAAAAAAACATTATTCCGGAAGATACAATTTCGTTTATCTTCTTTTATAAACAAGAATAAACATATGCCCCTTCTATTAATTTAGCTATATACGACCCGAAATTTGTGCCAGAAATAAATGCAAAAAATTTATTAAAAACAAAAAAGTCCAGACCAATTTTTACGAATTGCAGTTTTCATCAGTGTTCTGACATTGAAAAAAATTTAATATAAGAGATTGGGGCATTTGAACAATTTAAAAGTTTAATTGACAAAAAAAAAACAATTTAAAAGTTTAAATTTTTTGAATATGGGATACTATACGAAGAAACGGACGGACCACTTTTACATTTTGAAAAAACAACAAATCGGCGCCTCACTTACAGTATATTAAAGGAAAAAAAAACAAAGAACAATATTAAAATAAATACAAATATTACCTGTTACTAGCTTCTGATATATAAAAGCTGTACTCTTCTCGCTCAATCTTTTTTCACATTTCTGAAAACCCTAGTTTTCTCTCTTCTCCGGATTTCGAAAATCGAAATCCATCACTAGTCTCGCTCTCATTCCATTTCTTTCAACCGAAAATGCGAGAAATCCTTCATATTCAGGGTGGTCAGTGTGGTAACCAGATCGGTGCCAAGTTCTGGGAAGTGGTTTGCGCCGAGCACGGCATCGATCCAACTGGTAGGTACACTGGAGACTCAGATCTGCAACTGGAGCGTATCAATGTTTACTACAATGAAGCTAGTTGTGGTAGATTCGTCCCTCGTGCTGTTCTCATGGATTTGGAGCCTGGAACCATGGACAGTCTCAGATCTGGACCATATGGTCAAACCTTCCGTCCTGATAACTTCGTTTTTGGTCAATCTGGCGCTGGTAACAACTGGGCTAAAGGACATTACACTGAAGGAGCTGAACTAATCGATTCAGTTCTCGATGTTGTTCGTAAGGAGGCTGAGAATTGTGACTGCTTGCAAGGTAAAATCTCTAGATCTGTTTGATTTTAAGGATTACTGTACTCTCGTTTTATATGTGTTTATGTGTTGCTGGAGTTTTGAACTTTAAGATTTGGTTTGTAGGGTTTCAGGTTTGTCATTCCTTGGGAGGAGGAACTGGATCCGGTATGGGAACACTCTTGATTTCCAAGATCCGTGAAGAGTACCCAGATCGAATGATGCTTACATTTTCAGTATTCCCTTCGCCTAAGGTTTCTGATACTGTTGTTGAGCCTTATAACGCTACTCTCTCTGTTCATCAGCTTGTTGAGAATGCAGATGAGTGCATGGTTCTTGACAACGAGGCTTTGTACGATATTTGCTTCAGGACTCTAAAACTCACAACCCCTAGCTGTAAGTCCTTCTATGGTCTAGCTATATATTGTATTGATGTTGTTTTAAAAGGTTTAGATCAGTTGATTTCTCTGTTTTCTCTGTGAGATGACTTGTACTGTATATCTGATACATTTTGTCTAAATACTGAACATGATATGGTCACTGTGTCTTTATCTTGTATGTGTATGTGGTTAGAAGGAAACTCATATATTTCTTCATTCTCTGTCTACAGTTGGTGACTTGAACCATTTGATTTCTGCCACAATGTCTGGTGTCACCTGCTGTTTGAGATTCCCTGGTCAGCTCAACTCTGACCTCCGTAAGCTTGCGGTGAATCTCATCCCATTCCCTCGACTTCATTTCTTCATGGTGGGTTTTGCTCCACTTACCTCAAGAGGGTCTCAGCAATACCGTTCCCTCACTGTCCCTGAGCTCACCCAGCAAATGTGGGATTCCAAGAACATGATGTGTGCTGCTGACCCAAGACACGGACGTTACCTCACAGCCTCTGCCATGTTCCGTGGCAAGATGAGCACAAAGGAAGTTGATGAGCAAATGCTGAACGTGCAGAACAAGAACTCATCCTACTTTGTTGAGTGGATCCCCAACAATGTGAAATCAACAGTCTGTGACATCCCACCTACTGGTCTGAAGATGGCTTCCACTTTCATTGGCAACTCAACCTCAATCCAAGAGATGTTTAGGCGTGTGAGTGAGCAGTTCACAGCTATGTTCAGGAGGAAGGCTTTCTTGCATTGGTACACAGGTGAAGGAATGGACGAGATGGAGTTCACAGAAGCTGAGAGCAACATGAACGATCTTGTCTCAGAATACCAGCAATACCAAGACGCTACTGCTGATGAGGAGGGTGAGTACGAGGACGAGGAAGAAGGAGATTACCAACAGGAGGAGGAGTACTAAGTAAGTGTACCCCCTCATTTAAACAAACCAATTTAGTCTTTTGCTTATATATTATTAGTTCTTTCCTTCGAAAAAGAAAACCTCAAACCTCAACTACCAGTTGCAGGTTTTTAGTGTGCTTGTGTTGACAACTCTGAATCCTTTAGACTTATGGTGTGATGTTTGTGTACTCTCTTGTGTTAAAATTTGGTTCGGTCTTCTTATTTCCCTGCTTCGTTCAAGTCTTTCTACTAATATTAATGTCTGATTATTTTTGTTTCAATGTTTCTTATTAATGTCTATCGTGTTGCTGCGTTTTTCACTTGAATGGTTCTCTCAATTCTTAGCACATTTGTTGGTTCTTCACTTCTATTTGTCTCTTTGTTGACGGTCAGCTAAACAAGATAAAATATTTTGAAACAAAATTAAACCAACGAGACCCACCGGTAATAGAATCGGTTAGATGAGGGTACATGTTAAAGGTTAAGATCAATACTTTCCTAAGAAAAAGGCGGGAAACTTGCTTTTCTTGTGGTATATACTTGTACCTGCTTTATATTATTGCTAATTTCGAATTATATACCAATTGTTTTGGGAGAAAAGTCTCTACTGAGTGAAGATTAACGTCTCTGCATTTGACACTAAAGGTTAAGATCAGTTGGACATATATCTTGAAGTAGTGTTTCAACATTTTATACTGAATTTAAAACTGAAGTTGCAGTAAATCTTCAACACCAAATTGAAAACCGTGAGCTTTTGGAACTCAAGAACCATGGGTTGTGCACTTGGAGATCATACTCTTTTGTCTAGTAGTAAAAGGACGAATTCTGCCCATCAACCTCCTGGAGGGATTCAAAACACCATACCAAAAGCTTGATATCTAGAATCTAGGTGAAAGATGAATACTTGGTCAAATTTCTATTTTCAATCTGAACACCACCTTCTAATGGTTTGATGTAGCTTCAGAAGCGCTTTAATGGTGAATAGTTTATTGAAAGGACAGATGTTCGGAGAACATTCACTAGCCGGTTCAAAGGTGTTGTAGGCGGTTGATGGAAGTGATTTGTGAGACTTCAAGGTTGTTCGGAGAACATTCACCTCTGGTTCTCTGGCAGATGAGATTGAAGATGGATCGAACTGCGCCACAAAGGGTGTGAAAGGCCTTTGATAAGCAGTACATTTACCACACGAATGTTTCTCACAATCGGATGGTAAGTAAAATAGTTTTTTGTCTCGGACAAGAGAAAAGAGTTTGAGAATTCGTCTCAAGACAAGACTTCTAAAGGGTTTCAAGAGTTTTGTTTATCAATGATATTGCTTTTATTCATGTATTAAGAGACTATAAATAGGAAATGAAAGACTCAAGACAAGAGGAGAGACTTATGAGCTTTGGTGAGACCTTTGAAATTCCATCCACTACAAGTTGGTTAATGCTCACCTTAACTCACATTTCCTCCCACTTCTACCACTAACTTGACACTTAACTACATGTATTTAATCACTAGAATCTTCTAGACATTTATTGGACTCTAAATGGACCGAAAATACAACAAGTTTCACCCCTTTAAACTTCATCTTCAACCCATGTTCTTCTTGGATCTCTCATGGATTTCAATTTAGTCTTCGGGCTTTCTTGTTGTTGTCTGGCCTCTTATTGACACTTCTTGGACTTCTATGGACCGTGGATCATCTTGATATTGAGATGAGAGTGAGCTAAATGGCTTGCCTCATTAAAACCTTTCTTTGTAAAACCCATTTGGGACAAAACCAAAGATAAGGAAAAAGAGTACAAGTTCACTTAACCAATCTCAATATCCTAATGATTCCAGTCTGGTTCTGGTTTGAATGTGAAGATTAGAACCTCTTTATAAGCTCCAAGCAAAGACAAGTCTATGTTGGTAGAAATGCTGAGAGCTTCATCCAAGGTTTCCTCTTGAATCGAACTCATTAGCATTCCCACGGCTTTGGTGAATCCTTCTCTTATTTCCTTTGCCTTTGAGCATGTGATTGGACCTTTAGGTGTTGGAATGACGAGTTCTCTAGCTGCAGCTGGTCTAGTATTCATGTCCTCATCATAGTCTCGGAGAACCAACCATATACTTTTGAAGGATGGATGGTAGCTATAGTCTATGGATAGATGGATTCATCACAAACACATGTTCTTCCTAAAAGAATCCCTTTATGGGATCCTTATTACCTTATCGAAGACTTACCGAATATCTATAGACGTGATGAGATTGCCGTGAAAATGGGTTAAAAAATTGGACAAGTAGAAGAAGTTCTTATCAAACAACAGACACAATTTCACAATTACAGACACACAATGGATAAAATCATTAAAATAAAGATGTTTATGGAAACGTTGAACAATTAGAAAGATTTCTTTATTAAGAACACAAGAGTGATTACAAAGGACTTAGACTCAACTTTAGCACACTCACTTAAACTTGGATACAATTCTTCCCAAACATTAGTATTTATAATACAAACTTTCATATGTATTTTATGGAATATTCTCATAGATATTATACACACTTATTTATTACATAACATTACAACCATACATTAATTCTACTTTTACCGTGAGATTTGTTGGTTTTTTTTTACTGTATTAGCTGCATGGAATCAAAAATGGGTATATAAAAAAATAGGAATGTTTAGAATCGCAAAATCGAGTTTTTTAAAAGCTTTAAGGAAGCGGATACATGTGGGAAGCGTGTAGACATATATATATATATATATATAGATCATAACTCACAAAACTTAATTATATTAAAATAATTAAAAAAACAAAATATAATTTGTAGTTTAAATATTATGAATCATTTTATAATAAAAATAATTCTCAAAGTCATTTATTGTTTAAATGTTAATATTTTTATTGTAATTGATTAAATTAAACTCCATAGTAAATTAGAAGCCAAAGATTGGTTTGTTTAGTTTTTGAAAGATTTTTATATGATATGAACAATTTTGAGTTTCCAAAAAGTTTCTAATTCGGAATCGTAAGCTTCCACCAAACTTCCAAACCTTTATTTTTAGAATCACGATTCCAAAAATGATTTTGAAAGATTCCAAGTGCTTCTGATTCCGTTTCTGATTTCGAAGTGAGTAGCACATAATCCTTGAAAATTTTGTACTACGTAAATGAAATAACACATATCTTGTGGCCGGAAAAAATCATACTTCAATGCATTTCAGGAGTAACAAAAAACCTACTCTTCTAACCTTTTAAAATACCAAGGAAAGGGTATATTTTGTGCTTCTAACGGCAATTTCACTCATGGTTTTCTATCAAAAAAAATTTCACTCATGGTTGTGAAAATTGCTCTGAACCATCACAAGCAATGATGATTGAAGCCCCATCACATACATGTCCTGTTTTTTTAGAATCGTTGAGATAACGATCAGCGACTCAAAATTTCAAGCAATTTCAAATTTTGTTTTGTGGAGAGTGAATAAAAAATACTGTGAAAATAGTCATTGAGATCAATTTAATTGTTGAAATAATTAGCGACGTCGACAGCAACATAAGTGTGGTTATTATTTGATTGCATCGACTCAATTATTTTCTTTTATCATTCTTTTTAATTATTTCAAAGTTTAAATTGTTATCGCTGATAAGAGTCACAACGTTCAAATAAAGAACACGGCCAACTCTCATCATCTCAAGCTCATATAGAATCCGCTCAATCTAAATTGCTCACAACCTTCACCATAGTTCAAACAGGTCAGCCATTGCATCTTACCTCTCGTCATGCCTCCTCAGGACTAAAAAGACATTGAAACTACACGACACCAAAATACATCCCGACGGCACAATTTCTCCTAAGCAATGAGAATATATATAGACCATTTTGTAAGATTTGCAGTTTTTATCAATATCCTGACATAAGAAAAGAAAGGAAAATAAAATTCATTTACGATAATTGGTATTCGAAAATAAAAATGAATGTTTCTTTTTAATTTTAATTTGGGTTTATACCTTACTAAGAAACGGATTACTTTTAAATTTCGGACAAAAAACAAATAGGCGCCATAGTTTAGTATTGGGAAATAAATAATTAAATAAAAGAAAAAAACATAGAACAATATTAAAATGCGTTCTCTTCACACTTTCACTCTTTTCCACATTTCTGAAAACCCTAGTCCTCTCTGAAAACCCTAGTCCACTCTGAAAACCCTAGTCCTCTCCTTCCTCCGGATTCGATTCTCGAAATTTCGGATCCTCGACTTCCATCACTAGTCTCGCGCTCTATTCCATTTCATTCTAGCGAAAATGCGTGAGATCCTTCACATTCAGGGTGGTCAGTGCGGTAACCAGATTGGTGCCAAGTTCTGGGAAGTGGTTTGCGCCGAGCACGGCATCGATCCAACTGGTAGGTACATTGGAGATTCAGATCTGCAACTTGAGCGCATCAATGTTTACTACAATGAAGCTAGTTGTGGTAGATTCGTCCCTCGTGCTGTTCTCATGGATTTGGAGCCTGGAACCATGGATAGTCTCAGATCTGGACCGTACGGTCAAACCTTCCGTCCTGATAACTTCGTTTTTGGTCAATCTGGCGCTGGTAACAACTGGGCTAAGGGACATTACACTGAAGGAGCTGAGCTAATTGATTCCGTCCTCGATGTTGTTCGTAAGGAGGCTGAGAACTGTGACTGCTTGCAAGGTATAATCTCTCGATCTGTTTGATTTTAGGGTTAATTGTGCTTTCGTTTTAAGTGGTTTTCGTGTTACTGGAGTTTTGAACTGTAATATTTTTTGGTTTGTAGGGTTTCAGGTTTGTCATTCCTTGGGAGGAGGAACTGGATCTGGTATGGGAACACTCTTGATTTCCAAGATCCGTGAAGAGTACCCAGATCGAATGATGCTTACATTTTCAGTGTTCCCTTCACCAAAGGTTTCTGATACTGTTGTTGAGCCTTACAATGCTACTTTGTCTGTTCATCAGCTTGTTGAGAATGCAGATGAGTGCATGGTTCTTGACAACGAGGCCTTGTACGACATTTGCTTCAGGACTCTGAAACTCACAACCCCTAGCTGTAAGTCCTTCTATGATTCATGTACTATTTAGAATGTTTAGATGAGTAAATTTCTCTGCTTTCTCCTTGAGATGCCTTTTATTGTATATTTGATGCCTTTTGTTTAAATATTGAACATGATATGGTCACTCTGTATTTATCTTATTGGTATAGATAAGTGTGATAATTGACTGCTATCTTATTATTCTTAAATTTTTCTGCCTGTTCTATAAAAATTGTGATTTCTGCAAGCTGTATTGCTATGTGTCTTGTTCTATATGTTTGTAGTATGTGTATGTGGGTAGAAGGACACTTATGTATTTCTTCATTCTCTATCTACAGTTGGTGACTTGAACCATTTGATTTCTGCCACAATGTCTGGTGTCACCTGCTGTTTGAGATTCCCTGGTCAGCTCAACTCTGACCTCCGTAAGCTTGCGGTGAATCTCATCCCATTCCCTCGACTTCACTTCTTCATGGTGGGTTTTGCTCCTCTCACCTCAAGAGGGTCTCAGCAATACCGTTCCCTCACTGTCCCTGAGCTCACTCAGCAAATGTGGGATTCCAAGAACATGATGTGTGCTGCTGACCCAAGACACGGACGTTACCTCACAGCCTCTGCCATGTTCCGTGGCAAGATGAGCACAAAGGAAGTTGATGAGCAAATGCTGAACGTGCAGAACAAGAACTCATCCTACTTTGTTGAGTGGATCCCCAACAATGTGAAATCAACAGTCTGTGACATCCCACCTACTGGTCTGAAGATGGCTTCCACTTTCATAGGCAACTCAACCTCAATCCAAGAGATGTTTAGGCGTGTAAGTGAGCAGTTCACAGCTATGTTCAGGAGGAAGGCTTTCTTGCATTGGTACACAGGTGAAGGAATGGACGAGATGGAATTCACAGAAGCTGAGAGCAACATGAACGATCTTGTCTCAGAGTACCAGCAATACCAAGACGCAACTGCTGATGAGGAGGGTGAGTACGAGGATGAGGAAGAAGGAGATTACCAACAGGAGGAGGAGTACTAAGTAAGTGTACCCCCGCATTAAACAAACCAATTTAGTCTTTTGCTTATATATTATTAGTTTTTTCCTTCCAGAAAAAAAAACCTCAAACCTCAATTGCCAGTTGCAGGTTTCTAGTGCTTGTATTGACAACTCTGAATCCTTGAGACTTATGGTGTGATGTTTGTGTACTTTTGTTTTTTAGATTCGGTTCGGTCTTCGTATTTCCCTGTTTCGTTTGCGTCTTTCTACTAATATATTAATGTCTGATATTTCTTTCTAATCTTTATCATTTTAAGATTCATACCCAAAATTTAAATGTATAATGATAATTATTAATATAGCAGAAAATATACAATCTTGGGTCTGAAGCCTACACAACGAACTACATTCTACTTGATCTCCAGACCGGTATATTCTACGGACTCAAGCTTTGGTCATCTATTGTTACCAGTGGATCTGTCCATAATCTTCAAACCTCGACTGTTTGAGAGATAATACATTGCAACTGTCTCCATGTTTTCTGTTCTTGTTATGGTCACTGGAAGGGCTATTTTACCTCTGTTATACAAAGCAACCCAAACCATTTGGAGTTGTAACAACTGAATGCAGCAATGCTTCGCGTGAGATTGGACCGTTTAAAGATCCTAATAGCAGGGAACAAGAATAAGCAAAGCACCAACACGAATAAAACCAATCAGACTGAAATCGCTTCCCAGAGCTGCAAACCATAGAAATACAACATCTCAACAAAACACAACTGAAATAGAAAAACTGGGTCATCAAATGTAAAGCTGACAACACAATAATTATCTTTTTGTCTGAAAATAGCATAAGCATTCATTACTGCAAGCTTTCGAAGTATGTTTTATAGAGAGAAACAACAGATTGCGAAAGTAATATTGTATAGAGGAAACTATAATCACTTTCAACATCTGGCTGTTCATCTTGTTTTAAAGAACCTTTCTCTGATTGAGATTAACTCCTTCGTAGCTTCACTCGTCGCCAACCTGTTCATCGGAGATTCTTCACAACATCTAAGTCCCACCTCCAAAACCAGAGTCAAGCACTCAGCCATAGGGAAACCGACTATGAGACCCCTCTGAAGAATTGATTTGTCTGCAATGTCCAATACTCTTTCCGGTAACGCTGACTTTGTGTAGCTGCATAACGTGAAGTTTCCTCCAAATAGTTCATTGGTTGGTCTTTTGCCAGTGAATAGTTCCAACAGCAGAACCCCGAAACTATACATATCACCGTGTACAGATGGTTGTCCTCCTATTCCATATTCTGCACAATATCTTTCAGAAAATAAAATTGGAGTAATAGGAGAATACAATGACTCTTTTTCATTCAGACATTACAAATGTATGATAGGTTTACCTGGTGCGGCATAGCCAATGGTTCCTTTAATGCCAGCTGAGCTTAGTTGATTAAAATAAGACTCTTGGTCAAATTTGAGGAGAAACCGAGCTAAACCAAAGTCGCTAACATGAGCAGACAAATCATTGTCTAGGAGGACGTTGCTTGGCTTGAGATCGCAATGAGCTATAGGTTCATGACAATGAAAATGAAGATAGTCCAAAACAGATAGAACATCTATGGCTATGTTAAGCCTTTCAAAAAGTGTCAAGGTTTTTGAAGGCCTTTGAATTTCATTCACTTCCTCTGGGTGCAGCCATACATCTAGGCTTCCATTCGGCATGAACTCATAGATTAGAGCTTTGAAATCATTTCCTTGAAAATCAATACTCGAACAAGTCGTCAATAATTTCACAAGATTACGATGTCGTATGTCCTTAAGTGATTCACATTCTGCCATAAAACTCTTCATCGCTCCACGTCTCTGTAGATTTAGAACCTTCACTGCAACAACCTTTTCCTCTCCAGGGAGCAATGCCTTAAACACAGTACCAAAACTTCCTGACCCAATCAAGTTGCTCGAAGAAAAACTATTTGTAGCAGTTTGAAGATCTCCGTAACTTATCATCTCATGGAAGGCTTCCAACATGGGAGGAGTTGGATTATTGGTATGTTGGTTCTTTTTCCATTTTCTGAACCAGCATAAAGAAATTACAGCTATGAACAACATCATTAGCAAAGCTATGCTTACACTGACCCCAACTGCAACTTTCTTCAAAAGAGAATGAGGCTTTTTCTCCATTGGTGGGGCTAGGGTCAAGCATGGCTTTAGTTTCAGAGCCGCTATGCCTCCACATAGATTTTTGTTTCCAAATAAGAAAACTTTAGTAGCATTCTGAAAGCTCCCTTCTGTTGGCACTTTTCCTTTGAAATTGTTGATGGATAAATTGAGATACTCCAATGAAGAGAAGTTAGCAAAATATCCAGGTATACTTCCAGATAGATTATTGTACGAGAAATCAATCTCCTTAATACCCACCAATCCACTGATATCTGGAATGACTCCATCAAAAAAATTTCCATCCAAATACATACTTGTAATTGAGAGGCAGTCTCCCAAAGTCTTTGGGAGTTTCCCTGATAATTTATTATGTGAAACATAAAGCTCAAGAAGATTTTGAAGTTGTCCAACATCATTTGGTAGAGAGCCAGTAAAAAAATTATATTGCATGTCAAGAAGCGTAAGGGATGAAATTTTCAAAATTTCCAGAGGTATAGTCCCACTCAACTGATTATACCCAATCAACAATTCTTGCAAGGTAGTACAGTTACCGAGATTTGGAGGAACAGTCCCTTCAAAACTATTGTTGTCCAGATAGAGTTGTCCTAGTCGAGTGATGTTGCCTATAAAAGATGGTATCTCACTTGAAAGCTTATTTGAATCGAGACCTAATATCACTAAGCCTGAAAGCTTACCAAGAGAGGTTGGGAGGGGTCCAGTCAACATATTTTCTTCTAAGTTAAGTTCTTGTAGGTTAAAGAGATTCCCGATGTCATGAGGAATTCGTCCAGAGATGTGATTATTGCCAAGGGATAAAGACTTGAGGTTCACGGATAAATTTGCAATTGAAGAAGGCAACTCACCCCCCAATCTATTGTTATCAAAAAACAACTCTTCTAACCGGGTGCAGTTAGTCGGAGCAACTAGAAATTCAAGATCTCCGTAAGAGTAACTTCCTAGAAAATTATCATCAAGATAGAGAACTTGCAAATTCCGTAGTTTCCCAAAACTTGAAGAAATTCTTCCAGTGAAATTGTTAGAATTGATTCTCAAGGTATGGAAAATTGAGATATTTGACAATGTTGTTGGGATGTCTCCTGTGAGATGATTAGCATCTAAATGACAGGCTTGAAGTTTTGGTAGCAGATAACCAAAATCAGGCTTCAAGCTCCCAGAGAAATTATTATTAGTAATACTTAAGTACCCAAGAGAGGAAAAGTTGTAGAATGCAGGAGGAAAAACGCCTGAGAAATGGTTATTTGATATTTCAAAAAACAACAACGCACTCAATTTAGCTATATCACCCGGAATTTCTCCTTCCATACGGTTTATTCCAAAGCCAAGATATGTGAGAGATGTCAAGTTTCCCAAAGATGCAGGGAATGTCCCAGTCAGCTTGTTATAAGCAAGATTTATATCAACCAGCTTCATCAATGACCCTAGTTCTGAAGGAACATTTCCTCCAAGCTTATTTTTAATCAAACTAATTTTCACCAATCTAGAGCAGTTAGACAAACTGATTGGAATATCTCTTTCAAGAACATTATTGCTCATAACCAAATGTTCAAGTCTAAACAAGTTTCCAACCTCTTGAGGGATGGTTCCACCAAACGAGTTATTATCGAGATCGAGATATTTGAGAAATGAAAGATTACCAATTGATGTGGATATCACCCCTCCTAATTGGAATCCTCTTAAGTCCAGACGAGTAACTCTCTTGTGTTTGGGGCCACATGTAACCCCCTTCCAGTTGCACAGAGGGAATGAATTATTCCATGAGGACAAGACATCTCTTTTTTCTTCAGAAACTTGAGACTTGAATTTCAGCAACGCTTGTCTATCAGTTTCGTCGTAAAAATGATAAGCTTCAAGTAATATGAGGGCTTTGAAAGCAAATAAAAGAACAAATCTCATCATGTTTCTCAGTTTGTATGTATTTTTTGTAGGTGTTTAAAGCTTCTAAGTGCTTCTTAATTTGTAGAAAGTAAATATAAAGAACGAAGGAGTTGCATAGGGCCTTTAACTTGTGGCTATTTGAAGAAAAGTATGGATAACAAAATTGGGAATAATAGACTGCAAGACTTTTCCAAAATCTAAGTCTTCATGACTTTGCAGACATCACTTAGTGGCTGAATTAATTGCCTCGTATGGAAAAGCTGGAGAAGACGACAACACCAGTTAACTGTTAGAAGATTGAAATATCACCAATTCACCATATAATTGAGTAATTTACACATTTCTTTTAGTCAATTTTTGCAGGCGAAAAGCTTCTGGTACTTCTCATTTTCAAGCAAAACAGGAATAACAAAATTGCTAATCACGATTGAGGAGACTGCCATACTTTTCCAAAATTTAACCAAAAAAAAAAGAAGACTTCTCTGCACTAGTCTTCATGACTTTTCTGCAGACGTCATTTAGTAGTTGAATTAATTGCCCCATATGGAAAAGATGGAAAAGACAACACCGGTTTGACTCTTGATTGATTTTGTGTATCTTGATTGATTTGAGTCTTGTAGTCTTTGAATGTCCCACAAATTTGAGCGAGTGATCTAATTCACCCGGGAAATCTTTGGACTTTGGCATTTACAAAGAATCAGAATCATCTTTTCCAGAGAAAGTCAGTCTATATTTTAAGTATCCGCTTTTGGTTTGAAAGTTGAAACCTGTATTCGAGATGTTTGTGTGGAAACCTCCTAAGGTGGTAATAAGTAGCTGTATAACTAGGCCTGAATCTTAGTTGGAGTTGGTTCATTGGATCGCTATTGTTTCATCTTCTTTGTGTAGTAGGATTGAATGGTCCATTGTGGTTCATGATTTTTGTAATCTTCCCCTAAGAGCTCAGTGTTCTTCATAAGATTCACTCATAGCTTCCCTATATGTCTCTCTTCTTGATTGATCACTGAAGTCATTGAAAAGTTTGACCTTCCATATACAGAATTATCTATTTCCAAGTCAGCATTCATCAATACATTACTCACTCTATTTCAAAATATAAGACAAATTTAAAATACGCAGATTTGGAAACTTAAATGTTTATCAATAAAATTATCTAGTATTTGAGTTTAATATAATTCCACCAATCATAGAAAAATGTAAAATATCTTATAATACAATTTTTTTTTCCTTAAACACCTTATAATAAAATGAAACAAAGTGAGTAATAAAAGGCTGAACCTCTAACTTGGAAACACAATAAAACCACTTTTATCTTCTTCACACAAAACACAATTCAGCTCATAACAACATTTCTTTCCAAAAATAAAAGAAGATAAACAGAATCTGAAAGCTTGCTGCTCAAAACTTTTTTATAGCTTTCACTACCAACGAAGAAGATTAGTTAATCACTAATATTAGGCTCTTACATGTACGGCAGACAAATCAAAAGCAGGAAGTTAAAGCTGAAAAAAAAAATCTGAAATACAAATTTAAAAAATCTGAGAGCTGAGAAACTCTTAAATATAATAGTGATTAAAAACATAATACCAAATTGTAAAAAACACAAACATTCAAAATTGCAAATTGCAACCTCGTGTGTATTTTTAACAGACAAACCACAGATTACGAAAGTTTGTGAATAAGCTTTTTAAAGTGGGTTGCAAAGTTTGCAGACGAAATCATAATCATTTTAACGTCTGGCTGTTCTTCTAGCTTTAAAGAACCTCTTTCTGATTGAGATTAACTCCTTTCTGGCTTCACTCGTTGCCAATTAATATGTTCGGAGGAGATTCTTCACAACACCTAAGTCAGAACAATTAACAGACCAGATGCATGTATGAGAGTTAATCTTATTGATTATACTGAATGTACAGAGGACAATACTTATACACACTATAGGAATGATCTAGAGAACTATACAATGGAATATTCCATATATAAATAAGGAGAATATCATGATTGATTATGATTGACGTGATCTTCTCCTTGCAAACACTTCCGCTTCTAAAACTCATTCGACTTCTTTTTCATCTTCATTATTCAATTAAGCTTCCGCTTCTACAATCCCTTGGGCTTCTTCCCAACTTTCATTATTTAATCATTTTCTCTTACACTCCTTCCTTCAAATGACATCTTCTAAAGTTCTAATTAGGTCAGAGGTTTGAGATTTTCGTCGAGCTTAGTAATCGTCTCCGCGTTAATCTTCATTATTCGTCGAGCTTAGTAATCTTTTTGACAAATTCAACCCATTTCTCCACCACTCACTTAGTTTATCTCCAATTGAACAAGTACAGACTCAATCTCAAACCTCAAATCTTGAATATTAAATTTTGGAAGTGTCTCATATGTGTGTTCTTCGTTGTAGAGGGTGAGATAGAACAATCTTATTTGGGAAAGGGGAAGAAGAGTCTGATGCTTAAGGATTTGATGAGTCTAAGCAAGTCCAAAACTAGATGTCCCCCTCGTATTGTTGTACTTATGGATATCACTAATCATAAAATCTGTACAAAACTAATTGTGAAATAAGAGAGTAACTAGGAGTCTACCCGCACTATAGCGCGAGCTTGTCTATTTTCCGTGATATCGTAGTTTGGCAGGTTTTTGTTAGACCGTTGCAACTGATAACACTTAGGTTGTTCGATGCATAGCTGTAGGATTATGATTTCGTTAATCCCAACAATTGGATAAGTATATTAGTTGGAACAATTGAGCATAATAAGAAGCTAACATATATATAATACCATTACCGCATGATTTGATGTTCGTAATTAAACACTTACACCATTTAATATCCAATCAAAAGGGATTGTTTGATTTATGAAGAAATGCAACATTCGGCCAAACAAAATATAGGTTTTATAACATACAAAACATCCAGCAAAAATATAAAACACAGAGCATAAAAGAAAGATACAATATTCTTAGTCCATCATTTTCCACAAGCCTCAGCACACTAAGCATCATTGGAATCATCAGATGTGTCATCTCCATCTGTTACAGAACAATGTAATAGTCAAACAATAGAAATAAACATGTATTTGTAAGGATGGAAGGGTAATTACCGTTGCTCATAACACTCTGGCGCAATTGCATAATCTCGTAAACAACATGCTTGTACTTTGACTGTGGAGTAGATGTAGTTGCTCTCTTTGTATGACCTCTCCTACATGACCTTTTGGTAGTCATTCACAACAGGAGGATCCACCTCAACATGTTTTTGTGCATTCAGAAGACTAAAGATCAATGATGAGTGAAAGATCCTTGATGTTATCAAATATGATTTGGCCGATATTAAATGACCGTTTTGTGATGATCCAAAACACAAGCATGAGACGATCATGTTGATTATAGGCTTCATTACGCGTTGGATACCAATTCTTACAACGAAACCTGTTCAAATCACTTTGTTCATCGGAGAAGTCTGTGGCTATCTTGATATCTTCAAGATCTGTTTTGTTCCCATTAGAGAAAAAAGTAGCCAAATCCTCATCATTCATATTGTTGAGACAACCATACTTTACTTCATGCTTGCTGAAATTTGCAGACCAAAAATCTCGTTAATCTTCTCTACAGAAAACTCATAGACATGCCCTCTAACAAAAACATCAACAACAGTTGTATCTTCCTCAACAAAGGGTAAGTTTGCCGAAAACACATGAACAACAGAGGGAATATAATCAGCAGATAAATTCACATAGGGGAGCAAACCAACATCATTAATCCATGTTTTAGACGTTCTATTCCTAGACTCAAAAAACTTTTGGATCATCTACATGCTCAGTTTCATGCTTCGCAGCTCCTCCTGCACCAGTGGATATCTGGATTCTGGTTTATCATATAATCGTCTATATATCTTTCTCATAACTACATATATGTTCTAAATTATAACAATTTGTGAGGTATAGAATTACTGATTTGGGAAGGAATTTATCTTAGCTTTTGGTTTAGGGTGAATTGTAATTTTAACTTGATTAATTTTTTTAAAGAGAGATGTTTTTAAAAATAATAATTTAAATTTTTTGTTGTATATGCATTTTTCTATTTTAAAACATTTATAATTATTACAAGATTTTGTTAAATCTAATATTTAAAAGAAAAGAGTAAGAAACGTATAGTTTATATAAACATCACTATTATTAAACACAAATATATATATATATATATATATATATATATATATATATTCATTTTTATAAAGCTTTATGGAACCATTAAGCAAAAGTCAAAATCGTTACACAAAATTCATGCTTTCACGGATTTGACATTGAGTTGGTATTGAAAATATAAGTATAAGACATCGAGGTGGTAGATAAGACCTCACATTTTCTTAGAAAAAAACATAAGTTTTTGTAAGAAAATAAAATAAATCGATTACCAGAATCAATGTTTTTAGTTTTTACCCAAAATTCACCACATGAGGAAATATGTAGTATAGGAATTCAACTGATCCATATTCTCAGTTAAGGCCCATTACAACAAATCATACGACCCAAATCAAATCTAAAAGCTAAATAAGCTGAATGATAGATGAGCTTTGAAATAAAGTGGCCAGGAAAAAGAAGGGAGAATTTACATTTACATTTTTTTACTTGAAAGCTACATGAGTGATATCTAATAATACATAAGAAAATTAGTAAAAAAGGAAGTTTTGTCCTTAGTACTCATCATCACTGTACTAAGACTACCCACAATGGTTTTAAAATTCAACACCATTCTTTTTCATCCACACCATCTTCTCTTTCTTCCACCTAATCATTCAACACACAAATTATTTTTATACTCTACAATAGTTTGTTTAAAAAAATTCAACACATACCCCATATTTTATTAAAATATATAAATTTAGTTGCATCTCTTCCTATTGGACGAGAAATGGATCCTATAGAGCTAGAGCCACTTCCATCACTCTCAAAAGATCTCTTAGATCCACTGCTTTCAGAGCCTGTATTTCCTCCTACCTGACTACCATAACGTGGTTGATCACGAACAACATGTCATTCAGACATTAAAGTGAAATGACCATTTTTAGCACTTGAATATAATTCATGAGCTTTTGCCAACACATCATTCTCAGACCACCTGCTTTGTTGCATACGCTTAGCATTATCATAAGCACCAATCCATTTTCCCAATATTTTGTTGATGTAATTGTAATGATTTCTGCAAGAAGATCCATCGCGTGGAGGATGGAATGAACAATGTTCATTACAATATTTAACAATTTTACCCCAATAAGTTTCACCTTTTTGGTTTCTGCCAAGCATGCTGTCTGTTCCATATTTAATCCACCCACTTAGTAGCACCAAATTTTGGTCGGTAGTCCATTTAGAATTTTTTCGACGAGTAGGAGTTGAATCTTCTGTATTCAGATTGACTTCATTAGCACCACTCATAGTACCAAGAGCCATTTGTGTAGAGAATTCAGGAAATTCATTTGCTCCACATTTGAAATAGTTTCATTTTCTGCTGGAGTAAACGAAATAGGGGGTGGTTGAAATCCATAATAGGAAGGATAACTTGGAATAACTGAAATTTGGTGGAAAACCATAATTTGGTGAATTTTGAGAATGATTGGAAGATTGATTTTGGAATTGGTAATTATTGGGATTTGAGTAATTAAAAGGATAATTAGAATAATTTTGGGTGTTTGAAGGATTATCACTAGGATTCATCTTTTTAAAAGAGGTTTTTTTTTCTGTGTCCAAATCAAATGAAACAAGTCTCTATTTATAGAGTTCGAAAAATATGAATTTTGGTATTAAAAAAAAACATATAATTTAATTATTTACTATGAGATATTTAAGTTTTAAAATCAATGGGGAAAAAAAATTTATAACAATTTCTGACCAATCAGATTTAATCTACATTTTAATTAATTTTCTTAAAAAAATTTCAACCAATTGTCAAATGATACATGGCACAAAAAAAAGATTCAACTTTGTTGAATCCACCTTGGATTCATCTACACCATTGCAATGCTCTTTTGTATTGATTATTTTTTCAACACTCACTTTCAACTACCATTGGATGTAGTCTAAAATTAACTCCCCATTTGTTGTCAACTTTGACATACCTCTTCATAGACCACGCAGATGCAAACATACCTCTTCATAGACCATACAAATTGATTTTTTTTCTTTTTTGTACATGTTCAAGATGTCTATAAACCTTTTATATGCATGATCATCACTTCCAAACTTTGCCTGCAAAAGTAGAAACTCCAGTAAACCAAAAGTGATAGAAAATCAACATTAACTATGTATGTCATTTCCCACACCACATACATACCTTAATCTTAGTGAAAAAACCTATAGCATATTTGAAAGCCACCCGATTTTTAGGTTTCTCTTCTTCTGACAGAAGAGTTATTCTGTACCCTTTTGGCAAGAAAGTATTAAAACCTAAGATTATGTCCTTTTATGTAACCCTTAAACAATTATTTAATTCTTTCGATGACACCTTCAGCCAACATCTGCAACCAAAATAAGACACCGTGAAAACACTGCAACGTCCACAATGCATGAATTCCTAACTGTGACCTAATAAGACAGAATGAAACTAAATGGGAAGAGAAGAAAAGTAGATATACCTCTGAGCTTTAAAGTCCTTCATGAGCTCAAGGATGTTTCATATTTCTCCTTCCTATCTTGAAAATGTCCTTTTACAGCTTTGAGATACATTAGGGTATCGATAGTAGTTAATCCTCATATGATGGTTTGAGGATGTCTGTTTCTGCATTGCACAACAAAACACATCTAACTTACTTTCAATACATTTAAATTGCAGCTAACTACATACATTGAACAAAAAACAATCTTAGAGAGAGATAGTTACGTTTCTCCTCGAGAAGAAACTTCAGGCTTTCTTAACTTTTGGGGTTCACTATAATCATCTTCCCTAACCTCTTCATCTCTCTTCCGTAGACAGATTTCAGGAAAAAATCAGGCTTTAAGCAACCAACCAAACTAAGACCCCTGAAAACAATCAAAGTCCAAAACAATAGAATCGAGCATGTCCTCTAGACTCCATATAGGGAGCATCGACCATGTCTTCTTTAGAATATGTATTGCAAACATATTGCAGATTCAATCTCCAAAGACAGAAAGTTGAAAGTACCTTGTTTCTTTGACCTTGCATAATAAAAAGTCAACGTTGATCACGGCTAAAATCGTCTGAGACCTGTATTTGTAACCAAACCACATAATTGTTGTCAATAGTGTAGGTCAAAACACTAATTGCTATGGGAATGATAAGAGACAACATACCTCAATGATATTCAGAAGTTCGTGGTTGGCAGATAAACCTACATATTCAACAAAACCTTGCTACTAAGGTGAAGTAACTCCTCTCATTTTTTATTCTTCCAAGAAGTCACATAACCACCATATAAGTATACATGCATTTGTAATAATACACTTGAAATATTCAACCAAATAGGGAGATCACTATATTAATAGAGACGTCCCACTTCTGTGAATATATAAAATCAGATCACATAAACATTTACACATTCTTCATCAATTATTTTGTGATTATATCGTTAAGCGACACGTGTACGGCGGATATAAGAGACATATGTACCGAATTTAAAATAAAATTGAATAGATACTTGCTTATTTTCTGTAATCATAAATCTTTTGAATACTAATTTTCTTATTATTACTTTATTTTTATGGTGAATTTGTTTTCATCGTTTTTTCTATAGTTCTAATTACCAAATAAAGTAATAAGAACTTACAAATATTACGCGTATAATACCATCTTTGTTCGTCCCACAAAGATTCAGCAAATAATCTCCTACTCCGACATTTTATAGTGAATTTTCTCCCCCAAAATAGAAATTCAAATCCTCTATCCACCATCTGACTTGCACTTACCACGTTTCTGTCGAGCCTAAGAACAAAAAGCACATTTTATAATCTTACTGTGCGGACAATTATTTTGAATTTTTGAAAATCAAATATATATTGACTAATGTAGTACACATACAGATTTGAATAAAATGAATAGTACGCATAAAGATTTGAATAAAATGAATAGTATATACCAAAATACTTATCATGTATACGAAATTGTTAAGAATGATAAGTTTTATTTACACATAATTGTTATAATTTTAGTTGGTCTCTTTATTTGTTTAAATAAATATTTTACCACATAAACTTCAATTCAGATATACATAATAACTGAATATAATATTTTTGCATTATAAAATACTATTTAAAAATTAAAATAAATTACTTTTTTGACAATTCTATAATAGCTTTTATTAAGTTTTATAATTTCAAAAGTTTTGTACAACTTTTGACAAATATATGGTATCTTGTTCTCTTTCTAATAGTTTTATTCATATTTTGTAATTGACCCTATGATAAAAATTAAATAAACTAATTGGTGAAATATAATATCCTAAAATTAAACCCCCTATTTTCTTTTTAATTAAAGTTCATTATGCATATGTTTTATTATTTTACTAATGCAAAGAGTAAGTGTTAATTTAAATCTATGATATTTTAGATAAAATGAGTTAAATCTATCTGGTGAAATATAATATCCTAAAATTAAACCCCCTATTTTCTTTTTAATTAAAGTTCATTATGCATATGTTTTATTATTTTACTAATGCAAAGAGTAAGTGTTAATTTAAATATATGATATTTTAGATAAAATGAGTTAAATCTATCTATTAAATAGAAAGATCGGGTCAAGAAGCAGGTGATCCAAGTTGTTTGTTCTTGATCTAAATCGACACCATGTGATAAGTTCAAATCCATTTCAGTTGTAGAACTTTGACTATGGTTCAGACCATAAAATTTTATTCTCGTAGAGTTTAACTTCTCTTTGTATAACTAAAATAGATGGATGATGAATTCTCTTGTATAACTAAAATAGTTTGGTGTGCATATACTTATTTTGAAAGCTAAATAAATTAAGTTAGTCGGTAAGCCTCATCAGGATTTATGGTAATACATGACTATTTTAAAATTTTAATAAGTATTTTTGTTTATAAAATAGTATCTCATATGGTTATCTTAATCTCATTAGGGTTAGACGTATATTTGACATACGATTAAATCACTTAATTGTCTTTTATTGTTTTTATTGTTTTTGCAAGTATGTTCAATTTTAGTATAGAGGTTGGTAGACATAAGTAATTATTTTGAATAAAATTAGTCGTAGTATTTGAATGATGGGTATGTTAAAGTTATCGAATTTAAATTATTTAGATAATTGATCGTTTTTTATGGTTTAAAAATACTTTTCTCTTTTGATTTCACAAACTAAAGATTTGAGCTTTTCAGAAAAGGAAATAAAAAGAGTCTATGTTTTACAATATTTCACTTAAATGAATATCACAACTACTTGAAATTGTATTGCGAGGTTTATAAAATAGTGTGTCATCGATATAACAATATTAAACATTGAACTAAAAAAAGAATTACCCTCCTATACCAGAAATTTGAACACAACCAAAATCATTTACTCAAGGAAAAGACTTAATGTGCTAGACCATTAATTTAAAAGGCATAAAAGTAAAGCTCATGCTTAAGCTAGAATTGCTAAGATACTATTAAATTTTTTTTTCATTCGAATATTTTAGTCAATTCTGGTGCGATATCTTTATAATTTGGATCAGTTTTGAGTTCATATTTGAATTAGGGTTTGAGAGTATATATAATTGTATTTATATTCTAATTACATATCTTTTCTGGTACGTCAATAATAGTTGTGGTTACTTAATTTTTTCATGGTCTTAGGTGGAATTTTGAAGGATTTTTCACAAAGTTTCATAAATTCATATATATAAAATCAATCTATTTGAAATCCCTATTACTTCCTATTTGAATTTAAATATATAATTTCACATAAACCACAAATATTATTGGTTTACTGTAAACCAATTATTGTTAAACCACAAGTAAAAACCATATTAACCATTAGGGTGTTATTGCATGTAGTATTTTAATAGATTTAAATGTATTTTAAATCCAACACTAAATCCACTATTATTAAATGATGTATTTGCTAAAATCCTTTAAAATGATATGTTATTGAATCATGCTTACAATACAAAAAATCTCACTTATTCTTTAACGACTGAAGAATCTATTGGATTCTGTTAGAATGGATTTTGATGTATTTGATCACTGTTTTATGACTAATCCAAATATGATATGTTTCCACCGTCAAATCCAAAAATAATTTCTCACAATTTTTTTTTTCCATAGCGTATTCCATAAACAATTTCTCACAGAAATCTGATTTATGCTCTCTGGTTTCATGTACTGTCCTGCCCAGCGTATGGAAACTCAATGGCTCGTTTAAGCGAGAGAGCATATACCAGTTTTCTGTGAGATATTATGTTCTTTAGTTGAAGAAAATCTAGATTCAATTTCTCTCCCAAATTGTTGTTTTTTTCCTGTCAAAACAACTAATTCTATAGATCAATTTTTTGGAAATAAAGTATTTCATACATAAGCTAATTGAAAACAACATAAACCATAAGGGATAAAACATATAGGCGGAGGTAGAGTAACTCAGACATATTGAAAATTTTGGATAGAAAGTAGAATATTTTTCATAAATTTTGGTTAGATTTTGAAGTATTTCTGGTTTAGTCGCCATATATAACGCATAAAAGAACTTTTTAAAACGATGGTTTTGAGCTTTGATAAAAATCCACTGAATCGTAGACAAGTCGGCAATATAATTTTGTGTAGATTTTTATCAAGTAAAATATATTGTTGCTAAAATTATTAGTGTTATAAAACAACCGTGTAGAAATGTATTTGCTAGGATTGTGTCAGCGCTAATAGCGCGAGCTATGTTTTTTCTTTGTAAAGCGTAATTAGTTTAAAACTTTTTATGGTAAAAATTAGATGGTGTAGGTTTGGTCTTTTGATTTGGTTTATCATATGATCTCATTTTAATTGGGTTTATCATGTAACCTACTCTATTTATTTATTTGTAATTTAAACATACTTATTTACTTTAATATGTTTTCAATAATATTAATGTAATTCCTTAGTTTTTCTCTGAAGGCTTTTTATTGTAAAATTTTTATAAGTTTTACAATAATTTGAGCACTCTTGTAATTTAAATAAAGTCGAGAAATAAAAAGTTAATTATATACTTGTTACAATTTTCTTAAATATAATTATATTTATTTATTTTCTTTTGTATTTAGTCGATCAACACATGTTATTAGGAAGGATAAAAAGTACAAACAAAAATTAGTGAAATATTATTAAATGATTTGTTCTTATTTATGGTGGTGAGCTTAGTTGATGATTAAAATTAATCAATTACTTAATAAGCCCAAAAACATAAATTTTATTTGCTGATCTAGCGAAAATGTGTAAGCCCATACCAAACCTATCGGACTAATCTCACCTGAGCTGAATCGTAAAATAAAAGAACAAACCCAACATTCTCACGATCAATGTCGATTACTCTTAGAGGAACCAATGGATATCTATCTCAGAGTAGCTGCGTAAAGCTAGGATATGCGTAAGTAAACTAAGGATTACTTTTCATTTTGTTTTTGTGATATCAAATAACTGTTGATATTTATTATTTGGTAACAATCGAACTTGCAGTTTTGTTTTGTGAATTGGTTTCATCTTTTGTTACAATTAAAAGGGTGAATTGATTAAACATAACGTGTACTCAAAACAATTGTTGGATATAGGAAAAGAAACATAAGCAAATGAAGCTCTAGTTTTTGGGCCTTTAGGAATCTTGTCCAAAAATGGGCCACAACGATAAATTTTGATGTGCCTGAACCAAATTCTACGTCAACTAAAAAAACGAAAGAAAGCAAACTTTTTTTTTGGGTCCAATGTGTATCGTCTTCGGATGACACCACGGACTGCATCTTCATCCGACGAAAATCTGATCCAGATAAGTGGTTTTTCGAACCTTAAACGACATTCTTTATTTAATTCGAATGTGAGATTTGTACAACTACATAGATGGATTTCAGTAAAAATCTCAAATTAATTCTTGTTATATCTAATAATTAAGGAAATACAAAATAATTGAGAATTTGGAAGTGACGAAAAATGTAGTAATAATTCTTGTTATATATCTAAAGATGTGCCTACATATATGATGAATACTGCTATACTAATTAAATTGAAGAAAGTGCCAAATTATTCAAAACTTAATACCATAGAACTCTCTGTGAACTACTTGCTGCTCTTCACCGTGGACAGTTTTGTTATGAGAAAAAGGTTGAGTTGCTAGAAAGACAATTAACTGTCAAGAGTAGTGTGGAGAGATAGCAGAGAAGATGCCTGAAGCAGACTGTTCTCATAATATATATCTTGAGAGAAGCTATTTATACCTGCAACATCACCATTAGGGTTCTGCTGAAAATCATAAGAGAGCTCATGTGGAACTGTGTTTGAGAGAGAAGGATGTTGTAGAACGTTGTTATTGGTGAATTCACTCATCATACACATGTTTAGCTCCTCCTGCTGCATCATATAGTTGTTCACTGCAGATCTTGTACTGAAAGTAATGATGAGTAAGGTTTGTGTGTTTGAGACGCAAAGAACGTTTGGCAATTAAATTGAAGGAGAATTGTGTATTGATTTAGAGAAAAGATCCGCATCTTCCTGCATCATATCGCAAAAGAGGCTAATGGAATCACGTTGTCTTTTTCTTTGGTTAAGGAGCTCTGATCTGTGTCTCTTTGCCTGAATTGTCAAACATCAAAACGTAAAAATAAGAAACAAAATAGATAAAGCGTAACACAAAGATCAAAGCTTCTGTATATATGTATATAATTACCCTTTGCAATTTGTCTTCAAGTTTGTCCCTCATTTTACTTCTCTCCATCTCACGCTGATTGGAAACAGAGTTGGCGACCTGACGTACTTGTTGGACACGCGCATGGGCTTGCACAGACTGTCACAGACTCGAATTTTGAGATCACTTTTGCAACATCTGCAAACACTCGTTGTGCAGCTAAAGCATTGTGCCTCCAATTATCTTGCCATTCCTGCAGCAACAGAACACAAATCCAAGATCTGATAAATCATTCTGAATACTTTTACTTGGTTATCTCTCAGTGACGTAGAATCGATTGAATCTTCATTAAGATTATTTTTTGTACATACATGAAGAGAAAGCAATAGTTATGTAAAGAGAGCAAAACCTAGTGGATCAATGCACCAAAGTAATCAGAAGACATATCGCTGATAATACCTCCTTCCTCACCAAGAATAAGATGATCACTGAATTCTTGTTCACTACCTCCAAGATAACAGCCTCGCTTGCTTTATCAGTATTTCAATTTCAGCAAATACGAACAACGTAATGCTTTAGGCAATCAAGTCAATATGAACAAAGATTAAAACCTCATTCTACACAAGCTAAGGTACTTTAAAAACTGAAGGTTCTTATGCTTAAGTCCTTACTCAGTTACCAAGTCAGTGAGGCCTTTATAAGTGATATTCCTTGGCTTATTAACACCTTCCATGACAACCTACCAAAATAGAAAAAATTAGTGAAATTATCAATTCAAATTCATACTTTATTCTTCTCCTTTTGCTCAATGAACCAAAAGAACTCAGTTATAGTACAATTAAACACAATTTGGACTCTCATCGAACCGCAGAGCCGGTTTCTGTGGCGGCTTCAACAACTTTAAAGAGATGTGCCGGCGATACAGTTGCGGTGGATTTAGCACCGATTCTGGGATAAGGCGTCTGATTAGAAATCTGAGAAAGAAGAGCTTTTGTTTGAAGTCTCCATGTCGACTTGAAGCTGTTGGACAAAATCCTCGAATACCCATGTCCGAAATTGCTAGGTACTGAACCAATCACTGAGAGAAATATACCAACAAACTCAGACAGATAGTTCAAAGACAAATTTATAAAATCAATAATTAGCTATTAACGCAAAAAGACACAAACTTTAAACTGGGGCAAAGCGAGATGCATCTTCTGAAAGATAAAGCTGTTGTTACTAAGCATATCTAAAATAAAAAACATAAAATATCTAACAAACCAAAGCTCACCTCCTTAGCGTCGATTGTCTGAACAAATCAAGAATTACACGTCTTCCGAACAAATGAGTTTGAAATGCAGATTGTATACGAAGCTATGAAACTCAGCCTTGCATACGGTTCTTGGTCCTAACAGAGCGATGTGTTATCAAATTTTGAGTAGAATAACATAAAAGATCGAAATTCAAACCTATCTACTCTGGACTATGCTCCACGCATTGGTTCTTACTGGTCTGTTGATGAAATTCAAAGTGGAGCATTAATAAATCTAATGATTTAAGGTTAAATGAGTTAAAATAACATAATGATTTAATACATTAAAGGTTGTTATAGGTTTTTTAAAAGACCAAGAGCTCAGAGTCCTTCACGATCTTATGGTTCTCATTCCTCACATAGAGACGAAATCCATGGCTCTGTTCCGGTCTCAACTTAATTATTCATTAGAATCACGATCTTGTGGTTCCCTGTATCTCTTTTTTTGTTAGTTTTACATTCCTCCACCAGGAATCTCAAAGCTCCTATTCCATTGTAGACCAAACAACGTAGTCTCTCTGGTCCAGAAGTGGAGATGCAGCCACATTCTGTCCGTAATCTCCATCAAACCTGGACTGTTTGGGAGATAATAGAATGGAAATATCTCCCATGTCTCTGTTCTTGTTATGGTCACAGGAAGGGCTAATTTACCTATAAAAAGCAACACAACCATTTGGAGTTGTAACAACTGAATGCAGCAATGCACATACATAAACAGATTTAGGATTTGAGTCCTTCGATCATCAATGAAGTCAGAAAAACATTCAGCCTTTATAAATGGTACTCTCAATTTCAGTAAAACAAGATTTGAGTTTTAAAACAGCAACCCAGAAAAACTACTCGTATTCTCCCAACAAACACAATTGGACCTCAGACCTTAATTCATCTCATCCGTCACTTTATTCAGCAGATAAAAAGAAAGGATAAATTATAAGCCAAACAAAACAAACGCAGGAAAGTTTAAGCTGAGAAAAAGAAAACACAAAACACAACTGAAACAAAATCTGGATTAATAGAACTGACAACACATCATTCATTCTGAAAGAAAATATTATATAGAAGAAACTTTGAACACTTCAACATCTGGCTGTTCTTCTTGCTTTAAAGAACCTCTCTCTTATTGAGGTTAACTCCTTCAGGGCATCACTTGTTGCCAACCTGTTCATCGGAGATTCTTCACAACATCTAAGTCCCACCTCCAAAACTAGAGTCAAGCACTCAGCCGCAGGGAAACCAACTCTGAGACAATTCTGAAGAATTGATTTCTCTGCAATGTCCAATACTTTTTCTGGAAGTGCCAACTTTGTGTAGCTGTATAGAGTGAAGTTTCCTTCAAATAATTCATTGGTTGGTCGTTTTCCAATGAACATTTCCAAAAGGAGAACCCCAAAACTATAAATATCACCCTGTATTGAAGGTTGTCCTCCCATTCCATATTCTGCATCATATATAACAAAACTAAAACTAGTGTCACAAAATACAATGATTTTTTTTCATTCAAACATTACAAATGTGTGATAGCTTTACCTGGTGCGACATAACCAATGGTTCCTCTGATATTAGCTGTGCTTAGTTGATCAAAATAAGACTTCTGATCGGATTTGAAAAGAAACCGAGCTAAACCAAAATCGCTAACATGAGCAGTCAAATCATTGTCTAGGAGAACGTTGCTTGGCTTGATATCGCAATGAGCTATAGATTCATGGCAATGAACATGAAGATAGTCCAAAACAGAAACCACATCTATGGCTATGTTTAGCCTTTCAAACAGCGTCAAGGTTCTTGAGGGCCTATGAATTTCTTCCACTTCCTCTGGGTGCAGCCACACATCTAAGCTCCCATTTGGCATGAACTCATAGATTAAAGCTCTGAATTCATTTCCTTGAAAATCAATACTTGAGCAAGTCGTCAATAGTTTCACAAGATTACGATGTCGTATGTCCTTAAGTGATTCACATTCTGCCATAAAACTCTTCATCGCTCCACGTCTCTGTAGGTTTAGAACCTTCACTGCAACGACCTTTTCCTCTCCAGGGAGAAATGCCTTAAACACAGTACCAAAACTGCCTGACCCAATGAAATTGCTTGGAGAGAAGTTATTTGTCGCAGTTCGAATATCTCCATAACTTATCTTTTCATGGAAGACCTCCAACTTGGAAGGACTTGGATTCTTGGCATTCTGGTTCTTCCTTCTTTTTTTGAACCAACATAAAGAAATTGAAGCTATGAACAACAACAAAAGCAAAGCTATGCTTACACTGACCCCAACTGCAACTTTCTTCAAAAAAGAATGAGGCTTTTTCTCCATTGGTGGGGCTAGGGTCAAGCATGGCTTTAGTTTCAGTGCCGCTATGCCTCCACATAGATTTTTGTTTCCAAATAAGAAAACTTTAGTAGCATTCTGAAAGCTCCCTTCTGTTGGCACTCTTCCTTCGAAATTGTTGATGGATAAATTGAGATACTCCAATGAAGAGAAGTTAGCAAAATATCCAGGTATACTTCCAGATAGATTATTGTTCGAGAAATCAATATCCTTAACACCCACCAATCCAATGATATCTGGAATGACTCCATCAAAAGAATTTCCTTGTACATAAATTTCATCAACTGACAAACAGTTTCCTAAACCTCTTGGGAGTTTCTGTGATAATTTATTATACGAAACATCAAGCTGTTGAAGACTTCTAAGTTGACCAACATCTTCTGGTAATGTTCCAGATAAAAAATTATGTGACATGTTAAGGGTAGTAAGGGTTGACATTTTCAAAATTTCCAGAGGTATAGTCCCACTCAACTGATTATACCCAATCTTCAATATTTGCAAGGTAGTACAGTTACCGAGATTTGGAGGAACAATCCCTTCAAAACTATTGTTGGACAAATCGAGGTGTATTAACTGAGTGAAGTTGCCTATAAAAGATGGTAACTCTCCATACATCTTGTTTGAATAGAGAGTTAATTTCACCAAGTTGGAAAGCTTACCAAAAGAGGTTGGGAGTGGTCCAGTCAACATATTGTCTCTCAACTGAAGGTCTTGTAGGTTAAAGAGATTCCCGATGTCATGAGGAATCCCACCAGAGATGAAGTTCTTTCTAAAGCTTAAAAAATCGAGGCTCTTGGACATATTGACAACTGAAGTAGGCAACTCACCTCCCAGCCTATTTTCACCAACACCCAACATTTCTAGCTTGGTGCAGTTAGTCATAGCATCAAGAAATTTAAGATCTCCAGAAGAGTAACTTCCTAGAGAATTACCCTTAAAATCAAGTTTTTTCAAATACAATAGTTTCCCAAAACTTGGAGAAATACTTCCAGAGAAATTGTTAAAATTGATTTCCAAGGTATCAAGATTTGAGATATTTGACAATGTTGTTGGAATAGCTCCTGTGAAACTATTAGAGGCTAAATTGCAGGTTGTAAGGTTTGGTAGAATATTACCAAAATCAGGCCTCAAGATCCCAGAGAAACTATTATTTTCAATGCTGAAATACTCGAGTGAGGATAAATTGTAGATTGCCGGAGGAAACACACCTGAGAAATTGTTAAATGACAATTCAAGAAACCGCATCTTACTAAGTTTAGATAAAGCACCTTGAATTTCTCCTTCCATATTGTTTATTGCAAAACCAAGATACGTGAGAGATGTCAAGTTTCCAAAAGATGCAGGGAGTGTCCCTGTTAGGTTGTTGTAAGCAAGATTTATCTCATACAACTTCGTTAATAACCCTAGTTCTGAAGGAAAACTTCCTTCAAGGTTATTTTTAGGTAAACTAAACTGCACCAATCTAGAGCAGTTAGAAAAACTGGCTGGAATTCTTCCGCTAAGATTATTGGAGTTCATAAACAAACGTTCAAGTCTAAACAAGTTTCCAATCTCTTGAGGAATAGTTCCACCAAAAGAGTTACTAATTAGATCAAGTACTCTGAGAAATGAAAGGTTACCAATGGATGGTGATATCACCCCTCCTAATTGAAATCGTCTGAGGTTCAGATGAGTAACTCTCCTGTGCTTGCTGCCACATGTAACCCCCTTCCATTTGCACAGAGGTAATGAGCTATTCCATGAGGACAAGACGCCTCTTGTATCTTCAGAAACTTGAGACTTGAAATCCAGCAACGCTTGTCTATCAGTTTCATCGTTAAAATGATATGCTTCAAGAAACATGAGAGCATTGAAAGCAAATAAAAGAAACAATCTCATTCTTAGCATTTTTAATGAAAAGCTTTTGGTGCTTCTAAAGTTTATAGGAAAGGAAATGTAAGGAAGAAAGCAATTACAAAATGGGGATAATAAACTCGCTCTCATAACGTATACAAAACTACCAGACTTTTTTAAGAACTAAGTCAATGAGCCAACTGCTAAATAGACCAAAAAAAGAAAAGCATTTGAATAGTATTCATGACTTTCTACAGACGGCATTATTTGCCCCATATAATGGGTTTGGAAATTAGACATTATCCTTTTGTCTGGAATATTACGATCACACAAGTCATATTTTTGTCTGAAAGCACACATCATTAGTTTTAGATATGCAGCAACCATACTTGTGACAAACTCTTTCATTAGCATTAATTCAGCCTCTACTTCCCTATGGTTTGATTCTACATTCAGGTGAGAACCATATAGCTTGACAAATGGTGCTTGCACTTAGTATTCCCGTTAACTTATATAAATAAAGCTGGAGAAGACGACAACATGAGTTAATATGTTGGAAAATCTGAAATATGTACTATAGAATTAAATAGTTTACACACAATTCTTTTATTCAATTTTTTCGTAGACCAAGCCAATAAGTTTGAATTGATTGAAGAAAACAAAGAAATGCAATGTCCATATCCGGAAGAACCTGAGTTTACAGCACTAGCAACAAAGGTTCATCTGAGATAGCAAAAGTGTGTATCGTAAGCAAAACATATATATAACAATGATTCAATGGTCTGCATATTCAGCCCAAACAGCACCTTCGTTGTTGAAAAGAATGGTGTCATATATAACTATTATCTATTTCCTGTGGCGTGAACGAAATGATAGGTATCATTCATAACCACCAAGCTTTGGCGCAAGAAATTATTTGTAGGAGGATTGATAGATTTATTAGGGACTCCATCTTGGCTAAAGGAAGAAATAGGAAGTTCTTGCCTCTTATGGAATTATGGCTAGCTAGATCATAGCTTTTTGTTTTTTTGTCAACCTTACTCAATTGATAAGATGTTGAATCAAAGATGAGGTACAATAGTACATTATCCAAAAATACAAGATCTAACACTACCTGTCAGATAATCTGATTTGTGGTTGAGAGCAATTAAAACTAAAGATAGCATAGAGAGAAAGAACTATTAATGCTCTACTTTTTATATTATTTTTTTTGGCAGGAGATTTAGAATGTTTAGCTTGTAAAGTTAACTCTTCATTAATGATATTCACATTCATATAAAAAAAACATATACAGTATAGAAGAATCAGTTACTTTGCAAGCCCAAAAGCCTGTAGACCAATAAATGTGGTCTCTCTGGTCCATAAGTCAAGATTCCAGCCAATCAAACCTTGACTGTTTGTGACATATAAGTTTCGATGTTATAAGACTTGAAACGTTCAACATCACTAAAATACCGGTGGTTTAATTATGAGAGTATATAGCGTACAATATTACTGAAGGAAGTTCCAAAATGACATGTACGTATAGTCACGAGACTAATAGTCACAACTCACAATGCTTTTTTCTTTTGTTTTTGGCAGTATCGAAGAAACAGATGATTACTTGATCTGTGAAAACTTGATATTAATTACTTATGTTCTTAATGTTAAATAAGGATCTCATGTTAAACTCGAATCCTTAGACTAGAAATATAGAATATTTAAAGAATGATCTAACAAGTATATTTCAACCATTTTAGCCACTAAAAGAAATCAATTTGTCCTCTGAATTATTACTTTCCTTCAAAAAAGGCGTGAAACTTGCCTTTTCTTGTGATACGTACTAGTATACTTGTACTTGTATTATTATATACAGTATTTTGTTTACTACTAAGTTCAATATAAATATATATACTTTTTTTTTGTTCAGTACATATTTATACTATTAATAATTTGTCAAATTCGTGACATCGAAAAAGCTTCCAACTTATATCTTTTATATTATAAAGAAAAAACTAAATTTAGATTTGTCTTTGCTATGAGTGGCATTGTATTTTACAATATTTGTTAGGATATTTTGGGAAGATTATCTCAATTTTTATGTATACGACATCATTTCTTTATTTAATAATCGTATTAAATACCGTATTTTATATGTTTATGGTAATTAATGGATAAATTGCAGAAATTTTACTAAAAAAATCATATTCGATTACAAAAAATTTATTATGAAATATTAATACTCATTAAACCTATTCGATTTTTATACACTACTATATATTTTTTTGTATTCAAAAGAAATCAATTTGTATGGTAATCAATCTACATTAAATATAATACTATAACTGATCTTTATTAGTTAAGACTATATTTTAATTTATATTAATTTTCATAATAATCAAAATCAATCAATCAAATAACTATTGTATAAATTTTCTTAATAAAAAAATCAATCAACTAATTATCATATTAATTCCCTGAATAAACAAAATCAATCTATACGGTAAATATATGCTTTCAGACAAAGTAAATGAGAAGATTACCAATTATTTGTATGTATAATTTACGAAAAAAGTAATTAATGACTAATAACAATCCTGTTCATTACTCATGTAAGTTTTTAAACATAACTTATGTAATTATTATTTAATAATTATATAAAATCGTAACTTATATATTTGTATTATTGTCAGACACCTTCTTTGATGGGTACAGAGGACACAAGTGATGATTCAATTAAAGAGAATTTTGAGACACCACATTAACTCGATTTGTGATTTTAATGATTTGTCGAGCACAACAAAAAACGCGAAATTCAATAAGATTAAGATGGAGAAACTTTGAGTTTTAAAAATTATTTGATTATGGTTCTAGTACTTTTAAGTTATTTATTATTTATTATGCAAACTTAGTTTTATTATTTTATCATTAGTTCTTTATTATGTTTGAAACAATTAATTTATCAAACTCCTATTAATTAATTTTTATATTAGCCAATTGTTCATTTATGTTGTATACTAAAAATATATTGTAGGATTGAAATTAATCAAAACAAAAATATTTTTTAAGGAAGATGATGTAGTGAAATATTTATATTTGCCTAATATTATGATCAATCCCCATTTAATTTGATTAAATGTTTTCGTACTAAAATTACTTATCTAATTGTCATAATTAATTTTATTCGAACCATCTTAATGATAGATTTTCAAAAAAAGAAAGTTGCTTATCACTACAAGAAAACAATTTTTTAGAGACTGGCAAATCAGTCTCTAATCAGTCCCAAATGCGCAAAGCGAGACTGATTAGAGACTGACTCAATCAGTCGCTAAAGCTTAGTCGCTAATCAATTCAGTCCCTAATCAGTCGCTAAGTTAGCGACTGAATAAAGACTCCAGAAATCAGTCTCTAAATAGAGACTGATTAGGGACTCCCAAATCAGTCTTACATTTGAGACTGATTTGAGACTCATATAATCAGTCTCAAAATAGAGACTGATTTGAGACTCTCTAACCAGTCTTAAAGTAGAGACTGATTTGAGACTCTTCGGTTAGTCTCAAATTTGAGACTGAAATGAGACTTATATGTCAGTTGATATGTTGTGACTGATTAGAGACTAAGTATCAGTCGCCAATTTCAGTCCTAATTCAGGCGCTAATAATTCAGTCGCTAATCAGTCCCTAAATTCAGTCTCTAATCAGTCTCTAAAATCAGTCTCTAATCAGTCTCTATTATTTATTTTAATTTTTTTTTAATAATTGGTATATTAAATTTATAAATAAAAGACTTTTATATAATAATTAATTTGTTATATTAAAATTGAAAATCAAATATATTACTGAAAGGAAATATCAATATGAATCCGAAATTTTAGAAAATAAAAAGTTTTAATTCAAATGAAAACATAAAGAAAATCAAAAGTCAGGGGATTGATCGTCTTGGTTTGCAGAAGGTCCTGAACCATCAGGTCGAGTAGAAGGAGGAGGCATCATCATCGATGCTAGATGTGGAGGAAAAGACGGGAACTGGCTTTGAAGAAACTGGAGCAGCTGCTGATTTTGTTGCGCTAGGGTAGTCATTTGTTGTTGCGTCTCGTTCTTGTAAGATGCGAACTCATGCTGCAAGTGAGTCAAGGTGTCAGTGACAGCAGAATCGACGCCCCGCTCGGATGATGTTACTGACATGTTTAGGGATCTTGCGGGCACGATCACGATCGAACCTGAAAAAATAAAAAAACACCAAATATAAGTTTAAAAAAACATCGATAATTAAAAAAACGTTTTAACTTCGTATTTATAATTATATTTAAACAAATTTTAGTTCAAAAATACATTTTAAAAATAAACACAATTTAAATCATATATTATTTAGTAAAAAAATGTTAATAACAAAAAAATGTTATAAAAAATTGTTTATAAATATATAAAATTATATATTACTTTAAAAACTTAAAAAAATAATACAAGATGTTTTAAAAATTGTTTAAAATATTTTAAAATCATATATTACTTTTACAACTTAAAAAAATAACAAAAAATGTTTTCAAAATCAATTATAATTATATAAAATCATATATTAATTTAAAAACTTACAAAATTAATACAAAACGTTTATAAAAATAATTAAAATTTTAAAAATCATATATTACTTTTTAAAATTCAAAAATAGAACTAAAAACGTATTAAAATTAATTAATTTATATAAATTGATATATTACTTTAAAAATTGCAAATAATTACCAAAAAACGTATTAAAAATTATTTGAAATTATTAAAAATCATATAATAATTTTAAAAATCATATAATAATCATATAATAATTATAAAAAATCATATAATAATTTGAATTTGGATTTTAATAATTTTTTTATAGGAAAATGGTTTAAAAATTCCTAACAATTCTAATAAGCCCAAATAAAATCCTAATCTATCATTTATATATTCCATCAACCTAAATTACCCTAATCTAATTTGATTCCACCTAATTCTAACAAGATAATATAGTAATTAAGAAAAATTTTGGAAAATATTACCATATGGTTCCTTCGGTTGGAAAAGGATCCAATTTAGGTAGACGAATTTCTCAATTTGGATCCGCAAGAAGATTTTCGAGAGTGAATTGATTGGATTGATTCTCGTGAGAAGAAAATCCATCTTCAAAATGTTGGGTGTTTGTTGAATCAACCCACGGATCTACGTTGGGTTGAGGATGGATTTGTGATGATCCGCCGGAGTGTAGGCGAACCACCGGAAGTCTCGCCGCCGAACTCGTCGGATTTGCGGTGGAGGAGGCGCCTCCGGAGTGTAAACTTCCGGACCTTCCTCTACCTCTTCCCAATCTTGCTCTACCCGAGTTAGACATGGATATTTTAGTGTTTTATGAAGAAAAACGGAAGGATTTGGAGGGTTGGGTTGAGAGAAATGGCGGATTTAGAGAAGAAGAGGCGTAAAAATGAAAGAGAGAAGGAAGAAGAATCACGGGGAAGAAGATGATTGATTTCATTAAATAGATTAGAGACTGATTTTTCAGTCTTTAATCAGTCCCTAATCAGTCTCTAAATATTTGCCCAAAAGAACTGCGGGAAACTCAAACGGTTTCGCGAAAAAAATCAAAAATTATTTTCATTAGGGACTGATTAAATCAGTCGCTAATGAAAAAAATAAATAAAGGTAACACGCGGGGACCGGGTTTCGAACCCGTGACCCCCGCGTGTATTAAGATTTTTTGTGGTAGTCCGGCAGCCACTGGGCTACGAGACTCTTTCGATATTTGTTTACAACATGTTATATATATTATATAAGTAAAATTGTTCGGGTTTTTGAAAATTTCCCGAAAAATCACGGATTTGCAAAATTGATGAAATTGATAAACTGAAATACTTTTTTAGTGTAATGTAATATCGTTTAAGAAGAACAATAACATAAACGTCAATGTGATTTCATATAAATCGATAAAACATTAATTTTAATCATTCCTAAATGTATAGTATGAAATGTAAACATCATATAACAATGTAAATTGCAATTTCGGAATAATTCTAATCGATAAGCATTCGAATGTGTTGTTGTTAATGAATACAACAACAAACATAGTTTCAACAAAATAAATAAACGATAGTAGAATATTTTGATTTTCGATAAAACATGTTAGTGTAATGTAATAACGTTTAAGAAGAACAATATCATAAACGTCAATGTGATTTCATATAAATCGATAAAACATTAATTTTAATCATTCCTTAATGTATAGTATGATGTGTAAACATCATATAACAATGTAAATTGCAATTTCGGAACATTTCTATTCGACTACGTTGGAAAAAACCGATCAATATAAAAATCAGTCACAGTTCAGTCACAAAGTCTGAGACTGATTAGAGACTGAATTTGAATTTTTTAAAATTTTCCGAAATTTTTTCGAATTTTTTTGAAATTTTCCGAATTTTTTTTAAATTTTTTGAATCCCTAAACCCTAAACCACTAATCAGTCCCTAATCAGTCTCAAAACAATTTGAGACTGATCTGAGACTGAACAGGTAATCAGTCCCTAATCAGTCCCAGTTTTAATATGTTTAAGAACACGGACCACGGATTCGAACCCGTGACCCCGAGGGAGTTTGCAGGGATCTGTAGTTATTAGGAACCGCTGGGCTAGTAGAATACTTCGGTAAGCGTCTACGTGCTCTAATATATATTACTTATTTGTTCTATGTTCGGTTTTAGAAATTTTTCCCGGAAATTTGCAGGTTTAGATAATTGACAAAATGATAAGCATTCGAATGTGTTGTTGTTAATGAATACAACAACAAACATAGTTTCAACAAAATAAATAAACGATAGTAGAATATTTTGATTTTCGATAAAACATGTTAGTGTAATGTAATAACGTTTAAGAAGAACAATATCATAAACGTCAATGTGATTTCATATAAATCGATAAAACATTAATTTTAATCATTCCTTAATGTATAGTATGATGTGTAAACATCATATAACAATGTAAATTGCAATTTCGGAACAATTCTATTCGACTACGTTGGAAAAAACCGATCAATATAAAAATCAGTCACAGTTCAGTCACAAAGTCTGAGACTGATTAGAGACTGAATTTGAATTTTTTAAAATTTTCTGAAATTTTTTCGAAATTTTCCAAAAATTTTTAAAAATTTTTTGAATCCCTAAACCCTAAACCACTAATCAGTCCCTAATCAGTCTCAAAACAATTTGAGACTGATCTGAGACTGAACTGTTTTGAGACTGATCTGAGACTGAACAGGTAATCAGTCCCTAATCAGTCGCTAATGAAAAAAATCAAAAATTATTTTCATTAGGGACTGATTAAATCAGTCGCTAATGAAAAAAAAAAAGAAAAGGTAACACGCGGGGACCGGGTTTCGAACCCGTGACCCCCGCGTGTATTAAGAGTTTTTGTGGTAGTCCGGCAGCCACTGGGCTACGAGACTCTTTCGATATTTGTTTACAACATGTTATATATATTATATAAGTAAAATTGTTCGGGTTTTTGAAAATTTCCCGAAAAATCACGGATTTGCAAAATTGATGAAATTGATAAACTGAAATACTTTTTTAGTGCTTGTAATATAATTCTAATAATATTTTTGCAAATACAGTTTAAGAAATTCATAAACTCTGCTAAACCGAGGATTCTCGACACATTATTGGACTATGTAATATAAAATTATTCATCAATATCCGTATCTTCATCATCTGAAGATGACATATTACACTGGAATTCATCTTCTTGTTCTGCATCTCTAACTTCACTATCTATTTGTTCATGTTCGTGTGTTGCTAGAGACAAATTTCCAATCTCAAAATCTTCGACTACAGTCATCAATACTTCAACATCGTTATCTTGTTGTAATAAAGGTGGCACCCGAACTTTGTAGTTGCCAGAATTAGAGACTGAGTTATCAGTCCCTAATCAGTCCCTGAATTAGAGACTGAGTTATCAGTCCCTAATCAGTCTCTAATTTAGAGACTGATTAGGGACTGCTTATATTAGTCTCAACTCAGTCTCTAATCAGTCTCTTATTTGAGACTGAGTTGAGACTGATTGTTTCAGTCTCAAATTAGAGACTGAATAAGGACTGAATTTTTCCGTCGCTGATAAGTCTCAACTCAGTCTCAAATCAGTCTCTAAATTAGTGACTGAACTATCAGTCCCTAATTTCAGTCTCTAAAAAATTGTTTTCTTGTAGTGTATAGATTATGGAGTACCATTAGTTATTAATAATGATTGTGTTCCAAAAATATTGGTCTATCCCCATTTATTTTGATTTAGTATTTTTTGGACTTTAATTACTAATTTCATTGCCATATCTAAGTATTTTCGAACAATCGGTTGTGTGTTGTTATAATTTAGCTATAGTTTTGATTATAATTTTGATTATAAGAGATTCAAAATTGATATCAATAGTATTGATGATGATAGATTCATTTACCATTTATATGGCTATTGTAGTCATTATAATAGTATTGATGATGGTAGATTTGTTTACCATTTATACAGATCTCATAAACTTGGCTAGATGCATACAAAATGAATTAGTCTTTTTTTATAGAAACAAAAGAGATATTATTTCTGGTATATATATATATAATTTATCTGAATTTATTATTAAAGATTTCTTTCCACAATTGAATGATTTTAATCGGTTGTGTGTTGCTATAATTTAGCCATAGTATTCATTATAATTTTGATTATATTAGGTTCAAAATTTTAGCAATAGTATTGATGAGTATAACTAATTATAGGAACTAATTTATACACGATAATAGTTTTCATTTAACAAAACAATTCACTCTAACCTAGATTTATGTTCGAGTTTCTCATTATATAAGTGATTACTTTTCTCAAGTTAAAAAAAAAATCAAACGAAAACACATCTAGTTTTGTAACCAGAAAAAATAGTTTTTCATTCTATCTTAGTTTTTAAACCATTATGTCAATAGTGGAGAATCAAAGTCAAAATCATTTGACTCTGAAAGATCTTTACCAAAAAGTATGACCAAACAACTGAAGTAGTTTTGGTTGATGATCAAGTAAGTTATGATTTATTAATCAGTTGTATACCATCTTATAATTTATTCAAAATTTTCAAAAACACATTTGTTATTTTTTAGGGTTCAAAAATACATGGTATGGTTAAAATGATATGCTTGGAAAAATTTACCTTTTTTGCAAGTGAGATACTAGATAATTAGTAATTTCCAAGTATGCCCAACAAGTGATTTTTTAAGACCAGTATTCATAAGTTCAAGATCCATTTGTCTACACTACTTTAGAAAGAGCAACTCATCTTTTACCAAATAATTTATTTGGTTTAGAATTCGTATATTACAATGAATTACTTGCTGGTAATCTCGATGACAATTACATGATTGATAAGTTTCTTAATTTCATTAATTTAAAATTCGTTGCTTTGTATATTTTAGATCACTTAAAATCAAAATATTAAATAAATACAAAATAAATCTTTTATTTTGCTAACGATTTAGATTTGGCATCATCGAATATTTGCTTACAAATTCTTTTATGTTTCGTTTTACTAAAGAAACGAAAAAAAGAAAATAAAAATACTTTTTTTAACTAATGAATGTTTGTCTACATATGTTATTGGGCAGTTGCTTCATGTTGACAACATGATTGTCACTTATGCTAATGGAAAACAAACTAACCGGATCAATTTTGAGCTTGCTAAGTATGTTTTAAACATCTATTTTAATCTTCTATGTTTAGAAATGTCTACAACAATATTAAAATATCTTATATAAAGTGATACTTGAATTGTGGTTTGAGAGAAACATGTTGAGACTCTGCAGGAGAAGGTTTCATCAGGGTTTAACAATAAGACAATTGTTGTTATGCAATTCTTCAAGATTAAAGTATTTAAAGGTATTATTATTTTCGCATAAATTTAGAGTTTCCGTCTCAAATCATGCGATTGATTATGCTAATATAATGTCTAAATTTTAATAATTGCAAGCGTGATATCGGTATCTAATGCTTTTGACTGTATACGGTTGTGGCTTGATAATGAAACAATACATGATGTGTTAGCATTACGATCCACTAACATGTTTATCACATTTGCTTATTGTAAAGCTTAATTTTTATGAATTTGTATTACTTTTCTTCAATTTTAGTCTTCTAGATGATGACTTGCAGTTGGTTATACTTCCGTCACTTGAGTTATCTGAATATCCTTCTATGTGTGTTCTGGGAGAATTCTTTAGGCGTTTTCCTAAGAAAACAATTAAGGACCTTTCTAATACGGTTAACGTAAATAAACTTTATCATTTGATTAATATTTTGATATATATACAAACTACTTCATATAATACTTAACATTATTATCTTTTATTGTAGATCGGATCATATGTTACTATGATTTCTAAACTTGACGTAAATTACGATTATGGGTGGTGCTATTTGAGTTACAAAATATGGAACAAGAAGATATTTTTTATTGATTATTATGAAGGAGAAGATGATGATGGTGTTGAGGTTTTGGAAATTGTGTATGGAATTGTGCAAAGAGTAATTCAATTTTAAATATAACTCACAAAATCATTATTTTTAAGATGTAATACTTTTAAAAATCATAACTAAAGGTTTTATTATTATTATTATTAGGTACATTCGTTGGGTATTAAAAGGGAAATGATGATTCAATTAAAGAAGATTTTGAGACATCACATTTAAAAGAAATAATGAAATCGTACAATTAGATGATGATTCTAATTATATATTGAGCACAACAAAGATCTTGAAGCTCAAAAAAATTAAAATAGAGAAGTTTTGAGCTTTATAAACTATTCAGATTATTTATTATTTATTATTTAGATTAAGTTTTAAGATTTATGATTATTTACATTCGGGTGCACCAAAGTGTGCCCTTTTTCTAATGTTCTTTCTCTTTTCTAAACAGTAAGATCTTATCTCTTTCCTTTCCTTCAACGATTTAGATCTTATATTTTCCCTAATTTGGATCTTATTTCTAGATTTTCTATTAAGATATGTGAATTATCTCCCATAATATTTGGCATAATATTCCCGAAAGATATTTCTAGATTTTCTATTAAAATATGTGAATTGTTCCTTAGACATTTTTACTTAATTGTTTTATGGACCGAGCTCAATTAACTTATTGGACCTGGCAGATGAACCTCCAACACCTATTTAGAAAGCTATGTACTATAACTACATGATCCGATCGCGAGAACCGTAATTGAAAAGTCTCGATATGAATCATGGATCCCAGAACCATAACTGAAAAATAGACTTTCTAACAGTGAACGCGTTCACTATCACAGTTTTAGTCTTGTTTTTGTTAAATTTGTAACAACGTTGTTGGTTTTCGATGAATGTTGAGAAACAAAAATGTTTCTTTCATCGGTTGACCTAAATTTACCTAGGCAACCAACCGATCAGGTATATAATGTAGGCCCATGAAGATTCTACTGGGCCTTTATAAAAGACATACGATAAATGATTAATGACGTCCGAAATAAGCAACTACGTCGCGGAGAAAAAGGAGAAGAAATTAACCTTAGGGTTCACATTGTCCATCACCTGTCCCGTCGTTTTCCTCACCGCAGACGGCACGCAATCCTTAATTTCGACGTTACACACATTTTCTTACAGTCTCCACAACGAAAGTGACGACAAAAAGCTAACCTTATTTCAAACTAAGAAATTTCTATTTCTATTTCTCTCTAACTGTTTACTATTCTTGTAAAGCTAAAACTTTAGACCAAAATTAAATTGGTTATGTTTAGTTCAATTTCTTCGGTTAAGTAAAACCGGTTTGTTATCATTCTTATTATAAGTAAGAATGTGTTTTGTATCTGTGACATTATTGATTCAATGAAAATAACAGATTCACTTCTTCTTCTTCCTCTCTCTCGTACCATTGTTAATCTCTCTCTGTAACTCTAACACAAATCATTTTTGATTGATGGCAATCCCCGACAGAGCCGTGAGCTTTGTCCGACGAAGGCTCCTTCCAACGACACTAATCCATGTCACGGCTCTCGACGGTATCGTTAACGTTAACTCTCTCTTCTCGCTTGCTCTTTTCCTCGGTCTCACCACAAACGGAAACATCACTTTCCTAATTTCATCACCCGTCGCAGAGAACCAACATCTCCGCCTATGTGTAGCCGCAAAAGGCAACGCATTAGCGGAGAGGTTAGTCTCAAGCCACGTTTACTCCTTTAGTTTCTTCCTTTTCTCTAGCCTCATCGCTATGTCTCTCAAGCAAGCAATCAGAACAACAACAATAAACGGTAATGTTGTGGCAGAGGAGGCGCGTATGTAAAACGCCGGAGTTGGGCGCGTGAACTTGGAAGCTTTGAGAATGGGAATCGTGGTTTCTTGTGTTGCGTCGGTTTTGGGATGTGGCTTTTTGACATTGGCGTTACTTGATCTTATTCAGATCAAGTTTGGACCTTTGGATGTAAGAGAAGCTTTGAGGCACTTGCTGCTATTGTTCCTTTGGTTGTGCTTGTTCTTTCTGCACTTGTTATCTATGTGTTACTTGTGCTTTATGCATTTCTTTATTAACCCTTAATGGGCTTTAGACAAATTTGTGCCTTATAGGTTTGAGTTTCAGATTCCATCAATTTCGTAGCTAGAGAGAATCCTCTGTTATCTGTTTTTTGATATGAACCCTCTGCTATCTTACAATAGGTTCTAGATTCCAGTGCATTTAAAAGTAAAAGAACATAGAGATAAGCATTACATCATTGTTCTGTTCAACTTGATGTTCTTCTTCTTCTACAGAGACACACTTTGGGAAGCTTCTAATAATATAGTGAACCTGCGAAGATGGCGAGTTGGAGAGTGGGAGGAGTATTAGAAGGAAAAAGAACAGAGACATGAAAACATATAATTATTTGGTTATGGTACATATAATACCTTGCCACCAGTTTCCTCTCGAGGCTTCATCATCTCTTGCGTGATCCTTTTTAACCTGATGGATTTAAAGTTTTGAAAAGTCAAGGATTTTGTCTCTTCTCTGAAAGAACCAAATATCAAATTGATTTTGACATGAATCACATAGGGTAAGTGAAAGTGAAGATAACTCACTGTAGGGTAAGTATGTTTGTGTGTGGATTGAGAGTGAACATCTTGACCACCGTAGTAAGCAGATGAACTTAGGTTGCAGGTTGCAGATTCTTTATGTTGTTCTATGTCGAAAACCAAAGATATAATATACTCATTAGACTTTTTTGGACTGGAATGTTATCTTGACTAAAGAATGGTGAATCTCACCAAACCAAATGAAGCAACTTGAAAAATTCTCAAGAATGACAAGTGTTTAAAATGGATCAGAGCATTTTCTATCAAAACTTGGTTGAATATAAAGTCAAAAGAACCATATTGACTCAATAAGAGCGACAAGTTTTATGAGGTTTAACTCAACAGGTCCAAAGACAAAAACAGTTGGAGAAAGTGATACACACTTTTTAATACCAATTAATCAACAAGTGCAACACGTCAATATAGTACTTGAAGTCGAATCCATAGAGAATTTAGAACCAACACATTAGGATTGCAAGAATTTGAACTTAAGCTAAATTGATAGATAAATGAATTGAAGTGAAAGACTACTGAAAACCAAACAATACATAACCTAACAAAGATCAAACAAATTCAACAAGAACAAATGACCAGCAAAGGCAATTGATCAAAAAATAATTAATTGAATTAATAATGTTTAAAGATTCATTAAGAAACATCCTAGGGCATGAAACACTCAATTAGACCAACCCACTTCCATGACATTGAATCCCTTCATCAATGAATGAATCTAGTTAAACTTCCATTTGCAAAATCAAAGATCAATAAGCAATAAACTCAAGCTCACTAAGACCACTAAACACTCTAACTTCATCTTCCAATGGCTAGGGAAGCTTAGCTTACAAAAAAGTTATTCGAGAATTTTCACAAACACCTTCTGGACAGAAAATATCCTAGCCTCTAGATTTAAGTGATCAAGATGAATCTAGCATTAAGACCACTCTAAGTGAAAGAATCTATAGATCTATCAACTTAAGCTCAAGGTTCAACCATCAAATCCTAAGATCTACCTAACCATTAACATATCACTTCACTACTCAAACATCACAATTGAAGAACATAACAAGGAAAATGAAATAAGCAAACACATAAACATAATGAAAGAATAAAGAGAAAAGATGAACAAGTCTCAATAGATGGGAGATGATGATCCAAAGATCATCATCCAATAGGGTCTCCACCTATTCTCTCTCTCAAAACTCTCACCCTAAACCCTAAACCCTAAACCCTCTAAGGTTTTTTTTGGCTAGAAAAATAAAGAGTGATGTTCTAAATCCTTAAACAATAGGGTTTTTAAGTTTAAAAACGAAACCGAGTCGGATAAAATGAAGAAAAATGTGTTTGTTGCTGTTGTCGACCTCATCATCGACCAAGAGGTCGACATTTTGCTAGAGGGATTTTTTTGCGCGTTTGTGCAGAAATATCGGCCTCTCCATTGGGCAGGAGGTCAATATTTTTGAACATTTGAGTTTCTGTGCAGAAATATCGACCTCTCCATCGGGCAGGAAGTCAATATTTTGAGCACTTGAGTTTCTATGTAGCTTTAAATCATCTGAAATGACTCAAGAAATGCAAAATATGCAAATGCATGATCCTAAAACTCTAAAATGTAAAATGTACCAAAAACTAATCTAAAATGAGGATTAATAAATGTTAAATGATGTCAAATGAGACAAAATGATAGTGAAACTAAGCTAATATCTACATATATCAGAAAGGCTTTTCCGCTGACCTGAGGACCCATGTTTGGTGCTTAGATTGTTTCTTGATGTTCCCTGAAAACTCGAGAAAGTGGAAAGTAAGAATGAAATCCAAGAATAGATCAGGAAAACAAAGAGGTAAGTAACAGAACAAAAGTATGAGAGAAGAGAAAATTTAATGGAACCTTGGATTGAGGAAGGAAAATGGAGTTGAAATTAGCAGAGGCAATAGATTCATTGGGACCAAAGAGTTGACAAGTTAAGGAAGAAGACGATGATGATCCAAGTTTTCCTTTACCCTCCATTACAAGAGAAATGTGTTCTTAAAACTAATCACTTAGAAGGAAAAGAAAGAGAAGATGATAGTGTGTAGCCACAACAAGATCAATGGATCTATATATACACATATCGACAATGCTACAATTATAATCTGAATTCTTAACTTTTGGTCGGTTTTAGATTTTGTCCCCCACTATCAATTTGATTTAGTTAATTCGGTTTGCTTTTTCTTGTTCTCGTCAAATATTCGATCATAAAGAGCCAAACTTTAGCTTCTTCAGTTCACTTATCTTAATTGTACAGTATTTTCAGAAAAGAAGATTTTGGCGGATAATCTTCATAGATTCTACCGCTAATGTCAAATAAATAAAGTATGGTCAAATGTTCTTTGATTCCAAACCAAAAATGTTCTCCTTGTCTCTTCAAGTGGATGCCATAATGTATATTTATATCCTTCCAACATTCTGAGAGGCCAGAGAACTGTGGAAAATGTAGAAAAGTTCTCAAGATGGAATCTTTTTTTATAAAGATGATGGTTTCACAAAAGTTCAATCTTTGACTAATCTTTAGGAGTATCAGAACGAAGGAATCGAAGTCGATACGTTATCTGGTCTCGTCTAATTAACTAAGACTTTTTCTTGTGATGTAACAGTTCGTTTACCAACTCATTTTGTCTCCCAACTTGCACAGATCTACTTATACTTCTTCAAGATAACACATTTTGGATCTTAATCCACATTGACTTCTCCTGTTAATATTGTTCAGACTAGGGGTGTTAATGTCGGTAAGTCCACCCCATTTAAATTTATACTCAGATAATCTTATCCATTTGAACCCATTTAAATGCTTTGTACCCATTTAACCAACAAAACAATAATTAAATAATTTGATTATCTAATTGATTATAAATTGCAGAACTAACAAAATAAATAATGTTTTTAAATATATAATTAAAATTTATCTCGAACAACCAATAATTTATATTAGTGTTGTTGATGTATCACCAAAAGTAAAATAATACTATAGACTAAATATTTATAATTCAAATAAATGAACTCATTTACATGTTTCGTATATAATTAATAATCTACGCTCTTTACGTATTGTTTGGACAGACCATAATTGTCAACTTATTAACTATGTTCATAATCATGATCATACAATTATGTAACATGGAAGCTGATCTAATGGACTATATATTTAGAAAATAGAAGTGTCATCAGAATTAATCCTGACCCCTATGTCTAGCTCCTTGATATATTTATGATTATTATGCTTAAATCAGAACATATAAAACATGATTCCAATTTATTACAAAACATAGTTCGTATAAAAATATAGTGATAAAAATTCTATCAAATTAGGATAATGCTCAGAACCCAGGGAAAAATCTGATAAAGACAAGAAGATGAAGTAATCAAATTTTATAATTGTTAGTTTAAGGTTAAATTTATGTCCATGATTAATTGGAAAGACATTGGAATGAATGATAATAATTGATTGGTTTGTACTCATGTTCCTATACCTAGACGTCGAGAAAAAAAAAACTGACTGGTCAGTTATGTAAATGGGTTTAATTGGGGACCCATTTAATTAATTAAAAGCCCATTTAAAAAATGGGTTTACTAAACCCATCTAGACCCATTTAATATATTTTTACTAAATAGGTTTATATGGATTCAATTTAGTACAAAAGACCCATTTAATAAATGGGTTTGTAAACCCATATTAACACCCCTAGTTCAGACCTTGCACACTGCACACGTCACAGATGAATAACAGTTAAAAACCTTTCCTGTGTTTCATTCTGCAATTCAAGACTCAGAATGAACTTCTTTCACATTGCCCAAAAGACTCAATACTTGATAAGTGGAGAGAAACACAATTCCGAGAACAATTTGGCAATAAGATAGAAGAGTCGAGTTATGTGCATACACACCTCAACATCTACCAAATATCTCTTCTGGTGGATCATAAGCATGTTTCTCAGGAAACAACTCTTCGAAATCCTTCTTCACTTTGTTTCTAAGAAGCGGATGTGGCAGTAGCCCCTTTAAGAGAACTCTAAATGGCAACTCTTCTGGCGGATCTGGGGATTTCAACATGTCTTCATATACATTCATTGCATCAGCGGGACATCCATCTCTAAGAAATCCTCTGATAACCTCAGTATAAGTCTGAGAATCTGGAAAGAGGTTTTCTTTCTTCATTTTTTCCCACAACGCCATTGCTTCGTCCATTCGTTTACTCTTTGCTAAAGATACTATAAGGTCCTTGTACATAAACACATCGGGTTGGTACCATTCTTGCTTTTGGATCACTTCAAACATCTGTAGATTAAAGAAGTTATCATCAACAAAAATGCATGAATTAAGAGCTACAAAAAGAAACAAACGACACAAACGACTTGGGAGAGACACACAACCATAAGGAATATGCGTATATGAATTTATTAATCATACAACTACCCTAATGTCAGCTCTGTTCAGACATTTCGTCGAACAGTTCACGTGCATCACCATGGAACTCTGTATCTAACCAAAATTGATCGTATTATGTAGACAGAAAAACAGAATATTACAATGAAACTATACAAAAACGGAAACACGATCCTAGTAGCCAACACAGCTCGAGAATTTCCCCAAACAAACACCCTCATGGAATCAAACTAAAATATAGCCGAAGCGAAAAATCTTGAGAGACCCAAAATGAAATTTTGAAAAAGTGAAGAAATCACCTTGACAGCTAGAGCAGTCTCTCCTTGTCTTTCAAGCTCGCCGATAACAGCTAACATGTCTAATTTCAACAATCTGAAAACATGGGTCTTTATAAACTTCTCCAGCTTCTCGTCGTCTTCTTTCAATCTCTTAAGACCCAGAATTACAAAAAGAGCCTCTTTTCCGATTAGCTTCTTCCCTCTCCAGAGAGGACCCCTTGGTCTCCCGTCATGGAACCGAGAAACAAACACCGTGAAGGGTTTCAAGGGAATCGGGTGAAGTAGTGTCTTGGGTTTCAGATTCGAGAATGAAATTCGATGTATAGGACTTTTAGTTAGGTTTTGGAAAAGAATTGAAGCGAAAGTTGGGAAGTTTCGCGAGAAGACGCGAATAGCTAACATCTCTTGGTACTCTCAAGGTGTGAAACCCGTTTCTTTAGTTCTCGCCTCTCGGTACGGATCAACGGCTAAAGACTAGTTGTTCACAACTACTCTCCTGATAAAAGATGGATTAAAATAATTCATTTGGAAAAAGGAAATAAGGTGTTTTACTTCAATAGTCTTTGGGGTTTCCATGTAAATTGGTAACAGCATAATTATGGTAAATGCCACATCTGGCATAATTTTTTTTAATATAAAAATTTGTAGAATTACTTAAAATCAAATGATAATAATTAAATTTTCTAGCATAATTTCTTTTAAAAAAATTAGATCGACAAAATCAAATTTATAGTCAAAATATATCAAAAAAAGAATTTTAAAACCGAGTCCGAACCAAAATAAGTGAAATATAACAATACATTAGTTAATTCTTTTTATTTTACTTTATAAGTTTTATTATATACTTTTTACTTTTATAAGTTGATTATATGCTTTTTACAACAAATTAATTACAAAAAAAATTGTAGTTAAAAAAATTAAGTACAAAAGAAAAAATAAGACTACGTCAACCGAGTATCTCTGATTTGGAAAAAAAAAACTGAAATTGAACAAATGTTAAATGAATTTTGGATTTATTTATAATAAATTTGGAGTATCGTTATATCAAACTGGTGCATCCCTTACACGCGTTTAGCGTGAAAATTTGTCAAATGTATAGAGTAATATTTGTACAAGATCCAAAATATTAAAAAATGGAAGTAGAACACTAAAATGGAAATAGGACTTTATATTTACAAAAGCAATAGGGAAACATATTTGGATTATAGAAAGTGATTAATATTAACGGTTTGATTATAAGACTTTGATTTTTTGAATCAGTTTTTAGTTTGATTTAGCTAAGCACTATTGTGCATGTATAAGTTCTTTTCTCTCTTTTTTATTCACTTAACTAGATTATGAATTCAAACAATCCATTTTATTTTTCAACAAATTTCATGATTTTCTTAATACTCAAAGAGAAGATTATAGCTAAATTAGTTTTATATTTGGTTTGATTTTATATGTTATTTATGTTTTGTAGTATTGTATGTTCTATTTTCTATAAGTTTGCATTATTGTAATTTTATTTTAATTATAAGAGCTTATAGCTCTTCTTAAATGATTTATAATATATTTTCTGTTATTTTTTATTATTGTTATTATAAATTATATAATTGCATTAATAATTAATTAAAAAACTAAATATATTTAATATATTGATATTTATAAACCCTAAAAATCATATGAAATTTTCTTAACATTTTACAATATTAAAAATGATACTTTAAATAAAAATTAGTATATTAGTATATTTATAAAATATATAAGTGGCAAAAAATAAAATTTCTTAAATTTATAAATATTATATTAATGAGAGATTTAGTGAGATACTTATTAGGTTTCTTATCAATGGAAACCAAAATTAGTATGTGGTTCTCTAATTAAGTTCTAAAAAAATATTAATATTATATTGCTGAGAGATTCAATGAGTGTCACCATTGGAGATACTTGCAGTGAGTTTACTAAACGACAACGTTTACTACTCTTTGTTAGCTTCCCATCATTACACTTTGGGTTTTAACTAGACTTGTTCCCCTACAAAACGAATTTTTCACTCAAAACGGCAGTGGAACTATGATCAGAAACTAAATGATATAACACTGGAATCACTCCAACTTAGGATCGCTCAATGAACTAGAGATTTCAAGCTTTGGCTTTGCGGAAGGTGGAAGGAAACTAGAAATGGAGACAAAAAGGACATTGGCTCTCTCAATCAACGGACGACCAGAGAGACATTTATCGTACAACAACTCTGTCAGCTTCAAATGAGACTAGTGACTCGCTTACAAGACTCAGTTGATCACACGAACTAACTCAAAGACTCACACTTTGAAAGAAAACACTTTGTATTCAAAATCATAGGTAATAACTTGAAAATGCAATGAGGACTAGATGAGTTTATATAGAACTCGTACAGAGAAAAAGCCAACAGTCATGAAGCCAAATTTTGAAAAGAAATACTCAAAATTAAATAAGGAGTAGCTGTCTTGATGTCCTAGGAGAGTAAATGACTCCAATGTGCACACGTTCAAGAAAGGAAAGATGAAGTGCAAGAGGATTCACCCAATCTATTAGTGCTGCTGCATTTCGGAACATATTTGGAAGCTTCTAGATGATATACACATTCTCCAGAGGTTCTTTAAAATAAGTGGGTAGCGGACTTGCCGTAAACTTATATTGGTTTTATATGTTTATGAGTAGTGTTATATATGTGTATGAAAACACGATAGTTCGAATTGAAGTAGACTATCTTCCCACCCTTTTTATAACATAAGACGACAAGTCAACAAGGCCATGTTGCAGCAAAAGTCTCCAATCCGCCCATCTCCTAATCTTGATTGCTTTAATTTTACCTACTTTGTTTGTTGATGTTCATAATAAAAAACTTATCCTGAACAGTCAAAATTAACAACAAACTTATCCTGAACAGTCAGAATTAACAAGCATAATTGAAGCTAACATTGAAAAAACAGCAACTGGTTCTGACTTATCACTCCTTTGCATAAACAACAATGGGACTTCTCACAGAGTGGACACCATCAGACCAGATCAGATGTGCGGACACAAGTTTTTCAGCTTCCGGACCTTTGCCTGAAACGGTCACTGTGAATGACTTCTTCTCGTACAAAGACTTGAGAGACAAGACATCCGGAACAACCTTGACTTTGAGTTTGGATCCGTCTACCTTTGCCTTGTATGTAGCATTAGCCATACCGACGTTAGTGACTGTTCTATGGAAAGTCAGTTTGAACGGTGTTGTCGCTGATACTTGAGCAGTCATCGAAGGATAGTTTAGGTTTCGGGGTAAATATTTGGTTTGTTTTCTAGTGCAACTGCTGCTATCACCGGAGATGAGTCTTAACTTCTTTCCAGTATAATTCAAACCACAGAGAAGAGAAATGTGATCGGATTTATTAGCTTCATAGACGAGTCCAGGATGAATTGCAGTTACTGGATCAACATGACCTGATCCGTAAGCAAACTCGGCCAACTCGTTAAACGAAGAAGTAGATGCATTCATTGGCCAAGCTGCAAGAAAACGGAGTATTATGAATTTTTCCTTGCAAAACAAGAAAATTGCCGGTAGTCCTAAAACAGAGTGAATTTTGTTTTGTTTACCGGTAGTCATGATGGCAGATTGGATCATGGAAGGAGACCAGTGTGGGTGGAATGTTTTTATGTAGGCAGCTACACCAGCAATGTGCGGACAAGACATTGAAGTTCCGGTATCAACAAAGTACTTTACACGCCTTGTGTCTGATTTGCCCGCTGGGGCATCAGGAGAATAGGCAGCAAGGATCTCTGATCCAGGCGCTGTTATATCTGGCTGGAATTCAAACTCACATTCAATCATATGCAGAGCTGGTAGAGTGACAAATACTAATAATCAGAGTTTCTCTGTTTGTTTCCATACCTTCAAAATATCAGGAATGATTGTGTTTGGACCACGGGATGAGTAGGATGCAATGACGGGAGCTTTCTGGTTAAAGATTGTCTCACTTCTCAGAACAGTGGCTTTGGGGTTTCTGGCCAAGACCAAAACACATCAAGCTTTAAGATGGAGAATTTGTAAGAAATAGAATAAACCAAAGAGACGTGATTTACTTTGTTGTGTTTATATACGAGAGGACAGTGTTATAGTCGTCTTTCGAAAGAACAGAGACTGGAAAAGGGAAGACATTTGCGAAGTCTTCATTGCGTCTCAGAACAATGGACGCTACGGCTCCCATAGCTTGAGCTTCATCAGCATTTGCTGGGAAATCACATAACACAATTTTTCCTTTCACACGTTTACTATCTAGACAACCTGGATTGCAGAACCTGAAACCGCAGTTTCCAAGTAAGCCGGTTAATGTAAGAGCAAAATCGATACGAAGATGTATGTTTCTTGGGATAGAGATTACCCAGCGGAAGCAGCATCGCAACTCTTCGAAGCAGCTGATTCTCTGTACACCAAAGGGTACTTTTTTCCTTTCAGATCAAACGAATTTACAGATCTTCCCTGTTTCACAACAAACATTAATGTTAAAAGCATATGATGGTTGTCTTAAAGGAATAAAGATCTGTTTCTTGGTACTCACGACAAATGTCTTGCCGTCTCCTAGAACAACTTTGGTGACAAACGCACGGTTCGTATTACTAGCAGCAACAGTGAACATCCACGGAGAAATGCTTGCGACTGTACTACGTTCCGGACCATCATTCCCTGCGGAATTTACTGTAAGGATTCCGTTGGCCATGGCATGAAAAGCCCCGATTGCGATCGGGTCATGCTCGAAGGGAGAAGCCCTATCTCCACCGATGGAAATGGTTATGATGTCCACATTGTCCGCTATGGCATCATCGAATGCCGATAGGATTGCTTCAGTTTCGCATCCACTGGTGCCAGCTTCACATACTTTATAAACAGAAATTCTTGCAGCTGGGACGCCACCTCTTGCGGTTCCATTGCCGAGTCCGTAAAAGCTCACGTCCTTCACAGCATTTCCAGCCGCAGTTGATGCTGTGTGTGATCCATGTCCCATGTTGTCCCTCGCTGAATGAGGAAGCCCCTCTACTTTAGGTGTGTAATACCGTGATCCAATAAGCTTGCTACATACAACATATAAACAAGTAAGAAATTGACAAAACCCAAGCTACTGGATTTTACGATCGGTTTGATGGGTTTTGTACTTGTTGCAAGAGAAGTTTTGTCCGCCTTTACAAAGACCTTTCCATTTTTTAGGTGGAGGACCAAAGCCTTTCTCACTGAAGCTTTCAGATTCAGGATAGATTCCACTGTCGATGACACCAATGATTGTATCACTCTCTATGATATTGTTTCGCTTCGTCGTTTTGCTTTCCTTGAGACCCATGAAATTCCACGAACTTGTTGTTTGGAGCTTAAGTTTCTTGCTAGGAAATACAGACACAACTCCTTCCATACCTAAGAAAATGAACACAAAGATCGATATTGCAAAAGAGCTAAAACACATAGTGCTTAATCTGAGTAATTGCACTTACTTTCTAGAATCTCTCTTTCAGATTCGCTTAGCCGAGCTGCGAATCCATTGAAACTTCTTTTGTAACTTCGAACCAAACGATTCTCGATCGAACTACAAAAGAAAAAGACATATTACTTTGTTATGGGATTTTTGTCGACCTTGGGATTCGATTTGATAAAATGAAACCAGTGCCAATAATTATACCTTTCTCCGATGACCTCTTGAAGAATACTGGTTTGATGGGACATTGGCATGTAGTCTGCACGAGCAGGAAATGCACCCATATATATTATATACACCTACAAAACATCATCATCATCATCACCACCACCACCATCATCAACATCATCAAGTCATACATAATTCGTGTAATTAGAACCATTAGATGATGATAATAATCAAATCACCTGTTTCTCTTGTTCATCATTGGCTGCTGAGGCCAAACTCATAAGCAAGGCAAAGAGACATGAGAGGAGATAGCAGGAGCTTGTGGCTTTTGCCATTTTTATTGAATTAATCTTTTTTTTAAGAAAATAGAATAATTGTGAGATTAATGAAATGATTATTTGTAGGGAAATATTATGTAGGGAGAGGGGTCAAGAACGCAATCAAAGGCCTTTAAATTTATTTCGCTAATTATCTCATATATTAATAGCACAACATGATGTATATACCATATTAATAATTTTCATCGTAGCGTTTGATTTTCTACCCTTTTTTTGTTCCAATATTCTGGCACCATTTTTAAAAATTATTACTGTTCATCATGAAAATAGGAAAATATTAAATAGAAAAAGAAACTCAAGTCAAAACAAGAAATTAGACATTATTTAAATTTGGTAAGAAATTTCTTTTTAATGGTATGCATATATCTCAAGATTCTAAGCTTTTTTGTAAAGTTTGTTTCCGATTCTGTAGTTTATCAGAGAATCAGGTTATATGTCACATATAGTTTGTAAATTCTCCCCCTTGTGTGTCATTTAAATGAAAATTTATGATGGTGACCAAAGACAAAAGAGATATATTTTAATGGATTTATAAATCGTTACAAAATTATATTTCATTCAAATCATTGAAATCATGTGTTATTGATTCTATTACTTATATATAATATTTAAAATCATCTCTTGTTCATGTTTTAAAAATTCGCATAGTTTTTTTTTTTTTTAATGCATTAACTTGAATAGATTTGATAGTGAATTTTACTGAAAACAAAAACTTAAATCCTTTATCAGACATTGTTATTTGAGTTGGATTTTCAAAATTTAAATTTGTATAAATTTAAAATTAATAAATTTTACATATTTTAAAATTTTACTAGAAATTCTACACACATCATCAACTAAGTCCCATTTAATATATACTACGATTCAACCCGCATATGGATCAACAAGACCTGATTCATAGCCTAAATGCTCAAATTATAGTTGGTGGGATTCGAACTCCTCACCTGGTCTCTAGCTAGATCAGGGACAAGCCAACTGGGCTACCTGCTTCTTGGCAAATTCAATCCGCATTAAAACGAGAGATTTGATATTTTTTAATTAAACACTAAATAATATTTAATTTTGTATCAATAACTCACACAAGAGTTAGAATAAACAAGATTCAACACAACAAACATCAACATTTTCGAAAAAGCGAACCAAAGACACTTAAGAAACCACACGGTCTAAGGTTCTACAATTTGAAAGAGAAGGATTCATCATAATTTTACGCACTCTAGTTCATAAGAATCAAGTGTGATTTACCATGGTTCACAATTTTTAAAGAGTTGATTCAAACCGCCACAACATATCGAAAATACAATAGATTTTATGACTCTACATTTCACAAAAAAGAGAGACCAACCCAAAGTTTTCAAGCACATAGTTTGAACTCAAGAATCTTGTGAAAAACAAGTCTTGAAATGGAGTTTGAACTTGCAAAGATTCAGCAAGAAAGAAAAATCAACTTTTTGAAATCGGTTCAACCTATTAAAAGGAATGAAGCCAAGACAATTTGAAATTTGAAATCAAGAGGTTAAACAGTAACCAAAGAGTGACTTGGAGATGAGAATTGAGTCTGAGGAAGAGATAAGAGAGGTAATGGGCTCAGCTAACCGAGACCCTAAGTGATTTTCAAAGAGAAACACTAAAGATATCGATGGATAAAAGCATGAGTCTCTCTAGTTCTTCCTCTTCCTTGTGGTTCTTCACCACACCAGCCTTTCCTCTCTCTTCATGGTCACAAAGCAGAGATTTTTCACTTTGAAATCCATGAAAGACATAGCAAGAAACGCTTTGAAGAAACAATTTTTCGAAAAATACTTTGAAAAATATTTTTTCGGTTTGAAACCACCAAGAACACAAAGAACTTCAATTTTTCTTTTGAAAGCTCAGACGTGGAGATGATATGATACTCCTCATTGTCTCAAGAAAACGATTTTAGAAAAGAAATATCAACATTTTGCAAAAATCGGTTTGAAAAATAATTTTGGAAAACGTTTTTCAAGCAACAAAACAACAAGAACACAAAGTCACCATGGTTCTTACTCTGATACCATGTTAGATTTGCGGAAATATAAGTGGAAGAATAAGAGAATGAGAGATTTGTTTGGAAGAATAGAGAATATAGATTTGTAACCAAGAGATTTGAGAACCAAAGATTAGAGAGAGTAAGGCCATAAGACCGAGATTAGAGAGAAATTTTATTGTCTCTTAGAACTTTACAAATGAGTATACAACATATATATAATGAAGCTAGATAAAACCCTACCTATACAAGCACATATACATTCGCACATACAAACAACTCACAAGGGACAAGAATTACCCAAATAAGTAACTTGCTTTTGGTCTTCACTTGAAAAAGGAAGAGAGACATTTCCTCTTTGGTCAAACAGTCACATTTGTCTTAAGAAAAACAAATGACTTAGTTTAGCACCATATGACTCTTTCTAGTCACTTCCCAACCGAATCTAACATGTTTACTAGCCTTCTCCATTTAATCTTGACGAGTAAACATTCATTACTTGAGACTCTATTTGGTTCCTTGTGTCACACTTAATTGTTCCTTGCTTCACAAGACTTCTATGTTCACTTGAGATCGTAAGTGTAAATACTTGCGGATCTCTTTGCTTCCTTGTATTACATTTTTCATTTCCTTCCTTCACAATATTTAACATATCACGCATCACTCCACCAGCCGTGGTTGCATCCGGGTTACCATGAGATGCTCCATGTGTGTTTACTTTTCCCATATTTTTTTATTGGTTAAACAAGTATTAAATAAACTAAAAGTAATATTTTTATATAAGAAAAATTACAAAATTAAATAATCTAATTTTATTTATCAACAATTAGATGGACAATATTCGTTCTATAGTCAAAACACACTCCCTAAAAAAAAATTCTTCCACTTATAGAGAAGAGGAATCAGATCCCGGTGTCTAAAAATTTGTAAAATATACACTACCACTGACCCACCTGTTCTTGATTGACAATCGTCTAATTCAATACTAAAGAACTATGTAATACTTATTTATTTCAGAAATTGCACTTTAAATAACACTTTACTTCCTCTAATCCTAGTTTGCTAGAAGCCATAGGCTAATAAACATGACCCTTAACCAAAAAACATGACCCCTTTTATTCTTTCCTCCCATTGAAATTGTTCGAAAACATTTTTAAAAAGTATTCTTTGTTTTCTTTTTGAACACTTGAGGTGACTTATTATTATTGGCATTATTGCCAAAACCCAAGAAAATCATTGCCATAATGTAATTTTATTTTATTTTATTTCTGGTCAAGGCCCTAATGTAATTTATAAAGCTCAAATATTTGTATGTTCCTGTAAATCTGTATTAGTTTGGGAACATGCATTTCATTTGTTTAGCCAGCCTGCTTGTGAGTTGTGAATCATTAGTTGCCACACCAACACGATAACTGAAGTCTTTGTCCATTTCTTAAATACGACCTCGTTTTATTCCCTAAACGCAGATACGTACAGACCACGCGTATATATATACACAATACAATACACCCTTTTGTTTTTTACTTTACTGCTTCTTCGCGAAGAAGACGAAGAAGAAACCCAACTTATTAGACAACAGTTACTCAGAACTTTTCCACATTCCACCATTGATTGAGAAACACTAAGGAGAACAAAATTAAGGTCTTTCAATAGAACTTCCTTTCGTTCTTTGTAGATCTGAAGTGAGGCGTTGAAATTTGATTTTTCTTTTTTTCTCGATTCATCCCCATTTTTCTTGTTGTCCAGCGAAAAAAGGTACACGAATCGTTTCGTATTTTGATATCTATAATTTCGTTGGATCTGGGTTTGATTTTGGAAAAGACTTACGAGAGTCCTTTTTTCAAATGTATAGGTTTGATCGCGAGATCGACGAGGAGAGAGAAAAATGACGCATCGAGTAGATCAGGAATACGATTATTTGTTTAAGATTGTGTTGATCGGTGATTCTGGTGTAGGGAAATCTAACATCTTATCGAGATTTACCAGAAATGAGTTTTGCTTGGAATCCAAATCCACCATCGGTGTCGAATTCGCCACCAGAACTACTCAGGTGATTCGAAAAGTTTATGTAAAGTTCAGAATATTGCGCTTTCACAATTAGAGAAATTTGAACAAATGATGATTTAGAATTACACGTGATTGAAGTGAGTTAATATATGCAAAGCTAAAAGCTCTGATTAGGTGTTATCTTCTTAGGCTATACACAGAATTACAATCTTCAATTAGGTCCTTTGGTTGTGCTTTTAGCTTCATGAGCCCATTAGTTTAGAATTCAGGCATTCGATTTTGATCATTTCAAGCGATGGCTCTGGAGGTTTGGTATGTTTTGTTTCTTTTAAGTTAGATCCTGTTTTTAGTGTCTTTGATTTGGGTAGCACATAAGTGAATGCATTTGTCCCCATCACAAATTTTTTTTAAATGTAAGTATTTTTTGATCCATTAATTTCTTACGATTGTAGTAGTGTACAGTGTTTTGAGATATGGTGGATTCTTTTCTCAGCTACTGAGGTGAATTGATTTCATCTTCAGATGTTCTGGCCATAAGTCATGAAAAATACATTTCTCAGTTTAAGACTATACGATGGTGGTCGTGAGGGCCAATTGAAAAAAAATATAAAAGATTCTCACAGCTGGTCTACAATAATTCAATGTATATTCTGAGTCCTAACATTCCTATCATTTGTCATGCCTGACCTTGTCCACCTCTATACCTATTTAAAAGTCAACCGATGAAATTTTAAGAAAAACAATCCTATGATACGGTTATGTAGTTTAATTTAAAGAGATTTGTTGTTGGTTTTATTACTTGAGAAGATATATTTTTGTAATGTGTGACTGGTGAAACATTAGCAGTCTTATTTATAAATGTGGGATCTAACTGGCATTTTTCTATGAATTCCTGTGACTGTATATTATACAGGTGGAAGGAAAGACAATTAAGGCCCAGATCTGGGACACTGCAGGTCAGGAGCGGTACAGGGCAATCACCAGTGCTTATTACAGAGGTGCCGTGGGAGCACTTCTTGTCTATGATATCACCAAGAGACAGACCTTTGACAATGTCTTAAGGTGGCTGCGCGAACTGAGAGACCATGCAGACTCCAATATTGTGATTATGATGGCTGGAAACAAGTCCGATCTGAACCACTTGAGATCTGTTGCTTTGGAAGATGGTCAAAATTTGGCTGAGAAGGAAGGTCTCTCTTTCCTGGAAACATCTGCTCTTGAAGCAACAAATGTCGAGAAAGCATTTCAGACCATCTTAGGAGATATCTACCATATCATAAGCAAAAAGGCACTGGCTGCACAAGAAGCAGCAGCAGCTAATTCTGCAATTCCTGGTCAAGGAACTACGATTAATGTTGATGACACATCTGGAGGTTCGAAACGAGCATGTTGCTCTTCCTAAACGATTAATGTTGATGACACATCTGGAGGTTCGAAACGAGCATGTTGCTCTTCCTAAACTAAATGCAAACTGTTGATTTCGCGTGTTCCTTCTTCAAAGATTTAAACTTTTGTTTTCACTGGCTTCTCTTCTCTTCAAGTTTTGGCTAATGAAACGTAACTATGCAAGACTGTGTAGAATAGCTCTTCGGTTGGGGTTTGTGTTCAGCTAAAAGCTTGTGAGATTCTTTAGTCAGTAAAGCTTGTTAGTAGTATCCTTAAAATCCATTGGTGTGTGTTCGCTTCAGACACATTTCTGCTTATGAAGTGTCCGCTCTGTGTTTTCTTCTTAACTATCTCCGGTTAATGTCTTCAGGCATGAGAAAATAATTTATAATTTAAACAAAGTTTTAAAGTTCATTTGAACTTTAGGTTATGAATCGGACTACAAGTGGTCTTTAGTATAGTGATATGTGGTAAGTCCATAAAAGATATGCACACTTGCATATCTAGGAATCGAGTTCCACCGCTTACATTATGTAAGAATTTGGCTAATGACCTGACCATTTGTGGCCAATGTTTAAAAAAAAATTATGAATCGGACTAAAGCTTTCTTTGTTGGTACACTAAGACGCTTCTTCCTACAAGTTCCTTTAATTATGCAATAAGAATGTGGTTACTAAAATCAATAATTTATGCTAACCCAAGAAGTTTGGGTAGCTATGATGCAAAGCAACATTTTTCCTTTAAAGTCAACATCTTGAACCTCTCCATAAAGATTTTTATTAGAAATATTATAATGAAACGTTTTTTTTAAAGATTTTAAGGATATCAAGAAAAATGCTGATCAATCAATGTTGCTCCTTAAAGTAACACAAACAAAGAAATGAAAGTGAATCGCAGTAATTAAGAGATTTGTACCCTACTTAGCTCAGATTAAATAATGGCCAGTCTCATGTCTAGTTCTTGAATAAATATAGGCCTACGTTTATGGTTCGGGTTATACGGGTTATTCGGTTCGAACCGAATAATTCGGTTTTCCAAAACTAATTAAAATCGTTGATTAACCCGATCGGTGGTATATTTAATTTTAATCGGTTATTGGATCGGTTCGGTTTGGTATTTAATAATCGAATGAAACCGAACTATATCAGAAAAACCAACATTTTACTCTTTCACCTTTACTTTTTCACTTCATCGGTTCTTCTTCGACCTCTTTCGACTTTCTCTCTCTCTCACGAGTCACGACTCGATTTCTTCGAGTTCTTCCGAGTTTCAACTCAGACTTCCTTCCGGTTCGACTATGACCTTCCTCTTACTTTCTTCTGGAGCTCTCTCTCTCAGTCTCTCTCATGATTATTGACTTCTCTTCATTTCTCTCTTCTTTCGACTCGATTTCTTTTCTTCTTTCGACTCGATTTCATTTCTTCTTCCTTCTCGACTTGATATTACTTCTTCTTACAGCGTATTTCGAGTTAAAAGGTAATTGAATTTGATTTAGGATTTGAATTCGATTTAGGATTTGAATTCGATTTAGGGTTTGTCTTTACGGTTTCAATTCGATTTAGGATTTGTCTTTAGGGTTTGAATTTGATTTATGTTTGTCTTTGTCGTATGATGTGAATTCGATTTAGGGTTTGTCTTTGTTGTAGGATGTGAATTCGATTTAGAGTTTGAAACATGTCGATTGTGATTTATGTTTTGTGTTTGCAGATTTTATGTCTTTGTTATTTGTATACCTTTATCTCCAAACCTTCAAAAAAAAACCCATAACTCTAGATTGTTCTTCTTGTTTCAAGCTATTCATTCTGTTGTGGTTTTTTTTTGTCTGGGTCGTTGTGTTGTTTTAGTTTAGCAACCATAACCCAGAGTTTTTTCTCCTGTTGCAAGCCATGGAAGTTTCGTAATTTAGTTTTACAGTGAGATGAGTAAAGAAAGGATTTTTTTTCTTTCTTTTTCTTGGGTGAGACCATGTAAATGATGTTCCGTAATGATCTCATTCTCCTTCTCTTTGTCTTTGTTTTTCTGTAAACAGAGAACTTTTTCGTACTTTGTTGTTTGAAATTGAAGTATATAAAAGTCCTTGTCTTCTCATGTATGTCAGTAAGAGTAGAAGAAGAAGAGGAATATACTTTTTGATTGGTTGATATGTCTTTCTTCTCTTATTTGCTTTTCAAAACTTAGTGCTAATATTGTTTTTTTGTTTTGGTCGACACTTAATGTTGATTTATTCTGTGTTGTGATTGTGATATCCTTAACTACGCTTAGTACATTTCTGCTATGTGTGGCCAAGAGTTATTTGTTTTTTTTAGTTTAACTGTTTATGTTTGGCTGTTTGCAGATGGATTCACGTTCAGAACCTGAGGATACAACTAAGGTTGAAGGACCACCAGCATTAGGAGAAGAAGTCTCAGGGCGTAAGAGGACTGAAACGCAACGGTCAAGCACTTCCCTGCTACCAAAACCGGAAAAAAAATATGCCAAAAGAGCTGAGGTATAGCAACACTTAGTTAGGACCCGAAAAATTAGTGTTAGGTGGTGAGTTGATCCATATGCGATGTTGTGCGCATATCATGAACCTAATAATTTCTGATGGATTACAGAAAACAAAACTTAGTATTGTTGCCATTAGGAACACATTAAAGTATGTGCGTTCCTCTTTCACTAGGTTGAAATCTTTTGAGCTGAGGTGTCAATCCGAGAAAATTTGTAGAGGTAGTTTGCCTTTGGATGTGAAAACCAGATGGAACTCAACATATCTTATGTTGAGTTCCGCCGTTAAGGTTAGAATAGCATTTGAAAAGATGATGAGAAAGCTCTATTGTGAGTACTTTCAGGAAGATGATGAGAAACAAAGAAAAAAAAGGTTGGACCACCAACTACCTCTGATTGGGATGAGGTGTAGAGTTTAGTTAAGTTTTTGAAAATCTTATACAAGTCTACGCTAACATTTAGTGCTTCCAAAACTGTCGCTTCCACAGTATGTTACAATGAGATTATTAACATTGAAAAAACTTGATAATCAAGTGTCGCAATAGTGATGAGGAGATTAGAAGGCAAGCACATGTCATGAGGGACAAGTTTGAGAAATATTGGGATGACTTGTTGAATATGAATCCCTTAGTGATTATAGCTTCAGTTTTCAATCCAAGAAACAAGATGCAATTCGCATCTCTTTGTTTTTCAGGAATTGTATGGTAAGGATACCACTGAATGTAGAAGCTTAATAGTTCAGTTTTAAGTGTGTTTCATAAACTGTATGAAGAGTACAATGTTAGGCTTAAGGAACATGAAAAAGTTTAAGGCGTGGGTGCATTCTGAGCAGTCTAATTCAATGGATGTAATGTCTGAAGATGATGATGACGATTATAAGAGGGTTGATGCAATTTATAACAAGGTGCTTAGCTTAAGGGGAAATGAAGATGGTTGCAGTGAATTGGATATCTATTTGATTGAAAAAACAGAGCTTAGAGTCGCCAATACCTTAAGTTTACCTTATGATGTCTTGCATTAGTGGAAATGTAGCTCTAACAAGTTTCCAATTCTGTTTGAACTTGCACGAGATGTCCTAGCGATCCAAGTCTCTTCAGTGGCCTCCCAATCAGCTTTCATTACAAGCGGTAGAGTCTTGGATCCTTACAGGAGTAGCCTTACACCCTACATAGTCGAAGTGTTGGTTTGCACACAACAATGGTTAAGGTACAAGTTCAAGGTTGAAGCTGAAGTTGCAAATCTCAGCCAAATGCTTGACGAAATTGAATTCTTTGAGTCACTTGGTAAGTGTGTGTGATTTCTAATGTGTAATTTCTACTTACATAATAACCAACTAAGTCTACTTACATGATACAGATGCTCGGAATTCACATTTCACAGCAGCTGAAGTGACAAACAAATGAAGTGATGACTTGTTGGTAAGTGTTTATTGTTTTCAGCTTGTTGAATGTTGACTTCTTGGTTTGTGTTTGATTATTAACTTTGTTTTATTGTTTTGTGTTTGATTAGAGAATACAGATGGCCACAAGAGCAATTGGTAATGAAACACAAAGATTAGACATTTCCACAAAAACTTTGTTTAATTCAATTTCGGTTTGTACTATTTAGTTATTTGGTATTCTACAATCTCTAAACAATTTCGGTTTTTTTACTCAATTCGGTTTTTCCGGTTGTATGGTTTAATTGTTTTCGGTTTACTCGGTTTTTCAATTTCAATTTCAAGTTTTTTTCCTTCTTTAGTGTAATTCAGTTTTAAAAACCAAAGTATTAATTTTATTCAGTTTAATTTGGTATATCAATAATTTTAGATAAACGAACCATTTAACCCGAAAATCGAATAACCCAAACTCAATTCGGCTTAATTAAAATTTTCGATTAACCCGAATAACTGAATAATCTGAACCGAACAACCCAATTAAACCGAAAACCCACAGCTACATAAATGTCATCTCATAGTCAACGTGTGACCTTTCCGGTTCGATTTCAAGGGATTTTCCGGTTTAATTCCCGGTTCGATTTCAAAAAGTTTGATTTCTTTGTGTTTTTTTGGTTCTATGCGAAATGACAAAAGCCAAGTCACATTATTCGGTAAACGCACCCACATTACATCAGAGAAATTACATTAAAAATATATAAATTTTCGAGAAAAAACAAAAGACAAGAGCTTATTGGTTCAGATTTTGAAATTTTAATTTGAGTTTTATTTATTTCCGGGGGTTTCTGGGAGATCGAATCCTGTTCGAAAGATTGAAACTTTAGAAGAGATAGACATCGCAAGGAAGCATGGACCCTGATGCTCTCGATGATATCATACGACGTTTGTTGGATTATAAAAACCTTAAGCCTGGGACGAAACTGGCTATGCTCAATGACTCTGAGATCCGCCAGCTTTGCGCCGTCTCCAAACAGATTTTCCTTCAACAGCCTAATCTCCTTGAGCTCGAAGCTCCTATCAAGATATGCGGTTTGTAATTTCTTTCCGATTTCAAGCTTCGTGCTTTGTTTTTTGTTTTTTGCCTGTTTGACTCATGGGTTTGTTCACTTTGGGATCTGCGATGCTTCTTGCTTGTGTATCATTTTGCCCTCTTTTATTTACAAGAACTTTGAATTTTTAGCTTCTGCTAGCAATTTTTTGGGGATGATTTTAGTAATTTGGGAACGTAAATAGATTTGAAGAAAGGTGTTAGGGTAGGAACGAATACAATTGAAGTTATGTGGGAATAAGTGTGTGTGTGAGAGAGAGCATCATCTGATTGCAGCAGCTAATCCCACTAGACTGGACCTCATGATGTTGAAAGAATGCTAAGTGGGGGAGAACTTTGTTCTTGAAGCTAATTTGTATTTGCCCATTAATATCACTTAATGATGGATATGTTTGTTGGGCTTACCATGTTCTTAAATTCTTGGAATCTGTCTGAGAGAATCTAGTTGTTCATTAGTATGATAATGGTAATAGAGCTTGTAAAGTCATGCCAGAAGAAGCAAGTTCTTATTGATCTTTTCCGATGAAAATGCATTGGTTTTTTTGTTTTTCTTCAGATGTCTTTGATGCTGGCTCCTCTAGACTCCTAGGTTGATGTGTAACAATTTTTCTGTAGGCGGTTGATAGTCTCGTAATCTTAGAGGTTTGCATGGTTATGCGAGTGAAAGCAAATTTAATTTGAAACTTCTCGGAACGAAAACGCATTGCTCTGATATCAGCAAATCCTTGTGGTGCTATATTTTTACTATTTTATGATTATTCCGGTGAGTTCCGTAGGTTGATGTGTGGCATTTGACTTTGTGTTGTCTCAGGTGATATTCATGGTCAATACTCTGATTTATTGAGGCTTTTTGAATATGGAGGTCTCCCTCCTGCATCAAACTACTTATTCTTAGGAGATTATGTTGATCGTGGGAAGCAGAGCTTGGAGACTATATGTCTTCTGCTTGCCTACAAGATCAAATATCCCGAAAACTTTTTTCTCTTAAGGGGAAACCATGAGTGTGCATCTATAAACAGAATCTATGGATTTTATGACGAATGTAAACGAAGATTTAGCGTGAAGCTGTGGAAAGTATTTACAGACACTTTTAACTGTCTCCCTGTGGCTGCTGTCATAGACGAAAAGATACTTTGTATGCACGGTGGACTTTCTCCCGACTTGACCAGTATGGAACAGATTAAGAACATAGAACGTCCAACTGATATTCCAGACTCTGGTTTGCTTTGTGATCTTCTTTGGTCTGATCCTAGTAGTGATGTCAAGGGCTGGGGGATGAATGATCGAGGTGTCTCCTACACTTTTGGCTCTGACTCAGTTGGTGAGTTTCTATTAAAAAACGATATGGATTTAGTCTGTCGTGCCCACCAGGTTAGTACATGGTATATATGTTTCCTAAGTTTGTTTTTCTTTTTCTTTCTTGGGTTTAGGAAATCGAATCTGCTTCTTAAGAACCTATAATGTTTCCACAGGTCGTAGAGGATGGGTATGAGTTCTTTGCTGATAGACAGCTTGTAACTATATTTTCTGCTCCAAACTACTGTGGTGAATTTGACAATGCTGGTGCAATGATGAGCGTCGATGAAAGTTTGATGTGCTCTTTCCAAATTCTTAAGCCTGTGGATCGAAGGCCCCGGTTCTTGTGAAGAGAAAGAGGTATTTGAGTGCTTCTCTAATATGTTGAACTACCTCTTTGCTTCTGAATATCAGATTGTTGTTATGTCGGTTTCATCTGCAATACTGTTGTAAAAGTTCATTTATATCTTACTAAGTCTATAACTAGCTTTCATTCTCGTGTTTCTTGATGAGTTACTATAGCGATTTAATAGAATTCAGAAAGTGTTTATTTTGAGTTTTTATAGCAATATCTATGTTTCAAAGTCTCTGAACTTGGAATCATCCACTGATTCATTAACTTACAGTAGATTTCCTCATATGCATTTGCAGTCTTTCACAGCCTGACTTTAAGACTTAAGGAAAATAAAGAAGGAATGGCGACAACACATATAGGAGGCGGAAAAATCAGAACTTCCATGAGATTTTTTGTCCTTAGTTGCTAAGGCAACAATATGTTTATCATCTATGCCACTTCTTTTACAAGTTATCTTCTTTCTTCTACCCAAAATTTTCCTCTGCTTTCTTATCATTCTCTATAATTTCCACATGTCAAGATATGAATCCCTAGTGTATATAAATACACATTATATCTGTATCAGACATGAAGGACACTTCCCATTCATGGATTCTTATGATCCAAAAGACTTTAAAACATAGAGAGTTCTCCAGACACTAATTAGCAATAGCCGTAGGCTCATAGCTGTGTTTTTTTTCTCTAGCAGGGCTCTGTTTATTTGTTTTTTCCTCTCAGCGCAGATAATAATTATAAAGAGAATTCCGATGGAGAGTCTATAGATTTCGTCAAATTAAGTTTTACAGTGCCATTTGACATTGTCTAACTTTGCAGGTCAAAGTAAGATCCCAAATTTTCGAGTATTCTTCCTGGATTTAGGGTTTCTACAGTCATACAACTTTAACGAAAACGAGAAACGCATAATTGATTTATCTTGTACATTTTCTGTAGTGAATTGCTTGTGTTTCAAGGAAGCACCAAATACAAGCATCAAACTCATCTCTAAAACTCCATATGGGATGGAGTCGAACTTAAGATATTTAAGTCATTAATTGAGGTATTTAACCACTTAGTAGAGTTGGGCATAATATAAAAACAAGGACATTTAGAAAAAGTGCTGGAAATTATCAATCTCCCTCGTCAGATTCAGCTGTCTCTAATCTTTAGCGGTAGAACAGAGACGAAAGTTTAGGCTGATCCCATTTGAATACATTGAAGACACTTCAAAGTGTGCGACATGGAAATCAATTTCGGCCCAAAAGATGTTGAATAAAGTTATATTAACCCAATACAAAACCGTTCAAATGTGGGCCTAATCCTAAAAAGGCCCATTTTCTACCAAGAACGGAAGTAGCAGAGAAACTAGTGGCATCGGCAACAAGTAGAGCTTTTTATTTTTTTTATTTTTCCGTCGATCTAAAATCTGATTTGATTGAAAAGCCGGGAATTTTTATGTTTTTCTTTAGGAATTTTCTGGAGAGCATATCTGGAAAAGCTTAGTCACCGGAAAATGTTTCTAACTCACCCTCCTCAAGCAATACAACCAACTTATTATACGGTTAACTTCTTACCTCGATTTCCTCCAAAGCCACTGTCGTGCTCCGTTGCTTTAAACAATCCTTCGACAGCCTCCGGCGCTGGAACTACAATCTCTAATAATCAGCTAATTCAGTCACTGTGCAAAGAGGGTAAACTCAAACAGGCGCTCCGTGTTTTGTCTCAAGAACCCAGTCCGAGCCAACAGACTTACGAGCTTCTGATTCTCTGCTGCGGTCATCGCAGCTCCTTTTCTGATGCTCGACGCGTTCATCGACACATCCTAGATAATGGGTCTGATCAAGACCCTTTTTTGGCAACGAAGCTTATTGGTATGTATTCTGATTTGGGGTCTGTTGATTGCGCACGGAAGGTGTTCGATAAAACGCGTAAAAGAACTATATATGTATGGAACGCTTTGTTTCGGGCGCTTACATTAGCGGGTCATGGAGAAGAAGTGTTGGGTTTGTACTGGAAGATGAATCGGATTGGAGTTCAATCAGATAGGTTTACATATACTTACGTTCTCAAGGCTTGTGTCGCATCGGAATGCACGCCGGATCATTTGATAAAAGGAAAAGAGATTCATGCACACCTTACTAGACGCGGTTACAATTGGCATGTTTACATCATGACTACGTTGGTGGACATGTATGCTCGATTTGGTTGTGTGGATTATGCTAGCTATGTGTTCGGTGGGATGACAGTGAGAAACGTTGTTTCTTGGAGTGCTATGATCGCCTGCTATGCAAAAAACGGGAAAGCTTTCGAAGCTCTGAGGACTTTTCGTGATATGATGACAGAAACCAAAGATTCATCCCCCAATTCTGTGACTATGGTGAGTGTGCTTCAAGCTTGTGCTTCACTTGCGGCTTTAGAGCAAGGGAGATTGATTCATGGGTACATACTCAGACGGGGGCTTGACTCCATTTTGCCGGTGACCAGTGCGCTTGTGACAATGTATGGTAGATGTGGTAGGCTCGAAGTTGGACAAAGAGTATTTGATCGGATGCGTGACCGGGATGTTGTATCCTGGAATTCCTTGATTTCAAGCTATGGTGTTCACGGGTTTGGAAGGAAAGCAATTCAAATATTTGAAGAGATGCTCGCCAATGGGGCTTCCCCAACTCCCGTAACATTTGTCAGCGTTCTTGGAGCTTGCAGCCACGAGGGTCTTGTTGAAGAAGGAAAAAGACTCTTCGAATCAATGTGGAGAGACCATGGGATAAAACCACAAGTCGAGCATTATGCTTGTATGGTTGATCTGTTAGGTCGGGCAAATAGGTTAGACGAGGCAGCAAAGATAGTAGAAGACATGAGGACAGAACCGGGGCCTAAGGTTTGGGGTTCCCTTCTCGGGTCTTGTAGAATTCACGGTAATGTTCAGCTTGCAGAACGGGCGAGTAGAAGACTTTTTGCACTTGAACCTAAAAATGCAGGGAATTATGTGTTGTTGGCAGACATTTACGCGGAAGCTCAGATGTGGGATGAGGTTAAGAGAGTCAAGAAGCTTTTAGAACATCGGGGACTGCAGAAGCTGCCTGGTCGTTGCTGGATGGAAGTGAGGAGGAAAATGTACTCATTTGTCTCAGTGGATGAGTTTAACCCTCTTATGGAACAGATTCATGCTTTCTTGGGTAAGTTAGCCGAAGATATGAAGGAGAAAGGGTACATACCGCAGACCAAAGGAGTTCTGTATGAGCTTGCGACAGAAGAGAAAGAGCGGATAGTGTTAGGACACAGTGAAAAACTAGCGTTGGCGTTTGGGCTGATAAATACATCAAAAGGAGAACCCATCAGAATCACAAAGAACTTGCGTTTGTGCGAGGACTGTCATTTGTTTACAAAGTTCATCTCGAAGTTTATGGAGAAGGAGATTCTGGTTAGAGATGTGAACCGGTTTCATCGGTTCAAGAATGGAGTATGTTCCTGTGGAGATTATTGGTAATACTTGTGGGACTTATACGTTTGCTTGTGTATTATATATAAGCAAGGGAGAGATCTCGACTTTAGTTCTTGGACTTTGCAAGGCCAAAGAAATAACAAACAGGTTAGGCTTAGAAATATTCCTGTAATATACGCCAACAAAATCTGTTGGGATCATTGTTAGTATCATATTGTTTAACTTTTAAATGAACAAAAAAAGAAAGAAAGAAAATTTGTTCATTTCCTTGTAGCAACATGCGATATTTAACTTCTGTTGAAAGATTAAGGAATTTAAACAATTCCTATCAAAACCTACAGAAAATCTTTCCATTTTCTTATACTAAAAATGGAAGTTCAAATATTATAAGAAAAGTAAAATATACAAAAATAACTCGAATTGACAAAAAAGGTTCACGCATATAGAAAAAAAACAGAGTATTCAGTTTTGTCTAAAAACACAAACTCACAAGATAGAGAAGAACAAATATGGCATTGGCTTCGGTCTGTATGTTGGCGGTTACTGCAGTGTTCTGGCTTTTCATAAGGATTTATAGCGGCAAGAATGATGATTATGTTCCAAAGAAGGTTAATGTCAGACCAAGTGGTATAGGAACTGGATGGATTTGCATCATCATCTTAGTCCTTATGGCTATGATGTTCTTAAGCAACAACGCTCAACATATTAAGCGATCAATGGATGAACAAGCTGATTGTCTTTTGATTTTAGTAGTCATCTTTTTCTTTCTCTTCGTGCTTTATCTCAAAGGTGCTTTCTGATTTGCTTCAGATTTTAGGCTTATTTATATGTGATTTACTTCAGATTTTGTATCTGAATTCTTTATTAAGAATTTACTTTTTGCGAATCAAATTACTTAATTTTGTTCTCGGATTTAAAGAGAGAACAATGGACTTTTATATATATGAGAATCAGATGATTACAGAAATTTAACTTGACGCAGGAGAAAAAAGGAACTGTACGGAACTCCAAAACGGCATCGTTTATGGTGTTTTCAATCGTCGTCCACATAGATAGTCTCTTGCTTAAACAGTCCTCCAAACACTTTCCTCACCTCTTTCTCCGGCTTCTTCTGGCCTTCTTCCTTCTGTTTGGACGCAAACGCAGCTGCGGCTGGTTTAGCGTTCACGTTTCTCTGTTTCACAACTGCTTTCTTGGGTGGCAAGTTTCTAGCCTTAGCCTGTCCTCTGACTGTAGCAACCTGCACTTTCGGTACTGTCTCTGATGCGTTTTGAACTGCGGTTGCGAACTGAGAACCAAGTTTGTTCCAGGATAGACCTGAACCGATATCTTTCGCTTTGTTAAATAGACCGTCCACCGTGATTCCCACGGCCTCTGCTTTCTGCTGTGCTTCCTCAGCTAAGCTAGCAGCTTCTGCTTCTTTCTGAGCTAAGTTTTGCATTTGTTTCTCAAGCTCTTTTGCTGCTTCCGCTGCCTCTTGGGCTTTCTGAGCTGCTGATTTGGCTTCTTCCTCGGCCTGTGCCCTTGCGAGCGCATCTGCGTATATCTTTCTCCTCCCATCTTCTGGGATTGCACTATCATAGATAACATTCCAATTAAAGAAGTTCAGACCAAAACGTAGGTTTAAGTTTTAAGCTCTCTCTTTAGAGAACACGTTTATAACCAATTATTACTTGCAGAGGCTTCTTTTACCTAAAAAGCTCATTCATTGGCCGCAATGGTGCTGATGGATCTGTAGAAACTTCCACCACCTTCAAAAGGACAATAATACTGATGACATCAAACTTTTGGCCGCAAACACAGACATAAAGGTTGATTCAAATCTGTATGAATAATCACAAATTCACAATCTTGACAAGAAGGTACTTGTGCTATAAGCTACCTTATTTTCTGCCACTGCTGTGTTCGCAAAAACGTCTGCAACGAGCGACGCTATCTTCAACTTCGGGACCTGGTTGCAATCAGAAAACCAAAAAAGTTAATAACTTTAGTAATAAAACTCGATCTATAGATTTCGTTTCAATGTATTGTATGATAATATCCCATTTTATCGCATACATTACATTACTTTGTACGCCTCGGAAGAACTACTGCCACTGGCATTGCCGCTGTTACTTCCTTCAGCTGAAACGACGACGTTATAAGATTTCTCTGGCGAGAAATCCTCCGTCAAGCTCGTCTTTATGAGCGTGTACGCCACATCGGTTTGAGCCACTTTCTCAATGAGTTCAGAGATACTCAAAGGCTGCGATTGAGCGAAAAGGTTGTTGAAAAACGAAGTAATTCCGTCTAGCACGTTGTACGTTGATCCACTGATGCTACCATCATAAACGATTGCCACGTGGCTTACGCCGGCGAGCTCAGCCGCCTGAACGACAAGCAGAGCGTCTGAGGTCGAGACTAGGGCGTCAGGACCGTTCTCTGTCGCCCCAATCGTAACCACAACTTTGGTCGCGTTTCCTATGGCTTTTGCGATTGATTCAGCGTCTTCGAATGGAGATTGCACTGCGTTTAGCCTCTTGACTTCCTCATTTGATAATATCTGTTAAAAAGCTAATAGTCAAACATTGAATCAAAAACGCTAAACGCCACAGAGTTCACACCACATGCTTTTCTGAATTATTACGAAAAAATCCTAAATCAAAGAAAGAAACAAACCGAGACACATGCGAAAGTCAAACAAATTTTTGCAACCAAACCGCGTTTGCAATTGCAGAATCCAAAATCGCTAAATTAAAGGTGTACTTTGTCATCGTTATCTTAAGTCGGGAGTGTGATTGCGATCAAAAACCTAGATCACCATTATCGCGTTTAGAAAATGGATATGAATCGAGAGAATTAGAAATGAAAAACCGACCTTGTAAGTAGCTGCGACACGAGCTAGGTCTTGAGCGGCTCCAAGGTCGGGAACACCGGCTCGAACGCTAAATCCTCGTTGCAAAAGCGTTTGAGCTATACGTATACCGGCTTGTCCCGTAGCACCGGCCACGAAAACCGTACCAGGATCTTTCTTACGGTTATTACCAAACGCTAAACCGGTCGAAGGATTCGTCACTACCGGCATCAGTGACTTCATATCCGGTAACTTACCAAAATCAAACTTGAATGGGTTCGAATTTGACGATTTCTCAATTTGTTTCCCCTCCGAGTCATCGTCCTTATTTTTCCCGAGCTTAAACCCCGATTGTTTAGCCCACACAGTTAACCTTGGTTTTCTCCGGTTAAACCGGACACCTTGAGGTGAAGCGGTGGTTAACGGGAATGAAGTTGAGCTCGAAGCCATTAGAGGAAACCAACGAGCTTAGACGTTTGCTTGTAATTCAAGTAAACAATGTGGAAGCCATACAAAGATGAGAACCACCATTGGAAGTGGAAAAAGAGATTCGATGTTTTGTGTTTTTCATTATCCAGATCGGATTTATAACCAATAAAATCGTGCCATGTCATCAGCATATCTTGATTCCACTTCGTCTCAACTTTTCGCCACAGAATCTCGATTTTCCGGGCCCCACATATTAACAAACTTTAAATTCTGCCACAATACTTTCACGTAATTTCATTTACACCCTTGAATCTCTATCTACATATTATATATAGCCACATAATCATTAATACTTGAGCTTAGATTCCTATCTTCCTTTGGATCGATTGTACTCACCACTTTGATATCAATAAAAATTCACTTCTTTCATCAAGATTTATATCGTTGAGTTTCTACATCCATAACAAAGTAGTCGAAAACATATAAACAGATTTATGTCAAGATCTCAGAGAAGAAAAGGAGGGAGAGAGATGGAACACAGACAAAAAGAAGAGTGATAAAGGAGGAAGAGAGAAAATACGATAATTCAATAAAGATACACACAGACAGATTAAAAACAGAGCTCTGTTTTTCAGGTTTAAAACGAGAAATAAAGTTGAAAACTCATTAATTTGCTGGTGTTGACTAGACCCATAATCCGGCTTCTTTTTTTTTTACAAGTAATTATTAGATCGACAAGAAGTTCTCATCTATAGAATTAGGCTTAATTTGGAATGACTATTACGTATTTATATTATATTAGGGAAAATAATTATGTATAATATTTTTTTGATAAGTGGATCTACATGCCCCGATCCATACCTCAAACACAACCATTTTTAGAATTCTTTACTCACACGTAGAAGTGAAATCGAATTTCGAATGTCTAAATTATTAGCTGAACCTATAACCACCAAATTGGAGAAGAGCTTGAAATATTTGTATAATGCATATTTTATTTTATTTTCCGATAAAGCGCTTATATACACATAATCTTTTGAAAATTGTTTCGAATAAACAGAGCTATACAAATTAATTTTCCTGTATTTTCAGCTGGAAATTGGAGACAGTTTCTCTTTAGATGACTTGACTTATCTTGTTGTTCTCGTTTGCTTATTTAATGAGATTTTAGGAACTTATACATGAATGCTTGATTAGTAAATGTGTTGATTGAGAGATCTAAATTAAATGATTATAAAACTTTTTGTTTCTTTCTTGAAAATTTTCATGCCATTATAACATTATTACAAGCATATACTGAGCATAAGGGTTGAATTTGATATCTTTCAATGTATAACAATTTGACATACATATTGTGACTGGTATGAGAAATGAGAGATTGTTCTGTTCTGTCAGGCACAAGACAAAGTAATGCTAAGCCAGAACTTCATTGTAGGGTGTTGGAATAGTGATCCCAGGAGTGTCTGGAGGCATATCAGGCAACACATCATTGCCTTCAAGATAGTTAACCACTTGAGACATGCTAGGCCTGTCCTCTGGATTGTACTGTGCACAGAGTAGCCCTAGCTTCAGTACCAGCTCTATCTCATTCCTGACGTAATCTCCTTCCAATCTAGCATCTCTGGCACCAACCAGATTCCCTCTTTTGCAGCATTGACACACCCAGCTTATTAAATTGAACTCTTCAGGCTTCCCAGGATACTCTATGAACATTCTCCCACAAGCAAACTCAAGTAGTAATGCTCCAAATGAATAAACATCTGCTTTGGTTGTTGGCATTCCTGTGATGATTAGCTCTGGAGCTACATATCCTACACTTCCAAGCATTGGATTCCTGTTTGTGCCGAATCTAGCTAGACCAAAATCTAGCCGCCCGTTTAGATCCTCATCCAAGAGTACATTTGCTGCTTTTACATCTCTGTGGAGAAAAATGTGCTCGTGCAAATAGAGAAGAGATGAAGCCACTCCTTTAATGATGTGAAACCTTTGTGACCAACTAAGTTTAGGTCTTTCTTCGTTAAACAAGAAATCATCAAGGTTTCCATAAGGCATATAATCATAGACCAAAAGTAATTCACCTTTTCTTCTGCAGTATCCTAAGAGCTGCACAAGGTTTTTGTGCCTTAACTTCCCAATCCCAACAATCTGAGAAACAAGATGTTTTGTATCTTGTTCTGCATCCAAATAAACTCTCTTTACAGCAATCTGTGCATTGGATGAGAGCTTCCCTCTATAGACTGCTCCGTTTGCTTCTGTACCAAGCAACTCGCTCTCTTTGAACCCTTTGGTGGCTTTATAGAGAGCTTTGTAAGAAAACCTCTGAGGACTGTAATCTTCCTCCCATTCTTCTCTGACTTCTTCGTACTTGCCGTGTCCATACATTGATCTTAATGCTCCTCCCATTTTCAGAACTATACTTGAAAACTTGTAAGACTTTTTCAGGTTCTCAGGGCACTTTTTACTCTGTTGTCAGAAGTAGTTTTATGAAAGCCATTGTTGTATCTGTTTCGAGTTAGTCAAGCCGTTTCTGTTTGGTGATTTTTGTGTTGTGGGCAATGAGTTGCATACCACTTTCTTTCATAGGAAGGTCAACTATTGTACCAGACCGTCCATTTTTGTTTCTTTAATGGTTATTAATCTCTTAAAAGGGTTTATAATATCAAATTGAGATTTTTCTTATCATTAAATGCAATATAAATTGCAACATTGACCAGGTTCATCTGTTTTGATCACCTGGAAAAAATTCAATATTTTGAAAAGAAATGTCTGTAGATGAAATATATTCTTTTTATTATAGAAGTCAACTTCAACAAGGAAGTAAACAAAATCTTTTTGCCTCAGCAAGTTTTTTATATTACTGAAACTAACAGTCGACACTAAAGTAAAGAAAAAACAAAAAGATGCGTAAGAAAGAATGTTATATCTCTTATGTTTACAACAGACTTCAGACAATACGATTCTAGGTTTTGGTATGATAAGATAACTAAGAAGAGAAAGAGGATTGAAAGAGAAAGTCGCATTCTTAACTGATACACAGATTAATCTCTGTTCTTTAATTTGGTTGAAGTATCCTTCCACGATTTTCTTCTTCGACAACTATAGAAAAATAAACAGATTAGAATACAAATGCAGGTTTGTCAATTAGTTAAATCAGATTGTTTTAGTTGAGGACTAAAAAAGGAACTCACTTTCATTTGTGTTAGCTAAAAGGGGAGCTTTGTTGTCTGCTGAATTTGGAGCAGGTACCACCATTGTTGTGGCACTACTAAAACTAGAATTCTGAGTAGAAGCTTTACGAGGACTGATAGCTTTAGCTATCACTCTAGAAAGTTCTTTATCGTCTTCGCTAGGTTCGAACTTCTGGGATATGTATTCCTTCATTGATACGCCTTTGTCCCACACCTGGTATCCACATTTTTATAAGCTCAAGATGATTGACTAATGCATCTACATAAAAGTACAGACACATATGAAGAGGTAACATATAACTAAATTATAGTACCTTAGTATTGAAGCCAATAGGATGGTTATTTCCGGCAGTGCTAGTTCCTGAAACATCATTTGAGTCTTTTTCTGGCTCTGTTGATTCTCTAAAAGCCATATCTTGAATCTTCTGAGTTATAGTGTTAGTTGCATCAGAGACTTTAGCATAAGCAGGTGCAAGCTTCTCTGTTACAGTTTCTGTTACCGTCTTGCTTGGACTAATAGATTCTTGGCTTTTCTCTGTATTCTCAGCCATTGATTCTGTTACTGTTTTTGTGTCAGAATCTGCAGGCTTCTCTTGCTTTACATCAGATAAAACATTTTTTTCAGAGATCACAGGATTTTCTGTGTTGGAACCAGTACATGAATCTCTTTGTTCTTGTTCACTCTCATGTTTGGTTGGGAGAACAGACAAGACATTCGTCTCAGTGATCACAACATTTTCCCGAGGATGCTGCCTTGCAGGCTGCTTTAACTCTTCAGGTGCCTTCTTTGATTCATACACTGGAAATATCACACAAGATGATCAATCAGTCTTTAAGTAATTCCAAAAAAAAGTAGTTGTTAATTATGCAATGTTGAGTCAATTTCATTTACTTGGGGCTCCAAGATATTCAGGATCTTCTTCTTCTCCTCCTTCTTTGACTTTACGGTCTTTAGACTTGTCTCGTGGTGACAATGCTTCATAACCTCCATCTCTATTTTCATGGTTTTCGGATCTGCCTACTGGTGAGGTTGCATCACCTTCTTCATCGTGTCTCTTCTTAGCACTGAGACTGTGCTGCAGTTTTTTGGCTTTATCCTTCATTTTTGAGAACAAAGATTTCTTATGGTGAGAATGTTCTCCCTGATGCTCATTGTCCTTCCTTGGTGATCTGGAAGACGACCGCTTTGTAGCTTCACCAGCTGGAAAATTTATGAATGAAAACGAGTTCAAACCAAGGTTTTGTGACCAGTAACATCAAATGGAATCACTGAGAAGCAAACAAAATGGATATTGTGAAAACAGATCAATCTTTTCGGACTTACATTGGTGACGTTGGCTAAGTGTTGAGAAGCTGGGACTTCCAGAATGATCAACATGTGTTTTTAAGCTTTCGAGCTCAGCGACTGGGTCAAGTGGACGCGACATTTCATTGAAAAAAACACAAAAGTCTTGTTGAGTTTCTGTTTGGAACTCTAATCCACAAAGAACATCATAAGATACATATAAGACGAGAACAAGTGTGCATGTCCACAAGTCTTGTTTCTCCGAGGTTCTTGGACAGACCATAAGAAAAAAAACTGCTTAAAATAGCCATGGCCTGTGATTGGAAAAGCTTAAAAAGAAGACAAAGTCTTTGCCTAAGAAATTGACGTTTTGAGCTGAATAATAGGACCACCATTTATAGAATTTGCTAGAGAAATATGGAACCAAAAATTACAAAGATACTCCTTGAAGAACTCGAGCAAGACTGTGTGTAGACCCTACTTGATATTACGACTATGTGAGAAAGAAAACGAAGAAGAATACACATGAAAGTTGGTTGAATTCTAATTTGACAACTCTAGATCAATCCGTTGAAAAAAGAATGTTAATACAGAGACAAGCAAACCTTTGAACCCCCCCCCCCCCCCCAATGCATAAGTTGCTGAATCATCACTTCTCAAGAACCCAAATTGAATTTTCTACAGTTTAAGCTAGGTCATGGCATTCGGTTCGGTTCGGTCGGTTCTTTCGGTTTTGAAAATGTGGTTAGCAATGGATACTGACTAATTTGATTCGATTTCAGTTTTGAATTGGTAAAATCAAATCAGATCTGAAATAATATTTGTTCGGTTCAGAATAGTTACTTGTAACAAAAAATAACCAAATATCCCATGTGATTATTTGTAACCAAAAATAAATAAAATATTTTTAATACAATTTAATTTCCGTTCTTATTTGGTTTAGTTCATTTCTTAGTTAAGAACCAAATCGAAAACCGAAATTACCTAAATATTAGAATCGAATGGTTCTTTATCAGGAACTAAAATCAAATAGAATATATGTTCTTGGTTCGGTTCAGTTTGGTTTGATATTTTGGTTTCTATTTTTATCGCTTAGACATTTCAAAGTACTCAAGGTTAGATATTGTATTGGTACAGCCTGGAACAAATGTATTAAGCCATCACTTATCTATCCGCAGTTTTCCATCCACTCACTGGACGCGCGTGCTGTTTACGTTTAAAGAAAACGTCACGGTTTGTTCTTGTAAATACATAAAACGTAACGTAGTTTTCCTAAAGTCTCTCTTGCCTGCTGCATAAAACCCAAACAATGTACTTGCTTTCGCCGAAGTAAAACTTTCACTTCTTTCTCTCTAAAACCTTATCTATCCCTCTTTCTTCTCCGCCCATGGCCGCCTTTACCGCCAACGGCCAGCTTATCCCGGCGGCAAGCTCCACCACTCACTCTTCTATCTCTTCACGCCGGAAATTTCCATCTCCTTCCACTTCTCGCCTTCCTCGCATCTCCACTCCGTCTCCTCGTGCCCCATCGTTAAAATGCAGTAGCAGTTTACCTAACCGAGATACGGAACCTTCTTCAAAGGATGTTCTCCTTAAAAAACTAGTAAAACCTCTAGCCGTAGCCTCGGTCTCTTCCGCTGCGTCTCTCTTTCTATTCAGAATCTCGAATCTTCCATTGATTCTGAGCGGCGGTGGAGGAGGCGGCGATGGCAATTTCGGAGGATTTGGAGGGGGCGGTGGTGGTGGAGATGGAAATGATGGTGAATTTTGGGGTAAATTGCTTTCTCCGGCACCGGCAGTTGCTGATGAAGAACAGTCACCGGATTGGGATTCTCACGGTTTACCAGCGAACATCGTTGTGCAGTTGAACAAGCTTAGTGGTTTCAAGAAGTATAAGGTATCCGATATTATGTTCTTTGATCGACGTAGACAAACCACAATTGGCACTGAAGATTCTTTCTTTGAGATGGTATCGATTCGGCCTGGTGGAGTCTACACCAAAGCTCAATTGCAGAAGGAGCTCGAAACCCTAGCTACTTGCGGAATGTTCGAGAAAGTCGATTTGGAAGGGAAAACGAAACCTGACGGAACCCTAGGTGTTACAATCTCGTTTGCTGAGAGCACGTGGCAGTCTGCTGATAGGTTTAGATGTATCAATGTTGGGCTAATGGTACAGTCAAAGCCGATTGAGATGGATACAGACATGACAGATAAAGAAAAGCTTGAGTATTACCGGAGCTTGGAGAAAGACTACAAGCGGAGAATTGATAGGGCACGTCCGTGTTTGTTGCCTGCACCTGTGTATGGTGAGGTGATGCAGATGCTGAGGGATCAAGGGAAAGTGAGTGCGAGACTTTTGCAGAAGATTAGGGACCGTGTTCAGAAATGGTACCATGATGAAGGGTATGCTTGTGCCCAAGTTGTGAATTTTGGGAATTTGAACACTAAGGAGGTTGTTTGTGAAGTTGTCGAAGGTGACGTAACTCAGCTGGTTATTCAGTTTCAAGATAAGCTTGGTAATGTGGTTGAAGGTAACACTCAAGTGCCTGTTGTGCGTAGAGAATTGCCCAAGCAGGTATGTGCTTCAAGTTCTGCTACGTCAGATGTGTCATTAGTTGAATTTAGTTCGTTGTCGATGTGATCATGATTCTGGCAGTAACTTTGATGGCCTCATTGGTATAAGATGATGACGAAAGTGTAGTTATGTTATAGATTGATAGATCACGAGAAATTTGACAGACTTTTAACTCGAGCTTGCTATTTAAGTCTGATGGATGTAAAAGCCCGCTTCAGTGAGAACTCATAATTAAAATGTTCCATATTCCAGACAAAATCTCTTTTCTTATGTTCGTTTTGGTGATAATATATATGTTTCATTGATGTTTTGTTGATAGCTTCGCCAAGGCTATGTTTTCAACATTGAAGCTGGAAAGCAAGCTCTTAGGAACATCAATTCATTAGGACTGTTCTCTAACATTGAAGTCAATCCACGTCCAGATGAGAAAAATGAAGGGGGCATTATTGTTGAGATTAAACTTAAGGAGCTAGAACAGAAGTCAGCTGAAGTCAGTACAGAATGGAGTATTGTTCCTGGGCGTGGAGGAGCTCCCACACTGGTATGAACCTTTTTTCTACATGAATAAATACAGGTTTTATTAAATTTTGAGATTTTAATTGATTTTGCTTCATCGTTTTTATATGCATCAGGCTTCATTCCAGCCAGGTGGGTCTGTTACTTTTGAACACCGGAATCTCCAGGGTCTTAATAGATGTCTTATGGGTTCAGTGACCACAAGCAACTTCTTGAATCCTCAGGTATCTATGACCAGCTAACGTATTTGATAAATCTCCATTTCAAGCTTTTTTTTTAATACCATGAATCTTCTCTTATTTTGTACTTATGATACCATCTATCTATTACTGGTTCTATGTGCAGGATGATCTTTCTTTTAAGCTTGAGTATGTACACCCGTATTTGGACGGTGTTTACAATCCACGTAACCGTACATTCAAAACAAGCTGCTTCAACAGTCGCAAACTTAGCCCAGTATTCACTGGAGGACCCGGTGTGGAGGAAGTGCCACCAATTTGGGTTGATCGAGCTGGTCTTAAAGCTAATATAACTGAGGTAAGCTTACCAAGACTCAGTGCCATAGTCACTTGTTTTGTCCTACAAACACTTAAATGAAACATATTTTGGTGCAGAACTTCACCCGTCAGAGTAAGTTTACATATGGACTTGTGATGGAGGAGATAACAACCCGAGATGAAAGCAGTCACATTGCTGCAAATGGTCAGAGATTACTACCTAGCGGTGGAATCAGTGCCGATGGACCTCCAACAACTCTCAGTGGTACTGGTATTGATCGAATGGCTTTTCTACAAGCCAACATTACCCGTGACAATACCAAGTTTGTTAATGGGGCAGTTGTTGGAGAGAGGAATGTCTTCCAGGTTTGCTTACCCAGTGATTGAATGACATTATAATTACGAGTTATCTGTGTACTCTGTAAACTTTACACACTGTATTTTTAAATCACAGGTGGATCAGGGACTGGGTATTGGTAGCAAATTCCCGTTCTTCAACCGTCACCAACTAACCCTGACAAGATTCATTCAGCTGCAGCAAGTAGAAGAAGGCCCAGGTAAGTCACCACCACCAGTTCTAGTCCTCCATGGGCATTATGGTGGCTGTGTTGGCGACCTTCCAAGCTATGATGCTTTTGTCCTTGGTGGTCCGTACTCTGTCCGTGGTTATAACATGGGTGAGCTCGGTGCAGCGAGAAACATTCTCGAGGTAAAACAACAAACAGACAAAACAAAAACCAGTCTTTTTCTGTCAACCCTGGAAAATGTGTCTGATTTGTTCCATGAATTGCAGCTCGGTGCTGAGATCAGAATACCTGTGAAGAACACGCATGTCTATGCCTTTGCTGAGCATGGAAACGATTTGGGAAGCTCAAAGGACGTGAAGGGAAACCCTACAGCGGTCTACAGGAGAGTGGGCCAGGGTTCCTCCTACGGTGTAGGCGTGAAACTGGGTTTGGTAAGGGCCGAGTATGCTGTAGATCACAACAATGGAACCGGTGCTCTGTTTTTCCGGTTTGGAGAGAGGTATTAAGGTACTGATAAGTAAGTTCAATCTATATTAGGCCTACCATTCTCAATCTAAGGATCTGCAATTTTTGTATCTCTTTTTTTCTCTTCTTTTCTTTTGTGGGTTTCTCTACATCTATTTCAATAATTGGTTAATGTTAAATGTTTGCTTGCGTTGCTGAGTTGTGTTGAGAATCGGGAAAGAGTTTTTTCTTCGTTTTAACTTAATTGTTTGACGTTGAAAGTGTTGTAAGTTAGAGACCCTACTTTGAGCTTTTTATCAATCTTTATTTCTGAGTTTCACTTTGACAGAAGTCTTGTCCTAAACCTACGACGAAATATCTAATCGTAATACGGCGTAGACCCAAAATGTGAGACGGATTTGACACAATTACTTTCTAAGTGTCAAACTTACAGGCTATCTCCTACTCATTACAATGTTTGGCCGTGGAGATCTTCAACTCCATGTAGGTCGGTCGGGAAGGAGTTTCTTCGCACTTGGCTTCCTTCTTGAAACTGTCAAATCTTCGCTGAGTTGATGGCTTCGGGTTCAGGCATGTACAGTGGTTGGGTACCTCTTCTGCTGCTTCGGCTACGGATGGTGTCAAGGCTACTCTATTTGCGAGTGATGCGGCTTCACCTTCTGCTCTGACTCAGAGGGAGGCATCAAGGGAGATAAAGAAGATGCAGAAGCAGAATAACATGTGCATATATGATACAAAATGGTATTCCAATCTTATCTTCAGACTGGTATCAAACTGGGTCAACTGGTATGAGACAAAGACTTCTCCAAAAAAGAATTCAATAATTGCACCTTTATTTGAGAAGAGTTATTGATATAGCATATGTTAAAATCTCCTCTACCAAGCAAGTGGTGTGTCAGCCTTTATCTTCACAGATGAGCATGTGATGTCTCTCCAACACAATGGAAGGTCAATTGTAGTTGACTATTTGGCATTTGAAATAATTATTTGGATCACTATGTTGAATTGAAAGACAAAAAAAGAGGAACAAAAAGGAGAGAGGGAGGTCAAGAAATGGAGAGAAGGGCAGAGAAGAGAAGGATTGTGTTAGTTCCAATGGCTGCACAAGGACATGTAACTCCGTTTATGCAACTTCAGTTGAAGGGCTTTTCAATTACAGTAGCTCAGGGACAGTTCAAGCAAATAAACTCTTCATCGCAACATTTTCTTGGTTTTCACTTCCTCACCATATCAGAAAACTTACCTCAGTCTGAATCTGAGACTAGGATCATTCGAGTTTCTGAAGAAGCTCAACAAAACTAGCGGAGCACGCTTCAAGGAGTGTATAAGTCAGTTATTGCTGCAAAAAGGCAATGATATCTATCATCTACGACGAGGTTATGTACTTCTGTGAAGCAGTAGCTAAGGAGCTTAAGCTCCCCAGTGTCATCTTCAGCACTTGCAGTGCTACAAATCAAGCTTGCTGCTGTGTTTTAAGCAAACTCAATGCTGAGAAGTTCTAGCTCAATGACCCAATTCTAAACCACTTGTTTCATTCGTAATGGTTTTCTTTTTTCTTACGTTACAGATTCTGAAATGCAAGACAAGGTAGTGGAAGGTTTGCATCCATTAAGATTCAAAGACCTAGCAACTTCAGGATTTGGGCCATTAGAGCCATTTTTGGACATCTGCAAGGAAATATTCAACACAAGAACAGCCTCTGCTGTTATCATCAACACGACGAGCTGTATAGAGAGCTCTTCTCTGTCATGGCTGCAACAAGAACTCAGAATTCCAGTGTACCCTATAGGCCCTCTTCGTATTACAGCTTCATTGCCAGGACCTAGTTTACTGGAAGAGGACAAGAGCTGCGTGGAATGGTTGAACAAGCAGCAAACAAGGTCAGTCATATACATAAGCTTGGGAAGCAAAGCACATATGGAAACCAAGGAGATGTTAGAGATGGCATAGGGTCTGTTGAATAGCAAACAACCTTTCTTATGGGCATCCGACCTGGCTCTGTTGCAGACAGTGAGTGGATTGAGTCATTACCAGAGGAAGTCAATAAGATGGTCTCAAAAAAAAGGATACATAGTAAAATGGGCACCACATATAGAAGTACTTGCGCATCCTTCAGTGGGAGGCTTCTGGAGCCACTGCGGATGGAACTCAATACTCAGAGAGCGTTGTGGAAGGAGTTCCTATGATTTGCAGGCCTTTTCAAGGCGAGCAGAATTTAAATGCAACGTATGTAGAGAGTGTCAGGAAAATAGGGATTCAGATAGAAGGCGAAGTGGAAAGAGGAAGTGTAGAGAGAGCTATGAAGAGGTTGATTGTGGAAGAAGAAGGTGCATGCATGAGGGAGAGATCCCTTAATTTAAAGGAGAAGCTTAAAGCCTCTATAAGAAGTGGAGGGTTCCTTATATAATGCATTGGATGAGTTTGTTACCTGAACACAAAGTGAAGATGATGAACTGAAGTTAAGCACAATATATTTAGAAAGTGATTGGAGTGTAGGCATTCAATTTGAATGTGAAGTGGAAAGAGGATAGGTTGAGAGATCTGTGAGGAGGTTGATTTTGAATGAAGACAGCACAAGCATGAGGGAGAGAGCCCTCAGTATGAAAGCTCAAAGCCTCTGTAGTAAGTGGAGGCTCCTCATAAAACTCATTAGATGAGCTTGTCAATCACTTGAAAGACAGTGAATAAGTTTACTTTCACTGTATTATTAGAGATCACCGAATTGTATGGAATATGCTTGATCTTCCAATACAAAGAACATGTGTTCTTTTTTAATGCAAGTAAAAGAAATTTAAATCAAATATGAGCAACTTTTTTGGCAGTTTTCTCAAGATTAAATTGCTGTATCAGAAATTGACAACTTGGACCGTCCTTTGATAAGAAGCCAAAGTCGACAAGAAAACATGAAGACAGAATCATTATTGCTTTCTTTGGTACTCTTTTACCAAAATATATATAGAGATGTAACCGCCTCATATTACTCATATACAACAAGATAGAGAGACGTAATCACATACTTCACTTATGGTGAAGACCCCAACGAAACGAAATACGGATGAAGAATGTGAACAAGTATGAGAATCTGATACTTATATCACTGTAAAAACAAACAATTTGGAGGTTCACAGTATCCCAGACTCGCCAAGCACTGAGCTGAGAAGATTTTTATTAGATGGAGATGGAGGAAAAGCGGGTGAGGAGAAGGGCAGTACTGGTTCCAGTTCCAGCTCAAGGACATATATCTCCAATGATGCAACTAGCCAAAACTCTTTACTTGAAGGGTTTCTCAATCACAGTTCTTCAGACCAAGTTCAATTACTTTAGCCCTTCAGATGAATTTGCTGATTTTCAATTTGTCACCATTCCAGAAAGCTTACCAGAGTCTGCTTGGAAGAATCTCGGACCAATAGAGTTTCTGCTTAAGCTCCATAAAGAGTGTCATGTGAGCTTCAAGGACTGCCTGGGTCAGTTGCTGCTTCAACAAAGTAACGAAATCTCATGTGTCATCTACGATGAGTTCATGTACTTTGCTGGAGATGCAGCCAAAGAACTTAAGCTTCCAAACTTCATTTTCAGCACAACAAGTGCCACAGCTTTTGTATGTCGCTGTGTCTTCAACAAACTCTGTGAAAACAATGTCCTGGCTCCTTTGAAAGGTACTTTAAATTTCTATGTTTCAGATTTCAACTAGTTTCTGTAATCTTGTAACACTGTGGTTTTTGACTTTTCACAGAACCTAAAGGACAACAAGAAAAGCTAGTGCCAGAGTTTCATCCTCTGAGATACAAAGACTTTCCGGTTTCACGGTTTTCATCATTAGAAATCATAATGGAGTTGTATAGGAATACAGTTGACAAAAGGACAGCTTCTTCTGTGATAATCAACACGACGACCTGTTTAGAGAGATCATCATTGTCTTCTCTAAAACAACAGCTAGAGATTCCAGTGTATCCTATAGGCCCTCTTCACATAGTGGCATCAGCTCCTACAAGTCTGCTTGAAGAGAACAAAAGCTGTATCGAATGGTTGAACAAACAAAAGGTAAACTCGGTGATATACATAAGCTTGGGAAGCTTAGCTTTAATGGAAATCAATGAGGTGATGGAAACTGCTTCAGGATTGGCTGCTAGCAACCAACACTTCTTATGGGTGATACGACCAGGGTCAATACGTGGTTTGGAATGGACAGAGACCTTACCTGAGGAGTTTAGTAAGATGGTTTCAGATCGAGGTTACATAGTGAAATGGGCTCCACAGAAGGAAGTACTTGCTCATCCTGCTGTAGGAGGATTTTGGAGTCATTGTGGATGGAACTCAACACTAGAAAGCATCAGTGAAGGAGTTCCCATGATATGCAGACCGTTTTCCACTGATCAGAAGGTGAATGCCAGGTACTTGGAGTGTGTTTGGAAAATTGGGATTCAAGTGGAGGGTGAGCTAGACAGAGGAGCAGTCGAGAGAGCCGTTAAGAGGTTAATGGTGGACAGAGAAGGAGAGAAGATGAAGAAGAGAGCTCTCAGTTTGAAGGTTGAGATGAGAGCCTCTGTTAGAAGTGGAGGTTCTTCACTCAACTCGCTAGAAGAATTTGTACACTTCATGAGAACTCTGTGAAGCAAATAAAAAATTAGTCTGTTCTCTCAACTAAAACACCCACAACATGAAGATTCCTTTTTCAACTGTAATTTGTGATCTTTAGACACTAATCAGCAGTTGCAATCCTTGGCCAAAGATTTGCACTAGTTCCTAATGAGTGTCAGTGATTGTAGAACCTAAACCCACACAAACCTTGCATATGTTTCTCTTGGAGTTCACAATCACACTAGTTTTAGCTATACATTCGATGAATGGAATCAGCATAGATATCATCACTAAAATGACCATAAACTATTGTCTAGCTCTAGAAACTATTAAGATCTATAGACATAAAAGAACAAAGAGATCTTCTTAACAGAAGTCCTCACTATCAGAAAGTTTATTATATTTGGAAATTACAAATGTAACCTACCTCAATAAGATCAACTCCAATGCTTATTGACTTTGAACAAAAGGACAATACTTAAAACTTCAACTAATTGAGAAACAACTCATACATAATAACCTAATAAATAGGAAAACTCATACTGAGAAACTACTCTGCAACAAAAAGGACAATAACCTAATAAATAATTAGAATAAAATAAAAAGACACATGATCTGCGTCATATTATAAAAATAATTTTGATCACTTATTTAGATCGCATTGAAGAGAAGAGAAGGAGAGCAATGGAGAAAAGGGAAGAGAAGAGAAGGATAGTATTAGTTCCACTTCCAGCACAAGGTCATGTAACTCCAATGATGCAACTTGGGAAAGTCCTTAACTTGAAGGGTTTCTCAATTACAGTTGTGAAGGGACATTGGAATCAAGTATACTCTTCTTCACATCACTTCCCTGGTTTTCAATTTATTACCATACGAGAAAGCTTACCAGATTCTGAATTCAAGAGAATCGGACCAATAGAGTTTATGTTAAAGCTCAACAATACAAGCGAGGCTAGCTTCAAGGACTGTATTGGTCAATTGTTGCTACAACATGGCAATGATATAGCTTGTATCGTCTACGACGAGTTCATGTACTTCTGTGGAGCTGCAGCTACAGCGTTCAACCTTCCAAGTATCATCTTCAGTACCACAAGTGCTACACATAAAGTTTGCAGCAGTATATTAGGCAATCTCAATGTCGAGAAGTTTTTGCTTGACATGAAAGGTACCCAGAACAAGCTTAATTATCTCAAAACCACTTGTTCAACTTAGACTTGTTTTTTTCAATTTTCAGAACATAAAATTCAAAACCAGGTGGTGGAAAATTTGCATCTGTTTCCATACAAAGACCTGACTTACGAAATGGGGCCACTAGAGCCATTATTTGAGCTATGTCGGGAGGTAGCAAACAAAAGAACAGCTTCTGCTATTATCACCAACACGTCGAACTGTCTAGAGAGCAGCTCTTTGTCATGGCTGGAACATGAATTTGGAATTCCGATATACCATATAGGCCCTCTTCACATTGCAGCTTCACTACCTACTAGTTTACTTGAAGAGGACGTTAGCTGCATAGAATGGCTGGACAAGCATAAACCAAGGTCAGTCATGTACATAAGCGTGGGAACTGTGGCTCAAATGGAAACCAAGGAAGTGTTGGAGATGGCTTTGGGTTTGTGTAATAGCAACCAACCTTTCTTATGGGTCATCAGACCAGGCTCCATCCTTGGCTTCAACGGAACAAATTCATTGCCAGAGGAAGTCAGAATATTGATCTCAGAAAGAGGATACATTGTGAAATGGGCTCCTCAATTACAGGTACTTGGACATCCTGCAGTGGGAGGCTTCTGGAGCCACTGTGGATGGAACTCAACACTTGAGAGCATTGTGGAAGGAGTTCCAATGATATGCAAGCCTTTTCATGGTGAGCAGAGGGTAAATGCAACGTATGTAGAGAGTGTCTGGCGAATAGGGATTCAGATAAGTGGTGAAGTGGAAAGAGCAAGTGTAGAGAGAGCTGTGAAGAGGTTGATGGTGGAGGAAGAAAGTGCAGGCATGAGGGAGAGAGCCCTTGATTTAAAAGAGAAGCTTAAAGCCTCTGTTAGAAGTGGAGGCTCATCAAACAATGCATTGGATGAGCTTGTAAAGTTTTTGAACACAAAGTGAAAAAGATGATAACTTCATGTATAATAAAAGAGCTTTGATTTGTATAGATCAAGCTTGATGTAATTCGTTTTTCCTTATTTTATTTAGCAATGTCTTTGAATTGGAACTTTAATTTCATTTTTAGATGCAAGCAGCCCCAAAAAAGGTTACCATAAACGTCATAGCTTACAAACCATATTGGCTACAAACTTACAACAGTCCGAGGAAGTCGAAACGTAAGTCAACATTACTCATTGTATAATAAGGCATGATCCAATATTAATCTCTTATTTAAAAATGAGGATTTGAAAATGATTGTATCCCAACCGATTAATGCAATAATTGCAACCAATCCGTATAATAAAAAGAACCATGCATCTAGCCACGTTTCAGAAATTATTATTATGTATAATTATATATACAGGCTACAAGTAAATTAAAGCCTCTTGACATTAATTTTAATTATATTATCTAAATCTCAAAACAAAACCTACCAAATATGAAAACCAACAAACCAACTCTTATACCGTCCAAATACCGTGATACTCATCTAAAACATCCGTCCAAATACCGAACAATGATACCCCATTGGTTTAAGCTTAGTACCAAAAGTTCAAGAGACATGAGTTCGATTTGTTTGGAAAAGGAATTTACATGAACTTTTCTGGTCTCTAGAGAAATATATGGTGAAAGAAGATAATGAGTCAACCCTCCGTGTCGGAAATTCCAATCCTCTGTAAAAGATGATGTGGAGTTTCTACTTGGAATCGACGGAACCTCTCGATTGAGTTAAGGTATTTCTTCTACACATCCTGAAAATTTCTTCTCATATATGCTGAATTTGGTGGATCCAAGTTCTATAAAAAGCCATTTTTAGTGTTTTAAAGCCTGATAAACATTTGGAGTATATACAAGACCATGTTCTCAAAGGTCCGGTCCAATAGATTAAACAGAAAAACTATGTTGTAATACCTTACAATAAGGCTGGCCCAAAAGACAGGCCCAATATCTAGAAAAGCAGGATTCCCAGTAAGTTCTTTTTCCCAACATACCCCTGGTTTTCAATTTTTCACCATACCAGAACTCGAGATACTCGGAAGTCGGACCAATGAGTTTACGCTTAAGCTCAACAAAACCAACGAGGCAAGCTTCACGAACTGTATATAGCTCAGTTGTAACTGCAACAAGGCAATGATATAACACAACACGTTTCATGACGACGAGTTCATGTACTTCTGTGGAGCTGCAGCTTTAAGGAGTTTAAGCTTCCTAGTGCTATTTTCAGCACTCCAACTGCTACAAATCAAGTCTCACAGTGGTGTTTTCAGCACAACAAATGCTACAGTTTTTGCTTGTATCTCTGTATTTGACAAAATCTATGCAAACAATATCCTGGCTCCCTTTGAAAAATACTGTAGAATACTCTGTTTCCAGGTTCCCACCAATGACTATAGTCTTGAAAGAGCGTTATCTCTTACCTTCTAGGCAAAATCCGAAGGGAAATAAGACGAGCTAGTGCCAGAGTTTCTTCCCCTTAAAATAAAGACTTTCTGGTTTCACAGAAAGCAAAATAGAGCTCTGTATAGGAATACTGTTGACTATACAGATATTCTGTCTTGTCTAGCAACGGCCAAATTGTGCAATGGCCCATAATGGCCTTAGCTTCTGCAAGTCTAATTAAAAGAACAAGAGCTGTATCTAATGGTTAAACAAACAGAAGGTGAACTCCTTGATACATAAGCTCAGCTTTGATGGAAACGGCTTCAGCGTTGGCTGCTAGCAACCAAAAATTCTTAATGAGTAATGCAACCAGAGTAGATACGTGGTTCAGAATGGACAGAGTCCTTTTTAGAGGAGTAAGAAGGTATCAGGTCGAGGTTACATTGTGATTTAAGCTCCACAAAAGAAAATACTTGCTTGTCTTACAGTAAAAGGATTTAAGGAGCCCTTGTGGATGGAACTCAAACACTAGAAAGCACCCGCAAAGGATTTGCAATGATCTGCAGGGCCGTCTAAGGGTGAACATTAGGTACTTGGAGTGTGTTTAGAAAGTTGAGACTCAAGTGGAAGAAAAGGTAGACAAAAGAGCGAGCTAAAGAGCTGTGAAGAGGTCAATCGTGAAACGAAGAAAGAGTGGAGATGAGGAAGAGACCTGTCATTTTGAAAGAGAAACTGGGAGCCTCTATTATAAACATTGGTCCTTAACACAAAGCTTGATCGACTTGGTGAAGCAAAGTAGAATTACTCTCTGTTACCTCACCGTATCTGTCAGTGAAAACAGAAGGTAATAAAATCTTACAATGAAGAAAACAGGTTACTTCAGACAAAGCATTGGAACTGTGGATAAACCACTTGTGTGGATATTGAGTCATGTAGTTTTTTATTCTAACAGAATCTTGCTACTTTTTAAGAAATATCAAAGGGGACACAAAAGTGATCTAAGGATAAGGTTGTCACTGAATGTGTGATGCACAAAGAACCATATACTAGTGGATTATATTAATATCTAAATCTCAAAGTAGAACCCTACGTGTCTAAAAGCAATTACTCTATGTCAGCAAGAAAGTATAAAAAAAGCTTTTGCTTTGTTAGAAAGTCACTTTCTTCCTTCTGTTGGAAGTTCATTGGTACGTACGTGGCTCTCCAATCACTTGTAAGGTCATCACTTTGTAAACAATGGCCTCTTTTGAATGATTGGATAGGTTTATAAATTCAAAGAAAATAAATATGAAGATTGTGTCTGACGCCATCTCAAAAATAGAAAAGAAAAAAACGGTTAACAATGCGAACCAGACGCTCTCTTAATGATCTATCTTTCTAAGAACCCTAATGACAATAAAGCAAAGGGAGTTTTTACCAAACCAAAAATAGAAAATGAGTAAATGAAACTTGTCACAAGTCTTCATTGAGTGCTCCAAGAATACTGACTGGTTATAGCTTCCACATGATATCTTTGTTTGATTTCTTAAAAATATGCAATTTGGACTCTGGCTTGGAAAAGTCGACAGAAGATAACAAATGGAAAAGTATGAGAAGCCATGAAACCTGTAACAACAATCAAAGACAATTCAAGACCTGCAAAGACCAGATAATTTTGAAAGGTAAAACTATATCTAGCTATTCTACCTGAAGATGTGGAATTATATTGAGACACACAAAACATATGGAACTCAAATAGTACCAACTCTTTTTGCCATTACAATGCATTTACAAGCAGATAAAATGATCAATCTACCTAGAATCTAGAATCTAAATATTGCCTTAACAGGTAATATATTAACTGATCTGAATTCTAATGGCATCAAAAGACAGGGAACCAAAACCCGAGAACATGGAACTAGCAATTTCTATTATTAAAAGAATACTAAAGAGTACACTTTAGCAGCACTACATATGGCTTTTGAGCATAACTCCATTACAAGCATTCAATGTTAGTTGCTTAGTTCCGGTTCGTAGATGAGACACAGTTCTCAAGATAAAATCTGAATTACAGCTTTTAATTTCAAATATGAACCAAACCTGATCACATGAATCCTAAATCGAATTCGAGTTAGTTAATAAGTTATTGAAAGCCTTAGACTTTAATGTATACCTTTTATAGTAAAGACAGAAACTTGATGAAATTTCGATCAAATCTTGTAAGAATTTAACTGTACTTAAAAGAGAGAAGCTTAACTTAATAGTTACCAGTTAGTCGAGCAAACAGAAAAAAAGGACCAAGCTCACCTATCTCTTCCCCAATGACCCATTTATAGAATCCTTCAACTTGTTTTAGTTTTCATTCGCGCTTCCACCGCCAACGAAAGGATAAGAAGCCATAGATCCGAACTTGTTCTGCTGCATCATATACGGATTTGTTTCAAACGCACCAGGTGCACCAGTTCCACGATGATTATGATGGTTCTGATGATAAGGATCATGACCATGGTTTTGGTGATGATATCCTTGCATACCCATATGATGCGCATAGACTGGCATCTGCATCATCGGTGGAGCTCCGTAGGGAACTGAAATTGGCACTCCTACGTGGCCGGCCGATCCATTTCCCTGGACGTGAGCTTTACCCTTACTGCCTCCGATATCTTGAAAGCTCTGTGGAGGCACCGGCGTTGAAGAGAAAAGCTTATCAGAAGGAGACGGACCTTCCGTCGTCAATCCCTGCATCCGCTTTAAGTACAGCCTGTACTTCTGTAGATGAGACGCTACGTTCTCTCGAGTCAATCCTTCGACGTTCATCAGCTGCATAATCGTCTTGGGAACAGCGTTTTTAATCCCTAAGTGAGCTACAACATCCACGAATCTCTTGTGTAGCTGCGGCGTCCACACTAAACGCGGTCGTTTCAGTGTCTTTCCAGATAGATCTTCAGTTCCTGAATCTCCTTCTTCCGTCGCCACTGCATCCACCGTAGAGGGATCCACACCGACGCCATCGCCACCACCGTCCGATGTCTTTTGCTTCTTCGAATCCGATCCAGGACTGCTCGATCCGACCCGATCTTCCTCCTCCACTGCAACGCCAGTTTTGAGACTATTGCTATTGTTATTCGAGGACGAAGTGTTAGGACCGGAAGACCCGCTTCTCAGCGACGAGAGCGTGGTCTCCGATGCTTGATTCACATCCTGAATTGTACGGCTTCTCTCCGGTGTGATACTAAACGCCATCGCTAGATTCGGAGGAATCAGAGAGTAAGAAAGCGATGCTAAATCTTCGTCGCTAGGTAACCCCATCTCCCATTCAAGAACCCTATCTCCGTCGCCGGGAACATCGTAATCGTTCATCATCACTTCTTCTCCCATTTTTTAAAATCAAATATCTCGAATTTCAGATAGTAATGGAGGTCTCCGTAGCTCAAAATCGATGAAATTTCGGAATCGGAGATCAGAGAAACCAAGATTGAAGTTTCGTGGAGAAGTTTGGTTTGAGAAGATGAACAATTTTCAAAAAGAGTAAAAAAAGATATCAAATTGTTTTTATCTTTTTGGAGGAAAAAATGAAAAGCAAAAAGATAAGAGAAAAAGCGTAATATCTAATTCCAGATCGGCCTTAGGTTGGTGCCAACGTGGACGAGTTAGCTAGATATTTTAGATCTTCTAAATATCTTTAACCGACTCAGATTTTAATATTCAACATGTGAGTAAAATCAACCATTGTCCTTAATCCACGTCATGAATCCACGTAGTTTTATAATAGTCGCGTTGTAGGTGATTAAAGAAGAAATTACCAACTTAGACAAGTAAGATGAGCCACGTGGATTTAAAAGGGCCAAGTCAGCTATTTTCCGGGGTTTTCAGTAATTTACTACCGACTTAGCAAATTGCTGTGTGGTCCCAGGAAAGAAAATGGGCATAACCGGTGGGTTCGGCCAGCTGGAGGGAGAAAAGTGGAGAAAGATTCGGTGATGAGTATTGTACAGTGTTGACACGCATTGTTACATCTGAGCCGTTGGATTGTGGTTTTAGATATTTATAGACGCATCTAAAGATCAATCTAACGGCACAGATTGGCAACTAAGTTCACGAAGTTTTTTTCTGTTTTTCTGGAAAAATAAAATAAATATTGTGGAAGAGTGAAATAATGGGCATGGTCATGGACAAAAAAATCAAGCCGGATTGAATTGTAATAGATAAACCAAAATAAACCGAAATTGATTTATAAACGATTTGGCCTTTATTATTATAAAATCTGAAAAATTAAAACTACTAAACTGATTCTATATCTGAGGAAACGTTAACTTCGTCTTATCTCTCCAAATTTCTGACTCTCTGGATTTCCCCAGCTCATCGTCTTTCTCCTTCGAGTGACTGTACAGATTTGGGGTTATTCGTTGCATTTCTCGTTTTTCGAATTGTTGGATTGAATTTGTTTTCTCTTTTCATTGATCGTGGTCGATGACCTCGCTACTACTCCTCAGAACCCTTCCGCTCCTCCGCAACGGATTTATCAGCCATCGTCGTCAAGTTAGTACCATATCCGCTGAGTTCCACCGTCGTCGTCTATGTTGTTCACTTGCTGATAAACCACAGTTTTACGAGGATGACTCTCCGGCGGAGCGATCCGTCGCAGCGATGAACACGACATCACCTGTAGGTGAAAATGACTGGCGTTTTGAAGATCCTGATTATCGGAAATGGAAGAATCTAGAGGCTGAGATTCTTCAAGATATTGAACCTGTAGCTCTTCTCGCTAAAGAAATTCTCCATTCGGATAGGTAAATTCTTCGTTTTCGAATATTGAATTCCACGATTCTGTTTTGTAGGAAAATTTAGTGGAGTTGTAGTTAATGGGATTCGATTTTTTTTAGATTAGATCAGCTAAACTGTTATCATGCACAACTTGATAAAACTGGATTCTCGTAAAGTAGTGCTAATGCTTTGACTCACACAATTCTTATCGAAATTCAGGTTACGGATGATCCCTGATTGTTCTTGAAGTACTTGAAATGACAACACTCATGTTCATAATAGCTGTTCCATGTTTGGATTAATCTTCAAGCTAAAGCTCATAGCTTCTTCCAGTAGCTTGTTGTTTTACATACTTAAATAACATATGGAAACCATTTAGCCTTTGATGTGATAATTTCTACTGAACCTGTGGACTCCTAACCTGAGCTCTAATTTACAATGGTCTTAAGTTTGAACGAAACAGCTTTGTAGAGAGGTCAAAATTGCTGCTATAGAAATATTTCCAGTGGCTCTTATTATTAAGAAATCATCTTTAGCGAGGGAGGCTTGGAGCTTGATCACAAAAGAGTGGTCAAAGCAGAATAATCATTCTTCATTGATGCTCTAGTATCTTCAGTCTACTAAAACAATAGTCAAATATGAACTGTTTTGTAGTTTGTGATATTTGAAGCTAGTACATACTCACCTTTTCGCGGAGATTTGTTTCTGGAATCCAATTGAACCGTTTTACTTCTTGATAAGCAGGTATTTGGATGGAGAACGCTTAGACTTTGAAGATGAGGAGGTTGTCTTGGAAAAGCTTCTTGCTTATCACCCCTACTCCAAAGACAAAATTGGCTGCGGTCTTGATTTTATAATGGTACAAAATTTATCATAACCGATATCTCTTTATCATTGAGCTCTTCTCATATGAATCAGTTACAAGCTGTATTTGAAACTGTGATAGAAATCAATGTTATATCGATAACTTCCGCTATTTGTAAAGCATGTACTGAATAATGCTTATGAGTGAGGCTGCTATGTTAATGGCAGGTTGATAGACATCCTCAATTCAGGCACTCGAGATGTCTCTTTGTTGTGAGAACAGATGGTGGATGGATAGATTTCTCCTACCAGAAGTGTCTTCGAGCTTATGTCCGAAATAAGTATCCGTCCCATGCGGAGAAGTTTATTCGTGAACACTTTAAGCGTGCTAGTAGCTAAATCTGTAAATTTGTCACTCTTCATCACAGCAAATTGTCATATAAATTTTGCTGAAATCACACAATCAGCTCTGAAGCTTTATTGTAGAAAATTTATAATGGTTCAATCTATTAGAAGGCTTGAATCAGTTAGAAAATTAACAAAAGAAAAGAGTAATTTATGGTTTAGAAGTGTAAACAAATTTAATAATACTAATCTACTTTATTAGGTTGACTAAGATAATTTTTGTTTTCACATTTACAAACATATTTATATATTTATTTTTAAGTTAAAGTTTTTATATGAAAATTGAGGGAAAATTCCTTCAAAGCCATTAAAAAGTCAGAACTGTCATAGAGGAAGCCCAAGCTTAGCCAAAATCTCACAAAGAAACCTCAACGTACGCCTATGTTATGTGTCCAAAAGCATAAGAGACGAAATCTAAATGAGTAATAACTCAATTAAGTCATGTTTTGGTTGACCAACAAGCATTTAGTTGACAAACAAAAGTTAACCAAGCATATGTTGATGATCAAGTAATATTCATTAACTGATAAACACATATTTATCATTTGAATAATGTAACAATTCCAGAAAGAGTGATTTTGAACAAATGCTTGATTGTTATTTTTTCTAATTTTTTTACTCGAATTTGATTCTAGATACTCGTATTTGTTCCTCGTGATATTTTTATAAGTTCAGTTTTGTATGGTTCAAGTATAAATGAATTTTGTTGATGTAATGGTGAAAAACAAAACTTAAAGATTCCAAATATATTCGAATATTCCATATTATGACAGATTTTTTACCTTCTAAAACAAAATTATTGTACAGTAAAGCATTACTTACCCAAAACGACGACGTTTTGTGACTTTTAAAAGTAAACTAAAGAAATAGACGTTAAGTGGGTCCCACAGTGATTCTTCTTTTGAAACTTCTAAGAAAGCAACGAACAGTTTATTCACATTGGGGTCGAATATGTCGCACACGCCAATGACGCTCTTTCCGTTCAAAACCACCGTTAATAACTCCGTCATCATCGTCTCAGTCAATACACTCTCACGTGTCAACCGTCTATTTTAACGCCGTTAACATTCACCTACAAACCGTGTTATATACCCAAAACGTTTTTTGCTTCTCTTCTCTCATTAGTCCTATTGGGTCTCTTCTCTCCTTTCTCTGCTTCGCTTTCAGATCCTTTTACCAGCACACAAGTTTCAAAGATGATGCCATCTTCTAGATCGACGACGATAACTCCGGCGACAGAATCGGCCACTACTACGGCCGTTACGACTTCGTATTGGTGTTATAGTTGTGCGCGATTCATCAGCGTTTGGGATGACCAAGACGCAAACGCTGGCGTTTTATGTCCTTATTGTAACGGTGGTTTCATCGAAGAGATTGAAGATTCGAGTTCTTCGCCTGTAGATTTACCGGCGACTCCTGCGTCTCAGGAAGTTAGACCGATCGGAGATAGTCATCGATCTGTAATTAGACGCCGGAGATCTGGTCGTCGCACGTCTTTTAATCCGGTTATTGTTTTACACGGAGGAGCCGGATCTGGAGAGAGAGATGAGAATGAAGAAGTAGAAGGAGCTACTAGAGATCGACGCGCTTATGAGTTTTATTATGATGATGGATCTGGTGCCGGTCTTAGGCCTCTTCCGGATTCTGTTTCTGAGATCTTGATGGGATCTGGATTTGAACGGTTGCTTGAACAATTGAGCCAGATCGAAGCGTCGACTAACGGAATCGGCAGATCTGGGAATCCTCCTGCGTCGAAATCAGCGATTGAATCTTTACCAAGAGTCGAGATCTCAGATTGTCAAATGAAAGCGGAGGTAAATTGCGCAGTGTGCACGGAGGTTTTCGAGGCAGGAACGGAAGGTCGTGAGATGCCGTGTAAACACATATTTCACGGCGATTGTATCGTTCCTTGGCTTTCGATTCGGAACTCGTGTCCCGTTTGTAGATTCGAATTACCTTCAGATCCGATTCAACGGAATAATGAGGGGGAAAATGCCGTTGGGATGACGATTTGGAGACTTCCTGGTGGTGGATTCGCCGTTGGAAGATTTAACGCGGCGATGAGAGAAGGTGAAAGAATCTTGCCGGTGGTGTTAACAGAAATGGACGGTGGTGGACTTGGGAGTAACGAAGGACCAAGACGAATCTCATGGGTTAGGTCACATGAGACTCCGGAGATGAATAGAACCGGTTCTCGTTCCGGTACCGGAGGTAGATTAAGACGAGCAGTTCGTGGATTGGTTTCGTTTATGAGAAGAGCGAGACCAAATCGTGGGTCTTCTTCTTCTTCTTCTCGTTCAAATCTTATTGATTTAGATACAGATGGTGAAACTAGGATGATGCATCGATCGACTTCTCTAATCAGAAGATTCTTCTGATGAAACAGAAGCACCAAAGTCGTTGCATCAATGGAGAATCAAATCAGGTTAGGTGAGAAAAAAGTTGAAATTTTTTTGTTTGTTGATTCAACAATGTAAATGTAAGTTTCAGATGAACAATTGGAAGCTGCTTGTAATTGTTTTTATAAGTGTTATATCAAATTTATGTGAACACAATGTCAAATCAAAGTCATTATGTTCATTAAAGATTCCTTTGTTTGAATTTTCTTGGACCAAATTTATCAAAACTTTTTCTTTAATTCCGAGAAAGTGAAATACGATGTGATTATTTGTCTCATCGAGTCTCGAAATGAATGCACGGATAAATGAAGAGAGAAAGGTTCAAAATTGACTGTGAAAGTTGCCAAATTTGAATTCAAATCCATGTCGGAAGTGAGGTTTCAGTTTGGGCAATTTATATTAGAGAAGATGAAATCGATTAAAAAATGACTGGAAGATGTCTAGCAGAAACCTTTTATAAGACCAAACCTAAAACCAGTCATGATTAAAATGATCTTTCATGTTTAACATATGTGTTATGGTTTTTAATATTCTTCATTATTTTATTATGACTGGCTGAATTATAATTAAATTAAACATAAACTTTGAATGGTATCTTTAGTATTAAAGTAGATATTTAAAATAAAAGTAGGGTAAATATGTTTCCATTCGTCACTACATACATCACCAGCTTAGCATTTGTATTCTTCTAACAGCTTAGTCATTGACACGCCTTTGTTTTCTTTTCTTCCAAATATAATAATCTCTTTATTTGGTGAAAGGTTCCTCTCAATTCAAATGAATGGTCCCAAATCATCTATCAACTAATAGAAGTCACGGCCATGTTTGTGTTGTAGATATTTTCTAAGAGCCACCGTAAAGTGTAACCAAAGGCGATATATCGAATCTAGTTTCATTGGCCATTTGGGCTCATATTGGGCCTAGGATGAATGTAACAATCCAATGTTATTGGGTTTCCTATTTTGTTTCTATTCTTGTATTGAACTTATATTGTTTTATTTTGGGTATATACTTGAAAACTAGTGAGAACAATCCTGGAACCGAACAAGCTAGTTATACTAACAGTATTCTGAGTAGACGAGTCTGGAAAGTTACTAGTTCAACTCTCAACTTATATGGGAAGAAGTATTTCCAAAAAATATATTTAAAAGCTGTTTCCAAATTAACTAGGATTTTGATAGCGGTTAGAAAATAATAATAGTATCGGAGTATAACCAAATTAGGTTAATATTTAACCTTTAATTTACATAAAGATAAAATATAATGCACTATTCTTATAACATTTTCTTTTATAAATAACATCTGGTTTTACTCTAAATGTTTTAATGTTTTCTTTTAAAATAGCATGTTACTTAGAAACATATCCTCCAATTTATATATTTCCTACTTAACTTTTTTTAAAAATAATCATAGAGGTAATTATCTACCACCATATGTTTTATAACACGTCAAATCTTTTATATTTTAGTTCCCAAGGTTCCACATAGACTCTCTCTAACATCAAGACAATCAATTTTGCTTTCGGTCAACAAATCAATAGTTTATTAAAATAAATTCACAAAATAACATAAAAATATAACGAATTGATGCATTCTCTTGTGGCTTCCATAAATATAAGAAGCAAATAGAGATGAAGAAATCAGTGGTGATGCATGTCACAGGTATTATTACCATATTAAGCAAAAACCATTAACAAACTGGAAGCTTTGGATACTGTTCCTTCTGTTTTTTCAAACAGTACTTTCACATCATATATCACAAATTCACAATGATATGATAAGACCAATACCCAAGAAACCATGTCTATCTATAGCCTTTTTGAAATAAAAAAAATCCTCAAATCTATTTTTTGCATCTTTAAATGTATAATTATACAAACTCATCAATAATAGAAATACAACATAATAATTTAGGTTCCATTAAAATTAAATTAATCGTATTTTAGTTTGTTTTTTATTCTAAACTATGATTGAATTAATTTCAATCTGTTAGTAAGATTTTTGATTTTCAAGTCGCGAAATCAATTGCCAATCAAATCATAATCTGTATATGATATATATTTCCAAAAATTTTACGAAAAAATTGAGTTCTTCTCAGTATAGTGGTAATTAGGATGATATAGTGAAAGACTCTGGCATTGGGATTCGATTCCTCTCCTCTACAATATATAGATTTAATAGATTTTTTAGGGTCTGATTTTTAAGTTATGGATTGGATTTTGTCGTTCCACAAAAAAAATTCACAAAAATATATATTACTTTAAAAAAAAAAACTAGAGTAGATTTTGACTAAATATTGATATTGTTTCCATTTAATATATTACTTATCCTTATTCTAAAAAACATATTGTGATGAAGGTTTGTCATATTGTATATTAAATATGACTTCACATGATTGAAACAAAGAAAAATTGCAATGATTTCTACTCAAACATGGTTTAATTAAGATCCATCACAAAAAAGATTGGAACTTTTAATTAACAAAAAAAAGAAATGGAACTTTTAATTTATTATCCATATTTATACAAAATATAGTCAACATATGGAGATTTTTTTTAAAAAAAACTAATTAAGAATTAAGGGATAATACATAAGTGAAGTAAGGTTTACTTAGCAGCTAACGTAGTAATAACTGTTTTGACTTCAACAAAGATCTCAGGAATGTTTGTGCCAGCAAGCGAGCATCAAAACGCAGCGTTTGATAATGTAGAAGCGAGACTTATGCTCCTTGGCTAGTCTGCAACATTTTCTGGTCACTGAAGCTCCTTTCCGAGACAAACTTTGAGAGAGAGAAGAAGACTTGGATGATGTATCAGGTGATGATTTCGTCGATGAGCTTCTAGACATAAGTGGAAACTTCGAAGCTTTAGGCCTGGCGGAGAAACTCCTTCTGAAAACGGGTTCTGAAGAAGAAGATGAGGAAGGTTTTGTTGAGAAGCTTCTAGTGAAATGGGATTTGGAAGAAGGAGAAGATGAATAAGTTTTTGATGATGAGAAGCTTCTTGTGAAAAATGGTTTAGAAGAAGAAGAAGATACATGGGTAGTTTGAAAGATTGATTCTTTCTTTGTAAGATTCCATAGCTTTTCAACATCCATGAATTATGTGATTCCCTCTATTGATCCAAATGTGTCTATATGAATAGATATGTATATATTATATTTAGATTATGCTTAGAGATAGAGCCAGAGAATGAGTGAGAGAGTGTGTTTTGTGAACAAAAAAATGGGTTTAAGGCATCTCCAATAGTGCTTCAAATCTGTATTAAAACTCTATATTTGAAAAAAAATATTTTCTAATGGTACTTCAAATCCTTTTTAAAATTTGAAAATTTCTATTTTTTTTGAAGGATCTCCATTTATTCCATCATTTTTTGGATATGAATTTTTCTTTACAAAATAATCTTTTAATTTTTATTGTTTTATTATTTTATACTTAAGTAAAATTTTAGGTTTTGATAAGAAAAAGAAACTAAAACATAGTCAATAGCAATAATTTTCCTGAATTTAGTAAATTTTTAACTAATAAATATAACTAAAAATTATAAAAAACAATAATAGCACATATTATAATAGAAATTACATGAACATATTATTTATATAAATACCAAAACATAAATTATAAATATATAATTATCACGAATATATTATATATTTGTCACTTGTTTTTCTATTTTTGTGATATGTAATAAAATTTTATGATTTTGCTAATGTTGTTATCGATTATTTACTTAAAACTAAAATATGTGGGTTAAATATATATATTTGAGAAGTAGAAGAATATCTTATAAATTAGTAATAAAAACGATAAATTAAAATAATATTAAAATATTCATTTAAAGTAAAAAATGAAATAAACTATTGGAGCAAACATTTTGCAATCATTGTAGATAGTCTAAATCTATTATATACACGTATTATATATAAGGGTCTACGTGACTACATCCTTTGCATGGGTTTGGTTGCATCGGAATCGAATCTAATTAAGGAGAATTCGTGTTTAAATCATTCTATTGTTTGAGGTGAATGAAGTATATCTAGCTATTATCAATTCATAAAAATACTATATTTAGCATAATGTTAATAATTTCTTACACAATATTCGATAATAACAATCTCGTAGATTTCGAAACACAAAATCCGTATAGTTAAATGAATTTAAGTCGAATTTTCTGTTAACAATTAAAGTGAAATCAGTAACCGTGACTATCTAAAGTTGAATTCGGATAAGAAAAACAGTATAAATAATATTCTAATTATTTTTGACTAAATATATTTTCCTATTTTTGAATCAAATTTAATTTGTGGCAATCTTGAAATCATATCTAAGGAACCAGTTACAATATTCTTATAACTAGTTGTAATTAATCAAAGTACATTTTGAAATTGACTAGAAAGTAGATTTATATAAGTTTTGCCTAGATGGTAGGATCACTGCATTCGTAATTTAAGTGTTAATTTTATATATAAAAAAAGATTCCAACAACAAATGAAAAGAAAGCAGTACTAATAAACTAGTTGTAGTCAATGAGCGTAGAACATTGACCGCATCTATTAATGTTGTATTCATTGTCTGATACTGTCGACGAGTCTTAATCATGTTCTAGCAATCTGTCGGTTAGTTATGTGAATTTAACATACTATATGAAGATTCCATTAAATTTCCAACACTGATTTTTGGCAACATGTTGTTACAGATCTCACGTATGTAATTAGAACCAATAAAACTACTGTATACAAATAAATAATCAGATTAAAGAATGGTAATAATTGTTTATTAAAGAAGAAATATCTTTGTATTTGTGAAGTGATATTGGTTAAGTGACAACTGGTAAATCTATTGAAGACAGACACTATTTCACATTTAGAAATAGAATTGTTTACAAAAACTGAATCATAAGTACAACTTTTAATACTACAAGTAAAAAGAAATATATTTTATAATTCAAAATTCTAAATATTAAGTAAACCTAAGAAATATATAACTGAGTTGGTTTGTTTCTAATTTAGTTTGAAATTAGGTGGTGAGTTCAAATTCTAGCTAATTTCATTTAGAGAACTTTAGTTATAAATTGGATTTTGTTGATTCAATAATTGAAAAAAAAATATTAAGTAAAGAGCGAAAACTACGAATCAAACATGTAAAGTCTTCTAAATAGATAAAGTCTTTTATTTATGGGAGTCAATGTTTGTGTTAAATATCTTGAAAATCACTCTTTTAATTTGACATATAACTACATTTTTGTTTCTTCTCCTTTAAGATTTGCCGAAGGATAAGATGGAAAAAAGAACATGCTAAACAGGAGAAAATAGGGAGGATACATATGAACAATGTGATCAATGGTCATCTAACATTATTTTAGTTGAATGGAAGACAAAATTAATTTCTTGGACCAAAGACAAATACCGAAAGGACATTTAGTGTTTTTAGAAAAATAAAACCAATTTTACGTTCACATGTGAGAATGTGAGTTCTTACCTATGGAGACTTCTGAGTTCTCACGAACCAAAAGAAGTTGTTGTAAATACTAAGGGATAGTAAAACCAACACCTTATTGAGACTGATGATCAGGGGAGTGGAAGAGAGAAGAACTACAGGCTCTTCCAAGCTTTGCTAGAGGACTCTGCTTCACAATCTAGGTAACGCTTCCTTTTGGTCAGTTGAGGAGAATTTGTGCTTCTTGTTGGTTAACATTCATGGCCAAGTCTAGCTCAAAGGTTGCCGAGAAATTGTCTACATCCGCGTTATGGTTTAGGAAATTTTGTATCGAAGCTGAGAGAGTGGTTAAACCATTGATTCGATCCGCTATGGCTCTGCTGCTGTACATCGATCTCCAATACCTCACCAAGGGATCATGCTATCAAATGTATTGTTTTCATCTGCTACAATTGGCATCAGAAGTTTCTGTTTTTTATGATCAGATGTCTCTACTTTGTCTTGTGTTGGAGTGATAGGCTCAGTTTTGTCGTTAGCTGCAGCAATTGGAGGGAGTGAGAGTGATCCTTTCTGCCGTTTCAAATGGTAAGTCTTTTTAAAGTTGATTGGAGTCTCTGGTAGAATGAGCTTTTGTTGTTTAGTGTCAGAGATTCTGGCGTCATCTTTCTGCTTGTCTATAGCAGCAATTATCATCTTGTGGTCAGTTTCAGCGACCATTTTCATTGACTTTTGTTCAGTGATTATAACCAGTTGCTGAGACTTCCTATATCCAACTGAACTATCTCCTGAAGTGGCTCGATTTCGTGGCTTGCTAAGTTTGTTTTCTGGCCCCTGAAAGGGGTATTGGTCTACATCATTATCGTGAGTTATCTCAGCCTTCTCTTGTTGGTTAGTTGAAGTTGTTATTGGTTCCTCTGCTGTTAAGTTCTCCCTTAGCTGCTGATTTTTGTACAGGGGAGCTTCCTTCTGTTGTCCCATATCTGAGGTAGATGGCATTCCTGCCTCATGTTCTGTCTTATTCTCTGGTCCAGATTTGGTCTTCAGTTTGGGCGAGCTTGGGGGAGAGTCAGTAGTAATACATGGAGTGCTTGATCGTTTCAGATGTTCAGTAAATGGAAATCGGCATAAACTAGATTGATCCGATGAGTATATTCCCTCACTCTATAGCGCAAGAAGAGGAGGAAGGCGATGAAAAAATGGCAACAATTCTTTAACGTTTTTAGTTAATCTTAGTATTGAGAAACCAATGAGCAAATATTTCGAGATTGTGTTGTATATTGCCAACATAGTTGTGATGTAGTGGTTGAACCAAATGACTCAGAACAAGAACAATGATAATACGCCATCTAAATTCAAATCTTCTTCAAATTACATTGCGTTAGTGCATCTAAGAAAATATATAAATGATTTATTTGATTTCCAGATGAATTCAAACTCGAGATAACAGTTATATGTTATTTGAATTCCAATATTAAACCGATTAGGTGACTTAAATTGGGGAGTATCTATTCAATGGTTAACCCATTGACTTACTCTTATAAATTCCACGGACATGATCTATATAGAAAGAAACCAAGGTAAGAGAGCAACCTTTTCGGGCCGCCGAATTCGAAGCCCAAATTAGCTAAACATATTGGCAGAGCCCATAAAATAATATAATAATACAAATCCGAGAGTCTTTCCGGTTTGGAATTTCATCGTTAAAATCGTTTTACAAAATTAAAAATAAACCTAGCTGGACACGGCTTCGTCTTCCTCCGTAAGCCAATTCTCAGTCTCCAATTATCGCCAACAGAGTTACGCTTCCGATCTTCGTTAACAAAGATTACGACTTTGAATCGTACGCTTCCAACGCGATTCCAACTGCGTTGATTTCAGAGTTGCGATTCTGAGCGATTCCACCGCGTTTCCGAGCGGTTCCTCCGATTCTGAATCGCATCACCACGACGTTTCCATTTTTTTCAGCCATGGACGAGTATCAAGAGATGGAAAGATTCAGCATGGATAATGACTTTGAAGGAGGTCGATGGGAGGGTGACGAATTCGTATACGAAAGGAGGAAGGAGAAGCGGAAACAAACTAAAAACGATGCTACTTATGGAATTTTTGCTGAGAGCGATTCGGATTCCGATGATTATAGCGGCAGCGGTTCGAGGAAGAAGCGTAGGGATCAGGATGCGGGAAGGAAGGCCGACTTAACCAAGCCTGTCAATTTTGTTTCTACAGGTACGGTTATGCCGAATCAAGAGATTGATAGGGATTCTAGAGAACATAATAATGAGAACGATAGTGATAAAGTGGAAGACGGTAACTTGATTGATGAGGATAGTGAAGTTAGAGGTGGGTTGGGTATTGGAAGCTCTGGTTTAGGGTTAGGATTTAATGCGAATGGTTTTGATGATGAGGATAATTTCTTACCGGGAGCATTGGGGAAGAAGATAACTGATGGGGCAAAGATGAGAGGGAAGGCTAAGGTGGAGAAGAGAGGTCAAGAGAGTGGTACAAAAGGAGGGAAGAAAAATACTTTAGGTGGTGATATAGGTAAGTTCGAGAAGTCTACTAAAGGAATAGGTATGAAGCTGCTCGAAAAGATGGGGTACAAGGGAGGTGGGCTTGGGAAGAACCAGCAAGGTATTGTGGCTCCAATTGAAGCACAGTTGAGGCCGAAGAATATGGGTATGGGGTATAATGATTTCAAGGAAGCAAAGTTGCCTGATTTAAAGAAGGTCGAGGTGAAGAAGACTATTTCGGCCTGTGTTAGTGAGAATGAACAGAGTCATGGTGATAGAGGAGGGAGAAATCTTTGGAAAAAGAATAAGGTGCGGAGGGAAGTTTATGTCACTGCAGAGGAGTTGTTGGAAAAGAAGCAGGAAGAGGGATTTGGTGGTGGGCAAACCATTATTGATATGCGAGGACCACAAGTTCGGGTTGTGACAAACTTGGAAAATTTAGATGCAGAGGTGAAAGCAAGAGGAGCAGATGTTCCTATGCCGGAGTTACAACACAACTTGCGACTGATAGTTGATCTAGTCGAACATGAAATTCAGAAGATTGATAGAGACTTGAGGAACGAGAGAGAGTCAGCCTTGAGCTTGCAGCAGGAAAAGGAGATGCTTGTAAAGGAGGAAGCCCAACAAAAAAGACACTTAGACAACATGGAATACATCACATGTGAAATCAGTCGAATTGAGCTGGAGAATACATCTGGGACATTGTCTCTGGATTCACTTGCTAATTGTTTCAAGGACCTGCAAACACGCTATCCTGATGATTATAAGCTTTGTAACCTGTCAACCATTGCCTGCTCATTGGCCTTGCCTCTATTTATCAGGATGTTTCAGGGTTGGGACCCTCTTAAGGATGCTGGGCATGGTCTCAAGGCTATATCTTCATGGAGAAAGCTTTTGGAAGTTGAGGAAAATCAAAATATCTGGGTAGTCTCAACGCCTTATAGCCAACTAGTGTCAGAGGTAGTGTTACCAGCTGTGCGAATAGCAGGCATCAGTACCTGGGAACCCAGAGACCCTGAGCCGATGCTTAGATTTTTAGAGACGTGGGAAAATTTGCTGCCTTCATCAGTCTTTCATACGATTTTGGACACAGTGGTATTGCCAAAATTGTCAACTGCTGTGGAATATTGGGACCCACGAAGGGAACTTGTTGCGATCCATGTTTGGGTACATCCTTGGTTGCCAATACTTGGTCAGAAGTTGGAGTTTCTGTATCAGATAATTCAGATGAAATTGAGTAATGTTCTTGATGCATGGCATCCTAGTGACCCATCTGCCTACACTATCCTTTCTCCGTGGAAGACTGTATTTGATGGTACAAGCTGGGAACAACTTATGCGTCGTTACATAGTTCCCAAACTTCAGCTGGCTATGCAAGAGTTTCAGGTAAACCCGGCAAACCAGAATTTAGACCGGTTTGAGTGGGTTATGAAGTGGTCATCTGCAGTACCCATACATCTAATGGCTGATTTGATGGAGAGGTTCTTCTTTCCCAAATGGTTGGATGTGTTATACCAATGGTTGCGTTCTAAACCGAGATTTGAAGAGATACACGAATGGTATTATGGTTGGAAAGAGTTATTCCCACACGAGCTTTCAGCGAACGAGAGGATCCGAATCCAGTTAAAGCGTGGTTTAGATATGTTGATGGAAGCTGTTGAAGGAGTGGAAGTGTCTCAGCCAAGGGCAAGAGCACCTGAGCGTAGACAGTTCGAGCCACCTCAGGCTCAAGCTCAGGCGAAGGCTCAGATGGATAGCACTGAGGTGCTAAGTTTGAAAGAAGTATTGGAAGTATTTGCACAAGAGAAAGAGCTACTGTTCAAACCTAAAGCGAACAGAATGCACAATGGTCTTCAGATATATGGGTTTGGGAATGTGAGTGTGATTATAGACTCAGTTCACCAGAAGCTTTTGGCTCAGAAAGATGGAGGTTGGTTTCTTGTAACTCCCGAGGACTTGTTGAGAATGCACAACAATGCAAGTGTATCTGGAAAACGATAAGTTTCATTTCGTTATATGAAGTTTCAGATGTATAAAACCTAGCTGGAGACAATTTGTGATTGAGAGATTAGCCGTAATTCTAATCGGAAGCAACCTAAAAATCTCAAGAGGGACAATAAACTCGAGAGAGATTACAATGGCGAAGAGAGAGATTAGTGGGACTTTGAGAAACCTTAAGGTACTAAGTTTTATTGTATACTGATTGTATGTGTTTTCACGAAGGACTTTAATCTCTTGGAATAATGTCGTATGGGCTTTTGTATTGATTTGAATCTAGTTTTGATATTCTTTATTTGATTAGATTGGGGTCTAAAATTGGAATCCCTCATTAAGGGAATTGCCTAACTGCTGATTTGATTACGTGCTAATGATGGTTAATGTTGTTGCTCTGTAGTTTATGCAAAGGGCTGTTTCGAAAAATGACCGAAAGAAGAATGATGATTGAAGAGCCAAATAGAAATTTACTATCTTTGACTAATGTTAGAAAGAAGTGGTACTGTTTCGATTTTACTTTCGTGTTTGTTGTTGTTAATGCCTTTGTCCTATGTTCTTGTTCCTTTCAATGGGACGATCCCACCTCGGGGATCATCCTATTGTTTGCCTTCTTAGGCGTCTGTTGATCTGTTACTTTCTGAACTGCTCCTTTCCTCATGGCTTAAAAAGCAAAATTTTATAATCCGAAAAGAGGTTTTTATCAATATATGGGTTAATTATTCCGTTTATGTGTTCTGGGTATCGTTGCTGTGTGGTCATTACTGATGGAGATCCTCAGCCAGGAGCTGTGGTTGGAATGTCATTTCAGTCTTTTAATCCTTCTATTGAGGTGAGTTTATGTGTGAGACCTGAGATGTTTGCAGTCGGTGTTCTGTAGTTTAAGCATTCTGAATTAGAACTGGTCTTATGGTAGAAATTGAACGAAGAGGCATTTAACGGTCAAAGAACAGATGATTCCCCCTCAAGTTGTAGCAGTAAAGAAGTAAAGATGTCTTTTAGGTCTGTATCTTCTCGTTTTGTATTCATAGCTGTTTCCTTCGGCTACTGAGTGATGAGGCCTAAGTTTTGTCCGATGGTCCGGTTTTGGGGAAACAAGTACTTACTCGTAGCGATGGAGTCTAAAAAGTAACTTATCACCTCTGATCTTGCGTCTCTTTATGCTGTTAAATTGTGTAACCAGTCAAACTGCATCTTGTCTCGATGAAGCGGAGTGTCCAAGCGTCGAGAAATGGAAAAGGTACGTGAAAAGAAAACAGTCTGAAGTAGTATCTGGACAACATAATCCAAACAAGTTTGGAAGAAATGGAAAAGGTTCAGGCTTCAAGCATCAAAAAGGCAAGAAGGTGGACTGGAGCGTTTTGAAGCCACCAAAACCAGTTAAATAGGCTGCGTGTGATCTCTGTTTATGGTTATAGCACACGTAGTCGATCTTAAGTGCTAGTAGATCATCTGCTTATAATATCTGTATCATGATCATTAAAGTTACGGATTTTTTGTTGTTGATGTCTTTGAAAAAGTTTTGAATTTTTGGTTGCCATATGTACTTGCAAGAAAGAAGAGAGATTCCATATATATAAGAACAACCAGTTTCTACAACACTTTGATCCAAAAAAACCGAAGGAAATGATAGCTAACAAGATTATGTAAATGATCACAGAATTGTTTAGTGCTTCTTAGCAGGTTTCCAGCAGGACACAGCATAGAGGACTCTTCCTTTCCAGCCTTGAAACATCCAGTGGTTATCGTGGTCGATCACAAAATCTTTGTGGTAACGTTCTCTCACTAGTTCCTTCCCGTCCTTCACCATCTGTTTGTTTAGTTTCGCTGGCCTAAACCCTGCTCTTAAAATCCTAACCTGCCATTGCTTGTAGGTCTCCGGCCTTGCAAACCGCTCAGACCCTTCACAGGCTATCACACTCATTGCATCCCTAATGATTAACTCCCTTTCCACCAAGGTCCTGCAATCGTTGTCCTCCGGTAATGTGGTCTCAAACATATCAAAGAGAGACGAGCAATGGAACAGAGCTTCTTTGAACCTTGTTAGGAAGAAGGGAGAATTGTACGTCCCGTTAATCTCTGCAAATACAAAGAGGTTAGGATTGATATCTCTGAATAGTTTCAGAGCTGTGTCTCTTGGAGAGTTGAGGGACTCAGTTTCATCAGCCGTGTATTGTAGCCGAAGAATGCAATTGACAACTGTTGTCTCTCCACTATTGATCACCAGCTCATCAAGAGTTATGTCCTCCCATCGTTTGGCTATGAAGCTGTACTCAAATGGGACTTTGAACTTGTCACAGAACCTCTTCAGTCTTCGCCCGGTCTCTTCTACCCGCTCTGATGGGCGGAAACCAGACTGAGGCAGCTCAATACCAGTCACACGGAGCATTGGTGGTCCGCCTGGACGGTTTGACAGTGCTTGTATCAGACAAGGCCACTGAAATCCATAGAGAATCCCAAAGTCAATGATGTGAAGTGTGGTTGCTTTGGAAGCAAGGCCATAGATTGTTCTGTTTGCAGTGTAATAACACATTATTAAGAAGGGGCAAGCCTGAACAAACGCCTTGTAAGCCTTCAAAATGTCCACCATGGATGTTCTGCAAGAAGAAGCAGATACTGGTGTAGTCATGGTTCCAGTAATGCGGGATTCAAGCGCCTCGGCGAGGTGGTAACCAAGTCTCTGAGTTGCATCCCCGTGGCTAGAAGAGTGTTCTCTTATCTCCTTCAGTTTCTCAGCAGCTCTTCTATGGTCAAAGCTAGTCACTGCTTGTGCACATTGTATCATAAGATTCCGCATATCCACTTGTTGATCCGACTTTTGCTGCTTGGAACGATTCGAAGCGCTCTTTGCTCGACTGGTTTTGTTCGGTGATACTTCTCCCTGATCATTCTTTTGGCATACCAACAACACTTCCTCAAAATCTTCCGCCAGCTCATCCACCATAGAAATTGCAGGGAGCTTCGATCTCCGACCATTCTCAAGATCTTCATCGTCATCATCATCTCTATGTCGATACCTTCTGGTCGATCCCTCTGAAACTTCAGGTGATCCAGTGAAATCTGAGGCTGTTTGATGTAAACTTGTTATAGAGCTGAAGCTTCCAATAGAACCGTCCTCGAAATCACCAGAAATTTGATCAGATGGAGGAAGTGTTTGATCCTGAAGCACTTCGAAAAAAGTTTTCTCGGCTGCTTGTAAGGCTAAACTGTCTACCAACATATAAGACTGATCTTCAAGATCTTCCTCCATCAGCATGTCATTGATATACTTAAAAATAGGATGATGATCAGAACATACCGTAGACTCAACTGCAGAAGGACAATTCTGAGATTCAGATTTGATGATATCACTGAAGCCACTGGTCGTTCCAGAATCGAGATTGTTCCTGGGATTACAACAAGATCCAGAGCCGTTGTCGAATCTAAACCCATCAACGGGTACTTGCAATATAGCATCCATGGAAGATCAAAACCTTAAAAGAATCTCACCCACCTGAAGAATGAAGAAGAGATTTGGAGAGAGAAAAAAGACAAGGTACTTTAGGTTTAAGTCAACGAGAGAAAGAAGTGGGAAGTTTCATGTGAACACACAAGTTGAGAGATGGTATATATATAATAAGGATTGTGATTTGTATTATTCCATTGTTGTCTTGCCGAAGAAGAAAAAATGAAGTTTCGAGGAAACAGAGAATGTGGGGTTTGAGGATAAACACTGAGCCGCCACAAAAGGTTTGTTATTATAAGTGAAAGACTTTATCTAACTGTTGTTACAAAACCTATCTTGTTTTTTTGCTGTTGTTTTCTATTTGGTCAATATTCCTAGTTACTAATTTCAATCTATATATCCTATTAAAATAGTGTCTATTGTCCATTTCATATCTTCTATTTTTTCATGAAATGGATCAAACTCATATACCAAAATTATTAATTGAATCATTTTAACTACTAAATTAAAAAAAATTCAGTTTCATGGTCTAAAATTTTCTTATGAAAAAAATTTGATCTCATGATATCAAAATCATTAATTAAATTATTCTAATCATCTTACTTAAAAGGCTGATGATATGTGGCCCAGTGGTGTTGTCACTTTATAAATCCTCAAGGCACCAAGATTCGAATCCCCTACCTACAATATAAAAGAGAGGATTAAAGGCCACTAGACCAATTAAAAAAAAAAATCATCTTACTTAAAAAAGAATTCAACGTTTGGTGTAGTTATAGAATTTAGAAAATAAATTGAATATAAATATCAGGTGAAAGAAGACAAACGTGGATGCCAAACCTAACAACCTATTTGATTCAATTAGTCAAACAATCTGCAGTTCTTTCTTGTTATTTTTTTTTGTCTTACAACTAGACCATAAGTGCTCAGCTCATAATCAAATTTCTATAGATGGTGAGATTCGATCTCTAATTGTGTAAGTATACATGTCTTAATAGACTTACTATTTGCCACTAGACTAAAGACAACTTGTAATTCTTTCTTATTATTTAATTATCTGTGATCTGTCTCCTATAATCTTATTGGTTAAGTATCTCTTTATATGAATTATCAAAACATTCGTAGTTAAGTGGAGATATTTTTTTTTTTCCTTTTGTTAAAACAATTACAAGATTTCTTGCACTCTCCCAAAAGGCTACATATATTATATTAAGTTCATAATCAATTTAGTAATTAGATAGTCTATACAGTTAATCCAAGTTTTAGAATATCTTGTCTACATTCATCCCCTCTTCAAAATTCATTTCATGTGTGGTTGGTTATGATTTTAAAGTACTTAAAGTGTTAATCATTAAAATAAAAAATCTTGAACTTTTGGGTGTGTGGTTAGTCCACATAATTATTTGAAAGTTTATCCAAATGAAATAAAAATTAAATCATACAAATTTTCATTCTATACGTACGATTGATGTGATGGAACAAAGACAGTCCAATATGCAATAAGCACTTAAAAGCTATATATATATATGGATAGTGGAACTTTATATATGAAATTATACAATAATGGTCGGTTTATAGTTAATTACTAAATATTGGATTTAAAATTGTAGGAAAATATGCCGACAAATAAAAAAATTAAGTAAAAGAGCAATCCATAGAAGATTGTATTTGTAGTTGTTGTTGACTTGACTAAAGAAAAAGAAAATGTTATGAGTTTGGACTGTCTTGTAGTATTTTGACTACGAATGGAGCTTTTATCAATTCCCAAATGACTTTATTTTGAGATTAGTAACCCTATCATTTTTTAGATTAAGAAACTTACATTTTCATCATCCAGAGATAAAAATAATTGAAAAAGAGAATGAAACAAAGGGAGAGGTTGATGTGTGATGATAGTAAATTTGGAAAATATCAAATAACATATGTAGTTGATATTAAGATTTATATTCTGTCAGGATTTAGAATGTTGAGTTTGAGTATTTTTTAATGATTAGATCGATAATTTTAATTTATAATTCGAACTCTAAAATCCATAATGTAAGATTACACAATTTTCTGTAATTGAACTGCAGTGGAAAGTTTGTTGAAATATTCATCAACTACCTAACTAAACCCACTTCCTCGTTAAAACTGAGATTTAAATATTACAATCTAGAATTTAGTCTAAAGATTAATGTTTCAATCGAAAAAAAAAACAATGTTTTGATAAGATATACACCTAAACCTTTTTACATACGTAAAACATAATCAATGCTCTCTGATCTCTCTTTCTTGATGCATAAAATAGTTAAAACACTACAAAAAAAGCCAATTTGCGATGTCGTTTTGCGATGGCAAAATAACGTCGTAAATTTACAACATACTTGCAACACATTTGCGAGGCATATTTAAACATCGCAAAAAGTCGCAAAGTTGCGGCTTTGTTGCGATGTTTTTGCGATGTGATTTATCTACATCGCAATTACATTGCAAATATTCACATTTCCCCTATAAATAGCCCACAATGTGATTTATCATTTACCTTACGACATAACGGATGTCCGAAAATAGACATCAACATATCACATTGGTGTTAAATCTTTTTGCGGGGAACAATGTCTCCTTCAGTATGCTACCTTGTTCAAACAGCTCGTCTTCCGGCTCAACACTTTCTCAAGAGTTGAGTCGGAAGACGAGCTGTTTGAAAAAGGTAGCATACTGAAGGAGACACTGTTCCCCGCAAAAAGATTTAACACCAATGTGATACGTTGATGTCTATTTCCGGACATCCGTTATGTTGCAAGGAAGTGGATAAACTGCTAAACATTACAGTTTGTACCCCAAACGTCGTAGATGCCTCGCAAATCTGCGACGAATTTGTGACGTTTGGGGTAAAACCGTAAGGTTTACCGGTTTATTCACTACTTTGCAACACTACGGATGGTCGGAACAACGTATCAAAGATAAATACGAAAAGACCAAGAATACAACAATGATCATTCATCAATTGCATTTGGTTTGTATAAGCATCCACAAAACCGATAAACTATATATATATATGTATTTTCAATCACGCTACATAGTTTGTCGGTTTTGTAGAGAATTACACGTACCAAATTGAATTGATGAATGATCACCGATGTATTCTTGGTTTTTTCGTATTTATCTTTGATACGTTGTTCCAGACATCCGTTATGTTGCAAGGTAGTGGATAAACCGCTAAACTTTACAGTTTTGCCACAAACATCGCAAATTCGTCGCAAGTTTGCTATGGACTTGCGACGTGTTGAAACGCAAACGTTGCAATTCCATAGCAAAATTACGACGAATTTGCGAGGGAAAAACCCTATATTTTCTGTCGCAGTTCTGTCGCAGATGGGGATTAATAATTGGCCGCGCGTCTCTTTTTCTTTTTCCTTCTCCTTCTTCTCTTTCTCTTCCTCCTTGTGATTATTCTTCTTCCTTTCTCTTTTCCCTGATTTGCCCTCTCTTCTTCTTCCTCTTCCTCTCTTCCTCCCACGCCAAGGTAAGTTTTCCATGGAACTTTAGGATTTGGAATGTAGGTTAGGCCATGAAACTTTAGGATTTGGAACATTAATGGTAGATTATAGTTCTAGGACAAAGAAAAGTTGGTTGATTTACGATTATAGGAATTTTTGGAATTTCTCAAAACGATTGGGAATTTGTCAAAGAAATTTTTGATTTTTTAAGTGGTTTTGGATTTTTCACAGCATTTTTGAATTTTTAAAAAACGTTTTTGATTTTTAAAAACGTTATTTCGTATTTTTCAAAACGATTTGTAATTTTTCTACACCGTTTTTGAGTTTTTAAAAGCATTTTTTGAATTTTTTAAAACGTTTTTGGATTTTTAAAAATATTTTCCATTTTTAAAAACGTTTTTCATATTTTTCAACACCATTTTTGAATTTTTCAAAGCACTTTGAAAATTTTAAAAACGTTTTTGGATTTTTAAAAACGTTTTTCATATTTTTCTACACTATTTTTGAATTTTTCAAAGCATTTTGAATTTTAAAAATGTTTTTTAATTTTTAAAAACGTTTTCGTATATTACAAAACATTTTTGCAATTTTTCGACACGATTTTTGAATTTTTCAAAGCATTTTTAGATTTTGTAAAACGCTTTTGATTTCTAAAAACGTTTTTCAGATTTTTCAAAAGATTTTGTACACGATTTTTGAATTTTTGTAAAAAGTTTTTGATTTCTACTGTGCTATCAACCGCACAGAAGAACCAGATATTTGCTGAGGTATGATTTTATGTTTTTCTTTCGTATTTATTACGTTTAAAATTTTTTAACTAACGTGTAATTATTTTTTTCTTATCAGGTTGCTCCCCGTAAAAAGGGGAGAGTTTACGGGACCGGTCGCTCCCTTTTGGGCTCGCAGATCGAGACGAGCAGTTGGACCGAGGGCTCCCAATCTCATTCTGCTGTTGATTCCGCCAAAATGGCAGAGATGGAGAGCAACCTGCAGGCTCAGGATAACCTCATCTCAACCCTGCAGGACAACATCGCCAAGTTCAACCAGTTGTTCTCTACATTGGCTTCGAAAGACGCCGACATTGCTGCTCAGTTGAACGTGATGCGACCCGGTGAACCCGGATCGAGTTCCGCAAACCAGGACAGGAGCACGGATCAGAACCCGACCAGACTTCGGACCCCAACCTAGACCTTTCGGAAAACTTTTAGTTTTTTTTTTTTGTAAAATATTAAAAATATTGTATTTGATATTTTTATTTTAGTTTTATTTAAACAATTTAAATATATTTTATTAAAATTTCCGAACTAAAAAAAATATTTTTTTGAATTTATTTTTTTTGTCTGTCGCAGAAACGTCGCATGTTTCCCCTGCAAAGTCGTCGCAAGTTTGCTACGTTTTTGCGACGAATTTGCGAGGATAAAGATTTGTGACTCACGATTTGCGACGTTTCTAACGATGTCGCAAGTCTGTGGTAAAAGGCCATTTGCGACGCCTTTGCAACGGATATGGCCATCGCAAAATGCCTGTTTTCTTGTAGTGAAATATTCAACTTTTCTTGAGAAAACATTTTGTGAAAATTTTTGCAATGTTCTTGAATTTCATTTTAAACAAAAACTTTTAATTTTATCGAATCAAATAAGAATCCAAAACTCTTTCCAAACTTTTCATTTGATCAAACTGTGAAATACAACTAAGAAATAATTGATTTTAAATGCATTTTCACTTTACTTCTTCACCAAAATTAGTATCATCAAATGGTTTTTTCTAAAAACCTAATGTCCTTTTCTTGGAAATATAGGATCAACATACGTGAATTCTTTTAGTTATAATCAAACTAGAATTAAATTCTTCAAGTCTATACTTCTCAAAAAGAAGAAGCTATATCTTTTAATTGATTTAAAGTATTAGCAATGCACAAAATGTCATACCTAAAAAATGCCAGAAATAACCACAATATCATCAAATGTCATGATTAAATTTTCAATATCACTTTTATAATAGCATCATCACACAACTCATATCATTCCAATAAAACTAATTTTACTCGAGCTTTAAACCTAATATTTTTAACACTTTGAATTCAACTATATATCCCAACAAGTATTAGATAAAGATTTCATGGTAAAACCATAAACATTGTCAAGTAAAATCTTCTATCTTTTTATAGACCTAGAAAACAAAGAATATATATGTTACCAAACTCTAAACACTACTAGAAAACAATTAAATTTTGACCATAATAAGAATGTAAAGTTGGTCAAAAACTAATTTTTGACATATTTTTTTTTAAAAATTGATCAAAAAATCGATAATAATATAAAATTGGTCAAAAATCTTTGATTGTAAATTACCAAATTTTCTTGTAGTGAAAAAAAAACTTTTACATAGGAATGAGCATATCACTAACCACAAGATTACAGCTGACAAACACATGTCACATACAAAATTTTTGATGTATATCATGTAATCGCTTTTGAACACCTTGATATTTTTCTTGTAAGTGAGAATAATTGACATTTTCTCTGAGTGGCTCACATATAATGTGAAATTGAGCAAGAATGATAGACAAATATTTTGCTTCTTTAATAACTTATAATGAAAAGTTGAACACTATAAGAAAAAAGAGAAATAAATACATTTTGAATATTATGACCAAGTTAATTATGATGGATTTCGTTATCATGATTAATGCGCTTAATATGATCTATGATCTTGGATTATCAAATCAAATTCTACTATCATTTCAATAACTCCCACAAAATTACCATTGCTATATTGGTAGATTTTCTCATTTTTTCCCTAAAACTGTTTAACAATGTTTGGAAAACAATTTCACACCAGCAATTATATATACTAGTTAAAACAAGTTTTAAACGTTTTTTTTTGTTAACTTATTTGCTATAAATCTTTATCAATTGTGAGATTCTTTTCAAACCTAAATTTCATATTTTTCCAAGTTTTCATGTTAGTCATATGTTCTACACTTCTATCATGCTTTTAAAGTCTTTCGATAAGATGTTTCTAATCTCTAAATCCATCATTTGCAGGCATATTTAATTTAAACGATTTGTAACAAAAACGATAAACATTTTTCACATGTTTTAAGTAAACCAACCAATTTGTATCATCAGTTTTTCCATTACACAATTTCCTAGAAGAATAATTACATGACTTATCTAAAAGAAACAAAAGATTCATTTTTTTATAGACATTTTATCAATTAACACATCTCTCATTTTATTAAGTTTTCCAAATACCTAGAGTCGTATATATCAACACAAAATTCTGGTTGTTCATCAACATTAAAACTTTCATTATTAGATGCATTTACCACATTATTATTATGCTCAACCAAGTGATTAATACTATCATTACTATGGTCATTTGATTGACAAAATTTATTAGCACTTACTCGTTCTATAACAAAGTCATTTTAAAAATCACTTTGTGAATGAAAAATCCATTTTACTTTTGTTTCTCTTTTGAGATCTAGATTAATATCTAATCATGATTCTAAATGTCTAATTAAGAGAAATTAACAGTAAAAATAGCACATGGTTAAGAAAGAGAAATTAGGTTAAATTCCAATCATGCATAACAACTAAATAATTGATTTTTTGTTCGTCATTCCGATCATGCCTAACAGAGGAAATTGCAGACAACTAATTATCATTATAATAAAACCAAATACAACAAAAATTAATAATTACAACATTTTTTGTTATTGTTGTTACTTGCAAAAGGCTACTTATTTTGTTGTTGTTGGTTTTCAATAAAAAAAATTATAAGATTTGCTAATCTAGTAAAAACACATACCTTTGAAATTTGAATGTAATGAAGTTTAGAGAAATAAAAGATTGATTTGTTCGAATGAGTGAAAAGAATTAGGAAAAAAAGAGATGTACTTGGAAAGCACGATAGACAATACTGAGAACTAAAAATAAAATTAAAAAATCAACTAAAATACTTCATTGAATATTATAAATATTATAAAAATTATAAAAAGTTGCATTACACTTGCTACAGTAAATGTATGAAATCTGAATTTTATAACCAATGAGGCTTCAAATGCAATCAGATAGATGTAAACAGATAAACAAATTCAATAACTAAAATGACCGATTGAAAAAAAAATGTAATCATAATAAAGAAAAAAAATATGTATTTCTAATTACCTTAACAGAATATGTACACAGAATCTATCCAATTAACGGTATACGAAACAAAACATAATATTAGAAGGTCGGCCAGTTGTAACCCAGTATTTGACAAAAATAAAATCACATTCTAACAAAATAAATAAAATGATCACATGTTTTGCATCATATGTCTCAGTCATGTACATATAGTTGTCTATTTCGAAAAATCTATTTATAAAATGTAGAATAATAATAAGATTTTGAAAAAAACGTTTTTAATAAGAAAAGCAACTCATAAAGTAAATGTAATTTAAATGAAAATTTGAAGAAGATTTCCATCACACATCATTTTGAAGAAAATTTTACCATACTATAATTTGGATAGTTTTTTGTTACAATATATATATGAACTCATCTAAAAAACAAACTAATGAAAATATGCATCTAAAAAACAATCATGGCATCCACTTAAGAATATCATTAATAAATTTTGTTAACATTGAAGAAAATATTTGTAGAAAAAATGAAAATAAAGTTTAAGAAATCTTTTGTTAAATCTTATGTATACAAAATGCATGAGTTTAAAAGTGTTGTACAATTGATAAAATCGCTTTGCTCTTAATTGCGGAATCCAGAGCATTGATCGATCATCTCACAAACTCTCGTGAGAATTTTGGTAAATAAAAGAAAGACAACAAAAATTATAGAGACCTTTAATCACCGATCCCTATCTATACTAATAAACAACCAAAGTTGTTTATTATCCTTAATGGACCCGCAACAATATTAGGTCCAATTAGAGTCTCTTTATTCTCAATGCTTAAGCTTCATATGCTTCATATCTTAAATGGTTTTTGGGGTGAATTTGTGCTTATTCCCAAAACAAAACAAAACAAAAATGTCACAAAAGATTTACAACGACTCTTTTACTATCTCTTACATTGTCAGAAATGACCCCAACCTTATTCCAATCATAAAACTACACACTTGAAAGAAAAGAAAAAAACCAATAACAGAGACCAAATCTTCAACTATGTCAGAATCTTACAATATATGGATCATCATATAATAATACACAAAAGGTTCTTTAGAACAAGAAACCTGTTTAGATTAGAGCTTCTGCTTGAGAGGGTGCTGGCTCAGTCTGCAGTTGATGCATTAATTTATGTGACCAGTAAGCGTGCGCCTTAAGAACACGGTCCAGAAGTTCCTGTGGCACTGGCTCTCCTCTTCGCTGTTGTGGCGATATCCTCGCCGTGTGGACCAGTGTCTTCCATTTGTCCTTCAAATGCATAGAGAGACTCAATACCAACAACAACGATAAGAATATTTCACATTGTATAAATTAGTGTTAACAGTTAGCTAATACTAACCTTGAGATCAACATAGGTACGGTGGTCTGCATCTTCGAAAGCACGAAGCTTGACATCTCTCCACCTGCAGTTTTGGAATATGTATACAAGAAATTTTGTCATTCAAAGCAACATAAAGAAAAGAGAGTGCTGTTTCTCTGTTTTGTACCTTCCGGTTCCAAGAATCTCAACGGCTTGGACTAGTGCTTCTACTTCAGTTACTGAGAAAGGCCGACGAATTCTACGATGGGCAGCTTGCTGCTGCTCAGTTCGTTTAAACTTACGATTAGGAGCTCGGGGAGCCAACAGTGCTGCTGGCATGATAGGAACCAAAGCTCTACAATCATTTGTTGTGCCTACTTTTCCAAATGATTCAGCTGGGGATGGTGCTGAGTCATGATTAGAATCCAACATATTGTCGCAACATAGTGTCAAATCATCACAGACATGTTCTGACAGATAACTGGCACAGAGAAAAGAAAAACCTTGAACCAAAACAGATAGATTTTTTTATCATTGTGGCATCTCAGAGAATGAAGAGAAGAGTGAACCTCGATAACAATGGTTGAGAGGTAGTTTCTAAGCTGGGCTCAAGGCTGAAACCTAGAGAATCCAAGTGGGTGTTCTCCTCAGAGATCCCACTCTGAAGAAGGGTTTTGCTATCATCTCGCACTTTCTTTCCTTGAACCATCAGCCCGACTCTGAGTCCATCACCCAGTATGGTGGTCACTGCTTCCATCACCATCCGCTGAAATCTCGACATTAAAAAAAACATGAGTTCTAGATCGAGATTTTCAGCTCAACTAGGTTTAGGTAGTGCACCTTCAAGGATCCAACAGTAGCAGTTTCTGGAATTTCTATGAAAAGCTCAGGCACCCTGAAAGACTTGATCCGCAGCTTCACTAAAGATAAACCAAAGAAAACCATTCTACATTATACATCTTTCAAAAAAAGAAAGAAAATAGCCAACAGAAGGATTCAGATGGAGACTCCACTAATTACCATGATGGTCTCTTGACACAAAGGACGCATTTCGACTTTTCAAGGAAGATATTGTTCTGCTTCCTACGGATGAGTATGATAAATCGGGTTACAACAGTATAGACTTACAACATCTTAACAATAATAAGATGACAGCTATTAAACCTTTATGTGTCTTAGCTTGCAAATGGTAATCATCAGAATTCGAATCAGGAATACTGTCAAAGTACTTCCTTTTCTTGATGGGATAGCTCCTCTGATGATGGTGCAAGTAATAGCTCCTCTTTGAGCAATACCATGGCTTTGCATCTGCAAATACCAAACATCAAATCACAATAATAATGACAGAAAAATAAACAAAAAGACGAGTTCACAATTAACCTGCATTGTTCCTCGAACCTCCTTTCCAATGTCTAGATGCCAATATCTTCCTGATTCTTCTGTCTCCAATACGAGGCACATACTTAGTCAAACGAGGGCGAATGTACCTAGAGAAGTTTTCATCATCATCATTTCTACTAAACAAATTTACATCATCCCGAGAATCATTGGGACCACCGCTCCCACATGCTCCCACCTCTGTACTACTGTTACTACCTATACTAGCTACAACATCAGGTTTTACATCACCATTCACACCCCGATTAAGATCCTGAATGAAGTTTCTGACTTCACAAGAATCGCTACCACCCAAACTATTAAAACCCTTCACTTCATTCTCTACTTTGTCACCTACCAATAAGTGATTAGGATTTACAATCACAGAGCTATATCCACATTGGCCATTGTCACACAGGCTCAGCGATCCTTGATAAGGATTGTCTTCAGTGAAAGGTAGGAACTTTACAGGGTTATCTTCAGCGGGAACTTCATTCTTTACAGTATTTTGTACAACTACACACTTACCTTCACCCAAATTTACCAAACTTTCGCTTTCAAGCAGCAAGTTTCCAGCTACTGTGGCCAATAAGTCAATGGCGCACATTTTATCATCTCCTGGTATCTTCTTCTCGTAAATACGCCTCTTCTGGCAAAAAGTGAACCATGCGAGTGATCATCATGTAAAATGGATCAATCGACCGTGAAACAATCTGTGATCATTTCTGTAACAGCTAAACCAAGAAACCGAGAATAGCAAAGGCCATTTACCCGGACTGATCTCGGAGCTCTTGCCTGAGCAGGCAATTTGTAACCATCATCTCCAAATTCTAAGACTTTATGCGACACCATTACTTGGATGCATAACACAAAGATGTTGATTCCCACAAATTAGCGATCTGTAGATACGAAACGAGGACCATAAGTCTCAGAGAAGTGTGAATTTATTAACAATTGAGAATACAAATTCAAAGATCGGTAAGATCTGGCTATAGAATTCTTTCACAAAGGAGAAAATCTGAGTTTTGAAACATCTGTATCAGAAGCAAGACACAAAAAAGTGATTTTAAAAAACCACAAATAAAAATCTTAAACCATACTAAAACCCTAATGAACAAATACAAGACCCGAATTCGAGATCGCAAAAAGCGTAATTGAATAGAGTCCACACACAGAAAAAACGAAACAAAAGCTTCGATCATAGAATCAAAGAATATTGCAGGAATAACAGATCACCGTTGAGGAAAAAGAGAAACTTCAAAATTTCCAGATCAGGTTCACAGATCGATGAGAGAAGAATCTCGATTGTATAGCAAAACAACAACTATCAATCGAAGATGACGATAAGTTCAAAAACCTTTGAAGATCCATAACTCAAACTTGGAATTCAAAAACCGAAATTCACATTAAGACTGGTTCCGAAGTTTCTTGATGATCAAACAATTCACAAACATTAGACAAAATCTAGAAAACAATACTATTGCAAAACAAAAATCTCACCTTTTTATGAATCAACAGTTACCAGACGAGTATTCTATACCATAAACTATATAAAAAAGTTGAAATTTTGATAAAATTCTCCAGAAAATGAGAGATCAGAAACGAAAGAATCAGAATTCTTTACACACTCAATCTCAAAGCTTCCCCAAATTTTCCTCTAACCCATGTTTTTTCCCTAAGAAACTGACGGAAATTTACTACTTGTTTCAAACGCTATCCATAAGATTTTCTCTCACCAGAAAGGATAATCAGATTTCTAATTCCGAATACCAGATTAACAAAAACCCTTAGAAGAACTCACCAGGTCTTTCTTTCAGCTTAAACCTCCATAGCCATATAACTAAAACCACCGGACGTACCGGTATTACCAATCCCGAGTTTACCGGCTATAGTGAGTTAAAAACATTCACCTAAAGAGCCTGTTCTTCTCCTCTATGCTCCACGGTGACCAACGATTTCGTCAGATTTCGCCACGTGGCGACTTCTTAGTCATCGTACGCCTTCGGAGTTCGGACCATAGCTTAGGAGTAATTTACGTCTTGTCACTCATTTTTTTTTTTTTTTATCAACATTGGACGACAAAACCGATTCATAGCATAACCCACCTCCAATAATCCTTTTTTAAGCTACCAAATCATTAGCTGAATTATCCTAACCACCAGAGTAAGAGTAACTCGGCTTGTCACTCACTTTTTTAATCGGAAGTTTTTATCACTTGTCATTAGATTAAATAGATTAAATGTCACTTGAATCTTTTTTTCATTGATTAATTTTTTTAAAATAGATTTTTGAGGAAAAAGATTATATATATATATATATATATATTATTAAATGAAAAAAAAATATTTTTTGTTTTATATTATTTGAGTTTCTATTTGGAATATTCGTTCCTGCTTTTAAGTTTTCTATTTCATTTTGGGTGGACCGTCTATTTCAGTATTAAAATTTTTGATATAATAACTAATTAACATATACATAGATTTTATATGTAATTGTATATAAAATATATATGTAAAATCTAATTGCACCAAATTTAAACAATAATTATAGAATTTCACAAACTGCTAGATAATTAATTAGGAGTGTTAAAAACCAACAATTGGTTACAATCTTAAATCATTAATTAACCAATATTAAACTAATTTTATATTCGGTTAAAACTCAAATATGACCCATTTATTCTAATTTGGTCGTAATTGAGTTTTAATCGGATCTAAAATTAGTTAGTATCGGTTAATTGATGACTTAAGATCGTAATCAATTGTAGATTTACAACAAGCTCATAATTATCTAGTAATTTGTGCAATTGTATAGATTATGTATACTATATGTGACTTCGATAGTTATTGTCTAAGGTTGAGTGGATTAGTTGTATGTAATTACATCTAAGTATATGTTGATTAGTTGTTATATCGAAACTTTGGGATGAAAATTCACCGTCCACCTTGTTTATTTTCTTGTTTTTTATTTTATTTTATGGAAAGAAGATAATCAAATTCTCAGAAATAATAATTTGTGATAGGAATTCACATAAAAGATAAGATGGTCCCAGTTTGCTCTATACAAGAATTACGGGTTCATCAATTCCGATCTATCGATATTAGTACAAGACATTTGAATAATATAGGTTCAAACAAGTTCATTGAGTTCAAAACTTTTTATCCCTTTTATTTGATAGAAACATTTTATTAATCTTACATTACAAATGAATATTTTCCTAATATAGTGATATATATATATATATATGAATATGATATGTAGCATTTTAAATTGTGAATGTTATTAAAAATAGTAGGACTAGGACATGTATAGTTTTTTTGTTTATTTTTGGTATAAAGGACATAAGATTTGTTCTCAGTTTATATGTATTTTGGTTGCAGCGCCGTGTAGGTTAAGAACAGTTTTGACATTGTCAGTAGTAAGTGATAATGCGATGACTAATAGAGATTGATAAACTACAAATCAAGATCTAAAATTTAAATTTCACAACATTTTGGTTATTATAGGTCGTATTATATTGTATCATATGATAGAATATCTTAAATGACATTAATCTAACTAAAGGTGTTGATAGTCTAAGCCAATTAATTGTCCACGAATTTCTGCCTTTTGCAACATATATACCAACTTTTTTATTCATATAACAAAGATGAATGATGAGGGAAGATCTCCATGTCTAATCCTTCATATTGGTCGAATGTTTCAATAAGTTTTGCCATTAATGAAGACATGATAAAATATAGAATATATCATTGGCAAATCCACATAGGTTAAACTCATTGTCTTAACTAGTTTTTAATCTTGGATACACATTTCATAATCAGTTTAATTAGTAACTTGTTAAATTAGTTTACTTTCAGTTAGACTATATTAGGACATAGATATTGTCATATGCGAACTAACTCATGTCTTCTTTTTGTTTTGTCAACTTTAAATTGCATGAAATATTCGCTTACGAATGTATTTTCATAATTTAGAAATAAAGAAAAAATCAAAAGTTCAAAATTTACGTACGAGATCGAGATATTACTTTTTTTTTCTTTAGCAACTATAAATTATATTAATCTTGAATACCAAAAAAAACAGAAAAACATATTATTTTATTAACCTTTTTTCTTAATCTTGGGTCACAATTGACATGTCCATTAGCTAAGTTCCTACATAATGTAGACGGTAGAACTCGATCTTTGATTATGTAAATGCATATATCTTTAATAAATTTCGTCAGCCACTAAATTAAATATTTTTTTATAATTATTAAAACAGAAAAAAAAAGGAGGAAGAGTTAGTCATTTTCGTAAATAACAATAAAATAAGTACGTCATCTTATCCTATCTCGAAAAGGTTCGAAAGGATAAAAGGTGGTTGGTTTTGAATTTTTATAACACTGATCCACCACCCTTCAATATTAAATCTATGTTTTCCATAATGAAAAAAGAATAATATAATGTATAAATCAGAGAGAGAACGCTGAGAAATTTTTAATCCGATAGTTTATGTCCGAGATAATGGTTTATGTATTTAGAATTCAACTCTATTATATTAGTGTGAATAACATATTTTAAAAATATGTTGGGTTTATATTATATAAATATGGTGGGTTTAGGTTATATATGAGGTTTTATCAATCGAGTTGAAAATAAAAAATAAAAGAATAAACATATATGCGCAATTTCATGAATATCATATTCATATCATAGTGCATAGACTTAGACCCATGGTATAGTCTATACTTCAGCTACTCTAAATACCTAATACATTGAAAGGGAACAGAAGTTACATCTAATCAATTATAGTAGATTGACACTATACGAATAATAATATTGATACAGCAATAATTAACTCTTTGTAAAAAAATTAAACTTAGGATCCACAATAAAACTAACATTTTTACACAGTAGTCACTCCGGAACCAATTCCTATGTTTACTCCACTCAATAAAAAGGTAATAAAGTTTGCTTTCCATTATAAAATATGGTCCCTATTAACATTGAACATCTGTTTCACCAGGAAAAAAACATCTAACGGTCCATCAAGGATGAAGACACTTCTAGTTGTCGCTTTAGAAACACCTTGTGTTTTGTATAGATAACCTCTAAGTTCTATGGTTTTTTTTGCTTCCCAAATTCACATCCTCTTACCTCGTCCGAATGCATTATATTTAGTGGTTCGATTATCAGGAAAAAAAACAAAAAAATTAAATGCGTCTGCCGGGAGTCGAACCCGGGTCTATTGCTTGGAAGGCAATTATCCTAACCGTTGGACTACAGACGCTTTTGCTTACATTTCTGTACTTTTACAATATGATTCTAAATAATATAGACATGTCACCAATATGTTTCCTTACATCATTTATTACGAACTAAAAGCAGCCTATGCATAATTGATGAATGATCCTCCTTGGATTCACATTTTTTAGCTGAGAAAAACTGAGAAGGTAATAAAATGCCTCCTCTAACTCCACGCATCAAACTTTAGATTTCATAACTTAGTCACTCATGGATTCTCTCAAAAGCCAACATTATTGACATGTATTGCCTTCAAAACATCTATGAAAACGTTAAGAAGTAGATAACAAACCAAAACTAGAATGTTATGTTACTAAACTATCGCCTGAGTGCTAAATTAACCTGCATTTCACAATTTAGACAAATGAACATAACCCAACCTACAATGAGTAAATACTAAGTAGATATGATTATTTAGTGCTTGTATTACTACAAGTGATGTGAGTTGCTGCAGCAAACTTCTAAATCGTCGTTTTCTCAACGTTTTGGGCGGTGACAAAACTGAAAGCTCTGTCCCAATCTCGGCTAACAGATTCTGGAATCTTGTAGTCCCCAATGGAAGGCCACCAAGCTTCTTCTGAACCGTTTGTCCCTGTCCAAATGACCTTATCGGGCACATTCAGAAAATCAAAGTTCAATGGCTTTGGTGGCTTCTCATTAGCCTTTTTATTGGTTTTGGTCTGCTTCCGAGTACTTCCTGGACCTTCAGAATTCTACAGAAATGTGCAAAAACAACAGCTTAGGTGAAGAAGACACAAACACAGGTTTACACATGTCTTAAAGTAAAGCTAGAAACAGAGACTGGCTCACTTCAGAGTTCAAGCCACCGTTTTCTGTTTTCTTGACTGGCTTTTTTGGTGTCCCGTGTTCTAAGTAATACTGCACCTCGTTCTTCGACCGGAACTTACGATTCGTGATTGGTTCGTAGTAGAACTGCATTACAAAATGAGAAAAACACGAATTGCATTATTGTAACATTTTCCCTAATAATGGCCATTCTTCAACGCTTCAACATCCTTCAGGGAGAGCATTTTAAGAAAGGAATCATTTTTTTCTCTGTATCTTTATTCTTTATTATACAGCAACGTTTCATTGAAGAAGACTAGTTATAGTCTCTGAAAACTTAAATATAATTAACGGTGACAATAGTCTAAAACCCAAGACCAAATTTCATGAATTCAATGAGCAATGCACAATTCAAATCAATAATAAACATAAAAATCCATTTGTGCAGACGATTATCAGTCAATTTTCACATGATTTAATCTCTAAAGGCCTCAGGCCCTCAGCAGCTAGAACATAGAGACAAATCTGCAAATTTTGGTGAATACGCAGCTCAATAATTGAAAGAGAAGGCATTGTAGAGCAAAGATTTCACCTTATCGACAATACCAGCTTTGGTGCCGGATGTTCGAACCTTAGCTTCAGCTCTCCAACCAGGAGGCAGCCATGTATCATCTCCAGGCGACGCACGCTTCCGTGACTTTGATTCCGCCGGAGGAGGCGTGTTTTCCGGAGGTGGTTGCGCTTGATCCGTGCCGTTGGACATCCCGGAAAACAAAAGGTTATATACAATCCAAGTCGGAGAATCGAGTCTGAGGCGTGGCGTGATTGAACATTAATATAAAACACTGAGACTTCAAAGATTCCTTTTCCTAAAACAAATTTTGACTGAAACAGAGTTTATCTATAATGGAACCTGTAGCTGTAAGTTAGGAAACAATAAATACCTAATTTAAAGCAGGTTATGAGTTATGACTCATAAAACGAAAATGTCGTATAATTCTGTTTTTCATTATTTTGTTTTTGGGCCCATTTGCAAGCATCAGCCACGTCGCAATTATTTTGTTTTTGGGCCCAAAAAGGACATTTTGGAAAACCATAAACCGTGGAAAGTTGTTCTTTCTTGATGGAAGTGGAAGTTATTACTATGATTTTCTTCCTGATCATTCTCACTCTTATCCTTCCCTTCTCCGCCGCATATCACATCGGCGTTAACTACGGCACGGTGGCCAACAATCTCCCACCGCCTCATCAAGTCATCAACTTCATCAAAACAAAAACCAACATCAACCACATCAAAATCTTCGACACAAATCCCAACATCATCGCTTCATTTTCCGGCTTAACATCAATCTCTCACCGTCACTGTCCCAAACTCCAACATCATTTCCCTCTCCAAACTTACCATCGCACGTTCATGGCTCTCCCACAACATCCTCCCCTTTCTCCTGACAACTTCAATCCGTTACATCGCTGTCGGAAACGAAGTCATCGCCACTTCCAATAAAACACTCATCGCTCATCTCCTTCCCGCCATGGAGGCGCTTACGTCAGCATTACACCTTGCTAACGTCATTAAGATCTCAGTCTCGACGCCTCACTCGCTCGGAATCCTCTCAGGCTCCTCCGAGCCACCTAGCTCTGGTAAGTTCCGTAAGCTCTACGAAAAAACCATCTTCACTCCAATCTTCGACTTTCACAACCGAACTAAGTCTCCCTTTATGGTTAACCCGTACCCGTATTTCGGTATCCGACCCGAAACCTTAGACTCAAACGATGTTTTCATTGATCCGATTACGAAGCTGAACTACACCAACATGTTTGACGCACAACTTGATGCAGTTTACTCTGTGATGAAACGGGTTGGGTATGGTGACGTGAACATTGTTGTGGCCGAGACCGGATGGCCCTCAGCTGGTGAACCATTCCAGACCGGCGTCAGTTTAGATCATGCGGCGGCTTATAATAGAAACCTTATAAAGCATGTGAATTCCGGTAAGGGAACTCCATTGATGCCAAACCGGGTTTTTGAGACTTACATTTTTCCTCTCTTCAACGAGAATCTTAAATCTTCGGTTTCTGAACAGAATTTCGGTTTGTTCAAACCGGATTAACCCCGGTTTATGATGTCGGTATCATGAAAACTGATCATGTACACTTTGATAAGGTATCAGCTAATGAAGAAAATGTCATTTAGTTGCTTCTGTAATCAAGATCTTAGCAGTATTTTATTTATCATCTATGTATCAAAAAACCGGTATGAATAACATTAGAATATAAATTTTATGATTTTTCATAGAACCAATTAAAATACAAAATCATTTCATATCCAAATCGAATTTAGAGAAAAGACTTTCACAGTATATGATTATCAATTTAAAGACCAGTATTAGAGTCATCTGAACAACTAATAACCGGTTTATTCTGATTTCAAACTCATAAACCGGACTACAACAAAACAGAAGCAGACTTCAGTCTTGGGTTGGTGCGTTCGAGTTGAGCTCGGCAAATCGCATACCAACACGCATCGTGTGCTTGAGGAATTTCTCAGCGCACCGATTAACACAAGTCTCCTCTTGTTTTTGCAGAGATTTGCGTGTGAAGCTATCAACACAGTCCACAAAACACCTCTCCACCAACGAATTGTACATCCTCAAACTGAAAGTTACCAAAAAAAAACCCACAAGAAGCAAAAGTTATGGTCTAAACACAGAACAGAAACCCTCATTTCGAAACAAAACAACTTGTGTAGGAGAAAAACTAATCAAATACACAATGCTTAAGTTGTTGTTCCCTTAACGTCCAGCTGCAGCATTTTATCGACTGCACTGGTTTAAAGGAGAACGTTTTCCTTTTAGCTTCAATATCAGACAACAAGCTACAAATTCAAGCTGATTGTTAATTAAGAATAATGTGAAGCTTTCTAATTTTTCAGACAACAAAAAAATTTCACTTGAGAAAGAACCATTCGAGACATTTTATTCTATAGAAATAAACCTAAATACATAAGTTGTGGTTCCCTTAACGTCCAGCTGCAACATTTAATTGGCTGCACTAGTTTAAAGGAGATCATTTTCCTTTTAGCTCCAATGTCAGACAACAAGCTACCAATTCAAGCTGATTGCAAATTGAGAATAGTGTGAAGCTTTCTGATTTTTTAGACGACAAAACAATAGAGAACAGTTTGAGACACCTGGTTCTATGGAAATAAAACTAAAAACATAATTTCACTATTTCAATTGATTAGACCAGTTTTGAAGTGAGACATCAACGATCTGAAGATCTATAATTAGCCAGAAAATGAGTACTATTGATCAAACTCGCAAACAAGACTATACCTTGACTTAAATTTCCTCTCCAAATCAAACAATCTCATTCTAAAATTTTCGTTGAACATTAAAGAACTAAGATTGCTTCTAGTGTATATATGTTCAAGCAATATACAGTATAAGACTCAGCACCTAAAGATAATCACAATAAAAGTTCAAAACACATGAATGCTTCAAGGTCGATGCTATTCGAAAATCACGTCGAGGTCAAGACATTCTAATACACCATAAATTCCCGAAATTTACCAAGGAGCTAAAAGATGGAATTTATGCGACATTTCCAAATCAAAGAAAAATATGAGGGAGAGAGAGAGCAACGGATCAAAATGACTAACCTATCACGTAGCTGAAGCTGTTCGATCATGGAGGCCATATGCGCTTTGTCTTCTTCAGGAAGACCTTCTAATCCAGCCATCATGTTCGCGTCCATTTTCTCTTTACTTTTCTTCTTTCTTCGTCTACAGATTCAGTTCTTCAACGCCTCCTTGTTCTGCTTCTTAAACCCTAGCGATCTTCTTTACTGGGCCTGAATGGGCTTAGTCTCTTATATCTTCCTCACTTTTTTTTCTTTTGTTTTTTTTTTCTTCTTCTTATTATTATTATTTTTTTTGGTCGACACTTCTTCTCCTTATTATAACCACAGATTTTAACAGAGTTGGCATTCTGATTCCCATTACAAAATAATGTCGGTTTGTTTTGGATTTTAAGTTTCATTAATTCAAGATCAGAGTGGAATATAAATCAAATTCGGTTCGGTTTAGATTTCATAACTATTTTTTAGATTTTAAGTATTAATATTTATATCAACCACCAACCACAATAAATTTATGTACAAAGTCAAAATGAGAACTGTATACAAGTAAAATCAATTCCTAGAATAAAAATAGTTGATAGAAAAGAATGAAATGAGTATGCTTCTCAATGTCTGATCGAGTGAAATATACCAAATGGTCTAGACAGTGTTCTGAAGAAGGTTCAAGATGGTACACAGATTCTTGTCTGCAACGCTGGTTGAAGCAAAGAGTTCTAGAGCAGTCACAAGAAGAGTATCTGAATTTGTAACTGAAACATAGCCGAATATTTGACGCCTCTAAGAACACATCGAACAAGTCTTGCAAGTACGAACAAAGAACAAACCTAACCTCTGCATGAAAGAAACTAAATCTAAGCGAGCGCAGCATCGGATTAAACTTTTGAAGAAACCAAACGATCAATCTAAAATAGCAGTTAATCGAAAACTTGAGTTAAAACCTAATGAACTAAACCATAAAACTAAGCCAAAATAAAATTAAACCGCCAAGAAGCAATACAACCACAACATACAAACTAAATTAGGAGAAAGAGGTCACTAGAGAAGAAGGTCTCACCAGCAATTCCCTTCCCAACAGAAATATGAATTCTCTTTGCTGCTTAAACTCCTGCAGATTGTATGCAACTTTCAGACAAGATGAGAGAACATCAATTCTATCTGGAAAAGCTCACCCATCTTTAACACGGAATACAAGTGGTAAAAGACCCATAAACGATTAAGAGAAGAGGGATAGTCACTGTAAAGACATGATCGACTCTAGCAATACACTCTATAAAACCTTTGCCCAAAACAAATTTTGCTATTCACCATCTCATTATTTTGTTGACGAACAAACGACAAAAATAAGTGAACGACAATGTTGTTGGAGTCACCAACTGCCACATTCACCAGAATATATGACCGGAAAAAGATTTCAGTAAAAAATTTGAGTTTTTTTACAAGCACATATATTATATACTTTATGGCTTAGCCTTATGTTGAGTTTGTTTTCCAAATATGATATAGGGGCAAAAAATTTCACCATCAATGAATTTTAGCTGTCAAACAATCATTTGATCGCCAAGAAGTAAGTGGTCTAGTTGGCTTGCTCCTGATCTAATTAGGCACCAAATAAAGAGTTCGAATCCCACCAGTTCTAATTTGAACATTTAGACTAAATTATCCAAATCTAATAAATAAGGTTGAAAAAAAAAAATCATTTGATCGCTTTCTTTTATAATTAAAGAAAACATTTGATGTCAGCCAACGTTGAAGGATAAAATACCATTTATCGATCACAAACACAAAAAGGTCAAACAAGTCCAACTACACAAATTTATAACCTGGCTTTGTAAAATATCATAAACTATCTGAATCCTACGAACTCAAATAGTACTCTCACATTTTTTTTGGCAACGGCAGATAATATGATGGGCCACAACTAGCTGACCTATTAGCCAAATTCCTGCATAATACAGGTGGTGGGACTCGATCCCGGGTACATGTGCACCTGCCATTTAGTGGACTTACCAAATGCCACTGGACTAAAGGCCACTTGCAAATAGTACTCTCACTTAAAGATTTTAAATTATAATTAGTAATTTAAATTCTATTTTTCTCTTTAATCCAAAAGATTGCACTCGAGATCAAGATTAATGACAGCTACGAAAATTCAGATGCAAACGAAAAAAACTTTAATGACATTATAATTGAAGTATACCCCACGTGGGCACCACTCAAATATATTAATTTATTACAATCTAATATCTTCTCACCAAAATCTAAGTAACTAAAAGAGCATCACTCCATCTCTCTCTCTTTCTGACATAATGACATCTGTATTGTCCGGCGCGTATACTCCACTTCCCATAAAGCGCGCGTGTTACAATTACCAAAGTTGTCTCTAATTTTAATTACGTCCACCAAACCTCTTCGCTCTCACCACTCCCTTCTCTCTATCCACTCACTTCTCTTTCTGTGTTTCTTCTCTTCACCAATCTCATGACCTAACTCAAATAATGGCGAAATTTGTTTCGATTTCCCATTTTACCCTTCCCGTATTAGCTTATTTACTCCTTTTATCCTCCTCCACCGCCGCAATCAATGTCACCGCCGTTCTCTCCGCCTTCCCTAATCTCTCCTCTTTCTCCAACCTCCTCGTCTCCTCCGGCATCGCGGCTGAACTCTCCGGTAGAAACTCATTAACACTCCTCGCTGTTCCCAATTCTCACTTCTCCTCCGTCTCTCTAGATCTCACGCGCCGTCTACCTCCATCAACACTTGCAGATCTCCTCCGTTTACATGTCCTTCTTCAATTCCTGTCCGATTCCGATCTCCGTCGTATCCCACCGTCAGGCTCCACTGTCACTACTCTCTACGAAGCTTCTGGCCATACATTCCTCGGATCCGTGACTGGATCCGTTAACGTGACTCGTGACCCGGCTTCAGGATCCGTCACAATAGGATCTCCAAACTCCTCAAACGTCACCGTTTTAAAGCTTCTTGAAACGAAACCTCCAAACATAACTGTTCTCTCCGTCGATGCTCTCCTTATTCCCTCTGGAATCGATATCACTACCTCGGAAACTCTCACTCCACCGCCGACAGCAACTTCTCTTTCCCCTCCTCCGGCTGGAATCAACCTCACTCAGATACTAATCAACGGCCACAACTTCAATGTTGCTCTCTCCCTTCTCGTCGCTTCCGGAGTCATAACCGAATTCGAAAACGACGAACGCGGCGCAGGAATCACCGTCTTCGTCCCTACCGATTCAGCCTTCTCCGATCTCCCTTCCAACGTGAACCTCCAATCATTAGCGGCGGAGCAAAAAGCCGTCGTGTTGAAATTCCATGTACTGCATTCATACTACACACTCGGTTCACTCGAATCAATAACCAATCCGGTTCAACCGACATTAGCCACTGAGGAAATGGGAGCCGGGTCATACACTCTCAACATTTCCCGGGTTAACGGGTCAATCGTAACAATCAATTCGGGTCTTGTTTTAGCAGTTGTGACCCAAACAGCATTTGATCAAAACCCGGTTTCTGTTTTCGGAGTATCCAAAGTTCTTTTACCTAAAGAATTGTTTCCGAAGTCGGGTCAACCCGTTGCCACAGCTCCTCCACATGAGATTTCTTTATCACCGGAGAGTTCCGATGAGCAGCCGTCGAGATTAGTATCGCCACCGCGTGATATAATTGCATCCGTCGCTGTAAAAAAGACACGTGGTCTTTTGATCTTATGGTGTATAGCATTTTGTTATGTATTCGTATGATCGATTTTTTTTTCTTCTTCATAATATCTTTCATTTTTTTGTTAACCAATATATTAATAGAATCAACACGAATTACAACACTAAGTCATTAGGTGATTTTCTAATAGAACAGACGAGAACATCAATTTTATGGTTTATAGATCTCGGAATTATATAGAAAGAAAAAATACGAAAAAAGATTTTAACCTGAGAAAATTTTCCTAATATAGTTGGAACGCTGGTCACTCCTCTGAATGTAACAATATTTTCAATACATCCATACAGTTCGTAGTTATTTCTACCTCTAAGTATTGGAGCAAAATCAGGGATTCCATAGTTCAAAGCACAATTTTCATCTCTGAATATAGTGTCGAAAGACTCTTTCGTATTTGACGTGCTCCCACGCATCTACCAGAAACAGCGTCTGGAAAGCAAATCCAGCCGTGGAGATATTTGCTTGTTCCAGAATAACAACAATCATTTCTCGCTTTCCAGATGTGCCAAATCAACCAAGGGAAGATTTTAACGTTTACTAAATCTGAAATTTTGCAAAAGAGATAGTCAAGATTATACCATTCGAGTTCCCCAGAAAAATATCTACGGGTGAAGAGAAATGATAATGCCCATGATTAAATTGTCGGGAGACACTAAAAAATGACATGATTAATGGTTTTCTCTTCTGCCCCACATCTAGGATTAGAGTTATTCCCCGATTGTTCAGGTTCTTCTTAACTGCAATACAACATGATAAGGTTTACCATATAAAGTATCTAATTTTATTTGGATAATCCAGTTTTCAAATTTCTATTATAATGCCCTGAAATTTGGTCCCTGGAAGCCAACATCCATCAGAGACTTACTCTCCTCAGTCTTATATCCAGAATTTACTTAATACCGATCAGTTTTTGTATAATGTCAATCTCAATAATCTGGTTTTACCCTTCTTGAAATTGGTATGCCCACGATCAACTGGACATCAGTAGAGATGAAATATTCTCTTGAAATTGGTATGCCCATAAGAAGAGTTTGAATTTGTTTTTGCCGATATCGGGCAATGATTTTTATAATATCGATCGCGCATAATTTGGGTAAACAATGAATCAAGGTAATCAATCAACCTCCAAACTTGTTTGGTTAGGAGTGCTGAATTAAACTCCTCCAACACTCGAAAGCCTAATCCGCCTTCATGTTTCGGTCGACATAATTTTTTCTATTTCTCCAGCGTATTCATTTTGATGTTTCCGAATTCGACAACCAAAAGTTCGCTATAGTTGAATTTAATTTTATCACTATAGTCTTAAGTAATGTATAGCATGACATGACATATGTCGGCAAAACTGTCATGACCGATTTGATCAGAACTTCCTTATTCTCTTTAGATAAGAAATTTGAAGACCAACTATCAATTAATGTAGTCTTTTTCGGATAAAAACAAATATTTTGGTTTTTCTTGTTCTCATATTTTCTAGAAGTCCGAGATAAAATATCATACCACCTAGTTGATGGATTTCCAAAATTTTGGTGAATCAAAGTCTGTTGATCTGTGATATCTTCCCTTCTGAAAGGGCTTTATTTATATTTTCTTACTGGATTTTTTCACAAGTTTTAAAAAAAATCTATTTACGTCATATATGTTAAGTCCAGGAAAAAAAACAAATCACATTCCCATGTAAATTTGGATTTAATGGGCCTTTTGGGTAAAACCCATGTCTTTTATACAAATGTTTTCATTTAACATGAGTGTTTTTTCATTAGTAATTTAAACGATCTCTGGTAAAAACAGTAACTGAGAGATGTTCCAGGTAAATTGAATTTTATTATTAATCCAAATTTTAGTAAATGAGAATGGAATCGAATATAAATTGTATAAAAATAAATAAATCAGAGGAATATTGTAAGTGCGTGACAGGTGCAGGGGTGGGTCCCACAAAACTTGACACCGACGGTCCAGATGAGTTATTAAGAAGGTCAATTACTCGCTAGATTTTCGGGATGTTAATAGCCGTCGGATCATGAGATTCAGTTTCAATAGCGCGCGTGGGGAATGTACGGCCAGATCTACTGCTTCGTTTATAGAATTCCCACTTCACTGACTCCGTGAAAGAGAAGAGAGTCATTTATCTTCTGTGGTCGCTCGCTCACACTACTACTATAGGCCGTATTATTCTTTCTCATTATTTTTTTGTCATAATAATAATAACTATTATTTTTGATAAATCAAAATTATTTTTTTTTGATAAAGAAATCATAATTATTTTCTTGTAAGATTGTTGAGCTTGGAACGAATTTCTCGATTCAAATTTTTGAACCACTATTTTTAATAATATGTATAACTCTTAAAATGAAAAATTGTATTACTATAAAACATCACAAATTGTTATTAATATTAATAGTTACAATATAATTATCAACACAAATCTTTTTGTAGTGATTAATTAATAAGAAAATTGATTTTAGATCATATGAGTATATGATTTTTTATCAAGCATAAAGTCAATAAATTTTGTATTGACAAGATTCTAAAATCTATTTAGAACGGATTTAGTATAAGGACATCTTCAACAAATACTTCAAATTTGAAGTATTTAAAGTTGGTCTCCAATAATCAACTTAAGAAAAAACTTTACTTTTTTTTGGCTATTTACAGTATAATCCCCTTTCTTGATTGTAAGCAATAACTATCATGAAACTTTTATAAGTAACAATAAATTATGTATTTGAAATATTACTGAAAATTCTAGTTAATAAAAAAATGGGGGAATTGGAATAAAAGGATGTTTTTTATATATTTTTGGTAATCTACACCTTTTATTTATAGAATTTGTTACTATAATCTTTATATTATTGTTAAACCATTTTTGCCCTAAACATTTTCCTCTCTTCTTCCAATCCCAGAAAATCAAACTGAGTTTCGAGTTCTTATCTCTCGCTCTCTCTCTCTCTCTCCACAAGATAGGCAATGGTTGGTGATTACGGAGCACGCTTTAGGTGTCGTAGCTCCGACGACTCTGACGATTCCGACGATGCTTCTTCCGTGGAGGGAAAGACGACTTCCTCTGTGGTATATTTTCCAACGATGTTTCTGTTTGATTTCGTTTTTGTTTATCATTGCATGTTTGTTTTCTCGCCGGAATCTCCGTCATTTTCGCTGTTCAGATCTGAAATTTGCGTCGATTTTATTGTTTTTAATGGAATTATCTCATTTGATGTTGATTGTTGTGTAGAAATAATGGAAGAGGAATCGAATAATTGTTTCGATTGCAGTATTGTTGATGAATTGTTGTAGTTCACAATTTGACATTATAGAAACGAAGTAATTGTAATACTATGTTTGTAGATTAGTTTTTCTCTGCAAATAATTCAAGTTGTGCATTCATTTAGATTACTTGTTTGAGATTCTTATTTTGATAATAGATCATTGAGTTTTTAGAAACTTTGTTGCAGTACTCTGCAGGAAAAGAGTATATGGCTATAGAGTTGACTAATGAGAAGCATAGTTTATATCTTAAATATATGGAAGCTTCATTTGTACATCAGCTCTATAGTTTTCTTAATGGGATCGGGAACAAAGAGAATCTACCGGAAAAAGGACCGTCAACTAAGTTTGGAAGAGAAGGTGGTTCTCATGAGTTTCTTAAGAGTCCATGGATCAAAACACTATAAACCATTACCAAAGACTTCATTATGTTTTTTCCCCTCAAAACAGAAGACATGGTACTAAAATGGAAGATACACATATCTTTTGTATCTATATGATATGATTACTTTTCAACATACTGTTCAATGTTCATGCTCTCTGCAATTTGCTTATTAATAATACTACTTACATTAATTCTGCAGGTTTTGGATCCAATCGATGTCACAAGGGGGTTTCTTAAAGGGGATGAGGCTTTTTATGTGGTGTGTCTCTTATCCTGCGATTCCTATTTCCTTTCAGTGTCTTAGATTGTTATTTGTGAGAAACAAGTAGTTACTCCGACAGGTATGATAGGAGAAAGTGTGAGCTGTTATATTACTTTGATACACTTTTTCTTTTTTATCTCCTCCTTCCCATGGTTTTAGAAAAATGCTTGTGCGTTTTGGGAATCATAATGGAAACCGCACTCCCTGTGTAACCATGAGTGCTGCCTATATCTATACAGCACAGATTAGTTAGAATTAGCTGATTCAAACTGGTTTAAATTTTCCATCTTTTCCACACCATGAGCTGTGTATACCGGTGTTGATTTCTGCAAGAAACTGTGTGGGGTCTCAATTATTCGAAGGTGAGCCTTAAAAGGTATTGTATTTGCGTCAAGTTTGATTTGATAAGATGTTTGTTTTTCCAAGTGGTTGTACATCTTGGATGGAAGGCATATATTACTTGTTTGCGATTAATTTATCTTGCCTAAAAGCTCTCTGTTTTTGTATGTTTTCTTAGTGGTGAAAGTATGGAAAATGCATTACGTGCTTGCTGCAAAGGAATTAAAATAGGGAAGATTCTCATCCACCGTGATGGCGACAATGGAAAACAGGTCTACCTATTATTATTAAGCTCTTAAGTATGATGAAGAATCTATTCTTATAAACAAACTTCTTAAAGCTTCTCTTCTCTTGTGAATTAGCTTATTTATGAAAAGCTTCCTCACGACATCTCTGAACGCCATGTCCTTCTTCTAGACCCTGTCTTAGCCACAGGTACTCGATCTCTTTCGTTGCATAGTACTTCTATTGTAGGCTTGTCTTTTTTAATGGATTTTGGTTTTTCTAAAGTCATATCTCGTGTTCTTAAAGGTAACTCTGCAAATCAAGCCATTGAACTACTCATTCAGAAAGGAGTTCCTGAATCTCACATTATATTCCTCAACCTTATCTCGGTGAGTGTAAAAAGCTAAAGATCGTTACTTCGGCACCGACGAGTAAAACAAGTAGTCACTACTCAAACCGGTAGGGCACTGTCTCTGTCCTAAAGAGCTTACACAAGCTTGTCACTGTAATATTTTTTCTCATATTTATCGTTTATGAAGCTCTTCTTGCTTACTCGAATTATATATTTAATAACAATATAATTTTCTGATTATTTTGGAAATTGTTAAACTTGTCTTGAAAAAAAAATCCTTCAAATAAGATTTAGGTAATGCTAAATTGTTTGATGTTAATAGAAATCCAAAAGCTTAAAATTTTGTTGGGCCAATGTACAATATGAAAAGATTTGAGACTGTTGATAATACCGATGATACAATACACATTTGAGTAACTAAAAATAAGGTCTAATATTAGCCGAAGCCAAAAAACTGAAAAGGATGCAACTTTGAACTATATTTATCTAGGCATGGGCAGAATTCTTGAACCGAGTAAAAAATTCTTGAACAGAGTTAGAAATTCCCAAACTCTAACCGAAATTATGGACTAGGGCAATTATGCATTTATTGCCTCGTTTTGTGGTTCTTAATATGAGCTGAGTAGTTGTAAGAGGGTTCACCTACAAGAGGGTTCTTAGAGGTGATGTACATGATATGTTAACGTTAATTAGTCGTGACAGTATTCTCTATATATTATAGTTTGTATCTCGACCATGAGTTCATTACTTCAATTACAAATGATTAAGTCCTCTAACTCATAAAATTGTTAAAATTAATCTATTTGACTTTTGGTAGGTACACCGTATACAAATGTGCCATCATTTTCATTCGAATAATAAAGTATGCATGCGTATAAGTTTCTAAAGCATCCTAAGATAAAACTTAGGACAAAATAATTATAAAAAGACGTATAAATAAATGAGAACAACATAAAATGAAACGTATATAAATTTTTGGTTGGACCAAAGTCATTTTTATCCATTAGTGTTCGTTAGTAAAGATGTTTGGGAAAATTTAAGACAGTGGAGTTTGAGGAACAGTTATGACATTATTTTTTCTTTCTTTTTTACTGTTTTTAATTCATGTCTAATTTTATTATTTTACAATTTCAAGAAGCTTAAAATTGGTCCAAGTGTTCTTAACAAAAAATTACTTGACAGAGTTATTACACTGACAAGATGGCTTGAAAACAAGCTGAGTTTTGAATTTAAGATTTTTGGGTGTCCGTTGTGGTCTATAAAACTGTGTGCAAATCTGATCGATTATCACCCGATTATAATGACCAATTAAAATCACACAGAGCACAATGTTGATATGAAGTTCAAATGTTTTTTGACAAACTTTTTTATGATTTGTTTCATAACTTTCAGGAGATTGATGCAATGATGTACTTATTCCGAAAAAATACAACGTTAAACCGATGGAAAGCTGAACATGTTGATTTCATGAACTGTATATTTGGAATGCAAATAAAGAATGAATTCATCAAGTTTCAAAAGAATGGTCGTAGCCATAAATGGGAAGATTTTATTCTTGCTTATGGTAACTGTGAACTACCTTCACATGGGAAGACAAACAAACGATGGGCTACATATTTAGACCGAATTTACGTTCCGCTCAACGTCAACCAAAACCATTGGATATCTATGTGCATCAAGTTTTTGCAAAGAACAATTGAAGTCTTCTAATCTACCAAATTTAGAATTTAAGTTTTGCGGTTCGTAAAACATAGAGAAATCCGTAGAATATAAATTATGAATTTCTTAAATTAAACAAGAAACTGCAAAATTTATATTCTAGAATTTGTGAGAAGTCTACCTAATTTAGATTTTATATTTTGCGGTTGGTAGGACATAGGGAAATTGGTAGAATGTAAGTTCTGAAATTCGTAGATTATAGTAGAAACCGTAGAATACAAATTCTAAAATCTATGAGAAATCTACATAATTTAGAATTTACATTCTGCGGTAGGTAGAATATAGGAAAATCAGTAGACTGTAAGTTCTGAAATTCGTAGATTACAGTAGAAACCGCAGAATACAAATTCTAAAATCTATGAGAAATCTACCTAATTTAGAATTTACATTCTGCGGTAGGTAGAACATAGGGAAATCGGTAGAATGTAAGTTCTGAAATTCGTAGATTATAGAACAAAGCGTAGAATGTATATTCTAAAATTTGCAGAACATGTACAAAAAAAAAAAAAAAAAACGTGAATAGTGATTTCAGAAAGGGTATTTTTGTCATAAATTTACAAAAGTATAAATGGACAAATCTATAAAAAAAACTATCCTTTTTTTCTAATTTCCCCTAAAAAAATTACATTAAAATATAAAAATATATTACAATAATAATAAAAACATACAAAACACACAATCTAAATTATGAATTAAAATAGTCGAATTGTTCTAAGTTCGGTGTTTAGGATGATCCAGTTAATGACTTGGTATCATGGTTCGATTCCTACCTGCTACATTATAGTAGCTTAAAAAAAAAATTTAAGAGTAAACTTTAGGTTATAGATTAGGTCTTGTCGGTCTAATTGTTGAAAAAAAATTATGAACTAAAATAAAATATCAAATTACTCAACAGATTTTTTTTTCATAATGCTCCTATATCTGATCAATACATTTTGAAGTGGTAAAGAAACCTCTTTATTTTTTATTTGTAGACTTGAAATCGAGTATTTTCGTGAGCTAAAATGATAAAAATAAAACTAATTTAATTGTTTGTGAAAATCTATAATTAAAAATAGTAGAATGTAACAAAAGGTAAAACTTTATGTAAGAACTTAGCTAATAGGCTGGTTAGTTGTGACCCAGTATTGACAGAAAAAATCATGAGTTATTAAATTAATGATTTTAAAAAGTACAATTAAATTTATTATTATTGGAAATTTTTTTATGGATACTGTATTAAATGATTCTAAAATTTTTTTTAATGTGTCTCTTTTGTAGCTACTGTAGACTCTGTCTCTCATAATGAGTAAAGTTGATAAAAAAAAAATTTAATGTATTTTAGATGATTTCTTTAGTTAAAAATATAAAAATCTTAATCTCATGGTTTAGATAGAGTTTTGGAGAATTTTTTCTCAAATTATAATATGATTCTCTAAATTCATCTAGAATCATCTGAAATTTTATAAAATCATATCATTCACAATTTTTTAATATTCATAGTTCAATACTCACCCGTAAAATTTTGAATTATGGTTATAAGGATATATAAACTTAGAAAAACTCTGAGAAACTTATATCTTTTAACTCGAAAATATATAATGCTTGAACTGCATATGATAATTTTTGTGAAAAAATAAATCATTTTCTCAAAATAAATATACAGTAAACTCTAGAAGATCTATTGAATTTATAAATTGGGTCACATCAGATTGGTTAGGGCAATAAATATAGTAGAGAAGTGATGGTAATTGGTACAAATTTGCTGACTTTTCCGATGAATCATTCAAATTTTCAATTTTCAAAGTCATGACCTTTTTGGGATCACAGATTTGGACTTTTCTTGATTAAATAAAACTTTTTTCATTTTATTTTGTTGGCTCAACAATCTTAAAATAGATACCAGTTTTTGAACTAACCCTCAACAGTCTTGAAGAAAACATCTCTCTCTAGTTCATTCTGTATCTCTCCTTTTCTCATATGTTTATTGCCATTGGGAATAATCTGAAGAAACATGTCGATGATGAGCAAAGATCGAAGCAGTATTGCCATGGCAACACCATCGTTCCATGAGATGAAGAAGCAAGCTTCTTTCTTCTTTAAACAAAAGCTCAAAACGGCGCGTTTAGCTCTCACCGACGTCACTCCTCTTCAACTGTTAGTACTGAAACTGTTTGTTATGTGATCTATAGATTACTGGTATCTAACAGAGCTAAATGGTTTCTTGTGTGTGTAAATTATGATATGAATTAATTGAAGAATGACTGAAGAAGCTACAGATGGTGAATCATGGGGACCAAATACACAAACTTTAAAATCGATTTCAAAGGCTGCTTTTGAGTTCGAAGATTATCTACAGATCGTCGATGTCTTGCACAAAAGGTTCCATACTCCACAAAATAAAAAATTTCATTAGTCAAATCTGTGATGAGTTAATGGAGGATTTTGTTGTTGTTGTTTGGTGTTAATTAGATTGGCAAGGTTTGATAAGAGAAACTGGAGAATGGCTTATAACTCACTAATAGTTGTTGAACATTTGCTCACTCATGGACCAGAGAGTGTCTCTGATGAGTTTCAAGGTGATAGAGATGTTATCTCCCAAATGCAAACTTTCCAACACATTGACGAGAAAGGGCAAGGGGTTTAGCGTTTTAAGGCTGATCATGTTTGGTCTGAATAGAAAATCTGTTTGTTGTTTGAATATTCTGAGACAATTTGAGTATTTGGCAGGTTTAACTGGGGTTTAGCTGTGAGAAAGAAAACAGAGAAGGTTTTGAAGCTACTTGAGAAAGGAGAATTGCTTAAGGAAGAGAGGAAGCGAGCTCGTGAACTTTCTCGAGGGATTCAAGGTTTTGGTAGTTTCAACAACAAGCCTGCAACTCATTGTATGTCAGAGAATGAATCCTTAAAAGAATCTACAATCTTTAGGAAATGTAATTCCAACTTTACCAAGAAGCATAATGAGGATGACCAAGAGATCAACCCAGTGTTAACTCCTAATGAAGTGGGCCTGTTTCATGAGCAGCCGGTCGCTGATCCAATTGAGGAAACTGGGAAGGGTATGAAAGAAAATATGAAACCTGAAGATGATGAGACCACAGAGGTGAACCCACTTTTGGGATGTAATAAAAAGGAGGGTCAAGAAGTAGCAGAAGAAGACGAGAACCATCCATTTACAAATGGTGAAAATAAGCACACAGTAATCTCATTGCTTTGATGAGAACACAAACTCAAAAGAGTTGAATGAAATCGCAGTCTGTATAAGAGTTATAGAGAAAACTCAGAAGTAGATAATGTGTATACCAATATGAATACACATATATTATAATAAGACTTCTTGTGGTGACTGATCTGTTTTCAACTTGATTTGTTAGAAAGCAAGATTAATATAAAGCCGAGAAGCCGAGAATATTTCGCAGAGTTCATGTAGTTATTATCAAGGCTAAAGGCTTAGCCGTGGCTGAGAACTACTTCAACGAGTTGGACCCTTATGCCAAGAATTAGTACTCCACTTAAACTGGAAGCTCCTGAATACTATGTCGGGGACTCGAGTAAGACAAAGCTAATGCTCCTTTCTAAGTAAAGGATCATCTCAAACTTCTCAACACTTGTACATCCTATAGAGATATGATGGTTTTGTACTCGGGTTTGCATCAATATGGTTGATGAGATGGAAGACATGAACATCCGTCTCAACTATGTCGGTTACTGTATCTAGCTGAAGAGTTATCAGGAAACAGATGATGATGATGGAGTGGATGATGTTATATACACCTAGTCCGCAGGAGTGTCAACTGTGAAGTTTTGCAGAACCAAGGAACTGATAGACGATCGTTGCATTGTAGTCCGATACCATTATAATTGTCCGACTTGATAATGTATAATTGTCTAATGCAAGTTATATCTGCAGACTTTCTTACTTTAGATAACTATAAGTATAGGTGCCTCTTAATGATTAAAAACACCAACAGCTTTTCAGACTTTTTCTTTGCCTTCTTAATCTCTAGACCAAGCTTTATGGAAAACAAAAACATCGTCATTTTGCTCTAAAAATATCCGATGATGATGATCTTAGTTAGAAATGCCTTTCATTGAACCGACTGTTGATTATTGTAGTTGGTAGTTTTCTTAGTTATCAATGTTAAGTTTGATTACTATGAATAATCACCGACAGAAAAAACTATGAAGAAAATAATGTGTGTATACCAATATATGTATACAAATATAATAATAACACTCCATTAATGTCTGATCTGTTTTCAACTTAATTGGTTTCAAAAGCAAGATTAAGATGGAAAATGAAAGAGAAGAATACAAATAGAGAAGATGCAAGTAATTATGGCAAAACAGGCTTCACCTGTGAAAAAATGATAACCAAATTTTTAACTCACTTGTTTTACTTGGTCATTTTGATCAGAAGCACTTCCTGTGCACAATCGAAGGTCCGGATTCATCATACTCAGCTTTTGCTATCCACATCTGCAAATTTGGACACATTTTGTGTAAGAATTTTTGCATCAAAACTCTGTATATAACATAATATTTCTATGTATGAGTATGGTAAGTGATTAACCTGCTGGAAAGTGCTGAGGGAAGCCAAGATAGAGCCACCGATCCAGACACTGTACTTCCTTTCAGGTGGAGCCACCACTTTGATCTTCATACTGCTTGGAGCTAAAGCAGTGATCTCTTTACTCATCCTGTCACCAATCCCATTGAACATTGTGGTTCCACCACTGAGCACAATGTTTCCATAAAGATCCTTCCTGATATCCACATCACATTTCATGATTGAGTTGTAAGTAGTTTCATGGATTCCAGGATTTTCCATTCCAATCATGGATGGCTGGAAAAGGACTTCAGGGCACCGGAAACGCTCTGCTCCAATGGTTATCACTTGACCATCTGGAAGCTCGAAGCTCTTCTCGACAGATGAGCTTGTTGTGGAAGTCTCAAGCTCTTGCTCATAGTCCAAGGCAATGTAAGAGAGCTTCTCCTTCATGTCTCTGACAATCTCACGCTCAGCAGTTGTGGTGAAGGAGTAACCACGCTCAGTCAGGATTTTCATGAGGTGGTCAGTTAAGTCACGACCTGCAAGATCAAGACGCAAGATTGCGTGTGGAAGAGCATAACCCTCGTAGATTGGAACCGTGTGGCTCACACCATCTCCAGAGTCCAAAACAATACCTGACCAACAATGTTTCAACAATAAGAAGAGCAATCAATCTAAAACCGAATCTAATTTGAACCGAAACAAAAAATAAGGATACTGACCAGTAGTACGGCCACTAGCATAGAGGGAGAGAACAGCTTGAATGGCTACATACATAGCAGGAGTGTTGAATGTTTCAAACATGATCTGTGTCATCTTCTCACGGTTAGCTTTTGGGTTAAGAGGAGCTTCGGTTAGCAAAACCGGATGTTCTTCTGGTGCAACACGAAGCTCATTGTAGAAAGTGTGATGCCAAATCTTCTCCATGTCATCCCAATTGTTAACAATACCATGTTCAATTGGGTATTTGAGTGTCAAGATCCCACGTTTCGATTGTGCTTCATCTCCAACATATGCATCCTTTTGTCCCATTCCTACCATCACTCCTGTGTGACGTGGACGTCCAACAATGCTTGGAAATACAGCTCTTGGTGCATCATCACCTGCAAAACCAGCCTACACCACACACACAGAGAATTGAAGATTGATTCACTTTTGTATTGGCTCATGAATTATAATGTAGAGAAGCTTTACCTTGACCATTCCAGTTCCATTATCGCAAACTAGTGGCTGAATATCTTCACCGTCCGCCATTTTTCAATCTCTAACCTGACTGAAAGGAGAAACAGATAAAAACATATAATTTAGCAAACTTAGAGTATTTCTCACAATTTTAAATAGAATTCAACACCAATAAACAACTACCTGATGAATTTTACGTAGAAGAAGAAGAGAAAGAGCCCTGAAATGAGTTTTTAAAATAATTCTAGAAAACCATAAAAGTATCTGAGCCGTTAGTTTTCTTCTTCAGACCAATATCTCAGCATTTACCGACACGTGTCCACCTATTTTTGGGTTGGAGAATTAAGAGAGCATTTTCAGGCAATGTTTCATCGGAAAAATAGGATCACCGAACAAGCAAGATTCCTATTGGGCCTTTTTAGGCCCATCTCTTTGAATTATTGTTACTAAAAACTAAAAAGCCCAATAATTTAACGAAATAACAAAAAGGAATTCAAATAGAGAAATCCCTAATTAGATGAGCTCTTATCTTCAAGATATTTCTTGTAATATTTTTTTTTTTTCAAATTTTAAAGTTGTCTGTAAAAGATAGGGATCCAAAATATAATAATAAGAAAAAGTAAAAGATTTGAGTGGGTGAGAGATGGAAAACTGTTGGGAAAAGTTGAGGGAGAATGAGAGTAATGATGATGATGGAGAAGTAAAATAATTAAGCATGAACATGAAATTAATTATTTGACTTGGGACTTTATTGTGTCTGAATGTCTTCAATTATTCTTGCTTAGTTTCTTACAAAACAATCAAAGAGAAATAAATACAAAGGATATCATTGGTTACATCGTTTGCATATGTATATTTTGCTACTAATCAAACATTTTATTTGAATTGAATTTTTGCAAACAATTGTTTGTAAAATGTCATTTGAAAATATCGTTTACAAATGAAACTATTTACAATTGTTTAGAAAATGATAATTGTTTATATTTACAAACAATAAATTATTTTGAAATTTTACGCATAATTATGATTTAATAAAAAATATATGATTCAGTCATGATTCAAGAAAAAAATTATTTGTTTATATTTACAAAAACCATCATTTGCTACTATAAAAATACTATTTTAAATATAATAGTTGTAATTTATATATTTATTTTTTATTAAAAATATTAAATTATATATTATTACTTATTTTATAGAATAATTATTTTAAATCAAATTTTACATAATACTAACTTTATCTCGTTATATTATTTAACTGATTTTTAAATGGTGTTACCGGTGGACAAAAGATTCTCGTAAAAAACTACTTTAGGAAAATTATAAATCTCAATCATTTGATTTTCTATAATTAATCTCAATCATTTGATTTTAAATGGTGAGTGCGAATCTCACTATTTTTTAGTTTGAAAAATTTGATTATGGACCGAGTCTTGTCGATCCAATTACTAATGACAAAAAATAATAATTCCAACTCAACTCATTCAATTAATCATGAAAAGTAGCCAATCAGAAGGCACCAAATTACAAACGATAAATCTTTCGGCAACCCCTACATATTACATGCCAATAGTCTACCTTCGAATTTAACTGTTTAGGGATCAGAGATAGAAAAAACGATCTAAATAGACTACGAAATCTCATATAGTTTTTAATATAAGTCTTAAACGAGACCACTTGTCTAGATCATGGATCATCTTCACAACTTTAAAGTTGTATGTTTCCATTGCTACATCTTGAATATGAAAAAAAAGTAAAATGACATAACCCAAAGAATTGCTTCAAAACTGGGAATGAAGAAAAGATAAACTTCCTTATTCCATACGTACTTAGATTAATATGTGTCAACTAACTCTAGGCATTCAGGTCTTCAGGCGAGTTCATATTGGATTTTTTCGGGTCCGATTTTTTTTGGGTCCAGAATTTTTATATCCATATAAGACCTATTACTAGTTCGAAATTCGGTTATGGGTCGGTTCCATTCAAATTCGAGTTGATTCGGGTCCAAATTTAAATAACCAAAAATTATTCGAATACCCATATATCCAAGAAATATACAAAAAATCCTAAAAATACTAGAAAAAACCAAAAATACTTTTAAATATTTTGATATTTGAAAATATCTAAAAATACCAAAAAATACTCATAGAATATTATAAAATTCTTTTTAAGATATTATAAAATCAGGTATTCAGGTACTCGTTCGGTTTGCAAGTTCGGGTATGGTTATTAGCGTCCTAAATATTTGGATCCGTTCAGATATTTTGGCATTTCTATACATAGGACAAACACAATGTTCTAGAATCGAAATGAAACGGAGAAGACATCCTAAACATTCAACCACATGATAATTTTTTTATTATACATATATATATATATATTGTGATTGGAAAGAGATGTGATTGCTATAAAATGTAAAAAGATTTTAAAAACATTAAAATTGAGCTAATCATGATTTATGTTTTATTTTTCTTTCTTGGAAAATAAAATTTTAATTATGGTAAGTATTTTGACGGTAGAAAGTCAAATTTGTATAGCTCAAAGTGTTTTACAAATTTAAAATCAAATTATTATGGATTATTGTTAATAATAAAACCTCGAGTGTTAAATATAAAAGGTATACGTGCCCAACAAATACGTATGCTTGAAAGCAGAAAATTAGAAGCGTCGTTTTGTATGTATGTTTTAATTTATTATTAATTATAGCACCTCTTGTTCATTACTATTTATCATTGTCTCTAATCTTAGTTAATTTTTTTTTTATGTTATTCAAACAGAAAACAGAAGTGAGACAATGAACTAAGAGCAATAATATATTATGTCAAAAAAGTTTAAGTTTATTATTTGTTACTTTTAGATATTTAATATTTTATTTAAAATATTATACCTATTATAATTTTTTAGCATCTAGTGTTTATTACTTCTAGATATTTATTATTTTCTAAAAATTATTATAACATATACATTTATTACTTTTAAATAATTATTATTTTAAAAAATGTTATATATCTATTATAAATTAGTTACTTTTATAAATTTCTTATTTTATTAAAAATATTATATATTTATTGTAAATCCACCGCATCTATACTTAAACTTCTACTAATCAAGTTTTTCTTTTTAAAAATTAAAGCTGTAATTCTACAAACAAAAAAACTACAACGAAAATACTTACCAATCGGACCCATAGTTTAACATCAATCGAACTATGTATTCTACTTCTTTCTTTTGTTTTGCAAATTAAATTGTCAAGATTTAACATTGAATAAAAACTACTAACTTCTCCAAAAAAGAAAGATTCATTGTACCATTTCAATTGTAAAATTTTTATGGGTTGTAGACAAAACACTGGAACAAATGACAACAACTGTTTTGTCTCTTTCATCGGGTAATATTAGAAAAAATGAGTTCAAATATATTGATACATAACCAAACTAGAGTTGAAAAAAACATATCATATCCATGTAAACATAACCGGAACAAAAAAAACATAGCCCTAAGCAAAAGGAAACTACAATTAGAAAAGAAAATGAAGAGTAAAACACAAATGATTAAAACTATAGACTCCTAGAGTTAAAAATAAACCGAAGTAATAAGAGAATCTTGCAGCCAATGCATAAGAAAATGAAAGACGTCATAACCTGCATAAGACCATGCGAACAACCCATCGAAGAGGACACCTACAATCATAGATGGTCTAAGGAGAACATCAAACCAAAACCAAAACTAACAGCAGAGAAAGCAAATAAAGCAGCAAGAACAAAGCTCTTAAAATCAACTCCAACGAATCTACACTGAACAATAAGAGGCAACAAAGACACACACATCCAAAAGAAGAACTAAGAACAAATCTTCGGCTAAAGCATATTCTCTAACCACTAGGATAAACACGAACCGAAAAACTAGTTTTAGAATACTATAGAAAACCAAAATCCGAAAAAAGGAAGGCATAACATCATAAGAGAGACTAAACTCCTAATATACTCAGATCAAACTAAACCCAACAATTGATTCTCAAAAAACAACATAGGATTAAATGAAGTTGGAGATCTGATTACTCTTTCTTAGATCACACACTCCGAGAAGCAACTAGACATAAAAGGACCAAACCAGACCCACTCAGCACGACGCCCACAGTGAGCTGACAAGGAACATGACGACCATCGTTACACCGACGAAGAAAACACTGAATCTCATTAGCCGTTCTTCACCGCAACAAAAACTACACGAAGGAGGAGATCTAAAGTAGAGACAGAGGCCCTAACAGCCGGAATCAAGCAGGGTGGGGTTAGCTCCGGTGCAGTTGGATTCACCGGCAGCCGGAACCCCTGCGGCGAGCATGAAGAGCTAGGTCGAAGACGCAAGTGTCACGTGCTACCGTGCTCAAAGAGGGAGGGGACTTTACCAAACGACAAGTGTATATAAGGGATTCATTTGGCCTTTTAAACAGAAACATCGCAATTCTATTGGTTACTCATAAAGTAAAAAACACACACGTCCGTAGCTGATCCCGCCACTTCCCTTGACGAACAAATGAACATCCAAAAAGAAAAAGAAAAAAATCTCCAGTTTCTTCTTTTGAACCTTCTATATCGATATAAAGTTTCACTTCAATTACCATTTCTCTCTCTTTTCCCTCTCTCCCTAGATCACTGAGAGCTCCAGTTTGATTTTCTTATCATTTCGCCATGACCTCGCAAGCTTCTCTTCTTCTTCAGAAACAGCTTAAAGGTACATCAAACCCGCGAATCTTAACCAAATCTGTTTTCCTCTTACGAGTTTTGTGTTGTTCTGTGTTTTCTTCTTCTTTGGATTTGTGTTTTCTTTGCAGATCTTTGTAAACATCCGGTTGATGGATTCTCTGCTGGTCTGGTTGATGAGAAGAATATATTCGAATGGAGCGTTACGATTATCGGACCTCCTGATACTCTCTAGTACATTTTCATTCATTATCCTTTTGATCCATTAGATTTATGAGCTTCCTATTGAGATTGCGGTTTTAAGTATGTTCTGGATTTGATGATCCAGGGTTTGAGCTGAGAATGTCGATTTTTCTTTCTTTTTTTTTCTGCCGAAATTGGGATCGATTTATTGGAACTACATTGGCTTTACTGATACCAAATTTAGCTCGAGATGGATAATTTCAGATCATGTGATTGTAGAATTCTCAGGTTTTAGAGCTTATCTTTGTTAATAGTAGAATTGAATCTGCTTTTGTTGGATTACATTGGAGTAGTTTCATTCTTGTGGAATTGAATTGAATTTTGCTTTTGTTTGTTTGGAATCTACTTATCTTTGTTTCTGTAAATATGGATTAAGCGTAGTTATATTAACTTTGTAAATGCAGTGAAGGAGGATTCTTCAATGCCATTATGTCCTTTCCACAGAACTACCCCAATAGCCCACCCACAGTGCGGTTTACTTCAGATATTTGGCATCCTAATGGTTAGTTCTTTCTTCTGAACATAACGTTCAAATGTGAGACGCGTGTCGCTCCTTGCCCGTCTTTGAATCTGAGATTTTGAAAATGTTTGTCTTATGTTGTGCAGTTTATCCCGATGGCCGTGTTTGTATATCTATTCTACATCCTCCTGGTGACGATCCAAGTGGATATGAGCTTGCAAGCGAGCGCTGGACACCAGTTCACACAGTACGTTTAGCCATCATTTCTCTCTTTTATCTATATCATTTCATTTTCGAAAGACTTGATAAGTAGAATACACAATGGTGCTGATTTCAGGTTGAGAGTATCATGTTGAGTATCATATCAATGCTCTCTGGTCCAAACGATGAATCTCCAGCAAATGTAGAAGCTGCTGTGAGTGTTTTTAATTGATTAGCAATGATCTCAAATCATCAGATTCACAAACTACATTCGGATTCTCATAATAGTTGCATCAGAGTCTGTATGTATTAGAGGTTGCTTGTTTAACCCCATTCTCCATCGTTTTTCTCTTACAGAAAGAATGGAGAGAGAAGAGAGACGAGTTCAAGAAGAAAGTGAGCCGTTGTGTTAGAAAGTCGCAAGAAATGTTGTGATCAAAACACTTTCACACTTCAACTCCCAACTTCTCTGGAGTTCAAAGTTCATTTATCTTATTGAAAAAAGCGTTTTGAAAACTGTCCAAACACTACTTGTAATAAACCCGTCTTGCATCTTTTAATCGCGTACCTGAACGTGAAATGAAGTGTTTGGTCGAAAAAAGTGTTGTTCTTGAAAAAAACTTATATTATTCATACGTTTTCTGCTGAAGAAGCTTTGTTTTGATTAGTTGAAGCTTTTAAGCTTTTTGAGTGTTTTGTGTTTACTTCCCACTTCTGGACGCTAAAACTCCACGCCGTTCGTACGTTCTTGTGAGAAACTTCGTACAGTTCCTCTTTGTGTGTAAGTAAAACGGCGTGATGTTTGCTTCTTCTGTGCCTACCTATAACACTTAAATGTCCCGTGACGTTGTCGTTTCTTAGACCGTTGATTTACCCATCAATCGCTATCAAACAGTTGGGATGGTACACGTGTCCAACACCTTGTTGCTCGTGCTAAACTCTCGCTCTTGTTTAATGTTTTGAAGTTTCGGTCGTCTCTTTGGGCATGTGAACTTCGGAGAGAAGAATCTCGCTCCGCTGCTGATGATTTGATTCTCTGATAAAGACACAAATATTACGTTCTGAATCTGCTAGCCGATCTGGTGTACGTCGATTGATTTGGGATTGATGAAGAAACAAAAGAGATATCTTTCCGATTAGAGATGCGATTTCGTGGTACGTTTTGTTCAAATTTCTTAACAGAATTCTCGATTTTAATTAACTAATCATCTTACAAATGTTTGACACAAAGTTTTTCTTTTGAACTCTCTTATAAGCTTATATGATGTTTGAATTTTCATGATTTTTGCTTCAAATTAGTGATTTGGTTAAAAGCCATTGATTAGACAATGTTGTTTATGATATCGGCTGTGTTATTCTGTTCAACCTAGTCCATACGTGAATTTATTTTTGAAATGCAATTCTTTTTGCAGATTTCAGTTGTTTGACATGGAATTGGTGTGATCTCTTTTTGAGTTTTTCGAATTTCGTTACGTATTGTTCATTCTAAGTGCCTGGAATCATGTTTTAATGGGAGATAGAAATACAAACTCTGCAATGGCTACTGTTTCTTCTAAGAAAGAGTTTCCTAAGAGAAACTTAGTAGCTGTTATTCCAAGAGCTATTCAGCAGACGATTTGTAAGAATGTTTCGTTGGTGAATAATGGTGGAGTTGGTGGTGGGAACGTGCGTAATGCAGCTATGTTTCTGCTGAAGGTCGCGGTTTTGGAAGTCGTTCGAAGATTTTCTAGGGCTAAATGTCCTCATTTATGGAATAGTCTTCAGGCGTTGCAATGCCTTTGTTATCCTCCTCTTAAGTGGATTCAGAGATGGGCTCCTTTCAAGGAGTTGATCAAGGCAATGCAGGTTTGCTAATTTTTCACCATGGCAGTTTTCCCTTTTTTTCCTCGTTGATGACCAATTGTTGACAAAGTTAGAAACACCTAGCAATCGCTGCTAAATCTACAGAACTTAAGATTTTTAGTTAGATGAAACACCAATTAGATGTTTAAAACAGATGATCGTCTAGGTCTTGAGTCTTTGGGCCCTATTTCACCATTCTCATATTTATCTTAAAAGACATGCTGAGTTTACATTGCAAGTTGAACCAATCAAATTTATTCGTACACAATGCTTTGGTGGCAGCACAATGATTGGTGTTAGTTTAATGATTCCTGGTCACTAGTAGTTTTCTGATCTATAACTATTTAGTTTATGTATCTTGCCACGTATAATTTCCTATCCTACGTGCAGGACCCTCTGATATGCTTCTTTCTCTTTGAGTCTCAATTACTATGTATGTATGCAGATGCTGTCTCGGCCATTATTGGTCCTCACAATTGCTGAAGCTCTCACAGACCAGTCAGAGTCAAAGTCAGAATCTGTGGGTGGTACGGTCTCTCATGCATCTTCAGAATCACATTCTGAGCCACAGACGTCTCAGTCAGACATAAGGTGCGTGATATCAAATTCTTACCTGCAATATTGTATGATGTAGTCTCAGAATCTGAGACTCAGGAACTGTAATCTCAGTCACATTTTGAGTATTATCTTGCTACCTATCTTAAATCTTCTGTAAAATACAGAATTGAAGATGAGGCTTCACATCCTGTAACTTCACAAGATTGGCTTAAACAACTCTACGAAGAACTGGAAAAGGAGAGACTTAGTTTGCCAGAGAGGTACTTTCAAATTTTAGTATTGTATGGAGAAGTTCTTCCTTCTTTGAGCTTCATCGTTGAATCTTCTGGCATTAGATCATAATCTCTTAACTCTCACTTTAATGTAGACTCAACGAAGATGAGCTCCATAGATTTTATACAGTGGCAAATGGAGACTTCACATCCTTACTTTCTGCTATAAAAAAGACAATTCATTGGAGGGAGACGTACAAAATCCTATCTGAAGAAGAACTTGAGACATGGTCGAGTTTAGTCTTTTGGCATGGATATGATAGGAACCAAAGACCTTGCCTCATTGTCCGCTTGGGGCTTGCTTTTGTAAAGTTGCCATCTCATGAAAGACCTCGTTTCGCTCAGGCAATCAGTACGTCCTTAGTGTCTCTACTGCATTTCCAGTATTGTCTTTGGTACGGTATCCTTAGTATCAAATATCTCTATTTCAGTATCTCAAGTAGAGCACGGCGTTTTGCATCTTCTAAAACCAGAGAATTCAGAACTCACCGTACTAGTGGATTGTGAACGATTATCTCCTCTGAGGATTCCCATGCAGATGATGAGATCTTGTTCGTCCATTCTACAAGATCACTTCCCTAACCGTCTTGGTTGCCTATTCATCATTCGCCTCCCTCCTGTTGTCCGAGTTATTTCCCAGACTTTCATCCAAGTAAAGGATCTACCCGAGCTAACTTCAATTTTCCGGTTTTGTTAGTCATTGTTCTAAATTCTATGATTGGTGCATATCCCCTGCATAAACTGATTTTACTCTCACATAGATTCTCAGACCAACCACACGCAAGAAGCTGAGAATTGAAGGGGAAACTTTCCACCAAATCCTCTCCAAATATCTCCAGACTCTTCCTGCATACCTTGGTAGCGACTGCAACTGCAAAAGATGCTCAAATCTCAACGGACAAGATCTACCTCAGCCACAAACACACCAAAGAAGCAAGAGGAGAAACTCAAGGGAAACAGAGACGCTCGACGACAGCCAATGGAGTTACAATGTCCAGACACCTAGTTTAGCCTATGAGGACGACTCGAGCCTGAACACATGTAACCAAGTTCTACAAACAGGGCTTGTGTTCTTGCTCATGATTTGCCTCTTTGGTGCACTACTAGCTGGACTCGCCGATCCAGAGAGCAGACCCTTTTAAGCTTCCGTAAGGTAAGAACCATCAGCAAATTACTTTTAGATGCAAACATGTCTTTTGTATACATAATATAAGTGTAATGTGTGTTGATAAATATAGTCAATACTCAATAGTGAATAAATCCGTCTCTCATCCGACGTGTCTGTTGCAGTTCAGCAGTACTTTGTACGTTGGGAGATACTCGCCGTTGTTGGTGATGTTTTGTTTGATAATGAGAATTTTGTATCAAAATCGTAAATATTTTATAAGAATAGACAAATAATTATAGTCACTTATTAGTCATATTCTTATTCCAGAAGTTGGTACTATATATATATTTGTTGCCCCAGAAAATATGGAGAAAATGTGTCGTGATAATGAGAATGCACTTGCATATACCATTACCAATAAATTATCAAAAATATTCATATTCTAATAGTTTCTAGTTTTTTATAATTCTTTTTAGAAAGTTTGTATTCCATTTAGCTATTTTTATTTGTATACTTCATTGTCTCTTTCAATTATTTAATCATCATAAAAAATTATATAATTCTTTTAGGTATATATATTTATACATTATTTATGCTTTTTTTCCACCACTTACATATGTTTATTATATGTTGATGTTGATGTTTTAAATGACCCTTATATTGGTCATAACAAATGCCTTGCAATGGTGATAAAAACATAATATAAGCTGAATTTAAGATTGATTGTAGTCGCTTATGCTTATACTGTTAATGTACAAATTTTAAGTAAGCAATTCTGAAGTAGCAAGCTTCTTATAAGTTCTGAAAACCCCAATAAAATATAATTAGTTGATGTATCAAGGTCGGATTTGTAAAGAATGTTGGTATTGTGTTCGGATCGGTTCTTTCGATTATGATTATAGAAATATGGTAACCAACAAATATCAACTAAAATTCGATTTAGTTTTAATTTGATTTCGGTTTTGAATAGATAAAACCAAATTAGACTCAGAATAGTATTAATTTAATTCCAAATAGTCACTAAAAATGATCAAATATCTTGAAAAATATAATTATTTATAAATAAAAGAAACAAAAACATTTTTAATACTATTTAGTTTTGATTTTTATTTTTAGTTTTGGTTAAGAAATAAACCGAACTAAAAAATAAAATTAAATTTACATAAATATTAGAACCGAACAGTTTTTTATCATGATCCAAAATCAACTCAACGAAAAATCCGCTTAAATTCAATATGGAATTTTGGCTCCGAGTTTTTAGCCTATTACCAACTTTTTATTATTATTGTCAAATGTTGTCGTGATCGAATAGCTAGCTTACGACAAATTAATTTTGACTTAACTAATCTGCTTTTCGTAATTTACAATTCTTATCTCTTCCACATTTTAATAATAATGTTATTTTGTCTATTTCGGGAACGTTATTAATAAAAATTCGAAAAGAATATCTTAATTTCCAGATATATTCAATTGTTTTTGCAAAGGAAGCTGCGACACTTGGTACTATAAGATATACGATCACAACGATATCGGTTTAGGGTTGAATCAACGCTTGTTTCATCGAATTCAGGATCGATCTCGTAAAAGTTTCTCCTTTACCATTTCTCGCTCTGTGATCGAAATTATCATTTCTTGGTTGTTTCATACATTTCTTTTTTTCTTTTGTTATTTCAGCAATGGCGACAAGTGGCAAACAAACCAGCCCAAAGCCACCACCTTCGCCTTCACCTCTCCGAAATTCCAAGTTTTTCCAGGTAAAGTTATGATTTTGGTGGATAGTTCACGTGAATTCGAGATTTTTTCTCGATTCTGGCGATACCCATTTAATTTCTGATCGGTACTGTTTGATCATGCTTTGAATCTGGTTTTTCCCGTTTCAAAAAAATCTGACGTTACAGAAAAAATCACTTAAGTTTTCTCACGAAATCATGTGAAGGTATTTATATGATTGGAGAGTGAATCTCGTGTTCTGATCCTTTTTATGTATATAAAATTTATTTGGGTGTGATCTTTTTTAGTTTGGTGGATTTGATCATTTGATGTAGTATTGGGAAGCCTGCATTTACTTGATCTCGTTGTCATTGTATCGAACCATATCACTTGTAGTTATAGGTATAGGGATATTGATTGGTCTCAAGGATCGTTGAGATTGAAATCTACTTAGATCTGACCTATCGCAATCTTGTGCGAAAACACAAGAGTCTGTAACCACTCTCTGCCTATTCATTTGGTACATTGTCTCCTTGTGAGAGAGCTCTTTTAAGTTTTCATGAAATATTATCTATAGATATTGTTGTTATGTTCGATCTTCTATGTTCTGTGCGTTATATATTTGGTAGACTACAAGAATTGGTTTTGAGAAGATGTGGTAAGTCATAACTTTTCTCATTTCTACAGTCCAATATGAGGATTTTGATCTCAGGAGGAGCGGGATTCATCGGCTCCCACCTTGTCGATAAGCTGATGGAAAACGAAAAGAATGAGGTTTGCATACTAATGACTTAGTCCTATACATTATAATCTCTGTATACACTGGATAAATTTACTGATTTTTTATATCATTTCCCACAGGTGATTGTTGCTGATAACTATTTCACCGGTTCTAAGGACAATCTTAAAAAGTGGATCGGTCATCCAAGATTTGAGCTTATCCGTCACGGTATGGCCTCCAAACTCTCTGGCTTTTTGATGCTACCACGAACTTAATACAGCCAGCTTGTTTGATTCTTGCTAGCTCATGTTTTTCTTATGTCAGTATGATCAATATTGTCCTAATTTCTAGTTTGCTTTGGGTTAACAGATGTCACAGAGCCACTGTTGATAGAGGTTGATCAGATTTACCATCTTGCATGTCCTGCTTCTCCCATCTTTTACAAGTATAACCCCGTTAAGACAATCAAGACCAATGTGATTGGCACACTCAATATGCTAGGTCTCGCCAAGCGTGTTGGAGCAAGGTTTGGGACACAATTCCCACTTTGTTTCCTTACTTCCGTTATCTTTACTAGCCATTGTAACTTATTCGTTTTCTGTACAGGATTTTGCTTACCTCAACCTCGGAGGTGTATGGAGATCCCCTCATCCATCCTCAGCCTGAGAGCTATTGGGGCAATGTCAACCCAATTGGTAGGCTCATACTCACCACCTTTAATGTCCATTTTATATGCATGTCAATTCACAGTCTTATTAGTTGGTTGCTATGATAAAAGGGGTTAGAAGCTGTTATGATGAAGGCAAGCGTGTGGCTGAGACCTTGATGTTTGACTACCACAGGCAGCATGGAATTGGTCAGTTTTGTTTTCCAAGGCTGTAGCATCAGCTGTCTTTTTGTGATTTCATCAAAATTGCCTCCTTTTGTTCCTTACCTTGTGTTTTGTTTTGCTTTTACAGAAATCCGCATTGCTAGAATTTTCAACACTTATGGTCCACGCATGAACATTGATGATGGACGTGTCGTAAGCAATTTCATTGCTCAAGCACTCCGGTGAGCCCCTGTGCTCAATCTATCAAACAAATTTTCCTTTTCCGAGCTATAACCCGATTGACTATTCATTTCATGTTATTGATCTTGTCATGAATATGTAGGGGTGAGGCATTGACTGTTCAGAAACCTGGGACACAGACCCGCAGTTTCTGTTATGTATCTGACATGGTTGATGGACTTATGCGCCTTATGGAAGGAGATGACACTGGTCCCATCAACATTGGTAACCCAGGTAAGGCCCGTACACTCCTCCATTACACCAAAAACAAACCAACTATTATCTGGCACTTGTGCTTTGTGTCTAAATCTTGAAATTCTTAGGTGAGTTTACAATGGTGGAACTGGCTGAGACAGTGAAGGAGGTGAGAGCCTGATTTCTAGATGGAAATGAGTATGTGCTATTCGATTTATTGCGTGTTCTGGTTATGAAATGGTGGTTTCATTGCAGCTGATTAACCCGAGCATAGAGATAAAAATGGTTGAGAACACTCCAGATGATCCAAGACAGAGGAAGCCAGACATCACAAAGGCAAAAGAAGTGTTGGGATGGGAACCAAAGGTGACGCTCCGTGAAGGCCTTCCCCTTATGGAAGAGGACTTCAGGCTAAGGCTTGGCGTGCCAAAGAACTAAACTTGATCGCCAATCAAAAGGAAACGTGAATTCACTCCCACTCAACTCTACTTTTCAGTTTCTAAGGTGATATTCAAAGAGGTGGTTGGTCTCATATAATATGTTTCTACTTTCTACAGGTGAAATTGTTCGTAGAGCAAATAAAGAATACGAGTACGAGAAGGAAATCTTTTTCATTAAAAGTAAAAAAAGGAAATGTTTTCCTGATATTGTGTTAGGTAAAACAATATTATTCGTGACATCAAAGTGTCCGCATTCACAAATATATGTCTTTTATCTTCAGTTCCATCGAGTACTAGTACAAATTAGCTCTGGGTTTTCGGTTCATTCGGGTTGTTCGGTTCGGTTTGTTCGGGTTTTCGGTTTGTTCGGAATTTTTATATTTTACCGAATTGAACCGAAACTAAATTCGGTTATCGGTTTAAACGGTTCGGTTATCAAATAAATAATAACGACCGAATTGGTCCGAATATAAGTTTTTCGGTTTAAAAAAACCGAATACCAATAAAAAACCGAATAATTTTAAATCTGAAAACCGATTAATCCGATTGAACCGAGTTAACCGAAAATTAAATACACTACATGATAAGTTTTGTTCTTTGTTAACAAGTACAAACATTAAAAGTTGAACAGAATAGAAAAGTGAAGATTCATTAAGCAAGTTGTGTTAAACAGAAGAGAATTGTGAAGATTCATTAAGCAAAATGTATTGTGCTCCCTCCTCCATCGATCACCTGTCAAATTGACAAGTAAAAACAAACATAATTACAATCGCAACAAGCCAACAAGCCAACAACTAAAACAAATGAAATCACAGACATATCATAACCGCTTACATGATCAAACACAATAACCTGCAAGATGACATATAAATTAGTAAAGAAACCAAACACCAAAATGCACAGCACATCACATATTTCAAAACTCACTTACATGTTGATTCTTCAAGTTGATGTCTGCGTTGAAGGGCTTCCATCTGTGCTGGCCAGGTTGTTCCTTGCATCTGCAAACCACAAACAACAAAACAGAAAGTTAAAATCGTTTAAAAACAGACAAGTTATCAAGTTCAATCAAACCATTAATACATACCAAGAGACTCAAAAAACTCTGCTTCCTCAAGCATTTGGGACAGATTAGCAACAAAGTCTGCATCTTTGTACCCACATCTCAACCATTGCTGAGTACAAACCAGAACCTCTACCATATAAGGTGTCAAACTACTCCTATATGGATCCAGCACTCGGCCACTTGTACTAAAACAAGATTCTGAAGCAACTGAAGACATTTGTATAGCCAAAACGTCTCTGGCCAGCTCAGACAACACATGAAATTTGGCTGAATTACACTTCCACCAATCTAGCACATCGTATGGCATACCTAAGATATTCACCACTCTCAGCTCAGTTTTCTCAGTTAGATATATATCTAACTCGCTGCAGCCATCCTCGGATCTTCGCATGTTCACCATTTTACTGTAAATGGCATCCATCCTTTCGTAGTCATCATCATCATCAGACAAGTCATTGAGAGGTTTTGTTGAGTCAGCGGTCTGATTTATTTCTTCTGTTGCAGGTTGGTCTCCAGCTGATTGTAGAGCCAGAGGTGTGCTTAACCGAATACTATACTCTTCATATAGTTTCTTTGCAACACCTAAAATCAGATTGTAAAGCTGCCTAGACTCTATTGTATCCTTCCCATACAACTGATCAAAACACAAAGATGCAAATTGCATCTTATTTCTAGGATCGAAAATACTAGCTAGTATAACTAGTGGATTCATATTCAACAACCCATCCCAATATTTCTCAAACTTATCCCTCATTGCATAGGCTTGATTCTTAATTCCCTCATCACTATTAGTGCACTTTGTCATCAGGTTCCTCTCAATATTCACAATCTCATTGTAACAGAGGGTTGAGGTGACACTGGTTGAGGCAGAGAAGGCAAGTGTGCTATTATAGAATATCTTGAGGAACTTAACCAAACGCCTAATTTCTTCCCAATCCTCAGAAGTAGGCGGACCTACTCGTTTTCGGTTTGTCTTCTCATCGTCTTCTGAGAAGTACGAGTTGTATGGCATATCCTCTCTCAGCATTCTCTCAAATGCAGGCCCGACCTTAAGGGCAGAACTCAACATTAGATATGTTGAGTTCCATCTGGTTATTACATCTAAGGGAAGGCTGCCTCTTGAGACCTTCCCTGTCTCACACCTCAATTGGAAGGATCTAAGCCTAGCAAAGGAAGATCTCACGTATTTAATCCCATTCCTAACTGCTGCTATACTAGATGAGCTTTTCTTTAACCCATCCCCAACTATTAGATTAAGGATATGTGCACAACATCTAATATGCAAGAACTCCCCACCTAACACTAAAGAATCACTACCTAATAGCTTCATATGATCCCTAAAATGTCTCAGCCCTTTAGTATTTGCACTTGCATTATCTACTGTCACAGTGAATACCTTTTCAATCCCCCATTCCCCAATCACATCTGCTAATTGACCCGCAATTGTTTCACCCCTATGATCCGTAATAACTTTAAAGCTAAGGATTCTCTTTTGTATTTTCCATTGCCTATCTATCCAATGACCAGTTACAACCATGTAGTTGTAACTGGTTATTGGAGACACCCATATATCAGTGGTTAAATTAACCCTTTGCTTTTCAACCTTAAACATTTGAACTAAAGTTTCCTTTTCTTTTTCAAACATTAATTTAATATCTTTAGCACATGTTCTTCTAGAAAAAGGTTGGTAAATTGGAACAACATTCAAACAAAAGCGTCTAAACCCTTCTGATTCTACAAACGAGAAAGGCAACTCATTGACTACAATCATTTCATTAACAGACTGCCTAAAACTATAAGGATCATACTTAATCACCTTCATATTTTCTGAGTTATCACTACCAATCATTTTCTGTTTTTCTCTATCCTCAAAATCCTTAAACATTTTACACCTTCCAATATGAGCTTTCAGTGGACTAGTTCCTACTGTTTTGCTATCACATCCTATTTCTACCCCACAGTATTTGCAATTGCATTTGGAAGAGTTAGGGTCTATTTGAAGGTAGTGTTGCCATACCGTTGCCCTTTTCTGATACTTTTTCTTTGGTTTAGGTGGTAACGCAGACGTACTTGACCTCTGCGTTTCTGTTCTCTTTGAACCAGATGGATTTGTCCCATCTGGCCCATCAACCTCAATTGTGTTTGACTCCATCTTAAAGGCATACAAACAAACAAAAAAATGGTCAGTAAAAAAATTCAAAAACAGAATATTAATATAAACAAACAATCACAATTAAACACTTAAACACATACACTAAACAGAGACTAAAACACAGACACTAAACAGCTACTAAAAGTCTAAGACATAGACACTAAACAGATACTAAAACAGATACTATTCCCCAAACACTAAACCATTCACACTTAACAATAAACAGAGACACTAAATACTAATACTTAAACACTTAAACAGATATCAAACAACAATCAAACCGACACTTAACAATAATCACAGACACTTAACAATAATCACAGACACTTAATACTTAATACTAATACCTAAACTAATACTTAAACACTTAACCAATATAGATCTTAAAAGCTAACACTCACAGTCACAAACTAATTGAACAATTAAACAATTAACAGAACAAATGAACAAATCCTACTTTCAAAATCATCAAACGGATCACCTAATATGCTATTAAGTATCAAAACACCATTAGTAATTTATGATTCAACTCTCACAGAAAACCCCCAAATTTTTTAAAAAAACCCTAATTTCTAAATCATCAATTCGGACCAAAAGAATCATCAAACGGACCACCTACTACGCTATTAAGTATCAAAACCCCATCAGCAAGCTTCGATTCAACTCCCAAAGAAAATTCCCAAATTTTGAAAAAACCCTAATTTTCGAAAACCTAATCCGACCTAAATCTTTCCCTAAAATCCCTTAACGATACTAAGATTACTTTAAATATGCCGAAAACAAAGTCAAAAACACGAAATCAAACACAGAAAACAATTTTAAAAATCTCCGAAAAACATAAAAATTTTACCTGCGGATTTTATCGGTTGGACACGATTCCAGACAGAGAAGTTGATGAAATATCGAAGAAAACAGAAGAAAATGAAAGAAGAAAACGAAGCGAAGGTCAGAATCACGATCGGAACTGTGATCGTGTTTTAGAGAGGAGGAGCCGTGGATGGGTTGAGAGAGAAAGGGAAATCAGAAAAATGCACAGAAACCCTAATTTTAGGTTTATATATGTCTGTGTTTTAATCGGTTTAATCGGATTGATTTCGGTTCTGATTACCGAACCGAAATTTTCCGAAAACCGATTTCAATTTTAATTTATTCCGATCGGTTTATTATCTTAATTAATATCAGTTCGGTTTTGTCAAATTTCGGTTCGGACCAATTCGGTTCTTTCGGTCCGAACCGAAATCTCAGGGCTAGTACAAATGCAATCGATCACCAAAGTTAAAAGAAAGAGGCAAAGCGAGACGACCATTATGGAAAGCTAATGACTAATTTGACACAAGGAACCAAAAACTTATTGGTACATAAGTTAAGACTCATTTGGGAAACATAGCCTTATTGAGATGTGAAAGAGCCGATAAAAATAATTTCCATACATATGCGAAGAAGATACTGTTAACAAAAGCACAATCGCTTTGCTGAGTTTCAGATAAAGAAATGCAAAACTCTGAGAAAAATAAGAAAGAGAATCAAGAGTTCTTTAGAATGCTCTTTCTTGTTATTGAACATGTTTGGAAACTGAAGCATCCACACTACTCACTGGAAATGTGCCTCTCAGCTTCACATTCTGCTTCAGTAATCACCTGAAATACGAAACAAGTTGAAAGCTTTAGCTTTTGGGACTTTAAGCAGAGTCAATAGCAAACCAATCCAAATGCAGCCACTAATGCTATGATTCTTTGCTATATAAGCCCACAAGAACAACATAATTAAACAAATTGAGATTCATGTACTTCGCAATGAACCTAATCGACATATCTGGGCAATCTAAACCAAATGGTAAGACTTAAATGTCTGAATATGGATCTAGCCAATAAAATTTCATGTGGATGCTAATATAATTTGGATAATGACATAATGACACCGAAAAATATCCAAGTAAGAGTAAATGCATCTATTGACACAACCCTAAAAACCTCAAGCGTCAGTCTGACTACATCAATTGTAAGTGCTTGTAAGATGAAATCATATACCAAACCCAGAAATTCTATAAATTAAAAGAAAATATGTAATTCGAGACTATTGAATAAATCAAGGTAATTTAGGCGTTTACCTCTTGTGTAGCTGGACGAACTTGGAGTTCTTCGCATCCTCCTCTGCAAAAGCATCACAATATACAGAATTAGGGTTTTCTTAAATCAGATTAAATCAAGACCGATATAACAAGTAATCGCATAAATCCGATCTGATATTCATAAACACATATGAAAAAGTGGAGAAATTGGGTCTCTATCAGTGGGATCAAACGACGACTTTACCAGTAAGTCCCGCGGTTAACTTGGTGATGAGAACACCGGTAACGGCAAAACCGGTGAGGAATGGCCAACAACGTTTCCATTCCCTCTTGAAGAACACTGGCCATGGATCGAACAACCTCATATCTCTCAAAACCGATTTGTCTCACTCAACTTTTCTGTTGCTGCTTCGCGTCGGAGGGATATCAAATTCGACTGAACTAGTTTTTGTTTATAGGCTCGCTTCTTTTGTGGGCTTGTAGCCCTGAATTGGGCCCATGATATATGCTTTCTAAATAAGGGTATTTATCTCTTCTCATTATAGACGCTGCATAGTGCATACATTTGTGTTTTTATTTCTTAGTTGGCAGTTTGGTGAGCGACTGTAACCGTTCGTTTTGTGGTCGTTTGTTTCAGTGACCGATCATCAAAACTAGTCGATAACGACTAGTAACTGGAATTAGTCACTGCTAAACAAACAACATTAACAACTAAAAAATTAATTAATTAAAAATAATTAAAAATAATAACAATAAAATTATATGAAATAGAATAATTAAAATAAATATAATATATATAATAAAATAAAATTTACAAAATAATACAAAAACTTGATTTTAAATATGTATAAAATATTTTAAATAAATAATATATGAATGTGGTTATATTTGTTATTTAATTTTCATAAAAAAATTTTAAATATATTTTTGCTAAAAAAATCAATATTTTATAAAATTTAAATTAAAATATAATTTTTTTTCATTTTTTAAATATATATAATTTTTATACTAAATTTATATAAAAAAATGGAAAAAGAGAATCGCTATCATTACGAAACGAACAACATAGAGAGTAGTTGCAGCGACTGTCAAGAAAAAATAAAATCTTTGATCGTGGTTGCTGGTTGCAGTCGTCAGCGACCACGAAACGAACATGACCGTTATATCTCATGGGTCGTATCATGTAATATAATTTGACTCGGTAGAAGTCATTTTTCTTGGTAACCGACAACTTCCCATACTTTATGGGATAGACTTGAATTATTATTTTGCGGGTGGTGTATAGTCCACAAATATACCTTTACTTCTGGATATTGAAATGAGTTGAAAGCATGAACTCGTATTTGTGTAGGAGTGATCAGAAAAATGTGACTTAATTTCGAGCAGTTGAAGAATCGAACATTTTAGCACCATAACACTCCATACCTCTACCCTACCACTCGACTACAAGCTCCCAATCAACATTGTAGAAGTTCTTACCAAGTGGTTTTTAATTAGATCCATTAATTTTACATCTGTTTTAGGTTCCATGATTAGAAAATGTATCAGAAAATGTGTTTTCTTTGAAATCAATGGATGCATAGTTAGTTTATTGGAAGTTTCAAAATGTTGCATACATTTATGGTTTCCTTTACATGGTTTATAAGCTGTTAGTCAGGAATAACACTTGTATTTTCCAATAGATTGAGAGAACACAAAATCAAACAAGTGCTCTGTTCATGTTTGTTTAGTTATAATGTCTCAAAATAGAAACAACAGATGACCAATTTTGATCATATACACAAGCCAGAATGCATAAACTTAAATGAGACTTCTTTACAAATACTACCTTGCCCTAGGGGCAGCAATCTCAGTATCAAAGCTCCTAGTAAGTTCATAAGAACTATCAGAATCCATGTCTTGATTCCTACTTCTCATCATGTTTTCAGAAGTAAGACAATCTTTGAGTTCATTAATAATTTGAGACATGGTTGGTCGTCTTTCTGGAGAAGGGTTTGCGCAAGTCATAGCCAATTCAAGAGCTTTCCAAACAGAATTTACATTGTAATCCCCTTGAAGATTAGGATCCATGATCTTGGCAATATCTCCTCTTTTAAGTACAAGCCCCACCCATTCTGTTATGTGTCGCTTTTCACGGTATTGATCAATCACGTTTTGGTTTGTCATCATCTCTAATAACACAATTCCAAAGCTGTAGACATCACTCATATCAGCCAACCGACCTGTTCTGTAATATCTGGCAAGACAAGAATACATATATAGTATGATTCTTATGTGTTAAATGTACCAACTCATATGATTTATGGAAAGATCTAGCTAGGATAGTTTAACATCAACGAAAAGACTTTGGATATAGAAATTATATTTAAGTGTTTCAAATACTTACTCAGGATCTAGATATCCAGGAGTACCAGCAACAGCTGTCGAAATTAGAGATTCGTCTCCAAGTTGGGAAGATCTTGAAAGTCCAAAATCCGCAATTTTAGCAGTGAATTGCTCGTCCAACAAGATATTTGTACTTTTGACATCTCTATGCACCATTGATGGTCGACATCCAATATGTAAGTATTCCAATCCTATTAATATTAGCAATGCTCAATGGTCAGGGATCACTAGATATATACACTTTGTTTGCTAACAAAGTGACTAATTAGATACTACTTGAGTTAGTATAAACCTAGTGCAGCATCAATGGCTATTCTTAATCGAGTACTCCACTTTAGAATTGACACATTATGTTTTCCTGCATCATTAAAACCTAATATCATATCACTTTTGTATAACAAAGAAACAATAACATTATATATATATATATATAGTTATAATTTTCACCTGATAAATGATGTTTTAAGTCAACATTAGACATATATTCGTAGATGAGAGCCAAGTGACCTCGTTCATCACAATACCCAACAAGGCTAACCAAGTTTATGTGATGAACTCTCAACAAAAGTTCCACCTGCATACCAACAATAAAAAAACATGTTATATACATTTGCCTAACATAGTAATGCATATATGTATATATATTAAAGGATTACATGCCTCAGCCTTGAAATGTTTATAGCCTTGTGTAGATGTTTGAGAGAGTATTTTAACAGCAACTTGCTTTGAACCATTCAAATAACCATGATATACAATACCAAAGCCACCTTCACCAAGAGCTCTTGCAAAATTGTATGTCATTTGTGTAACCTCTGAATAACTAAACCTTTTCCTTTCAGTCTTGATCGATGTTTCAGATATAACAATACATGGAACTCTTGAAGATGGTATATCTGAAAAATTAAATATTTATAACAATAAATTTGATACCTAGTGATATATAATTTGTTGCTTTGATGAATTTTTTGTTTTTTTAAATACCTTTTACACGATTTGGTTTCTTTTTCTTTCTACACACACAAATGAGAATCGGTACTATTAGAATGATCACAACTCCCAAAGCAAGTATCACATATATCACTGGAAAGTTGACAACTGGAATTTCCGAATTGATAAACCCTGTTAAATTTAAAAGATGTAAATGTTAATCAAGAGATTGTACCCTACAAAAAGAATCAAACAACAAAAATGTAGATGAAATAAAACATTGTAGGTACATACCTTCTATGTCTAGAGCTTGAACAAGGTGAATACTAGAGAAAAATGATATAAGTAGGAGCAACAAAAGCCGATTGGGACTCTCCATATTCTCTTAGTTCCGAAGCAAAATCAAAACATGAACTGCCCTAAATTTTGAACAATATGTTTTGTTTATATATAACCAGTATAAAACTATTTTTCAAAACAAAAAAGTAAGAAACGACTTTCCCAATCAAAGCCTTAAAACGTGAGAACATGACTAAATAAGGATACAAAAACAAACTCAATGCTTAAAAATGTTTCAAGTGGACAATAAGCCGGTTTTTTTCTGTGAGTTTATATGTTATATAAAATCTAAGTGGTCTAGTTTATCACAAAGAACTTACTAATGATTAGAAAAGTATTGGCTAATAGTACATAACCACTAACTAATATGAAAGATGAAGAATTAAATGTTGATCGGGAGATATAGTTGACTTGAATTGTTATTTACGCCATTACGTTATTGTATATATTAGATGGGTTTTTTTTTTGTTGCTTTCATTAAGAAGTTGGAGGCAATATTTAGCCACATATGGCAATGGTTACAAATGTGTTTTTCTATTTCAACAGTTGGATCGACAAAACTCGATCCATAATAAACACTCTCTTATTTCGGAAAGGGCAAACACAACTTCCTAGAGCTGAACTCAGGTTGAGAAGTGATACAACGAGTTTTAACTTCTAGTCACTACTGCAAGTGCACAACAAATCAAAATAGTATTTAGGGATTGAATCCAAGAAACCAATGGTTACACTATCAATCTCGCTAAGAAGAAACAAAATGATTGTTGTGGTTTAAAGAAGTGAAAGCAATGAGAATAAACTATGTAAAATCAAATAAATAAAAGCATCAAACACATGGATTTCATTAGGAAATAAGGAATCAAAATCAGGAAACTATTCAACCAATTCTCGATACAGAAATAAAAGTATAGCAAACCCACTATCGTGGCGTCGACTACTATATCTAGCAACCTAGAATCCTAAAATATCGTTTGGTCCTAGAGATCTAAACACACATCACTACAAGAAATCAGGTCATTTGCGATGGAAAAGAGCCTTGCAAATACCTCGCAAATCGCCTTTTGCCACACCACTGCGACATCAACCTTTTCGTCACAAACCGTTAGTCGCAATCCAAATTCGTCGCAGCAACATCGCAAATCATGCGATGGATACGGACCTCCCAGATGAAACATAGTGAATCTAATTGATGAATGATTATCGATGTATTCTCAGCCTCTTAGAATTGCACTTTCCTACGTTCATACAGTAGACGGTTTTGTGTTTGGGATAAGGTTCGGGTTTAACGGTTTTACCTTTTCGGTTTTCCAATTTACGAGGCCATTGCGAGGAATAGGCCAGATGCCTCATAACAGCCTCGTGATTTACGAGGTATCTGGCCTATTCCTCGCAGTGGCCTCACAAACCACTTAAACGAAGACTAAACGAAGTGCGGTGCACATATACGTGATTGAAAATACTTATACAACATGTTCAGGATTAAATCCAAAAATTAAACGTAGTGAATCTAATTGATGAATGATTATCGATGTATTCTTGACCTATTCAAATTGCGCTTTCCTACGTTCATACAGTAGACAGTTTTGTGTTTAGGGTAAGGTTTAGGTTTAACGGTTTTATCTTTTATGTTTTCGAATTTGCGAGGTATCTTCGAGGAATAGGTCAGATTCCTCGCAGTGGCCTCGCAAAACACTTAAACGAAGACTACCTGAAGTGCGTTGCACATATACATGATTGAAAACACTTATATAACATTGTCGGTTTTGTGGAGACTTAAACGTAGAGAATATAATTGATTATCGATGTATTTGCGGGCTCTTAGAATTTCACTTTCCGACGCTCATACAATAGACTGTTTTATGTTTGGGGTAAGATTGAGGTTTAACGGTTTTTTGTTTTCCGTTTCTGCATTTGCGAGGCCACTGCGAGGAAATGACGATATTCCACTACAACAAAATATAAGCTACAACAACTTAGTTATTTCATTTTTAGAGTTTTCATCCTCCGTGTTTTCTTCTTCATCTGTCTATTCGAAGTCGTCACAGTCCGCATTTTCATGCCTTGAATCATCGTGAACAATGTCTCCTACTTCTTATTGTGCATGTATGATATCTTATGTGGATTCGACAGCTATAGAAACTTCTGATGCTCTTTCTTGTTGCATAGCCACATCGTCGACTTCCCCGACAATACGACCTCTTGGATTACATCGCAATCTCATCGTAAGCGTCTCGCAATATTTCTAGGGAGAACACGCATCACCATCATGTCGCAATATTGCTAGGCTCTTACGATTGTAGAATATGCCTCGCAAACACTTCTCAACGACAACGTAAGTGTCGCAAGCGTGTGAGGCCGATCTTCATCGCAATGTTGCGACACCGTTGTGATGTTAGGTAATTACTCGCAATCGCATTGTAACAACATAGCAATATTGTGACGTATATTTTCCATTGCAAATGAGCTGTTTTCTTGTAGTGCATTATCGATTAGATCTGATAAGTACACAATTAGTCTTAACATCAGCTTTCGTTGGTTAATGACTAATTGCTCATCTATGCTATTTCAGGCATATAACAGACACTTTTGGTGAGTTAAACAACCTAAAATCATAAGTTAGATGATCAAACTAACCTAAGCATTAAACTCAGCAATATATGGAGAACACTTAAGATTAAACCCTATTTTTCCTAATTTTTTGAATCCCTAAATCGCTAGAAAACCCTAAACCTGATTAGAACACTACTCAAACATAAAAGAAAAGAACAAGCAAGAAAGATGAAATAAACTCATACTGATACTGCAATTAAAAGTAAAAGGGTTCAAAAATCGTCTCTAAAAGTGGCAGAGAATGAGATATTCTCCCTCAAGTTTACAAGAACCAAAACTAAGAAAAAGTGAAAAGAAGATTCTCTAAAAAGTTGCTAGACCTAGTTTTAACTGGGCAAACACATTTTGGTACAAAATAAGTTAAATCAGACAAAATATGGAAATTGTATGGTTTTCTCGCGAAACACGATTGGAACGGTCGATTTGGGGTGGACAGGTCGATCCCATCCTTAGAATCGATCGTTCTGGCAAGTTTGGTCGATCTTTAGGTCGTGTGGTAATTTTTCAGAATACTGGAACGATCGATCAAGGGGTGGATCGATCGATCCCATCTGTTTACGGTCAGAATGACCTATCTTTAGTAAAATCACCATATCTTCTTAACCACTTGTTCGATTGCCCTCAAATTACCTCCAAATGAAAGTTAACTCACGTGGCTATCTTGTGTCAAAATATCAGCTCGATCCAACTGTGAGAAGTCATCCAAGGAAAGCCAAACATCTGACGCATTGCCCGATGTTGCATCTCCATATGCTTGTTTTCACTCAAAACAAATCATCTTCTCCCAATGTGACATATGACCTGAAAAAACTTAATAAATAACTAAAAAACTCTAAAACATGTACTTTGACTCAATAAAATCATAGAAAATAAAGGTTAAAACACGCCAAAAACACCATTTATCAAGAAGGAATCACATGTGGCACTCAATCATCAAATCAACCACTTGATGATGCACAATGTTTCATTTACCTAATTTGCATAAACATCAATGTAGCATTTAAGGGGTCTAGAATTAGTACTAAAATATTAGAATTCAATCTAATCTAAAGCAATAAGTGGTTTAGTTTTTTCATTTGTTAACTGATCTCTAAACTAAACTCTAGCAAGAACCAAGTAATCTAGAATATTATTAGATCAAATAGTTTTGATGTACGATAAATTTTAATTTTGGAGAATTTCAAATATTTGTGTTAATTTATTGCCCTAATTCCTCCAATTTTTGAAGTGTATTTTAAATCACAATTTAGATTCACTTTGATATATCATGATTTCTGTAAGTTATCTTATAGAAAGTGAAATCAGCATTGATCGTAAATTTCAGTCTATGGTTGATTAGATGTTAGTCCTGAACAAAATTTCTCTTTCAAGAATAATGAGGAAACACAAGATCCAACCAGTGCTTTGCGCATATTTTTTTTAGTTATCATGTCTCAAAACAAAATAAAATAAAATAAAGCATCATATGACCAATTTTGATCATACATAAAATTAAATGAGACTTCCTTACAAAAACTACCTTGCCATAGGGGCAATCTCAGTAGTAAAGCTTGTGGTTGGAACTATCAGAATCCATGTCTTGGTCCTTACTTCTCATCATGTTTTCAGAAGTAAGACATTTTTTTAATTCGCTAATAACTTGAGACATGGTTGGTCGTCTTTCTGAAGAAGGGTTTGCACATGTCATAGCCAATTCAAGAGCTTTCCAGGCAGAGTTTGAGTCGTAATCGCCGTTAAGATTAGGATCCATGATCTTGGCAATATCTCCATTTTTAAGCACAAGCGCCACCCAATTTGTTATGTGTTTCTCTCCACGGTATTGATCAATTATATGTTGGTTTGTCATCATCTCCAATAACACAATTCCAAAGCTGTAGACATCACTCATCTCGGCCAACCGACCTGTTCTGTAATATCTGGCAAAGCAAGAATACTTGGTATGATTCGTATGTGTTAATTTTACCAACTCATATGTGTACGGACACAAGTTTCAGCATGGCATGCATGATGAAGTTCACATCTAAGATAATTTAACATCGACTTTAAAATTTCAGATACAGATTTTGTTTTTAAATTGTTTTCAAATAGTACTTACTCGGGATCTATATATCCAGGAGTACCAGCAACTACCGTGGAGATATAAGATTCATGTCCAAGTTGGGAAGATCTTGAAAGTCCAAAACCTGAAATTTTTGCAGTGAATTCCTCGTCCAACAATATATTTGTACTTTTGATATCTCTATGCACCATCGATGGTCGACATCCAGTATGTAAGTATTCCAATCCTATCAATATTAGAAATTGTCATTCTTTGAGGGATCCCAAGATATATATGCTTTGTTTAAAACAAAAAAAAGTGACTAATTAGATTCTACTTGAGTTAGTAGAAACCTAGCGCAGCATCAATGGCTATTCTTAATCGAAGACTCCACTTAAGAATAGAGACATTATGTTTTCCTGCATCATCGAAATCAGATTTCGTATCATTTTTGTATAACAAAGAAACAGTACGTAATAATGAAAATACATATATACATCTTTAATTCACCAGATAAATGATGTTTTAAGTCAACATTAGACATATATTCGTAGATGAGAGCCAAGTGACCTCGTTCATCACAATACCCAACAAGGCTAACCAAGTTTATGTGATGAACTCTCAACAAAAGTTCCACCTGCATACCAACAATAAAAAAACATGTTATATACATTTGCCTAACATAGTAATGCATATATGTATATATATTAAAGGATTACATGCCTCAGCCTTGAAATGTTTATAGCCTTGTGTAGATGTTTGAGAGAGTATTTTAACAGCAACTTGCTTTGAACCATTCAAATAACCATGATACACAATACCAAAGCCACCTTCACCAAGAGCTCTTGCAAAATTGTTTGTCATTTGTGTAACCTCTGAATAACTAAACCTTTTCCTTTCAGTCTTGATCGATGCTTCAGGTTTACTTGTCGACGAAACTGGTAAAGATGACATATCTGTAGAAAGAGATACTAAGCATATCTGTTAAAACAATACATTTGATAGATAGTAATATATATATAAGTTGTTGATTTGATGAAAAGTTCTTAAAAATACCTTTTATTTGATTTGGTTTGTTTTCCCTTCGGTACACAGAAATGAGAACCCGTATTACTACAATGATCACGATTGCGAGAATAGGTACCACGGCTATAGCTGGAAATTCCATATGGAGAATATCCAAAAATGAAACATAATGGAATGAACCAAACTTCATTATATATAAAACACTGATAAGTGTAATTCAAGATTTATAAAGTTAAATAAAAAAGATATGCAAATAAAAAATAATGTTAATCAATGTAAACAATAGACAAAAAGGATACAAGCATGAGCAACAAAAAACTGACCTAGACTCTCCATATATTCTCTTAGTTCCGAAGCGAAATCAAGACATACAGTGCCCTAAATTCTGAACATTATATGACGTCTATATATAGCCAAACCCGCATACAACTATTTTCCGATAAATCAAGAAGAGACTTTCCCAATTGAAGTTTCAAAACGTGAAAACATGACTCAATAAGAAGACAAAAATTCATTCCATGGTTAAATATATTTCAAGTGGACAATAAGCTATTCTTTTTTGTTACTTTATACGTTATATAATATCCGAGTTGTCTTATTTATCATCAAGATCCTACTTATGTCTGGAATGTAAGAGTACAATAGAATGGAACAACTAACTAACACGAAATGTGAAGAAATGTTGTGAGAGCAATAGTTGACTTGATTTTTTTTTTTTGCTTGAGGCCATTTTGATGTCGTGCATATGGATGTAATTTTTGTGCAACATCCAGAAATAATGGATTATACATATATTATTCGTTTTAAAATCTAGTTTATGTATTTATTATTTTATATTTGCTTTGACATTCAGATGTTTTAGGCAATTTGAAGTCATGGATATGATAATAGTTTCACTGCAAATGGGCTTTTAGAATTTGGTTTTTGGTTTATAGTATTTTTTTTGTCAACATTGGATCGACAATGCCCGATCCATAGCCTAAAACCCATTCTCAATAATCCTTTTTTAAGCTACTATAAATGCAACGGGTAAGAATCGAACCCTGGTGCCAAGTCATTAGCTAGATCATCCTAAACACTAAATTGAAAGTAACTCGGCGGTTTATAGTATTTTGATTTTGATATTTTAATTTATGGTTTCTAACTCAAGCTTTTTTTAGTTTATGGTTTTTGAATTTTTGCTATACACTTGGATAATGTTGTTACTTACCTTAAGAAAATAATGGAAAAATAAATTCCCGGTGAAAATAGATTTTGAAGTGAAAACCCAAATAAAGATGGTTTTCAATTTTTTCATCAAAATTTAATTATAACACCCAGAAACTAGTTTTTATATTGTTTAGGGAAACTAATATTTATCTAAAGTATATTTTGAAAAACTATTGCAAAATTATATTTTCTTGTATAATTTTTTTTAATACAACCATTCAAAGTATGTCAATAAATATGAATTCTAGCCGATGAGGATGTGTGATAGGTTTGTTGATCATCTTGCTAAAGCCATTTAAGAACATGCTTCAAGTGACAGTACTTGTTGCATCACTTGCTTCTGAAACAATAACTCGAGAAAGAAATAGGCAAATAACTGATAAATAAGGAAGCTAACTTGAGTATCTTCGCAAATTTCAAACAACAATAGTCTTCCCCATCGATCGACTGATATCAAACCCATTATAGCTTTTGGTAATAATCAAGATGGTGGAATGTCACGTTGGAAACTTTCTAATAAGAAAACCTGTTTAATCCGAAAGTTAATAAGTGTGGTTAATTGAATAATCTTATGGTTGAAGGAAAAGATTTAAGATAAACCGGTTATTTGAGAACCGACATTGAACCGGCTAAAATTGATTCGGATGATTTCAATTTACAACACAGTTTGATTCAAGTGTAACAATTTACCCTAAACGGAGGTTCATTTGTATCCATTTTTCTGGAGCAAAATTGTGAGGAGATGAGGAGATGTGTTGCGATAATGGGGAAGTTTATGCATCGGCATATTTTGGTGAAAGGTAATTATGGAACTGATCCTCCTCTTCGAAGTTTCTATTGCTTGGGACGAGAATTTTCTGGTGTGAGGTATGATTACAGAGAGATATTGAGAAATGGGCTTCGTGATTTAAACTTACATGATGCAGTTGGTTTGTTCAATGAAATGGTCAAGTCTCGTCCCTTTCCTTCCATTATTGAGTTCAATAAATTGTTAAGTACAATTGCAAAGATGAAGAAGTTTGATGTTGTCATCTCTCTGGGTGAAAAGATGCAAAAGTTGGGAATTTCACATGATCTCTATACTTACAATATTTTAGTAAAATGTTTCTACCGCCGTTCTCAACTTCCTCTTGCTTTAGCTATTCTTGGGAAGATGTTGAAACTTGGTTATGAGCTCAATATTGTAACGCTTTCTACGCTTCTCAATGGCTTTTGTCACTGTAAGAGAATTTCTGATGCAGTAGCTCTGCTTGATCACATGGTGCAAATGGGATATAAACCTAATACAGTGACATTTACAACTTTAGTCCATGGACTATTTCTCCATAACAAAGTCTCGGAAGCAGTGCCTTTAATTGACAAAATGGTTTTGAATGGCTGTCAACCAAATCTAGTTACTTATGGTGTAGTTATAAGTGGAGTATGTAAGATAGGTGATGTTGATGTGGCTTTAAATCTGCTCAAGAAGATGGACGAAGGAAAAATAAAGCCTAATATCGTAATCTACAGCACAATCATTGATAGCCTCTGCAAATATAAACATGTGGATGATGCACTCAACCTATTCAATAAAATGGAGAATAAAGGAGTTAGAACGAATGTTGTTACGTACAACTCCCTCATAAGTTGCCTTTGCAATTATGGAAGATGGAGTGATGCCTCTCGACTACTGAGCGATATGATTGAGAGGAATATTACTCCTGATGTAGTAACTTTCACTGCATTAATCGACGCATTTGTGAAAGAAGGGAAGATTTTGGAGGCTGAAAAATTGTACGAAGAGATGATCCAAAGGTCAATAGATCCAAATATTTTCACTTACAGTTCTTTGATCAATGGGTTTTGCTCGCATGATCGCCTAGATGAGGCAAAGCAAATGTTTGACTTCATGGTAAGAAAGGGTTGTTTTCCAAACGTAGTGACATGTAGTATGCTTATAAATGGATTTTGCAAGTGTAAAAGGGTAGAGGATGGTCTTGAACTCTTCCATGAGATGTCTCAAAGAGGATTAAATGGAAACACAATTACATACAACACTCTTATCCAAGGGCTTTTTCAAGCAGGCAATGTTGATATGGCCCAAAATTTTTTCAAACAAATGGTTTCTAGAGGTGTTCCTTGCAGTATCATAACATATAACACTTTGTTAGATGGACTTTGTAATAATGGGAAGCTAGAGAAAGCATAAGTCATATTTCAGGATCTGCAAAAGAGTGAAATGGAACTCGATATCTACACATATAATATCATCATTCAAGGAATGTGCAAGTCTGGAAAGGTAGAAGATGGGTATGATTTATTTTGTAGCCTCGGCCTTAAAAGAGTGGAGCCTAATGTTGTAACATACAATACAATAATCTCAGGATTTTGTAGGAAAAATTTAAAGGAGGAAGCATATGCCTTGTTTGAAAGAATGAACGAAGATGGGATTCTCCCAAATAGTGGTACATATAATACGCTGATTAGGGCACATCTTAGAGATGGTGACAAAACAACATCAGCTGAACTCATCAGAGAAATGAGGAGCTATGGGTTTTCTAATGATGCTTCAACATTCAGCTTGGTGACTGATATGCTTTATGATGGGAGACTGGAGAAAAGTTTCCTTGAAATGCTTTCTTAAACAGTTTTACTCTTTCTTTCAAAGCATATGTGAGGTGAACTAAGTATTTACGTTTTGTCTGTATTAGTGATTACTTCTCAACAGTCCTTGAGTTAAAAGTAGTTGTTTGTGAGTTACATTTCTAGAATTTATGTTTCAGTGCAGTCTTCATGTGAATATTGTGTGTAAGCTTCATGAAGATGACTGATATCGTGCTTTGTGTATTTCATTTTTAAGGTTAATACAAGATCAATGGTGACTGCATTCCAAAGAAACTCTTCCCTTGGAGAATATGTCAGAGTTTGTTGACAAATGCTCTGTTTACACAAATGTCTAGCTCCGTTGGTTGCAAATAAAGAACATGGCTTGATATTTCATTCTTGGTTCTGTTTTTGGTACTCGATGTTTATTTGTTTTTTGTACAGTTTCTTTAACTTATATAACCCGCAATCACTTATAACAAAGGTGCATTCTCTGATTTCCAAGCATAGATTATTCAGGAGTGTAGTTATTTGTGATTACTTTTGGACGCTGTTTACGATTACATGTTAACGTAGTTTCTTCATGGACAAGACTGGTACTGCTCTTTGTTACTATCTTTGATAGGTTGCAAACGAAAAGAAAAGATCAGTGATGAAAGTATGCAATCTGTTTCAAACTTCAGAAGATGTCTACATTATAATAACTCAATTTTGTGAGTTATTTGAACCATTCACAATCAGGCCCAATGGGCCGAGTAAATACAAGTGAAGACAAAACTGAGTCAGTATGTGTTGTCAGAGTTGTAATAGCCTCTTGATGTAGTGAAGTTTGGGAGACACAACACTCCTGTCGGGTTGTTTATTAAAATTATAGGTCTGAGATGGGCTAAAATCGGAAAGGCCCATAACATTAATGACCGACTCAGTCTTGTTGTTTCTTGATTTAAAGATAAAGGTTTTACTCATGTATATATACATGAAAAAGCATAGAAAGAACGAGATGATAAGAAATAAAATTGATTTGATACAAAAGAGAGTCTTCAGCGATGGTTTGAATGTAGAGATCATTCGACAAATATTCATCTTCTTGGTGATGAATCGTATTAGAGAATAAGGCTTCTTCTTTATCAATCTTTCTTTGTTTTCTTTGCTTCATCTTCTTTTTATTCTCTTGAGATATTCAACTTGATTTCTGCGTATTGATGATATTGTAAATTATCGTGGTACGTATATGTAAAATATTCATAATTTATATATTTTATTCGTTGTAATTATTCATAACTCATTATTAATTTATTTATTTTTCTTAAAAAACATTATGAAATTGATAATCATATATAGGTACCAAAAGCTATAATGGGTTTGATATTAGAAATAGGCATATATAGGTACATTTTTCTAGTCTCTTTTTACAGTTAAGTTATGATATCTCAAAACTAAATTCCAGGCACTAAGACCAAGGAACAATAACATTGACGTGAACAAGGCTTCTTTGCAAATACTACCTTGCATTTGGGAGAGCCTTGTTATCAAAGCTCATGCTTACTTCTCGGGAACTTTGTGAGTCTTTATCTTGATTATTACCTCTCAACATGGTTTCACAATTCAAACACTCTTTTAGTTCGACTACAACCTGGGACATGCTTGGTCGATTTTCAGACGAAGGGTTTGCACACAACAAAGCTAAATCAAGAGCCCTCCATACTGAACAAGAATCGTAATCACCATTAAGGTTAGGATCCATGATTTTGGTAATATCACCTCTATTAAGCATAGATGTTGTCCATTCTGTTATGTGCAACTTTTTGCGAGTTTGGTCAGTGACACGTTGGTTTGTCATTATTTCCAACATCAGAATTCCAAAACTGTAGACATCACTCGTCTCTGCCAACCGACCTGTTCTGTAATATCTGGTAATTAAAGGCAAAAACCTTGATTAAAATTCACATTGTTTCAACTAAATGAATTCGTAGATAGAGTTTATACATTACCTTAGATGTCGATTCGAGGTATTTAACTATATAAAAAAAGAAATTCAAGAGTGGAATACTAAAGATACTTACTCAGGATCAAGATATCCAGGAGTACCAGCAACATCTGTTGAAATAAGAGATTCTTCTCTATGTTGGAAAGATCTTGAAAGTCCGAAATCCGCAATTTTAGCTGTGAAATTTTCGTCCAACAATATATTCGTAGATTTGATATCTCTATGCACCATCGGTGGTCGACATCTCTTATGTAGATATTCCAATCCTATAAATATTAACATCTGTTTTACACCATACATCTCCACATTTTGTAATAAGAAACTGAAATATACTTCTTAAACGGAGAAAGAAATAGATTTGGAATTAAAAACTATACAACTAGTTCGTTATTATTATCCTATTTAAGTTTTCAATTACTGGAAATATTTTTTTGATAAAATGTATTCAATGATCATATAGAGAAAAAGTGATTGAAACTGTTCAGAGTTAGGAAGAACCTAATGCCGAACCGATGGCTATCTGTAGCCGAGTACTCCAACTTAAGACGGAAGCACCTTCTTTTCCTATTTTTCGTAGTCAATATCAGTAATTTGCATATATGTATTATAATTTTGTAAGAACTAAGGAATTATTATGAAAATATTTACATACATATATATATAAAGTTCATATTGGGCATGTATATAAGAGCTAAATGATCTCGTTCATCGCAGTATCCGACAAGGCTTACCAAATTTATATGGTGAACTCTTAGCAAAAGGTCGACCTGCAAGTACACCATCAGTGAACAAAACTCATGTAATTACTTTTATATTCATTTAAGAAGATATAAGGCATTTCAGACCTCTGCTTTGAACTCTTTGTAACCTTGAGCTGAAGATTTGGAAAGTAACTTGACAGCTACTTGTGAATTATTTACTTCACCATGATAGACAATACCAAACCCTCCTACAAAGATGAGAACCAGTACGACCACAATGACCACTACCACCGAAGCAACTAGTGCAATAATAATCAGCACTGGAAATTTCTTCTTTTGGGCTAGTAAACCAGATAATGATGGCTTTTTATCATCTCCATCCAAACTATGAAACGATAAAATAGGTATTATATATATAGGGTTCTGAATATACAACAGCAGAGCAATAAATTTAAATGAAGATATAAGTTGGAGAAGTTATGTCTTACATAATCTTAAGTCCTTTCTTTTCTCTTTCGCGGAGAGCTTTTGGAATTGAACCATTTAATTTGTTCTTGCTCAAGTTTCTGTTCAATACCATAAGAATCTTTAATTATACATTTTAAACATGATCATAGTTTATACAAAATAAATATGTTCAAGAAACTTACATGAGAGTCAAGAATTTCATGTTTGCTAGATATTCCGGCACTGCACCAACCAAACTGTTATTTGACAAGTCCCTGTATTTGGGAAAACGACATCAGAAATTATTTAATATTTCCATGTATAAAATATCTTCTAAGATATCAAATAAAAATGATGAAACTTACAATTTCTCTAGGTAGGTAAGATTTGAATTCTATCTGTTATGGTTCCAGTTAACCCACTTGAAGACAAGTCTCTGTATATATATAGAGTGTAATGTACTTAATAAATAATTTGATAATATTTTTTTTTTGATAAAGTATGTGACATAAAGATCATACAAGGAAGTAGGGGGGGGGGGGGGGGGGTTGTAGACTTATTTACGAAGTTGCTAAGATAGAGCCGTGACCAAGACTTCAATAAACCCGATGTGGTGTTGTATATGTTACTTGGTAGAGGCCTTAGTTCTAAGGTTGAAATAAATGGAGTCGACATGTCTGTTATCTTAACAAGACACACATCCAAGAAATCTGACATTGGAGCGTGCATGATCTCCTCAACAGTATCATCTTCCTCATTCAAATCCATTGACTTCCAAAGATTAGGACCAATGTGCAAGTCAAATTTAGGTTGAATAACAAGACCGTCATAATTCCCATAGAGAAAACTAGCTCTAATCAAATAGTTTGTTCCTTTCTTAACATTGGGACTATAACAATTTCGCTTTCCATCTGGAAAAAATCTCAACGTCCATTCCATCTTTATGTAAGATTCCTCTAGGTTTTTCTCGATTCTTCCAATTTTTCCACTTTGAATGAAGCCTGAGTCTGATGAGAATGATAATCCAGTGTCCGGATCCATATAAGGAGAGAGTTCATTCTCGGGTAACCCACAATCCAAATTGATGAACCCTGTTAACATAACGAAATACTCATTGGTAATATATATTGAAAGGAGTTGCATTTGAAAACAAATATTAAAGTTTTTTTTTTGGTCAACATTGGATTGACAAGACCCGATCCATAGTCTAACTCAACCCTTAAAATTCCTATTTAATCTACCAACTTTTAGAGGGGAGAAATCGAATCCTAGATATCATAGTCATTACCTGGATCATCCTAATCACCTGAGAAGAACTCACACAAATGTTAAAGATTCAACACTTTAATTTTAATTTTTAAATCTCTACATAATTTTCTTTTTCTTCCACCTAATCCAATACCAAGAAATTACAATGATTATGTTTGATAAATTTAAACACTACCCTACATTATTATTTTAAATCATTTTATTTTATATTTTAAACCATATAAGTTGATCAAAAGTGACATACAAATAAAAAACTTGTTGTTTGAGATGAATAGTGAAATTTGGTGTCTCTTGTTTGATATATTTGAGTTTATGGTGGGTTGGAAGATTGATTTAGGTATTAAAATATTAATTATGAAAAATTTGGGTGTTGAATATATTATATTTGGGATCTATATTTCAATAAAAAGATATTAAAAAAATTTAAAGAAGATTTTTTGAAAAGATAATAGAAGAATATTGTTTCCAAATTAAATGAATGAATTCTCTTTTTGTAACGTACAAAAAATAGATGAGTTTTGATTTAAATTTTATATTTATAAAAAATATATTTTACTATAAGATAAATTGATTTCAAATAAGTAGAGTAAAATAAAAATCTTACTACATACAATGTGGGTACCTTTTTGATTTTGAGCTTGAACAAGATGAACAATGGCGGAACTTGCTATTATTAGTAATAAAAGCCCCTGTGGACTCTTCATTTTGTTTTATTTCCGAACCAAAATCAGAACCGGCACTTCCCAAATTTTGAACGAGAAAAGTGTAGTCGTAGAGACAAGACTAGTACATTTCATGAAAAGTCGTTTCTCATGTGAAACTGCAAAACGTGTGAACATGTCCTAATTAGTACTATAACAAGAATTCAAAGTAAAGAGTAAATACGTTTTCTAGTACATAGTGGAAGATACAGTTGTTATTCCTCAGTTTTTTTATGTCATAAATTATTCTACTCTTCTAGTTTGTTTGTCAACTGAGTAATCTTATATATTAAAGCAGAAGACACTTTCATTTTCGCCGTGTTATAAACTTTAGGATAAAAATTAACCTATGATTTGGATCGGTCCATTTTATCTTATAGAAAATTCAACAACTAAACAATTTCATTTCAAAAAAAAATGTTATGATATCAATTAAATTATTTCATGCTAAACCGTGCACATATATAATCACGTAATCAAAGTGTTATAAATTATATATAATTCTTCCTCTTTTCCTTCAAATTCTTTGCTCCTAGATTCTTCATCTTGCTTCTTGCCTCCTTACTTCCTTTTTCCTAGCAGTGAAAAAAACACTTTCTTTCTCTTTCTCGCGAAAGTCCTTAACTTTCACCATAAAATCAGCTTCAACCACTTAGGCTTTAATAGATTTACGTATATTATGTATACATCCACCATCCTGATCATCAAAACTCAGGAAGTTTTGCATATTAGATTCTTTTAAACCGAAGAGAAAGATGAATATTTCACAGCCGTAAGTTAGAAACTTTTGAACCAAAATTCAAGAGATCTGTGTTTCTATTTTAATTCGATTCATTTATTTCGCTTGATTCTCGATTATAAAGCTCTTCTAGATTTGTGAACAAATAACGATTCATTTAGATTTGTTGTTCATAGGAGTAGGCAAGTAAAAAAATAGAAGCACAAATCAGTATTTGTTTAGTATAGTACTTCCACTACCGATTGCTGTTTAATTTATTTGAATTCTTCTAGATTTATTTAGCACCGTTAATTTTTCATATCAACCATGAATATCTTTAAGTTTGCTGCTTATATGATTCACTTAATCACTATCTTAATCCTTCTTAATCACCTCGCATGAAAGCCACACTTTTAAAATCGGTACTAAATTCGATTATTTCTTCTTTTTTTTTGTCAACATTGGATCACAAAGACCGGCCATTAGCCAAGTTTCTATATAATCTAGGCGGTGGGACTCGATCCCTGGTTGTGCAAGTGCGTATGTCTTATGTGGACTTACCGCCTGCCACTAAACTAAAGGTCACTTGCAGTTCGATTAATCATTTCAAAATATTTGAACAGAGAGGTAAATTTCTAATAATCCTCATATTATATTAAAATTAACCTATAATTAATAACTGCTCTTATAAATAGGTTGAATGTGGATTTTGTTATTAATAGGAAAAAACTCTAAAAAGTTAAAATTTAATAAAAATATATCGGGTATAAATTTGGTTATTGGTTTGGCTCCAGTTCAAATTTGAATTCGGTTTTCCGGATACATAACCCATTATGGTACTTTTGTCGGGTTCGGTTCTTCTAATTCATATTTTTGGTTCTCTTTTATTTAAGACTTATTCAATTTTTTTTCAGATCAGGTTCGGTTCGGGTTTGAATATTTTTTATATAAGAATTCAAAATCAATAAAGATATAGTAAGAAAAACTCTAAAAAGTTAAAATTTAATAATAATATATCGGGTACCCATTCGGTTATGATTTGGATATGGTTTAGTTTTTCGAGTACATAGATTTATGATTCATTTGGATATATTGTCAAGTTTGGTTCTTAATACGGGTTGATTTTGATTCCAGTTTTGAATATCGGGTTTTGTACTCCAGGATAAACTTGCTATATCCTGTTTGTAAAAAAATTCATATTTTTCGCAAATCAAATATGAATATTTCATGTATCGTATTATATGAATCCTAATAATCTCCAATACTCAAAGTTACATTAATTGATGTGTTACTTACAGCTGATGTTCAAAGATATAATTTTCAAGAAAATCATAAGCTTAAATTAGCTTATGGTTTGGATCTAAAATCCTGATTACTGAATAAGAAAATAAAAAAATTACTATTATCTAGAAATGAATATACTCAAATGTATAAAGGAACAAATCATCAATTTTATATATTTGCTTATCACACTATTCTAACAATTATTGATTAAAAACAAAATATTATCATATTTTTTTTCCGAAAAAACTCAAATCCCGCGCTATAATCCTAGTTTCATTATAATAAGGGAAGCTAGGTGGGGAATAATCTACAAATGATAAATCATTAAATAGCTCTCTGGGCAAGGTAATCAGCTTTTAAATTAAAAAAACTAGGATTACAAGTAAAAGAAAACTAAATTGTAAATATTTTTGAATAATTATATGTTAATCTAATATCTAAATCTCAGCCCACAAATATTTTCTACCTCAATCCACAAATAAAGTATTTATCTGTTAAGGCTTTATACTCAATTGTATTATCATATAACTTTTGGTTGATGTTTATGTTTAAAATCATATCCCCTTTATTTTTCAAATGTTATTGTTCTATATTTTGTTTCAAAGAATTACTATTACAAATTTAATTGAACAATTAACAAATTAATCGGATTAAATAACTTATAAGTTTTTTATTTTGCAACTACTTATTTTGACAAATACTTAATTCAAACAAAACAAATATAAGTATTAAATTTTATTATTGAAAACAAACTAAATAATAAATATGTGCAAATTAGCAAGTACTGGACTCGTCCCTATGAAGGAGACTTCTTTGTAAGCACTACCTTGCCCTGGGGAGAGCCTGTGTATCAAAGCTCATGCTTATTTCGATGGAACTTTGTGAGTCTATATCTTGATTATTGCTTCTCATCTTGTTTTCAGAATCAAGACACTCTTTTAATTGGGCAACAACCTGGGACATTCTTGGTCGATTTTGAGATGAAGGGTTTGCGCACAACATAGCTAATTCAAGAGCTCTCCAAACTGAGCAAGAATTGTAATCTCCATTAAGGTTAGGATCCATAATTTTGGTAATATCACCTCTATTAATGCTCAATATATTCGTAGATTTGATATATCTGTGCACCATTGATGGTCGGCATCCGTTATGTAAATATTCCAATCCTATAAACATTCAAAATTTGTTTAATTAAGCGGACAAAATAAATGACATGAAATTTGGAATTCAAAACAATACTGATCGATATTGCCATTGTATTTAAGTTTTCAATTACTGGAAAACATTCTAATTTGATTGAAGATCAATTTGTTTATAAGTGGCTTTAATAAAGGTAAAATTTATACGTATATGTATATACATATAGTTATGTTCAATAATTACTATTGAGAGTTTTTCTATATATATAAAATTTGAATGAAACAATTGAGAGTTAGTAAGAACCTAATGCAGAGCCGATAGCAATATGTAGTCGAGTACTCCAACTTAACACGGAAGCACCTTCTTTTCCTGTTTTTCATAGTCAGGATCAGTAATTTGTTGTTATATATTATGATTTTGTAAGAAACTAAGGAATTGTTATGAAAATATTTACATATATTTTTTAAAATTTTTATTAAGAAAACGAGGAAAACTTCAAGAATTACAAAAGTCTGAAACCACAAGCTTATCTTCTATAACTACGAGCGAAGAAATTTGCTTTATTTATATATATTATTTTATCAAAATAATATGTACTTATATATATATATATATACATATATAAATAAATTCTTATATTACCTGACAAATGATGTTTTAATTAATCCATATTGGTCATGTATTCGTAGATAAGAGCTAAAATGATCTCGTTCATCGCAATATCCAACAAGGCTTACCAAGTTTATATGGTAAACTCTTAGCAAAAGTTCCACCTGTAGACCAACAAAACATATATATGAAACAAATTGGTTAAATATGATGCTATATACATATATGTAACTCAAATATTTGAGAAGAGGTAGAGCCTTTCAGACCTCTGCTTTGAACTCTTTGTAACCTTGTGCTGAAGATTTGGAAAGTAGTTTAACAGCTATTTGTGAACTATTTACTTCACCATAATAGACAACACCAAACCCTCCTTCACCAAGTGGTCTTTCTAAGTTGTTTGTCATTTCCGTTACTTCTATGTAACTAAATTTTCTTTGGTTTGTCTCGATTGATGTATCCCTGGATGTAACATTTGTATTTGGCATTCTCGATGGCGTGGTAAATCTGTGGAGAACAAAATTTAGGACATGAAAGATATATATCTACATGAGTCATGCCACGATGTATGCATATTGATTAGATAATGACAATTAATTGGTGTATACCTTCGACATGATTTGGTGCTCTTTTCCTTTTAAATGCAAAGATGAGAATTAGAATAACAATTTCTCTAGGTATGTAAGATTTTGAATTCCATCTGACATGGTTCCTGTTAACCCACTTGAAGACAAGTTTCTGTATATATACAAATATTTTAGTAATGTAATCAACAAATGATTCCAAAAATATATATGAGAAAGTATGTAATATAAAGATCTCACAAGGAAGCTTCCTTGTTGGTGGTGTAGACATATCTACGATCTTGCAAATTAGACCATCCCACATAAACTGTTTTGGGACACATGGATCTTCTTGCCAATTAATTTTCTTTACGCCATAGGCTGCTTTTATGTTTCTGATAGCAAGCACTAAGCACAAAGTTTGACAGCATGTCAGATTCATCATATGTTAATACGAGTAACTAAAAATTTTGGGTATAAATAATCGAAAGACTTACTATCATTTTCAATTGTATCAGATTGCGGAGAGTCAACAATAACATAAATTCCGGTGACGTTGAGAATAGGTGGGAGTGTAGATCTCTGAGTTTTATTCAGCTCTAAGAGGCATTCACCTTGTTCACAAGTAACTGGATACGAGTTGGACAGTTTCGTGGGTTGAAGATATTCAGGCTTATAACTCTCGCAATAACTTTTCCATTCCACAAAATGTCAAACTCTCTAGTCTTATTGACCCCTAAGACTTGAACCTCAGAGAAGTGGAGCAATAGGAAAACTTTATCATTAGGTAACGGTAAAAAGTCCGTATACATAAATGGTTCGCTCTCATTCGCAGGTGTTGCAGCAGTTTTGATCACTGACTCCGGCAAAACGAAGCTACCAGAGTTGTTCGTTTTGAGATTAGTGGAAATTTGCTTCCATTTAGTGTCAAGGTATGGAAGCCATACTCTATCATAGGCATCTTCTGGAAACCTGCCATTATAACAATTTTGTGATTTTTTTTAAAAAGCATGGCATGATGCTGAGTTATTCTCAGTTTGGTGCTTAAGATGATCCAGTTAATAATTATAGCATTAGGAGTTTGATCCTTCCCCACTACAAGAAGTATATTATAAGGGGTTTTAGGGAGTGTAGCTTAAGTTATGGGTCGAACATTTTCGATCCAATTGTTGACGAAAAAACAAATAGCATGACGTGCATCTTAAGGTCCTTAACTATTTGAGTATTATAAAATCCAGGTTTTAGTATAAAATCTCTTCAACCAACTATTGTCAGATCTCTTATTAGACTTTTGATTATTTTAATAGATTTAATAAATTCTTCAGGTTTGGTTAGTTAGTGAAACTTCCTTACAAATAATATATTTGACAAAAACTTTTCAAGACTTATAAATTTTGGATTTCGAATCTATGCATAAAACAGAATGAACTTTCATCATAAAGTTTACTTACTTTATTCTGGTTTTTGAATTGCTAACATATTACCGTGTCCAAGACCTCAATGAACCTGATGTGGTGAGTGTTATTCGGTAGTGGCCTTAATTCCAAGGATGAAATAAATGGTGTTGACGAGTCTGTCTTAACAAGACACACATTCAATAAGTTTGACCTTGGAGCGTGAATGATCTCCTCGAATATACTACCTTTTGCCTTCTCCAAATCCATTGATATCCAGAAATTAGGACCAATGTGTAAGTCAAAACTAGGATAAACATTACGATTGTCATAATTCCCGTAGACAAATCTAGCTCTAATTAAATAGTTTGTTCCTTGCTTGACTTTGAGACTATAAAAATTGCGTATTCCATCTGGAAAATATCTCAACGACCACACCATCTTTATAAGCTTCTCCTCTAGATTTTTTCCAATTCTTCCAATTTTTCCACTTTGAATGAAGCTTGAGTCTGATGAATATGGTAATCCACTTTTCGGATCGATATAAGGAGAGACTTCATTCGGAGGTAATCCACAATCCAGACTGATGAACCCTGTTAAGATAAGAAAATTCTCATTGGTAACTAAAAGGAGTTGAGTTTGAAACAAGAAAATCATTGAATTGGAACATGTTGAAATGGGAGTATATGTACAAAAATAGAATATCATATGCTTACGTACCAAAGTTAAATTAAACATCAAACTATTATTAAATTTTCTTTTTTTGAAATTATTTAAATTTCTTCGAAGGTCTTAGAATTCCTTCAAACAATTTCAACGGAAATCCATAAGAAATAGTCATCTCCGATGAATTTCTGAAGAGTATGTTCGTCAGAAAGCGGCTATTCGTGATTTCATACTTAAAACAGTATTTAGCAATGAGTAAATTTCTATATAAAAATATTTCGTTATATACTTGGTTTGGTTTCACAGTCAATAAATCAGATTTCTAAACTTGTGAATTCTAAGAACGTTTCCAACTAGTTGGGTTTAATTGTAATGGTACCTTCTTGAGCTTGAACAAGGTGAATAATGCCAGAACTTGCTAGTATTAGTGCAACCAACAGATGGGATCTCTCCATTTTCCTTTTTTTCGGAACCAATATTAGAACCAGATCACACTACCCAAATTTTGAACGATAAAAGATTAAATAGGCACAGAACTATTTGTACATTTCAGAAAAGTCTTTCTTTAATGAAGCTTCAAAACTTCTGAACATGTCCTAGTTAGTCTTTTAACAATAAATTCAAAGTAAGAAGTATATACTTATTCTGGTTATATATTACTCACAATACAATTTTTTATATGATAATATCTTATTCATAACTCAAACTCCTTTAACTCCAAATAATATCACGCATAACAACACGATTTCCTAAAATCAAACTCTAGTATAATAAACAGCATAATATATATTTAACTACTTGACCGAGTACATTTCTCTAACGTTGTTTGTTATGTCATAATTCTCTATATTCTACTTTTTCTAGTTTACTAAAAGTAATATTTAGCTAACTTTTATATGTCAATATATATATATATATATATATATGCGTGATGTATATATCTTGGACCTATATATCTGTTATGTTACTTCTTTTTTAAATTGAGATGTTTTTTTAATTGCTACTTGTTTGATCAAGAAAAACTCCTGACATGTTTAAAAAAACAAAAAAAACTCCTGATATGTTTAAATATTGTATATATCCAAGTCTATGACAACTCGAAAGTCAACTCCCACTTTTACGTTTCTTTTTGCGTAGTGGTGAATACAAAAAGGTCAAAAATTATTTCGTGCAAATTGACAAGGTCTTTGGAAGAAAGTATAATCAAGCAAATTGCAGTTTTAGATAATTAAGAATCAACAAATCAATAAAAATTGCACCAATCAAAACCCCTTCTCAATGTTGTGATAAGACACAACCTGCGTGAAGACTTTCCACATGATTTATTAATGAATATAATTTTGCAACAGTGACGTTACTGGGAAGAATCGAACTTTAATGTCGAGTCATTAGCTGGATTATCCTAACCACCATACTGAGAAGAACTCGACAATTTTATAAGAGTTTTTTTTAAAACAATTTCGTATTATAATGTGTTTTACATATTTGTGTTGGAAAATAAATGAATTTTAATTTTTGTGACTATTAATATTCTGATCTCTTATTTAATTTGTAAGAATTTTATTAGTTTAAAATATAAAATAATTTGATTGTTAAAAACTTAAGTTTTTAAATCTGCATATTTTTTTTAGTTAAAAGTCTTATATATTCTGTATAAAGAAGCTAACTTGAGTAACTTCGCAAATTTCAAGCAAAAAATTCAGATATAGGAAAGAATGTGCGATTAATAGAGTTGTACATTTTTGTGGTCTCCTTTTAAACTTAAGGATATGATATCTCAAAACAAAATCTGAGACACTCATTTGACATAAGGAACAATGCATATGGACATGAACAAGGCTTCTTTGCAAGCACTACCCTGCACTTGGGAGAGACTGTGTATCAAAGCTCATACTTCAAGGGAGCTTTGAGACTCTAATCTTGATTCAGACTTCTCATAGAGTTTCAGAATCAAGACACTCTTTTAGTTTGACAACAACCTGAGACATGTTTGGTCGATTTTCAGATGAAGGGTTTGTGCATAACATAGCCAATTCAAGAGCTCTCCAAACAGAACGAGAGTTATAGTCACCATGAAGGTTAGGATCCATGATTTTGGTAATATCTCCTCTATTAAGCATAAATGCCGTCCATTCTGTTATGTGGGACTTTTCGCGGGTTTCATCAATCACTTTTTGGTTTGTGATGATCTCCAATAATACAATCCCAAAACTATAGACATCATTAGTTTCCGCCAACCTATATGTTCTGTTATATCTAGCATAACAAAAACATGGAGTGAGATACATTTGTATTCATTCAATTGGAAAAGAAGATAAATGTGAATACAAATCTCATTATCTGAAGGTTTGAATAATAAAACTTACTCAGGGTCAAGATATCCGGGAGTACCAGCAACAACTGTCGAAATTTGGGATTCATCTCCGAATTGGAAAGGTCTTGAAAGACCAAAATTTGCAATTTTGCCTGTGAATTGCTCATCCAGCGATATATTTGTACTTTTGAAATCTCTATGCACCATTGATGGTTGACATCCAATATGTAAGTATTCCAACCCTACAAATATTAGAAATTACACTCTTTATTTATCACTCATCTATAACTTATATTTGAATCATTTGTGGGATTATATCAGGAATTATAAAGCTCAGAGTTCTTATGAACCTAGTGCAGCATCCAAAGCTATTCGTAATCGAGTACTCCAACTTAAGACAGAACCACCATGTTTCCCTATATTTGGAGCCTCTCACATTAGTCATCATATGAATGTTTTGCCAGTAATTAAGAAATTAAAATGGTGATGTTATAATAGATAATTTCACCTGACAAATGTTCTTTTAAATCTCCATTGGACATGTATTCGTAGATGAGAGCCAGGTGATCTCGTTCATCGCAATATCCAACAAGGTTTACCAAATTGATGTGGTGAACTCTCAGAAGAAGTTCAACCTGCATATCAACTAAGTATTTAAAGCATTGCTATTTAACTGAAGATAGATCTTCTTTTGTTTGTTTTATGACTTTTTGCAGAAGATTTAAAGTAATTCATACCTCTGCTTTGAAGTGTCTATAGTCATTTGATGATAATTCAGAAAGCATTTCAACAGTTACTTTCTCTGAACCGTTCAAACATCCATAGTAGACGATACCAAATCCTCCTTCATCTAAAGCTTTTTTGAAGTTGTTTGTCATTTCCATAACCTCTGTATGACTAAATCTTCTCCTTTTTATCTTGATTAATTTCTCAGACAAATTAGTTGGTCTGAAATTTTCTCGCCGCCTAATTTCTGAGAAAAAATGTATTAGAAGAATGATTTTTGACACGTTAATATTATATAAGAGTTAGTTGATTTGATCATTAGTCTTAGTAACTACCTTCCCCATGATTTGATGTCTTTTTCTTTCGTAACACAAAAGTGAGAACCATTACTACGATCATCACCACCACTGCTGAAGCAACCAGTGCAACAATCATCACTGGAAATTTCTTGACACATGAATCACCTTGACATTGATTTATTACATGTCCATCAACACTTCAAATGAAAAATGTAATTAGGATTATATATGATCACAAGAAAAAGGGATTTGTAAAAAATGTATGTAAGGTTAATAATTTTCTTACAGTAACTTCAGTCCTTCCTTTTCTCTATCGCGAAGAGCTTGTGGAACTGAATTAGTCAGATTGTTTTTGCTTAAATTTCTGTTGAAAGAGAATAAATATTCATACATTTGCTGAAAATGATTCAGATGGGTACTACAACCAAAAATGTTGAAAAACTTACATAATGTTTAGTGATTTCATGTTAGCCAAAAATTCCGGAATTACTCCAGTTAAGCTGTTATTTGACAAGTCCCTGAAATTTGGAAGAGATCAAGATTCACAATTTTCCACGCTAGAGATTTTCATTTTCGAATCATACTTACAAAATTTTAAGATGTGTTAGATATTGAATTCCAGCATCTATAGTTCCCGTTAATCCGCTTGAAGACAAGTTTCTGTTTTACATACATAGTTAGAAAAAGTATACATGCTGTAGTTAGAACAAGTATGTTGTAGTTAGAAAGGCCAATGTTTTGTAGATACTAATTAAAAATCTTACAAGGAAGTGATTATTGGTGGGGTAGACTCATCCATGCTATTACAACTTAGACCATCCCACAAAAACTTCTTAGGAACACATGGATCACCTTGCCATGAGATCCGACTTACTCCATAGTTTAATTTGATGTTTTTAATAGCAATGACTGCAATTAATTTGGAGCAATATATTAGATTTAGCATATAGTATTATAATACACAAAAACATACATGCATAGTAATTACTAACATACCATCATTTTCATCTGTTTCAGACTGTGGAAATTCAGCAACCGCGAATCCTTCTATAGCGTTAAGAAGAGGAGGGTGTGTAGACTTCCCCGACTTCAACAGCTTTAAAATGCAAGATGGGCCTCCGCAAATAACTGGAGACAGGTTTCTGACCGTCTCTGATTGTAGATACAATGGCCTGTAAGATTCTTTTATAATTTCTCCGTTCAAAGAAATGTCAAACTCTCTAGTCTCGTTGGCCTGTAAGGCTTCAATCTCAGCAAAATGGAGGTAAAAGTAAACTCTATCATTAGCAGATTCGAGACGCTCGATATCTGTTAATGTTGTACTCGCATTCCCGGATGTTGCAGCAGTTTTGAGAGAATTTTGAGGAAGACGGAAGATATTCGAATTGTTTATCATAAGACTAGTGGATATATGATTCCAATCTTTCTGAGTGTATGGATTCCATATTCTATCGTAGGCATCATCCTTGTACCTGTTATTTGCCACAACTGAATGATTCATTTATATCCAAAAAGTGAGTTATCATAACGAAATTTTGTGACTAAAGATATTAATCACAAACTTATGACAGTTATATACAATTTTTGTTACTAATTCTATATGTGAATTCGTAGTTTTCTAAATAAATTATTGTGATTCTGCTTTGTAACGATTTTTGATGAAATTATTACTAGATTTGTTCGTATTGATATAATTGTATTGTAACCATTTACAAATCCGTAAAAATATCTTTATATTGTGATAAAATATGTGTTACTATGTCTCAAAAAAAATTGTAGTGTATTATACAAAAAAAAAAATTAAAGCTTTAGATCATGGCAAACTCACCGTAGAACGTCTTTTGAATTGGTAAAATAGTACCGTGAAAACATCTTCAATGAACCCAATGTGGTGATGTAACTGTTATTTGGTAATGGCCTTATTTCAATGGCAGATATAAATGGCGTCGTCGTGTCTGTCTTGACAAGACAAAGATCCAAATTGTCTGATCTCGGAACATGAATGATCTCCTCCCGTGGCTTAGATTCAGTTTGCATTGTTACCCAGAAATTAGAGCCTATGTGCAAGTCAAAACTAGGATAAATATTACGACCATCGTAATTCCCATATACTGCTCTAACTCTGATCATATAGTTGGTTCCTTGCTTTACCGTAATGTTGTAACAGTTGCGTATTCCGTCTGGAAAATATCTAACCGTTGTTTGCGGTTTTAAGGGATCTCCCTTGAAATCTTTAATCCTCTCAATCTTTCCAGTTTGGATAAAGTTTGAATCTGATGAGTACTGTAATCCAGTTGCAGGCTCAGTATAAGGAGACTGTTCAGCCGACGATAACCCGCAATCCAAACTGATAAAGCCTGTTAAGATAAAATTCTATTCATAAACCTTCAGTTATATTTTAGTAAGATGGTCATAGCCTCATAGGAATGTCAAAAGTACCAAGTTTTCTTCTGGAAATGAATGCTATACTAACAGTTACATCAAAATGTGGATGCATACCTTCTTGAGCATGACTGAGGCGAACCATAACAGAACTTGCTATAAATGCAACCAACAAAATTCCATAAGAACTCTCCATATTTTTTCTTATTTCCAAACAAAAAAAACTGTATGTCACCTCCTCCTTTGCTATGGGGGCAAGGAAACTCCTTTGAATACCTCAAGCAAAAGATCCTACCAAGTCAAACTCTGAAAACGTGAATACATGTCTTAACTCCCACTTACATAAACTGAAAACGTGAATACATGTCGTAACTCCCACTTACATAAAGGACTAATAAAATTGTATTACAATTGAGTAGTATAATAAGTGTTCTATATATATACTCATTTATTCTTTCGTAGTTTTAAGTCAGAAAATGTTCAACTTGTCTTGATTATTTATTTCAAAGGACCTATTAGTAACAGAAATTATAAGTTTTTATAGTTACCAACTTAGATAGTGGCGAAATATGGTGAGGGGTGATACACATAACAATTAACCTATTGTGTATATATATCCATGTAACACTATAGTATCAAATCAACAAGGAGCCTAGAATGATTTTAACTTTTGTCTAATCTTAGAAAGAGTTAAACGATTAACGAATACAAAGCAATGAATTCATGTTTTCATATCATTCAAGCATTTCATCAAACACTTCGGACGATGAAAGTTCTATGATCTAGACTTGATTGATCAAATTAATCAAATGACTACTCATACATGCTTAAAGGCAAAGAAAATGATAAACAAGCAAAGCAAACCATGATGTTCATATATGATGACATGTCGAACTAGAGAAAAAGGGACTAGGAAATATAATTACATTAGATTAGATTAGATTAGAAATCTCAAGATCCAAGAAATTCTCTCGAACTTTTTGATAAACAGAGTTTTAACCCTATACTTTTACTGTAAGTGCATAGTAAATCAGAATAGTAATTTAGGGATCGAATCCACGAAGTCCAAGAATTGCACTATCAATTTCTAAATCAGATTTAAGCTAAGACAACTAAGTGAAGTGGTGATTGTAATTAACAACTTAAAGCAATAAACGACTATAAAATTCAATAATAAAAGCACCAAGCATAGGGAATTCATCAGGAAATAGAGAATCGAATCAAGAAACTATTCAGGGCACAAACAACAATCAATTCTCGACACACACATAAAAATATAGCAAACCCACTATCGTGGCGTCAACTACTATATCTAGCAATCTAGAATCCTAAACTGTCGTTTAGTTCTGAAGATCTAAACACACATTATTGAACTGGTTTGATAAGTCCACAATTAGCTTTAACATCAGCTTTCGTTGGTTAAGGACTAATTGCTCATCTATGTTATTTCAGCCATCTAACAGCACTTTTGGTGAGTTAAATAACCTAATATCATAAGCTAGGTGATCAGGCTAATCTAAACATTAAGCTTAGCAATAGACAGAAAACACTCATGATAAACCTATATTTGTTTCTAATTCATTGATTCCCTAATTCCCTAGAAAACCCTAAATATGATTATAGAATTACTCAGACATGATCAAAGAACATAAAGCAATATACATGAATGAAAACATAATTAGATTGCAAAGAAAATAGCAAAGGGTTCAGAAATCTTCTCCAAAGTGTAGCAAATGAAATCTTCTCCCAAAAAAGCTTACAAGGAATAGCAAAGTGATTGTCAAAACTACGAAAACTGTATATCTCCAAGTTCAGAAAACCTAATTAAAAAGGCTAAAAACGCGTCCGATACAAAATAAGTAAACTAAAAATAGGAAAACATGGATTTTTCTCGCGCAGGCTCGTGAATCGGTCGATCCAGATGCAGATCGATCAATCCACTGTAGAATGGTCGATCCTGATCTCGCTGGTCGTTCCACAGATAGAGCGCAAATATCTTCTTAATGGTTGGAACGATCGATCCAGAGGGGGATCGATCGATCTTCGGTTCAGTACGGTTCCAAGAAGTAGCTGGTCGATCCAACGATCGTACGCATCTTCTGGTAATGATGGGATCGATCAATCCAAGAGGGGACCGATCGATTTTGGTCTCTGAAAACGCCAAAAATATTTCTTTTTGCTCTAATCCATGTTTTGAGTGATTTTTTCTATCCTAATTTGTTTTGTACCTGAAAAGACTCTAAAAAACTAACAAAGACTCGAAAAACCAATGAAAATATGAATTTAACCGATAAAAATGCGATACATCACTTCTCTTTTTTTTTCTTCCTTTGCTGATCCTTCTAAGTGGCTACAAAACTAGATTTTAATGTGTTGGAAACAAAACGGGTCAACCTAGGATGAACCGAGACAAACTATGTCAAATCTAACTAAAAACAAGCTGAAGTTAGCCGCAAGTCTTCAGAAGCCTTTTTTGTTGTTTGGAATATTATACTAACCAACCATACCGACCAAGTGGCCCAATACGATTTCACAAAAGGTTTTTCTCTTTATTTGTTGGTGGCATTGGCCTACAACACCAGCCAAGTGGCCAATATGAGCTTGATCTTCTCCAAAAGTCCATTTCCTTGCTTGTTATTGTAACATTTCGCTCCCGACTTTGAGAGACAGCGTGTTATTCCTTGGTCTTACCAAAAACAATTTTAAAAAAAAATATTTTTCCACATAAACCTTTACTAACACTCGTGAAAAAGAAAAAAAAGTAAGGGGTGAGTAACGAATTACCCAGTGAGGAGATCATCTCTGCCCACTGAAATGCAATTACACATTCCTAATTTTAGCAACAATCAACACAAGCGTAGAATTAGACACAAATCATATATCAACTTTATAAGTTAGCTAAGAATACCGAACGTCCACAGTCCGCCTCTTACACAGAATTCATGGCCACCGAACATCCACGGTCCGCTATTTCATCTTTCAACACAACTTGAGGCCACCAAACGTCCACGGTTCGCCACTTCATCTTTGAATCCACGGCAACCGAACGTCCATGGTCTACTGCTTCATCTTAGGATTCACGACCACCGAACATCCACAGTTCGTCACTTCACCTCCACACATCACATTATATAATATACTTCAGATATCAACATATACTACTTATCATCACACCACAACATATATTTCATCAAACATGGCATCAAACATTGCATCAAACACTATACCTAGTGCATCATGAAGCATCAAAGAAGAAATATATATCATAATTTCACAGATCACACCTTCACATTGGCCTAAATGGAAAACATATAAGAAATGTCGCGTCGGACTGTAAGTCGATTCACTGATTCATTTTAACTCCAAAATTTGATCAGACTTCAATTCTGGAAAGTAGACTTTCGGGGCTTCCAACAACAGGCTAACCGTTTTCTAGCTCCTCATGGTTTTCTGGAAAAACGCTTCTCAACACAGGAAATTGTGGATTTGATCTCCAGATTTTAGTCTTGGGGAAACCTCCATAACATTTGAGCCAGAACTCCAAATGTAATTCCGCTTCCGGCTACGCCTAGATCATTGGGGTAGGAACATACACACCAGATTTTGTTTGATTACGAGTCAGCTTCCTCCTCCGTTTATCAATTCTACTCCACGTCATCAGATCTGATGGCGACTAGGGTTTATTCTCTTTAGGGTTTTTTACTACTCTCATGCAGCTTCATATGCATATAGGGTTTTATACTTACTGGGCCTAACGGGTTAGATTTTCTATTTTCTAATTGGGCTTATAGGAACGGGTCTCACTGTTATGCTGATCTCAAACATTCATCTCCCATCCAACCTTGCAAGTCACTAAAAAGACTCAAAAATGATGGAATATGCAATTCAAACTAGCGAGGATTCTTAAATGCAAAAGATTAGACTAAAAAGAATGAATGAATGGTAAATTATGTCAATTATAAATTATGTTAGTGAAATCTAAGCCTAAAAACACATATATCAGGCAGAAAGATTACTTTTAGGAGGTGGTTGACTTGTGTTATTCCAACCTTTGGATCTCTTCAAAGGGCGATAGAGAGTACATGTAAGAGATGTTCACTGTAGTATGCCAACTAAAATTACATTGACTCTACCATGAATTGCTTAACATCGAGTTTAAACCAATTCATTAGACTACTGATATTTGCATTATAAACACTTTCTTCTGAAGTCATTCAAGAAAATGGTTCAAGTGACAGTGGTTGCATCACTTGCTTCTGAAACAACAATGCGAGAGAGAAATAGGAAACTATAGCTGATAAATAAAGAAGCTAAGTTGAGTAACTTCACAAATTTCAAACAACTTATTCAAATATAAAAAAGAATGTGAGATGAATAGAATGATACATTTTTGTCGTTTCTTTTTACAGTTAATGTATTCATCTCAAAACAAAATTTGAGACACTCATTTGACAAGGAACAATGCATATCGACTTGAACAAGGCTTCTTTGCAAGTACTACCTTGCACTTGGGAGAACCTGTGTATCAAAGCTCATACTTACTTCACGGGAACTTTGTGAGTCTTTATCTTGATTATTGCTTCTCATCTTGTTTTCAGAATTAAGACACTCTTTTAGCTCGACAACAACCTGAGACAGGCTTGGTCGATATTGAGACGAAGGGTTTGCACACAACATAGCTAATTCAAGAGCTCTCCAAACCGAACGAGAATTGTAATCGCCATTAAGGTTAGGATCCATGATTTTGGTAATATCACCTCTATTAAGCATAGATGCCGTCCATTCTGCTATGTGCGACTTTTGGCGAGTTTGGTCGATGACACGTTGGTTTGTTATTATTTCCAACAATATAATTTCAAAACTGTAGACATCACTCATCTCAGACAACTGACCTGTTCTGTAATATCTGTTTAAGCGAGAACATGGAGTAAAAACTCACATTGCATCAACTAAGAAAAATTGGCGACGGTTTTTAGACACCACCGTAGTTTATGTGAGCTATTCCACTACAAAAATAAAAAAGGAATTCACATTCAAGAGTGGTCAAAATACTTACTCGGGATCACAGATATCCAGGAGTACCAGAACAACCGTCGAAACATGAGATTCTTCTCTAAGTTGGAAAGTTCTTGAAAGTCCGAAATCAAGCAATTTTGGCAGTAAAGTGGTCGTCCAACAATATATTCGTACATTTGATATCTCTATGCACCATTGATTGTCGACATCCCTTATGTAAATATTCCAACCCTATAAATATTAACATTTGTGTTACTATACTGAAATACTTCTAAACGGTGAAAACAAATCAATTCAGATTTGAAATTTTTTAACTGTTTTCAGTTACATGAAAACTTTATATATGTATGCATTCGAAATAATTTAATTATGTCTTTTTTACCAAAAAATAATAATAACAATAATTTATGTCTATTTGAAAATCAGTTAACAAAAAAAAACAATTTATATCTGAAGATCAGTTGCAATGTTATTGTGATTATATATAAAAAGCGATTGAAACAATTGAGAGTTAGTAAGAACCTAATGCAGAGCCGATTGCAATATGTAGTCGAGTACTCCAACTTAAAACGGAAGCACCATCTTTTCCTGTTATTCATAGTCAATATCAGTTACCTTCATATATAACTTTACTAACAAAAATACTTACTAATACATGCATATGTATAACTCCTTATTTTACCTGTCAAATGATGTTTTAAGTCCATATTAGGCATGTATTCGTAGATAAGAGCTAAGTGATCTTGTTCATCGCAGTATCCGACAAGGCTTACCAAATTTATATGGTGAACTCTTAGCAAAAGATCGACCTGCATATACACCATTAGTGACATTCAAATTTCTATTCAATCATTCAATTTCTATTCAATCATTTTATTTTTCTAGTTTACTAGAACTATCCAGCATATTTTTGTTCCTATAATAATAAGAACATTGTTATTTAGCCAACTTTAATATGTCAATTAACACGGATATATATATATATATACCTTTTCGGTTATTCTTTACTTTGTATTGCTTTTTTAATATATCTGAGTATATTTGCTTCTTTTTCTTCTATAATCCCAAATCTAGGTATAATGTAACCAACAAAACTTTGTCCAGGCACTTAATATATTTTGCCTTTATATTTAGAAAAATTTGGCTCCGTAGCGTAGAAGTTTTGGCTAACTAGAACAACTTCAATGGGACCCCAAATTTAGTGCAAAATATTATATAGTAGGATACCAAAACACAAAATTTAGTGTTTTTGCTATAGTGTCACACCAAATTTGGTCTAACACTATTCACTACACTAAAACATAAGATATTAATATTCATTTCTTTTTTATTTATTAATATATTTTAAATGTCACCAAATTTGATTTTTTCATTTATTAATTTAACTTAAATGATATTTACATCACATGTTGTAATTAATATAAAACTTTAACTATAATCACTATGGAATTTTAATTGCAGTTATATCAAAACATTATTTACATGAAATGTTAATGTTAATTATATAAAAAATTTGTTGAAATTAATTTAATATTTTATTTTGTACAAAATATTAGTTAATACCTAGATTGATTAAGATTGAAAATACATATAAATTTGCCAAAAAGCATGTGACCTAATTGACTTGTCTATGATCTAGTTTGGCCTCAAATGATGAATTCAAATTTCACCTTGTTCTAGTTAGAGTATTTAGGTTATGATCTGGTTTTGTCACTGATTGTTTGAATGGGTGAAAGATAGAAAAGTATTTAAAGGATGTATGGAATTGTATCTTAAAGAATAGTGACGTAGAAGAATTGGGGTACGGGCCAACAATCTACATGGAAAAGAGACAAATGGTTTGGAGTGGGCCGACGAGTTCACTACAACCCAAAAACCGGTGACAAACTAAGGAGGATCGAGGTATGAGCCGTGGTCTCCTACCAAGGAGCTCTGAAGCCATCTAGAAGATGGTTAAGCCAATGTGTGCAAAGTTGGTTGTTGCGGATAGACCGACATGTTTGGTACAACTTGTTGAAAAACACAAGTTGTATATGTTTGCTTTATGTGTATAGGATAGACTTGCTTTAATTGGGCTAGAGCTTTGAGCCTCTGTGAACAGAAGTGATCTCTTCACAGAGTAAGTTTTTACTCACCACTCTTTTCTCCCTTTTTCAGGATTTTTGTTTAAGGTTTTGGTGTTTGCGAATTATTCAAAAAGGATACTATTGGCAATACGAAAGGAATAACATGATGTCTCCTAGGATCGGGAGTGCGGTGTTACACTTCTGTTCGTGATTTTAGTATAAGTGATACACCTCATTTTTATCGGTTTTTGACTCACTTATTTGCTTTTTTCGAGTATTTGTTAGCATTTTAGTGTCTTTACAGGTATAAAATGGGTTATTACGGAATAAAGCACTCAAAACATGGATTAGAGCGAAATGGAGAAATTCTGGCCTTTTTCAGGATCGATCGATCCTCCCTTTGATCGATTGATCTCCATCTCACACGAAGCTGCGCACGACCTGTTGATCGACCACTTCACAAGTGGATCGATCGTTCCAAGCCTTTGCCGAGTGATCTGCGCACAACTTGTGGATCGACCAACCAAGATTAAGATCGACCAACTCATGGTGGATCGATCAAATTACACCTGGATCGATCGATCCGCGGGCCTGTAAGATATTTTTTCTCTTTCCTAATTTTGTACCAATGCGTTTTTATCTTTTAAAAACAATAGGGTTTTGTTTATAGAAAGAACTTTTCATTCTTTCTTACGGTTAGACCTTTTGTAAGCTCTTGAGGAGAAGATTATATTCTCTACATTTTGGAGAAGAATTCTGAACCTCTTTATTTTATTGAATTGCAATTTCATCATGTTTTCTACTGTCTCTTTTGTTTGTTCTTCTTTGATTATGTCTGAGTAGATCCTTAATTAGGTTTAGGGTTTTCTAGGGATAAGAATCAATGAATTAGGAACAAATAGAGCTTTAATCTTTTGTGTTCTCCGTCTATTACTGTGTGTAATGCTTAGATTAGCATGATCAACTAGTCTATGATATTAGGTTATTTAACTCTCCAAAAGCTTGTTAGATACCTGAACTGCTTAGATGAGCAATTAGTCTTTAACCAACGAAAGTCTGATTTTAAGACTGATTGTGGGCCTATCGAACCAATTCGTGAATGCGTATTTAGATCTCTTGAACCAAACAACAGTTTAGGATTTCTAAGTTGCTAGGTATAGTAGTCGACGCCACGACAGTGGGTTTGCTATAAGATTATGCTTGAGTCGAGAATTGGTTGAATGTGTGTCCTGAATAGTTTCTTAATTCGATTCCTTATTAATTTCTTGATGAATCCGCGAATGCCTGATGCTTTTTATTATTGAATTTCATATCGTATTTCGCTTTAAGTTGTTAGTCAAAATTCACTTCTCATTTATATGTCTTAGTTTGAATTAGATATGAGTAATTGATAGTGCATCCATTGGTTTTCATGGATTCGATTCTTAAATACTACTTTGATTTGTTGTGCACTTGCAGTAGATATCTAGAATTAAAACTTGTTGTATCAATAAGCACTATAAATCAGAAACTAGGGAAGAAATTATTATTTTGGTTCGTTTTCTTTTCAAAGTTAATTATTTATTGATAGATTTATGTATATGTGCAACAATATACAGAAAACAAAAGAAAATCATGAGGAAAAAAACAAAATCATCAACATCCGGTATATCTAGTATTGCAGGTTGACATAAGCTCTAATGAATAAAATGATTATGAATTGACAATATTACCATTAACTTAAAATAATAAATAAATAAATATATATATATATATATAAAATAATAAATATGTTAACAGATAATATATGTGTTAACACATAACACATCCACTAATCAGATATGTGTTTATCAGATAATATATTAGTTACCAAATAATATAAGTTTTAATAGCTAATATATGTATTAATCAAGACATCTTAACCTCTAAAACCCTCCTTCATCTCAACCTATAAAAATAATATTTTAGTTATATGCTAATACTGTATATAACTCTCATTTATCTCAACCTATGAAAATAATTTTTTAGCAATATGCTAATAGTTTCATTACCAGTTTAATAGATGGATTAACATATACATGTACATATTATACGCTAATTAAGTTATTATAGCGCTAATAAAATATTTTTGTCCTCTTTTGTATTTGATGCACACATAATGTCTTCACCCAAATCATCAAAGTATGGAGGTGCATATCTTTCATGCAAAAAATTTGGGACATGTGTCTCCTTCACAATAATAGCCGTATTATTTTCAGCATCGAATAGAATATTTTAAAGTCCGGAAACCTTTTGAATGCGCCCTCACATAGCTCTAGTAACTACCATCAATGTATCAGTTCTATCCACGGCCAACCATAATCACACCTTCTCCCACTCGTCGGTTGCTTTATGCCCCAACCAATTTTAGTTTTCTCCTATCAATGTCTTCCACAGCTTGCTCACGTTAGTGCCTAGCGACAAATCTGTTTGACATATGACAACACATATGTCAATGCGTCAAAAATGCATGTTTTGTTATAATATTGAAACAAAATCCCATAAAAAGTAAATATCAGAAATCATAATATTGGATGAAGAAACATATATTGAAGCTCATTAAGCTAGTGTTTATTAGATAAGATATGAGTTAACAATTATTATGAGTTAATTCGAACTCCCTCGGTTTCTAAATGATGGATCTTTTAGGATTTTTACAATTATTAAGAAAAACTATGAAATGACAATTTAACCTCATTTATTATTCTAGTAAAAATAATTAAGAAGAGAAAAAAATAAATGAGGGCAAAACAAAAAATATTGAGTCAAATATACATTGAAAATAGAGAATATCTATCTTTTTGAAACAATTTTTTTACCATAACATCTATCTTTATAAAATAAAGGGAGTATGTTTTATAAGATAATATATGAGTTAACTAGTATTTTATGTGTTACTCCTTCATTTGGTTCTCTTGAAGCAAAGAGACACCTATTTTCACAAATGGTTGATTTTAGCTTGGTTAATTAGTATCCATTATAAAAGGATCGAGGTTAACTCGCGTCCTTAGATACATATAACAGAAACTTAAGTATCTATGTGTTGTTCTTGTGTTAGCAAACCTAACCAGGCGTAGTAATATGGGTAATTTGAAAAGTTTATGTAGTATTAAACAAATTTTAAAAAGTTTATTGTGTCAAACATTTCAGGTAGTAAAAGTGAGAAGGAAAAAAAAAGTTGATGGAGAAAAGAACCGTCAATCCAATAGGTAATAACTGATAAATAAGAAAACTTAACTTGAGTAACTTAGCAAATTGCAAACAACAAATTCAAAAAAAAAAAAAAATAATAAGAATGTGAGATCAATAGAGTGATACACTTTTTTCGTGTTTTAAAGTTATGTTATGAATCTCTCAAAACAAAATTTGACGCACTCATCTGATGAAAGAACAATGCCATAGACGTGAAGGAGGCTTCTTTGCAAGTACTACCTTGCACTGGGGACAGCCTGTGTATCAAAGCTCATGCTTACTTCAAGCGAACTTTGTGAGTCTATATCTTGGTTATTGCTTCTTATCTTGTTTTCAGAATTGAGACACTCTATTAGTTCGACAAGAACCCGGGACATGCATGGTCGATTTTGAGACGAAGGGCTTGCACACAACATAGCTAATTCAAGTGCCCTCCAAACTGAGCGAGAATTGTAATCGCCATTAAGGTTAGGATCCATGATTTTGGTAATATCACCTCTATTAAGCATAGATGCTGTCCATTCTGTTATGTGGGAGTTTTGGCGAGTTGGATCAATGATACGTTGGTTTGTCATTATTTCCAATAATACAATTCCAAAACTGTAGACATCACTCTTCTCAGCCAACCGACCTGTTCTGTAATATCTGGTCAGGCGAAAACATGGATTAAAATTCACATGTCTCAATCAAGATGATCACATCGAGAAAGTAGCCTAGATGTTGATGTGAGGTGTTTTCAGCTATACGAGAAAAACTAAATTTAGGACCGGACTAAAGATACTTACTCAGGATCAAGATATCCAGGAGTACCGGCAACAACTGTTGAAACATGAGATTCTTCTTTGAGTTGGAAAGATCTTGAAAGCCCAAAATCCGCGATTTTCGCTGTATAGTGCTCGTCCAACAATATATTCGTACATTTGATATCTCTATGCACCATTGGTGGTCGGCATCCTTTATGTAAATATTCCAATCCTATATATAAACATTGACATATCTTTAAACCATCGATCTCCCCATATTGTACTACGAAACTCCAATAATTCTAAAATGGAGAATATAAATAGTATAATATCTGGAAATCAAAACGAACTTATCGTTATTGTCATCATGTTTAAGTTTTCATATTACTGGAAAAATAAATTTGTCAACTGGAAAACATTACTATCTATGTATGTATATATATATATTTAATGATCAGTTGAAATGATTTTGTGATTATGTATATAAAAAATTGATTGAAACAGTTAAGAGTTAGTAAGAACCTGATGCAGAGCCAATGGCAATCTGTAGTCGAGTATGTTGATCGTATGAGAAAGGTGATAAAACAACAAAAGGAATTCTTATTGATGTATCGAACAAATCGTTTTACAAAGTATATAAAATGTGGTAACTTAACAAACACATCTCTTCATGAAAGAGTATGATTACAAACCAAATGAAAATACACAACCTATTATACGGACATAACTTTATACGAACAAACACCTTCGTACAATGATCACACCTCTTCACTTCACAAACAAGTAACTGATTTCCCCAAGGTGAAGAAGCTTCGGTTAACCTTCAACACTCCTCCTTTAACCGAATCTTCTTTTGACTCCAAGTCTTTCCCTTAATTCTTCGAACCTACCCAAACTTAATGTCTTCGTAAGTGCATCAGCTACTTGTTCTTCTCCTTTGCAATATTCCAAGTTTATTAATCCCTTCTCTATTACTTCTCGGACATAATGATATTTGATATCAATATGTTTTGTTCTCTTGTGTTGAACAGGATTCTTTCCTATAGCTATTGCTGACTTGTTGTCACAATAGATAGGAGTACTCTCATCTATCTCCATTCCAAACTCACTTAGTAATCTTCTCAGCCAAACCGTTTGATTTGCTGCAGCACATACGGCCATATATTCAGCTTCGGCCGTTGATTGAGCTACGGTTTGTTGCTTACATGATTGCCAACAGAATGTGTTTGATCCTAGACTGAATACGTAACCCGTAGTGCTTCTTTTATCCTCTAAGGATCCTCCCCAATCACTATCCGAGTATCCCACAAGTCTTGGTTCTTCACACTTGACAAACTTAATACCAAAATCAAAAGTTCCTTTAACGTACCTTAGTACACGCTTTGCTTCTTGGTAGTGCCTTTCTTTTGGGGCTGACATGTAACGTGAGAGGTAAGAACTTGCAAACATAATGTCAGGTCTAGATGCACACAAGTAGAGTAAACCCCCAACTATGCTTCGATATTTAGTTGAATTTTCGAAGAACTTCTCCTCCTCATCAACTCGCTTCTTAGGCGTCAATGGTGTGCTTACACTTTTGCTAAACCTCATTCCAAACTTATCAATCAACTTGTTTGCATACTTGGCTTGTGAGAGAAACAACCCGGATTCATCTTGAAACAACTCCAATCCGAGAAAGTAACTAAGCAAACCGAGATCGGTCATCTCGAACTCATTCTTCATACTTGTTTTGAACATCTCAATCAATTCTCCATTGTTTCCAGTCATGATGATGTCGTCTACATAGAGACTGATGATCAAAACATCATCCTTTCTATTCAAAACATAGAGAGCCGCATCACTTGTGCTTCTTGTAAACCCATTTTGAATAAAGTATCCATCAATTCTTCCATACCAAGCCCTTGGGGCTTGCTTCAAACCATAGAGTGCCTTGTACAATCTAAGGACCTTCTCCTCCTGTCCTTGTACCACGTATCCATCTGGTTGAGAGATGTAAATCTCTTCGTTGAGGTCACCATTTAAGAACGCCGACTTGACGTCCATTTGGTATAGTTTCCAATTCCTTTGAGATGCGTATGCAAGTAAACATCGAATTGAATCATACCTTGAGACTGGTGCAAATGTCTCTGAATAATCCGTTCCAAACTCTTGAGTGAAGCCTCTAGCCACCAACCGAGCCTTGTGTTTGATCGGAACTCCATTTGAATCGGTTTTCAATTTGTAGATCCATTTCGTGCTTATCACGTTCTTCCCTTTGGGTTTATCAACCAATCTCCATGTTTTATTCTTCTCTATCATCGATATTTCTTCATCCATGGCGTCTCTCCAACACTTCTCATCATGCGCCTCTTCATAACATCTTGGTTCTTCGTTCACCAAGAAACATGATTCGATGGCTTGTGCGATTTCCTCAAGAGTAACCGCCGGAGTTGATTGAGTAATCTCGTTAATTGATTTGAAACCTTTTGGTTTCATATCCGAGAATTCATCATTGTCATCTCTTGTATCTTCATTGTCGTTATTTGTTTGAATAGGATCATTGTCAATGATTCCATGATCATCATGACTTTCTCTTATTTCCTTAGAACCGTTGCCTTCTTCAACAGGTAAGACAATTTCCCTTCGCATCTCTTGATTTTTCTTCCAATCCCAACATTTGTTTTCATCAAACACGACATCCCTTGACACTTGAATGTGTTGATCCTCCAGTACATAAACCCTGTAGCCCTTTGACTTACTACTATAGCCAACAAAAATTCCTTTCTTTGATTTTGCATCCAACTTCTTCCTTTTCTCATCGGCTATGTGAATGTAGCATATGCAACCAAAGGTCCTCATGTGAGACACATTTGGTTTGTGTCCATTCCATCTTTCAATTGGAGTCTCTTCACTATCAATACCTTTTGTGGGTAATCGATTTTGTATATACGATGATGTGTATATACCTTCGGCCCAAAATCTTTGTGGCAATGATTGTTCGATAATCATTGTTCTTGTCATTTCTACAAGAGATCTATTCATTCTCTCTGCTTTACCGTTCTGTTGAGGAGAGTAAGGGAGTGTCACTTGTCTCACAATGCCTTCCACTTCACAGAATTGATCGAAGTCCCGTGAGACATATTCTCCTCCTCCATCGGATCTCAATGTTTTGATAACACATTGAGATTGTTTTTCAACCATCATTTTGTACTTCTTGAACATCATAAACGCCTCTGACTTTTGCTTGAGAAAGTAAACCCATGACATATGAGTATAATCATCGAGAAATAAGAGAAAATACTTACTTCCATCCAATGATTCGTTCCTCATAGGTCCGCACACATCGGTGTGTACTAGTTCAAGTTTTTCTTTTGTCTTTGTTTGTGAGATCCTTGGAAAGCTTTTCCTTGATTGTTTTCCGATGTTACACGCCCCACAAACTTCATTTGTCACTTTGAACTTTGGTAATCCGAGAACCATATCCTTATCTTGAACTTCTTGTAAGCGTTTGTTACTTATATGGCCAAATCTCCTATGCCATGTCTCTTCTCTTTGTTCTCTTGCCATCATTGCTTCATCCTCTACTGGACTCCACAAGATTTTGAAACTTTTATGAGTCATTGGAATACTCATTATCTTCTTGTCTCTTTTGTCTTGTATTTCACAAGTTCCACTTTCGAAAGTAACCCGATAGCCACATGTGATCATCTGTGGAACACTAAGGAGATTTTTCTCCAATTCGGGTACCAAAAACACATTCTTGATAACTCTCTTCCCAATATTTGTCACTACCGTGATGTCTCCTTTGCCCCTTGTCATCACGATCTCTCCATTTCCAACACGGATTGGAACCGTGATACTCTTGTCAATTCTTGCAAAGTATTTCTCCTTGTTTGTCATATGATTAGTGCAGCCACTATCAATGAGCCAAACATCCTTCTTAATACTTGATTGACCTTCTTCAGCGGCAGTAAACAACATGTGCTCATCACAAGTGTCTTCGACTTCTTCTTGAATCAAATGTGCTTTCTCTTTTGACTTAGAACGACATGTGCTCGCAAAATGTCCATTCTTTCCACATTTGAAACATGCTTTGTGATTGTTATTCCTTTGACCATTGTCTTTTTGTTTTTTGAAACATTTTTCTTCTGTGTGGTTACTCTTTTTACAATAGTTGCACCAATGCTTGCTCTTAGTGTCTTCACTTCGATCTTTAAAATCACTTTGCTTGAAGCCGGTACTCTTCGTCTTGGCATGAGCATTAAACGCTCCTTCACTTTGGCTTTCATCTCGTGCCATTGCTCTTGCCTCATGAGCCTTTAAGATCCCAAACAACTCAGTCATTGTCATCAAGGTGAGGTCTCGTGTTTGTTCCAAAACACTCACCACACTATCATACTTTGATGGTAAAGATATGAGTATCTTTTGAATGAGTTGATAGTTACTTTTCTTTTCTCCATGATAGGTCAATTGATTTTCCATATCAATTAACTTATCAATAAATGTCTTCAAGGTCTCATGATCTTGCATTTTCAAATTTTCGAATTCTCTTCTAATCGCTTGAAGTTTCACTATCCGAACTTGTGGAGATCCTTGATACTCATCTCTCAATACATTCCAAGCCTCCTTAGAAGTTGTTGCAGAGGCTATGCGAGAGAAGATCCTCTCAGTAACCGCCGTTTGAAGGAGTTGTAATGCCGTGAGGTCATTCAACACCGCTTCTTCTTCACGCTTCGTTCGTGCCAATGAAGCCTCGGCAGTTTCTTCCGCTTCCACACTATTTTCGGGTATACCTTGTTCTACAATCGACCATAACTTCCTAGTCTTCAGAATGGTCGACATCTTCACGCTCCAAAAATCATACTTATCTCCATCGAAGATAGGAATGATTTGATGAGAGGAGCCTTGCATCATCTCTCGACTTGTGGATGAATGCAAAAACCTTTCTTGTGTCTTTTTGTCACTTGTTGTTCTTCTCGTACTTATGAACCAGTCTTCAATCCTCTTATTGATCGTCAAGCTCTGATACCATGTTGATCGTATGAGAAAGGTGATAAAACAACAAAAGGAATTCTTATTGATGTATCGAACAAATCGTTTTACAAAGTATATAAAATGTGGTAACTTAACAAACACATCTCTTCATGAAAGAGTATGATTACAAACCAAATGAAAATACACAACCTATTATACGGACATAACTTTATACGAACAAACACCTTCGTACAATGATCACACCTCTTCACTTCACAAACAAGTAACTGATTTCCCCAAGGTGAAGAAGCTTCGGTTAACCTTCAACAGAGTACTCCAACTTAAAGCCGAAGCACCATCTTTTCCTGTTTTTCATAGTCAATATCAGTTAATTTCATATATGTATTATGTTTTTGCAAGAACTAAGGAATTCACATGAAAATGTATAGATATATGATACTTACTTATACATAAATGCAGTAATGCAAAGATATATAGATATATTATATATATAAATCCTTATTCTACCTAACAAATGATGTTTTAAGTCCACATTGGGCATGTATTCGTAGATAAGAGCTAGATTTTCTCGTTCATCGCAATATCCGACAAGGTTTACCAAATTTATATGGTGAACTCTTAGCAAAAGGTTGATCTGCATATACATCAACAGTGAACAAAACATAATATGAAACACATTATCTTGTTACGTTTTGTTAAAGAAGATGTAAAGCCTTTCACACCTCTGCTTTGAACTCTTTATAACCTTGTGCTGAAGATTTGGAAAGTAATTTGACTGCTACTTGTGAATTATTTACTTCACCATGATAGACGACACCAAAGCCTCCTTCACCAAGTGGTTTCTCCAAGTTATTTGTCATTTCCATAACTTCTAAGAAACTAAATTTTCTCCGTTTTGTCTCGATTGATGGATCTGTTGCATCCATATATGTAACATTTGCATGTGGCGTTTTTGATGACGTTTGTATATCTGTAGAGAACAAAATTTAGGTTATGAACGACACATCTACATGACAGTACTATATATATTTTGATTAGATAATTGCAAATCTTGGCGATACCTTCCATATGATTAGATGCTCTTTTTCTTTTAGATACAAAGATGAAAACTAGTACTACCACGATGACCACGACCACCGAAGCAACTACTGCAATAATAATTAGCACCGGAAATTTCTTCTTTGGAGCACATGATAAACATGGCTTTTCACCACCTCCATCAAAACTATATATGAAACAATAAAATATGTATTATATATATAGTTCTGTATGTAGCAGAATGATATAATTTTGATAATGTCTTACATAATCTTAAGTCCTTTCTTTTCTCTGTCACGAAGAGCTTGTGGAATTGAACCATTTAGTTTGTTCTTGCTCAAGTTTCTATTCAACACCGCAATAATCTTTATACATGTTAAATATGATCATAGTTAATACAAAATAGATATGTTCAACAAACTTACATGAGCGTCAACGATTTCATGTGTGCTAAATATTCCGGCACTGCACCAACCAAACTGTTATTTGACAAGTCCCTGTAATTCGAAAAAATGAAATCAGAAGTATTCAACACTTCCATGCATAAAATTTCCCCTAGGCCGTGAGCTAAAACTCATAAAGCAAAGGTTTTAGGCGCCAAATATTATAAAAAAATTTGAGGTATCAAAATTAATTATGTCTCTTAGAATAGTGGTCTTAGTATTTTTACTTAGTGGCTTCCAGCAAGAATTAGAACCTACACATTACAATTTTTCAAGAGTAGATCTACTAAAATATTTTTCATAAGTAGTGTCTTGATGTTTCTGACATTATTTTAAACACATTAACTTTCTATTGTTTTTTGCAATCTTTAGTTATATGTCTATTGAAAAATGAGTATAATTCATAAAGGCATAATTTTATTCGTGATTTATGCGTCATATAACATAGGGCCGACCCTGCCCCTATGCTATGCGTCAACTAATTAATGATGAAACTTACAATTTTTCTAGGTAGGTGAGATTTTGAATTCCGTCTGCTATGGTTCCAGTTAAACCACTTGAAGACAAGTCTCTGTTTATACAAATGATTAAGAAATGATATCCAGCAGATTTTTAGAAAGTATGTGTTATAGAGATCTCACAAGGAAGTGATCATCGGTGACTTATCTACGATATTGCACTTTAGACCATCCCACAAAAACTGTTTTGGGACGCATGGATCTCCTTGCCAACTAATTTTCTTTATCCCATAGGTTGCTTTTAAGCCTCTGATAGCAAGCACTAGAATTTGAAGCCATGTTAGATTTAGCATATCACTACAAGAAAACAACCAATTTGAGACTACATAATCAGTTTCAAATCAGTTGTTAAATGTGCGACTGAAAATTTTCTTGTAGTGTATGTACTACAAAGTAACAGAAAATTTTCGTATATATGAAAGAATGCAATAAGACTTACTATCATTTTCAATTGTTTTAGATTGCGGAAAGTCAGCAACAACATAAAGTTCGACGGCATTAAGGAGAGGTGGGAGGGTAGACCTCTGAGTTTTTTTCAGCTCTAAGACGCATTTCTTATTTTCACATGTAACTGGAGACGAGCTGCTTAATATTTTGGGGTGCAGATATGTAGGGCTAAAACCATCAATAAAAACTTCTCCATTCCACAAAATGTCAAACTCCCTAGTCTCTTTGGCTCCTAAGTCTTTAACCTCAGAAAAGTAGAGGAAAAAGAAAACTTGATCATTAGGAGAGTCAAGACTATTTTTATTCGTCAATGGTTCACTCGCATTTGCAGGTGTTGCAGCAAATGTGATCACATCCTGCGGCACTAAATCTGCAGAGTTGTTCGCTTTGAGACTGGTGGAGATTCTCGCTGCGAGATTGGTGGAGATTTGCTCCCATTCCGATTCAAAGTATGGCCACCATATTCGATCAACGACATCATCTGGAAACCTGACATTAATTATCACAGTTTCGTAGTATAATTACCATGTCCATAGAAAGCTTTTGTGAAGTACTGGATTATATTTTTTAAGAATTTCGAATTCACATATTTATGAAATTCTAAATAGCATAACGTGCACTTTACGATCTTTATTATTACTCTCTTCATTAGTTTACAAAAGCCTGCCCTGTGTAACATAACTGAATAAAATTATACGGTTTAACTAACACCAAATTTCAAATTGAGTCATATCTTTTCCTTTTTTTAAAATACCATATTTAAATATATAATACCCTATACTAACTATGATCCAATAATTCACAACTATTTATGGATGTCAAAATCAATGTGTAAACATAGTAAGAATCCTTGGTAAAGTTCACTTACTTTATAACGCTATCTGAATCGCTAAGATAGTACCGATTTTTGAGCTTCAATGAACCCGATTTTGTGATGTAAAAGGTATTTGGTAGAGGCCTAAGTTCCAAAGATGAAATAAATGGCGTCGACGAGTCTGTCTTAACAAGACACACATCCAATAAGTTTGACCTTGGAGCGTGAATGATCTCCTCGTCCGTATAACTTTTCTCATCCTCCAAATCCATTGATATCCAAAAATTAGGACCAATACATAAGTCGAATTTAGGATTAAGATTACGACCGTCATAATTCCCATAGAGAAAACTAGCTCTAATCAAATACTTTGTGTCTTCCTTGACATTTAGAGTATAACAGTTGCGCTTTCCATCTGGAAAATATCTTAACGTCTTTAACTTCTTTTCAAACTCTTCCTCTTGGTCGTCTTTAATTTTTCCGATTATTCCACTTTGAATGAAGCCTGAGTCTGATAAGTATTTTAATCCACTCTCCGGATGGATATAAGAAAAGGATTCATTGAGGGATAATCCGCAATCCAAACTGATGAACCCTGTTAACATATAGATTATATGTACGATATTCTTTAAATTTAAGCATAACTTGTATATATATATATATATATATATATATATATATTAACATTTAAGATATTTTCAATATATTTAATTTAAATTTCATATCAGAAAATTAATTTTTTTTTGTTTGTTAACAAAAGAGAAGTTAGAGCCAAAACCCAAACCAACCTCTCGGGGACCGGACAAAGTCTGGATTTAGACATCTAGTGGTCAAATGGAAATGATCACAAATTACACACATTTATTTAAATTCCATCAGAAATTTGTAGAAGACTATTAAAAAGTTCCATTAGACCATGTCCAATGTATTTCTCTATTTTTTCTCTCTAAAATAGACGAACTCTATTATAGAGGTGTGTTTTACTCCAATGTATTCATCTGTTTCTTACTCTAAACTAAACTATTCTGAGTATATTCTATTTTTACTTTAAAAATGTCACCTCTAAAATAGAGAAAAAAATAGCATTTCCATATATATAGAGGAAAAAATAACATCCCACTATTTTAGAGTCAAAAATAAAAGTGGGTTGGAGTAAATTTACTCTAAAATAGCATTTATAGTCAAAAATAGAGATTGGTTGGAGATGCTCTTATAAATCTGTAATAAAAATCTTGTGTTTTTTTGTAGTAACAGGTTAATATATGGATCCCTATAAGAATATTTCTAACTACAACAACCAAGCTCACTTATTGTATATATATAAACAGGACCTTGTAATATTAAAATGTGGGTACGTACCGTCTTGATCTTGAGCTTGAACAAGGTGAATAATGGCAGAAGTTGCTATTATTAGTGCAACCAACAAATGGGCTCTCTCCATTTTCTTTTTCTTCCGAACCAAAATCAGAACCAATACTACTACCCAAATTTTGGACGAACGATAAAAGATTATGTGGGCACAAAACTATTTGTACATTTCACGAATGTCGTTTCTCAAGTGAGCTTCCAAAACGTGGGAACATGTCTTGCTAAAATATGAAATTCAAAGTAATGAGTAAATATGTTTTCTAGTGATAGTGGACTATACTGTTGTTATTTTTATGTTATGAAATATTCTTGTCTTCTAGTTTACTACATCAATTCTCGCGTATTTTGTTTCTATAATAATAAGAAATTTATTATTTAGCTCACTCATACATGTCAATTAATTTGTATATATAAATATATCTGTTATTGTTTCTTTGAATTTTTCTCTTAAATGTCTCTTGCTTTTCGGGAACTCACTTATTTTATTCAATTACAAAAGTAACCCACATTTTTCTCTCTTTAACAAATTCTAATTTTCACTATTTTATCCTTAAGAATTTTTTAGTTTACAATCATGCCATTGTTTTATATTTTTTTATAAAAAAAACTAACATAAAAACATATATTCATTTACAAAATGTCATATTCTCTAATTTTCCTAACCACCATTAACAAAAAAAGAGAGAGTGCTAATGCTTTTCAACCAAAAATTTGAACTCTATACATTATTGTTTGAGTTCATAATCTCACAATCTTACATTTTCTCTCCATTTTTATAGATTAAACTCTCTAATTTTCATTTTTAAATTTTCTAATTTTTTAGATATTGGTGTTGACTGGCTACTGTTTTTGGGATAGTTTTTGCTTTTTGTTTTTCACAAAATCTGTTTTAAACTATTCAAGTTTTTGAAAAACTGGTTTTTAACATTTGAAAAACTATTTTTTGTTACAATTCAGTTTTTAGTTTTTACATTTTCCTAAAAGTAGAAAAAACTAGTTTTTAGAAATTTAACGTTACTTTCTCCAAAAACTAAAACCCATATATTAGAGATTTTTGGAAAACAAAATCAATAAGAAAACTTAAAACTAAAAATGAAAAACCAAAAACTACTTCTTCATTCATGGTCATTATGTTGTTCGGAGTTTTCTTGCAGCTAAAAGATATATGTGGGAATGAGATGAAAATGTAATGTACAGGTAACTTATTAACAAGATATATTAGAGGGATAATAAGTACGAATATGCTATCATGTAAGATAGGGGCAATTAAGACAAATGACGCCATGACCCCTCTCTTTTTGATTCAAAATCTTGAATAATTCAACTCAATTTTTAATCCACATCATATTCAACACCCTCATTTAAACAATTTAACTATTGAATCTTTTTTTCAACACACTTAGAGTAATTTTTCTTTTTCGCTGAACATGATATCTAGATTATTCGATCAACTTACATTGCAGAAAAATGATTTTTCATCCAATCTAATCGTCTTAGAAAGATTTTTAAAAAAACATAATACCATGCACAAACGAATATCGTTTCACGCACAACCCAACTTGTATGATCAAAGTACAAGAGCTCCTGACTTGTTTAAATATCGTATATGTCCAAGTCTACAACAACCCGAAAGTCAACTCCCAATTTGACGTATCTTTATGCGTAAGGGTGGTGATATGAAAGGCCAAAATAAGAAAGTCTAATCAAGCAAGTTGCATTTTTAGAAAATCAAAATTAACTAATCAATTTCATTGCACCAATCGAAATCTCTACTCAAGGTTGTTATAAGACCTGGTCAAAATTCGTGCGTACAACCTGCATGAAGAATTTCCTCATGATTTAATATATATTAATCTTTCAAAAGTGATGTTTCGCTAGAAGACATCATTGCTCACTCCTTCACTCGGTTGTCTTGAAGCAAATAGTCACTTGTTTTCACATATCGGTGACTTTAGCTTGGATAGTTAGATATCCATTATAAAAGGATCGAGGTTAACTTGCGTCCTTTACATAACTACAGAAACCTAGGAATATACGTGTTGTTCTTTGTCTGCGTATTTATGGTCGGAATCATGAAGAGTTTGTATTGGTTTTTATTGGGCTTGTTATTGTTTGGAGTTTTTCCGATTCTTCGTTTTGTTGAAGCACAAAATCAACAAGGTATGTAATTAAGTCTCCCGGCTATAAGCCACAATAAGCACTTAATTAGCTTTAGGCCAACTATTAATTAAAAGTTTTAAAGCCATCTAATCTGAATATATGTGAACTTATTATCAGGGTCTATGTATTCTATTTCTTAATTTCCCTATTTTTCTTTGGTCCTAATAATTACTTTTCGAACATTTTGTTTAGGCATGTACATGTAATTCTATAATTGTGGCCACGCTAAGTAAGTAGTACACTATGCATGACCCAATATGCAATACTCAACACTCTTCTTTATGTCTTAACAGGTTTTATCAGTTTAGACTGTGGCTTACCGCTAAGTGAGCCTTCTTATACAGAACCAGAAACCGAGATAAAGTTTTCATCAGACGAGAATTTCATTCAAAGTGGAAAGATCGGTACAATCCCAACAAATGCAGAATCAGCTAACCGTAAGCCTTTCACGACCTTACGTTATTTTCCAGAGGGAATACGAAATTGCTATGATCTAAGAGTGGAAGAAGGGAGAAGTTATCTGATTAGAGCTATGTTTCTCTATGAAAACTATGATGGGCTTAATGTTAACCCGGAATTTGATGTGTATATTGGTCCTAATAAATGGGAAATAATATGATGAAGCCTCCAAACCTTCAAAGGGTCTCCTTGGCTCCGATGGACCACCGTATAGCACCAGAACTTTCTATTTTCTTTCGCTTTAAATCTGTCACTTTTCCGGCTTGTCGCCGAGATCCTCACCCCATCGATGACCATCGCTTTTCTCCTCACTCACCGGAAGCTAAGACTAGTTTTGTTGATGCTCGAAGCTCTGTCTCCAGAGGACGAGACTATCTTCTTCACCCTCAGCACCAGTTCTCCCCGTCGGCGTTGAGGTTGGTGTGTCTCTGTATAGTCCGCTTATCCATATTGTTGTTACTTGTGATGTTATTTTGGTTTCGAAAATTTTCGAGGGTGTACACCTACCGAGATCGACTTTTCCATCCTCCACCACCTTGCGCGACCTTGAATTTCTCGGAGGCTTTACCTCTCGCCTTCGGCGAGACTCCAGCTAGTTCATGCGCCTCATCTCCCACCATTATTACAGATGTTCCCTCATTATCTCCTTTATACCGAGTCTCTCGACAAGATGGCTTAGAGGAAGGGTCTCAACATGGCCGAAATAGTCTCCTTCACCGGCAAACTTGCTTCAGGTGGACGGAATGGCGAAGGTTGACCGGCGTTGACGGCAATGCTGCAGGCGGAGCCAATCCTTCTTCCCAAAGAGGACTATTGGTTAGGGTTTCAGATTTGACTCATGGGCATGGTAATGGATCATGGGTTTGGGCTTTTTACTCAATTAAACTATCATTTACTTCTTGTCTTTTAAGCCCAATTGGATTTTCTAATGAGGACAAATGGAACCCATTAGGCAAAAGACAGAATTTGAATGGAAGATATAGGATTCTTAGATCCGTTAGTCTATCTTTCCCTAGACGCAACTTAGACCGTATTGTTTCGTCCTTTTGGGATAGAATATTGTCTAGAACCTCCGATATGGAGATGTGTTTCAAAAGCTCTATGGCATTAAGAGCTTATTTGGTAGTTCAACTGCCCTTAGCGGCAACAGAACTAGGATTAGTCGTCGACTCTCATGTTCGAGACTTTTTATCCAGTCTCTATCCAATCTCTCCAGAGCGTTAGAGTCTCCTCCACCTGGTTCTATCTGTTCTATGTTTTAATTTTCTATCGATTATGTTGTACTTCATTAGTGCGATTTGGGATTGTAATTCCGAATTTAATTAATAGAAGAAGTAGTTTGACAAAAAAAAAATGGGAAACAATAGATTTGCAAAAACAACCAGATGGTTCAGGGAAGGAGATCATACACATCCCAAGGTCAAACTCTTTGCAGATTTGTCTTGTTAAGACTGGGGCAACTATACCGGTGATATCAAGTTTGGAGTTACGACCTTTGGCTAGTGGTACTTACGTCTCTAGATCTGGCTCCCTCAAGCTTTACCTTCGCCTGTACCTTAGCAATTCCACTATTCTTCTTCGGTACGTATACAAAATAAACCATAACTAGTCTATATCTTAAGTAAATTGATACGAGTAATTTGAAATGTCTACTGAATGTGAGTTGTGCAGGTACCCGAAAGATGTTTATGATCGTTCATGGATTCCATACTTTCAACCTGAGTGGACACGAATATCGACAACTGCAAATGTGTCCAATAAAAGTAACTATGATCCACCGCAAGCCATTCTTAAGGTTGCTGCTACACCTACATGCAAATCTTGATGTCCCATTGATGCTGAATATGAGTTTGGAAAATCCTGATGATCAGATTTACTTGTATTTACACTACTCGGAGATCCAAGTCCTAAAGACCAATGACACTAGAGAATTCAACTTTTTAGTGAATGGAGAAAAAATCAACGCTCAAATTCTTCGTCCTAAATTTCTTGAAATCAACACATGGCTTACATCAAATCCTGTGCAATGCAAAGAAGGTATCTGCCGCATGCAGTTGGTTAAAACTCCAACATCGACACTTCCATCTTTTCTTAATGCTTTTGAAGTTTACTCAGTTCTTCAGCTTCCACAATCTCAGGCAAACGAAAGTGAAGGTATCGAAAATAGATTGTCTTTTATGTTATTCAATTAAAATGATAATCTGAACATATCCATTAGTTGTCGAGGTATTCTCAGTCTGGTGGTTATGATGATCTACCTAACGAATCTGGCATCATGTTCAATACCTCCCAGTAAATTAAAAAAAAAGATTTTAGGATGTGAAGCTTTAGGCTATGAATCAGTTCTTGTCAATCCAATTATTGACAAAAAAACCATATCCATTAGTTTTTTTTCTTTTTTGAAAAGTCATGAAATTTTATGCTAGCGGTTGCTATGAAGAACATCAAATCTACTTATGGAAGAGTAAGTAGAATTAGTTGGCAAGGAGATCCATGCGTCTCCAAGCAATTTTTGTGGGATGGATTGAACTGTAACATCACAGATATATCTGACCACCAAGAATAATTACGTTGTAAGCTCTGTTTCTGTCACTCACAATTCACATACTAAAAAATCATTTATATCATCTTTAAGTTTCAATATGTTTTCGACAACCAGAAATTTATCTTCGAGTGGCTTGAGTGGGACATTAGTGTCTGACTTTCAGAACTTGACTCATCTAGAAAGTTTGTAAGTATGATTGTTTATGGAATACGTAACGATGAACTGTTCTTTGTTGCTTACAAATGTTTGCTATATAGATTCAAAGTAGATAACTAAAAGTTCATTTTATTCATATCTCAGGGATTTGTCAAATAACAGTTTGAGTGGAAAAATTCCAGAGTTTCTAGCCTCAATGAAATCATTGTTGGTCATGTAATAAAGTTTTTCAGTTTATTTACTAATTACATTTACATGAATCATGTTTGTGTGTACACATAGATTTTCCTGTTCTTCGACAGAAACTTAAGCGGGAACAATCTTAGTGGTTCAATTCCTCAAGCCCTTCGTGATAGAGAAAGGGAAGGGCTTACGTTAAAGTAAGAAAGACTCACCCAATTTTTACTTTGTAACTAATCATTCAACATAATTGTATGTATTTTAAACTTCTCTTATGTAGTGTGCTTGGAAACAAAAACCTCTGTCTCTCTGGTACATGCATAAAGAAGCTTAAGAAAAAAGTTTCACAGTAACAATTATTGCACCAGTTGCTTCCATTGCTGCTATAGTTGTTCTAATGCTGTTCCTGTTTGTGTTCAAGAAGAAAATGTCAGCAAGTATGATTTATTTGAAACAAACTCTCTAAATCCTGAAATTTAGCTATTTATATACTTACATTTGTTTCACTTGCAGGAAATAAATCTGAACCGTATATCAAGATAAAAAAGAAAAGGTTTACTTATTCAGAAGTTATGGAAATGACTAAGAATTTGCAAAGACCTCTTGGTGAATGAGGCTTTGGTGTTGTTTATCATGGTGATCTAAATGGTTCAGAGCAAGTAGCTGTCAAATTACTTTCCCAAACATCAGCACAAGGCTACAAAGAATTTAAAGCAGAGGTATTAAATGGTTTAACTATTCCACATAACTCATAGTGATTTATCTTTATGATTACTATGTTTGTTTTGCATTGCGGCTAGGTTGAGCTTCTTCGAAGATTTAGTAAATTTAGTAAGCCTTGTCGGATACTGCGATGAAAAAGATCACTTTGCTCTTATCTATGAATACATGTCTAATGGAGACTTACATCAACATTTATCAGGTAAACACTATAGCTCAAAATCATCTCTTTACGTTATGTACTTCAAGAAGATAATAGTTTTCACTGATGTAATGTAGGAACATATGGTGGTTCTGTTTTGAACTGGGGTACTAGACTGAAAATAGCTATTGAGGCTGCATTAGAATTAGAGTATTTGCATAGTGGATGCAAACCAGCAATGGTGCATAGAGATGTCAAAAGTACAAATATACTATTGGATGAAGATTACAAGGCCAAAATTGCAGATTTTGGACTCGCTAGATCGTTTCAAGTTGGAAGTGATCAATATCAAGTTTCAACTGTTGTTGCTGGTACTTTAGGATATCTTGATCCCGACTAAGTATATTCATTGTCTTAAGTACTGGTTGAAGAATTGTAAGCTACATATGAATCACACTCCATCTTCTTGCTTTTACAGGTAGTACTTAACAAGTGAGTTGTCTGAGAAAAGTGATGTCTACAGTTTTGGGATCTTATTATTAGAGATAATCACAAATCAACGAGTGATTAATCGAACCCGTGACAACCCTAACATAGCAGAATGGGTAACATTTGTGATTAATCAAGGAGATACTAGTCAGATTGTGGATCCTAAACTTCATGGAAATTATGATTTCCACTCTGTTTGGAAAGCTCTTGAAGTGGCAATGTCATGCGCAAATCCTTCTTCGACCAAACGACCAAACATGTCACAAGTTATCATCAAACTTAAAGAATGTCTTGCTTCTGAGAATGCGAGAACAAGTGGGAATCAAGACATGAACATAGTTCGACTGAGGTCAGTGAGCTGAGAGTGACTGTTACCTTTGATGCAGACAACGTAAATCCTAAGGCAAGATAACAATATAACACATTGTGTATATGTACATGAATGACGCTTGAATGTTATAACCATGTAAGAAAAAGTGTTATAAGTTTGTCACGAACCATGTAAGGGAAGGTTACATATAAATTTCTAAAATGTATATTTGAATGTTGTAAATTGTAAATCTTAAAGTTTGTTAATAAGGTAATTTCTATTTTACCAAAAATAAAATAAAATAGAGGTCTTATTACCAAGAAAGAAAAACAGTGAAAAAATGGCGCTACATTTACCAAATTCGAGGCGCTTAACTGAAAATTGAAAATTTTCAATAACATGGTATCAAGCGGATCGATAGTATTAACCGTCGATAAAAAACAATCGACGGCTACTGTGCTATCTCATTATTCATCCGGATCAATATCTGCAACCGTTAGATTTAATAAGAGATCTGAGATCCGTCTTATATATAAATCACCTCCTCGACGCAATTCTCAATTCATCTCAGTCTATCATTATTAAATCTTGAAATTCATCTTTCTCCGTAGAAAATTCAATCTTCCTGAGAAAATGTCTGGTCGTGGAAAGGGAGGCAAGGGTTTGGGAAAGGGAGGAGCAAAGCGTCACAGGAAGGTTCTGAGAGACAACATTCAAGGAATCACAAAGCCGGCGATTCGAAGATTGGCTCGTAGAGGAGGCGTGAAGCGTATCAGCGGTCTGATCTATGAAGAGACTCGTGGTGTTCTCAAGATCTTTTTGGAGAATGTTATCCGTGATGCAGTCACTTACACCGAGCACGCACGGAGGAAGACGGTAACCGCCATGGATGTGGTTTACGCTCTTAAGAGACAAGGAAGAACTCTCTATGGATTCGGCGGTTAAGGATTGAATTTAGAAGAATTATATTTTCTAGGACTTTGGGAAATTTCAGATCGATTCGTAATTTGCGTTTTGCGGTGTAATGTTTGACGTTATAAATATTAGCGATTGCGTTTTGATATTGGTGCATTTGCGTTAGGAATTTTCTGTGCACGGTACGCATTGATATTTGCGATTGCGTTTTGATATTGAGTGGTTAAACGGCACGCATTTTTCCAATTTACATGGAAAACGACATGACAAGAACTGATGCAAATTGGAGAGATGGCAAAGTAAACTCATGGTTTTGAACTTTTGATGAAGAAGCTGATGTTGTTTATGTTTGAATCGTCACTCATTCTATAGTTCAGTGGGATAGGATAGAATTAGAGACAACCTCGCTTCTTCACTGAAAGTCTGAAACAACAAAAGATACTAAACTTTCAAGCTTCGAAAGAAGGAGAGAATTGATAGGTGTTGATTAACCCGTTTAGTTTGTTCTCTTAACGGGCCTATTCAGACATGCAAATAGCACAGCATTATTCGTTTAGAGGCCCATAGTTGTATGTCAACACAAGAGGCAAGCTATATGCAAAGTGATATTATGATTTTGTCCAATTTTTAGATAAAAAAAAAAAATATATATATATATATATATATATGTGAAAATGCTAAAAAAAGAATGAAAATAATATAATTTATGATTTATCTTTTTATTTATAAGTACAAATTATAATTATACTAAAAATCTCTATAAAAATAAATAAAAAAATTCTGCTCTCCCCAATATAAATCTGAGTTTATTTTTTTAACAAAAAACTTGATGGATAAGACTATATCCATAATATATTTAACTATTTAATCAAATAAATATATTTTTCTGCACAATGACACGTAACTTATAATTAGAATGTGTTATGATTAGTCTTTGACAAGTAGTCGGTCCATTGTTTTTTTTTATTAATATTGGATTACAAGTGATTGGTCCATTAGCCAAATTCCTACATAGGTGGTTGAATTCGATCTTTGGTTATGTAAATGTATATGTCTTAGTGGACTTACCGTCTGCTACTAGATTAAAAACAACTTGCACGGTATATTATTTTAATTGTTATATTTGTATTGAACAAAATATTAGCCGGACATACATCTATTAGAAAGAGTCAATTCTTTCCTTTTGGGTTAGTCAAATCATTCTTTTACCATACCATAAATAATGATTATAATTAATACTTATGAAAAAACTATTCTGAACTATTGATGAATTCACACTTAAAACGTATACACAATCATTTATGATGAGTAGAAAGTAATATGGAAGTCACACTCTAATTGAGTCTTACATTTTCAGTCAACTCTAATCGTTGCCAAAAGAAATAGAGATTATTGCCCCAAATCTCTCTTTATCATTATTTTGAATACATTATATATTTAGAGCCAAACTTAACGTTTACAAAAAGAGAAAGCAGAGACAAAAGAAAGATCTATATGGCCATGGCATCGACATGCATAGGTGATTGTGTAAACATCAACAGCGACGTCATTTGCGTCGGGTCGGGTACGACTTATGCCAAGATTCACAAGTGGCCAGCGGCCGAGGCAGAGTTCGTACGTTCACTCAGCCATGGGGATAGCCATCGTCGTACCGCGTCGGTGAACAGTATTTTAAGTCGGCAAATGTACCTTAGAAGCTATAAGTTCTCGAGAGAGGAGACTCAAAATGGTGATTGTGATGTTGCAGAAGCAGATGATTCGATAAATGATCGGAGATGTTTCGGAGGAGGCAAGACCGTGGCTGCTACGAGACGTGTAGAGACGAGTAAAACAACGTTGCATAAGGCGCTTGTTGTTAAATTTTTATTGAAATGTTTTTCATGCAGTTTTCCTCCAAAGGTTAATCAGTGAAAGTAATTTTAATTAGAGAAGAGTAATAATTGAGTTTTTATTAATTTATCATTGATTTTTTTTTCCTTATATATGAATACTTTATCATTCGATCTTTATATAAATTGCATTATCAATATTGTTTCGAGAAATCTTAGGAGTTTTTTCATAATAAACTTACAAAAATTATAAATGAAAAAAGTTGAGAAAACTTCTCAACTTTTTTCTCTTGACTTGGTACTATATATGACAAAATGAAATTAATGTATTTGATAAGGATAAGGATACTAATGAATATATATATATATAAGCTAAAGCCAACGTGCAACGTAAATAAGAGAACAGTTCTTCACACGGTCACATCTAGAAGTTAATATAGTGTCGTCCAAAAAAGCGAACATGGCCACAAAATGCATAGATGATTATGTATACATCAAAAGTAACACCGTAAGCGTCCGTCCAGCTACGACTTACACCAATCTCCACAAGTGGCCGATGGCGGAGGCGGAGTTCGTACGGTCAAAATGTAACGGTGGTAGCCACCGTCGTACGGAGGTGGTGGACAGCATATCTTGTAGGCAAGTGTACCTTAGAAGCGCCTACACATTCTCAAGACAAGAGAATGAGGAAGATGGTGGCGGTGATCATGCCGTTGACGGGAGAAACGATCAGAGTTGTTTTGGGAGAGGGACGAGAAAGACTGAGGCGAAGAAAGCTACGAGGAAAACTAAAAGAACGTCGTGTAGAGTGTTTGTTTTCAGACTCGTCTTGAAATGGTTGTATTGTGCTTCCTCTACTAAGGTCAATAATATTGACCAGTGACATGAATTATCAGATGAGAATAATAAAATGAAATAATTCTTGGAATTTTATCATTGACGAATTTTATAAATTCGGACCGACCCGGATGGTCGAACCGATGAAACCGCGACCATGACAATAATCCGGACTGGTTTATATCCAAAACCGGATTTTCTTATCCGCTTAAATCACGTATGTTCATAGTTGTTGTAAGGTTGTTTGGAAACTATCATAGGCTTTTTAAATCTTTGATAAATTATTGAATTTTAGCATTCATTGACCTGCTTTTAAACCACTGAACTGAATGGTTTCCCAATTCGCATTCCGGTTCAGTTTCTATACAATTTGGTTTTAATATACAAATGAAAAGTAGTACCATTCCGGATGAATGAAGTTTGTTACTGATCTATACTCTGAACTGGAGAAAACTGTGGCTGAAGACACGGTCGTGGTGAAAAAATCAAACAGACCAACGTAACGGGGCTAATACTGTTTGAATACAAAATCCAATACAGATTAAGATGACATAAACAGTTTCGAAAACCAATAAGAACATGAAGAACTAGGTTTTAGCTTCTAAACTTAATACAATTGAACAAGAAGAGCGTTAAGATCCATAGACGACAAAGAACAAACAAATTTCAGACAATTTCAAATGAAAAGAAAATACAAACTCAGGAGAAGGGAGAGAGTAAGAAAAGTGGAAACTTTTCAAGAAATAGTATCATTACTGATGAAAATCGGCACAAACAAATCAAACAGACAAAGATCCTAATTGAAAAAGCCTGATGCTTTAACCTGGTTACATATATTGCTTGCTTCTGTTTCTGTAAGAAAGATCAGATCTTTCATTTTCTAGGCATTGCATTGCCCAATCTATCCCTATCTTCCCTCAGATTTCACCAGTTGCGAGAATACTTTACTCATGGAAACACCAGAGAGATCGTCAATGCTCGATTGCTCGAATTGTCCTGCTGTGCCTGGAACGTTAACACTTGTGTCTCCCTGACTGAAATTGTTAATTTGTGGCGGTAATTCTCCGATCATATTAGTGCTATTATCTTCAGGTTCACCATCGATGACTGCTTCTTGTAGCTGCAGTGCGTATTCAAGATTCCACAACACATCTCCCATAGATGGCCTATCGACTCCGTAATCTGCCAAACATTTCTCACCTGTTTCCGCGAATTTCCTTAATGAATCCGGTCTGATATTTCCACGAAGAGTCTGATCGATGATCTGATCCAATTGCCCCTTCTTCTGCCATTTCATCGCCCATTCAGCAAGATTCACCATCTCTCTAGGAAGTGTTGGATCTATAACAGGTCTAGCACAGAGAACCTCGAAGAGAACAACCCCGAAGGAGTAAACATCGGATTTCTCAGTGAGCTGTTGCCTTCTGAAGTACTCAGGGTCAAGATACCCGAAACTTCCTTTAACAGCAGTACTCACATGAGTTTGATCAAGCTCAGGTCCGGTCTTGGACAGCCCAAAGTCTGCAACTTTTGCCATGAAATTCTCATCGAGCAATATGTTTGCAGATTTTACGTCTCTGTGGATGACAGGTTTTGAGTCACCCGTGTGAAGGTAATGCAATCCTCTAGCCGCACCAATGCAGATCTCAAGCCGTTGTTTCCAAGTCAAGCTAGGTTGACCTGAGCCATAAAGATGACTCTTTACTGTTCCATTCTCCATATACTCGTAAATCAGAATCATCTCATTGTTCTCGTCACAATAACCTATCAGAGAAACCAGATGGCGGTGACGAAACTGAGACAACATCTCTATTTCTGTCCTGAATTCTGCAAGCCCTTGCTGAGATTTTGGGTTTCCTCTTTTCACAGCCACCCTCGTGCCATCATTTAGCTCTCCTTTGTAGACTTTACCAAAACCACCCACCCCGATGTTGCGACTCTCGTCAAAGTTATTAGTAGCGTCTTTAACCGCTGCAAAGGGAATACGGTAATTGGCATTGGTAGTTATACTTGTAAGCGTAGTTCCGTTGGAGTATTTGCTTCCCATTGTAGCTGAAGTTCCGTTTATTGAAAACGGCATCCATGTCTTTGAATGACCATCTTGCTTGCGTTTCCGCTTCTTATACAAAACAAAGCAACTTCCCAAAAAGACTAACGCCAGCACCGAACCAATGGTTGAACCTACGATCATCCCAACATTCCGCTTTGTGCTTGTACTACTAGTAGGCACAAATGTCCCGCCGCTTAGCTGACCCTCAGAGTTGTTCATCTTCATGATCTCCAATCCGTTCAAAATTGCATTCGGGTAATCGGCGTGAACAGTCGACGAGTGCCCGATGCTCACACGGACTTTATTAGTACCCTTTGCTGACGGCATGACAAAATCCATCAAGTATGCACCAGCCAGTGTGTTTTCCACAAGAACGCTAAGATCAATATCCATAGCAGCAGCCATTGAGTCAACATAAAGATTGAAATACAGTTGGTTCAAAGATATGCTGACAATATCACAGAAGTGGAAGCGGAAATAGTACTGAAATCCAGGATCAACCTCGAATTCCCATGTTACATTGAAATTGCTAGATGGGTCCTCCCCGGAATTCATCTCAGTGCAAGTACCATATACTGTTTTCGGCGCAGAATCCTCTGTGGCGTAACCGTCTACAAAGTTAACACTTGAAACCTTAGACACAAACTTAGCTAAGTTCTTCTCAAGCAGAAAATCTGAGTCAGGGTGCCAAGTTCTAGTTAGCGTATCGTTGTTAGCCGTAACAATAGGACCGCCCATGTTCACTCTACGAATGGTTTCAAAGGCCTGCAATGACAAATCCTGAAACTGCCCAGCGTTGCCTATAAACTTAGGAGTACCAGAGACCAATGTGTCCGGAACCGATATAACCTCTATGGCGTTCACAAACGCAAACGAACTACCCGATGGAGTAAACGTGAGCACTAAATCATCAGTAGTCACATTCAAAGAGTACTCTTTTACGATTCTCGAACCCTTAGCTGTGAAATCACTCAAGAGCACATGAGTTTGTGTTGAAACTGCGAATTTAGCAGAACCCATTTGGAAAGTTTGGTAAATGAAAGGATTAAAATGGAGACGAACCCAGTGACGGCCACGAACGACGGAAAATTTGTAGGTAGACACTTCGGTGAAGACTCTTGCCGTCTGGTAAATATCTGAGCCAGAGGTGCCGCTTTGGCTCGCGAGGATCTCTTTCGGAGACGTGAGCAAGTTTGAAGCGAGTTTATCGGACATGAAAATTCGACCCGTTAGGGTTGAATTATCAGGTGAGCCACAGTTGATGAGATAATTATCTTGAGGTGTGAATCCATGGCAGATACAAACTAAGATCGAAACCGTTGAAACCAAGATGAAATTTCCCAACTTTGCAATACCCATATTGACCAAAAGGGAATAAAAACCTGAAAGTTTCACAGATCGGAGAAAGAATCAGTCAAATAGATTCAAGCAATAAGTGAGACAAAGTACGGTTCTTCATATGAACTTGAAATCTAGTAAAGATAGAAACTTTCTAAGATCAAGTAAAGATCAAAGAAACCCGACAGATTTTAAGCAAAAAGACAATAAAAATCTACCTTTAAGACAAGAAATTGAGGAGAAGTAACGGTCCCATGAAAGACTGAAAGGGATCAAGCTAATGAGTAGATCAATAAACAGAAATCTAAGATTTTGAGTATTGAGAATGAATAAATTAAAGCAAACAAAACTGTACTCGTAAAAGAAAGTATATTCCAGCAAAGAACAGACTGGTTACAGGAGGTTTGATTCTTTTTTCAACTATGGAAAAACGAACTTAGGACCATAAATTTGGATTCTATCGCCAAAAGAGAAGGAGAAGAAGGAAAGATGAAAGAAGCAAAGACTATCAATCACGGCTGAAAAGGAATCAAACGAATTTTTCTGGTCGTATTTTTTTGTTCTTTTTATTTTTAATGATGTTTTGGAATGATAAAGGAACGGGAAATATGGAATTTCAAGAACGTAAATGGTTCGTCGCATTTAATTTGTCGATAAAAAAAGCAGTTTTTTACATTGAAAATTGTAAAATATGCAAAAGTTCAGATATTTTCTTTTATATATGTATATTCATATATATTTAAAGATTAGAAAATTTTATATTTTTAGTTTTATTTTCAGGTGCCTATGTTGGTGGTTTGCACTTTGCAACAATGCAATAAAGTCAACTTGTCGTTTTCTATTGGAATTTTGAAATGTTCGACAATATCAGTGAAGAAATCACTCGGTTCACTTTTCAATAGTTAAATAAATTTATTTTCTATCTATCTTATTTTATACTTTTAGTGTTAAAATAAGTGGTTTTCTGACATTTAAAATTTATTCTTTAAAAGAATATATTTTGTAAAATTCTTATCAGTTTGGTAGTTATAATGATTTACCTAATAATTCTAATATTAACAATTTAATCTGTAGATTATAAAAAAAAAGATATAGATTAGGTGTTGCTTGAAAAAAAACAATACTTTATTTTAATAATATTTATTTCTTTTTGTTTAACCCAAAGTTATAGTTTTTAATCTTCATAAGAAATACAATAATTTAGTGGTTCTAATCCTACCAAATCTGAGTGAGTATTTCCTAAAGACTTGATAACTTCTATATGTCAAAATTTTACTAAAAAACAGAAGATTAGAGCTTTATTTATGTATTTATGCATTACCTTTTCGAGCTTACAATATTGAAGAGAACGACAACATGAAGTCCAACCACTCCATTATCTAACCATGTGGAACATGACACATATCATTATTTATTAAATGGAAATAATAATATTCAATCAAAGCTCCTTGTGACATTCTATTCCATTAGAAATTAATCTTTTGCTTAAGATTTTATAAAGTTAATTTCGGTATTCTAAAATAAATTCTAATTATGATATTGTTGATAGACTCTAAGATTATAATTCAAAATTCACTAATTCTAGAATATTTCTTTAATTGATTCCAATTATAGATTTAAACCTATTAATATGATTCGAATTTAAGATTACTCGTGAATTTAAGATTCTGAATTTATTATATAAATTTACGTTCATTTTTAAAAAACTTATTTATTTGTTGGTAACAAAAACAAATATGTGTATGTGATGAGTTTGTGTGTTTGGTAAAAAACAATCCGTCAACTTTTTCTAAAGAATTAATTTATATTATAAATTATAAAATCTTTTTGGTATTTAATTTAATAAAAATAATTTATAATATACATAAAATAATAACAATATTTCATGATAACGGGTTTATAAATCTAAATGCACACATGTCTAAAAAACTAAATGAACATTGGTATAAAAATTAAAATGAATATGAGTCTAAAAACTTAAACGAACATAGATTTAAAAATTTAAATGAACGCGAGTTTAAAAACCTAAATGAACACATATCTAAAAGCCTATATGAACACTGGTCTAAAAATTTAATGAACACAGTTCTAAAAACTTAAATGAAGATGGGTTAAAAAAATTATATATAAACATTATAATGCATCAAAATCTTAATAAATAGAGACTGAAAAATATATTTCGTGTAAAACACGAGTCATCATTATAAACTGATTTTTGGTTTATCAAATATATATAAAATAAATAAATTTTTATATACAAATCAAACTATAAAATAAACAAAAAGTAAACAAATATCACATATAAATATTTTAAATAAATATAAATAACTACAATGCATATTTATTTTTCATAAAAAATATCTTCGTGATATACTATTATTATCTATCAAGACACCCCAACCTATATTAAATATTGTTTTAGTGGCTGGCAAAAATTGATAGATGTAATAGTGAAGTTTGTGAATTATATTATTATTTTTGATTAATGATTGTTAGCCCACGTCTTTTCTAAATTTTTTTTTTCTTTAAAAAGTTTGTCTTCCCACTTGTAAAACCTTGAAAGTTTAATTCTCTTTTTTTCTTGATAAAGATCTGCAAGTTAAAACTGAAAAGTTAGTTAATCTTTACTTTAAAACCAAAAGATTTTTACTTAATAGGTTAGGTTTTCTTTAATTATGTAGCTTGGACTGTTTTCTCTTTTTGACTCAGCACAGATTAAAGGTCTCAATAACCCTAGAATTTAACATATTTGGTATTCTGTATTCTTGTTATGGTCTTAGAATCATGTAACACTAAGATTAATATGACAGTTCAACTTGCGAGCTCAAGAAAACTTAGATGCTTTTAACTGTTTTTCGACGATTGCATCTATATTCAAACCGTATTTGGATGATTTCTCTAGTTTCAAATTTTTTTTTTTTATAATAATTGTTTGTATACTACATTCTTTGAATTATAAAGTTAATTCAAAAGTTTATCTCGTGATTAGTAATATTAAAAGGTTCTATAGGGATCTAACATTTGTAGACTCATTACCTCCTTGGCTCCAATTATTATAATAAAACTTGAAGTTGGAAAAAAAATATTAAGTGTTTTTCATGGGAAATTTAACATGATAAAGACTGGACAAAACATGAAATGTCTTGTTGACAATTGAGACTGAAAATTAAAGATAAATTCATGATTGTGGCATGGATCACGGATATCATTGATCAAAGCATGTCAACCAACTACCATATCCTTTGTTGAAGATACCAAAATTTGGGATAATTTGAAGAAAATTCGTTTTGTTTGCCGTAGATCACGTTTGGAAAATTATGTAGCCAATCAATTTATTTATAGACCATGGACCACGCTTAATGACCATAAGCCTAGTAGACGGTACGAAAAAAAATGACCATATAAGACTAGTCATCAACGTACTATCACATTATGAAAGTAGAACCAGCCTTTAGTATAAGTCATATAAGCCAATATTTTTGTAGATTTAAAAAACCTGCATTTCTATACAACAAAAAAAATGAGTAGAGTCTTCCATACTATTGGACAAGACCTGCACGAAATGAAAGAATATAGATATGTTTGCTTCATTGTTTGTAAGATATGTTTGAGTTTTAGTTTACAAAACGTTATTCACAATCTATATTATAGTTTCAATTTTAAATTTGATGTTATTTAACATTTCACCGGAGAAGAAAAAGTGAGATAAAGGGTCGAAATGTGGTTGAGAGAACTCTTAAGGAACAAAACTGAAATATCCTTCTAATATTACTATTACTCGAATTTGAAACCCAAAATGAACAATATATATAATTCATAGCAATGAATAAAATAATGAAGGTTAGCCACAACATGACATATATCAATCTTTCACAAAAAAATTTCATAATACTAGAAACAAATATTGAGGAGAAAAACATTCTACCAAATATTACGTAAGCTTTTGAATTATTTCCTAGTCGACGTCGGAACTTTACAGCAATTTCAACCTATGATTAGGACTGATGCTGATATTTGGGGCTTTTCGGCTGAACAATATTATAAGTTTTCATGACTTCATTGTTTTTGTACAGACTTATACACGTATCAATTTAAAATTGGATAAACATGATTTTTTTTATATAAACAGAAAAAGAAACTGATTTTTTGGCACATAATGTTAAAACTGGCCCAACTTATACTCGACTCTTACATCCAGTTTAACTTGTGATTTGTGAATATATGTATGCATTTATTAATTTGATGAACACTTAATAACCAAACCATAAAACTATGCAGAAAAAAACACTTCATAGATAATTTATATTTTATTTATGCAATTTGAAAAGAAAACTACATGTTATATATATTGGAGCAGGTGGATCGACCAATGGCAAAAAGAGTAATTTACCAATCATACTCGGTGTTGTATCGGCGGTAGCGTTTTTACTAATTTCTAAATTACCAAAAAACAATTGGGCAATTGTTGTTTAATAAAGAGAAAAAGCTAAAGATCTATCAAAAAATAAACTCATTAAAATTAATTACGTTGAAATAACGGAGACATGCGATTTCCGGCGTGAGTCCCAATTTTCTCCGGCGAGGCACCAGGAGACACACGGAAACACGATTCTCTCAAATTTTGACAAGGAAAAAGGAGAAAGAGGGAGACGGGCAACGAAAATGGAGTTTTTACAGAAGCGGAGTGTTCAAAAGAGAGAGGAGCGGAGTTCACAGATTCAAATCAAGACGACAGAGTAACCCAAGCCAAACACTAAAAGGAGATTTTGGCGAGGGATTTTCTTCAGAATGGAGCAAAGGAATTTCACATAAATCACAATACCAGACAACGAAGTCGATTAGCCGCAAAACTAGGGTTTTCAATCAAAATGAAAACACAAATCGCAGAAGTAAGCCGATAGCAGTCGAATCGAGTGCAGTAATCCTGATCATCGAATCACATCAACTGATCATTGAATCAATACATCGGGGCAATACTAACATTCCGGATGTATTAACCCACACATCAATGTTCCACCTCACCATCGGGATGTTTTTAAAATTTTATTAAAAACAATTGGGCAATTGTTGGGAAATTTTATTAATTTTAATGAGTTTATTTTTTGATAGATCTTTGCTGGGATTAAGTGGAATGTTTCAAACTTACAAATTCAACCTCGTAATTTTAGAAAACGTAAATCGCCGAAAATCATAAATGGGCCGCGTTTTAAAGCTCATTGAACGAAGCCCATTATAAAACGGCATGGAGTTCACCCACCGACTTGATGAATTGCACGTCGTCTCAACCGACAGACACCGAAGGTTCTTGAAAGCACCTGAGAATAAAAGAAAAGAAGAGAAGATCCCTGATATTTCAAGATAAGTCTTCGAGAAACTTAGAGAACTTTCGCATTCTTATCCTCTAACCTCACATACTTTCCCCCATATAAATACGCGAGGGCAGGTAGGTGTCTGACTAAACCAAAGCAAAGAGTTCAAAGCAAATCAAAACAAAAACCAAAGTTATAATCACAAAGAGGAAGTGCAAAAATGTCTTTAATTCCAAGAATTTTTGGTGGCCAAAGGACAAACGTGTTCGACCCCTTTTCTCTAGATGTATGGGATCCGTTTCAAGGATTCTTAACACCATCAGAGTTGGCAAACGCACCTGCTAAGGACGTTGCAGCTTTCACAAATGCTAAAGTGGATTGGAGGGAGACACCTGAGGCGCACGTGTTCAAGGCCGACTTACCAGGGCTAAAGAAGGAAGAGGTGAAGGTTGAGGTTGAAGATGGAAATATACTTCAGATCAGTGGAGAAAGGAGCAGTGAGAATGAAGAGAAGAGTGACAAGTGGCACCGTGTGGAGCGGTCTAGTGGGAAGTTTATGAGGAGGTTTAGGTTACCGGAGAATGTGAAGATGGAGGAAGTGAAAGCTAGTATGGAGAATGGTGTGTTGTCTGTTATGGTGCCTAAAGTGCCGGAGACGAAGCCTGAAGTCAAGTCCATTGATATCTCCGGCTGAGAGTGGGTACCGAAACTCAGATGTGTAAGACCAAGATGTGTGACGTGTGAAAAGTGTGTTGTTATTTTCCTTTTGTTTTCTTTTTTTCTGTGTAATTACTGATAATCTTGTTGTATCAAGATTAATAATGCTTAATATACAAGAAAATATCTTTGGAATTAAACAAAAAGCCTACACCGATTATTTGTAGAGCAAACTATGATATAGTCTGGTTTCGAGGACTATCCTTGATTTTTCAAAGTTTATGTCACCTCACCCGTTATGAGTTAAACCTCCGGTTTCGTCCGGTTATCTTGCTTTTTGTTTTTAGTTATGTATTAGGCAGAGATCTCATGCTCTTTTTGACTCTCTCGGAGAGATGAATCTTGCATATACTTACCGATTTTAGGATCGCATTGCAACTCTCTTCAATTTCCGTTTAGAAGCTGTGAACGGAATCTTTTCTTGTGGAGTTACCTAAGCTTGGAGAAGTCAATCTTCGATTCGCTTACCACCTTCTTTATAGAGAAGCACCGGTGGGTTAATTAGGCGTTGGAGTGTCCTTTGCTTGTTTTGCAGTGAATGAATCGGTATGCTTTCCGATTTCATTCTTCTGATGGATTTTGTGGAAGAGTAAGAGCCAACAATTTGGATTGGACAAGAATTAAGTGCTGAAGCGTGGTGATTCCGGTGGGTAGATTTTCGCCGTTCATGGTGGTTGCATGGCCGGAATCTTCTGGAGAAGACAACGACATGTGTTGGTGCAGCTAACGAAACGTTGCCACGTAGAGAGGCTGAGGCGCTTCCAGTGGTTTCTATGCCACGTTTTCTTTGTTTTCAATCTATAATGAGCTTCTGTATTGGCCAAATCTTCTCTTGTTTAATCCTTTGTTGCATGTGTTAGGGGCATACCCATATCATCAATAAAACTATAACTATGTCAAAAGTCAAAAGCTAGAATTTCTATATAATATCGACGTTAGAATTTGGCTTACATGGTACCATGAAATTGAAATATATCAAAATAAAATGCATATTGGAATATTTAGTAATTTTCCCGTTGCTGAACGAATGCCAATTAATTCCTCGCTGGAAAATAAACAGGCCAAAACTCTAAAATAATATTCTTTGTCAATTTCAACTTGGTTTCAAAATACTTTTCCTAAGAGGATCAGCCACATTCTTTTCGGATTACACAAATTCTAGTGATAAATAATCCAGTTTCCATCAAGCTTCTTTTCACATTGTGTCTCATCCAAACGTGTCTATTCTTTTCATCCTCTAGGTAATTCAACAAGCTTCCAAGTGTGGTTATACCTGATTGCATCAACCTCACTGTCAATTGCTTCTTACCAAATTAAATCATACACTGACTCCAAAGCTTCATAGAAGAAAATTTCTTTTCTATGAGAGATAGAGAATACGAGTTATTCATTCGGTTCATTATCTACAATAAAACTGACAAAGGAATCAGATTCAAAGTCTGATACAATCCTAACTCTCTCACTTCTTCTAAGTTACTGCATCAATCCTTTCTAAACTACATTTAGATGATTACTTGATTTTGCAGGTTTGGCTTTATCTTTGAAAAGAAAGATATCTTCAAAGAATTTTTGATTTACTTGATTCCATGACATATCCTAATGTCCTTGAGCTTGAATCAAACATTGAGCAACTATACATTGAACTGCTCATTCCAAAATCTGCAAATACTTATCAAGACATGGATACCCCACAATTGATCCATACAGTCTTTACAAGTTTCTTGATTTCAGAATAGTTTCTGTCTCTTGGCGTTATTGGTCCATGATTGATTGAACCAGAAGCTCCGTCGAGCTTTACCCAAATCGATCGTTGATCCGGGAAAACGTAGGCTTCTTTTCTCTCTTACTGAAACGAAGAAACACAATCCAACGACAACGTGAAACGGAATCTTCGGAAAGACTCACATATGAATACACCGGTAGCGATAACAGCCAAGATTGAAGACTGTTGTCTTTTGGTCTCTTCTCACTCTCTTTCTCCTTGTTTCTTAGCACCAATCTTTCCTTTATTTGTTAACTTCAGACACATTACCGGTGTGGTAATTGCAGTAGCGGTTTCTCTTGTCGCAGTTGTGTGCATCACTATATGTTTAGTGAAACTTCGCAAACCTGAGCCGCCGGAAACCTTGACCACACCTACAACCACAGGTCTATATATATATATATATATACTAAGTCTCTTGATGTATTTGATATAGTTTGTGTGTATATATAGAGTGATAATATTTGATCCATTGGTTCTAAAGATGATCTTGACTAATCTCTATATATTCCAGAGATGTGACTAGTTAAAATGTTTTGATAATAGCCGCTAATATGGGGACTGGGTTGTCCCATCCTTCTATAAACGGACAACAAATGAACAACGACTCAAACCAGCCTACAAATGAAGCGGACATGGAAGAGATCAACGACCTGATTAAAGTAAACCAGTCTTATGTAGTGCGATCACATTAAACATCATGTGAAAATTAAATTTGTTTCCTTGTATTGAATATGTTTCTAATGATTGATTGACATTTTTGTTTCTTTTTCTCTTTGTAAGATTTTGATTTTTCTAGTCCGGATTGGGTCATGTATTCGCAACAATATAAACATATATACATATATGTGTGTGTAATCTCATATTGTCATTTCTTTATTGGTTTCCGGTTGAAAGATTCACGAGAGAGTATCCATATAAATAAAGAGTTACAGTGACATTTTTGTGCATTTTGACTTGGTAAGAATTCACCAGCTCAAAGAAGAAAAGGTCAACGGTGGCTTTACACAAATGCTATACATATAGTGATATATATACTCATCTTCGGATTACTTCCACAAAATATCTTTTTTGGGTGTACAATTATTAATATTTAATATTTCAAAATATCAGTCCAATTGCATCTCCTTTTTGTATTTAATATAGATTTTCCGAATTTAAAATATTATTTTGGGTGGAAATCACTCTCCATGCAAATTAAGCACTTAATATGATAAAATCTTTTTTGATTTTAATGATCAAATTTTGAGACAAAGAGCACAAGTCGTCTAGTGGTAGTGGTTACTTTACAATTTTCAAGCATCGGGGTTTAATCCTTCCCTCATACAAGTGAAAGAAAAAATACATTTTAGGGTGTGTGTTTTGGTTATGGATCAGATTTTGTCGATCCAATTATTGTTAGAAAAAAGAATAAGGTTGACAAAAAAAACTTTAGATAGAAATATGTATAATTTACGCTTTTAGGAACAATAGATATCGTAAAGATTTAGGAAAATATTTTTCATTCTTATGCATATGAGGGTCACATCCTTATATACACATACATAAATTGGTTATAACCTAATAATATATTAAACTATATATTTATATCATATGACTCAATATGGCCTAATATCCTCGACAAACTCATATGTGGTAACACATGAGATTGAACAAGTTTTCAAAGTATTGGCTTTTTGGATCAATCAAGCATTATGGAATTTGCGGAGATCCATCAAACAAGATCGGGATTAACAACATGTGTTGCTTCAGTAGTAGTTGTAGATGGTTCGGTCCTCATTGTAGAAGAGGTGAACTAAAAGGATACAAATTGTAGAAAATTGTAGAAGACAATAGAGACAAAGTAAAATAGAAGAAGTACTAGACTTGAAAATAATTAATAGATAAGAAAAAAAAACCAATTTCTAGATCAAATCTTTGGAGTGAACTTGATTCCGTGAGTAGAAAATATTAAGAGAGATTATAAATGTAGCCTCAGTAGTAGTAGAAGGCTCATTCATAAAGATTTGGGAAAATGTTTTCCCTTTTATTCATATGACAGCCACATACTTATATACACATACATAAATCGATTTTAACCTAATAATATATTTAATCTATACATTTATACCGTATGCCCCAATAGTTATCAAAAGCTCTGCCTAATCCTATGAATTAGAATTGATTCTCTATTGTATTTATGAAGTCAATGTGTTCATACAAATAACTGACTATAACCAACTAAGAACTATATGAAATTAGATGAGGTCTTCTAGTTTTTCATTTTGTTTAAATTAAGCTTATTTTTATATATTCTAATATCATGTGATATATAGTTTCTTTTTTGGAATGTGCATAAAATTTACAATTTTTTATTTATTAATATGACCAAATGACTAGACTATTAAATTTATGAAAAGGGAGTTGGTTAAAAAATTATAAATCCATTATGGAAGAACCAAAAAAAAAAGACAAACACTATTATCATTTTCATAATCGCTACTTGTATTGTGGGACAATATTATAATTTCCTTCATTCTTTGTAATTACAAATGCAATAAGTTTTTGTACGAAAAAAAAAATTAATGCAATAAATAATTTTTATATTTTGCCTTTAAGCCTCTATGAATCTAAGAAAAGGAGATTATCTTCGTCATGCAATTGACCCATGGTGTAGGTAGGCCTAAATCATAAATGGGCCACAGTAATTAAAGCCCATATAGACGACGTCGTTTAACTCTCAACTCCGAAACTTCTTGAAAGCACATGAAAGATAGAGAAGCGACTTTTAAGAACCAGAACGCAGTAAAGCAAGAAGTTCCCTGAGTTTTCAAGAAACATACAGAGCTTTCTCTATCTTATCCTTTACTCTCTCCTCTTCTCTCCTTATATATACGCGAAGTCATGAAGACTTCCAAATCAAACAAAGAGCAAAAGAGTTCATAGCAAAGCAAAACAAAAACAGAGCAAACTCTAAACAGTAGTACATAACCATAATGTCTCTAATTCCAAGCATTTTTGGTGGCAGAAGGACAAACGTGTTCGATCCATTCTCGATGGACTTATGGGATCCGTTTGAAGGTTTCTTAACGCCATCAAATGCGCCTGCTAAGGATGTGGCTGCGTTTACAAGTGCTAAAGTGGATTGGAGGGAGACACCAGAGGCTCATGTGTTCAAGGCGGACTTACCGGGACTGAAGAAGGAAGAGGTGAAGGTTGAGGTCGAAGATGGAAACATACTTCAGATCAGTGGAGAGAGGAGCAGGGAGAATGAAGAGAAGAGTGACAAGTGGCATCGTGTGGAGCGGTCTAGTGGAAAGTTTATGAGGAGGTTTAGGCTGCCAGAAAACGCGAAGATGGAGGAAGTGAAGGCAAGTATGGAGAATGGTGTGTTGTCTGTTACGGTGCCGAAAGTGCCGGAGAAGAAGCCTGAAGTCAAGTCCATTGATATCTCCGGTTAAGACGGGACAATCAAATCGAAAATTGTGTGATGGTGTGATTTTTCTTGTTTGGTCCTTGTCTTGTAATGAGAATCTTGTTGTATCAATATAAATAAAAGTTAATAAGAGTGTTTTGAAATACAAGATTTGGCTTTGCAAAATATACAATTTCATTGTGTTTTGGCTCTACAAAACTCATATATTTAGTCATGTGGAAACAAAACTCATATATTTAGTAATTTTTTCTTCTCTAAACAAAGTATAATTTATTTTAAAAAAAAATCTTTCAAATATAAGTGTTTTAAATAAATTTAATGAAATTTTTTTATAGCTATCTGTCATCAATTGAAAGGATTAGCAGTAGTAACCAATTTTATAGGTAGATATTATTTGACTTATACATATATTCCGCTAATATAATTGATAGCTAAACGTGGTCACAGTTGAAATGTTGGAAATACCTGCCATTTTTTCTTTATCAATATCGTCTAATACATAAAAACCAGTATAGCAATAATTTCTTAATACAATTGTACAAAGAGAAGAACGATCAATTAAATAACCAACTTCAACGTTTTAGCCAAATAAAATACGAACTAATTAAAGTTCAAATAAAATAAAATACCAACTAATGTTTGAACAAACCAATTTAAGTAAATAACAAATCAACTTTAACCTCTATTACAACTTATATCAAAAAATACCATGTTTGCACACAAGAAAGTTTATCTTTGTACTTGAACAAAAAAAAAAAAAAGTTTATCTTTGTGCAATAAAATAAAATTAAACCAAATAAAAAGACACTACCTAATTGTTTTCTTTCATTTAGGTGGTGTCTTTTTATTTGTTGGTTTAATTTTATTTCATTGCACAAAGATAAACCTTCTTGTGTGCAAACACTTATTAATTTTCCGTATGTATATTGATTATAATCAATATTTATTGCCGATCCTCTAAGAGTTTTTCTAACTCTTTCAGCAAATAATGGTGGAAACCCATCTATAAACTTAAGACTTCCAATGAGCGTAATTACACTTTGGTAATTCCATTATTCGTGATAAGAAAACATTTTTATACCATCTAAAAGATGTTAATGTTTTACACCTAAGATTTTGGAGTAAAGTTCTGATGGTTTCACTATTATCGGATCATCTTCCTGAAAAATGTTCTATAATATTGAAAACTAAAGTATATACTGCATTTTGAACATTTGTTTCATTTTCTTGCTTAATATTATTTAATGTTTTTGATTTATTATCTTCTGTTAGATAATTTTCCCACCCTTTTAATTGGCCAGTAAATCTCACAGTTATCATTTGTGCTACTTTTTTTTCATCATTACCATTTGCCTTGCAAACGGTAGAGTACATACACATTCTATGTACTGTATTATAAATTTATCTATCTATAAAACCATCTATGTTCCATTCATAGATTACCTTTCCATTATAACTATTGGAAATAACATATTTCTGTTCTTCTATTAAAATATCTTGGGGAGTCGGTCTAGGATAGTAATACATCCTTTGCGTTGGCTTATCCGCATATTTATTTGAAATTTTATTTATTTCGTTGTCTTCTAAATTTAATGGATTAATTTTTTAATCTTTAAATTTTTTTATCTAGAAGTTTTTCTAATTCACCTTAGACTTTTTAATTTAAAGTCTTTTATTTCTAATGGTGGTTGAATACTAGGTGTAGCAACCTGTTTTCCTTTCTCAATATATTTTTGAGTTTGTATTTCTTCTATTAATTTATTAATTCTTTCATTAAGAGATATTACTTGTTCTCCTAATATGATCATATATATATATATATATATTAGCATAATTTTGTTGTTTTAACATTAATTTAAATGTTGTGCTGTTATTACAGCTGTTTCATTTTCAAATAATTTTGAATGCATTAAAATAGACTGTTTTATCTTCTTTTTCAATTTGAAAAGATTGTTGTGGTGATAAAACTGATTTTATTATAGGACCATTTATTAATTTATAATCCTTTTCTAAGACTAAAATATATGGTTTTATATGTTTTGCCATGAACCAAGGTACAAAAGATATTATCTTATTGATTTTAGAAAGATCCTCATAAAATTGTTCTTGTAATATATTTCTTTCTTGTGGTTTAATGTTATTAAAACCATTCTCTAAATTTTTCCCATCTGGGTATAAAGAATTCATTTTGAATCTTTTTTCTTGCGGATGATCCCCGACTAAAATCAATTTTTTCACTATTCATTTTATAAAATTCTTGTTGGAAAATCCATTTCGGATTGAGTCGGATCTATATTCGAAAATGTATTGACTATACTATCATCGTCAATTTTTATATTATTTACTCTTATCTGGGATGTTGATGCCCTAGATGGAGATATGGGTTTTTTATTTTCTCCTATTTGAGAAGTTGATGCTCTAGAAGATGATGTTATTATATAGTTTATTGGTGAAATATATGATGAATTTGATCTTGACAATTTGTCATATTTTGATATTTTGTTTGTTTGTTGTCTTAAGTTGTTAAAACTTATTTTTACATTCCCGTCATTGAACTGTTCTATTTCAGTAACTTCATTGTGCTTCGTTTTAACCTAAATGATAGGCTAAACACCTAAGAATGTAAGACTATTCCATAATTAATTATGAAAAGATAAGTCGGGTATCATTAAAGACCATGATTTAACTCTTAAAACTATGGTTAGATGTATGATAAAATAGGAGATATATCTACTCATTGCAAATATAATGTTTTGAAAACCTCAGGAAGGATTTCTATGGTTGGACCATGATAAATCCACCATTTACAGAACCAATTTGGTATATGTTGTTCGAAAACATGCGAACAAACTTTAATAAACCAAGAATGTTTCTTGTTTTCATTTTCGTATAAAAATACTTTAGAAAAACTTTCAAGGTAATCCCAGTAATTATATTTTATAGGGATTTTTAAGTGAGGGTGAATATAATCTGAATCCTTCATAATGCTAAGTCCCCACTCCTCAGCAGCTATTACTTTCTTTATGATAATTTTTGAGAAATTATAAATTTCTTTTGAATTGGCTGGATAAAAATGATTAATCTCAGCCGATTTTAGAGACAGAAGTATTGTCTCATAATGCATTCTAGGCTTATAACTAAGTGTTAGGCCTGATGATTTTTAAAATATATTTTCATCAGATGCCATGGATCTTTTTTCCATTTTAAATCGGAATATTCTAAGAGAAGTATAATTTTGGGTTTTTATTATAAACTTCATTTTCTTCATTAGTGAGGGCTTTCGAATATGAGTTTTTGGATTGGCTATTTTGACTAGTCTCATCTTCTTTGGATTTTATAAAATCCATAAATTCTTGGTATCTTGGATGGTTTGGATCTATTCCACTATTAGTGGTTGATCTTGTAATGTTTTGGGCTATAAGCCTTTTATTGTCATGTTGAATGAGGATATTACCTAGGCCCAAATGTTGTCCTCTACCCATTGGGTTTCGGCCTCCTCTTCTTCTCTCTTTATTGGGAGGTTTGAAGCACAAATTACACTTACATGACAAATTACATTTACATGACAAATTACACTTTAACTAATACCTATTCATGCATGCAGTCAAAGGAAAATAGTTGAGCGTGAGTTATTTACCTAAACTCATCTTTTTGTAATTGCGGTTAGTCTCAATACCAATTTAATTCGTACATAGTTTTTCTTCTACGTTTTCTGCTTTAATGTTGATTACCTCTTATAGAGACTTTGTTAAAGCTGTTTCTATCATAAAGAATGTAATTAGTCATGATTTAATTCATGAAGTATTTAGAGATTTAAGATTAGTATAATTCGAAATTCACTAATTCTAAATATTCTTTTAATATTCCTTTAATATGTTTGTGGCGATGAATTTAAAACATATAATATTTAGTTTGTGGTGATGAATTAAAAAAAATTAATTGAAAGATTGTGCATAATATGTCATGCCAAATCATAAATTGTATCAACAAATATGGTTTGAATTCATGTCATATTCATTTCAAATATCTTATTAATATTTATCTCCATCAATTAAACAATATAATTTTTTGAAATATGAACAATCTTATTAACTTTTTAATGGCATTCCTTAAATTAATATTGTTAATCAAAAATATATAAAACTGATTTAAACTACCTTAAAAATCGATTATTATGAACACGTGTCTAACTAACAATTTTAATGAACACTATTCTAAAACTTAAATGAATATGAGTTTAAAAACTTAAATGAACATGAGTCAAAAAACCTAAATGAATATGAATCTAAAAACTTAAATGAACATAGATATAAAATTATAAATGAACACAAATCTAAAAACTTAAATAACACGTGCACTACAAGAAAAAAATTGTATTATTACATAATATTTCGTCACAATAACACATATTTCATCACAATATAAAAATATTGTTACAAATTTGTGATGATTTGTAAATGATTACAATACAAGTGTCACAAATGCATATTAGTAACAAAAACGTCACAATATACTCGTGACGAATAAATCTAGTAACAATTTCGTCACACATTGTTACGGAATAGAGCCATAATGATTTGTAACAAATAATTTTCGTAACAAAATTGTTTATAAAACTTCACAAATTATTACTAATATTCATAGTCACAATACATTTGTCACAATATGTCATTTTTTTGTAGTGGTCTCTAAGAACATAAATAAATTTGAGTCAAAAAATCTGAATAACAATATTGCTTGAATTCCTGCATATTCATCTCAAAATATGTATATTTATTTCCTTTAAAATTTTGAGTATTTTAGATTTTGTTATTTTATTTTTACTAAAAATTATAAATTTATAGCAAAATGCACAAGTCTTAAATTTAAAAGCTAAACAAACACGTGTCAAACAAACTAAATGAACATGGATTAAAAAAACTTAAATGAACATGTGTCTAAAAACTTAAATGAACACGGATATAAAAATCTAAATGAACGTACACAAATCTATGAACCTAAATAACCATGTGTCTAACAACCTAAATAAACACGAGTCAAATAAATTATGTAATGCATCAATATCTTAATAAACATGGATCCAAAAAATATATTTTGTGCATAACACGAATCATCATTATAAATTAATTTTTAATATATTAATTATATGTAAAAAATAATAAATTTTCATATACAAATCAAACCATAAAATAAATAGAAAACAAACAAATAATATATATATATATATTAGAGATAAATATAAATAACTATAAATATATATATTTAATTAAGATATTGATGCATTACATAATTAGAGATAAATATAAATAACTATAAATATCACATATACATAATTATAATAGGATTAGATGAATGTGATATATATTGTATTCAAAATCAAAAGATATGGAATTTTAGTTAAACCTTTTGTAGGCATAAGTTTTATCTGTCAATGTTAAACCACTTTTTCAATAAAATAGAATGAAAACTAAAGAAACATAAAAATTTGTGATATGCAAATTATAACCTGAGAAAAAAAATGTTTTATTAAATTTATGAATACACAATGTTCATCGACTTCCTCTGTATTTCATCTTAGAAGATTTTTATTTTTTTTATTTAAAATTATGATTTGAAAATTCAATTTGCATAATTTTGAAACATATTTTGTTTTACTTCTTATATTTTGTCATATGATTCGAAAATGCTAGATTTTAGTTTTTTTTTCTTCTTTTTTAATATGATGTTTCTCTTTTTTTTACTTCATTTATGAAGAAGTTTTGTAATAGTGTGATACAAATAAATAGAATGATAGTATATGGACAGATTATAGAAATTTGTCTTTTCTTTTCAAACTTTTTTGTTAGTTAAAATTATTGTAAATGTAATGATTTGATGCAAGAAAAAACACAAAAGTGGATAAAAATTTAGGGAAATCAAGGATCACCATTACATAAACAATGATGATAAAAGAACAACGATCAAGGAAACTGCTCTAATGAGCATAATGCAAAAGTAACGATCAACATTACATAAACAACGTGAATCCAAAAACTAAAATCATAATAGGAAACTAAATATAACGAAACTGAAATTAAAGTTGTAAGTCATTTTTCTTCAACGAAAATCAAACTTCTTCTAATTTCTTGTTCAAAGCTTCTTGAGCTTCAATATTCTTATTCACTTTCATTTCTTTCCACTCATAAGCATCTTGTAACCAGATCTTCTTTGAAATCATCACATTTCACGTATGTGAGAATGTTAGCTTCCACAAGGTTTGAGATGACACACTGTTCATGATGAGTGACAACTACAGGGTTCATCAAACCCAATAACTCATCAAACTTATCATTATCAGACTTGGCTTGATCTTTAAACTCAGCGACATTATCCTCATTCTTTGAAGTCTTCAAATCACCATATTCAATGGACGTTTGATAGAATTAGTCATGATAATTCTGGTTTGAAAAAACTTTACGTGAATTTGTCTTTATTCCCTCTAGAATGAAGACACTAAGGAAAAATATTTCGAGCAGGAGAAACCTTAAAATCAGCAACTACACTAATGAATAAATGAAAGTGCTATCTTATTTGTTAATTTTACCTTCTAATTTTAAGAATTTAATTGTATAATTTTTTTTTTTTTTTTGCGGAGTTGCTCTCAGTCTGGTGGTTAGGATGATCCAGCTAATGACTTGGCACCCATGTTCGATTCCTACTGCTGCATTATGGTAGCTTAAAAAAAAATTATTAGGATGGGCTTTAGGCTATGGATCGAGCCTTGTCGGTCTAATATTGACAAAAAAAAAATTGTATAATTTTTAAAATCATATAATTTTACATGGATTTTTAAGTGTTATAAGAATTTCAAATATTACAGAAATTAATATATAAGATTTTCTGTTTTGAAATTAGTCTGATTGAGGCCCATTAATATAGCCGGTATAGAAAAACATGCATGACGTTCACGCACCGACGTAATGAATTGCATGTCGTCTCTTATACATCGATACCGAAAGTTCTTGAGGTATCTAGTAACGACGCGTCATTACTAACATTATTGAGAAATCAAAAGTTCCTTAATTTTTCAAGAAACTTGAAGAACGTTCTCTTATCCCGTACTCTCTGCCATTCTTTCTCCGTATATATATATTGCGATCGCACCAATGTACCTCAATCGACAGATACAGAGAAATAAATCAATACAAAACAAACCAATCGCGACTGAGTTCAGAAAACATGTCTCTAATTCCTAGCATTTTTGGTGGCAGAAGATCGAACGTGTTCGACCCATTCTCTTTGGACGCATGGGATCCGTTTGAAGGTTTTTTGACGCCATCAAATGTGCCTTCGAAGGACATGGCAGCGTTCACAAGCGCTAAAGTGGATTGGAGAGAGACGCCTGAGGCACATGTGTTCAAAGCAGACTTACCGGGGCTGAAGAAAGAAGAGGTGAAGGTTGAGGTTGAAGATGGAAACATTCTACAGATCAGTGGGGAGAGGAGCATTGAGAACGAAGAGAAGAGTGACAAATGGCACCGTGTAGAGCGCTCGAGTGGAAAGTTCATGAGGAGGTTCAGGCTTCCGGAGAATGCGAAGATGGAGGAAGTCAAGGCCAGTATGGAGAACGGTGTGCTGTCGGTTACGGTGCCAAAAGTCCCGGAGAAGAAGCCTGAAATCAAGTCCATTGATATCTCCGGTTGAAAGGAAAAGGCGGAATGTTGTGGTTTGAAAGTGATGTGAAGAATAAAAAGAAAGAAAAAAATCTGTGTGACTTTTCTTTGGATGGTTCGTGTATCTTGTAATCATGAATGGGGTTGTATGAAATCTTAATAAAAGAGTGTTTTTAAAAATACATGTTCCCAACGATAGTTAAGATCCATCATGCAACTTTTTTTGGAAATAAGCATAAGTGGACACACACAGCACACATGAGTAGATCGATTTCTCCTACGTCCTAACGAGTTTTAGTAAAGTAACGTTTATAAGCTGAACCTGCTAACCTGACTATGTTGTTTTAACATTTTGTTGTGGCTGTGAGTCGCCGAGGACAAGGGTTCTAAGCAGTGGCATTTGGCTCTCAAGATATTCCCGTTTTGTCAGGATTCTGTCTGCGGAGCAATCATGTTCCTGCACATGTGGATAGAACAATTGAAGAGATCAGTTTTAGTCTCTCCCAATCCGTTGCCTGGAAAAAGGGGAGAAAGATAAGAACCTCGCCGGTTGAAGCCGACATTAGAGCCAGAAGTGTCACAGTTGCTGTTTGGTAGTCCGTCAAAGTCTTGTATGCAGATTCATCAAGTTTATCCTGCAAGGTAGAAAATGACGTTGTTGACTACCTATGGAAAAGACCGATGTATAATACATAGTGACCAGACCGGACTGTGTTTGGGTTGTGCAGTCACACTGTAGTAATACCTTCAAGTGTGAAATAGCTGCAGCAATAGCTCTACCAGGGGCTTGTAAGGCCTTATTGTGCAGCTGTCAACAATCATTTTCCAACTATAATTAGAATTCTGAAGGTTCAGCACAAAAATATAGTTTGCATGAACGTAGATGTGCACCTTGATATAAAGGAGAGAGACAACTTTAGCGAGAAGTGCAATAGGGTCTGATTCGGTAGAAACATGAGATATTAAGTCCTACGAGCACAGAAAATATAGCCATCAAAGGTTATAGAAAGCAGTGATGGGATTTCAATAATTAAATCAAGGATATGGTCTCCTACACACCTTACGGTATGAATGTAGGAGAGTCCTTTCCAATTTTTTGTCAAGCTTTTTCAAGACCAATCCACTGTATAAGAAGAGTGACATACTGTTCAAATCTGGTGAAAATGAAGCAAAGCTTGCTTCAGAGATTCCTCATAAGTATAAGGATAATTATACCTTTCCTCTGCTAGATCTCTGAGCGTGGTCATGAAAGTGTCTACCCGCTGGAACAAGAATAATCTCATCAATGGAGCTTAAATCTTAATTTCACTAGAAGAATCAAAGTGAAACCACCTTTTAAGGGGGTTATTAACTAGGTAGCAGAAAATTGGTCAAGCTAAAAGGTTATGTAATAGTGGGAAGCCTAAGGTATAAAATGGTTATTCTCTGACTCCGTAGATATATGTTCACATCCATAGCCTTGTCTTGATCCCTAACACTGACTATAATTCTAACAAAATAAAACTTTGGCTGTATATCAACATGGTTTAGCCACAGGAGGCTGAGGACGCGAGATGGCAGTACAAAAAATATAGTCAAGCACTTTTTCAATTCAACAGGCAGTATGTTTTAAACTCTTAAGAAAATCTAGCCATAACGAAGATCTAACCTTTCCTTCCAATGCCTCAACTAACGCAAGAGCCTTTTTCAAGAATGAACCGTTGAGATTTTTAGCCTGCCCCAAAGGAAAAGGAAACATGAGAGAAACAAAAATTGGCTGGCACTATTCATGAAAAAAAATGGGCAACAATAAAGAACTAAGTTAGATTAGTAAATTAAATTTTCATACAAGGGCCGTTCTTTCGGAAGAATCAAGCAAAACAGGTTCTTGAGTTTCAGAATCTCCAACTTCAATACCATTCTTCAGTTTGTTGTGGATATCCTGTTTTCATAATCGAAGCTTAATTAGATACATTAAGATGAAGGTGACCTACGAAACTCTACTTTATTTTTGACATACCAAGCCATGAAGAAGGGTATCAGCAATAGTAGCTGCCGTTGTTCTGAGCAGGTGCCTATGTAAAACAACCTAGGGCCAGAAAAAAAGAACCTATTACACACTAGTTTCTTTAAGTAGCAAGTGTGGCTTGCAAAATGGAGTGAAAGTACTTACTGAAGTCGATTGGTCATCTTCAAAAAGCTCTAGTGCTTTTTCGTACAGTTGCATATTTAGGAAAGACTGCCAAAAGGGACAAAAAAAATAAGGTCACGAGATACTATCACGTGATAATGGTGAGTAACATCTCCAAGATGAGAAACACAGGGAAGACATTGAATGTACTAAGGAAAAATAAAATAGTTAAATCAGCTGGTTCAACCTCATCAATCTTTTTCTGCAGATCATCAATCAAGCGCCTCATTCTATCTGCATTTTCTGTGAAGATTTTCTTTCTTCTCTCCTTTAATGAATTAATGAGCATAGGTTTCATATGATCAGCTAAATGCTTCAGAATTGAATCTGGGTTCTCAGTACCTGCCAGAAACCCCATATCTTATGTCACATGGACACAAAATTCATTAACAACATAATTCTTTATGCATTAGATATAAAGAACATATTTTTTATGCATAGATGATAAAGAGTTCTCAGATATACCGTCATCCTCAAATTCAGGCACAGAGTTGACGATCTTTTCCATCACCCATGTGTCTGGTGGAATAACGTTATTACTTTCTTGCGCCTTAACCGACTCTTTCTTGCCTCCTGCTTTCGTATCTAACTTCTGAGACGACGATGAATCCCTGCCTTTCTTATGGTTCCTCTTAGATTTTGGACGGGTGTCCTCTTCATCATCTAGAACAGTTTCAACAGTAGCTGTCTTCATGCTGACAGATTTTCCTTTTTTCTTCTTTGACCCTTTATCTGGATTTGCAGGTATGCTTTCTGTAGAATCCAAAGATTTGCTTGGAGGATCTATCATACTAGCAGTAGAAGCTTGGATGCTAAAAGCTTCTGCCTCTTTCTCAATTTGATCATATATGCCCTAAAAATTAGTAGGTCAAACTAAGGCATAGTTCAGCTAGAGAAACCAATGGGAAAGGCAAACAGGTTGCAAGGAAATTACTAATAATATTCCACTAAATATGTTTACCTTGATGAACCCACTGCTTAGGACATAGGATTCACCCAGGATAAGTGCTTTCTCAGCCTGATTGGCAAAATGAATCAGCAATTAGTTGCAAAAGACATTTATTAGTCATCAAATTTGATCAAAATTCCACCTTGAGAGCTGATTGGACGGAGGGACAAAGAAGCAACATCTTGTTTGCATCCTGTGATGCGAATGATGAAGGTAATACAGAGAGGGAGTCAATCCTGAACACAGCATCAAGGGTTTTCAGTTCTAATGGATGTAGTGATACAGACAACATAACACAAGCAAACAAACACCATAGATAATCTTACCAACTGTTTTGTTCAATAGCATCCTCGGTTGCAGAATCCAGCATTTCGATCATTGAGGAGTGAATAAATACAGCAGCTAAAGGTTTACCATCTGGATATCTAGACTATACATGCCATATAACACATTATAATAAGTAAAAAATGAAAGAAGCAACGTAACACCTATTCTAGCTAGACCCCATAATATATTTTCACAAAACAAGTACGCTATACTAGCATGATATCATACCTGTAAGAACTGCACGGCTTGAGAAACACCTAGCTTCTGCATGGTCTCATAAGGAATAAAGGAATTCTGCAGGAAAACAGAAAAACTAAGCCATAATTCCATTGATTCACCATATCGTTAAGAAAAAATAATTTACAGAACATAATAAAACTGCGGTATGGTGAAGTTTATTATAGTATTTTTACCACAACCAACTGATGAAAAAATTGACTCATACGTAAGGACATGTGAAATTGATGACCAAACCTGTGAGAAAAAAGAGTCCACACATTCCTTTTGAGCAATTGCAAAAACCTGCCACCAAAATACAAGTAAATCTAATGAATGGTAACTGAACATGGGAAACAGAAAGAATAGAAAGATTGCTCTCATAAATTTTGGAGACTGTCACAAATTAGTAACAGAATAGTAAATCCTTTAGTTGCCAGAAACCCAAAAGATTAGAACTCTATGACATACACTAGGAATCCAATGGGTGCCAGCACGCAGTGAGCCAAGCATCTCCTCTTCCTTCAACAATCGGTTAAATATAGACTGAAAAAATGAATTTTCAATAGCAACACCACTGGCTCCATTCATTTCTTGTACTAACTGTTGCAATGGAGCCCACAATGCCGACAAATTGGAGGGGACAAAGATACCCCTGGCAGCACCTCGGACCATAGCGGTCACACGTGCTACATAAGCAGGTGTATATAACTGTCCTCCTTCTAGCCTTGCGTTCACCTTAAATAGATTAAAATATTAAAAAATTAATCCACAGATGTAAAAACTCTCATTACTTAAATCACGCACTGGAATGCTCAAAGGAGAAGCACCATTACCAAAGTTCCAAGTCGAGGCTCTAAAACAGATTGCACCAACTCAGAGCCAACCTGTAACTGACCAGCAAGTTCGGCTATAGCAATTTGGCTGCATTCTTGGAGCCTCTCGTTGATTTCTTCTGCAATTGAATCCCAATATTTTTGTGATATTATTTCTCCCTGGACAAGCATTAGCCCTGGATCATTCAAGACCACATCTTGTGCTTGCTTCTCCACATGATATAAATCAACACCAATTGTATCTGCCAAATCAATGACGGAGACACGGCCCAATTTACTGATCTCGCGAGAAATTTCATTCCTCAATTGCTCCTATGAAAAATCAAGAGGAACAATTAACAAAAGAAATCATCTGCACCAAAACCTTCGCAACTTTCAGCAAAAGCTCGATGAAGCAAATTGACTTCATTTTTCGATTAACTTCCTCATGAAACAAGCAGAGTTATCAGTGTTCACCCCATTAACACATTACTCACATCATGATGCAATCTCTGCGATGATTCTTAAAGAGTCTAATTCATACCGGAAATTTCTCACAAAACAAACAGACAAAGAAAAAAAGAGAGAAAAACAAATTAGAATCTACACCTGAGTGATGTATTCTTTTCCACTGACGGTGTGAAGTAGATCGAAGTCTATAACGCCAAGCTCCTGGAGCTTCTGAACCAATTCGACAACATTTCGATCCGATAATCGAACGCTTGACTTCACCTGTTGAGCGAACTCGAACTGGCGCTGCAATTCCAACAATTCATCATCCATCTTCCTCAACTTATCGCTGGAATTTCAGATCACAAATGATATCGTCGATTCAAGGACTCGTAGAATTTTTCCGTCAGTTATACTCAGATTTTTCTCCGCAAGATTGCTATTTTCAAACACCGCATTAAGTATCTTTCCTCATCGAGTTTACTGGCTAAACCAAAATTATAATAACCGGACCGACCGGTTCTCGGTACAATCTAATTTATAATAAGTTAGGGTTTAAAACTTAAACCAAAGAAACCCTTCTTCTTCGATACCTTCTTCCCTCCTCTAATAGTCCGAGGAGGTCTGCAAATCGTCGGTGTCTTCAGTTCTTCTTCCGTCTGTTTAACTAGTCTTCTAGTCTGGTAAGGAATCGTCTCTTCATCTAGCTTCCTCGAAAATAGGTTTTTCGTCTTCTCTATTTCTGTGTCGATTCGTGTTATCTCTGTTTCTTTTTGTTTATACATTGTATTTAAGTGTGAGATAACAAATATTGTAGAATTCAAAGAGCTAGCTTTTTTTTTGATAAACAAAATTTCTGCACAGAATGTTGTTCAGAACGATCCAAACATATAGTTTTTTTGTCAATATACTTAGTGTTGAGCTAAAAGCGGTTGTTTTTTCTTTGTCCTCAGTTCTGTTCTTAAGCAAAGTTTAGAACTGGTCTGAACAGTAGCCTGTTGTTATATTTGTCTATTTTTGTTTCCAGTGATAGAATTCAGAAACTGTACAATTTGACAATTTCAGTTTAGGACCAAAGACGCTTACTTTCGTAAAACCCTTGTGTGAAGAAGTATCAGAGCAATGGAAATTGATAGAGAAGATGGCAGAACGCCGAATCAGCTGAGACCTCTTGCTTGTTCTCGTAATATCCTTCATCGTTCTCATGGCTCTGCTAGCTGGTCACAAGGTACTTGTTTCAGCCTCCATGTTTTTGTTTTGTTCGATTAGCTATGTCAAAATCTCTCGATGGCCCGACATCTTCTAGTCTTTTTTGAATGGGATTTCAAGTGGGTATGTTTTTCGTTTTTCTTGTAGGGGATACAAAAGTTCTAGCTGCAGTTTACGGACCTAAAGCAGGAACAAATAAGAACGAGAACCCTGAGAAGGCATGTTTTGAAGTCATATGGAAGCCTAAAACCGGGCAGATTGGTATATTCAATGCGTTTAGTTTAATCATGCCTGGATCTTGTTTTGTTTCTTAAATCTGTGGTACAGGGGACTCTGTATATTGTTGGGTAGGACATAGATTTGTCTGACTAATTTTTCACTTTGCATACTTTTAGGAAAAGTTGAAAAGGAGTATGAGATGATACTAAAAAGGACAATACAGAGTATTTGTGTTTTGACAATCAATCCAAATACCACCACATCAGTGATAATTCAGGTTAGTAGCTATTCATTGTTGAGTATATTGATTTTTCATCCTTCTCAATACCTCTGCCCCCTTGTATTAATCGTCCTGCCTCGTAAATATCTCAATTTATTAATTTGAGTTATATCTGATGTTTATCACATTCTGATTTTCGTGTAGGTTGTACATGATGATGGTTCTGTATCCTTTTTGTGATCCTTGGTAACCACTTATTGATGTTGTCTTTAACGCATTTGATTTGGTATAAGCCATGTCGATTTGAGCAACTATAGGATAGTTAGTAGTGAAAGCTTGTAATTTTATGAGGTGGGATGGTTGTTATCTGTTAGTGAAATAAATGGTGCAATAATTCAAAAGGCATTCTGGCTGCTTGTTCCTTGATTCAATTTTGTATAGCTTCTACCGTGTGCCATAAATGCAGCATGTGCAGCTCTTGTTGATGCAGGAATTCCTATGAAGCATCTTGCTGGTACTTCTTTGAGACGTTATCCTGTTCTCTAATTGATTTTGTGTGCTTCTTCTAGTTTGTTTGATCATTGTTTTTATTTTACAGTTGCTATATGTTGTTGTGTGGCTGATAATGGATATGTTGTACTTGATCCAAACAAGCTTGAAGAAAAGGTTAGTTGTCCTTTACTATTATGTTTTCATTTGGGTATTGGTTATACTTACTTGAACTGCAACGGACAGAAAATGACGGCCTTGGCTAATCTAGTCTTCCCAAATACAACGCTCTCTGTTCTTCCGGAAGGATCATCAGTAGCGGAAGGCCAGCGAGTAGAGGGTGGGATCATTACATCAGTTACTTATGGAGTGATGTCTGGTACTGTTGTAACTTTTCATTTGTCTTGAGTAATGTTTCAAAGACCTTGTCTCTCTATCGCTGCATTATCTGTAATTCTGAATCATTTGTTTTTGTTTTGTTTCAGTGGATGATTATTTCCTGTGTGTAGATAGTGGCCGTGCTGCTGCGGCTAGTTTATCTACATTCTTTAGGAAGAACTTCCAACAAAGCCAAAGAGATTCATCCAAAGCTGGGTAAATGCACCATAATGTTTTGCATGAGATTCTGAACGGTTTCATATTTTTCTCTGTTGTAGCTTTATGGAATTCTTATGGTCAATGCTAGAAGCCTCAAATCTAGTATTGTTAGATATGTGAACAGATGAACCTCTTGTCTTTAGTACAAATAGCTATTGATATCTGAATCTGAATTACAGAGTTATTACTTTCTCTTCACATTCTATCTTTAATGCAAAGCAAATCCAATATGGCAAGTGAATTGGCAATGTTTCAGCCTGATGGGATTGGATTTGAATTAATATCAATGAACCACAAGGATCCAGGCTCCACCTAGCTACATTGCATCTGGGAAGTATCCTCCTCTTAGGTCACTTAGTAAAGACTTTTCCTTAGTGTTTTTGAGACACCTGACGCATCAGTTCATAGAGTGTGAATCCACCATGATGACAACCTGGCATTATCGATGTCATCATCTTCAGCTCATCCTGATCATAAAATTTAGTGATGAGATCATAAAATTTAGAGAGTAAAAAGTAAGTTGATTGCTTTTCTTACTCAAATGGATTAGAGAACTAACCATGGAGACAGTGTGGAGCTGTGTTGACTCAAACCCATCTTCAGCGCTAGAGTATAATCTTGGAATGTCATCTGAATGATGACTACACTTGAGGTAGAAAAACATAGCTGGTCTTGCATTCAACTCCCTACGAGATATACCGATAAAGAGAGGCTGGCTCTGCAATTATATAAAAGAACGATCAGATACTTCTCAGGATTCCTAAGTGAGGCAAAAATCAATCCTCCTGGGCTTACAAGTGATGATGCTGGTATTCCAGTTTCTTCAACAACTTCACAGGTAATACTGTTAAACATTTCTTCAGCTACCTTCTTATTTAAAGCCTCTACAGTTTCAACACCTTTCTCAAGCTGATAAGTATCAATACCTGCTGCTGTTGGCTGCAATCTTTAAATTAATCAACTATGCGAGGAGTTAGAAATAGAGAGTATACAATGGTTTATGTGAATACCTCTGGATGGCCCCCAGGAAATACGTAGTGACCTGGGAATTCCCCAACATTATTACTCCGGCGTAACACAATTATTTTCTCGTCAGAAGTCTCAATAATTGCACCATTGCCTAATGGACTTGAGGTATGTTGACATCTTACAGAATCATCTGTCAGAGAGAACATAATTATAACGATAAGAAACCTGACTAAATGACCTGAAAGCTCTCCAGTTCCCCAACACAAAACTAGAGGCAATAATAAGTAAATCTCTCAGAGACTGCCATTGTGCGGAAATACCTTGTGACGTAACAAGGAACCTCTCCCACAGAGAACTCAAATTCGTTCCTACAAAAGTTCTTGGAAACCATGCCCATGATTAATTATTCACTTCATCAAACCAGACAATGTCCACAATAGATCGATCAATTTGAGACCTTAACTTGTGGAAACAATGAATAAGAGAGATAAATGACTAACCTGTAATCTGTCAGGCCAAGGTGAAGACAGACGTGTGGCACATCATTGGTACCATCATCACAATCCAAACAATATGATCCATACTGAAAAGAGTTGACTTATAAGAATCAGCTTATCAAACAAACTTAAAATTTTCTATGGAAGTGTAAAGACATCATAAAGAAGTAGCTGCTTTAAGTAGTGACCAAGTACAGAACAACTTCAAAGACAATGAAATGCATCTTGTGCAATTGAAATGCGAAGATACAGATGACAATCTCAGACATGAGTGTCACGCTTAGCGAAAAACCATTTGCATACCCTGAATTTTTGGCCATTAAACAAGGTTGAATTGCCTTGTATTCTCTGCTCCCAAACCTATATTTAGCCAAAGTCATCACATCAAAGATCACACAAGAATAGAGAATTCAGGAGATTCAAATCACGCCATAAAACTGTATGATCCGATCAGAGTTTTGACTTTTGAGTGCACATAGTGACTACCGTTACTGCAACCGAGATTTTTTATCCTTCGATCAAGCATTATTGAATTACATTTGGGGAATCAGAAACCATTTCCATAAAGATGCAAATACTCCATTTCGGTTCTCACCTGAGCAATAGAATCTTCGAGATCAGAATCGGGATGAGGAATCCGATCATGCGATTTCGAGAAATCCACCGACACCTTTAGCATTGAACCAACAAAAAAAATCATTACGGATAAATTTGATTAACAGAGGAGAATCTGAGAGAGTGGGCACGAAATGAGAGAAAGACCTGAGACGGAGAGAGGCCAGAAGGACATGAGAGTAGAAGCAGGTATCGTGAACCTTCAGGATTCATCTCTTCTGCTGCTAGTTTGGCCATGGAGATCAATGGCTTAAAAGACTCCTTGTTCCTTGTTGAAAAGAATTGTTCATAAAAGATGGATTAAATTAATTCGTTTGGAAAAAGGAAATAAGGTGTTTTACTTCGGTAGGTAACCTTTGTTTTGGTTAAAATTACATAGCCCAACCTCGAATATTCACCCAAAACTGGCCCAAACCTGGTACCACAAAATTAAATTGTGGATCTATCTGATTTGGTTTTGTAGGTTATAATGAATCAAAAAATTTCAATAACCGAGGAAACCAAAATTGAACCATAAGAAATCCCCAAATGACTTAAGCAAACTTACCCTATTTCACTCTTCCTATTTTCAGTCACGATCCTTGGAAAGCTGATCCCATTTCTCTACACCAATACAAATCTGCAAAACTAAAAATTAGTTAAACCAGTTATACAACATTACAAAAATTAAATATCAAATAATCTCTACACTAATACGAATTTCAAGTTCTACACCAAATAAATCTCACTCACGGTCTCGCTTTTCTCAACATCTAACAAAGCTCAATACGTAACACCAAATCATTCTCACATAACACCATCTTCTTCCTCCTGTAATCCATACAAAACTGACAACTCTTACTTCTTCTACACCAAATCATTCTCACATCTTTCACTTGGATACCCCTTTCACTTGCTCTTCAAATCAATAACATTCAACCTCAAGAGAGGGCTTAACGTTGTAGTTGAAGATGAATATGGTCCAAAGCGAGCACGCTTGCCTCGCCGGAATCTTTGATTGTGTTGTTTTGGGCTCGTCGAAATGGAATCCTCGGATCTCTGTTTTGTGATGAAGAATAATGATGTCTGATACGATAACGTTAAATTTTGGTAGGTTTCGTTCATTATTATGTGTTTGGTACGAGGAAGCATCCAGACCAGGTTCATTTAATTTAAACCATTTCATTTGGTTTTCATCATTATTTCCAAACCAATTTTTCTGATCTAATTCTCAAATTTTTAATTCATTTTTCGGATTGATAATATTATTGGTTTACTTAATATAAACCAATTTCTTAATTCAATTCAAACTCTCTCACATAATGAGAGGTTTCAAATAAGGGGAAATGTGGGCCCAAAATCATTTAAAAAAAGAGGAAGAGTAATAGGAGCGTTTGTGATTTAATAAGAGTATATTGATTATGTGTAGTTTAAGTAGGATTAGTTATGATTTTCATCCGGCTATTGAAGAAGCTCGGATATAGAAAGCTTGCGTCTCGGACGTTCGTTAGATTTCTGCAAACAATGTGTGGGTCAAAATTAAAAAAATTATTATAAAAGAACCATTATTTAACTGAAACGTGTAACTGAAATGTGTGTGACAGAAAAAGAGATATAAGGAGTTGTAACTGGAGCAAGCTTGAGAAAGACACCCATTTTAAGCAAAGTTCTTCAATCATTGGATGGTTATATTCTAAGGAAACAACATTTTCTAAGGAGTTCCCATCAAGTATTTCATTCTGGATTTATGTCCAAGGTATCTCTATGCACCATTGGTCTGTAGAAACATTACAGAGCATAGGAAATGGGATTGGAACCTTTGAAGAGGTAGAAGTGGACCTGATCTATGTGAAGCTTGAAAAGCATTGCTTCACATATGGTATGCTCACTCATGAGTCCAAATACTGCCCACAAAACCAAGACATGGCAATAGAAGCAAGCAAGAAACATGAGCACAACCAGCTAGTAAAGAGCTCCAAAGACAGCAAATGGGAAATCATGTGTACCAAGACATGAGCGCTATTCTGGACCCCATAGGCCCCTCTCCTATGCAAGAAAGCCGATTTCAAGAGACCCCTATGAGAGTAGGCACCAGAAACTAGATTACAAAACAAAGAATGAGGAGTCTAACTACCTCAAAAAGAACTATGGGGACATCAGCAAAGATCATTCAAAAGACTACTCAAACAAAAGAATAAGATATGTTTCTCCGCTGAGAATAGAGAGAAGAGCTTATCCCCCCCCAAAGCGTGAAGAGAGGTAAACAAACGTGCAGTGATTATTAACATCAAACTTGTTGCTCCAAATCAATTTAGCTCAAGAGAGCGAAACACAAGCCGCAAAGAAAGAACTCCTCATGTTCCAGCTGAAGTGAGCTCTAGTAGTGGTTATCGTCGACCCCCTAGAACGAGAAGGTTGTTCTGCACTTGCCATAGTGGAAAAACCCCATAGAATTGTCACTTCGGCTCTAGGAGAGAACGTATCAGACAAGCAGAGGCCAATGGACAGTTGCTTGACCAAGCAGAGAGAATGGAAAAGCATCTCTTCCAAAGGATCCCCCGATAGAGGAAAAGCATCAAAGTAGTCAAGAAAGAATCCCAGCAGCGATGCGACTTGGACCACGCTTAGAAGCTGGCTCCCCGTCTCAACTGCCACAAGAAAGAACAAGGGTGAGTAAGAGATTAAGCAGACCCCCAGGGTCAAAAATAGCCAAGGAACCCAACTCATGCACAAAAAGCCACAAGCATAAAGCAGAAAAGGCAAGTCCCAGGCAACACCCCTTATCCAAGGAGAAAATTGCAAGTTGTAACGCAGAATAAAAGGGTTCCAAAGGTGGCTAGAAAACTCACAATATATCCATCAGCGACAACACACAACACAAGCACTAGCCAAAATACGGGAGGAGGAAATTGTCCCCCTGGAGCATCTATTGGAGGGGATTTTCAAGTTACCTCCAGTCCATTCCTTAACCATTGCTAGCTAGAACTGCCAGGGCCTGGGGAACTCTGTGACAGTGCGGAGAATCAGGGACATAATCAAAGATTTTAAACCTGATGTATTCTTCTTAATAGAAACCCAAAACTCTGATCAAATGGTGGCAAAATTTATATATCAGTGAGGATTTGAGAATAGCTACCTGGTGACACCCCAAAACCAGAGCAAAGATGGATTAACAATCATGTGGAATCAGGCTATAAACATAGAGGTGTTGACAACTTCTAGTAACTTCATAGATACCAAGGCAAAAGCTGAAGGGAAAGAGTTTCCGTCAAGTAGGGCTCAATATTTACCCTTTAAAGGGTCCGACCATAGACATTTCATCTTCTCTTGCAACACTACCTGGAAAAAGAAAAGAGAGATATTTAGATATGATAGGCAGTTAAAATATAATGAAGAGGTTGATGCTTTGGTTAAGAACTACTGGCTTAACAGTCAAAACACATCAGTACAAGATAAGATTGAAGCATGTCGAGCAGCCATAGTTCATTAGAAAAACCGCAAAAGTACCAACAACATGAAAGAAATCAATGAGAAAAAGCAAATCTTAGAACAAGCTATGTCTAGCCAAAGGCCGAATGATGAACTAATAAAGACAACAAACCAGAAACTGAAAGCGGCATATAAAGAGGAAGAAAATTTCTGGAGGCAAAAGAGTAGACAAAATTGGTTGCGAAGCGGAGACAAGAACACTGGGTTTTCTCATGCCTCTATTAGAGGAAGAAGAGCAGTTAATAAATTCTCAGTTTTAGAGAATGAATAAGGCATCTCTTTCTACAAAGAAGAGGAGATAACCAAGGTCATTGCAGATTTCTATACTAACCTATTGAGGACTCAGAACCCGAGTGAGATTGAGACCCAAAAAATGTTGGATGAAGCGCTGACTTCCCACGTAACACCTGAACATATCAAAGACTTTCTAAAAAGATCAGAGGCAAAAAAAACACTACTATATAGCAGTGAAAATTGATATGAACAAGGCCTATGATAGGCTAGAGTGGACATTTTTAAGATTCACTCTCACAAAGATGGAGTTTCCTACACGTTTCATCTCTTGGGTAATGCAATGCATAACAACAGTGTCATATGCCTTCCTAATTAAAGGCATGGCTTAAGGAGAGGTAGTTCCATCTAGAGGATTACGTCAAAGGAATCCACTCTTTTTTATTATTATATATTATGTTTTTTTTATTATATAAATCAGTCCTGCTTTTAACTTCCCACGTAAAATGGCAAATCATTTTTTTTTATTATTATTATATAAATCAGTCCTATTTTTAACTTTTTAGTCTGTTTGGTAATTTTTTTTTTTTTTGGCAGATTATCCCGTCCCGCATGTAACAATCAAGCCCTAAATTCACCTTAAAATTGAGAATCTTACTGAACTAATTTGAGTGAAAGAGTAATGATTATGCTAACTGAATTGAAACGTTTCAAATAAAATGCAACTGTTACTCTTTCATAGAGCGAACCCTTGCACTACTTTGCATCTTATGTGTAATCGAATCATAAGATATTTAATTTCGACCAAAAGAAAATCATATGATATTTTTAAAAGTATATTATGACAAATTGTCGCATAATTACATTAGCCACCCGTCCCTACAAATCTTGAATGTGATAAAATCGAATATTTTTTTGGCATAAAAGCAAATAAGCTCGACTTTAGTTATATTGTCGAAGACAAAGTATGTAGGAGACCACACAACTTTATCATTGGACACAACAACTCAGCTTAAAGGTTTGAACAGAAGCCACCCCACTACAAGCTACAACAACCTCATGTCAGAAATAAATAAAATAATACTGTAAAATAAACATAGCAAGGAGATAGTAGAGCTTGAGAACTAATAATATAAGAACTTGAATAACGCTAGATCAATTTTCAAATTAAATTTTTATCAAAAAAATATCAGATTAAACCGGTCCTGAATCCCGATTCATTTTGACGAAACACTCCCTGAATCCCTGGACATGAAGTAAAGATCTGAGAGATAATTTCCAATATCATCAGGGGTATGTTTGACAATAGACTCATTAAACATCTCCCTGTCTTTATACAATTCGACCCGGTTATAGAGCTCGGCGTAAACCGGAATAATCTTCCGAGACAACGAGATTTTAATCTGGTCCCTGAATTTCCGGTCCGGTACAATCCACGAAATTTGTCTCCAATATGCCGATTCGGACTCCGTGTTGAAATTCAAAAAGTGACCCCTTGCTTCCTCCGGCGAGATCTCCGCCATGAGATCCTTCGGAAGTGATGCGAGTACTTTTCCCCATGCGAGCTTCTCGAACTTTCCGATAAATAGTTTCTCCTTAGCCTCGTGACTCGCCACCCAATCGTCACCGAGGAGTATCTTCAATTTCGAAGATTTGACCTTAAGAACAACGTAATGGAGGTTGTTAGCGAGGAATAGGTAAGAGAGAGCCACGTCCTTATACGGCTGAGCTTTGCCGTCAATTTTGCAGAGCAGTAGAAGAATCACCCACGCGATGCGTATGGACTCCGGAGAAGAGTACATGTCCTCCGGGTTAGCCTCTTTTGCTCCACCGCAAGGGAACAACTTTTCCGGCAACGGAGATTTCACTGTAAGCTTCCAATTCTCGAAAATCACGGCTATGGAGTGACTGTAATCAGCGAGGAATGAGAGGTAATTCATAACGTAACGTGTGAGCGGATGGATTCCGCCGCCGTTTACTGCTTTCTTAGAGGATTCCTTCTCAATCGCCGTCTCAAACTCCGTCATCATTGATCGAACGGCTTCACTGAGCTTTACGAGCGAGGAAGTGACTTGAGATTTGACGACGATGTTTGAATCGAAGCTAAAAATCGATTTGATCTTTGAGGATAGATTGTTTAGAGCTTCGTACATGTCTAAGATTCGAAACATTTTCTCAGAGGTTAACTTCTTGAGTTTTCCCACATTTTCTGGGAAAACAAACAATGTTAAAGCTCCATCTCGAGTGATCTCGGTGAAAGAAGACTCAGCGATGGAAGAGTCTGAGAAAACGTAATCGGCGAGAATCTTCTCACCGGAAAACAGAGATGGAACCGCTTTTTTCACTCCCTGGAGCCATGATTTGATCTTCGTTTCCAGAATCTCCCAATTAAACTTCTGTAACTGACGCAGAGTCAACCTCTCCACCTTCAAACTGTGTAGCGTCTCGTTCACAATCGATTTCCGTACGGATTGATAAACCTTAACGCATTCCTTGGTGAATCCAATGGAAATCATACAATCAGCGATCATTTTCAGATCATCCATTGCATTAAGATCACCGGAGGAGAATCTATGCTCATTGGCGAAGTAACTTTCATCGGAATCCGAAACACTAGACAGAGTCGAAGCGGTGAATCTAGATGAGTTCGACGAACGAATAGAGACACACTCAGGATTTAAATACTCTCTATTCGCCTTCAGCACACGGACGAACTCCGATTCGAGAAGCTTCATCACCACCTTCATCGTATTCTGCATCCGGTTAAGATTCTCTGACTCCTGCTCAATGGAAACCAAAGATTGCATCGAGTAATGAAATTTTTTCACGGTTTTCACGAACTCCTCTGCTTCCTGATGGCTAACTGAGGAGAAAAGAAATTGATCGGACTTCGATGAAGTCCATTTGGTTATTACAAAGTGGAGTTCGGTCTCATACTTTTCCATGGCTGAATCTGTGAGCGTATGGCGAGGAGTTGGTTTCTCAGGTGGAGGAGAAGATGAACGGCACAAATGTTTGCCCCTTTTTTTGCCTTGTATTTGTTTCTTTCGTTGAAAGTGAAGCTGATAAAGTGAGATAGGTCGAAAGAAATGTCCGAGAGTACATACAAATTATAATGTCGATATTGAATAAAATGAAATAGAATGAAAGTTATATGCAATTATTAATGTGGAGGAGAATGATGATTGTGCAAAATTGCGGCATTAGCGGATCTTACGATATATGACTAGTATTTATAAATCGGCACGTTTTTTTTTTTTTTTTTCAACATTGGATCGACAAGGTCCAATCCATATCCTAAAATTTACCTCCAATAATCTCTTTTTAAGCTACCATAATGCAGTGGGTAGGAATCGAACCCTAATACCGAATCATTAGCTGGATCATCCTAACCACCAAACTGAGAGCAACTTGGTATAAATCGGCCCGTTTAGCTTATAAATTGTTTATAATTAGCTATTATTATTATTATTATTATTATTATTATTATTTTTATTATTATTATTATTATTGTTATTAGGGTATTAATATTATTAGTACTTTGCATTGACTAGCATATTTTCTCAGTTGTATAAATCGGATTTTCCTATATAAAAGCTCCCAATATCTTATATATTAAAGCCACATTTTTTCCGAACAAAAGAAAAACTACATTATTAACCAACTCTCTTTAAATAATACATCCATTTTTAAAAGATAGATCTTGTGGTAAAATCATTATTAAATTGCATGAACATTTTAGCTAAAATCAATTGGTTTAGTTTTTAGTATTCTACGTAAATATTTTTCTATTAGTCACATGAGATATTATATTCAGTATTTGAGTTAACCCAACTGAATTTTAATCATCAATTATGGTAATTCCGCAAATCATGAAGTACAAAGCTACGTCAAGCCGAATTGCTCTCAATCTGGTGGTTCCAGCTAATGACTTGACATCAGGGTTCGATTTCTACATGCTGCATTATGCTAGTTTAAAAAATGGATTATATGGGTAGGCTTTAAGCTATGAATCGGGTCTGATCGATCCAATTGTTAGACAAAAAAAAGCTAGATCAAAGTGTGGGATTAAGTATAAATTTAATTGGAGAAACAATATTAACCCCACAAAATAGGGTAAAAGAGAGAGGTAAAGATCAATACTATAATATGTATTTCGTATAAATAGAACACATTATGAAGTTGTACCGAGATGCTTATCATCTGATTATGTTGGTACATGTGTTATTCCATCGATTGGTTTAGCACAAAGATTTATTAAGTAAAAAGGTAGAAGATTCTGTTTATTAAGTGAGGAAAATGAGCAATTACAAGAGTGGGCGGGGACAGGTTCACCGGCTGGTTGTCTGTCGTTATACTGGTCAAATGGACGCAATTACAATTGGTTAACGGAATATAAACACTGGCTGAATCTGCTACGAATTCGATCAAGGATCCATCAGAGTTACTTTCCAATGGTGTGGTGGCTGATGACGGCACAGGGTCGAAGTCGTAGAGGAAACGGCTTGAAGCAACGGAACTGACAAATAGAGTTGTGATGAAGAGAAGTGAGAGTGGTTGGAAGATCATTTTGGAAGAAAACATATTTCTTATATGTAAATCTGATTCGAGATTTGAGAGTAGTAGTTATGTATATATGCTAATGCGTTTACATGGTGGACAATATATATGATTGGTTGAGCTGAATGAAGTGAAGTTGATGAAATACTTTGGAGAAGAGAGGAGTGGGTCAAACTGTATCTACTATACACAATTCTAAAATCAATATTATAAAATTAAGTTATGTCTCTGTAGGAAATGATTCATCAGTTTTTCAAAAATTTATATGTCAACAAAATATAGGACTAATTTGTGAGTATCAGTCATTAATAAAGAATCTAACCGTCATAAAATTAAATTATAGTTACTTGCTATTACAATATTGCAAGTGATACAAACATATATTAGAGAATGAGACTGAAAGAGGATGAAGATTCAAATAGACATGCTTAATATATACATTTACTGCAATGTATTTTATTCTATTTTATATAGAATGAAACACAGTTTTCTGTGATAACATATTCATTCTATAGTGATCTGAAATTCTGTTTCCAAACAGTGTTATTTATGGGTGTTTGAATATTCGTTTGCATTTTAAAATTCTCGTTGTGATTACATTTTGAATGATAATCACTTGGCATTACGGAAAATATAATTTTAAAAATAATAATTTCACTATATATATATATATATAAATATATATAAAGAATGTTAAACTATATGTTATTGCATAAATTCCAAAATAAATATTTATATAAATTCTACTAGCTTTTATCTAATTATATTATTTAGCCGTTGCAGTCTTACCAATCAAACTTAATTTTCAACGACATTCATTACAAATTTTTTTAGCCAACCACTATCTCTAACCGCCTATTTTTAAACAATGTCTTCAACTATTTTATTTTAGGGAAATTAGAATATATAGCACAAAATGGATTAATAATGTAGAAAATAACACAAAATAATAAGTCAACTAATATTCAACATATTTTATATAATTTTGTCATTGTACCCTTTTCATTTGTTTTTTTTTTCTTATTCACTTATATCCTCCTCTAATTCTATTTTCAATATAACTTTAAAAAAAAACTAATTCAAAGATAAAAATTCTTTTAAAAAACACATATTTTTTTCTTTACATATTAAGATTTAAATTTTTTTAGAATGAGCAATTTTTTTAATAAAAAATGAATATGTTATTGACTAATTTTGTATAGAACAGTTATATATATAGAATTCTAATTGATATAGTATGTTTATTATTTTAAAACTATTAATTTATACATATATTTTGGAAAAATCTCATCGACTTTAATTTATTTAGTCTTTTATTCCTCCTCTTTCTTCCTCCTACTTTTACTTCTCTTCCTACTCCTTTCCTTACTCTTTTTTGTTTTTCTCATTCTCTTTATATTTCTCATTCTCATTCTCATTCTTCTTATCCGTTTTCCCATTCTTATATACCATATAGATAAATATTTTTTTTTGTTATGTACTATATGTTTATAGTAAATAGTAGTTCTATACCATATAGTATATCTGGCAACGTAGCGGTACTGTAGCAAGTTGACTTGTTCAAGTTTCTTTCATCCACATAAATTTTCTATTTTTTGTTTTTAATATTAAGCATAATTACTAAGTGTTAAAATTGTAAATAGTTAGAGTTTTGTGTTATTCTCTTAATTAATTAAATACATATGCTATCTACTCAATTAAATTAGTGTTTTGTGCTATTTCACCAATTCTCCCTATATTTTATTTCAATTGCTTGGTTCAAAAATAGTCGCCAGTCAGACATAAAAATCACCCCAAAAGTATTAGAAACTCTTCATACTAATTTAGATCCATATATAGAGTTTAAACGAAATTAACAGTAAGTTGTGGTAAAAGAGTTATAGGAGGCTTTATAGTAACAAAAGAGTTACGGGTCTCGCATATACTGAGAAAATGTTTCAAGGTTTTTCTAGATATCTTCTGTTTAAATCTCCCACGAATGACATTGTAAACTTAGAACACAAACGGAAAAAAACACACACAAAAGAGAGAGATTGTTTTTTGGGTCATGATAAACCCTAATTATATGGAGTTTGATTTGAGAAGGCCATGATCTCAACTTCAACTTCAAGCAAATCGTCTACAACAAAACCTTTGGATGCATCTTGAAGATCTGCAAGAGGTATAAACTTCTCGGAACCCCATCCGGTTTTTGCTGCATTAGCCCATCCCTTGACTGACCATAACAAAAAAAAGAGAGTAACAAAATAGAATAAATTAAGAAGAAAAGAACTAATGATTCTGACATCAAGAATTCAATCACTAGTAAAAAAAGTTCATGTAAAAATAAGAAAAAAAACATTCGTAGTTAGGTAACAACTACGAGAAAAGCTACGAATTTTCATCAAATAACCACATATTTTTTTTTAGAAAAAGCAACGATTGACTATATGAACTTCTTTTACTAGTGGACTCCAATTTTAAGCTATGGATCAAGTCTTGTCAATCCAATATTTGTTGACAAAACCAAAAAGAACTAACCACGACACAAACAACATATTAAATATCGTTCAATTAGGGTGCTTGAATCTATTTTTGCAGGATCAAGAAAGAAACTAGGCTATGCAAGCAATATCGATCGCCATGAAAAGACATATATTAAGTGCTACTCACCTTGTTTTTCAACGTGTTTGGATTGGATTTGATTTAGAACTCGTAGCGTGGCTCGAACGTAGTCCTTTTCATGTGAATCACTCAACAAGTATAGTGACAAAGAATTATCCTTTCCAAGACCATTTCCGTTTGGATATACTTTCAAAAACCTAATCAAACCCATCGCATATCTATAAAAACCAGAGTGTGTGTGTATATATAAGTAGAGATCAGATTAAGAGAGTCACCAGTTTCTGCCTCCAGAAGAAAACAAGTCGGATAAATAAAAGTCGAGATGGAGGGTAGAGAAATTGGGGAGTTTCCATGGGAAAACAATGTGACTGATGTTTTCATAATACGAGAAAACTTCCCTTTTGTTGCGTTGAGCAACGAAGACATCTATGCCAAACACACATTTGTCTCCATCGAAATTATATCCATATCCAGGCACCCTAAAAAGTTCTGTCGCCAGTAATATCGCAACTCCCCACTCCGGTTTTACGATATCAAACTTTATCGGCTCAATTTCTACCAAAAAACAAAAAATACATTATTTTATTTATCAAAAAAAAAAAACACTATTTTAAGAATTCTTTTTTGTAGTTGTGACTTCAGTCGAAACCAACGTTACTTAATTTACTTGCTATGTAAAATCCTCAATAAACAATGAGAATATATACATTTTATATTAATGGTTCTCTAGTGTCATTACAGAAACATATCACTCAGTTACATATTGTAAGATATCCGTCATTGGTAAGGGTGGAAAATCCACTCTAGTATATACAAGATTTAGGTCTTTTCGTTAATTGCCAATTTATTTTGAGTCAGAAACCCAAATTCCCACACATATAACAATAAGTCTGATCCTGTAAGATTAAGGACGTACCTTGGTATGTATAATACTTTTTATAAAAATCATTGTAGACGAAAAACTTGATCTCTGCATACACGTCTAATTGTGGGTTGGTGATGAAGCTTGGGTTATCAATTCTTACATAAACCGAGACAAAGTCTAACAAAGTTTCCTGCTTGTTCCCTTTTGGATAGATTATGAACGTCCTTTAAATAAAATTCATTTTAATTAGCAAAGATAAAAGGGATACAGATATAATTAGAAACATATATAAGTAATCAAATTAAAGTTGTAATGATGTTGACGAGAATGACATACCATTTGAATCCATGGACAGTGAAAGGAAGGGACTCATAATATCCATCATTGACTAGATCTATCATCTTCGAACAAGACTCGAATGTGACGCTGTAAGATGTTGGAGGACGTTCTCTCCATAGGGAAACAAATGGTAATAAAGATACTGTGAACATTCAAAGGTTTAAAAGACTTCAACTTGCTTGCCATATTCGGATGATAAGATTGTGTGACCCTTTACCAGTTATTTTATTTGTCTCTAATAAGATTTTTCCGTGGTTGTAACTTGAAATGTTTTGCAAATTCTTATAATTATATATATGAACCGAAAAAAGCATAACCCATAGACTGACCCGTTTTTTGTTAATTAGTTTTTTTTTATATAACTGGGGTATATCGAGTTCAACAGACACTATGAGTTTTAACTTAGATCATGAGAATTTTTATTTCTATCTATCTGGTTCTGGGGTCAACGAACTATGAAATCTTACTAATTCCAGGATCAGACGAGCAATATGAAAATCTCTTTTTTTTCACATGGTTAATTTTCAGGGAGGTTTGAACCAGTGGAGAGAATGGTCAACACATTCAGAGGTCTTACTCTACCACTAGACTACACCCGTGTAAGCTTTTTCAATTTGCTTTCTTTGGACCTTAACATCGTATTCTATTTTGTGGCGACGACAAGACTGATAACCTTAGTCCAAAAGTATTTTAAGTTTCTTTATGCATATATACATAATCTTACTGATCTGCTGAGATATGTATATATATAAGACCGATATCTATATCTACAAGAAAACATGAGAAATCCATGACAATAACGATTGTTTAAAATTTTATGATCGTTTTTAATAATCTTGGTGTAGAGTTTTAGTGAATTGATATATACATATATATGTAATATTCAGGTTTAATTCTACTGAGGTCACAGCAAATTACGTACCGTTGCGCATACCAACATCCTGTAACTAAATGAAAAATAAGAGAAGGGAAAAATAAAAGAAAAGAAAAAGTAAAATACTGATCAATATGATTTCATTGACACCAATTCATTAATAATCATATAAAGAAGCCAAAAAATGTAATTAGAACCTGATGTGAATAACTTTGAGAAGTAGGGTCGTTGAAGAAGAAACCGATCCTGGAGCTTAAAGCGACTGCCAATAATAAGACGATTATAGCTCCTAAAAGCCATGTCCATCTATGTGATCTCTTCCTTTTCGTTTCTTCTTCATTGATTTCATTTTTATCCATTATTAAAAAAGAAATATGGAACTCAACAATAAGTACTTCTGATCTGTGTTCTCAAACAAATCTCCAAAACTTTTATATTTAAGCAATAAGTATTGTGTGTGTGTGCTGATATATAAGCAATAGTTCCAGTTTTAATAAGACTTTCTTTAGAGTCGTCTCTATAACTTTTATATTTAAGCAATAGTTTCAGTTTTAAATAAGACTTTCTTCAGAGTATAGTCTCTATAACTTTTAGCAATAGTTTCAGTTTTAAATAAGACTTTCTTTAGAGTCATCTCTATAACTTTTATATTTAAGCAATAGTTTCAGTTTTAAATAAGACTTTGATCTTTGGAGTCGTCTCTGTGACTTTGTCGTGTTTTGGAGCTTTTTATAATATTGGTGAAGTGGCAAAAATGATAAGTTTAGTTAAGTAAAGGGCAATTCTAAAAGGAACAAATCCTTTAGAAAAAAACATTAATATTACAAAACAAAACAAAAAAGTACAACGCACTTTTTTTGGCTATCAAAATAATACATGAACCAGTTGATTTTGGTTGCCATTATTTAAAAGCTACACTGTCTAATTTAAAATAATTTTGACGGTAAAAAATTGTGACTAAATACCAACATAAATTTAGGCTATGAATGAAGTTTTGTCGATTCAATGGTTACTTGTTGACAAAAAAAATATCAATAGAAACTAATATGTTAAAATTTAATTAGCAACAAAAAGAAAGTAAAGTTACATACTTTAAATAGCCAAACAATAATTATGATATGCTAAATAATATACTTTTAGATTTAAAACATTATATATAGGGTAAAAATACACACACATGGATTCATAATTAAACAATGAAAGAAAGATACATGTACACAATAGCAAATGAAAACACAGTTTATGCATATTTTAGTACAAAGTTTCTTATTATTTATTATTATTATTAAATCCATTTTGTTTATTTTGTCACGTATGTGATTAAGTATATATTTTTTAATATTTCTAATTATCTATGTTAGAAATATGAATAATCTTAGATCATAATGTCGACACATATTTATGATGTACCTTAATATATATAGCAAGATATTTATATATTTTTGAGTTAATAATAAACCAACCGATGTCATGTTGTCATTCATAATTATGATTAGTATTTGACATTTTATTATTTGGATAAGGAGTAGGGTTTCAACATTGCAACAACCATGGCCACATAGTAGGGGTAACGTCATATGAATTAATCAACAAATATATTTCATTTACTTGGTTAATTAATAGAGGAGACGAACCAATATTATAGAGCTATACTAATTGAAGAGTTTGTTCAAAAAGAAGTAGGACTAGATTAATGGATTTGTACTAACAATTGAAGTTTCTCGTGAGGCCTATTGGCATTGACTACACCACTTGTTCCAGATTCTAAGCTTAATTACCACCATAAGCATTGAGTCATGGGGTTCGCAAAATAGATTTTGCTACAAATAATTTGGTTAGGTAACTAACATCACGCATGTTATATATTAGATGCAAAGTAGGTAACTAACATCAGGCATGTTATATATCAGATTTCAAGAAATGTAGTTTAATTTCGCTATTTGTTAAAATGTGATTAATATCTCATGTTAGAAATTGGGGTCATTCTAACCTAATATAAATAATTTAAAGGTCAATCCATTGATTATTGTTGAAAGCCTACAATTTAACAGTATTTAATAAAAAACAAATTCTTTAATTTAGGAAAAAAGAGTAGTATGATTATTTCAAATGATCATGACTCCATAAATTTTGAGAATAGATCCGTTTTCATTATATGGGCCTGTTATTTATATGGTCGTCGTAGAGCGACTTCACAATACAAATAACTTTAAATACAATTATGTAGAAAAGTGTGATACACTTTTGATCACTGTAAAAGTAATCGCAGCAGCGACTAATATTTGAACTACCGCTATTTTATGCAGTGATAATTACATCTATAACAATAATCACAGTGATACTTTTCTTTTTCCCAATTAATGCTCTAAGGGAAAAGAAGAAATTCTAAAACTAATATATATATATATACGTTTAACAAAAACAATGTATATATATATATATATATATATATATATCTACATACAGGGTGATTAGTTAACATAATGCAAACATTATCATTTATTCACTTAAATAGTGCAGAAAGTTGAAAAATAATTCTAAAACAATATACATATATATACTTTTTTCTTAATTCATTATATTTTCTTTTATCTAACTTAAGTTCCAAATGAAAAGGTCTACAAGAAATCAATTTATTCTTTCGTCTGGAATCCATCTGCAACAAGTTGTCTCGATGGATTTCAGATGGAGCTACGATGCATGGAATAGGTAGTGAGAATAGATATTTGCCGAAAATCCGTATGAAATTTTCAACGGTTTCTCATAACTCATTTCTAAACCTTAATCCGATTTACTATTATCCTTGGTATTTTTTTTAAACGCTATGTTTTTTGTTTGTCAACATTAGACTACAACTGATCGGTCCATTAGCCAAATTTTTATATAATATAGGCGGTAAGACTCAATCTTTGATTTGTGCAAGTGTGTATGTCTTAGTGGATTTACCATTTGCCACCAGATTAAAAACCACTTCCAAACACTCTCTCTTGATCATTATTTATTTGGTTTTGCCAATAATCACTTAAGTGATATCTAATGCAATTAATATATTAAATTATGAGTAATCATGATTATATATAAGCTCTTTTGGGCTAGAGAAGTTATATTACAAGTAGGTGAATTATGAGTAATCATTATTATATCTAGGCTATTTTGAAGATCTTTGCCATTTTTTTGGTTATTTTTCTTCTTCTTTTGATGAATTTTCAAAAACTTGAGTGATATCTAATCATTGGCTTTGAAGTCTATTTATAGCAAAATTCGTTGATTTTATTATTGTTATATCCATTATTTATATTGTTCTATATGTTTAATTATATGTTTCTGTTTCTAAGAAGTATGAATCACCCTAAAATCATAATGTAGACACAAATTTATGAAGGAAACAATATATATAGCAAGATACTTGAATCTTTGTGATTTAATAATAAACCTACCGGCTTAATGTGGTCATTCATAAATCTAAATAGGTTTTTAACATTGCAACTACCATGGCCGCATGAGTAACGTCATATGAAATTATCAACAAATTTATTTCATTTACTTTGTTAATTAATAGTGGAGACGAACTTATAGAAGTAATAATTGAACGAGTTTTGCTCATTTAAAGTAGTACTAGATTTATTATTAGTCTTTAAGGCATATACTACGAATTGAAACCCTGCGATGTTGCGCAATAACTTTTTATTTTGTCAATATTGGATCATAACTGACAGGTTTATTAGCTAAATTCATACATAATGTAAGCAGTGAGACTCGATCCCTAAACTCGATATCTAGATGTGCAAGTGTGCATGCGCAGTAACTCATATTTATAAATATAATCAATTTATAATTTAAATATATTATAAATTTTAACTTATATTAATAGATAATAAACAAGTCAATCATAGTCGATTTTTTAAATATTTAACATTTAAGATGAAATTAATGGATGCATTTTCTGAAAATTATATATATATATATATATATATGTGAATAAACATAATAAACAAAAAAAAATCTTTTAGAAATAAAATTACAGAAAATTGACTGCAGCACCCCTTTTAATTTCTAAATTAGCAAAAATGCCACAATCCCAGGGTCTTTGCACTTATGCCACTTCTTAACAAACAAAATGACCATTATACCCCGTTATAACCACTTCACACTTACTTCATCTCATAACACAAACCCACATAACAAAAATCACTTCAAGAACTCAAAGACAAACTCTCAGCTTCATCTTCCAAACCCTCTTCAATGTGGGGAGTTCCACTTCTCGGTGGAGACGACAAAGCTGATGTCATCCTCCTCAAATTCCTTAGAGCTAGAGATTTCAAAGGCGACTCCTTGAGAATGCTTCACAAGTGTTTGGAATGGAGAGAAGGGACTTTGAAGACCCAATCACAAAGCATATACCTTCAGTTTCATTCAGGGAAAGATCAAGTTCAAAGTTACGAACTCTTTTTCCCAAAAAAGGTAAAAAGAAAAAGACAAATCAATTTATATCTCTTTTAACTTTTTGCTTAACGTATCTCTATCGAAAATGTATCGTCTCAATTCTCAATGTCTTTGGTTCTTATTCGTATCTTCATCTTCGTTTTGTTTTTCTTAGTTTCATCTTGTAGATTTTGTGTGTAAAGCTTTGAACTTTGTGATGATTCAATTGTCCTGCATTCTCACTGAATCTCGTAGATTTTGTCTTCACTCTCTTACAACTGTTCAGTTTCATTCTCTATTTTCTAGGAGATATTTTGAATACTTTTTTTATTGTTTCTGATTAAGTATCTGTTTTTTGATTTTTTTTTAAAAAGAAACGGTGGTTGTTTTGTTTGAACCTAAAAGCAAAAAGGATTCTCAAATGCAGTCTAGTGTTGACGAGAAAGCATTCTCAATGGAAAGGTCTCGTTCTCATTCTTCACTCTCTTGCAGGTCTTCACTTCATCCTTTCTCTTGTTATCTTTCGTTTATTCGTATCTATGGCTTTTATGGTTTCCTTCTAGATTTCCTGTGAGAATCTTTCAACATTCTCATGTGTGGATTGTGTGGCATTTTCCCTCTAATTTAGGAAAATGTCGAGAGATTGAGATAGGGTTTTTAGTTTTATGGGTTTAAGTGAGATTTTTCTTATGTTTTTAGTTTCTCAGGATGATAAATTTGTTGGTCCTCGTCGTTGGAGTTGTGTACATGAGTGTTGTAGCATATGTACATCTTTGTTTCTCATATCTTATCTCAAAAGTTTTATCTTATCTTTTTTTATTTTAATTGACAAAATTTTAATCTTTTACTCATAAACTAAGAAATATTTTGGTATTGTGGAAATCAAAGGAGACACACGGTTTGGTATTGTGGAAAAGAGTCTATCGCTTGAGAAGAAATGAAAAGAGAAGCGAGAAAAATTGGTTCTAGAAAAATTTAGACATTTGATTGCAGAGATTTAACGGTGATGGGAAATTCGCCAGTGATTATGGTCTATATCCACGTCCATATGTGTAATTCTATGTCCATATGTGAATGTTCATGTCTTTAACGAGGAGTAGAGATATCTTCAATTTTGAATTTTGTAAAATATGTTTAAAATGATAATATAACAATACTCAATGGAACACAATTCAAGATTCATAAAAACTAAGGGGATATAATAACAACATTTAGTAGAAAATAATTCTAGATTCAACAAAATCAATTATGAAAACAGGTTTCTAAAGTAGATATAAATAGATTTCAAAAAGTGTGATTAAAAAAATGTTATAAAAACTCACGACCGTATATTGCATATAAAAACATTTGTTGGTAAAAATGTATTTATTCTTAAGGAGAAATTACAAATGAATAAAAACAACTATTAATGAAAAATATGATTGAAAAGATGTAATAAAAACTTACATATGAATAATCACAACTATATAAAAAATAACTATAGAAAATGTTATTATGGAAAAATACTATTGAAGAGATACAACCGTACGTTGCACGGCACCTTTGTTAATATTAATATTATTATATAGATTGACCACTAATTCCTGATTCCAAACGCACCACCATAAACGTCGAGCCATGGGGTTCGCAAAATACGTTCTCTCAAAACACGTTTCCTCTACATGGCTCATCCTTATCCTCAAGCTATGCATACTCTATTTGCTTTTTTCTTTGTTGTGACTTAGCTATTGTTAGGTCATGGTTATAGAAATTTTTTTTTGCTAATGCTCGTGCTTCACTCTAAAGGTCTTCAACTCTGTTTAATATATTATCCCCAACCGGCAGATTTTTGAGAATCTCAATTAATGTATCAGAAATTTGATAGTTGACATCATTTGTATTCATATAATATCAAAACCCCATTACAATTTTACACAAATCATTGTAACGACTCTACAATAAATAGTAAGGAAATTGTTTATTGATCTCCTTGTTTGCACAAAAACTAGCAAACACAAACAAGATAGTCTATTTGCATTGAATATCCGTCTTACGCCTCAGGTATGACTTCTTAAAAAAAAACAAAAACAATTCGAGTTAAATCTCAACTGTTTAAGCATGAGAGAAGAAAAAAATATCTCTGTGCTTTAAGGGTTTCCCTTTAGAGGCTGAGCCTCTTCGTCCTGTGGAGGTTCTTGAGCAGCCTGCGGCTTTTCTGATTTCTTCTTGAGTAAGTTTTTAGCATATAGAGACCCGAAAACAATTACCTGTATCAGTGAAAAATGGGTTTAGCTTTAGGAACGAGGGATCACAAGAGAGGGACGACAAAGTAAAAGAGAGGCATGGACGAGCTTACAGATCCAACGCATTGCTCCCAGCTAAGCGGGTGTGAGAACCAAATGCAGGAGAGCATGATGCTTACAAGCTTATTAGACAATGAAGAGGGTATTAGATAATACCGATTGGGGTCAGGAATCAAGATGGTGTGATCAGGGTAACTAATTAACTTACCTGTCTTGTAGTCATTATGGCAGCAAAAGTTAGAGCACCAAATGTCCTAATAGTGTAAGATATGAAAAATTGACTGGTTGTTGCTACCTGCAAAATACCGTGTTCATCTCTAATATGTTTGTATGCTAACTATTAGCTTTTACATTATTAGAGTTTTGTGTCTGAATACAAACTCAACTGTAGCGTATTTCTAATAGCAGCTGTGACCACAGCCGCAGTACAATCTTACTCTAATTAAGATGTATTTCAGGAACATGATTCTTGTAATGACCAAGCAGAAGACTTACAGTAGAAAGCAAAGCTATGTCAAACAGACAATCCCTATGGCGAGAAACAAAGTCCACTGCTGGGAACAAATGCCCTTGCAATACAAGGCCTATACCAAGCAGGAAATTTCACATATGAATTAGCCAAAAGCATGCTCAACCTGTTTCGTGAGAAAGTCCACACATTAAGGTTTATGCAAGGTAGATGAGTTCTATATCAAGAAGCACTGCTGGACTAAGCAAATTACAGTCAGAACAAAGTGTAAGAAGGGCTCACACTAAATACATCAAAAGACTGAAATTTATGAAATATAACAAAAAGACTGAATGATGGGAAGAAATAGGAGAAATTTACCATCAGTAAAAGAAAAGTGATTAATCAGTTTTGGAAACAAAACTTCACAGAAGGTACTACTAATCAAGAGTACACATAAAATGAGTGTAAAGAGACAAACGAAGTACCAAGAGAAGTCCTCACCAGTGAAACTAAGAATAGTGGAACAAATAGTTGTGTAGAATATCTGGTTATGTATTTCCATATTATAACCATTAAAGAGTTTGTCTTGGAATGTACTTGTGAAGCCATCAAACCTGTCAGAAAGTTTACCAACACCCGATTATAAATAAACCAAAACAGTATTGAGGTTTTCCTACTTCAAATAAAACAAAAATAAAACGACTCAAATGGATATGTACCCAAGATAACCAACCATAAGTGACACACCCCATATAGTGTTTTCTCTTCCCTTGTTGAACGGGCTAATATCATCTCCTGCCTACAGCTCAAATACACATACAAAGGTTCATTCTATGCTATCTTAATGTTCATATAGTGATCAACTGAGATCCCTTGGAGAAGAATGGGATTTTACCGGAAAAAGAATAAAGACGGAACACCCAAGGGTCACGAGGAAAGCCACTAAATAGTCAAATCCCCTGTACCTTTTCTGCATAATGAGAGTTCCCCAGACCTGCAAAAAAAACACAGATTAGAGAGCGGTAATAAACACATGATAAGAAAGTTGCCTACTTTATAGAATAATGATATAACTTACCATTACTGGTATCATTTTGGCACACTTAGCCAAAGTTTGGACTGGGAAACTCACATACTTGAGGGCCTAGTGACATCAACAATTGTCAAGCTAAAGTCAAAGCACTGTTATTAGCTCACTAATCAGATTGGAGGAGAAGACACATGTCTTACCTCATATTGGCATGTTGTGGTTAGGATGTTAGTTACTGATATGAGACAGTATTTATAAACTGGAGCTACAGGATCCAAAACTTTCTTGCTCGCCTATGAATACAGAAGGAAAATGAATCAAAATTAAACTTCTTTGGGAATATTGAGGTAGTTTGACAGTAAATAGTAAATACAACACAGGTTTGCTAGTTTTACCAATAAAGCACCAGCAGAAATAGCTGATGTAGTGAGCCGATTACAGAAAACGAGAAACAAAGAGTACTTGAAATACTCCTTGTTTAACCCATAAGGCACTCTCATTATCTTTTCCTGCAATTAAAAACAAAAACTTTCAAAAACACATCAGATCATATCTTTTGATAGTGATGAAAAAGAAACGCCTATAAACTACTCTATGAGCTAATTTTGAAAATCCCGATTGTTTCTTCAATCAATTTGAACAAGGAGAATTCACGGGAAAATTAAAAGAAACACACAAAACTAACTGAGAGAGAAGCAAGACAAAGGAAAGAGACCTGGAGAAGACCATACATGACGAGAGTAATCATAATCCCGGAAATTGAGAAAACAGCTTTCCATAGCTTCTTCTCCTTCGCTTCGTTTACAGAATCGGGCTCACCCATTTCTCCATCAACGATCCGCTTCTCTCTCCCTCACTCGCCAAAACAACAATAATTCTCAATGTATTACTATTAACCAAAAAATTCAAATTGGTCCCCCCCCAACCGAACCGGAATTGAAACCAATTTCATCAAAATCTATATTATATACTAAAAGAAGGAATTTGTGGCCTCCGAGGCATATTTAAGTTAAATTCACTCCTAGCTTGCCACATCAGCCTCTCGGTTTGACAAATGAATTAGACATACATAAGTATTTTTTTTACAATTTGTGAAGGATTTTAACATATGTTATGGAAAGATCAAGAAAGGTACCTTAAACAATGATCACATCTAATGCTTCCATTGATTTATTCCTTTCTAAATAGAAAGTTTGTCATTTTCCCATGAGTTTTTGCAATGGCGAAACTAAGAAACCAATGCATTGAAACAAAACCATGAGTCTAGAATCACAATTCACAAAATAAAAGTATCAATTCATGTTCACTGTTGATGTTGATGATGGAGTGTTTCTTTAATTGCATGGATGAGATATAGCAATAGCTTTTGCAACTTCATGGCTGGATCGTTCCGTAAGACATCTTACAAACGCTATGTATATAAACCATGTTGCTGAAGAAAGGCGTTGATAGAAACCTCATGTCGTATAAAATAGGAAGCATAATGTGCAGAGAAACAAAACTGTGAGTATAGAGTATCAATTCATGTTCCGTGTTAATGTTGGTGCTGGAGGTTTTGTTTGCAGGGATGGGATACAATAACAACTTCATCAGGGCTGGATCGTTCATGAAGCCGTCTCACACACGCTACGTATTTCAATGATGCTGCTGCAGAAAGGCATTGAGAGAAACTTCACACCGTATCAGATAGGAAGCGTAATGTACATAGAAGCGGTAAATAAATACTCATTCATTGAAGAGATAATAAGAGAAGCTCATAACTCTTGGTTAAGTTCTTAGTAATTGCTGGTAATGTTTGTGGTTCCTCTGTTTAGGTTTCAAACTAATTCGAGACAAGAGGTGGTGGTTCTGATCATTACTTTGGTAATATATGGGTTGATCAAATTTTATCATGGTTCTCTCAACGCCTTTTGTCATTACCTTTTTTTTATATAAGGAAGTTCACACAATGGAAATGCTCAAACTCATTGGAAATCATCTGAAAGGTCGACGTCCAATTTTGATATTTTCATTCAATTTTGATAAAGATGCAACGGAAACTTCTGAAGTAAATGAGTTCATATAATAATTAATACTTTAATATGAGCTATTTAATAAGAAAATATGTTTTTTTCTTTTGGTCTGGAACAGAGATGCCAAGCCATTTTCACAAGGCCACTAGGCAAGCTTTTCATACAACCTCATATGTCTGGATGCAAAGTTTAAAACTGTTAATTTTTGCTGGTTTAGTGCTATGCCCTGGAAACGTTATGTGAGGAAGAGAACTATACCGGTTTCAATTGATTCTGGTTATGTTAACATTGTGCTATGCCTCCTTCTGTATTTTTCGATGTTGTTTGATTTGCTTTGTCTGGAGTCAATTGAAGTTGGTAATTTACTTGTGATTTGTGTCAATGTTTCTTGCAATTTGGAGTAATCATTCCTTTATCTTTTTTCGCTGAAACCTATTCAGAAGAAACTAGTTTACTTAGAAGCTGATTATGTTTAGTGGATGCATGATTGTCTCTTTCTACTGTAATTCCTAGACTAAGTGGCTTTTATGGTTTACAGGTCTAAACTATTGCAGGTGACAATGCCAAAGAAGGCCAAAGGCTCAGGCAGTGAAGGCTGCAAAAGCAGTGAATTCAGCTGCAACCTTCAAGAATAAAGACTATGAACCAAAGGCACAATTCACAGACTAACAACATTGACTACCACATCCTGACCTCAAGTACCTTCTCACCACCAGTCCGTGATGAAGGAAATTGAATCCTTGTATTCTTTGTCTGAAATCTGAGCTAAAAACAAGTAGACTAAAGATGTTCCACATCCACACCAAAAACGTCAACATGTTAGTCAGATTTGATGCGAATCAACAAGGCTTAGACGCCGGATTGTGATGCGTTGGATGCTGCAAACAAGCTTGGAATCGTCAATAAGTGTTCATGTTTCCTTCTTTGTAAATTGTAATATTGATTTACTACTAAGGCCTTCTGTTTTTAGATCCCAACTTGTTGGAACATCAGCTTGTGTTATATGCACATTCCGTGAAACTTGTATACATTTGAGGAAATCAATAAATACTCTTCTCAAGTTTTTAAAAAAAAAATCAATTTATTGCAACTGAAACATCTGTTCTAACAATTAAAATAATTATCCTTGATTATCAAACACGTAATGAAACAAAATCCAAAAAGATTTGTGAAAAATGACATGGACATCTTCTTTTATCTTTTTAATCCATCTTTGTCTGAATCCTCTTTAGGGTATTCTTCATCTATATCAATTACTTCATGATGTTCTTCTCCACCAAAATCCGCTTCACGTGCTAGATATGCTTCTAGATCATCAAAGAACATTTCATGAAAGAATATTTCATCTACTTCTTCATCTTCTTCTACGTCTACATATTCTATTTCATCATAGAAGCCTTCCTCCTCTTCTTCATCTTCTTCTTCATCTTCTTCTGCGTCTACATATTCTATTTCATCATAGAAGACTTCCTCCTCTTCCTCATCCTCTTCGTCATCCCATGTAAGGAACCGATGTTTGAGCAAACTATCAACAGACCACCTCTTAACCGGGTCTTTCTCCAAACACTTTGTGAGAAAATCTTTAGCCTCTTTAGACAAGGAATCATGTATTTTGGGAACGAAACTACTTTTACCAATGAGATTAATCAAACCTTCCCGACTCAAGCTCCGATCATACTCGCCCCAAACATGTTCTCCATTCAACATCTCAAAAACCGTACACCCAAAAGCCCACACATCTGCACCATAGTCCAAATCCATGTCTCTCATAAGCTCTGGTGACATATATCCTTTCGTGCCTCTCCGTCTCTGACCCCATTCTTCATTATACTCAAGCGATCCTTTCTTCAGTGCTTTTCCAAAACCAGAGATCTTAGCCCTAAACCCATGAGAACAACCAAATCGCTTAGTACCGAACTTGAGTAAGATGTTCTTTGGTCTGATGTCGCAGTGAATAATCTCCTCTCCATGTATATACTTAAGACCAAGCAATATATCACTAGCTAATCTTTTCACATCATCTTCTGGTAATTTCCCTTTGTTTTTTCTCATGTGTTTTTTAAGGGTTTTTCCTTTACAGTTCTCAAGTATAGTGTTGTAATAAATCTTCCTACTTGATGGATCATTCTCGTTTATCTCCATTGTGATCTCGTGGCCGTAGCAAGAGACAACGAATGGGCTTTCAAGACGTTTTAAGTAATTTTCTTCAATCATTATACGTGATGCTTGTAAACTCTCTGCAGATTTAATAGTCATCTCGAAAGGAAGATTATCTTTGGCTCCGTCCATCGTACTCCTGGCTGAGTAAACAGAGCTGTGTGAGCATCTTCCAAGACTACGCTTCACAACCCATCGATTGCTTTTTGGAAAACTCTCGATGGTCTTTGATGAGGGTTTAGCATCTTTCTTTTTCATACCCTTCTCTGTTGTGGCTGGTGAATACTTCTTCTTCTTGTGAGGATGGTTGTCCCACGGATCTAGTCGATCAGAAGACATATTACTCGCTAAATCCTTATTGCACATTCTCTTGCCGTCTATCTCTTATTTTTTTTCTAATTCTGATATTAAAACGATGAGACGAAGAGAAGAGGCAAGAGGTCGTATTTATAAGGGATTTTTCATCTCGTTACAACTTGGGACACAATTTTCCTTTTTCACTTAGGACTACGAAAGTCCAAAACATAACCGAACCTAAGGTTCGGTGATAAAAGAGCTATTAGACGGTTCGGGATAAAATTTCCATTTTCCAGTCGTACCTTCGGTTTAGCCACGTGTAATTTTTTTCTGAAAAAATAAAACTACGTCGTTTAGTAGTTTTCATTGCCGAACTAATTAAAACAAAATGACATCGTTTCTTTCACTAAACGCAATATTTAAACACTAATGAAATGCATAGCAAACGGTTTTGTAATTTAATTGAAATTTTTTTTTTTTGATAATTGGTTAAAGTTGATGATTTTTCGTGAAATATTAAAAAATGAATTAATTATGCAGGGTGTCTTTTTGGTGGAAATTATGTCAAATGTCCTTTTGTAAATTTTTTTTGTTTTAGCATTTTTTTTGCAGGTGAAAAAATGGTCTTGTCCCTGCAGCTGATTGAAAACAACGACGGACATATGGGGTAAGACGTTTATACTGGACAACATATGGATTGATGTCCTCATAACATATGAATACATCCCATATATTGTCCATAATAGACGTCCCCATATCATTTTTGCTTTCATTACCAAACACAAAAAAAACATACATAATATTACAACTACCGTTTATCCTTACATTACGAAACAATAAAAGAAATCACCCACACAACAAAGTAAACAACCTACAACTTAAAACATTTCACATTTTCAGCCATAACTCAACACTACTTAACCAACACGTACATCTTATGAGTCAAACATTTCTAGAAGCTGAATTGATCTCCACCAAATGAAGCACTCACTCTCACATTTGTGGCATGTGGCATAATTTCAAGATTAAAGATGGCATTATACATTTTGTGTAATTCCAATCCCTATGAAAAAGTCATCATAATCCATCTTTTTATCATATTTGCTGTCCACTTTGCACGTTTTACACCATATGTCTGTCGTTGCTTTGACTCAACTTCAGGGGCAAGACCGTCTTTTCACCTGCAAAAAGAGGGCAAACACAAAAAAAAAATTACAAGGGGGCATACCACACAATTTCTCTTTTAGATAGGGCATAGGACATAAGAGACTCTTAAAAATTTCCTAACATTAAATAAATAGTAAAATAGTTCATGTTTTCTTTGTGAGAAGAAAAATAAGTACAAGAAAAAATAATTTGACGACCCTAAGTTAAATGAATGTTCTTTAAATCACCAGATGATTATACGCCATGTCAAAATTAATATTTCTTGGTAAGAATCATCGAGTTGCTTCATATTTTTCTTAATCCATTTTCTGCTTCATCTGACTGTAATTCGTTTATCATTCATTCTTTGATTTTTCCTTGACAAGACAAGTAAGTATATTTTTAAGACTTGTTGATATAATAACGAGAGATGTGTGAGATTGTGGTAACATATATTATGCGATTACACATTGAACAAAAAGAAAGAAAGTGGTATAGGGATTGATGATGTAATTTAGAGGGACTAATGTTATAATATTAGATAGATGTCTTAGGGATTAAGTTTAATAATTTGGGGGCTAAGTTTAGTTTTTCCTGTATAATGTAATCCATATAAAGGAAATAAGACAACAAAAATCATTCAACAATCTTTTAACTTAACATGGTATCAATGCAAGCGATGTTTGTGAACCATTTTTAAAACTTCCATAATAAAAGTTATGTGATCGAGAGATCATGGAGATGCTGATCATTGATGAGGGAGGTGGTGGTGTTGAAGATGAAGATCCAAATGAAAATGTAAAGTGAATGAGACTTCGTTAAGCTTCCTCACGTGATTTGGTTTCTTAATCTAGTTTTCTTTTTAGTTTATGTTGGGTCTAAATTATTATAAGCATTGGGCTTATAAATATTTGAGAATGTGAATAAGAAATAACTTATGAAATGGATTGGATTTTGGGCTAAGTATCAAATTAGATCCATTTGAGTGTAAATGAGTAAGTGGGATTTATTAAATGTCCCACATTGTTTAGCCGAACTTTTTCGCTCTAGTATAAATACTACAAGGTGATACAAATGTTCAAATTGGCTAAGACTTATGGTACATGTGAGAGAGGATGAATCAGACCACACGCGCGCACCACCACCGCCGCCGCCAGGCGCGGGCGCAGGCTCGGGCTTTGGGCTTTGGGCGGCCCATTTTGATTGCATGTTAATGACAAAAAACCGAAAGGCACTGTTCCTTCATACAAATACATGAAAGTGTGGGGGTGCTTAGCAAAGTTAGTTGGACCAAAAACCGTTGATTGTATTTTTATCGGTTATGCACACAATAGTAGTGCTTATCGATTTTTGGTTCATAAATCAGATATTCCGGACATTCACATTAATACTGTGATGGAATCCCGGAATGCAGAATTCTTTGAGAATATCTTTCCGTTAAAAGATAGAGAATATCTAAAACGGACACGGGATCAAAGAGATGTAAGTTCCTCTCAAAATGAGGCAAGCTCTTCCGGCACTTCATTTAAAGAGCCGGAAGAAGTTGAAGATGAACCTAGACGGAGCAAAAAAGCTCGAAAGGAAAAAACCTTCGGTGATGATTTCCTAATGGTTTTTCTTTTAGAAAATGAACCGAGAACTTACATAGAGGCTATGTCTACGCCAGACGCACCTTTTTGGAAGAAAGCCGTAAATAGTGAAATTGACTCCATTATGCAACATCATACATGGGATATGGCTGATTTACCGGAAGGGTTTAAAGCCCTCGGGTGTAAATGGATTTTCAAAACAAAATTGAAAACTGATGGTACGGTAGACAAGCACAAGGCTAGACTCGTGGTGCAAGGATTCCGACAAAAGGAAGGTCTAGATTTCTTTGACACCTATTCTCCGGTAACGAGAATCACTTCGATCAGAATGCTAATTAGCATTGCTGCTTTACGAGGTCTGGAAATCCAGCAGATGGATGTAAAAACTACTTTTCTAAATGGAGATTTAGAGGAAAAAATATACATGAAACAACCTGAAGGGTTTGTTGTACCTGGACAAGAACACAAAGTCTGTAGACTTGTGAAGTCGTTGTATGGACTTAAACAAGCTCCAAAACAATGGCATGAAAAGTTTGATAATGTAATGATGTCAAACGGTTTTCGCATAAATGAATGTGATAAATGCATATATGTTAAAATTACTACAACTGGGTATATCATTCTATGTTTATACGTAGATGACATGCTTATTATTGGGAGTAATAACGATATCATCAATCAAACAAAAACTATGTTATCAGGACAGTTTGATATGAAAGATATGGGATTAACAGATGTGATTCTAGGAATTAAAATCACTAGACACTCTGACGGAATCATTTTATCCCAAGAACATTATGCTGACAAGATACTTGATAGATTCAAACTCTACTCAAGTGGGACTGCAAAAACACCTGTTGACGCCCAACTTCATTTGACTAAAAATCAAGGTGAAGCTGTATCACAAGTGGAATATGCACGAGTTATCGGAAGTCTAATGTACTTAACAAATTGTACTCGACTCGATCTAGCGCACGCAGTTAATGTGTTAAGTCGATACACAAGTAATCCAGGACACACACACTGGAAAGCTATAACTAGAGTATTGAATTACTTGCGGTTTACGAAAAGCTATGGGTTGCACTATGGTAAAGAACCAGCAGTTTTGGAAGGATATACTGATGCAAACTGGATATCTGACTCCAAGAACTCAAAATCCACAAGTGGATATGTCTTTACAATAGGTGGTGCTGCTGTGTCATGGAAATCTTCCAAACAAACTCTGTTGGCCAGATCAACCATGGAATCTGAGTTCATTGCTTTAGACAAAGCCGCAGAGGAGGCTGAGTGGCTTCGAAATTTTTTGGAAGATATCCCTATGTGGGAGAAACCGGTGCCGGCAATACGTTTGCATTGTGATAGTCAATCCGCTATCTCACGGGCACTGAATATGCAATATAATGGCAAATCTCGTCATATACGAAGACGACATAAGACCATTAGACATTTGATCTCAAGTGGTATAATCACGTTGGATTATATCAAATCAGCTGATAATTTGGCAGATCCTTTTACAAAAGGTCTGACTCGAGATCAAGTATTAAAATCATCACGAGGAATGGGTTTACAGCCTATGAATTAAAAGATGACGTTTGATGGACACCCAACCTCAATGACTGGAGATCCCAAGAATGAGGTTCAAAGGGACAACTATATTAAACTGAGTCTGCTGAAAGCACTGTGAGATGAATGTCTCAACCCGATTCCTACGATGAGTAGAAAGTGCTAGTTTTTAAGGATAAGCGTTGAGCTTTTAATGATTTCATACTTTCATTCTTATGAAGTACAAAATAATGTTGTCAACAAAATGGCAAAGCTTATGGGAAATCACCTATGTGAGTGTGAAATGGGACCGTTTCTAGGAGAATGAACGATAAAGGCTATATTCTCCAAGTTCACTCATGAATCTGGGCATGTTCAAGGCCACAATGAACACAACAAGAGAACGTACTTCTACGAGAAACCTAACTGGGTTATTCCTGTTGTCTAAGTTTACATAAAACTCCGGGTGGTTCAAGACATCATGTTCACCTCCTGGCCGAGTAAACTCGACAGATATTAACAATGATTAGTTCAAAGCTGAAAAATGCTACCACATCAGACACAGTTAGTTTTCGCATATACTCTGGAGACTTCTTTTTTAGCTTCTTCTATCCAAAAAATCTTTCTAGTCATCCATGTTTAGAGTCATTTCTATTCATGTGGGGGATTGTTGGGTCTAAATTATTATAAGCATTGGGCTTATAAATATTTGAGAATGTGAATAAGAAATAACTTATGAAATGGATTGGATTTTGGGCTAAGTATCAAATTAGATCCATTTGAGTGTAAATGAGTAAGTGGGATTTATTAAATGTCCCACATTGTTTAGCCGAACTTTTTCGCTCTAGTATAAATACTAGAAGGTGATACAAGTGTTCAAATTGGCTAAGACTTATGGTACATGTGAGAGAGGATGAATCAGACCACACGCGCGCACCACCACCACCGCCGCCAGGCGCAGGCGCGGGCGCGGGCTTCGGGCTTCGGGCTTCGGGCTTTGGGCTTTGGGAATGTCTCGTGGTCGAGTGGCCCATTTCGTAACTGTCTACATATTAATGTCATGCAATCATAATGGCAGAATCTTGCCGTTAATGCATGCGTTTAAACTTACTCCGAGCTCGCCTATATAAGGGACTCGTCTCATTTGGAGAATTTACTGATTTTCTAAAAGCAAACATCTCTCTCTAAAGATCCTTCAATCTCTCTAAGCGTTTCTCCCTTCTTTCGGAAAACGGTAAGTCTAGAGTATATCGTAGTTGTCTACGTTCATAGATTCCACAACGAGTGTAGCGTTGTGGTCTCATTTCGGTTCTATCCTGGGACTCCAAAAGCTCAGTGAATCCGTCTCACTAACGGGAACTTTATTGAGTTAAGGACAGAGATCAAATCTCGCCTCCGATTCTAAACAGTTTTAAACGCCTTTTTCTAAATTGTTTTATTGCTTATATCGTTCTTAATTCATTTATTTATACGATTTCTCTTCGCATTTCTTAACTCCGATTTTTGGGTCCTACAGTTTAAACTTAAGGGTTTTCAATATGTTTTTCTAATTTGGTTTTGAGGACTTGTTCTAAACTAAAGTCCACATTCTTAAGTTAATTATTATTCATAGTTTTGAGTTGTGTTTTGAGGTTTATCGAAAGGTCTTCTAAAATGTTTTTTGTTTCTTTAAGTTGTAGTTTTTACGGTTAATTTTATTTTCTGAAATTATTCTAAGTTTAGAATTTTTCAGAATTTGTGTATTAGTCGTTATTCTCTAGTTTGGGATTTAATTATTATGGGAGAGTTTTAATAGAACCCATACTTTTAGGTCAAAAATTTTAGAGTTGGATAATTTTAGAGTTAGACTGTCCAAGTTAAAAATAATTGTTTTTGAAGTTGCAATTGCGTCCACGAGATGTAATTCATTATTAAGACCAAAGACGAGTTGAAAGTTTCATTCCTCACAAGATTGAAGCTTTTACCTGAAGTCTATTGACATGTTTTGTTCGTCCTCGACAAGTGTTGACAACAAAGATGTTCCGCTTTGTGATTACGGATTTTGTGTTTTGTATCCCACCTTTGTCATCCGGGGAGTATAGGAATTATTGATGTAATTTAGAAGACTAATATTGTAATATTAGATAAATGTCTTGAGGACTAAATTTAATGTTTTGGGGCTAAGTTTAACTTTTCATATATAATATAATCCATATGAAAGAAATAAGACAAAACAATCATTCAACAATCTCTTACGTTAACAAGTGGAATTACAAGATCACTTGTTCTCTTATTCATTTTAAAAACTAGGATATTAAACCGAAGCACAGAGTTAGGCTGCTTACTTAAGATTACAGACTTGGGCTGTTTTTGTGTTTATCAGACAAAACTACTACAGTCATTACGTTTTATTGTGTCTATATATTTATATGTTATATATAACACATATAAACAGATTTACTTCAATGAATGAATTCTTAATCTAACCTGACGACCATGGCGATTTACTGTGTTGGAAACAGATAGGAAACTGATCAATCTCAAAGGAAGACATCTTACTTTTATCAGCATCCATCTTCCATATAGAATCCAATGAGCTTTCCCATGATGGAGAAGTCAGAGTTGGGTAACTTAAGCAATAACTTTGTTCTGAGTAAATGTCTTTAACTGGTTTTATTATGTTTACTTCAGAGTGATCAATCTCTCTCCATATGTCATCCATTGAGTACATGTCTTCGGTTTCTTGATTAATTGTGGTTCGGGATCCTCCTGTGTCGTAAAAGCTCACTTTCCCAGTAGATTTCTTCGAGTGATACGTCGAGGTATCTTGAGAATTGATGGTAGTTGTCATAGATGAAGAGCTGCAATTGGAGAATGAAGAAGTTGGAGACACAAGACGCTTCTTCTCTTGAGCTTTCTTCCTCATGTGAGTCCTCCAATAGTTCTTGATTTCGTTATCTGTGCGTCCTGGCAATTTCCGGGCTATCTTTGACCACCTACATGAATATTTCAAAAGTATAAATACTGTTGCAACAAAGAATAAAGCCATGTTTTTTGTAGTAGTAGTTGGCCATGGCGATTTAGTTATCGCTGCGACCAGTTACCACAACTGCAAAAAGAACATGATTTTCGCTAATAGCAGTCGCCAGCGACCGCCAAAAAACAAGGCCTAAGAGGTTAAAGTAGTGTAACAATGTATTGTTTGTTTCTTAGATGGATGAGACCTGTTTCCCCACTTAGCGTGAAGCTCAAGAACTTGACGCTCTTCTTGTGGAGTCATCTTGCCACGTTTGAGACCAGGATGAAGGTAATTAACCCACCTAAGCCTGCAACTCTTTCCTGTTCTGTTCAAACCTACAACCAAAACTAGCTCATTAATGGTGGCTCCTTACCTATTCTATTCTTTCTCCCTCCACCTTCAAACCTGATACTTTTGCTATAAAATCCCATCTTCGATCTCCAAATAAGTGAACAAAATTTACCAGAAGTATGTCCTCCTGTTCTGTCCATGGACCTTTTCGATTTTCTTCTTGCATCATTCTCATCTCTGTCTCTCTGTCCCTCTCTCTTTAGCTCTTCTTTGTCTCTGTTGTTACTAAAAAGTTGTTTCTCAGCTTGGTTCACCATGGAATCCTCTGTCCACTTTATATATAAGCTAAAATTTACGACACCGTGCTGTGTCTACTCGATAATACACTCACAGTTTTTAATAATACTAATGATTTCTTTTTAATATTTTTCACAATCTTTAGTGTCCATATGTTTTGAGGGATAATCCTTTTGATAATGTAGGGTCTGTTTATTGTGATGTCACAAGGCCATTATATTGAAAAACTTGATCGTTAAAGAGTGTCTCGTTGGTGTTACTGATGTAACACTCCCATTTAATTCTGCCTTTTTATCTTTTTTTGTGCCGTGTGTGATAATAAGAACTCTTTCTTATATTATTTGGCAGCCACTATCTCCAATGTGGATATCAACTGCCTTACAAAATCTCCTAAATCAATCCTATAAAGAAGATGTCTTTTTCTATAATTTCTTGTTAATTGAGATTAGAAAAATTCATAATATAATTGGAAGTGCTTAAAGAAAGTTCATATAGGTAGGATTACTTGAATTCGCCTAAATAGCAATTTGCAGATTGGTTTTGAAACTAAATAAAGAGTGTCAAAGTAAAATATACATTATCTATTTATTAAACTATCCACGTGAACAAATACTTTTATGGTAATTGAATATCGTAATAGTATAAATAAATAACGGAAATATATATATATATATATATATATATCATTTTTTTGATAATTTTGACAACGGAAATTAATTCAAAATTAAAATAGCAATTTAGTATAGTTTCAAGGTTTATTTTGGGAGTAAAAAAATTTTGAGGTCTAAATTGTTAGTGTCTTTAATTTTGAGGGATTTTCCTAATTTCTATGGATGTTAAACATTTGAGAAAAAAAAAAAGGATCTTTCTTCACGTTTTATGTGGGGATATGATAGAAGTGTCTCTTGACTTTATTAAGGGTTATATTGGTAGCAACTGTTGAAGCTTAGAAAAGGAAAATAGCGAATAAAGAAACAGACAAAAGCTTGCATAGCTTTAGAAACATAAAAGAGTTGAATTGTCATACCAGCCTGATAAGTGAGTTTTTGTATCTAGCTAGTAGCAACGCCTGAGATAGGAATTAAAATACTACATATACTTCTTAAGATCTTGAGCTTATGGCTTTTGATTTTTGTTCTTGGGCTTCTAGGTTAACATTATCCACACACATACACAAATACTAAAGAAAAGGGCGAATTTTGAACTTAGCCAAGAAAAAACAAAACATGCGCAGACCTGCAACTGATCTTGTGTTATCTCCCACTCGAACATTGATATTTTTTCTTATTAAAGTTCAACAAAGTAATTTGATCATTTGTGTATTAGATCCTAACTTCCGCAATTGAAAGAAACATGGCTCTTCCATAATATAAGTTACTAATTAGCATATTATGCACAGTTTGATATATACCGGGGCCTTGATAATGAACATAAGGGGTAAAAACTAAACAAACATGCAATAGATAAAAAAGGTGATTGATGTACTGACTGACGTAACACTCCCATTAGTTTTTGTCTTTTATATTTTGGTGGGTGTGTGTGGTAATAAGAACTCTTTCTTATATTCCATACTTTGTTAGTGCACTATCTTCTATGTCAATGTCAATAGTTTAAGCCAAAAGCAACAAAGCCATGTTTCCCTGTTAATTTAAGCCAGAGAAAAAGTACGATCATGCACACTTCGAAAGGATTCTAAAGATAGCCCTTGATTTTATTCATGTTTTATAGATTTGTTACTGTTTAAGCTTATAAAAGGTAAAAGAAAAAAAAATTATATATAAAGAGAAAAAGTTTCCAATAGCTTTAAGCAACCATGAAATTAATTATTACGGCATGAGAGCCAAGCATGCCTAATATTATTATTTAAATTCAGCCATATTTTTGCAATTGCTCTTTTCTTCTAGCTACTATTGCTCGAGCATCGTATATTGAGTTAGAATTGCGAGAATATATATATTTTTGCTTTTCTATAAACAAAGAGATAAGATATGTATACTTCTTCATATTTATATATGTTGCCAAAAAATTGAGATCAAGTGGTACTTTCTGTAAAGTAATTTGTGAAGTCTTGGGTTCAAGTCAAGCGTAAGTATATAAAAGATATATATGCCTATTCCAGCAGTGTAGTCGGGTAGATAAATGACAGTTTAAGTCTTGAGTTCCAGTCCTATTCAAAAATTTAGAATAATTTTAGTGGATTAGCTGATTCTATATTTGTTTGCATAATGCGAAGTTCTTATTAACATTGTGTCAGAGATTTTAGTCATTTCAAATTTAGATGTTTAACATGATATATAAGTACCTGGCAAACTTTCATATTTGTAAGATTAGTTAAATTCTTCATCTTTCAAAAATAGTTGAAAAAGCTCTTCAACTTTGGTGTACACGTATTTAATCATAAATTTTTGATGATTTTCCATTTTATTCTCAATTTTATATAACCCAAACCAAATTGACCCTATCGTTAAATAATTCAACAGATTATATTAGCTAGTCTAACCATTCAACCTAACATATATACAAATCTAACTTTAAAATCAAAATGATATTAAGGTTATAAAACTAACTTTTGAAAGGAAGCAATGAACAAGGAAAGGAGTGAGCTAGGAAGATAAATTGCAGCATTTTCAACCCACATCTATTTTTAACTAAATACTATTAATAATCTCTAAGCCACTTTTATTTTTTTCTCTATTTTTTTGGGAACGCTAGTTTTTCTCTATTTTAGAAGTAAATTTTTGAAGTAAAAAACAATATACTTGGAATATTTATTTTTATAGTAAATATAGAGAAATACATTAGAGTAATACACATCTTTATTATAGAATTTCTCTATTTTAAAATGAAAATGAAAAAAATACATTGAACATGATCGTATATAAGAAATTCTCAACGACAGTTTCCTTACAAATTCGTTGGAAATCTGTTTTGTTATTGGGGAATTGAATTAATTATTGTTGATTAAGTGGTATTTAATAGATATTTCCGTCAGAAATATTTTTACACGATTAAAAAACACATTCAAAGTTATTTCAATTCGTTCTATCATTACAGACTTTTAATTTATTGTCGGAATTCCATACAAATGACTAACGATTTTTGATGAATTTATTTTCTGATCAGAAATTCTGACAGCTAGCTTTGCTATAGTTAACACAATATCAAAGAAAATATTCGAGTGATTGACTCCTCTCGCTCCAATACAAGTGCCACCTCTTACATATGTGAAACAATACAAGTCCAACACCAAAAAAATATTCCTGAGTTTTTCTAAGAACTGTCCATATAACTGCGATATCTTGTAAAACTCGGAGCACCTATCAAGGTTTGGACATCGCTTCCCATAAAATATTTGAGAAAGATATATCTTCTCTTTGGTCATAAGGTTTAAACAAATCCTCGGCTTCCACATATGCAATTTGAAGGGTATCTCTAATTAAAATTTTATAATATTTTTTCCATAAGCAAGTGGCTTTTAGCCTAATGGCAGGCGGTAAATTCACATAAAACATGCGCACTTGTATAACCAGAGATCGAGTCTCATCGCCTACATTATGTAAGAATTTGGCTAATGGACCGGTCTGTTGTAGTCTAATGTTGACAAAAAATATATATATTTCTTCCATAATGTGTCATGTGGTTCTGCTTTAAATTATAATGCTCAATTAGATTCGGGTAATTTTAAATGCTCGATTAAATTTGGGTACTTGAGTTAAGTTAATCATCAATGCGTGTTGCATTTGGATACTTGAATTGTCCCATAAACAATATTCTACACAACACCATACTCTCTCTGAAAGCTACTGCATTTGAGGTGAGGCATGATTATTAGTTGGATTTGACCACTTAATAAGGTGTTTAAAAGAAGCTATTATACCAATACATTTGGAAGAATATGATTAGGAGATGATTGATATTATAAATATGAATATTCTATTGTTAGTTGACATTTTGTCATCGTGTCTAACTATTCTTCTCTGATGTAGATATCTAATGAGAATTTATTTGTGATATAATTAATAAAACGAACGGAGAGGATTGAAAATTGATCACCGATTCTTATGTAGTGGATCTATATAAAGAAATGAGACTGAGAGACGTGGACGTCACCAACACAAACCACTAAATATATTTATATCCTCTTTGTCTCGTGATTCCCACACGCAAATTTAATTATATCCAATTTATATAAATTTTGCTGCTTATAAAAGTGTAAAAACTAATCAAAATATGTGAAAATGGTCCAGACAAATCTGCCAAAAATCCGGAATAAGACTAAAAGTGTTTGATTCATTTGTTTAAGTCGCTAGGCGCGAAAGAGTATATAGACTTTTTTTACTAATATATTCAATCATATTTTTGAGCACAAATTATAAATAGTTAGATATCCACTCTGGATATATGCGTCAATTAATTAGTAATGTATAGTATCCCTTAAGTCCCTCACGTTTATTCAAGTTGTTATATATCTATTAATGCAATCATTTTTCCTTTGTTTCAAATTGTTTAAGAGTATGTTTTGTTTACGTTGGATGTGTTTCAATCTTCATGTACCATTGTTACATATCATATGTGACATATATATATATTAGTGAATAACATCACATATCGGGAGAAATCCTAATTAGTATATATAAGATATGAACCGTTTTATTTATTATCAATTGATTTTGAGTTAGAAATTATATTCTAATAACAAGCATATGTATATGTTAAGTATATAAAAATAATATTACAAAATAAGGTTTTTGTATATATTGCAAACAAAAAAAGGCGTAGTTGCTAAAGAGAAAGAGGATTTATGGAGTGGATATTCTTATGAACATGAGCACGACCTAAAGGTATAAAGCCCAAATCGACAGCAATTTTACGTATGCGATGATATGTGATTCCCCAATATTGAATATTTTAGTTTTAGCTAACTATTTTATATTATATATATAGCCATATTATATTCTCCTGGATTCAGAATATTTGCAGTTTTAATATGAAAGAAAAAAGTATTTTCGTAAAAAGAAAAAGTAAAAAAAAACTTTAACCCTTTTATAGTCATTTCCAAATTTGTAGCATTACGATTACCAACTACAAAAAATATAACATATAGTATCATCAAAAATATAAGGATAACCCATAAAAGACTTTCAAAGTGGCATACACTTCCATTTAAAACCTTAAACATTTTTAATCGTATAATTAATTTTTAACATGACTGGTTTGATGATTTAAACCCAAAATAACATTTTTGTGTACGAGTCCACAAAAGTTTTGTTAAAAAATTATTATGTTTAAAATTAATTTTAAAAAATTTTAAAATTCCAGAAAAACAAAAAAAAACTCATAAATTCTAAATGTAATTCCTATAATATTAAATTTAGAAATAATCACAAATATATGTTTTTAAACTTTAAAATTTTAAAAATCAAAATAATTTCAAAAATTCGAACAAAATCCATTAAAATTTCAAAAAATCTTGAATAACCAAATAAAACACATGTAACAAAAATATCCATAATCAAATATCAAAAATACATGTAGCAAAAATTTTGTAATAATCAAATAGATTTGTTTTGGATTTTTTTGAATTTTTAAAATTATATGAGTTTTTAGTTGAAAAGTAAATTATTTTAATAATAACTTTTAATTCTTATTATTCAAGAATTTTTGAACTATTTGTTTGATTATATTTAAATTTTTGAAAATATTTTAATTATTTTAGTTTAAAAAATTTTTAATATATTTTAGTAATTAATTTTTAGTTTAATATTTTTATTTTTATTTTTATAATTTATGAATTTTTTTAGTTTGTTTTGTTTTGTAATTTTTAAATTTTTTGGATTTTTATTATTTTTCTAGAAAATAATCACTTTTTGAAACAAAATTTGTGCGTTTCCATACAAAAATGTTATTTTGAGAGTTTAAATCTCTAAAATAATCATATTAGAAGTTTATTGTACGACTAAAAATGTTTAATGTTTAGAAATTTTTTTATGGAATATACAAAATATCTAATATATAAGACAGAGAAAGAGAGTGATGTAAACTGATTATGTTGAGACCACTTCCATTGGAACATAAGTGACATAACTATTAATATTGAGATGCCAAAAAATGGCATAAGATCCATTAATTATATTATTAACTATAACATAGAGATTTGTAAAATAATTTTATTTTTTTTAATTATTGTGCTACTACCTTAAATATCAAATATTACGAGATAAGAGGAGTAGTAAAAAAGAGTAAACTTTTGTCTTAACAAAGAGAAAATGATTTGCATCTTGGTTTTTTAGCATTTCTAATATTCTTCTATTGGGAATCGTCTACCTTATTACGGAATAATATCTATAGAAAACCTCTATTTTATACTACTTTTTGTAAAAGTTATTTATACTAATTATTATTCGATTTTGTAAAAAATTATGTGTTGTCCAATTAAGCAATCACTAGCTTTTTGCCATCGGGTGGAGGATGGAGATGAGGTTTTCATCAGCCATAATCTACAGCCGCATATACATATATAACTTTTTGTTATTTAATTAATAATTACTACAATTATGCAACTTTCTATACATAGGCGATGCTTTTACGATAACTATTTAAGTAAATAAATTGACGTGTATACTCATATAGGCTACGCATATGTATATATTAATGTTGCAAACAAAAAATGGTAGGTACATTGTGATGAATGACGTACTGTATGAGTTCACGAACAGAGCTAATCCCCATGTAAAATAAAAAATTGTTTGATATTTACATCATATTAATTTAATATTCATACAATAACATTTTTATTAATTTTTACTAAATATTTTCTTAATTTATATATCAAATTTTCTTCATAGATCAAATCTACATATAGTTATATAACTGATACATAACCGAAATTTTTATTAATTCGAAACCCCAAAAAATAAAAAATATTAATATTTAAATGAGTTGACGATCTATTTTCCTCTAAAAACTTACATAAAATACTTTGAAATTTACACAATAATTTTGTTATTTATTTTCTACTTAACATTTTTTATCAAAATTTTGCTATATATCAGAGATATATAGCCATGAAATAAAAAATTTCACTAATTGAAAGCCTTAGAAAATCAGAGATCTCTTTCAAATGTTTCATACTATTGGGGTCAGATACGGCTATGTTCACGAACCGCTTGAAATGGTTCTTTAAGATTATATGATTGCAATTATATATATGCATATTTATGATCACTCACAATAGCTTTTATAAGCTTTTCTCCGTTTATATTGGGAGTGTATATATAATAATATCAAACGCAAATTTGGAAGGATTATGCCTCTTTACAACTTTACTTATTGTCTTGTACTTTTGTATATGTTTATAAATAAATAAAATTATGGCTGTAATACAGCCGCTGCATTCTTCAAAAAAACTTTGCAACTGTAAGTTATTGATTGAATCTTTTATATATATATATTGTCAACTGGATCGATAATGTCCAATTTACTAATTGTAATGGGAAAAAGTCGTACTCCTGATGCTAAAATCATTAACTAAATATCTAACTGAGAAAAACTCGGCAATGAATCTTATATTTTCATCAACTTATTTTTATAGGTGAAACTAATTTCTCAATTTACATATTTTATATCAGATTTCTTTTGATCTTAAAAATAAAATTTGGTCAACAAAATGATAATATGCAAGGTATAAACCGGATGATAACACAATGATATTCCCCACACGAACTATTTCGCTAGATATCTTTGTTTTAAATTTTGTTCTCATCAACATTTGGTGTAATTAAAACCTAAAAACTAAAACAGTTGGTGTAACAACCAAATAGTGGTAACCTGATAATAGAAATTGGTTCCGGACAAGATATAAATTCATTAATCTTGAATTCGATTTCTACTAAAAACTAAATTGGTATTGTTTCACCAAATGAAGATGATTATTTTAGGTTTCACTAGAAAATCCAAAATCAAATTAACTAATTCTCCGAAGATTAGTTGGACCTATGTTCAGATCCCGATTTTTTTTTAAAACCATCTGCAGTAGTTACATTTTTTTTGTTATAATCTAAAACGAGTTAATTTTGCATTATCTTGTTATAGATAAGGTTCTATACAAGATCCGTCCTATTTAGTGGACTTATACGGCCCAACAGCCCAGTATTGTTCCTACGGTCCAATAAAAAACTTACCATTGTTAATCTCTTCTTAATACTATAATCATTTTAGACTTTGTTCTATAATCATTGGAGATTATGCTTTATACATACAGTTTTGCGGATTCTCTTTTCTAAATTATTAAAAGAATGGGAAAAGAAAACCTAACACATCTAATAGAAAAACAAGTTGGTGCATGGAACGAAGTTACTATGATATAAGAAAACAACAACAATATACACGTCGTGGCGATTAGTTAAAGTAATAAATGAGGAAAACAAATGCGACAAATGAAATTGCAGACTACAAAAGTTGGTCATATGGCCCATTTATACTAATTTGCTTTGGAAGTAAATGTTTATTTGAATCCGCACGTGAAAATACAAGTAAATTGCTGGGTTTTGGATTATTCGACCGTTAACTTGGACTATATATTATCCACCATTGATTCATCATTCATGTCACCAAGATTATTTTTGTTTGCTTCGGTTTTTACCTCGTTGAAACTTTAAAAATTAATTTGGATTCCACCGTATTTTGATGCCCAAAATATTTTCTATATAATAAAAAATTAAATTTTTGAATAAAAAATCTTAATATGATGTGAGATATTACATCTTATACCATTAAAAATTACTTTTATTTAGAAATTTTATAAGGTTAATTTCGGTATTCTAAAATAAATATAATTATGATATTGTCGATACTATAAGATTAGTATAATTCAAAATTCACTAATTCTATAATATTCTTTAATATGTTTGTGGTGATGAATTTAAAACATATAATATTTAATTTTTTGTTGAATTTTTTTTTCTTTCAATTATTCCCTATTACGTAATCTTTTATTTTTTATATAAACTATGAACTATTTTAATAAATTAAATATTATAGATAACACGTATAGGTTGTTATAAAGTTTAATAAATTTAAATTGTTTCATTTATTTACATATCCTCAACGTGTTCATTAAATTTATCAAATAAATTTGCAAAATTTCAATAAATTTAAATTCTTTCATTTATCTACATATCCTATCATTGTCTTATTTATGTTATATAACAATTAATATAAGTTTGACATTTTAAAACTTATTATTATTAATTTAAAATAAGTACAAATTATAAAAATTATTTAGTTATTGGTAAAAATGATTTCATCATTTTTTCAAACAAGTTCATTTATAATGTAGGTGGTGGGACTCGATCTCTGGTTGTGTAAGTACGTATGTTTTATTGGACTTACCGTCTGCCACTAGATTAAGAGTCACTTGTTAATTCTATTTTTCTATTTAATTTACTTTAAAAAAATTCAATACCATTTATAATTAATATAATTCTATTATCACGTATCAAAATTGGTATTAGTGCTAAAACTTTAACATTAAAAAAATTAACTTAAATAAATATTAATAATAATTTATAAAAGTATTGGTTTCACTTTTTACAAATGACGCATAAATAATAGAAAAAGTGTATTACATCATTTGTTCGTAACTGATATAACTTTTACAATTAATACAAGTTAATATAATTAGTAAATAATGCAAATATTAATATTATTTATAGTAACTGACAAAAATATTAATTTTATTTTTTAAAATAACACAAAATTAACATCAATATTATAATTGATATTAATTAATATTAACATCATTTGTAATCATTAACACAAATATTAATATCTATATGACGCACATTAACATCAATTATAGTAAATAATGAAAATAGTTGCATCAGTTATTGAAACTGATACAAAATATTTGAATCATCATTTTTCGAATCAATTATATAAGTGATACAAACTGCATTTGTATCAATCAAAAAATGTTGTAAATAAAATAAAATAAATAATATAATATACTTAATTTCTTGTAATGTGATTGAAACGAAGATAATGGAAGACTTCTTTTAGTTACACGAGTTTTCATACAAGAGTCAGCTATATTAATTGAAAAACAATACTATCTAAGACCTGAAAAACATTCAGAACTCTTCTAAGTTTCAACTATAGTGTACAAAACATTTGTAAGAATCAGTTAAACAGATAAGGATTCCCAACTTTATAAATTGCCAACCTTATTTTTTTTTTTTGACAATCAAATATTCCATTTATTCAATAAATAGTTAACCAGAGTTAGGTGGAAAATAATTAAATGCCGACTTGGCAATTAAATCCGCTTCATTGTTACAAGAACGAGAAATAGAGTGAAACTGGATGAAATCAAAGCAAGAGAGAAGACTGGCGATATCTTTCAATAAATCATGGATCTCCGAGATTCTCTTGCTGTGTGTAATGACAGATTAAATTGGATGAGTCTGATCTTAACTCCATCCGACGGTGTCCGATTTGAATTACTCCCTCCAGAGCACTCCTCACGGCAAGAGCTTCAGCTGCAAGAGCGGAGTCAACAAAATTGATGACTTTAAAGTATTATATGATGGATGCGTCTTATACTAAGACTACCTACGTACCCTTTTAAAAGGGATCAAGCCCACGTAGTTCTTACTGTCAACCTTTGTCACAACTCGACATTGGTTGTTTGAGATTCCCTTAACCTATGTTATAACTCAACAAAGGTTCTTTCTCAAATCTCAAAGTCCTTACCTTAGACACAAACTCATCTAAGGTATTTATAGACTAACACAACATTGTTAATCCTTATTATATTAGGATTTGATCCTTTAAATCCTATTATAACTTGGAGAATATCTTATTCTAACAACTTTTCCTAAAGCCAATAGAATCTTGTTCACCAAGCAATGTTGAATCATTTAGCTTATCCAACATTTTCCCCCTTAAGCTTCTAATGATTCTTTGTAAGATCTTGGAGTTCGATCAAACACTTCATTATCTTAAGCTTAAGCCACGCCATTATCTTCGTAAGTACTTTCGTACTTTGCTCTTCTCCGATAACAAGTTCCTCATTGACTTGGCCATCTTTCATACCCGTTTCGTGCCTATCAAGTCTTGGAACCAACAAGTTTCATTAGCTACCTTTGCTGCTGCCTTAAACTCACTCACGTTTGGAAGTTCAGCTGTTGTGTTTTGCTTACACAAGTCCATCGCTGATCCATGCTTTGACGTTTCTCTGAGGTAGAATACACGATCCATTGTGTTTTTTCCTTCGTTGTCATCAACGTTGTCATCAACGTTGTAGCTGCTGTCACTATCCCTTATGAGCCTTTTTATCTAACTCCGAGAAGAAACTCTTTTCTCTCGTCACATGGTTACTAGCTTCATTATCCAAATACCAAAGACCATCTTCTCTCTTGTCTTTCTCATATTTATTTGAAATAATGCTTTTTTCGTTTGGAAACACAATCTCGTGCATGTAGAGAGTGTCATCATCGGGACCTTCCTTGTCCCCTTCTTTCTTCTACTTTCACCTTATGCACCTTTTGTAGTTTCTTTTCCTTTCACTCAAGTTTGAACCTACATGTCATTCTCGATCCCTACCTCTTCTTCTTGAGCTCTCTTTCTTCAATCCCTCAATCGCTTAACCTAAAGCCGTTACCTTGGAGGTAAAATCTGATAACTTCCACTTGAAGACATCAACTAAATCTTGTCTCTCAAAGTCTTAATGGAACAACTCTCCAAAGACTATTATTGATAGAACTAGGCTAACTACCTATTCTATTAGGGAATAGGCTACTCCCTATTCTACTAGGGAATAGGCTACTCCCTATTCTACTAGGGAATAGGATACTCCCTATTCTACTAGGATTTAATTTACATAAATCTTATCCTTTTATTTGATCTTATCTCTCTAAGCTAACTTCTTCTAGAAATAACTTCCTATTCAAGTTAGGAATTATCCAACATTCACCCCCGTAATTCTGACTTGAACTCCGGGATGAATGATCTTGACGACTCCATTGTCAAGGTACGAAAGCCCATCCTTATTCCTTTCGTTTTGATATTTCTTTGGCATTACTTTCTCCTCATTGAGAAATATAGATTCATGCATATATAGGGACTCTTCTGCCTCCTCCGTTTCAGAGTCCTCTATTTCTACTTTGTTCATCTCGTCCATCTTCTTCTTTCGTTCCAGACATACTGATGCAAAGTGACCTTTCTTGTTACATCGAAAACACACAACTTGTGATCGATCTTTATTTTCTTTGTATTGGTCTCTTGAATTTGATCTCCCTCGACCTCTTCCTCGACCTCTTCCTCGACCTCTACCTCTTTTTCTCGCGTACTCATACCTTGAACCTCCTTCTTCGTATCCCTTTAAGGGGGTAAGCTGTTGAAAAATTTCTTAAGCATCTTTGATTCCTCAACCGTGTGTCCCAAGGTAGCCGCATTAGAGGCAATCTTCGATAACTTTCCTGAGAAGTTATCGATTGTATCGGCTTCCTTCATGCTCATTCTTTCAAATTCAGCCATAAGGGTTTGTAGTCTTGCTTCTTTCACCCTATCCGCACCTAGATGCCTAGATTTGATAGCTTCCCATATACCTTTAGCGGATTCTTGTTCGCCAACTTGTAATATGAGATTCTCGGGTATAGATTGAAAGAGCAACAAGGTTGCTAAGTCTTTCTTCTTAGCAATAGTTGATCTCGGTTCAATCGCCTCCCATACTCTGTGAACACGCAAGATTACTTTCATTCTCATCGACCACACCGTGTAGTTTGATGAGTTCAACATTGGACATACCACCGACGTGGGGACGACCTCCTTTGCCTTTGATGGCTTGCTTTCGTCTCCCATAACTCGGGTTCGAAGTCTTTAATGATATACTAGATCGATTGCTCTGATACCAAATAAAGTATTATATGATGGATGCGTCTTATACTAAGACTACCTACGTACCCTTTTAAAAGGGATCAAGCCCACGTAGTTCTTACTGTCAACCTTTGTCATAACTCGACATTGGTTGTTTGAGATTCCTTTAACCTATGTTATAACTCAACAAAGGTTCTTTCTCAAATCTCAAAGTCCTTACCTTAGACACAAACTCATCTAAGGTATTTATAGACTAACACAACATTGTTAATCCTTATTGTATTAGGATTTGATCATTTAAATCCTATTCTAACTTGGAGAATATCTTATTCTAACAATTTTTCCTAAAGCCAATAGAATCTTGTTCACCAAGCAATGTTGAATCATTAAGCTTATCCAACAGACTTCCGATCCCGAGTGAGGTTCTACATCACAACCTTTGAAGATCCATCCTAAACCAGCCTCCCTTGAGCTCGCTCGCCACGATGCATTAGTGAAGCAGACGACGCAGTCCCTAAGATGGTTTAGATCTGATCTCCTTTGCTGAGGTGAGGTCCTTTCAAAGGTTTGTACCTTTGATTCTTCTTCTTGCGCCTTGCTCCACTTTCTAGCCATAAGTATTGCTGCAGTTGAACACTCAAATTCTGGTTGAGACACATTATTGAACAATATATTTGTTCTGCGATTTTCACAGGACACAAAAAATTTACGGTGAGATGGAGCCGTTACCGATGCCTGGTGGTAAGGGGCTTGGTAAGGTGGTCTTTGTTGGAGCAGTAGCCTCTCTAGCTTGGAACCCTTGGTTGGAAAGGTGGCCCTTGCGGTCTTGCTTGTGGGGGGTCCAGTTGAGGAAAAATTAATTAACACATCCTTTTGTCTTTTCTGAAGTTTTCATTTATTGGAAGACTTGAAGCCTCTTACTTTAACCCATATTAATAAATGAGAATTGGCCAATATGATAAAGAACGTATTTATTAGCGCCAAAATGATCTGTCTGGTGACAAGTCGTACGTGAACGATTCGATATCTCGGTCAAAGATGTAGAGCCCATCGATCAATCATCAATGAGTATAAGAAACATGAAATGTTTGATTTATGCAGGTGATAAAAAAAACGTTTCAATCGATCTTGACCGTTTATAAAAATCTCTTATCAAAGGTCACATTGATCATCCTGAAAATAACACTAAATTTTATGTCTGAAATCACACTAAAAAATTTATAAATTATGTGAAAAATTGTTAAATAAAAATTCTTAGCCTGGAGATATTTCCATTAACAGACACTTTAATTACCAGAAATTCCACAATAACTATCTTACAGTCAAAATTCTATACTATAAAAAGAGTTTTGTGCAAAAAAATTCTCAGATTGACTATAAATTGCAAGATTATCTTCCAAATAAAAAAAATACAATTTTTAATCATATGAGTTAGAAAGTAATACGCAATATACCTCTTAGATATGTATAAATTTTCTAATTTATAAATCACAGTGTATAAATTACCAAAATGACTGTTTTGAATACTCAAGAAGAAAAAAAAACAAAACCGCGTAGAAAACGACTTGAACTTCCTATCTCTATTATATTTATCTAGCTCTTACCATTTATGTTGTAACAATAGTTGGAACATCTACAACAATATATATATATATATATATATATATAATAAAACAATATAGAATGTTGATATTGGGGGTTACGAATCAGGTTCGGATTGGAACCAATCTGAATTCGATCGGAAACTCCCAATATGAAATTTGAAATCGTTGCTGATCTATCAAATATTGTTCCAACACAGATGATAAGAGTTAGATATATATAACAGAGGTAAAGAGTTTAAGTCTATGTTGTTGTGTAAAAATCATCCAAAAACTATATTATATATTATTTTTCATTTCGTATTATTGACTTGTATCTTTTTGATTTAGAAGATAATTTTACAATTCGTGGTTTTTGAAGATTTTTTCACAAAACCTTATAAAAAAATATTTCTTCAAGATTTTGTTACGCGTTACGCATTCGCTTGAATACCAAATAGAACAATCAATAAATCGAAAATTATGCGGAAAATAATCAGAGAGTAATTTTAGGATATTTATCATAATTTCCCAATATATATAATATATCGTAAACTTTTATAGAAATGTCATGTTGGTACAACAGTTATGATGGTCTCTTATGTAGCTAAAAGTTAAGGTATTATGGTAAATTCGCAATCATCTTCTACCTTAAGATATGGGTGACTCTGCAATCATAACCGCCGAACCGCATATTTAAACGTTTTCATCATTATTTTCTTTTGTTTTCTTCGAATTTATATTATATCTATAAATATTTTATTTTTAACTTAAAAATAGCACAATATACGAATTTTTTTCAAAATTTCCAATATCTTGGCCGAATATATCAAAATCGCCGTAATATATCACCGCCAAATGTCTTTTCACCGTGTATGCGGCAAGCGTTTGCTGCGTTTTCGAACAAGGTAAAAAAATTGACGTAAATATGAAAAGAGATGCGTTTTTGATGAGCTTGTGAAATTATTAACACGTTGCAGAGGGCTCCACTGTGATGTGTATAGTCAAAGTTAGGTGGTCGAGAAGAGTATATGACTCTAAGTGGACTCTTCAAGTCAATTCTTTTTAAAAAAGTTGAATTCTCTACATATCACTTTTTTGACTATTTGCCTTCTAATTTCTATTTTACTTTTCCCTAACTTTTTGTGTTTAACTCTAAAATAATACTTTTATCTACGAAGTTCAAAGTTCAAACTACTTTACATATATAGAAAAACTTTTTTTTTTCAACTTTACTTGATAAATTCTTATGTATAGTCTAAACTTAAATTTGTAAAAAAAAATTTTTTTTTCTCTTGTATCAGAAAAGAATCAAACTTCGATATGTAGGGATTTGTAAAGTGACTACTACCACTAGACCACTTGTACTCGGCACATATATAAAAAAACTTTATGTACAATTTTTATCGAATATCATATTTTTAGTTAAATTCTATAATTTAAGACGCAAACTACTTATGCATACAACTTATCAAATATATAATTTTAAAGTTTTGATCATATAATTCTTATGTGATATTATTTAGTATCTTATTAAAAAAAGTTTTGGCGGTTTTAAAGATTCAATAAAGACAAAAAAAACACATAATTTAATAACTTCATGTATTGTATATGCTTATCAGCTCATGTATTGAGCATTTCATTTTATAATTCCTTTTTTTATTATGTTTTCGAGTGCTGCAAAAGGCAAAATAAAACATTTAATTCTGGTAGCCATTAATCTTTAAAAATCTAGGATTTTAAATAAATGTCAGTAAATTTGCACGACTGATTATTTTAGAGTTTATTAGACTGTCTGAACTTAGAAAAGCGCCAGTCTCAAAAAACCACTAAAAGATAGAGAAAAGTCTTATTATTATACTCAAATATGTTGTCTCTCATTTTCAAATTTCTTGCATGTGTATTGTTTCAAACTCTTCTTATCATCACTTCGTCTTCTTCAAATGCTATTTCTTCAATTTGAAAAGAAGAAAGAACAAATCAGTTAAGCGCCAAGTACACAGGACATCATAAAATGGCGTTGATGAATTCAGCAGAAGGTAACAACTTTATAGTTGTTCCAAGGAGATTAAAAGACCATCAATTAGATTCAAAACCCTCCGGCGAACGGCAAGTCCCCGTCGTTTATTATCTTTGCCGGAATAATCAACTTGATCAACCACACTTCATTGAAGTATCTCTTTCTTCTCACAATGGTCTCTATCTCAGAGGTACTAAATCTCATGTTTTGCTCTGTTTTAAATCATACTCTGTTTTTTTTTTTCATAAAGTTTGGATTTTTATTTGTCTTCTATTCCAAATTCTTCAGATGTGATAAATCGATTAAATGATCTTCGTGGAAAAGGAATGGCTTGTCTCTACTCTTGGTCCTCTAAACGGTAAAGCTCTTATCTCCACCTTCGGATCTGAGAATCTTTTCTCACCGTCCGATCTTCTGAACGATTTCGTAATTCTCTTCTAATTTCAGGATTTATAAGAATGGATTCGTTTGGCATGATTTATCAGAAGACGATTTCATCTTTCCCGTTCACGGTCATGAATATGTTCTTAAAGGCTCTCAAATTCTCGACCTTGATAATAACTCCGGAAAAGAATCTAATTTCCCTGCCACCGTCAGTCGCCGGCGTAACCAGTCATGGAGCTCCATTGAGTACAAAGTCTACAAAGCGTCTGAATCAAGCACTGAGTCTACTAGTAAACTCGCGACGGATGCTTCGACTCAGACTGACGATCGTCGGAGGAAGAAAATACCGGCGAAACAGGAGGAATCTCCGGTGAATGAGATCACTGAGTTGAGCAGAGAAGAGATTAATTCGCCTCCACGGTCCGATTCAAGCCCTGAAACACTGGAAACGTTGATGAAAGCAGACAGACGGCTGATATTGCGTCCTGATGATGAAGAACCAAATCGGACGGTTGATAAGATGCGACCTGCTGCTGTTTTGATGCAACTGATATCGTGTGGTGCGATGTCGTTTAAGAAATGTGGGCCTGCGATTATCACGGGACGCACGGGGACTACGGTGGAACGAGGTACAGGTAATTGTAAGCTTGAGAGGGCAGAGAAGGAATTAAGGAGTTTTGGAAGGGTAAAATTAGAAGAGGAGACATATTTTAGTGGTAGCTTGATTGATGAGACAAAGAAGGAACTTGTTCCTGCTTTAAAGAGGTCTTCTTCTTACACTGACAGGTAAACATCACTAATAACTCTCTTCTAATTACTTCGTTGAGTTATAAAACGTCAAGTACTTCGCCTTCTTTTAGTAGGAATGTAGTTTTGTTTGTCTTAATGTAGATAGTAGATACTAGATAGAAGTTCATCCAAATGGTTAGAGTTGGAATTCCTCCTTTGAGGCTTAAGACTCTCTTTCTCCTTGAGTGTTTCAGTTTTAGAAGAATAGAGCTGTATTATTGGGATTTTCTTTTTATCGCCGGCTTGAGTTTACTGAAGGTCTGTGAAGCAGCCGTCGAGTATTTTGCTCTAAAAACTGCTTTCTGAAGACAAGAGTGATGTGTGTTTGAGATTTTGTTACGTGTGGGATTGAGCGGTCGCATCGTATGGCAAGTATGTCGCAGGAGATCAACAAAGCTTTGGAAAATATGTCCATTGAGGAAGACAAACCTTTCAAATTGCGAAGTATGCCAAAGATTAGTGCTATGGAGCGCAATGGAAAAAATTTGATGGGAAGATTGTTAAATCCTACTTGTCAAAAAATGTCAGAATTAATACATGATATGCCACGTTTATGGAGGGTTTTTGAGCGTTGTCGTGGGTATGCGCTTTTAGATGAACATTTTCAGTTCATATTTGACTCAGAAACTAAGTTACAGTCGGTATTAAAGACGGATATATGGACATGGTGATTGGAGGATGATAATCGAACGTTGGGTCGAGAATCGACCTGCTACTTACCTGAAATTCTTGCCGATTTGGATCAAGATGAGTCAGGTGCCTCTAGAATGCTATGATACAGATGTTCTGAGCGAAATTGCGGGCTCTATTGGGGAAGTTATTGAGCTAGCTTTTGATCCTCAAAAATTGTAGAGCAGAGGCTTTATTAGAGCCAAAGTTTGGTTTGATGTCAACAAACCACTTAAAAGCTCTCAGGAGTTTGAAGCATCGTCAAGTGAAGTTTTCTGTGTGGGTTTGGAATATGAAAGAGTGGGAAAACCACTTAAAAGCTCGCCGGCGTTGGATTCTCGACGTTCCAGCCTCCTTCTCTCCGCTTCTCTCTGTGTCGTATCATCTTTCTTCCTCTCCTCCACCAGAAATCATGGTCGGAAATGATGGTTTTCGAAACACTTTCTTCAGAGGACGAAGATACCTTCACCGCCGTCATCACCACCATATTATCTCGCTGGAGGTGAGGTCGTTGTCTCTCCCCCTGTCCTTCTGGTCATCTTCACCTTCTTCTCCTGTTCTCTCTGGTCCGATGTTGTGTTTAAATTTTCTGGGGTTTCTTAACCACCGAGATCGATTCGTCCACCTTCCATCTCTCAACACAACTGCCTCTCTTAGATATGTCGTATCACCACCCTCCACTGACCATACCACCATGTTGGCATCCACCGGAGAACGAGTTGTTGATGTTGAAAAGGTGGCGGCCGTCAAAGCTTCCTCCTTTACAGCTAGGGCAACTTGTTGGTTCCTCTCCCTTATTGGGCTTATTTGGACCAATCCGCATTATAGGTCTATGGTTAGGTTTATATTTTCAATTGCATTAAGGTATAACTCTTACTTTCTTTTAAATAGTCTGTTAGTAATAATTGTAGAGGACACAATTATGGCAATGGGCCTTAAAAAGAAGTTTAGGGGATATCTATTGGGTTATAAACTTTCTACTAGACAATATTATCTTAGGATTATATTTCTAGGTTTCTCTTCTCTTCATGAAAAAACTTTTCAAAGCTTAAAGTGAAATGAATCATCCTTCAGCTACTTCGCGTGTTCAACTACCCTTGATGGTGATAGAACTAGGAATGTCTCAGATATGAGACTCCAATTCCAGCCTTTATCTCGTAGTTCCACTGTGTTTGAGTTACTCCACATGGAACCAGTTTATTTATTAGTTATAGTTGTTTGGCTTATGCTTTATATTTCAATTTTTATTTTGATGTATTTGAATGTTTGAATTAATGGAATTAATTGTTAGACAAAAAAAAAGAGTGGGAAAGAGATGTCATCAATGTGAGGGGCTAACACATGACAAGGCCAATTGTCTGATATCCTATGAACCGGCAACCAGTTGCTACGGTGGGAGAAACGTGTGACATTACTAAACCTAAGCAGTATTTAACACAAGATGACCCTCTGTTTGGGGTGTTAAATGAATGTGATGTGGGTATTGATGAAAATACCGAGAAACTCAGAATAACATACAAGGTTCTAGATCAGTTTAGGAGCTACCTTTCTGTCACACGGATCCTGCTGAAAAATAAGCTAGAGTTCTGAGAGTGCATAGGTCAGTTTGGAAATTGATGGTGATGTACAAGGACAACGCAAATTTCTACGTTTGGAGCCTCCTATTGCTGTTACTACCGACGTGGATAAGGATAAGGGGTTGGTTTTTGGTTATAATGAACAAAAACAAAAAGGAAAGCTATTGGATACATGAAATCTTTGTGAAATGAAGGCTGGTGAAGATGTAGCTCCTAAACGAAAAGCATGTGATGCGGATAAGGAAGAGGGAGTGGAGAAGCAATCTAAGAGAATTAACTTTGAGGCGGTTCCGAATGAGGAACTGCCGAAGTCATTATAAGCATAATGAATTGGAATTGTCAAGGCTTAGGGAACGCCTTGACAATCCAAATGATTCGAGAATTGAGAAGGAAACATTTCTCGGATTTCTTATTCCTCATAGAGTCGAAAAACTCCAATGGTTACGTGATAAGTTTACAAAAATCTTTGGATTACGATAAGATGTGCACATGGCTTAAGTGAAGGATTAGTGTTAATGTGGAAATCTTCCTATGATGTATCAGTTTTGGTTGCGAATAAATGCATAATAGACATTCAAGTTCAATTAGGTTCTCTTACTTTCTTTATCTCGTTTCTGTATGGTGATTCGAATAGACAAGTGAGACAAGAGGTATGAGACTCACTGGTTGAGATTGGTAGCTTACGGAATGATAATTGGTCGATGTTAGGGGACCTCAATGAAATCGTTGATAACTCAGAAAAGATAGGTGGTCCACGCATAGCTGAGTCTACATTCTTCATTTTTCGTAATATGATTTCGGACTATGGTTTGAAAGAGATGGTCTTTTCAGGGAATCAGTTCTCTTGGGCAAGAGTTCAAAATAATGACTATATCCAGTCTCGTCTTGATTGTGCGTTAGGCAATGGGGCGTGGTTCCGGTTATTACCACTTGTTTAAGGTGAGTTTCTTGATAGAGTGGGTTCCGACCATAGGCCTTTGCTTATCAAATTTGCAACAGATTCTAATCCTAGATTAGGGCGTTTTATGTTCAACCGACGATGGTTAAAGAAGCCAAGAATACGAAAGGTTATTAGTGAGGCGTGCTATGTTGGTACGAGTATGACAGTGCCATTAACATCTAAAATTGCTAAGTGTCGCTCAGCTTTTTCTCGGTCGAAGAAAATTGTAGATTGTAATTCTAGTATTAACATCCAGAGGCTGAAATCCACTTTGGAACTTGAGGGGCAAAAGACTTCACCGGATTTCAAGTTACTTAAAAACATAAATCTTGAACTTGCTCAAGCACATAGAGAAAAAGAGATCTATTGGAAGCAAAAGAGCAAAGAGAATTGGCTTAAGGATGGTGATCGAAACACAAAAAAATTTCATGGAAGTGTTAACAGAAGGAGAGCTTGTAACTCGATTCTAGTGCTGATTAATAAGGATGGTATTGAGCAATTAACATAGGAGTCTAAAGGAGAGGTAGTAGTGGAATTTTTAGATCTTTCTTTACCTCCTCTAACCCATTAGAGCTTATGGAGCTTCTGGAAAATATGTCCCTTCGTGTCACTGAAACTATGAACATAGAGCTTACTAAGGAAGTCACGAGTCAAGAAATTAAGAAAGCCGCTTTTAGCATTAAAAGTTGTAAGTCTCCAGGGGCCGACGGTATGACCGGGCCTTCTTCCAAACGTTTTGGGATGTGGTTGGTGATGATGTTATACGAGAAGTAAAGCAGTTTTTTGAATCAAGTTCTATGCCCTATAATTGGAACTACACGCAAATATGTTTGATCCCAAAGGTGCAGAATCCGAAGAGAATGACCGATCTCAGGCGCATAAGCCTTTGCTCGATCTCTTATAAGATAGTTTCCAGGGTGCTTAGTAATCGCTTAAAGAGATGGTTACCTGCTATTGTATCAGAGACACAAGGCGCTTTTGTCGCCGGTAAGCTCATCTCTGATAATATTCTTGTGGCCCATGAGATGATCCATGCGTTGAGGACTAATCCTAAGTGTAACAATGACTATATGGTAATCAAAACGGACATGTCCAAAGCGTATGATCGTTGTGGATTATGGTGTGTGTTCGCTCTATATCGTACTGGATTCTCCTTAATGGCCAGACCCATGGTTATATCAAGCCGGAACGTGGTTTGAGACAAGGAGACCCTTTGTCTCCATTCATCTTTATCTTATGTGTTGAGGCACTTATCCATACGATGAATCAGGCTGAGGCTCTTGGTAAGGTAGCAGTATTAGGTTGGCAAGGAATAGACCATCAATGAACAATTACTCTTTGTGGATGATAACATCTTTGTGTGCCGAGCAAACTTTAAAGAAGGTGGTGCAATTCTGCGATGTTTGGTTATGTATGGAAGGGCATCAGGTCAGGAGATAAACTTTACTAAGTCTGCGATCACCTTTAGTAGTAAGCTAGACCCTTATATGAAATGTATGCTTGGTCTTTACATGAGTATTACGACAGAACGGGATAATGGCAAATACTTGGGTTTACTGGAATGTTTTAGTGGTTCTAAATGTGTATTACTTCAGTTTATTACGGATAAGTTGAACTCACGATTGAGCGGATGGTATGATAAAACTCTCTCACTTGGTGGGAAAGAAGTGTTAATCAAATCTATGGCGTTGGCACTTCCGGTATATGCTATGTTATGCTTTAAGTTGACCAAGCATCAATGCCACAAGATCACTTCCGCGGTATCAAATTTCTGGTGGAATAATTTTGAAGCAAAGAAGAAGATACATTGGGTGGCTTGGCAAAAGTTATGTAAGCCCAAGATAGAAAGAGGCTTAGGTTTTCAGGATGTTGGTGACTTTAACCAAGCTTTGCTTGCTAAGCAAGCTTGGAGATTACTTACTGAACCTTTGTCCTTAGTGAGTAAGCTATTTAAGGCTTGGTACTATGCTAACTCCGATTTTCTAGAGGCATGGAAAGATTCTCGGCCCTCTTATCCTTGGCGAAGTATACTCTTTGGCCGTGATTTGCTAGCTAAAGGCATTATGAAGTCGATTGGCAATGGAGAGAGTACCTGTATTTGGCAAGACAAATAAATCTTTGACACTAAGCCATGATTTCCTCTCAATAAGGTGCATGTGTCTGATTTTAATGTTAAGGTGGCTGAATTGATTGATCACTCGGGTACTTGGAATATGGAGTTGATAGGAAGGTTATTTCAAACACAAAATGTCACAAGAATTATTAGTTTCCCTCCAAATGTATCAGTCAATGATGATTGGGTATGGCCTTTTACAAAGAATGGTAAATACTCTGTTAAGAGTGGTTGTACGCTTTTGGAAACCCAAGGCCGTGAAACAGGGCCTCTGTCAGGGGAAGTATTGTGTGTCAATAAGATTAAGGCCAGAATCTAGAGGTTACGGACACAGCCAAATATTAAGGTCTTTATGTGGCGTGTTATGTCAGGAGCTGTAGCAGTTGCGGAATGTATGCGTTCTCATGGTATGTTGGTTGATCTGATGTGTTCTATTTGCAAGCAGGAGCAAGAAACAGTGAGCCATGTCCTTTTTGAATGTGTGAATGCGGCTTCTGTTTGTCAAGCTGCGGGTCTCAGTTTGATGAATCCTACCAGAGATAGATCGATTGTTAATTATATGGAGCACTTCTTGCAATCGGTTGACAGTGTTAACATTCGCAGTGATTGTAGAGGCACTTTGCCATGGATTTTATGGGAAGTGTGGAAGCAGAGAAACAACACTATATTTTCTAATAACTGCCACAATACTGATGTTTTGATTGCGGGTGCAATAGAAGAGGCAAACCTTTGATCTCATTCTCAATTAGCAGACTGTAATGTGGATAGTGTTTGTCAGTCAAAGATTGACATATCTCCTAGATGGTTAAAACCGAATTGGCCATCGGTTAAGCGCAACATTGGGATAAAGTGGGCTCAATCAAACAGACTATGTGACGTGGCGTGGGTAGTGCGGGATCACAATGGTGTTGTTCTTCTTCATGCGAGAGATGCCATTACACCTTCCCAACATAGGTTGGTTGCAGAGTTCCACTGCTTATTGTGGGCTCTCCAATGTGCTCGTGATCATCATTTTGATGCAATCGAATTTTGTTTTGAGAGCGCCTCAATGAAGAAAGCTATCAAGAATCCTTTGGAATGGCCTTTGTACCGCTCATATCTGCAGAGGATAACGACACTTCAGAATCAGTTTACGTCATACGGTCATAACTCTTACAGTGGAAAGGCTAATTCAGTGGCTCGTCTTATTGCTGCTAGTGTGACTAAGTATGGCTTGTTCAATTTGTACGTGGCTAGTGACAGCCCTTCATGGTTAAGTGATGTTATCGCTAACGATTTGAGATCTTAGGACTCATTTTTGTTTAGGCGTGTTTGCCTTTTTTCGGGCTCTTTTTGATCTCTTTGTAAGAACACTCTGTTTTTCTGGGTTTCTCAGAGGGTTTTTTCTTCAACCCCGTTTAATTCTATTCAAATGGAAAAAAAAAAAGATACTAGATAGAAGTGAAAGGTTTCATGATTTGTTGTTACAATTCTTGTTAGGCTAGCTAAGTAGCTAAATAAATCACATGAGTACGTATTAATTTAGAACTACTTAAATATGCTAATTTCCTTATTAATCAACTAATGCTGTTTTAGGAGTTTGAGGTTGAAGACAGATGGGGAAGAGGCTCGGACAAAGTTTATTCCGAGAAAACCAAAGAATCTGGTCGACAGCAATAACGAAGCCAAGATAGATGTTTGAAAAGAATGACAAGAATGTCAACATTACTATAAAGTAACAAAACGGCAAGGTCTTTTGTTTTTGTTCAACCTTATATGGTTTGAGAATACAAATTACAAAATATATATTTGTGACATGTAAATGTGTTCTAGATTGCCTCTTGGATATGGATACGATTTCTTTCGGGAAGAAGTTGTGCACAATATGTTAAAGCAAAACTAAAAGACGACAAAATTTAATTTATAGTTTAAATTATATCAAGTAATACTACATAACTATTTGGAATTGAATTGAATTCTGATAAATAAAATGTACGGAGAAAAACACTTTTTATTCTCATTAGTAAAACTGCAAAGATGAAAACAGTTTTCCCACCTAATTAAATCAAGTTACATCATTGTCCACATAATGTTTTTACTAAATGGATGATATTAGTAAAGATAATATATGTATTTGATTCAAGAAATAATTTTTGCAAATGCCATCAAATTTTCAAAAGTTGTAACAAATGCCATGAGAGTTTCTAAATCATCTCTTATGCCAAACATTGTTTATGTTGTTCAGATTTGACAATTTTGCTCCTTGAAAAAATGTAGAAACAATATTTTCTAAATCTAGCACATGTCATTCTCCTCATTTATCTATGTTATTTTGTTCCTTATGTTTTTAAATTTGTCTAGTGTTAATGTCCATGGTTTATGTTTATGTCATGGAAGACATGTAATTTATATCTTGTTTTCGTTTCTCTTTTCTCTCACTACTATATACCATTTTCATTACTTTGTTATTGTCCTCTATATTTTAAATTTGTCACTCATGTTTACGTTTATGTATATGGTAGACATGTAATTTGTCCACTATTCACTCATTTGTTTCATTGTTCATTCATTTTCTTCATCATTTTCCCTCTGCTTCTTCATGCCCCCTTAATCTTCTTCCCACGTTTTTCCCTTCGATCTCTCTCCTCCTTTCTTCCTCTTCTTTCTATGTCATTACCTTCTCTCTCTTTCTCTTCTCTCTATACCATCACCTTCTCTTTCTTGTTTCTTCCTCTTTTCCCTCCCATTTTTTCCATAGCCAAAAGGGCAATTTCATCCTTTGAAATGCCACAAAACACTCTGTTGTGGCATTTTCTATAAATTAAAACTTCTATGGCATTTGCCATGATTTCACAATCTCATATGGCATTTAGATAAATTTCCCTTCAATTGTAAACGTTTGATTTTAGTAACTACTTTTTAGAATCTCACGACTTTTGAGATTCCATCTCACAAATTTTTAGAATCAACTTCATAAGCCTCTTTTCATTCTGAGTCTAAGAAGAGGGTTATATTCTTTTAGTGACTTCTAACCATTTTGGACTCATTTTCAGCTTAGTTCTTTCTTTCTTATACTCCAGAATATTATAAACAATTGTTTATTTTTCACTTTGCTTTAGCTTATAACCTTTTTTATATTTTGATTTTCCCAAAACTTTTACTAGAACACTAATTCATTTCGAAACCTTTCTCCCCTTAGAACTCTTTTACCCTTTTATTCTTTTCATTCTCTTCCAAGTGTTTCCTTTCTCACAAATCACAAGCAGCAAAACACCCAAAAATCAGATTCCAACCAAATTTTGCTGATCCAAAATTTGTGAACCAGAATCTACATGAAATTTTACCTTTATAGACTCAGACCTAATACTTTCTACCAAACTCAATCCTGAAATAGACCTAATAGTTGTGGCTCAGCGATCTCATTGTTCGGTTGTTTCTCAAATTTCTATGATTGTGGCTATGTTGTGGGTTCTTAGCATCTGTTGGAGCCTCTAAGCTCAACGGTCAGAATTTTGAAATAAAAAAACAGATGCATTTACGAATTTTAAAAATCGTTGGGGTCACTTTTATCATTCATTATGATTCCGTTTCAAATTTTGACCGTTTGAAACTTTGAATAGTGTTTCTACAAAAAAATGGTCAACAACAAAGCGAACGTTTTTTGTCGTTCCGATTATACATTAATTTAATATCTCTGTTTAGATAACAATTTTGTATCTAAAAATTCAAATATTATACATGAATTTTCTAATTTTGTGCTAAAACCTACATTGACTGTTACTTCGGTTAGTTAACGGTTAAATCTATGTTATTAGGCCGTTAAAGGACACGTGTACGGTCGGTTTAATCGACACATATCAAGCAGATTAAAATAATTAAACTAAAATAAAATAAAATAAAATAAAATAAACACCAACATAAAATAAATATAAAATAAAATAAAATTAATTAAATTAAAATAAACTAAAATTAAATTAAATTACATAAAATAAAATAATATAATATAATAATAAAAGTTAAATTAAATTTACTCAACTCCAAGTTAAAAGAAGAAATCTCAATTCTTTTATCTATATCTCTTTGTTTTTTCTAGACAAAGCTTCTTCAACAAAAATCAAGCAAAATAAAACATCAAGTATAATAACATCATCTATTATAAATTCATCAACAAAAACTTGTAACTCAATTGTGTTGCATTTGGATTTGATTGGATTTATAAATAAACTCTAAGAAGGGTGTATTGAACTATTTTTTTCGTTTTCAGTATATTGTCTAAAATTATAAACTATTTTTATTCATTAGTTATAGAAAAAAATTCATCAAAATAAGAGGACGAGAATATATAATCAAATACTATAACTAAAAACAAATTTTTCAAACTCAGAAAGACAATAAAAAAGATTGTTGGTCTTACTAACTAAAAAAATCAATAAACTCTAAGAAGGGTGTATTGAACTGAGCATTTGGAGTGATTTCTTTTTTAAATAAGATTTTAAATGATTTTGAGATTTTTAGTGAGTTTGAAGAATTTGTTATAATTTGGATTTAAAATCCTAGAGAATCCCACCTAAAATTATGAGATTGGTTATTTGTATTTATAACTAAGAAAATCTTCTAAAATCCTTCAAAATTCTTTGAATACATTAAAATCCTAATACGAAATACACAAATATTTATTTTTATTTTTATTTATTTTATTTTGTTTTATTTTATTTTGTTGGATACGTATCGATTAAATCGACCATACACGCAGCCTAATAATGGAGATTTAACCGTTGACTAATCGAAATACCGGTCAATTTAGGTTTTGGCACAAAATAGAAAGTTCATGTATGGTATTTGAATTTTCAGACACAAAATTGAGATTTAAACCGAAATTTTAAGTTCATGTATGAATCAGTACAACAATAAAATTTACTTGGTTTTCGCCTGTTTTCTCGTGTTTCTACTGTTTGAATTAAAGTGATGGTTTTTGGGTTTTAATTTTTGGTGAAATAGTTCCCAATAATTTATTGATACTCTTCATTCTTCATCTTGGGTGTTACCCTGTTACAACAAATCCATTTAATTCATTTAAACTCACCATATGGTTAAACCCACCATATTAAAATCCACTCCATTTAAACTATTATATTTGATTATAAATCCATTTGATTCATTTAAACTCACCAAATAAATTTGAACCACATAATTTGTTTGTGGAAAACTACATAATTTATCTCAAACCAACAAAGTCAAATAAATAAACAAAAAATCAAAATTAATTTACAGAAATATAATGGTGAAGCTGAAGCTGGAAATCTTCCGGAGAGAAGATTCTCTCTACCCATGAACCGGTCATTTACACTTTTCAACCGGTGTATTCGTAACTTTTCAAGTATCATAAATCTTTGATAAAAACATAATAATACTAATTTTGATCCAATTAAGATAGGAGATTAGTTTTTTTTTGCCATCTTATGATAGGAGATTAGTTATCAACAATATTATCATTATATTCTGTTGTGTCTATAATATGAAATATAAATAGTCTTTATATTATTTTAATTATAGATTAGTTGCAAACTTTTTTTTGAACAATTTGATTGAATTTTTTTAATTAATTATATAATAGTGATATATATATATATATAACTTTGTAAAACCTAGCTATCTTGAAATTCAAAAGAATCATAGCTAGGTAAAATAAAAGGGGTCAAATCCAAAACCATGGGAAAAGTCCCTAATCCACAAAGATATTGTCTTCATAATTTAGGATACCCAAAACCTTAGGTTTTTTAAGTCTGTTGATATCAGCAGATAGGATACTTTGATTAACGGCTAAAAATTTGTCGAAAAATCTCAAGATGCCTAAAATAAGAAACTAAGTCTTGGAAGCCAGATCAATAGCAATGAACCTAACTTTAGGCATTGAATTCTTTGGTTTGGTTCAGATCGAGTTTTCAATCTTAGAAATATGGTATATGGTCGTTGCTACATACCAGTGGTAGACACACACTATGAATATATGGGGCATGTACCTCATTCACTTTTTTTTTTCTTTCACATTTTTTCTTGTTTCTTTTTTTATAGAAAATTTCCAACTTTTTAATACACTAGTACCCCAGATTATAAATAGTTGTGATCAGCCACTGCTGCATAATGTCGTGGTTAGTCATGGGTTTCGTTTTTATGAATTTCCTTGGTTTCTAATGCCTTTGTTCTCATCTTGACTATAAACCTTCATTTTTATTATTAAAAATCTGACTGATATTTCTCGGAACTATATCTTCTTCTTTTTTGTACTGCATAGTGACATAATAATACATATGAGTTTTATATAATAGATACGTATTCTAGATGTATTGTGTTTTGAAGATAAGACTGCATATAATGCACCCTAATTTGAAAAGTGCTTGAGACAATGTGTTTGTTACATTTTGATTCTGATTGAAGGAAAAAACGTAATAGAGCCCAAAAAATTCTGCAACTTCCTCTAGAAGATAAAGAAAAAGTTATGACAACACACATTAAAATTTTGGTTTTATTGACTATTATAGCAAATTACAAAGACGTATAAATCGGAAATTTCAAAATATTAATTCTAACAGTGATGGTTAGATAGATCACTGAAGAGAAAATTAGTTTCATTTTTCTTTGGTTGAAGAAATTTTTGCTTCCAAAATTTTGATGTTGTTGAGTTAGATCGATGGCTCTGAATATCTATCTAATTGTTCAATTTCCATTGAATCTCCACTCCTAATAATTAATCCATGTCCGATCTTTACCAGATTAAAAAAAAAAAAAATTATAGGTCTATAAAAAAGAGTAATATAAGAAGTACTCAATCGAGGTGAATTAGTGATAGTGTTTTTTTTACAAATTTTTTGGCACCAAGTATGATTTATTTCCGCTACAAGTGAAAGAGAAAAAATGATTTCAGGGAGTAAGTTTTGGGTTATAGATCGGAATTTGTCGATCCAATTATTAACAAAAAAAATATATTAGATTTTGCTTAAAAATATTGCAAATATAATTCATATAATGATTTGACTAAAATCCGTCTATCTTAAACACTTCATAGGATCTAAACCAAAATGTCAAAAACATGTCCTGTATTATTATTTTTTTCTCTCAACAAGTGAATCGACAAACATAAAATTTTCTTCATGAAATTTTTTTTAGTCTTCTATATATAATGTGTATAAATTAAACCCTTAATCTTAAAAAAGCAAAATTATTAGTTGGCTCATCTAAACTATACAAAAACATAACAATTAGAATTAGACTAAGAAGAACACCACATATTATATATATTATATTAGAAAAATAAATTATAGCCCTTTTATCTAGTAACAGATGAATGGAAATTTGAACGAACAACTACAATTAATAAAACTAGAACCTGCGTAGTATATATTATTTTCTGACAAAAAAAACAAGATAAAATAACAAGTTGATAATAAATTATATTATTGTAGACCTCAAAGATATTGTATATTAGGGAGGAAAGTACCAAGAACATTCCTTCACCAACTAACGTCCAACGACTGTTTTCGAGTCTCCTCAAGAGTTCAAACGCGTGATTTCTTTACACCTCAGCTTCCATCTTAATTTACAAGAATACCACCACTTTCACTTAACTTATGGAGCAAGTCGCATGGCTATTTTCGTCAATTGAAATTACGTGTCTTCAACCCCAATCCTCTACTTTACTATAAATAACATTGCTTACGGAATCACACATTACACACAAACTAAAACCCTAGAAGTCAGACAGAGAGTGAAATTCATAATCATGGTTGCGAGAACTGAGAAAATGGAGGATAAGGCAATGAACTGTCTAATGTTATTATCGAAAGTTGGAGAATGTAGAGAAGATGAAGAAGGAAGAGTTTTCAGATGCAAGACTTGTTTAAAAGATTTTTCGTCGTTTCAAGCATTAGGTGGTCATCGTGCAAGTCATAAGAAACACGTTAACTGTTTTGATGCATCACTTTCTAATAAGAAGGCTAAAACGACGACGTCGCATACTTGTCCGATTTGTGGAGTGGAGTTTCCGATGGGACAAGCTCTTGGAGGTCACATGAGAAGACATAGGAATGAGAAAGCTTCAGGGACTTTGGTTACACGGTCTTTTTTACCGGAGACTAAGACTTTGAAGAAATCGAGTAGTGGGAAGAGAGTGGCTTGTTCGGATTTTTCCGACATAGATTCGATTGATAGTTTGGTCAATTGGAAGTTGGAGTTGGGAAGAACCATTTTTTGATTTTTAAAACAAAATATTGCATAGAGTTTTACATGATTTTATAGTCATTGTTGTTTCCTTAAAGGTTGCCTATCGATGTGAATATTGTTATATCTATTATGTATGGATATTAATATATATATGTATATATATATTTAGTGAATAATTCAGATATATTGTTTAGATTCTATAATATCTCTTGTACTTTATGAATCCTCGGTCAATGAATAGAAATGCTAATTGAGCTTTCATCTATAGTAAGAGAGTACTATGATTCGTAGTTTAGAGTCCCCCAAGCTTATCTTTTATTGGTAGTCGAGTGAGGATAACCAACCAAGTAGTGGACATATGCCTATAAGAATCACGCTCGAGAATCAAACAGCTTTAGTTAGAATGTAATAAGCACTACAAAAACATATTATCGTACATGTATAATAACTTATCACTAATGCTATGTCATCGGCAGCTACAATGGGTTCTATATATAGGATAACATTTCTTTACATACTACGATAAGTTAAGATACCATAGCAATATTTGAATGTTTTTATTAATTTCGTAAAAATAATAATAATAATTCATATTACGTGCTATCTATCATAAGTCATTCTACAATAACAATTCTATATTGCTTTAATATATTGAATGCTTTTTTTGTTGTTGTTATATGCTTTTTTGGTTCCTGTTTTGCATAATATAAACTCGAATTAAATAACCCAATTTACATATTCATTCAACATAACATTTATAACATAAATTTAAATTTAATCCAATATATATATCACAAGTTTAAATTAATTATAACTAGCTAACATAAATAGATACCATCTCTTGGAGTTTCTAATTGATTCTTTACAAGTTTGTCTCTGTAGATCAAATTTATGGATGACGGATGTCTTTGGACACTGGTTGGAGTTCAACATGCACATTCAATTAATAATTGTCACACAAACTGCAAATGTTAAATTGTAATTTAAGGACTCAGTTTGACATGATGACAACATGTTAAAGTTTAAATGTTAAATGGTAATTGCAGCTCTTGCTTTGCAGATAAGACAAGTAAATCTAACTCCTCGAGAATCGATCTAATCCAGCCCAATTTGACCAATAAGTATATTAAAACTCAAACAAATCTTGTGGTCAATTAATATATATATTGTGGAAAAACAGATAGATGGCAAGTGAACACACTCATACCTTTCGGACCTAAACCCCGAAAAAGTATCGAGATTTGATATTTACCTTGGCTTTGTGAAGTGGTTTGAGATCGCTCCAGTAAAAAATCCATTGATCTCTGGAATGGAAAAGCGATGAAGGAATCGATTTTAAGATAGCTCATCTATATTTTTTCTAACACGAATCAGAAAAACGAAAAAAGTGAAAACGAGTGAATTGGAAAATTTTGTTTTGCCTCGGGTTTTCGAAAAAGAGAGAAAATAAGATAAGTGAAAATTTCACCAAGTATTTGGAGGAAGAAGAAGCGATTTTAATTTCCCCCTTGATGAAAATTTGTATTAGCGTTTTAGCAGTTTAGTAAAGTGTGTTATGACATTGTGCAATTGCACATTTTCTTTTTATTAGTGAAATATCTTATATCGGAAATTTGGATCCTCTAATCTAATATATATTATAATATATAATATATATGTACTATTCCGCTTATCATTTTAATTTAAAATTAGAAGTTCAAAATTTATCATTTTATGTTTGTGAATATTAAATTTACTTGAACCGCCAGTAAATATAGATAATTATCCTTAGGGTCTCGCAAAATATCAAAACCTGAACCGAATAAGTATTCAAATACCTAAAATATAATTATATATTGGAAATATTCGAAATTACAAACATAAATCCCAAATATAAGTAATTTTTGATTGAAATACCAAAAGATTTCGAATATTATTTTGTTCTTTTTTAAAATTCAACTGGTTTTAGACTTTTTTACTAAGTACTTGACTTTTAGAAATATTGAATAAAATTCCTCGAACCCAATCCAACTTGATTGATCCTTACAAAATTACTAGAATCAAAGTGAACCAAACGTGATATATACCGATGTATGCTAAATACAAGTCTCCTGAGTAGTCAACTCCAAAAATCAAATTTTTTTATAGCTTCTGATAATTCAAATGTTCATATTAGTTATATTATATAAAATCTTATAAAAGTGGATATTATACTATGAATTACCCATTAAGTGATGAATATGGAGACAAAACTTTTGGCAAAACCGCGTAGAAGAGTATCAGAAATGTCACATCACATCACACTCTTAATTTTCTTATATTTTGCTTCTAAAAGTTTCTCTCTATATTATTCCGTACCAACCACTCTTTTCACACTTTTCATTTGTTCCCTTCTCGGTGACGCGTCCAATCTACACACCTCGCTCTTTTATACTACGTTACTTCTCGGACATTCTTATATTGAACCATCATCAGATGATGACCAGTGGCCGACTTAGAAATATTAGGTATTGGGGTCATTGTATCAAAATTAAATTTCATAGGGGTCAATGTTCTTATTGGATATGGTTCAGTTAGCAACTTCTAATACAAATTACACTAATTTTTAAAAAAGTTGTTGGTGTCATTTGACCCCTATATATAGTTGTAGGCTGCCTCCGCCCATGATGATGACCTTACTAAACTATTGATACTTACGTACGAAGATTCAGTTATCAGAAATATCATAAGGTGTGTATATGTGGTCTAGAAGTTAGACATAGTCACATACAGTTGGATCTCAATTACATTTTGAACGAATAACATCATATATGTAATTATCAAAAAGAAAAAAAAAGCTTTTAGAGAGAGAAATATAACACCAAATTTGCAAATAACAATATACAAAACATGATTTTTTAGCCCAAAGTCCATTTCTTTAAACAAGTTAGATCTTCCGATCATGGCGAGAGAGATAGAACCCTAATACCATAACTAAAACTCGATATATAGTCTAAATTTTATCCTAAATTTCTTTTATTTTACTTTTTGTAGTGGAGAAATGTCAAACTTTAATACTACACTCATTAGCTGGATCATCTACTACCTAGACCGAAAATCATTCAGACATTTTATATTCACTTTATACTTCTAATAATTGTTATAAGCGAATATTAAAAATTGAATATCCAATCAAAAGATTTTTTTTATTATTATACTATTCAATCTGGATAAGCTTACCAAGTAAGATATTTGTCCAAACAATTAATTTTGATTGATGTTAGACCAAAGAAAAAAAAATCTAGAAGTTGGCTTAGGACTACACGAAAGAGAAGAGAGAGCGCGTGGGTTTGAGTAAAGACATAAGACAAACTCCGAATAATACAGTCATTTAAAATTTGTTGTCATTTACTAAATATTTGTATCTTTGTGGACGAAAGTACTAACAACATTCCTTTTCTTTTTTTTAAATGAAAATTTTCCATTTGACGTTGATAATTTCTATTTTATTGACACTTCAAATGGAAAATCAGCAACAGAGGAGAAGATATATGTTTCGATTAAACCTTCGTACAAATAGGAAGGGCAATTTAGAACGAATCAGAAATGTTGCCATAAAACAAAAATAACAGAAGCACCCAAACGACATCTTAGTTTTTTCCATTTCACCCAAACTTTTTTTCTTCGACTTAAAACTTCACTTTTTAAAAACTTATTGAACTTCTAAGTTCCACAGCATGCAGACTTCTGTGTGGCCTGCCCGGCTCCAGCTGCCTGGTCCGTTTGGCTTATCTTGATCGTCGCAGGCTACACAAGTGAATCAATTCACTTTTAGAACATTGCATTTTATTTTAAAAAAAAGTAACAGTAGAGAGATGTGAAAGATTTGACGAACCTCGGTCTTCGAGTCAGTGTCTGAAAGCCTCTGCTTTATGTCCCTCCCTATTGAGAAGAAAACTTCTTCAACGTTTAGGTTTGTCTTGGCACTCTGCAACAACACAGGTAGCTAGCTATGTAAGCAATGTATGTAAACCCGACCCATTGATTTCACATAACTATGTTCTCTTGAAATTGAAGATTTAGAAATTGTCAAGAAGACTTACAGTTTCAAAGAACTTGATTCCGTACTCATCAGCAAGAGCCTGGCCCTTTGCTGTAGGTACTGCCTGTAAATTGTGACAGCAGAACCAAGAAGACATTAGTATCAGAGTATTGGGATCAGTCTTAAAAATAATGAACTGAGATCAAAGCAGTGTGATTTCATACCCTCTTGCTTTCATCCATGTCAGCCTTGTTCCCTACCAAGATCTTGTTAACATTATCTGAAGCATGCTGTTCGATATTACGAATCCAGTTCCTAATGTCTGCAATATCGTCAAGAAATTGTGTGTAAAGAAACGATAATGAAGATATAGAAACTAATAACTGAAAAACTTGAGGGAGAGGGATTTTACTGTTGAATGACGACTCATCGGTAACATCATACACCAGCAAAATGCCCATTGCCCCACGGTAATAAGCTGTGGAACATTGCAAAAGAAACAGATCAATATAAAGTGCCAATATAGCCCGACAATATCAACTATACAGTACCTAGGAAAGTAATCAGCCAACCAAACAAAGCAAAGCAGTCCATAAATGCAGTCCCTTTACCTATAAGTGGCTATTTAAGACTACTTATAGATCTTTTCCATCAACCTCCTCGATGATCTTTCTAATTGGATTTATATTGAGACGAGTAATGCTAGTAATGATTCCCTTTACAAGAGATCATAGCACCTGTAAGTGGCTATTTAAGACTTGTTCACCTCCTCGAGAATTTATCTACTTTATTAATAATGGACGGTAAATGATAAAGTACTGATATCAACAAGCAAAATCATATGATAAGGAGAACTCACCAGTGGTGATTGTCCTAAACCGTTCTTGACCAGCTGTGTCCCAGATCTGGAGCTTAATACGTTTGCCATCAAGCTCAATTGTTCTTATCTTAAAGTCAATACTACATCAAGGCAAAAGAGAAACATGACTCTTTGAGACGTCACAGAAAGAACATACATCACTTTAAATTTTGTGCAGCTGAGTGAAAACAAACCCAATGGTGGTAATGAAGCTAGTGGTGAAGGATCCATCAGAGAAACGTAGAAGGAGACAACTTTTACCAACACCTGCAAAAGTATCCTATGTTACACAGATCTCTAAATACAAGGAGCGATCACGCACGAAATCTAAATTGCTAGGTCCACAGAACGATCTCAACACAAAACAATTCAGTAGCATCAGAGTGAATAGATCAATTCAATAGAAATTGAATAGATTCAAGCACTCTCAATGGATCCACGGTAATTAACAGATGTGCTTGGATCTCGAGAAAAAAAAAACATTGAAGAGATTCAGATCACATACCACTATCTCCAATCAAAAGAAGCTTTATGAGATAATCGTAATCGGCTCTGGCTCTAGCAGGTGGAGCAGCCATTGAATCTAAAGGAAAACTCAAAGATCAAAAAACTGTATCTCTTAGTTTCATCGAAATCAAAATAGATCAGAAAGAGCAGAAACCGAATGAATCGGCTTCGTAGAAAAGATCATGAGAAAACATGTACCCGGATAGAAAAAAAACCGCGGTGATCGGAAGAAACCAGAGAGAAGAGCGAGCGAAGAGCGAAGGTTATGGCGGACGGCTAAAATGCGCCAGTCCCGATTTAGCTTTTTGCTCTGTGTCTTCCCTGCTTCTTTAATTTTACTTCTTCTTTCTGCTTCGGGACTTCGGGTGCACGATAAGACCACAACGCGCACGTTAGCAACAGAAGTGCACAAAAACAGAGAAGGATTCTTTGGGAGGCCTATCAAGGCACGTTACCTTATGGGCCTTTTATTAATTACTTTAAAATCCAATCAGTTAACCTTTCCTTGCATCCCCAGCTATGCCACGTGTCAGTTATCAGGAATCATTCAACCTTTTGTCGTCCGGTCTTCTTTTTCGGTTTTGTGAATTTTTGGAGGTTTCCAATGCAACGGTGAACTTTGCCAATACACCATGGAAAGGCTGAAATTTCATGAATCTAGAACCTAAAGACAAAAGATTTCTACATATTATCTTTTGAATTTGCCAAGTCAACACGTACATTGGGATTTTATGAGTTAAAGACAATATTGGAGACGAAAGATGATTTGCTTTATGAATCGCAAAAGTTTAATCACTGAAAATAAATTAGTCTACTCTTCATTTTTAAGCAACTGGATAAACCACATTAAGAAAGCCTAATACTACTTTAACAGTGAGGTCGATCGAATTTATCAATCTCTCCACAAATGGAGAAGCAAAATAAACCCGAATTAAGATAAATCTCACTAAGCTGCTTCAGTAAAAGAAGCCGAGAACCTTGCCACCGACATTCTTTCTCCTCGCTTCTTCATGATCCATGATTCCAGCTGAAGTTGTCAGAACAATGTAACCAAACTGCAGACAGAGATGTGTTCAATGAGATTGTAATATTGCAAAATGAAGAAAGATTACAATAATTGACACCTAAAGATATGGTCTTTCTTGACAATGAAATTGACCATAAAGATATGGTCTTTAGACTAACCTGTCTGGAAGGAAGTAGACGAGCGGTCCAACCTTCAATCTCCTTAACACCAACATCAAAACGAGGACTGATGACTCCACACTTGTTCAGTCTTCCATTAAGCTCAACAACAATCTTACCAGACCTGTGGTCATCAACATACTCAAACTCGCCAATGTAACCTAAAATCCATGACAAACCAACAATGGAACAAGCATCATTACACTTGAAACTACACAGAAAAGTAAGAAATGAAATCAATTTGATATTAGAAGTGACCATACCGTGCTTTTGCATGACGATAAGGAACTTGATGATAACTTTAGATGAAGGCCTGATCATGACCTGTCTCTTTCCCCTCTTCTCTGCATTGTACATGCTCTTAAGAGCATCATTGAGGACACTGATTCTCACCATTCTTCAATATTGTAAAACTGCAATATCAACACTAGTTAAAAGATTTACGCCCTTTATATACACTGATTATTTTTTTGGTGAAGCCTTTATATACACTGATACACTGATACAATGAACTATTTTCGTTCATATAAGATGCACAAAAGAGCTTATGCTTCTAAGAACATCTACAGAGATAACGAATTTGATCCCAAGTACAAAACATGACACTGAATCGACATTAACAAGAGGCTGGACCTCGATTGTCCGGAGAAACATTAGATTCAGAAAATCAACAGCGTGCGTGCTCTAACAGGCACAGATAGCTGATCATTAAATTCGAGGAGAAATGCTGTTTTGGAAATTCCGGCGATTTCTTACCTAAAAGTAGCAGCCGCTTCGAGTTTTCTTGTTTGCCTTGAAGCACAGAAGACGGAAGAAAACTAGGGTTTTTGCTTATATTGCTTCACATAAAGTATCAATTAAAATTTACGGGTTGATTCGGGCTAGAATTCTTCTTGTCCCATTAGGCCCAAATAACTTTACATATGCAAGCCCATTTAAGCCCATCTTATTTAACTTTTAAAAGGGAGTAGTAACCAATAAAATCCAAATCTTAGCCGTGTTCGTATATCGACGGATTTCATTAAATCTAACGATAAATGATAGCTTCCACGTCATCGATCCTTGTGAAACAAGAACTAACCAATCATCAGTATCTAATTCATTATATATTTAGCATCCCAGTTACAGAACTCATAAACTCGATCTCACGATTATCCTCTGAAATATTCTTTGATATCTATCTTGTGAAAATGGCACCAAAGGCAGAGAAGAAACCGGCGGAGAAGAAACCAGTGGAAGAGAAATCAAAAGCCGAGAAAGCTCCGGCGGAGAAGAAACCAAAGGCCGGTAAGAAGCTACCGAAGGAAGCTGGAGCAGGCGGCGACAAGAAAAAGAAGATGAAGAAGAAGAGCGTCGAGACATACAAGATCTACATCTTCAAGGTTCTGAAACAAGTTCATCCAGATATTGGTATCTCTAGCAAAGCCATGGGAATTATGAACAGTTTCATCAATGATATCTTCGAGAAACTCGCTTCCGAATCTTCAAAGCTCGCTAGGTACAATAAGAAGCCTACGATCACTTCCCGAGAGATTCAGACTGCTGTTAGACTTGTTCTTCCTGGAGAGCTCGCGAAACACGCTGTTTCTGAAGGAACCAAGGCTGTGACCAAATTCACCAGTTCGTGAATTGTGTTTCTGAAGGTGTTGTAAAATTAGGGTTTTTAGAGTTCATGGGTGTTTGACGATTAGTGGTTTAACTGTGATTTCGTTTTCTTTGGATTTCTACTTCTTATTCTGATGTAATCAAACAAGATCCAATCTTTCTTTCTTAGGTCATTCAAAGCAAACTCTTTGCAAATTGTCTGCTAAATTTTATATCTTCGTTCCTGCAAATGAATTGATTTGTGAATTACCCTCTTCCTTGCTTCGTTAAACGTTGCCGTATATATCGGAATATAGTGTTTTTTCCAAAACATCGTCGTGTCATTGTAGCTAATCCCTAATTTTCAGATTCGCTCTTGAGCCTTTTGCTGAAGTTTTTGGATTAGTGTTAAAGATGGCTAAGAGAATCTCAGCTCAACTCTTCGTTAGCAGTATGATCATCGTTTCTCACCATCACCAAGGAGATTCTTTCTTCGTTCTACTTGCTCTTCTTTTATAGATTTTTCTCGTGCAGGGTTATCTGGTTACACCACAGATCGATCTCTCAGGCAATTGTTCTCTCCTTTTGGCCAAATCAAAGAAGGTGAAAACACGAATTCGAATATGTTTATGGCTCAATTAGTTTTCTTTTTGCTTCTGAACTAAATTTGTGTTTATGGGTTAACTTAGCTCGGCTTATTAAGGACCCAGTAACACAGAGACCAAAAGGATTCGGCTTTGTAACCTTTGAGTCTGCGGATGATGCTCGAAAGGCATTGAAAAGCTTGGATGGGAAGGTGAGAAAAGAAAATTAAATTTCTCCAATACCACTTCAAAGGCGTTGTTGCTTAAGAATGACTTTGTAGATTTGCTTAAGAATGACTTTGTTCTGTACTGAATTTACATATCCTTGAGTCCCTTTCTGGATACATTACAGTCTTAAACAACATACTGTGGACCTTTTGTGATGAAGTTTCGGAGGCTTTATACCTCTTGTATTGGCAGTTCACTGTAATAATCTGGTTAGGGGTCTGAAGCTATATAGATCAATGTAACTATAACGTTGTTGAGCTTCTTTAGAAACTTACGGAAGTTTTATGGGCTCTTTTGTTTGATTCTTTGGTTTCAGATTGTAGATGGTAGACTAATTTTTGTTGAAGTTGCCAAGAGCCCAGAAGAATTGACAACAGATACAATAAATAAGTCGATGATGAGGAATTATTTGGGCATTCACAGTCACTATTATAGTGTAAACTTGTTTACACTTGCAGAATGTATATGAGATCATCAATTCCATGTTTCAATTTGTTATATATGGTTGTAAGACATTGGGTAAAATATATGAAAACTACTTTGTTCTCTCTTGAACTGACGAAAACTACTTTGTTAAATTAAAATTATGAAAAGTGTGCCTGATATGGGTAAATGGGCTTTCACATTATCAAATCGATAGGAAAATTGTGCTCTAAGTTATGAAGGAGAGCACAAAGCAAAATAAGGCATAGTAACAATTTGGGAAGATAGAAGTAACAACCTTCAAGTTAACAAAAAGATTATGATGATACAGCTAATGACTTGGTACCAGAGTTCGATTCCTACCTATTGCATTATGGTAGCTTAAAAAATAGATTATTGGGAGTGGACTTTAGGCTATTGATCGGATCTTGTCGATCCAATTGTTGACAAAAAAAAAAGTAACAACCTTCATGAAAAAGACAAAAGAGGCAAAAGCCACCACCCAAATGTTGCTACCATTCTCTCAATACAATGATTATGATGATAAAGCAGAAGTTGATAATACACCCTAGTCAAGGATGAGGTCAGCCGTCTTTAAAGACACGGTCCAATGGATAGATTTGTGTGTTGGACTCTTCCTCATTTTTTGAAAGGCAAAAATGATAGAAAGGATATCTTTGGAATCTGTGATAAAGAACTTAGGGACAAAGCATGTAGTGTTATTGTAAGGTGGTTTTATGATGCTGCAATTATGTTTGATGCATCTACTTATAACAGTTTTAAAGAGGCACTCAAGTTAGTTGAGCAATATGGTTCTAGCTTTAAGCCACCATCCATGTATGAGCTTCGACTTCCTTTGCTTAAGAAAGAAGTGCAATAAACTCAAAATCAGTTAGTGGAACACAAGAAAAATGGGTAAATAAAGGATGTTCACTAATGTTAGATAGATGGCGTTGTTTTCATTGTAAGATATTAACTTTTTTGTTCATTCGCGAAGATAATTAGTTTGTCAAGTTAGTTGATGTTTCAGAAGTGGTAAAAGATTTAAACTTTTTATTTAACATGCTTGATCGTATGGTGGACGAAGTTGGAGAAGCAAATTTTATCCAAGTTATAACAGATAATGCTTTAAATTATATGAAAGTTGGTAAGTTTATCCTTAAGCTAATAAGTTATGGCATTCTATTTGAGTATGATGAGGAGATTCAAACACCAAGGAAATTTTCATAAACCAATAGTTACTCGATTTTCTACATCATTTATCACACTTGCCTAATATAAAAAACAGAAGAAAAACTTATGGAATTTTGTCACCTCTCAAAATTGGAATGATTCTAAGTGGCCAAAAGAAGATTTGGATCAATTTAAAAATTGTGAAGGACTCTTTGGTTATCACATGGCAAGAAGACAATGGCAAACAAAATCACTAGGTAGGTTATTGATCTGTTAAATGATTAAAAAAAGTTAAAATTTCATAATTTAAATGTTTTGCAGCTGAATGGTGGTCATGTTATGGTGTCTACTATAAACTTTAAAGAATTTGCCATAAAAACTCTTAGTCTTATGTGTAGTTCAACCGACTTTAAAAGAAATTGTAATGTATTCCAATAGGCCTGGGCATTTCAGGTTTCAGGTCAAGTTCGGGTTTTTTAGTCTAGTGACTTAAGACTCGTTCGAGTATTTTTCTGCATCAATTGTATCAGTTCTTTTTCCATGGCTACCTTCGTGGTGTACTTCTTGTCGCAAATGGGGTCATGATGTTAAGGATTGTTTAGCTCAGAAAAAAAGTTGGTGAAGTTACAATTTTGTAGAGAAGTCCAGCTACTCAGATTATTGTTATCTTTCCATCAGTTGTAGATAGGATTCATGCCACTAGCTCTCTTGCATGAAAGCACAATTCACCAATTCACATTGAGATAGGATTATTGCAGTCTCTGATATGAAGAATCAATCAGACAAAGTTGATTTGGTTACAAAGCAAAAGAAAGTTATGAAGATTCATAGTAAGGAAGATGAGGTTAAACAAAGTAAAGAATCTCATGTAGAATGGACTACTATCAGACGCTTTGGTAAGAACTTTTCGCCTCCTTTAGCTCCACCTTATCTGTCAGTATCTACCTCTCCATCAGTTAGATATAAGGTTCTAGAGGATGTTCGAGAGGATGTTCGAGAGGATGGTGAAATCACTGAGGATAATGAAGGTGATAACATACCTAAGACAAAGAACAAAGAAAGAAAAAAAAGCTAAAAAGTGCCCATAGTGCGTACGAAAGATCTTGCTATTGCTACAAGTCAGAATGTTGTTAAAAGGCTACCTCTATGAAGCAATGATGTCATTTTCTGCATGGAACATGTGTGGGTTCAACTCTCCACGCAAACATGCTGGTGTGAAACAGTAGATTAAGGAACCAAATCAAATTTTTGGGATTTTTATTGAAACTTAAGTTCAAGAAGAAAACTGTATGAATATTATACAAGGGGTCTTTCCAAGTTGGCAAGTTGTCACTAACTATAACCATCATCGCCTAGGAAGAATATGGGTTTTTCTTTTAGATGTTGTAGATGTTATTATCCTTGCTAAAAGTGCTCAACAAATTACTCTTGGTCTCAGGTTGAAAGACTCACAAACCACATTGATATGCTCTGCCATATACGCTTCAAATTTTGAAGAAGACTGTTAAGAGATCATGGATTTAAGAGTAGTTTATCATCATTTGTCTCAGCCTTGGGTTGTATTGGTGACTTCAATGACATTTTGTCCATTCCTGATGATTCTCGGCATCAGAATATCAGATTACTACCTCATGCATGAATTCTTTTCAGCATATGGTTACTTGATGTGATCTTACAGATTTGGCTAGCATAGGACCAGTCTTCACATGGTCAAACAAGCAGGGTGGGAACCCTATTAGTAAGAAGCTAGATCGGGTACTTATTAATGACATATGGATGAATAGTTTTCCGCAGTGTTATGTAGTTTTTGAGTCTGAAGGTATCTCAGATCACACTTGAAGTCTGATTCACTTATCCTCTCATAATGTCACTTCACAGAAGCCTTTTTCATTTCTTCAGCTATTGAACGAGTCACGATCAGTTCAACCCTTCTGTCTGTCAGGTTTGGGATCAAACTCCACGATTGTATCATTCAAGATATGCCCTTCAGCTGTTTCAAAGGAAACTATAGCTTCTAAAGCATGTACTAAGAGCTCTCAATCAGAATAATTATGGTAACATAACTCGCTGCACCAAGGAGGCCTATGAGGAGTTGTGTAAACGGCAAGATAAAGCTCTTATTCACTCAGATTCTACACATTTTTAGGTTGTTGCGAACGCTAGTGCTCAATGGAGTCACCTAGCTTTTATTGAAGAACAATTCTATAAGCGAAAATCTCAAGTCAAATGGTAGGCCGAAGGTGATCAAAACACGTCTTACTTTCATCGAGTTTCTCAAACTCGTCCTTCAAAAAACTCAATCAAACGGCTCCGCACATCCACAGGTGAACTATTGACGGAGAGTGGGGATATTAAGTGTGAAGCAGTTCCTACTTCCAAAACTTTTTGCAAGTAGAACAAGAAACTGAAGTAATACATGATGAGTTGTTGGCATATTTGGTTGATTATAGATGTCCTGCAAACAGAATTGCTCATCTAATTGCCCATTTCTTTTAAACAGAAATACAACAAGTAGTGTTTACAATGCCCACTAATAAATCTCTAGGTCTGGATGGGTATACTGTTGAGTTTTATAAAGCATCTTGGACAGTGATTGGTGCAGATTTTGTAACGACAGTCCAGTTATTTTTCAGATTTTGCTTCCTTCCTTCAGGGATTAATGCTACAGCTCTGGCTTTGATTCCAAAACATTATGATGCTGTTACCATGCGTGATTTCCACCATATTGCATGTTGCAATCTCATCTACATGGCTATTTCTAAACTAATTGGTAATTGACTAAAAGTCATATTTCCTAAAGCCATTGCTCCAAACCAATGTGCATTTGTGAAGAAGAGATTATTATTAGAAAATGTGTTATTGGCAACTAAGCTAGTTAAAGACTACCACACAGGAAATATTACCTTCACACTACACCATAAAATTTGACATTGCTAAAGCTTTTGATACTGTCAATTAGGATTTCATAGTGGCTAGCTTTAAACTACCTAATCGTTGTCTTGATGAGATTGATAGGTTATCTGCAGCCTTCTTGTGGTCTGGTAATCTAAATGATTCAAGTAAAGAAAAGATAAATTGGACAGAAGTGTGTACGCCCAAATCTGAAAGAGGACTTGGACTAAGGCTGCTCCGAGATTCTTTTAAGATATTTGCATTGAAGCTTATTTGGAGATTATTTTCCTTACCAGATTCCTTATGGGTTATTTAGACCAAACATTACTTGCTCAAGTATAGTTCATTATGGGAGGTTAAAATTGGAACTAAAGGACCTGGATTTGGAGAAAACTATTGAAACTAAGGGACACATCTTATTCTTTCATTAAGGTGAAAATTAATTCAGGAAATATTACATTATTTTGGTTTGACAATTGGAGTTCCATTGGCAGAATCATGGACCAGATGGGGCCATATGGAACTAGATATCTTGGTCTTTCGATCTCAGCAAAGGTAAATGAGGCAATAACCGACTCACATTGGTTACCCCATAGCTCTGTCCAAAATTTGGGGACTCGAGCCGCTGTATTACGAGCAGAACATGTCCTAAACATGGATGCTAGTGATGATGTTTATCTTTGGATGTACACACAAGGTGACTTTCGTGACAACTTCTCTGCTGCAAGGACATGGGATGAGATATGTATTCAATACCCAAAGATACCATGGAATAAACTGATTTGGTTTTCATAAGGAGTATCTAGGTTCTCTTTCATTGCTTGGCTTGCCATGAAGAATAGATTATCTATGGGTGACAGAATGAGATTATGAGGAAGTTGTGTGTTGTGTGGAGAAAGGAATGAAACGCGAGACCATTTGTTCTTTGCATGTCTGTATACTTTCACAGTTTGGACTAACTTATGCTCTCCACTCTTGGCTCAAAACACCACACCAGAGTGGAATGATATTGTCTCATCCTTGCTAGCCTACAATCGTGATCAAAGAGATTCAGTCCTCACCAAGTTTATTTTCCAAGCAGTCTTATATCATACTTGGCGAGATCGCAATTTTTGAATACATGGCCGCCAAGCTATGTGTGCTTCTACTCTTACTCGTCTGATTGATAAGTTAATTCGTAATCCCATCACCTCTCTTCACTATCCCGCCTCTCACAAGCTTCACAGTTTGATGCAACGTTGATTTGAAGTCAGGATGAGTTGATTCATTTATTCTTTTATTTTAAAGAACCAGTTCTAATTCTTTGTTTGATTTCAACACGGTTGTAAATATAAAGTGATCAATAAATTTCTCATTTCAACAAAAAAAAATATTGAAATGCTTGTGACAAGTATGAGTATGGAGATGATGATGTTGGTTTGGCTTTTTTTATGTGTTTTTTTTCTTTTTTTTAGATTCATGGATTTAAATTTGGTTAGATTGGAATTTTCTGATTTTTATTTATTTTTAAAACGGTGTGCTACGAGTCACATATCTAATAAAAGTCTTTGTGAATCCTAATCTTATTAACCGTGAGTTTACTTTCCAGCATTTTTTTCTTCGGTGTCTTGTTGCGGGAAATTGTTCAGCTATCTATTTGAAGAGTCTAAGGTTAGCTAGGAAGGAAGACAAAGTTAACGAAATGATTTCACTTATTCGTAGTTCTCCTTCAATGACCTTTGAGATGTATTGTACACTAGGTATATTTCAAATCTATTATAACGACAAAGGTATGGCTTCATTGCACACATTCATTGACAAGTTGTCTCGCAAAGTTCGAGTTATTGGCTATGTTGTTGTTCGTACTTACTGCAATACATAGAAATTCGTCAATTTGAAGACATGCTCTGACCTCATAGTTTGAATATGATGACTGATGAACCTGCTTTGTGCATCGATTGTTACATTTTTCTAAATGCAATCAAATTCTTCTGCTTGTTTTGATTATCATATTCAATTTGTTAAATGCATTTTGGATACAGTGCTGAGAAGCAGAAGACTAATAAAACGATTTAGGAATACATTAGATTTCAATTCAGGATTCATTAAATTACAGTTCATGAATACATTAGCTTATATATTAAGAAATAAGAATCAGATCAGGTTGGATGGGCCTACAAAAGCCCATTCAGAATATAGTCGAGCGGGAAGGGAAATTTCAACGTCGCGCTTAAATTGACATGTCATCCATCCCGCATCTGGAGCTTACCTTAACATTCTTATAAACCGTCGATTAAAAACAATATCAACGGCTAAGATCTCCCATCTCATCGATCCTCACCAATTTCTAATAACCAATCATGACAATTTATCGATCTACTATAAAAGCAAAACTCAAGCTTCAACGATTTATCAAAATCAGCTCAAAACTTTTCTAGATCTGTGCTTGTTGTTTACCCAGAAAAAGTCAAAAAATGGCGCCGAAAGCAGAGAAGAAGCCCGCCGAGAAGAAACCAGCCTCCGATAAACCGGTGGAGGAGAAATCAAAAGCCGAGAAAGCTCCGGCGGAGAAGAAACCAAAGGCCGGTAAGAAGCTACCAAAGGAAGCCGGAGCAGGCGGCGACAAGAAAAAGAAGATGAAGAAGAAGAGCGTCGAGACTTACAAGATCTACATCTTCAAGGTTCTGAAACAAGTTCATCCAGATATTGGTATTTCTAGCAAAGCCATGGGAATCATGAACAGTTTCATCAACGATATCTTCGAGAAACTCGCTTCCGAATCTTCAAAGCTCGCTAGGTACAACAAGAAGCCTACGATCACTTCTCGGGAGATTCAGACTGCTGTTAGACTTGTTCTTCCTGGTGAGCTTGCTAAACACGCCGTTTCTGAAGGAACCAAGGCCGTTACTAAATTCACCAGCTCTTGAATGAGTAATTAGGGTTTCTTTTCTCTAATTTGTATCCAAACTTGTCTGAGGATTGTGGAGAATTTTAGAACTGGTTTAGGGTTTCTCTTTCGGTTTATCAATTTCAATTATCGGTCCCTGTTGTTGTAATTATACTTATCAATCTCTTTGGAATCCAAATTTGCTTTTTTCAGTACAATGTTTAATTGATAATTCGTTGTTCTTCGGATCCATCTTTATTAATCGTCTTCCTTACAAGAATTTACATCTGCAAATGGCTCTGTTGCTGATTGTGTTTCAATTGAGGTAAAGCTTCTCTTTTGAGATGTCGTCTTCTTCAGTGGTCTGCATTTATAGATCTTTCTTTGTTTGAATTTATTTGAATCATCAGATTATACATACTCGTTGTATTTTTCCACTCAAATCAATAAAGAACTCTGTTACAAGCACATATTTAGTCCCAACCTATAATAAAGGGTATGATTTTGCCTAAGTATAGAGATTTATATCGAGTTATTTCCAGATGTGATCGTCACATGGATCACAGCCTTCTTGAGCAATGTCAGAGATTTGAACACCAGCATCATAAGTCTTGCCAGATTCCCAATTAGCCGGAAGAACTCTCTGCGACCAAACCATCTTACCATCGTATCCACCAGTCACAACGAACCTGAATTGAATAGCTCCAGTTGGTACTTTATCAGTCTTCCACACAGCTCCATGACTTCTGGTCATGTAACTCCAACGCGATGAACCCACTTGAGCAATGTCTATAGCTACCACTTCTGTTTGACCTCCTTGATACAAAAGCTTTATCTGTAAATAGTATGGCTTTTTGCTTGCTTCTTCCACTCTAACGTGCAGGTTTTGGTTCCCGTAATCGCAAGGAACTCTGTTATTTCATTTCCAATTCATTGTGTTATTACTTCATAAACTAAAAGTGATTGTTGAAAGGAGGTGTTTTGGGGAATCAAACCTGTGGTATTCAATATCGACAAGGCCTTGTTTGAGAAGATTTATATCAGCACCAACATTAGCCATAGCTCTAAAGGCTCTGCTACTAAGTAGAAGATCGGTTTGATTACTCTTGTTCAAATCTGTTACCATTACTGTTGTTCCTTTGGTGCTACACAACTTAGGGTTCTTACATCTAACTTGGAAGCAAGCTCCACAACCAGCACCATCTTTGTAGATTGAAGGTACAGCCGCTGCAATGTGTCCGGCGAAGAAAGTCGTAGCCATAGAGCCATAACCACAAGCTCCAGCTGCAAAACAAAAACACCATAAGAACAGAAACAAACAAATAATCACAAAAGGAATCAAAGTAATGAGAAAACGATTGAATGTTTACAAGAGAGAGCAGAAGCAGAGGAAAAATAAGCAGCTTTAGAATGGTGAAGACATCGATCACAAGCATTTACAGATGAAGAAAAGAGGAAGAAGACGACAAGGAAATACACAAAGCTTTCCATTTTTCGTTTAAAATCTACAAAAGAGAGAATTTAGAGATATGTGAATAAGAATGAAAAGAGAAGATTGGATTATATAGTGATGAAGATGAAGAAGAGAGTTGAAGCCAGCTCAGCATCTGAAGATCTAACACACGTCCAGTCATAGCTGGTTTATGTATTTTCCCAATTACGCGTTTTTTTAGTCATATGTCAAAATTACATAATCAAAGGAAAATCTTACATCTTTAATTAAATTAAATTTTATTCAAAGTAAAAAATTACTTACTAATATTGTTTGATATTGTTTGACTCAAGTGGATGACGTGGCATTGCACCGACTCTTTTATAGTCAGTCTCTTCTTTGTTTTTTCTTTCACCCACTGAAATTTATTAATAATCCAAAAAAAATAACGTATAGTATTTGTTTAGTTTAATTTAGCCTAACTAATACTAATATACAAAAATATTGCATCTGATTACCATAAAGGAATTATCATAAAATTATTGTTTGAGTATATTACCAAATTTTATAAATTTGTGCCAGCCAAACGTATAAATTAGTGGGATTGTAATAATTATTAGAGATTCTAATTTGATTTAGAAATCTACTCAAATTTAATTAAAATGGATTTTAATAATAGAGAGAAATCTAAAAGGTGGATTTAGCTTTGAGAATGAGGGTAAAGATAAGAACAAATTCCAAACCCAATTTCACTTTCTTTTTTTCTTTTTGCTTTTAACCCTTTTCATCACTTTCTCTACACACGTTTACAAGTATCATTACTTAGTTAATTTGGGTTTGGAAAAAAATACTTCATATCAAAAGAATAAGAATCTCCCGATTCATTTCTTCACTATGTTAGTCTCTTTGATTTCCTTGGCTTGTATAAGTTGAATCCTCTCTTTTTTGGCTTTTTCAATATGTTTTATTCAAACCTTTCAATATGTTTTTTTAATAAAATCTAATTTAAACTTTTTTTTTTAACACTGGAACACAACTGACCGATCTATTAACCAAGTTTCTACATAATGTAAAGGGTAAAACTCGATCCCTAATTGTGCAAATGCGCATATTTTTAGTAGATTTACTGTCTGACGCTATATTAAATTTCACTTACATTTTTTAAATCCATATATGTATATTATTTTATTGCTGAAAGCGTTTAGGGATTATCAAAAATAATTTTATAATAAAAAGATTCAAACTCTGCCAAGAAAACGTCACCCATTACCATATATATATAAAAAAGGTTTGTTTGTAAGTTTTTTTGAACTTGAATCAAATGAAATCTTCAAAAAAAAATTGGTAACCATTAAACATTTCATGTGGAAATGAGTCTGTCACATCCACAGGCATTGATTACAACATGTGAGTGATGCTTCATCCTTCGACCTCTCTTATCTTTTTTTTCCTTTTGTTTCATTGTCGGAGTTAGACAAAATATAAGATTACGATTGATTTGTCATAATATAAATTACCGATTTGTTATTTGATAATGCATTACATAATAAAAGATACAATTCACTCATGTCTTCTCGAGCCTACTGCTAAATGGGATTTGATTACTAAGTATGACTAATACCAATCTTCTTAATTAGTGCTCATTGTTAAATGTGAGTCCATCATCTAATTCGGCCCATTCAATTTAACAGTTTTAAACTGCACTTTTGCTGTTTTTGTGCCATAACGTGGACTGTCCACTATGACCATCCATTGGTCGGTGACACCCAAGCGTATTCCGACATGTACCTATCGAAGCTAAGGACCTTAAAATTATACATTTGTTACTAAAATTTGCCGGGAACACCTTGGTTAAATCAGATCTAGAGTTAGATAATGAACATATGTTAGTCTTATGTTGTGGCGGACCTAAAAATTTTTGTTACGAAAAATTAAAACATAAATAAAATAAATGTTTTTTTTTGTAAAGACTGGACCACAACTGACCGGCTCATTAGCCAAATTTCTACATAATATAGGCGGTAGGACTCGATCCCTGGTTGTGCAAGTACGCATGTCTTAGTGGACTTACCGTCTGCCACTAGATTAAATACCATTTGCAAATAAAATAAATGTTATAATCGTGAATTTTTATTAACTTACTAATTTGAATCGTATTTATTGATTTATCGATTGTGATTTTATTTTTGATCGACCCATTTTCACCTCTATCATTAATTTCTTTTTACAAGTCCACTGTAATCTTTTTTTTGTCAACTCATATAAAATAAAAAAATAGTTCAAGAAGGCAATTAAAAAACCTTACATGAAATTGTTTTAAAAAATCAATGGAAATGGTAAAAATGGCAAGTCAAGAGCCCCATCATGCGTATCAAAATGCACAGATTTTGTTTGTTTTGTTTTGTTTTGTTTTAAACGCATGCTTTCGAAAACGATTGTTATTTCTTCATTTTTTAGGGATATACAATTTTTAAATACAGATTCGATATTTCGTCATGTTAACGTTTAGATGATGTTTCCGCTTAGTTGCTAATATACAAACATACTAATTGATGTGAAATGTAACTTACAATGTGTCATTAATACCAAAAGGAGATTCCAGACATAAGTCTATAATTTCCATGGGCCACAAGGTTTATATTCAATATTTACTTCTAATTAGAATTCATAATCAATATTTATATATTTCCACTATATATGCACTGTAAAAGTAAATATTATTCTCAGTTTTCAGACCACTTATACTAAATTATGGAATAAAATATTCTTGTTGGAAGCTACCGTTACTGCTTAATTATTCACTCTCACTTTCACTTAATTTGGTATTAATATTTCTATGACAACTTTCTAAGAATATACTATTTTGGCTTAATAAACACAAATATATATATGTGTAGTTTTTCTTAATCTAATGGTTAGGATGATCTAACTAATGATTATGACATTTAGAATTCGATTCATCCTCTCTACAAATTAGTAGATTAAATAGAAATTTTAAGAGTTGGGCTAGACTATGGATCAGATTTCGTCGATTCAATATTGACAAAAAACACATATATATATATATATATATATATATACACACAAACTATCATGAGTTCAACTAATATATATTGAAGACGTAAATTAAAATTATAATATGGAGCGGAAAAATATTTTGGTCAAGTGTCTATTTCTAAATTTTTTTAGTTTAAGAAGAAAATTTTTAATTATAGATCAGATTTCTATGGATTAAACTGTTGAAAATAATTTAAAATATGTAATCATTCAGATCTTTATTTCTTACATATATGAAAGCATTTTAAAAAAAAACGAAATGCTTACTAAATACTTAAAACGTATAAAAGAGAAATATGCAAAGTTTTCACAGTGTTGATATGAAATACATTTCTACTACCCCACATGTTTTCAGTGATCTTATATTTGAATGGGATCAAATTGTTTATTTCTTTATTGGATTGAAGAGCTTGAGCTAGACCCACTTAGTTTTCAAGCTACTATTGAGTCCACAACTTCACTAATCTGTTTCTCTCACTCCGAACCAGATAAGACGATTTAAAGGGTTAATTAAAGTCAGATTATTAAGAGAAAAGGAGCTGCTGTCAAAAATCTAATGGCACGAAAGGAAAAAAAAAAGAATAATGGCTTCGCCCGGGTTCGAACCGGAGACCTTCAGTGTGTTAGACTGACGTGATAACCAACTACACCACGAAACCTTTATAATACCCGAAAGTTTACAAAATAGCTTTATTCATTACATTCATACTAATTACCACTGTAAATTCGAAAACTCATGATTTTTTTTGGAAGAATAAATGTTTTCATGTCTATAAATATGACAATTTCCTTGCTACTTGTATACATAGTTAAAAAGAAATAGTTATAAGTTTGTACAGTAATCAATTATAAGTCCCCAAAATTGAGTAATGATGTGAATGAATTAGCCTGAGTCACATTTTTAACATCTTGTGATAAATGTAACGGACGCTTTCTTCATCATTGCTTAGTACTATTAGAGTGAATACTCTAAAGTGTAGAGTAACACTTACTCAACTTAACTATGGCTTCTCTTCTTTATCTTCTTCTGGTTTTTATCCTCTGTTTCTCATCTCTCCATTGTTCCAACGCCATAGGCCAAAGCTACCGTCTGATCTCCATTGAAAAGTCTTCCGATGATGACTACTTCATTGGCTATCTCCAAGTCAAGCAAACAAACCAAATCTACGGCTCTGACATACCCACACTTCGTCTTTTCGTTAAGTACGTTATTTCTATCCTCTGTTTTTCACCTCAAATTACCAAACTATTCCTGACCGTTGGATTATACATTTTTGCAGGCACGAGACGGATCATCGTCTTCGTGTTCACATCACAGACGCTAACCGTACAATCTCCTTTCTCGGGAACAATCACCGTCGCTAACCGGAAATTTGAGAAAATCGTCTGTTACCGTTGAGGAAATATCTGGATCCGAGCTTATTTTAAGCTTCACTAAAGATTCCTTCAGCTTTGCTGTGAGACGGAGATCCAACGGCGAGACAATTTTTAACACAACCAGCTTCGATGAAGCGTTCGGAGAGATGGTTTTCAAGGATCAGTATTTCGAGATCTCGACTTCGCTTCCAAAAGACGCATCACTGTATGGATTTGGTGAAAATTCACGAGCCAATGGTATCAAACTGGTTCCTCATGAACCTTACACTCTCTTCACTGAAGACGTCCCGGCTATCACCCTCAACACCGGTCTGTACGGTTCGCATCCGGTTTACATGGACTTGAGAAACGACGTCGGAGGAAAACCTTATGCGCACTCTGTTCTGCTTCTTAACAGTAATGGTATGGATGTGTTTTACAGAGGACATTCCTTAACGTACAAGGTAATCGGAGGCATTTTCGATTTCTATATCTTTTTGGACCGTCGCCTCTTAACGTGGTTGATCAGTACACTTCGTTAATCGGACGGCCAGCAGCTATGCCGTATTGGTCTCTAGGTAATCAAATCCCACTTGTTCTCTGCAACTTTTGTGGTTTTTTCACTTATCTTTAACCTAGTTTCTGCTCTAGGGTTTCACCAATGTAGTGGGAATACCGAAATGTATCAGTTGTTGAAGATGTGGTGGATAATTACCGCAAGGCTAAGATCCCTCTTGATGTGATTTGGAATGATGCTGATTACATGGATGGTTACGAAGATTTCAAATTGAATCCTGTGGAGTTTCCTCGTGCTAAGCTATTGGCCCTCTTGGACAAAATCCACAAGATTGGTATGAAGTACGTTGTGATCACTGATCCTGTTATTGGTGTTAACGCAAGCTACGGTGTATATCAAAGAGCCATGGCCAACGATGTGTTTATCAAATATGAAGGTAAGCCTTTCTTGGCTCAAGTGTGGCCTGGTCCAGTTAACTTTCCTGATTTCCTCAATCCGAAAACGGTCTCTTGGTGGGGCGATGAAATCCGACGTTTCCATGAATTAGTCCCCATCGATGGCCTTTGGATTGACATGAACGAGGTCGCCAATTTCTGCTCAGGATTGTGCACAATTCCGGAGGGGAAACAGTGTCCGAGTGGGGAAGGACAAGGACCTAGTGTGATGTGTTGCTTGGACTGCAAGAATATAACCAATACAAGATGGGATGATCCACCTTATAAGATCAATGCTACTGGACACAAATCTCCCCTTGGTTTAAAGAATATTGCTACAAGTGCTTATCACTACAATGGTGTTCGAGAGTACGACGCTCACAGCATCTATGGCTTCTCTGAGGCCATTGCGACACACAAGGCCTTACTTGCTCTCCAAGGGAAACGTCCATTCATATTGTCTCGGTCCACTTTTGTTGGCTCAGGTCAATATGCTGCTCACTGGACCAGAGATAACAAGGGGACATGGGAGAGCTTGCAAGTATCTATCTCGACGATGTTGAATTTTGGAATATTTGGAGTTCCAATGGTTGGTTCAGACATATGTGGATTCTTCCCTCCAATACCAGAAGAACTCTGCAATCGCTGGATTCAAGTAGGTGGTTTTACCCCTTTGCAAGAGATCACGCCGATTACTACGCTCCAAGAAAATAGCTTTACTAATGGGAAACAGTTACAAAGTCAGCTCGTAATGCTCTTGGGATGAGATACAAACTCCTTCCTTTTCTCTACACTCTTAACTTCGAAGCCCATACAACTGGTGCACCAATCGCTAGACCACTCTTTTTCTCTTTCCCCAATTTCACCGAATGCTACAGCTTAAGCAGACAGTTCTCACTCGGAAGTAGCTTGTTGATATCACCAGTTCTCGAACAAGGCAAAATCCAAGTAGAAGCATTGTTTCCACCAGGCTCTTGGTACCACATGTTCGACATGACTCAAGCCGTCGTTTCTAAGAACGGGAAGCGCGTGACTCTCCCAGCTCCACTAAACGCTGTGAACGTTCATCTTTACCAGAACACAATACTACCGATGCAACAAGGTGGGTTGGTTTCCAAAGAAGCAAGAACAACGTCATTTAGTCTGATAGTCACTTTCCCAGCCGGAGCATCAGAGGGATACGCCACTGGAAAACTATATCTAGACGAAGATGAGCTTCCAGAGATGAAACTTGGAAACGGGCAGTCAACTTACGTTGACTTCTATGCATCAATTGGTAATGAGAGTGCGAGGATATGGTCGGAGGTGAAGGAAGGTAAGTTTGCATTAAGAAAAGGTTGGGTGATTGAGAAAGTGACTGTTTTGGGACTTGAAAGAACAGGACAAGCTTCTGAAATACAGCTCAATGGAAACCCAATATCCAACAAGACCAAGATGATTGAGGTAAGCTCCAAGGAGCAGAAGTATGTGGTAGGTTCAGACGCTGAAGGAGAGAGTAAGATCTTGATGGTTGAGCTTAAAGGCTTTGAGCTACTAGTGGGTAAGGACTTCAACATATCCTGGAAATTGGCTAGTGCTATTAATAGTGCCCGTTAATTTACATGTGTCTAGCATCAGTCAATAATTGAAGTACACTTTCAAACTACTAATTATAAAGTGAGGTTCGTTTAACGTGTATGTCCAAGTGGTTTTAGAAAAATACGAACAGTAAAAACAAAAATGGCTTCGCCCGGTTTCGAACCGGAGACCTTCAGTGTGTTAGACTGACGTGATAACCAACTACACCACGAAACCGTTAGACGCAACTCACTACTAAAATTAAAGTATACAAGTAATGTATATCCCTCAGCTCAACAATACTTTGAAAGTGAAGATTAGTGTCAAGCCCTATAACAGTCACTCACCACTTCTCTATGTATTGTGAAGCATTCAGCACTGATCTCAAGTCAGAATAATAATATATATTGGCATCACTGATGAGAAAGTTTGCTTCTTCTGCAGAACCTTTTGTCCATGGTAACCTTGCAAATGTGAAGTTTCAACAGATGTCTTTATGATATGGTGAAAATGTATGTGATTTGTGGAAAGCATTTTACAACCGAGATACAAAAAACACACGAAAGATATACAAAAGCCACTAATATCGAGGATTAGCTTTGGCTGATTTAAACAGCCAAACGGGTTAAAGCATTTACATGAATCTAGAATGAATGTGATATTATCAAAGCCATACATAGATGATACTATTTCACATATCAGGTCTTTAATTTACCAACCCATTAATATTCTTCTCACCTTATTAACAATCTCATTCCTAGTAGAAGCGCTACCAAGATTGAATAAACAATTGTCATCCAGAAGAAATCTGTACACTTCCCATTCTCGGTCACTCGCAGTGTACCTTCTTATTTCAGCCTGTTACAAGCAGTCAACACAGTTTAGTTTAGTGTCAGAGTCACTGATTTCAAGATTTCTGTGAGTAGATTTGTTTCTTACGGAGAAAACACAGATTCCAAGCACTTTTAGTGAAAGTGTTACGTCATAGAATACTCTTGGCCTGCCTTTCCCAGATATCTCAACTGGATTAGCAACCACAAGTTCAGAGTCCGGTCCTCGGTGTGTTATTATGACTCGCAATGGGTGAAGCATTTCAGCTTTCAGACGTGAACATAACGAATTATGCTTATCATGATCCATAATCTTGTTCCCATCTTTCTGCTGAAGAAATAGGTCTAGATCCCGATAGCCTTGTCTTTGAGGTGAGAACCTGCCATAAGACATCTGCAGAAACAGATCACCAACTGAGATAACACATATAAAAACAAATAACATCCTGAAAATCTGATCAAAGACTTATGTTTTTGCCATTACCTTAATGTTAAAGTCTTTTAATGTTCTTAATACATCATAGAGAAGGCCTCTGTGATCAACGCAGTGTATTTGGAGTAACGTGTGAGCTGGGCTTAAGGCATTGTCGACTGTGACTGTGGAATTCTTCAGCTTTTTCATGTCATCACTAATAACCTTTACACGATTGTCTGCATCTGTGAGCTGCTCAGACGTAAACAATTCCTCAGCCACTGCTGGAGAAAGAGATGGAATATTCTGATGACATTCATATTCAGGACCAGCCAACTCGAGTTCACAGCTTATACATGATTCTCCTAAGACAGAACGAAACTGCTCTAGTACTTTCTCTTGACGCTCTTTTGTGTGTAAACGATCCCTAGCAAACAATGGTAGACAATACTACGACTCACCATTCGAATACTTAACGAAAAGTCTTAAAAAGCAGACTGTCTAACTCACTCACAGATTATCTGTTATGAAGAAAAGGTCCAGAACTCTCCCGTCTGGTGTTGTAGTCACCTTAACGGTTTGAATTGAGAGCTCAAGCTCAGTTAGTACTCGAGTAACATCTGTAACAAAATTCTAACACATTCAAAATAACAGTCATACGATAAAACTTCAGTTCAAGAGACAAACAAAGTACCGTGCAAGAGTCCTTTCTGATCTTGGCAAAAGAACTTCAACAAGTAAACAGGCGTTGATGCAGGACAAGAAGACATGGAATTGAGCACAAAGTACGTGGAGCAAGACGGGCATACAGATACAAGTTGGTTCTTCAAATGTGACCATCTCAATCTAAGAGAATCATATTGAGGAACCACCCACAAAACTATGTAGCACCAAACTCTATCAGTCGTAACATCTATACCCCAACACAGGAACAAACAATCAGACGTTATGTCAATGGCGCAAAATCAAGGTGTTAAAGCAATTCTGAGAAAGTTACAGAGAACAAGATCAGGATTTATTGAATCATTTTGGTGCTAAAGTCAATATCTGGAAGAATCTTACCTCCTTTGGTTATATAAAGCCCGAAATCGAGGATGATTCTGCAAATATCACAACCTAAACCGGTTCTATCAGGACAATTCACGGTAATAACATGCGGCTCTCCCGTCTTTTTTCCCAATTCTATAACGACGGCGTCTTCGTTAGCCATAGCTACCATTTCCGATCAAAATCACGGAAGAGCTGGCTCAATCCCAATCATCGTCTCCTCGACCCTTCTCTTTCTCTCTAGAACATCGGAGATTATATGACTTGATAGTTATATTTAATTAAAAACCTGAGTGAATAATTTGATTGATCTTCCAATATACCAAATTAGGTACCAACGTGTCCTTATAATAGCCGTTGATCACAAGTTCAGTTCATTATACAGATCTTGATCAAGATTTCAACTAAACCGATCCGGTTATGATCTCTAACCAAGACATTTTTGATTTTTCACATGTAAGATTCACAAATGTTGACTGATGATGCGTTGTATCCGAAAGATGTAAACGAAAGCATAAGGAAGAAATAGGTGTTACTAAAAGAGGATCACAATCACGAAATTGTAATTACATCTTTAATTATCAAATTCTGAAAGAAACATACTATTAAAATGGAAACCCTAGCCGCCGAATCCATAGAGAGTCCTTCCTTGTCTCTTAAGCGCATAAACCACATCCATGGCGGTCACCGTCTTCCTCCGTGCGTGCTCGGTGTAAGTGACTGCGTCACGGATAACATTCTCCAAGAAGATCTTAAGGACGCCACGTGTCTCCTCGTAAATCAGACCACTAATACGCTTGACACCTCCTCTACGAGCCAATCTACGAATCGCTGGCTTAGTAATTCCCTGAATGTTGTCTCTCAAAACCTTCCTGTGACGCTTGGCTCCTCCTTTGCCCAAACCTTTTCCTCCCTTACCACGACCTGACATTTTCTCAGTAAAATCTCAAAACTTTCTCGAGGAAAACCGGATTTAATTTGCTCTCGGAAAGAATTAATGTATGAGATGTGAGACTGATGGAAGAGCAATGGGTTTTATATAGTCAGCACTCAGTGATCTCAATCTTGTTGAATAATAAGGATATGTATTGTCCGTAGATTAAAAAATAATCAACGGTTGATATAGTCGATCCGCGTGACATACGAATGTCTTCAAATTTGCCAAACTATAGCGGGAGAATTTTTTGCAAGTTATGTTTTCGCGTAATTTCCTTTTCCCTCTCCCACCTTTTGAAAAAACGACATCGTTGGTTATCAAATGAAACGTCGCGCAGTTTTTTTTTTTTTTTTTTTCCAGCAAATGATTTCATTAATAACCGTGTGTTCAGTGTTTACAACATCATACATAAATGAAGGACAAGTATTAAACAACTGCCAAATAAACGTAGGACACTGAACTATGCGTTTAGCAAGAAGATCTGCACACCGATTTTGTTCTCTGGGTTTATAGTTAAACGTAATAACTTCAAACATCGGAATCCATTCCCGTATAACCGTAACATAACTCTGAAGGCGCAAATTGGTCATTTGTCCATTCAACAGCTGCGACACAAGTAAATTATCGCCCTCAAAGATAACACGTCGAAAACCAAGGCCCCAAACAAATTGTATAGCCCACAAGAGAGCAGTAAGTTCCGAAAAACCAGGGAACTTGCTCATGCCGCCATATATAAACTGACCCGTGTTGTTACGTAATATCCAACCCATTCCAGAGGGCACATCACCCGTATAATGTGAAGCATCATAATTACACTTAAGCCAATCATTTGCCGGTACAGTCCATGGTGTAGTATCGCGGGCACGCCTTTGTGCGTCATTGGGAGTGTTGTAGTCCGCACGGGAGTGAAGCCATTCTTTAGTATCCTCAAAGGCTCGACTTAATGTTGTGTCGGCATCAATCACTTGATGGCCATACATCATAGCACTCCGAGCTTTCCATATAAGCCAAAGTATACAAAACGGTGCAAGGCGTCAAATCAACATCTTGTTGATCAAAGAGATGGAAAATAAATCTGACCTTATGTTCCATTGTATTTGATGGGTCAGTTAAGAAGTGAAATGGTAATTCTGACCCTCTCCATACAGCTTGCGCAAAGGGACATGAAAAGAACACGTGATTTGTCGTCTCTGGAACATCACAACAACGCACACAATCATAAATATCAGCAATATGGTGAGCAGCAAGATTCTCAGCAATGCCAATCGCAAGAGAACAAAGTCGCCAGAGAAAGTGACGCAGCTTGGGAACAATAGGGAGCTTCCAAATCTTCTGAGCGATGTCAACATTATTAGCTATCGGGGCATGGACATTAGTACCTTCCGCCATCAACGAATTAGCCAACCAATACCCAGAGTGAACCGTGTACTGACCATGAGGTGTATAATGCCAAATAAATCGGTCCGGAAGCACTATATGTGGCACATATGTTTTATAAATCAAATGTTGGTCAGCAGGGACTACCATTTCTCGGATACGGGTATCATCCCATTGACGAGTCATAGGGTCTATTAGGTACGAGACTTGTTGAAATGGATTACAGACAGGAAGCAATATTGGTGGCCTAGGATGAGTATCGGGTAACCAATTATCAATGCCAAGGCGTACCTCATTACCAGTTCCTATACACCATCTGACACCCTTCCCTAGTAATATGGACCCAAATTTAAGAGACTGCCAACCGTAGGAAGAACCTGGCCGTAACTTACCATCAAGGAGCTCGTCACGTGGGTAATACTTGGCTTTAAGTAAACGAGCTAGTAAACAAGTCGGTTGCTGTAAAATCTTCCAGCATTGATTGGCGAGTAATGCTTGATTAAAAGCATGTAAATTCTTGAACCCCAAGCCACCTTCACGTTTAGACGTTCCTAGCTTCTTCCAGGATATTCAAGATACTTTCTTCACATGTTCCGTTGACCCCACCAGTAACGTGCAATCATACGATCCAAATCTCGACATAATTCCTTAGGCAATACAAAACAGTTCATAGAATATACCGGCATCGCATAAGCAAGAGACTTAATAAGAGTTTCCTTCCCAGCATTAGACAGAAAACGGTTATGCCAGCTATTTAATTTCCGCTTCACATTCTGTTCAATGTACGAAAACATTTCCCGTTTCTTAGGACCAAACTATTCAGGCAATCTTAGGTATTTTCTATCGCCGCCCACAGTATAAATTCCTAAATAGCGCTGTATTAGATGTCGGGTTTGTGAGTATACCTTAGCACCAAAAGTAATAGATGACTTCTCATAATTGATAAGTTGACCCGACCATGGCTCATACTTGGCAAAAATGTCCCGCAAAGTCAAACAATTTGACCAGTTTGCCTTGATGAAAAATAACGAGTCCTCAGCGAATAACAAATGTGAAACTATTGGTCCTTGCCGACTGATCCGTAACTCATCTAACTCCCGTTGTTGTTGAGCTCGACTAAGAAGATGACTTAAGATATCAGCACAAATAGAGTGATAGCGTATCGTCCTGTCGTAATCCTCGGGAAGGTTCAAAATGTCCAAAGGGGCTGCCATTATAAGCACAGAAAATGACTGTAGTTTTAATTCGTTTTCTTGTTAATTTTTCAAACAATATACATTGTAAATTTTTATTTTGTTACATTGTATAATTACATGTTTATGTTATTTGTATCTGCCGGTTTGGAGAATCAGGCTCATCTTGAACAAATTAGAGGCCCATGTCTCAAAATCAAATAAACCATTTAGATTTTTTATAACATAGTAATACTCCAAATATGACTTCAAAGGTTTCAATTTTGAAAAACTCCTTTACGCAAAAACAACGGTCACAAGAACAGTTAGTAAAATTTTTTGTTACATTTGGAAAACAATTATATATCTTCAAAATCTCTAACACATTAATTGCCCTCATATTATTATGTGGTAAAAATTCTTTAAATAATTTTAGTTCAAGAAAAAGTTCATAACCATTTATATCTAATAACTGACATTTTTAAAGTATTTTCAAAACGAGTACGGTGTAGTTTTAAAGTTATATCATCTAATAATTTTAACTTAACCAAATTACACGAAAAACCAAAAATATTTTCATATAACTCATATTGCTCAAACTTTTTACTTAATGAAACAATAGTTTGATCCACAATATAAAAAAAGTATTCAATTTTAAAAATATCTTCAGCTGACAACAAATATTTAACACTATCGATTTCATCATATTTTCTTTTTCTACGAATTTTACCTTTTTTAGTAAACACATATTGTATCATTGGAAAAGACAGGTTTGGTCTGTGGTGGTGAATTTAATTTGGCAGTGAGTGCATGCTAATGCCAAGTGACTTTTTAATTCGTCTTCCATCTAAGTTTATGTGTTATTTAACACTTTTGTTTTTCATGAGCCTTAGTATTGCCTAACACGTTTTTGTTTCGTTAATAAAGGGTAAATAAGAATGACCCAATCCTAGGCAAAAATATAGTTTTTAAGTTAGTGGTAGAAAAAATGATAACTTAGCTCTTACAGACAATTGAAATTATGTGTATTTGGGAGGTGGAGATTGGTCGGGTCCGTGATCTAATGTTTGATCTTGTTGTTGCATTCATGACTCGGAGCCTCTCTCACTTTATCTTTATGGTCCTGCCTCATTCAAGTCAGACAATCGACTACTCATATTTATCTGATTTTTATAGATTCATTTTTGAAACCATACACTTACTCAAATTATCTAACCTAACTCTGCTATGATTATTTTATTTGGATTAATAATGCTATGATTATGAGATGAATTAAAAATAGTAATTCCAGATAGATGCATTTTCTATTGGTCTTTCAAATCTTTAATCATCAAAAAGTCAGACTAATTAATATCTTTTTTCTGTAGCAACATGTGCTAGTTTTTAATAATATATGTTACTATATAAATTACATTATTTTTTAGACATTGTGATATAATTTTCAAACATTTGCAAATACATCAAAGCAAAATAAAAAGCATCAACTAACCATTGTATTTTTATATTTTGTATCTTAATCCATATTTTATAATGAGTTTATTGGGTAGTACTGTATAAACTATATTTTTTTTGTCATCTTAATTCATTACGCATTTTACAACATCTAACCAAAAGACACCCGGTAAACAGAAGCATGAGACCTGGAGGTTCCTCTGGCTGTGCGGGCGAGATGATCAGCTTTATAGTTGAGCGCGCGGGGTATGTGTGACACGGAACATAATCGGAAGGAGCTTCAGATTCTTCTGAGGTCGTCTAGATAGGGTTGGAAGGCCGGCCATTCTTGTGGTTCCTCTATCATCTGAAGATCTCTGAGCAATCCACTAAGAACTCTACCTCCTTGATCTGTAATAATGAAAGGCACGTCATCACCCAGAGAAGTGCCTCAAACTCCGAGTGCAGAAGAGACAGACTTCGTCTTATCCGTTGAACTCCATAATTAAAACCCTCGACATTGTCTGGGAAAGAAACCCATCCCAAACCTGTGAACATGTCTGATTCCTTCCAAGAGGCATCCACCATGCACCGGTATCCTGAGAAAGCTGGGTTGACTGTCAGTGGTCGCGAGATAGACTCCGAAGGAACCTGTAGAAACTTGGTATTACTTCCTGGCATAACAGGAGCACCTTTATGTGCCTCTGCCCAAGCTCGGGCTTCGGTGTCCGCCATTTGAATTATATCTTGAACACTCCTATCTTTGTTTGAGAAAATCTTTTGGGGTATAAACTATTATCAAGATGAGTTTTAATTTTGGGGTATTCACGAACCAGTTTAGATAAAGTTTTTTTGGTTTCAGTATATTATTTCAGTTTCATTAATTTAAAATTTTTAGTTTGATTCGGTTATAAATCATGTTTAGATTCAAATATTTATATTTAAACTTTTATAAAATTTAGAACTAATAAAAATCTAATAAAAAAATTATAAAAAACCAAAATGTAATAAATATTTGCTACCCATTTGGTTTTTATTTTGGTTTCACCTTGGATTTGATTTTTTGAATACGTAAATTTAGGATTTATTAAGATATTTTATCAGTTTAGTTGTTTTTTGGGTTTTGGATATGAGAATTTATGTCCAAAGTTATTTAGATTATCTAAATATTATTTAAATATATATATATTTTTTGTCAATGTTTGATCGACAAGACCGATCGATAGCATAAAACTCACCCCCAATCATCTATTTTTAAACTATCATAATACAGCGGGTAGAAATCGAATCTGGTGCTAAGTCATTAGTTAGATCATTCTAACTATCAGACTGAACATTTAAATATTATCTAAGTATATTATAATATTGTTTGAAAAAAATATATTATCTAAATATTATTATTTTTGGAGCCAAAATAAAATTAAAATAATAGTTTTATAGTACATCAAAAGTGGCCGTTCTTTTTCTACTTGTAGATTACAACAAGAAAAGGTTAAATAAAAAGATTGTCTTTTCTTAGTATCTTTTTGTGATTCTCTGAGCTCACAAAAATGGCGACTCTTGTTCCTGAAGATGACCATGGTGATTTGAAGAATTTAGCTAAGTCATTTCTAGGTTTAAACTTCTCACTGATGTTAGCTCATCTCCCAAACGACGCAATCTCTCTCGTTCCGCGACTAATGTCGGAGGTCAAGGAGCTGAAACGGCGACTAGCAACGGCGGAAGATCAAGTCCGTCAGATGAAGTCTCGGCGCGTGGAAGACTCAAAGGCTAACGCGCGTGTCGTCGACATTTTTGCTAGCCACAGGAACGCTTGGCAAGAAGAGGAGAAACGATTGCTGAACCGGATTCATGAAATGGAAGAAGAGAGAGAAGATTTCATGAATAGGATTAACGAATTGGAGAGAGAAGTGAGTGAGAGAGATGAGATGATTGGGTTTATGTCTAGAAGAGGAATTGAGGAAGATGAAGAAAGGGAAGGAGACGAGTCCACTAAACGTTACGGTGTGGAACACCTTACTGTATCATCACCCTCAGCTTATGGGGTTAATCCATGTCCCAATTTTTGGAATGAATCGAATACTAACCCTTTCCAGGTTTTGATTTTGGTTCCTAAATTCTAATTCATAGTTGAGTGAGAAGAAATGGTGTTTGATTATTTTAAGGGTTTTGGTTTGTTTTGTAGGATGTACAGTATGAATCACTGGAATCTGTGTATCGTATGAAGCATTTTGTGCCAAGGTAAGTAGTGTTTGGATTTGATTTGATTGAGATTTTGAAATGATGAGCTATGTAAACTTATCATTCATTATACAGAAGGGAATCACCATGGAAGATAGATAGTGAAGTGACTGGTGTTTCTGCAAAATTGAGGTTACTCGAAGAGGAATTACTAAATCTTGAGAAAGTTTGTTGTAATGACATTTCAAAGGTTCCGTCTTTGTTGAGAAAACAAGCAAAGCGGTATCAAGCTCTGTCAGGGAAGATTGATGATCTGTGCAGAAGAATGGTGTGATCTCTAAAACTATTATGTAATGTGCTTATAAACACATTAGTTACTCAAGAGCTAATAAAAGGGTTTTATACTTCAACTGTTTGCAGCAGAGTAGTGATCCGTGCGATGCGACATTAGGACCTGAGTTCAAGACACAAAGACAAACTGAGTTTCTGCTCGAATGTTTCAGACTTCAGCAGCGGGCATCAGAGACAGGGCAAAAGCTAGTTTCATTTCAGACGGAAATCACAAGGAGTAATCAAGGAGATCAACTAAACCAAGCTAAGATGAACACAGGAAGGTCACTGGATTTGATCAAGAACAACTTGAAAGAAGTTCAGAGAAACCTGGAGATTTGGCTAGCTAGAATCATTGGAGATCTCGAAGGTATACTTGCTCGAGACGGTGCTTCACGTGTAAGAGAATTCTACGTTGCTCGATACCCTTTTGTCCAGTAGAATCAGATATCTCTATCTCGTAAGGCTAACTTGCCATTTTGTTTCACTTGTTAATGTGTTTTGTACCTGTAGTTAACGTGCAAGAGATCGCTGTAGGATTCTAGATTTGATCTGATAGATGAGCAGATTGTGAAGTACTTGATATATTAATGTTGTGGGGTCAAGTATGTTAATGTCAGGCATGTTTGTGAAAGTCGAAATGAATGACTTTAGTAAAAAAAATTGAATCTCAAGTCATATTGAAATAATATTATACTATGCAACATTGTTTTGTTGGGAAATGACATGTATATTAGATCCGGAAAGTGAAATCCAAATCTAATATGTAATTTTAAGTATCTGATTTTCTAATATAAAGTTGAATTAAATCTGAACAGACGAATCTTCTGACTTGAGAGACGTGTAAATCTCTGAAAGCTTACAGAGTTTCAATGGAAGATGAACAAAGACAATGTATTTATACTATACCGAAAAAACAAATATGATCTAATACGTTATATATCCACTAGCCCTGGTTTTGCTCTGAGTTTATGAGCTGGAAGTAGAAGATGAAGGTTCGAGATCATAACCTAGACGGATTCTGTTAGATAAAGGTCTAGCTATTAGTCCTTCAGTTACCCAACCTACTGATTCACTGTCTTCTTTGGCGTGTTCAAACTCTCGTCGCACATAATCTAAGGAAATGTGAAGGCGACCGCCCGGTTCGCAGTCTGAGGAAGTACTTGCAGCTTCGATTCCAGCATTCTTCTCTAGCCAGTAGAGATAATTCACTTGAAATAATGACCTCAGCATGTCTTGAGGTGACGCGCTTTCCTTGAGCATCACCTGACAGTTACAAGAGGAGACAAAATGGTGAGAGATTATGCCTGATAATACAGATGAAATGGTTTATTGTTGCTTACGCAGAATCTGCCTTTGTATTCTGTAAGGATGTAGCCTTCATCACAATACAGATTAAACAGTGCTATTGCTTCTTCCTTGTTGTGAATAACATCGCTGAGCTTTGACCCTAGTTGAAGCCGTTCCTCTATGTCTGCGGCTGCTGCTTTTGCTTCTGATGATAAGACAGAATCTTGCAGCTGAATAAAGTAGATAATGAGAATCACGCTATCGAGCATTGTTTTTTCATCTGATTAACTATGGAGTTTAAATTGGCTAATAGATATCAAGAGGGATTTAAAAGGGAGAGTGACATATTTACCTTTAATGGAGACCTTATGTTCAAAACCCGAGCAGCTGGGAAAAGAGGTTCTTCGTCGTTGACCTCCTTGATTAGAGGAGCTTGGCCGCTGATAAGATATTCACTAAATACCAAACCTGTACAGTAAACAAAGAGATCTTATTTTTGGTTTTCTCAGAAGAATTTGATGAATAGTGAATTAATTGGGCAGCTGTAGGAGATAAATTTACTTGCACGATATGGGTTTAGAGTTCGGAGTTGGATGCACTGGTAAGATTTGAGATTGGTATACATATGGATTGATGTCACAACTCCAAATGCAGCAAGGGCAAGACTAGGAGAGTTTCCTATGCAATTGCCAACCACTATTCCGAGCAATATACCCATTGATTTGCTCACCATACCTTGAGCTTCACCCTTGGCAATTACCTACAAAGAAAACTGTTGGTGCACAAACTAAAAAAAGGAAATAGCTTTGTGGTTTCAATAACATGTAGATAGTGATAGAGACATAAAGGGAAAAAAAAGAAATAGCTTTGTGGTTTCAATAACATGTAGAGAGTAATAGAGACATAAAGGACTAAATGCAAAGGCCATATAAAAATTGTAGTAGACCTCGGCAAAGTTCCTCTGAGAAGCAAAGCCAGCATTAAAGCAACTTTTGGTAGCAGCCTGCAGACAAGTAGATGATAAGTTCAGCAGTAAGCTTTTTACGACCACAGTAGCCACTGGTGCTACTACTAAACAATACGCAATGCAGCACATGAGCTACCAATGCAAATAGGGTTTTTGTATACGAAAAGCGAACCTGGATCAATGCAGCAGCAGATCGACCAGCACCAGCAGCAGCACCTATCATAACAAAAAACTGAGGGAACAGCGGCGTGAGCATCTCCATACCATAAGCGGCGTTTTCAAGAAGATCAGCAAATAGCCTCCATCCTTTGGGATGAACATCGAAATGGCGTCCGTATTTCGATAACATTATCTTACTAAGATACCCAATTCCATCTTTAAGCACCCAATTGATAGCTGCAGCTGTAGGAATTGCTCCCTTACCCAACCCAACTGCATAAAGCAAAGACTACCAAAAACACCCAAGAAATAATAAACAACAGGAACTCGTGGAAATGCCTAAGAGAGATGATCAGCTATGAACTGTACTCAGTCGTCTACCTGAGTGGCAAGAACGCCGCTGATTTGGCTGGCAATCCCTTGAACACCTCTCCAGAGAGAGTAATCGAGGTAATCCGAAGTGACACTGTTGGGGAAACCTTCAGGAAGAAGGAATTGAGTCAGAAGATTTTTGCATTGAGCCAGGAGATTCTCAGGAGTCAGAGAAGATGATAATTCGAAAGCAGACTCTTCAGAGACGAACTCATCTCTGACGAAATCGGGAAAAAGTCGCTTCCTTTTACTTCCTCTCACTTCCCAAATTGTTTCTTTCTCGGTATCTCCGCTACTATCAGACTCCGGAGCTTTGGCTATGGCGGAGGCTGCTGATAATCGGAAATGGAAGAAGCAAGACAAGACCAATACAAGAAAGCACATAAATCGCAAATGGAAAGAAGAATCATCAGAGTTATCGCCGCTATTAAACCACCAACTGCCGTCTCCGCCGCCGCCATTTCCATTATTATTATTGCCATTACTTCCGTCAAGGTCTCCGGTAAGAAGTGAAGGAAAGCAATTTCTCGTACCGAGCGATTGTTTACTAAAGTTATCATTTACTGTGGCAACTAATCGGACGCATGGAAGAAGCGAAGGATACGGTGATTGCCGGAGTAATTGTCGCGGGAGAAATAAACACTGCCGGAATGAAACATCAGTCCACCGCCGTGAGACGACGGAAGCGTCGCTGGAAATTAGATAAGAGCAACTCATCTTCTTCTTCTCGAGGATTTCGAATTTATTTAAAATTTTTTATTTATAAAAAACAGATTTTTATATTTTACTAATAAATTAGGGTTCTTGGCCCCTAAATATTTTATCCCGCCAGTTTTTGTGCAAAATTAGGGATTTCAAAGACCGTCAATGGCTAATGACATACAGAACTTGTGGAGAGAAGTGTGGGAATTAAGCTTGGGAACTGAAATTGATCGCCTTGATACTCCGCCGTCTCCATTGAAGTTTCTCCGAGACTACGTGTCTCAGAACAAGCCTTGCATAATCTCCAACGCCATAGCTCACTGGCCAGCTCTAGAATTGTGGTCGGATCCAGTGTACCTTGCCGGAGCTTTGTCAAATGACCTTGTCTCACTACATCTCACACCTAACGGCTGCGCTGATGCCGTCACTCCGATTAATAACAAAGGGAGCACCGGAGATAGAAATCTCTGTTTCGCTTCGGCTCATGTTGAGAAACTTCCGTTCCCCGAGGCTCTTTAGGCCGTTCGATCGTCTTCTAGGGGACAAAAGGTTGCGTATTTACAACAGCAAAATGATTGTTTTAGAACGGAGTATTCAACTGTTGTTTCAGATTGCGACGGTGACATTTGAGTGGGCTACGGAGGCGCTCGGTTGTTCGCCGGAAGCTGTAAACCTTTGGATAGGTACTGATCTCTCCGTGACTTCTTTTCACAAAGACCACTATGAGAACCTTTACGCCGTCGTTTCAGGGGAGAAACATTTCCTTCTCCTTACTCCGACCGATGTACACCGCCTCTACATCCAAGAATATCCAGCAACCAATTACTATTACCATCCAGTCTGTGAGATTCTCAGATTGAATTTCAATGATTTTCAGTTCCACTGAATACTGTTAAATAAGATTAGAAGTTTGAAGTTTTGTAGGATACTGAAGTGGTCAAGCTTAAGCTTGAGCAGCCGATGAGGCATGTACCTTGGTCTAGTGTTGATCCGTACCCTTCACCAGAGAAAGAAGCAAGCGAGAGATTGAAATATCCTTTGTTCTTCAATGGCCCGAAGCCGTATCATTGTACTGTCAAGGCTGGCGAGATTCTTTACCTGTTAGTATCTCAATCGCTTTGAACCATTGATTGAGAATTCTTAGAACAAATTTCGCCCAGTATGTCTAATTAGGTTCAATCAGTAATGTATCTACTATGGTCTTACTTTTGCTTTATAAGAAACAAATATCAGAAATGGGTGTTTAGGCCTAGACAATCGGCTTTTTTAGTCATGATTACGACAGAATAATCTATCTGAATATTTCAGGCCAAGCATATGGTTTCACCATGTTTGTCAAACCCCAGGAGATGGTGGCTATACCATTGCGGTGAACTATTGTAAGAGTTTTATTTTTGCTTCCGTTCTATGTTTGTCTTCAGGTGGCATATCAGTACTTTTCTGGCTCTCCTGCTTCTAATAAGCTATATATGTATCTATATTCCAGGGTATGACATGCACTTCGACATCAAGTATGCTTATTTCAACTTTTTGCAATCAGTGTCATATAAGTCATCTTCATTAAATCCATTTCTATCTTGGAGAGAAGATGAAGATTGGGAATCCTGTGATGCAGATGTATGAAGCGATGAAACAACATTTTTGGTGCTGAATTCAAGTTTCTCGGTCATAGTAGAAAGCCTGGAGAAGATCTTAACTTTAAATTTCGTAGATCTTAGGACAAGGATAATTGTCGGTATACAGTTGATTTTCATCACTTGTCAGGTCCACTGGTATTTTCTCTTCTATTCTATGATTTCTGTTCCCCAGAATTTCTAAAGAACCATAAAATTATATAAGAGCTTTTTAAATACTCTGAATTAACTCTTTTATTAATGACTTCATTTTGATCTCAGATTGTTCCTTGAAACTTTGAAGCCATCATCAATATAAAAGCACTTATGGCTGTGTTTGGTACTTTATGTTCACTAACTGAAAGTTGCATAGGAAATTCAGACGGTGTCAATGGAATGCGAGTGCAAGTGAATGGCATAAAGCTGGGGTTAGAAAATGGTTTGATACAAGTGAGCTGGTTGATATGTAAGGGAAGTATGGCTTGGTGATAGATACAGAGAAGATTATCCAGAGCTATGGAAGGTCAGAGAAGTTTTAGATGCTGGAGAGTATGATTCTGAGTAATTTGCCGAGTTGGTTTCACATTGCAGACATTAAGCTTCTATGTCATATGTAAGCGGGTGGCCTCAAAGCCCACTTGCTGTGTTGTGCATCAGAAATGTAAAGATTGAGGTGTATATGAATATGTATACTGTTCAGAAAGTATTATAGTCAATGGCCCCGCAAAAAAGAGATCAAGAAAACATAGCAGCACACCGTAGTTATCTTAAGTAGCCGACATTTGGTTCAATCTGCGGATTTTGTTGAAGAGATGGGAGTGTTTGTGAATAGATGTCCAATTGGTTTGTTTTGATTGTGTTTGTGAATCAAGGGTTCAGCTTCCTTTGAGGTGCTGGGGATGATACCAATTGTTGCTGCTGCTTTCTTTTCTTTGTAAGACGCCCAGGTGACACTGTAAAGACCTGCGATGATTGCAAATCCGCCTAAAACACTAAGAGAAAAAAAACCGAGTCAGTTAGGAAACTTCAGAGACGAGAAAAGGAGAGAGAGACAAAGAGTTTCTTAAACCTCCCCAAGTAGATTGGGCTTCCGAGGAAGATTCTGGACAAGAAAGCTGAGGCTGCAGGTTGAAGAGGATTATAGAGAGCAACCAAGGAAGGACCCAAGACCTTATTTGACCACGTTAAGAGACCATAGTTGAGGGCAGATGCGATTACTCCCTGCACAGTGGAAGCAGCAACAGATTTACTCATTTGGAGAAATCTAAATGTGACAAAGGCAATACAACAAACATATGGGGCGAGGAACATACTGCGTAGATAACAGCAAAGAACTCAGATCTTGTGAGAGTCCAGTTGGTGAATTCGTTGGTCATGAAAAAAGCAGATGACACCATAAACATAGTGCCAAAGAAATACGAGTATGCTGTAACTGAAAGATTTGCCGGGTACTTCTTTAAGACTGGAGCCTGATCATATATTTACAATACCGGGTTAAGTCCACAGACAAGTATATAACTGAAACTGAGTTGTTTGGATAATCGGGAAGCAAAATGACATGCCTGAATAGCAAGAAAAGCAGCCATGCAAGTGCAATTCCCAATCAAACACAAAACTCCCAAATTCCATCTCCCAAGTCTATTGAGAAAGCCAGACATGATCTGTCCAGATGTTTCAGGGTGTTTTGTTTCACCATGACCCAAGAAGTCGGCCTCTGTTTCTCCAAACAAAGCCGGTCCACGAAACAAAACCATCAGTACCGCGCCAGCGACACAAATCACTGTACCTCCTACCTTGGCTTGACCTTCTAGTTTGTATAAATTCAATCTCTCTGTTCTGCAGAAACGCACCAAATTTGAAAGGGAAGTCACTGATTGATTCTCTATAGTTTTCAAGAGTCAGAGAACTAAAGAGTGAGACCCGATAGAGTCTTTACCCCATAATGAGAGCCAAGATGAAAGTAAAAACCGGAATGGACGGCTGAATGGCTGCAGCATAAGTGGGATTGGTGTAACTGAGACCAATGAGAAACAAAAGCTGATTGCCAAATATCCTAAATCACACGAAAGACAACATTTTGATGCTAGCAATGTTGAAGATAAGAAAAAGAGACAGGGGGAGAACAAAACTTTTACATACCCAGTTAAGCCGAGGAAGAAGAAAGCTACGAGTAAGCGCCGATTCAAAGGAGGTGCAGTCTTTTTGTCACGGAGATAAGCAAGAGGAGCAAGAATGGAGAGAGCAATGAGATCACGAAAGACACAGAAGACAAGTTGATTCACTCCTACGTTGAGAGCCACTTTGGTAATGACGTGATATCCTCCGTTGAACAATTGCACACCGACCATTGCCACGTGTGCCTTCCATGCCTCACTCTCCATCGGCCGGATTCTTTTCTTCCGACGATTGGTGTTCCCGGTGAGAGAGATGAGAGCCAGGGTGAGGAGTGGTGAAGAGAATTAAATGTAAAAATTGGTTGCTTGATTATCACTCGAATCTAGCTCTTCTGTCAAAATGTGTGTTTCGATCGAAGCAGACAGAGGAACAGCAAACGATGACATCATGCTTAGGACACAAGCATGCATTGCGATTGATCCTATTTACCCGCCATTCCAATATCACTAACTTATCTCATTATTTTGACAGCAAAAGACTTACCTTAATAAAAAATTTAATTATTTGTTGGATAAATACATAAATTATACATAAAATAGTGAGGTCCCAGCTACTAGAAAATTACGCCATGGTTCCCCCTATAGCTCTCGAAAACAAACAGATGGCCCTCTTTACTATCTCTAATAGAGCTCATGAGTACGTGGCAGTGAAACTTCCGACTCCTTTTGAGCTGAAAGAGTTTTCAGCTACTGATATTGTCAAAGGTCCTTTTGGCTCTAGAGTAAAGACTTATTTACCAAGAAAAAGAGCTCTGAAACCAAGACAACCAAAGCTCATGGTGGATAAGTCTGCATCAACGCTGAGGATTACAGAATTAGAGGAGGATGGACAGTGGAAACCATGAAACGAAAGGGGAAGGAGGTAGATAAATCAAGCTCTGGTCAAGCTAAAAAATCCAAAGGAAAGGCAGTCCCGAGTGATCAATGAGCTTAATCTATTGGAATTGTCAAGGCGTGGGACGGTCTCAAGCCTTGACAATTCATAGACTAAAGGAAATGCATCAAAAACATTATCCGAATGTCTTGTTCTTAATGGAAACCAAAAATAGTAGAGATAGTTTAGTAGATTTACAAGTCTGGGTCGGGTATGATAGAATTTTTACCGTTGAACCTGCTGGTCTTAATGGGGGTTTGGCTCTTTTGTGGAAATCGTCTGTAAATATTGGGTTTAATTTCTATGATAAGATTTTTTTGGACTGTTATGTTTCTTTGGGGAATTACTCTTTCTATATGTCGTGTGTTTATGGAGCTCCTAATTATAAAGACAAGGGAGCAGTTTGGGAACAAATTATGCGTTTTGGAGTGAACAGAAAAGAAGTTTGGTGCATGTTAGGGGATTTTAACTCGATCCTTCACGCTGGAGAAAAGCTAGGGGGTCCATCATGTTCTGATGCATAATGTAAAGCTTTCTCTGAAGTAATTATCAATTGTGGAATGGAGGAATTACCAAGTGTAGGGAATCAGTTCTCATGGGGAGGTAGAAGATATGATTCATGGATTCAATGTAGATTGGATATGGTGTTTGGGAACAAGGCTTGGTTCGCATCATTTCCAGCTTCGAAACAACATTTTCTAGAGAAGAGAGGTTCTGATCACAGACCAATCCTTTTGAAACTCCACGATTCTCAGGCTCAAAAAAGAGGAATGTTCAGATTTGACAAGAGACTACTTAACAAACCTGAGGTAAAGGCCTTAATTTCTAGAGCTTGGAATTGTAACCCATATGATGGTCCTAGAACAATTTCACAGCAACTTACAAGTTGTAGAAATGTTCTAAGCTTGTGGAAGAGATTACAAATCTGCAGGATATTCTTGAGACAGAGCAATCAGCTGCCAATCCAGACTCCTCTAAAATATTTTCAGTGAGATCAGATTTGATTAAGGCCATTCATTAAGAAGAGGTTTATTGGAGAGAAAGGAGTAGAGAGAAATGGTTAAAGGATGGTGATGGAAATACGAGCTTCTTCCACTCTTCAGTTAATGCCACAAGCTCCAGAAAAATGTTAGTTAAGCTGGCAGATAAATCAAGAGTTATGCAGTTCGCTGAAGCTTCAAAAGGAGAGGTGGCAGTAGAATATTTCAGAGAACTGTTTTCTTCTACTAAGCCTCAGAACATTGCTGACATCTTTGTTGGATTTGTACCAAAGGTAATTGACCAAATGAATGATTCATTCATTGCTCTTGTCACAGATTCTCAGATTAGAGAGGTAGTTTTTGCTGTTAACTCATCCAATGCGCCGAGACCTGACAGAATGACAGAGATATTCTATCAAAAATATTGGAATGTAGTTGGTGAGCTTGTCTGTAAAGAGATCAAGCAATTCTTTGAGACAAGTTATTTCCCTAAAGAGTGGAATTTCACTCATCTATGTCTTATCCCTAAAAAGGTAGGATCTCCACTCATGTCTGACCTTAGGCCTATCAGTTTGTGTTTGGTTATCTACAAGAATAATTTCCAAATTGATCGCCAAAAGACTCAAAGTATGGCTGCCAGATATTGTCTCTTCTAACCAATCAGGTTTTGTGGCGGAAAGGCTAATCACATACAACATACTAGTGGCTTAGATCTCATCCTAGAATATCAAAGAGCTTCATGGCTATAAAATCTGATATGTCGAAAGCATACGGTCGGGTTGAGTGGGAGTTTTTGTTTTGTCTTCTATCGGCATTGGGTTTTGATAAGAAGTGGATATAATGGGTAATATTCTGCGTTACATTGGTCTCTTATGTTGTCTTAATAAACGACCAACCCTTTGGGCTCATTAAACCAGAACGGGGAATTAGGCAAGGGGATCCGTTATCCCCATTTCTCTTTGTCCTATGTATTGAAGCTTTAACTCACTTATTATATAGAGCTGAATCTGCAGGTTCTCTGAGAGGCATTGCTTTCTCGATAGCAAAACCTTCCTTCCATCATTTGCTTTTCGCGGACGACATGTTTATTTTTGATGGAAGCATGAGATGAGCAAGCAAATAAGTTTATGAGAATCTTGGATGCATATGGTTAGGTATCAGGACAGAGAGTCAATTTTGACAAATTCGCCATTAATTTTGGTGCATATGTTCATGACGGTTAGCAAAATCCAAGACATCACTTGTATTATAAATACTGGTGGTATAGATACTTGGGCTTACCAGAATGCTTTAGTGGATCAAAGGAGTTGCTTAAGTACATTCAAGAGAAGCTTAAATCTAGGATCTCAGGTTGGTTTTCTAGAACCCTATCTTTGGGTGGGAAAGAGATATTACTTAAAGTTGTGGCTATGGCGATGCCGGTGCATGCCATGTCTTGTTTTAGATTGCCTAAATCTACATGTAAAACTCCCTCGACTGTCATGTCAAATTTCTGGTGGAATTCTTTGGAAAACAACAACAAAATCCATTGAAAGAGTTGGAAGAAAATATGTTTACCAAAACATCAAGGAGGAATGAGATTTCAGGATTTGGAATGTTTCAACTAAGCTTTGCTGGCAAAACAAGCATGGAGAGTAATGGAAGACCCAGACAACAATTTAGCATGTCTTCTCAAATCCAGATATTATAAGAATTCAAATCTGTTGGAGGCTTTAACAGGCACCAGACCTTCATTTGGTTGGAGGAGTTTGATACATGGGAGAGATCTGCTAGTAAAAAGATTGGATACAAGGGTTGGGAATAGTTAAAATACAAATGTATGGATTGATTTATGGATAAACGACAATGGAATGAGAGGTTCTATAGAAAGGAATACTTTTTGATGTAAATCAAAAGGTTAGTTCTCTCATTACCCCATAACAAAGGGAAGGAATTTACAGGCCCTGAATCAACATTTCCTCCCAACTGATATCTATCTGATTATCAAAAGAAGACATGTTAGTGAAGAAAAGGATTTATGAATATAGAGATGAACGAAGTGGAGTTATTACAGTTAAATCGGGTTATAATACAACCTTTGAACACCAACATGAAGGTCTGATCACTAAGGAAACTCAACAACCTTCCACATTGGCGCTGAAAGAACAAGTTTGGAATTTGAAAGTACCTACAAAGATTAAAAGTTTCTGGTGGAGGGCCCCCTCGGGTTGTCTCCCTGTATCGGAGAGATTAAATTCAAAAGGAATTCATTTGGATATAAAATGCCAATTGTGTTCAGCTGAGGATGAATTAGAGAATCATGTTCTCTTTTACTGTACAATAGCTCGCCATATTTAGGCTCTTTTAGGGGTTTCTCACCCCTAATCAGGTTTTGATCCGGTTTCATTACCATCCAATCTCCACTACCGGCTGTCAAAGATCAAGGATAAATCCATACCAAATTACATTAGAGCCTCCATTCCTTGGACCATCTAAATCATATGGAAAAACATGAATTCTTTTCTATTTAATGGTGAAACTTACCTTGCCACATACACCGTCTCAAAAATCCACCAAGATGCAAGACATTGGGGAGAGGCCCAAGCCAAGGTAAAGGGGTTTGAGAACATGGATGTGATGGAAGAACCGGTTAAGGATGTCAAGTGGCATCCACCACCATTACAATGGGTCAAATTCAATATAAGCTATTATTTGGGAAAGAAGAAAGCATTAGGAAGTGCATCATGCGGGGTGAGAGACCACTTTGGAATTTTTTTAATCTATGCTAGGAGAGCTTTTGTAAAATTGATAACATCATTGATATCAAGTCTAAAACTTTAATTTGGGTTATTGAAAGCATGTGGAGTCACAGGTTGGAGCCACAGATTTTGTTGAGGCAATTCTTAGGCCTCGTGCATGGCCTTCCTTCAAGGATATCATCATGGTTTTGAAGGCTTCTTTAAGGAAACTCCAATGATGGAGGTTTGAGGTGGAAAAACCAAGAGCAAATAGAGGAACTAACCTCATTGCACAAAGGTTTAATCACAGGAAATTGGTTGCAATTATACGTTGCTTCAGGTTCTCCTGTTTGGTTAACTAGTTTATTTGATTATGAGAGTAGTCACTCTTGAAGATGCGTGGATTTCAAGTCAAAGAATAAAATGGAAAGAAGACTGAGTCAGAACTGAGCTGTACGAAGATATGCTGACTAAGGAGTACTAAAGACAAAGAACTATGGACAGAAACGATAGAGAACTGTGGACAGAAACGACATAGAACTGTGGATGGAAACGACAAATCATTGTCAAGGAGAAATGGAAACTTGACATATGTTGTAAGTTTCCATTCCAGAGAGATTTTGAGTGATTCTAGGTTATGTGTACGCCTTATAAAAAGGCTAGGAGGGTTGGCATGACTGCCTAACACTTTAGAACCATTAGGGAGAGTTTTAGATTATAGTTTGAGAGAAGAAAACTCTTGTAAGCCTTATTTTGATTTGAGTGTTGTTTTGTTGGTGAGAGTTGTAACCAACAAATATAAGACTTTTGTAAAAAATTTTATATAAATAAAGCAAAGTGTGCGTTGGATCGGTGTTTTCTGATCGAATTGTGTGTATCTTAGTCTCTACACAATTACATTTGGTATTAGAGCAGACCACCTAACTAAATCAGGTGAGATCCTGCGGCTAGTATGGAGAATATACAACATTTGGTGGCTGCCAGGGAATTGATGAAGCTTGATCCAAACAACTATGAGATTGGAAAGTGTAGATGAAACAGATCATCAAAGGGATTGACGAAGAGGCTTGGGGAGCTGTCAAAGACGGATGGACACCACCAACTACGAAGAATGGACAAGAGGATGTTCCTAAACCAAGGAAGAGCTATATAGTCGAGGAGAAGACAGAGTCAAAGTACAATTCCAAGAAGCTGTAGGAAATTTTCAACACTTTGTCATTAAAACAGTTCAAACGGGTACATGGATGTACAACAACAAAAGAGGCATGGGACATTATACAAGTATCATTTGAAGGAACGTCCAATGTGAAGTGAACCCGAATTGGCATGCTGGCTTCATGGTTTGAATCTCTCACGATGGGAGAACACGAGTCCATATAATTTTTCAGTAGTAAACTCAGCTCTCTGTCTCATGAAGCTTTGGTCCTAGGAAAAACCTACAAGGAAAAGAAACTGGTGAAGAAGTTTTTGCACTGTTTTCGTACCAAATTTCATGAACATCGATATGCTCTCTAGGTAACTCAAAACTCTGACAACTTAAGTTTCGATCAAGTTGTTGGTATGATGCACACATATGAAATCCACTCAACAAAGGTGTTGAACCGCATCATGAGAAAGGAATTGTCCTGTTGGTTGAAGAAAACGTCAAACCACATACATGTGATCTGGACGATCAAGTTGGATTAATCGTGAAAAAGTATCTCAGAAAGTTTGAAAGAGGACAAAGAAGGGATAACTATGTGTCAGCCAGATATGTCCCTGAAAAGGAACAACAGAAATCTGACAAACAATGTCTTCAGTAAGGATATAGACATTTCAAAGCTGAATGTCCAACTATTAAGAGGAAAATGACATTTAAGTGTTTTGAATGTCAAGGGTATGGTCATATGAAGTCTGAGTGTGTGGGTAATTCAAAGCGGAATGACAAGAATGCGTTAGTAAGTTGGAGCAAAAGTGACACGGAAGATGAAGATGGGAATGACGATCTGAATGCATATGTGGCAAATTTTGGACTCGTCAAAATATCTGAAGAAGTGGATTTTGTGTCTGAAACTGATGAAGTCAGACACACGTTTGTTGCTTAATATGTTCAAGAGTATGCAATTGACCAGGATTCCGAGGAAGAGAATGATCTAGGATTGTCCCATGTCGATGAATTACGGATCGTTGTCCGCAAACTACAATTAAGCCTCTATAAATGAATACTCTTGGGACCAGGAAAAAATATTCGTTTAGCGAAATTATTTATTTATCGATAAATAAATTATTTATCAACAAGCAGACTGCTGGTATTGTGGTAAGTATGATTATGTCAGGTCTCAGTGTTACAGGTTTTGGAATCGTCTTCATAAAATCATGAGACAACATCAGTACTTTAGGGATCATCAGAACAATGACAAAGTTTGGGTCAGAAAGCTGGATATGTACTGTTAGGTGGCTTACACCGTTGATAAGGATCAGAACAACTCGGCAACATGCAGCTAGTATTTTGACAGTGGATGTTCAAGACATATGACATGAAAGGAATGGAACCTTGTGAATTTTAAGAGAGTCTTAGAAGGAAGGATAACCTTTGGAGGAGGTACAAAAGGAGAACTCAAGGGAAAAGGTGATACAGACGGTCATTCACAACCAAGGTTGAACAATGTATACTTCATGGATGGACTAAGGCAAACCTTATAAGGTGTTTGATTATCAAACTGAGCTAAAAAGGGAGAGATTGAAGATGAGTCAAAGAATAAAATGGAAAGAAGAGTGAGTCAAAGCTGAGATGTACGAAGACGTGCTGACTAAGGAGTACTACAGACAGAGAGCTGTGGACGGAAAAGACAGATCACTGTCAAGTAGAAATGGAAACTTGACATATCTTGTAAGTTTCCATTTCCGAGAGATTCTGAGTGATTCTAGGTTATGTGTAAGCTTTATAAAAAGGCTAGGATGGTTGATTAAGGTTTGAGAGAAGAAAACTCTTGTAAGCCTTGTTTTGATTTGAGTGTTGTTTTGTGTTGATGAGAGTTGTAACCAACAGATATAAGATTTTTGTAAAAAAGTTTATATCAGTGCATTGGATCGGCACTTTTCGATCGAATTGTGTGTATCTCAGCATCTATACAATTTCAACTCCTCTTCTTTTTAAGGCAATTGAGGCATCTTTTTGTATGGACATGTTAGCTAATTGGAAATCGACTTTTGTAAAGCTTACTTTTGCAGATATAGGCTGCTGTGACCTTTTGTTCTGGCCATTGTTTTGGCTTGGACTCTAATGAATATCAGTGAATTAAGAAAAAAAATCCTACAAAAGCAATGAATGACAAATTTGAAAAAAAGAGTACATAAATGTGTTGTCATATAGAATAATTTAAATAGTATATCGTAAAAAATGTAAGAACTGGGTTATTTGCTAAGAAGTAGCAACTGGCAACAAATTAAAAAAATTAAAATAGTATATAGAATATCTTTTTGGTAGTAGGAATAAATAAATAAAATTTAAGCAATAAATAAAATAATTTATACTGTGTATTTATTTTATAAGTGTTATGATCAAGTGAGAAAACATGAAAATTAAAATATGTAATGGTTGAGGTGAAGGAATCAAAACCTGTAAAACAATACATGTGAAAACTTTCCTTTTTCTTCCAGTGAATTTTATACGAAAAGTTGAAGTAGAACAGAAGCAGATGCAGTCTTTTTGATAGAGTGTCTTGCAAGCAAAATAAATGTATTGAAATAAATATATAGATGTTAATATACATACATGTGATGTATGAATACGTGTAACCATTATATATAGAAAATCACATGTAAAGTCTATATATAGTAAGTATAATTTATCTGTACAAGCTTAAAATCTGTTCTTATCTCGAAAAGCTTGAGTCCCTTAATTCTACGCTAGCTTAGCTATTGCTTTGTGAGATTTACATTTTACAAAGACAAACACATTCTTAAACCATCTCCAATAGTTTACTCTATTATTTTTTCTAAAAATACTTTTTTTTTGAAAATAGGAAAGAGTTTACTCCAATAATTTACTCTATATTTTTGCTCTAATAAATATTTTAATTATATTTTGTTTTACCATTTTATTACTAATTTCTAAGATATCATTTAACTTTACAAATCAACATATTTTACCCATTTATATTAAATAGTCAATAACAAAATTAGTAAAATTATAATTTATTTAAAATAAAATTTCATTACATAGAAAGAATTATTTAAAATTTTTTACTATCTATATTTTGATCATATAATTTTGTTTCAGTGTAAAATAATAATACAAATATTATTTTGTAAAGAAAAACTCTGCTCTAAAAAATAGAGAAATATATAGAGTTCTCCAAATTTGGAATAAAATATAGAGATCTCCATTTTTAGAGAAAAAATAGAGTACCATTAGAAATATTTTTTCTCTAAATATAGAGTTTAGAATGAGATTTAAAGCACTATTAGAAATTATTTTAAGGGTTTATATAAATCAGAAGCCGTTTAATATTTTCTAAAATGTCTTGTTTCAAAACATTATTAAGCCTGATTTTATTGTAGTGTATGAATTACTTCTAGGTCATAGTTTTGATCAAATATCCTTAAACGTCTCATTATTCCTGTCAATAATCATATTAGAAAAAAGTTCATGTCATTTTCACTTATCTCTTACCGAATTCATACACACATATATAAGAAGGTTTTAAAATTTCTAATAAATATAAACTGGTAATAAGAGGAACTGTAGCTTTTGGAGATTTTGTCTTATGCTGCAAATTAATAATGTAAAATTCGAGTTTAGTGTCTCTATAAAAAAAACCATATTTCCAACAAAAATGAAAGTGAAAAGCATGGATAACATAAAAGTAACCCCACATGTGTTTGGTAACCAAAAGATGCTGCGTAGATATGAGTGCAAGACTGAGCTTCAAACACAAAGTTTATGCCAAAACACACAAACTCATTACATAAGATGTGTGTGTGTGTTGATAATGAGAGAAGAGAAAGAAAGCAAAGTGAGTCGAAAAAGAAAACCACATGTTGAAGGATCATGTCACATGGCTTCTTAACCCCACTTTTGCCTTTTCTCAATTTTTTTCCTCTTTACACAAATGTTTAAGTTCTCATATACAAACCACATATTACCAAACATATATATACATATTTGTCACACATAAAATAAATGTATATATACAATGGTTTGTTGGCTTATAATCTATAGTTTTTTCTTGCTAACTCCAAGGACATTAATGATTGGTCTAACATTGACTATTGGCCCTCTATATATTTAAACCAACTCTAATCCATCTAACACTAAATGTTATTTTAGAGTAAATTCACTCCAATTCACCTTTATTTTTAATTTTAAAATAGTTGAATGCTATTTTTTCTTCTATTTTAGATGTGACATTTTTGAGCGAAAATAGAATATACTTAGAATATTCTCTTTTAGAATAAGAAATAGATGAATACATTGGAGTCAAACCCACATTTATTATAGAGAAACTCTATTTTGGAGTAAAAAATAGAAGAATACATTAGAAATGGTCTTAGTAACAACTAGTAAATCTTTTTTTAACCAAAAACAAGTAACAAATCTGAAGACTCTTTTTAAAAACAAACCTTTTAGATTACCACCATTCAATATATAAACTTATTTTCTGGTCAATAACTTGATCGATAAAAAGGGGTAAAATCTTGATGGTAAATCTATTAACAAGATTATTTAAACCACTAAATTAAAAAATTGTGAATTTAAATTTATTATAATAAATCATATATCATATCGAGTCTTTAAATTTAGTAGAAATTTGAAATAGAAAACCACATTTGTTAGATCTATGGGGTTTAAAGAAATATTTTTTTTATCATGTACCAAATCACTAGTTTTATTTTCTTTAGGATGAGTTAAGTTGAAAAAAGAAATAGTTTTTTTTAAATAAAATTTTGAGGTTTAAAGAAATGTCTAGAGTTGAAAATAAACTAAGGAGTCGTTAGTTAGTAATTGATCTATCAAATTCAAATTTTAAATTCAAATTTTAAGTTAATAGCTAGTTTATATATTTTTTGTATGAAAAATCTGAAAAAGTTATAACTTTCCCCTCAGAACGGGAAGACAAAATTGTCTTTTTTTTTTTTTTTTTTTTTAATTATTTTCCCCAAAAGCATTATAATTCATATAAAATCAATGCGAACCTTACATCGTGAAAGCCAACAGCAACAAACCGGACTTGACTTGAGACCTAAGCTAACAGTGACAAGACCACATGATAAAAAGGGAGATCATCTAAACCTGAAACCAAACAAGAGACGCCTAGTTGGGACTGTAACTAGTGGAAACCATAAAACAATAGCATAAAATTGAAAAATAACATGTCCAAAGTGCTGAAATAAACTGCCACAACCAAGCAAGGGACTTTAAGTGAAGCGGGGGGTCAGAGAGGAGCCGGTTGCATGACCGTATCTGCAGAGGGTCCAGCTTGTATAGTCGCCGCTTCAGTGGCTCCAATAGTTGTGGGCTTGGTGTCCTGCAAATGGCTGACATTTATGTTGATATCCAAATCCGGTGGCAATGCATTAACCTCCACCATGAAAGTGTCATTGGGGTTGAGAAGCACGTCCTCTACTGTGATTGGGTCGTTGGCAGTCGTTTCTTCTTAATTCAGGGTCCCTTTCGTGATTGGTGAGAGGGGTTGTGTGGCAGCTGAGCCAGACATGATACTCTGATTCTCCGAAGAAGAATCACTCTTAGTACTCAGATAACCATTGTGTGTTTGTGCTAGGGGTTGGCCGAAGTAGTCTTATGTCGTGAGGATGTGGTGACAGAAGGTTGTAGTGTGCGTGATCATTTGACAGTTAAAACAGAACATCGAGACCCACTCATAGCATAATTGAACCTGGAAACTGTCGCCATTCTCGCATTGCACTTTGTTGTAGAACTTCAGTCGATTCGCAATATTGAAGTTGACCTTTGCTCGAATCAGAAAAGGTCGAGTGACATAGTAGTCGTGGAGATCCATTTCAAGAACTTCTCCGACATTGCGTGCAATCCTGCAGACTGCCTCTTCCGATACATATTGGAGTAGAAGATTTTTGAGTTGGAACCACAATTGTATCTTTGCGAGGAAATTTGGTGGTGGGTGGTCCATCCACTTTTGAGCTGCAACAAGCCACCCATTATAAATGAGGGGCTGCATCCTTAGTATTGAGTTTAGGTCTTCCTCAGTCGCAAAGAAGAACTGAGCTATTTCTTTGCCAATCATTCGGCTTCGGACAGTACTTTGAAATCCCCAGTCTTTAGGGAGATCCTCAATAAGCTCATGTATATTTTGTTCCATCGGATTTAGGGGCCGCACAAAGAAGCTATTCCGGTTTCTTAGCAGGGTATTATCATACATTGTTGTAGGGAGGACTGTGGGTGGATCAGAGCGTCCGAGATCAAATTAGTTTAGCGCTTGCCAAAATTGTTGTCCATGATCTGTGTAACTATCTAAATCTTTTTCAGTTTTGATGCCAACGACGGACTCTCCCTTCCTGTTTTTATAGTTCCCCTGAGGTAGTATCTGCAGAACATCGATTTTGATAAGAGTCTCAAGTATTGGCTGAGAATGTCTTGATTTGTGGAAAAGAAGAATTGAAATCGAGGAGTCACTATCGATTCTATCTCAAGGCGTGACGCAGTGAATCAGCGCAGCAAAACGAGAATGTAATGATGCTCGAAACCAAAAATACTTGCCACCTGTTACATGGGGAAAACTAATCAACTCTTGGAACCCCTGATGGCGTGCCGCGAATGATGAGGGTGAGAGTCTCAAGGTAATGATTATCTAGCCAACAAAATTGTCTTCTAATATGACGTTTTGTAAAGAATTGTCGTCTAATCTAAAAGAGAATTTTTAGTGAATAAAAAATAAATAAAAAATAAACCAATTTAAAAACATTAAAAAATAGACAGTGGTTAGTGATTTGCGCGTAAATCCAGTAAACGATTTATTTGACGCCGTTAATGAAAACAAAAGTTATGGTCGACATAACCCAAACTTAACCGATACCCACAATACATAAACCAAACCAGATAAGTACTTATAATTCGTTTTAACCTACAAATTTTTTTAAATAATTAACCAAATTAGTAATGTGTATGAGATATATTATATTTATTTATTACAAAAAGACTGATATATGTATATATATATATATATATATAATCAGGATAATAAATTTTCAAACCGGAACCAATCTCGGTTTGATTCGGTCTGTGTCAACCGTTTCATTGACGTCGTTTACAATCTCAGCTTTTACTTTGTTTTGTGCCTTTTACTTCATCTCTCATATCTGCTTTGAGAAGAAGGAACAATAAATGCATTTGAACACACACACTCACTCTCTCTCTCTCCAGGTCTCTTTCTCTTCTCTCGAATCCGCCATTGCTGCTTCTCTGTTAGTCTTCGAATCTCCAGAGGGAGTATTGCTTCCTGGTATAGTACTACTCGCTAAACCATTTTCTTATTTTTCAAGATTCTGCTACTCGATCGTTTTATCAGATTTCGTGTCATCACTCTGAAGAAGAGGATCTATAGATAACTTAGATATTGAAATAGCTCCAGCAATGTATTTACATTTTGTTCAGTGATTTTGTTTGATTTTATTTTCTTGATTCATGAAATGAAATCAATTTGAGTCATGAAGTTACTAATTTTGGGTCAAACTGAGAATTTTTTAGGATTTTGAATTAGAGTTTGTAGCTGAAGTTTCTGGGCATCTCAAAAGTGTTACCTTTTAACTGCTTGATTGGTTTGAGAATGTTCGGTTTTGGTTCACTTGGATCCATACTCAATGTGAACGATTTGTTTGTGCAAAGAACCTGAATGATAGACAATATTAGCAGAACGGATTCAATGCAGCAACGAAAAGGTGGGATTGTATCTCTCTCTCCATCTCAGACACCACGATCAAGTGATAAATCGGCAAGAGAGTCGAGATCTTCTGATTCAAATTCCAGCAATAGGCATGATAAAGAAAAGGGTGTGAATGTGCAGGTCATATTGCGTTGCAGGTGTGCTTTTAGCTTCTAAACTGCTTTGAGTTTTCTGTATTTTGGCCTCTGTTGGATTTACTTCAAACCATTTTTGCCGGTTTTTGGGATCTTATAGGCCATTGAGTGAGGACGAGGCCAGATTACATACACCGGTGGTGATTTCTTGTAATGAGAACCGTAGAGAAGTTGCTGCAACTCAAAGTATTGCTGGAAAGCACATTGATAGACATTTCGCTTTCGATAAGGTTATAACATTGATATTGGTAGTCTTGAAGCCTGTTTCTAGATTAATATTGTCCCTCAATTGTCTCATCTTTCTCTTTGAACTTCTCAGGTATTTGGTCCAGCATCTCAACAAAAGGACTTATATGACCAAGCCATTTGTCCAATTGTGTTTGAAGTACTTGAGGGTTACAACTGTACCATCTTTGCGTATGGTCAGACTGGAACTGGAAAGACGTATACAATGGAAGGAGGTGCAAGGAAAAAAGTTAGTTCTCTTTAATAATGAAATTAGTTATGTATTACAGTAGCTACGATATTTTATCATAGTTCCGGTTTATGTAGAATGGTGAGTTTCCGAGTGACGCGGGTGTTATTCCAAGAGCTGTTAAGCAAATTTTCGACATATTAGAAGCACAGGGGGCTGAGTATAACATGAAGGTCACCTTCTTAGAACTATATAACGAGGAAATCTCAGATCTTTTAGCACCAGAGGAGACCACAAAGTTTGTTGATGAGAAGTCTAAGAAATCAATTGCTCTCATGGAAGACGGGAAAGGAAGTGTCTTTGTCCGTGGCTTAGAAGAAGAGATAGTGAGTACAGCAAATGAAATATACAAGATCTTGGAAAAAGGCTCTGCGAAAAGGCGTACAGCTGAAACTCTTTTGAACAAGCAAAGTAGCCGCTCTCATTCCATATTTTCCATCACCATTCACATCAAGGAAATTACTCCAGAGGGAGAAGAGATGATCAAATGTGGGAAACTAAATCTTGTTGACCTTGCTGGATCCGAGAATATCTCACGTTCTGGTGCACGAGAGGTATATTTATCTCATTGTCATCATGTCCGATGTCAGTTTCTTTAAGGCAATCATGAGATGTAGTGCCAAGTAATTTGACAACGGTTGTTGCAGGGACGAGCCAGGGAAGCGGGAGAGATCAACAAGAGTTTGCTTACTCTTGGCCGTGTCATTAATGCACTTGTTGAGCACTCTGGTCATATTCCTTACAGGTACAACTGATCGGTGGAAAGCAACTGATAGTTTGTAATCTTGTTTGGGTTTGACATCACATGGTACTCAGCAATTTCTTTTGAAATTCCAGAGATAGCAAATTGACGAGACTCTTGAGGGATTCATTAGGAGGAAAGACGAAAACATGTGTTATTGCCACGATTTCACCTTCCATCCATTGTTTAGAAGAGACTCTAAGCACTTTGGATTATGCACATCGCGCGAAGAATATCAAGAACAAACCAGAGGTGGTGTTTTACCACATTCTTCTGCAATATTACTCTTGCGTAAACTAATTTCTCTAACACTGTCTGCTTAATTTCAGATCAACCAGAAGATGATGAAATCTGCTGTCATGAAAGATCTGTATTCTGAGATTGACCGACTGAAGCAAGGTAGGAGTATGATATTTTTATGTACTAATTTCAAGGTATTGTAATGTTTATTAGTTTTTGGGTTCATTTTTGCATCTGATTAATATTTTCTTGTATGTATATTTTCTTAGAGGTATATGCTGCGAGAGAGAAAAACGGTATTTATATTCCAAAAGACCGCTATCTCCAAGAAGAGGCTGAGAAAAAGGTTTAAGTTTTCTCTGAACTGAGTAATTCTTATCTGTCCTTCCTTGTTTCCAATTCGGATTGTGAAAAGTAACACTATTCGTTTGTGTTTTTATCACAGGAAATGGCTGAAAAGATAGAAAGATTAGAACTTCAATCAGAATCCAAGGATAAGGTATGAACCGGCATCATTTAATTTCATATCCCATTAGTGCCTTACATGATATTTCTGTAACAACTGTGTTGGCCCTGCAGCAAGTAACTGACCTTCAGGAGCTATACAATTCTCAACAGCTTTTAACTGCACAGCTGAGTGAGAAACTTGAGAAAACTGAGGTATATACCTTTCCCTGATTTCTCTTTAAGTCCCACTGAAGCCAATTGCTATATATATTTCAATATGTGCAAAAACCTAACTGTATCTCTGTGCAAATGTCAGAAAAAACTTGAGGAAACTGAGCACTCATTGTTTGATCTTGAAGAAAAATACAGACAGGCGAATGCAACAATTAAAGAGAAGGAATTTGTGATATCTAATCTCCTCAAGTCAGGTACTTGATTTTTTTACTAGCCTTCTCATGAGGAGAAAATTGCTTAGAAATTCTGACGATAGTAATATCTGAAACTTTCAGAGAAATCACTTGTTGAGAGAGCCTTTCAGTTGCGGTCAGAACTAGAAAGTGCAGCATCAGATGTTTCGAACTTGTTTTCCAAAATAGGTAAGAGATTCAAAGACCAAATGTTTTAGTTTCTGTTCACTTTCCCTGGTTCATAAATGCTATTGTTATGCAGAAAGAAAGGACAAAATTGAGGACGGAAACAGATTTCTCATCCAAAACTTCCAGTCACAGCTCACACAACAGCTTGATCTATTGCATAAGACTGTTGCTTCTTCTGTAACTCAACAGGAGGTCCAATTAAAACACATGGAGGAAGACATGGAGTCCTTTGTGTCGACAAAGTCTGAGGTGAGAAAACATAATTTGCCCTAGATTGCGGTTTTTCACTAACCAGTTTTAGCTTCATTCTGCTGTTTTCTTGTATAGGCTACTGAAGAACTCCGTGAGAGACTTTCGAAACTGAAGACAGTGTATGGTTCTGGAATCGAAGCTCTTGATAACATAGCTGTGAAGCTAGATGGAAATTCTCAAACAACATTTGGTAGCCTGAACTCGGAAATATTGAAGCATTCCCATGAACTTGAGAATGTAAGTCTAGTAGTTTAGAGATAGCACTATACCCATTTTTATCTCTGTTCTGAGAGTGGATCTTCTTCCTTTGTTGTCTCTTGTAGGTTTTCAAGGGTTTTGCTTCCGAGGCTGATATTCTTCTGCAAGATCTCCAAAGTAGCCTAAACAAACAGGAAGAGAAGCTTATCACATTTGCTCAGCAGCAACGGAAGGTTTAGTAATCTTCAGTGATCCATATGAAGATCACAATATTAATTGCAGACAATCTCTTAAAGTATTATTGTGTGCAGGCACACTCACGAACCGTGGATACCACAAGGTCCGTTTCAAAAATAACAGTAGAATTCTTCAGGACTCTAGACACGCATGCTACAAAATTGACTGGGATAATAGAAGAGGCACAGACAGTTAACCACAAGAAATTGAGCGAATTTGAAAACAAGTTTGAGGTGATTCTGATTCTTGGCTTCTTGAACACATGCACGGATGCAAATGCTTTGCATAGGATAATGCTCTTTCCTCTGTCTTGTAGGAATGTGCTGCGAACGAGGAGAAGGAACTGCTAAAGAAAGTAGCAGAACTTCTGGCAAATTCTAATGCTAGGAAGAAAAATCTTGTATGTATGCAATTTCATCTATTAGTATTGTAGGAAATGCATTTAATTCAAGGCTTTTTAGTAAAACTCTTTAATTGTTCTTAGGTCCAAATGGCTGTACACGATTTGCGGGAGAGCGCATCCACCAGAACGACAGTATTACAGCATGAGATGTCAACAATGCAAGATTCAACTTCTTCTATTAAAGCTGAGTGGAACCTTCACATGGAGAAAACAGAGTCGAGTTATCACGAGGACACCTCAGCGGTTGAGAGTGGGAAGAAAGCGATGCAAGAAGTTCTCTTAAACTGGTACAAATAAATATTCTTACAGTTTCATGATAACATATATCATCCCAAGTGCCGAGCTTATCCATTTACTTGACCTTTCGAAACGGAAAAATTGTAGTTTGGAGAAGGCCGAGATGAGTGCACATCAATGGAGGAAAGCTCAAGAATCACTGGTCAGTCTAGAGCAAAATAATGTGGCTTCTGTTGAGTCTATCGTTCGGTATGATCTCTTCATAGATAAAACTAATTCTCTTTTTTTCAATTGATTCTGATTTGTTTCAAGTCACTTATCACTTCAATTTTTTCAATAGAGGTGGGATGGATGCCAATGAGAACCTACGCTCTCAATTTGCGTCCGCTGTATCATCCTCTATTGATGTTTTTGATACTACAAATGGCAGCCTCCTTACTTCCATTGATCGTGAGTAGAACTAATTCCCTTGAATCTACAGATTCAAAAGGTTCTTCATTTTTCCACTGAAACTTTTACTTATTTTTCAGATTCATTGCAACTCGATAACAATGCATGTGCGAAGGTCAACTCCATGATCATCCCATGTTGTGAGGACTTGATAGAGCTCAAGAGTGATCACAATCACAAAATCGTAGAGATCACAGAGAATGCAGGGAAATGTCTTCTTGATGAATATGTAGTAAGTTCCAACATTTCAAATCTCATAAAACAAACCGAGAAGTCCACACAAATAAGACAAAATATAGTTGGTCTGAAGAATCTGTTTACTATGAAAATGTGTTTTTCGATGAAACAGGTTGATGAACCGTCGTGTTCAACGCCGAAGAAAAGACCAATAGATATACCGAGCATTGAGTCCATCGAGGAACTTAGAACTCCAGCGTCTGAGGAGTTACTGAGAGCGTTTCGAGATGAGAGATTGTTGAAGCAAACTAATGGAGATGCAAAGCAGCAGCAACAAAACCTTATTCGTGCTCCCTCTCTTTACGATGCAGCTGTGTCGGATTCCAGATTTCCTCTCTCTGCTGTTAACTGAAACATCAAGAGGATTGATTTTACAGAAGCCAAGGGAAGGTTACTATGTATTACACTGTACAGAGAGTATTGTTATATACGAAAAAACCAGTTTCTCTATGGAGTTTGGTTTGAGAAACCTACACAAAAAGTCAGTTTTATTTGATATTCTTTATTGGTTATTTATTTGTATTGTTTATTTAGTTGAAAGTTGGAACCAAAGGAAATTATTATCTTCTGCATCAGTAGACTTTGAATTTTCTTTTGAGTTCGGATTAAAGAAAGTTTTCTTCGATCTATGACATCAAGTCTAGAGATCTCAAAAGTCGTATATCTTAGTGCTAACTCACTCGAAGCATAGTCATCTCACACTAAGTGCACAAAGTGAGTGATCTCTCGACCACAATTAGAAGCCTGATCTTTTGTTGACAGAATGGGCTCAAATTTGTTTTGTTTTAGACATAAAAATACTTCGGGTCGGTCTTGGCTGCAACTTATCTGATTATACCATTGATAAAGATTGGGCAAACAAACACCCCATGAGGCATGAGCACTTGTTATTACACATTACAGATCTCATGAGTATCTACTTTATTATCTTTTGAAACAATCATCAAGAAGAGCCTTTTGTGTAGCCTGGCAGGTACGGCTCGATGATACATATCTTTCGGAAACTCTCAAAAGTTATGTTTACGTTCATGTCGAATGTGAGAATCTATCATTGGAAATGATTCATCCTTCTCACGTCTGCTCATGATGGCTACAAACATCCTTTACACTACAATGAAAAGAAGAACTACAGGTGTGATTCTACACATGCTTTGATTGTGGGGGTAACATCACTTAATTCTTACTATAGCTAAATATATAAAGATTAAATATTGACTATAATCACTATATAACACCACTAACTTCTAAAATTAAAGAATGGATGGCATGAGAACAATATGAAAAAAAACTTTTATTTCAACCAAAGAGCCTGTGATGTGATCTCACTCTGTTGATATCTATTGGGACCAAAACAATTATGTCTTTATACAAATCCATAGCTTCTCTTTCTGTAAAACTACATTTGGCCTTTTAACCTGAAAGAACGAAATCAAAATATTTGTCAGGAGTGGACTCAAGAACTCAACATCATCAGAGAACGGGAACAGACATCGAGTCAGAACTAATGAACCTATTGACCTTTGATTATGAGGATCTGATTAATGAAACTTGAACGTGAAAGAGTATGTTTGAAACCTACCTAGTTGCAATGAGTTTCACCACAATCATGTTTCATCGTCAAAATCATCATCTGCTGAGTTCTCTTGGCACATGAATGTGTTATCCTCAACTGGATTAGAAACAACAGCAGGATCAGGCTCCCACATCGTTGACTCATTACCAGGAGCAGCTTTCTCACCATCTTGCTCCTCTGCAGTTTGTTCAGTTTCATTACACAGTTGGTCTGCTGCACCTTGATCCCCGTCCAAACTAGTGGCCTCAGCAGTCTTCGGGTCTGAACCCATCTCAGTTTCAGTTTGTTCTACAGTAACAGGTTCTTGTTCCTCTGTCTGCTCTGCAGCTTCCTTCTTCGGCCTCTTCCATTTCTTTGTGGATGAAGTACCATCATCCTCAAAATCTTCTTCTTCTCTGTCTCTGTGTAAATATACCCACAGTTTCCTCTCTGAATCGAATTGCACACAAGGGTCCCGCTCATAGTGCAAACGATCCAAGGCCCCACTCACGACTTGATTCACTTGTGAATCGGTCACATCCTTCACGATATACTGCGAGTCTCTTATTAAGGTACATACATCAGCTCTTGTCCCAATACTACCAGGTAATCTGGCAGCAGCATCTCTCACAAGACATAAAATTGTGACATGTGGCGGTCTCTCGCGTTTTAACATGAAATGATCCCGAGCTTTCGAGGTTGGCTTCCCTCCGCCTCTTCTCAGCGGAGCAACAATAGACTTCTTACCATCAGCAGCTGTGTACACAAAGGCTCTGTCCGGAATTGAGTACCTCAGAAATTCCTCTTTGCGGAAATAAGCTCTAGCTTCTTCAGAACTCTGGGTTATCGTGTTAAGGCTCTTTTGGGCTCTCAGATCTTTGAACCTCTCTTTCTCGTCAAGGTTACACTGCATAAGTGACAACGGTGGCTCGGGAAGACTTCCTATTTGCTGAAGAGTTTCCTGGCCATTTTTCAGCCAATTTGCAAATGAATCAACCAATTTGACAAGCATCTTGTGTGGAAGACCCCATGCTTCAGGCGATGTTACCTCTTCAACAGTCTCTTGATCAGAAGGACGGAGAACAGGGCCAATCCAAGACCAGCATTTCGTGGACTTCTCATATGTTACAAGTGGTTTCCAACCCTTTGCCCCTAAAGGTGAGGTTTTCGAGGAGAAGATTTTCAGAACCCCTCTAATCAAATCCTGAAGCGGCTCTTGTGTCTCGAGGATGCAAGGATCTCCCGGGTTTGACTTCACACAGCTAACAATCTCCTGGATAGTAAGTGATGGCAAGTTCCCACTTCCCTGCTGTGGCGACTTGTTATCCTCTGCATCCTTGGACATGGGCGCACCATTTTCTCCTGCTTCATGTTCTGCGTTCCCCACTGCCATAGGTTTGCTAACATCTAATGAATCTTCAGGCCGCAAACTTATCATTGCCATACGTACTGCTGACAGAAGATGTATAATGGAAAAAGAAAATCCAGTATGAACTGTCGGTGTGATCAACACAAATGGCTTCTTCTGCGGCTTGGTTTCCACCTCTGCTTCACTTGCTCCCTTTCCTGCTTTTGGTATTTCAAAGGTTTCCATATCGAGCAAACCAACATCAGCCTCCATTTTCTTTTTTCCCTTTCTCTTTGAGGCAATTATATCATCAACGGGCACATGGATGTCAGGATTTAGCTGCATATCACCATTATCCTCCCTCCTCTCCATGTCCATCAGAGACTCTCTAGCCTTCCTCTTTTTAGACACAGCACTGCAAGTAACCAACAACCTGTCTTCTAAATTTTCATCACCACTATTACCATCACCTTCATAAACCTGATATGTCCTACTAACCCGACCCCGGGCTCTATCATTAACCAACGTTCTCATCTCAGGTGATGCGTCATCTTCATCAAAGCCTCTTTTTTTCCCAGACAAATGTGGTTTTGCAGATGATCTCTGAAAAGGTGGTCTATCAATCATTTGCTCTCTTGTCTGGCTAATATTGTTTGACCTAAAAAACTCCTTCCTGTTGTTTCTGTCGTTCAACTCACTCAAGCTTATAGGGCTATCTTCAAAATCTCGAGAGGAAAAATAATTTAAGGGACTCCTGTCACGCATTTTACCCTTCTGTTTTGCCTTGTAAGAGTGTTTCTCTGTCCCTGTCCCATAGATGTGTTCTCCAGGTGCACCTGTATATTTCAAGTAAGTACCCCGTCCATTAAGCAATTCAATCTCCTGCATATCTTTCTTTCTGGATTTGCTCTTTTTATTATCTTGCCCAGGTTTGAGTATTGGAAAATGAGAATTATTCAGCCCATCAACATAGATGGATGATTTTCTCCGCATTAAGCGATTTCTCGCCTCTTCATCATCATACCCCTCAGATGAATCCGACTCTGTATCATCATTTCCCATGAGAATTCTGCTATCTCTGAATGCCACAATATCAGACCTTGCATTTGGTGCCACATTCACCCTAATCTTTTCCTGCACTTGGTTCTCGCCAAAATCAGAATTTAAGAACCTCTCGTTCATTTGTTGCATAGAAGCTCTATATGATCTCAAACTAGTATCAGGTGACTCCCTCTCAGACTTCAATTTTTTGCTTTTACTGTTTAAGTCATCAGATATATATCTGGGATCACCAGAAAATCCATCTCTATGATATTTTCCATGCCTATATAAATCACCGCGAAGGTCTGCCAGACTGCCTTTCACAGGCTTCATCTGTTCTGCAAATGCACGAGGCTGATTATTTGCATATTTACTTGACTTTGCAAACATGCTGTGCGAGTGCCTTGATGAATATGGTGGACCCATGAAATGTTCAGAAATTGGTTCTCGGTCTCTTGAAAATTTGTGTTTCTTTCCATGCCTTGAGAATCCTGATTTTTCTAGTCGAGAACCCATTCCAAAGAGAGGATCATGATGGTCATCATCAATATTATCTTCTGAGCCAAGAACCAAACCTGAACCATATTTCTGCCCAACGTGAGAAGAGGGGTTGTATGCAGAATTCGTACCTAACCCATTATAACCTGAAGCATATGGCCCAACAAGCGTATTACTGTAAGGTAGCTTCAGTTTCGACTTTGGTTTTCCATATCTATCTTGTTCGACACCCATCAGCTGCCGTCGGCTAGGAAATTCCAAACCTGAAGTAACACCATAACCAGAATGACGAGCCATTTTGTTTGGCGCAGACTTCCTATCTTTTACCTTTCTGCTCCAAGGCCCATCAAAAGGTTCTTCCTTCTCCGATGAATCCTCCTCAAAATCATCCTTTTTCTCGCGCATCAGAGTCTTTTGGCTTTTCACAATATTCAAGACACGAAGCTTCTCATCGATGCTGTACCCTTTACAACTTGCCCAAGCATCCCTTGTCTGACAAAGATTCGCGACCATGTCATTATGATACTTCCTCAGCGTATGATAATGTTTAGTTCTTAGAAACAAATTACGGCCCTCCAGGTAAAGCGTATTCCTCGGTTCACACTGTCCACCCTTTAACATGTTAAACAGGTTTTTAATAGGACTGCCAAAGTGGAAATTACTACCCTCGAAAAGGTCCTTCAAAGTACGCATAAACGTGAGCTGATCCATGTCAGGCAGATGGCTTGAGAGACTAAGCCTCTCTTCCTCAGTGAGACACTCGTTCCAAACATCAACAGACAGTATATCTTCAAGACTAGAGAGATCATACAACTCAAAAGGAATGCTACACGTAACGTTCCCAACTTGACAGAACTCAGCACCAGTTTCCGCCAATTCTAGCAAATCAAAATCATCTGAGCCTGCTCCAGAATCATCTTCATCAAAATCATCATCTTCATCCTCAGAATCAACATTTGAAGCTGCTGAGTTTTTACGTTGAACAAGCTCTCCTTCATAACTCGACATAGATTCACCACTACCTTGAGAGTACTGTAGATCAAACCTAGAAAGCTTGACGTTACTCTTCTCGATCGCCATCCCCGCATAAAAGAAAACCCTAATTTCACTCAAAAGAATCAGTTCTCCAATCGAAAGTGTGATTCTTAACCCTAAGACAAACGCAGAAGCCCAAAGAAAAGAAAAAAACTCAGAAATCAACAATACAAAATGTGTAAACTCTACAGTAGCAATTCAATAAAATTATAAGATGTCGATGAATTATGATCAAAGTACCTCAACTTTGTCTCCAGAAATGAACAAAATTGGAGCTTCAAGGCCTCTGCTTTAGCAATATTGAACAGATACTGGAGAGAAGAAAACGAAAAGGGAGATCAATCTGGAGGAAACCCTAGAGAAGAAACCGTATAAATAACGCGATAAACTAAAGAAGGAGGAGAAGACGGTGACGGAGAGAGAGAGAGAATTAGAGGGTTGAAGAAGACGAAGCTGACGTGGACGGAAGCAAAGCCGTCGGATTAGTGAGGGTTATGTGAAATGACAAAAAAGGGTAAAGCCACAGAGACTTAGGGCGCAGTAGGACGAAGAAGACGGTGAAATTGCCAAAAAAAAAAAAATTAAAGAAAAAAAAAAGTAGTAGGGAAAGAGAGTAGAAGAAACGGACCGAGTTTACACGAGTCGACTCGGGCGAGTCGAAACGAGAAGAAAGACGATCCCAGGTTGTGAGACTTTTAACTTTTAGTCCCTCTACACTTAATCCGACGTCGTTTAGTCATACTATTTTTTTCCATTTTATTTATTTAGTTTCAAGGTCAACCCAACAATAATATAAAGTAACCTTTGACCCCAAAAAAAAATAAAATAAACCAACCATATAAAAATATTTAAAAGATTTATCCTTTATATATCCTTCCACCTTAACTTGATTTTAGGGAATGGAGTACCTCAATAAATATTGTTGGAAGTTTAAACAAGTTTAAGTTTTTTTTTTTGTTAAAACAAGTTTAAGTTTTGATTGAGATTTATTGATATAATTGTTGAAAAAAACATATATTATTAACATTCTTTTCAGTAAAATCAAGATTATCTTAGTTCTAACTGTATTATATATAAAATAATAGAGTAATATGATTACTTAAGTTGAATTCTGGTAAAAAAAAATATTTAACCAATTGTTCATAAGTTCTTCCCATGTACTTAGATTTTAGATTTTCTGAAAAGTAATATATTTTTAATTATACTTCTATATGGTTTAGGACATAAACATATCAAAATCTGATAAACTTCCACTTGTATGTATGTATTATACAAAAAATAATTGACGGTTGTGATGATTTATATATGTATTACACTTGTTTGGATGATGCGAGATTCACAATATCAGAGATCTCGGTCTTTTCAAATGTAAATGTTTGATATAATATGCAAGTACGCAATGAGTTTTTTCCTCTGCAGCCACTTGGAGTCAGATCCACACAAAGCATCCCAAGGTTTCTTGGAGCCGCCTTATCTGGTTTCCCCAAGGTACTCTCCCAATTCTCGTTTATCTCATGGCTTTCGGTCAGAAATAGGCTCTCCACATGATATAGGATGCGCCTTTGGGGAAGAGAACAATCATGTGTTTTGTGTGGAGAGAGAAATGAGACACGTCACCTATTTTTTGCTTTTCCATTCTCCTTCTCTATTTGGTATGATCTATGTATGGGATTATCGGGTTTCAATGTAGCACCAGATTGGACTGATACTATCACTGCTCTCACTACCATGCGATGAGATATCAAAAACTCCATCCTTCTCAAGATGGGTTTTCAAGCACTGGTTTATTAGGTGTGACTTGAGCGTAATGCCAGGATTCACGGGTGCACCTATACTTTTATCCCAACTCACACGTTTTATCGACGAAACAGTCAGTAACCGCATTACCTCGCTTAACTACTTTGCTCCTCATAGGTTCCATGGCCTAATGCAGAAATGATTTCAAATGAGGATAAGTTTATTAGCATTCTTTATTCTTTGAAATATTATTGAATTAATTCTTTACAATCTATTTTCTTATAAATATTCTTTTTTTTTATCAATAAATTTCACATTTTAAAAAAAAATTGTCAGGTTCACTCGGATTACTTTTGATACCAAAAGAAAAAAATACTATGTCAAATACAGAATGGATTTTGATTCTAAAATTTGTAGTATATATTATATGTTTTGTCTTTTTAATGTGTTAATTAATTACTTGTTGTGAGTTATTTGAAACACATTGGACTCGTAAAAGAAAAGATAAAAACAACTCGATTATTGAATGTTTAAAATTTATATTGTATTCAAGAGAAGCACAAAAAAGTCTAGACGTATCTTCTTTCTAGTCCTCCTTCCACCAAGTCAGACCGAACTAGCTAAAGGAATATGTTGGCTTTGTAGGTTTGGGCTTGGACCGAACCGGATTAGCTTTATTGAATGGCTTTACGCAAGAGACTATTTGGATACAGTTCAATAAATACTCCAAATTTCTTTCGTTTAAGGGGCTCCTGTGTAATTGACTTTTCCTCAGCACTTTCTATTTTTAGTAACTTATGCGTCTCTATTCCCAAGTAAATAGAGTATGTACAATGTCACAAACGACACATAATGAGGAGCTATTCTTAGTCTCCTCTCGTTGAACTATCGATATCTAAAATTCGCAAAAGAAAGAGCAAGAACTCACATGAACTAAAGAGAGAACAAGAGAAAAAAATCAGGATCTCTCCGGAGGCTTTATTGATCTTCAGAAAAAAGGTCTCGAAGGATCAATTCGGTCGATGAATGATAGAACAAAAAAAAAAAATAGAAGTATATTACATCCTTTGGACGTTCAATCAATAACGGATGCAAAGTTATAAGCCATTATGAAAAACAACAAGAAGGTTGGGAACGAAGGTTCCACAATATGGGTGTTAGAGAGCGTCGAGATAGATCCAAATAAGAAAGAGAATTCGGTGAGACAACCCGAAAACACAATGAATAGCAATCAGGCCGAGAGTAATGGTGGTGGTGAATCTGGTGGAGGGATTTTAAAAAATGTGTCGAAAAATCTTGGCGTGGGATCAATTATCAGGTCGATGAGCGTGTCGAATTGGAGAAAAAGCGGTAATCTTGGGTCTGCAAGCACGAGAAAAAGCGGAAACTTAGGGCCTACACTCCCTGTGGCCCAAGGAAGAAGACCAGGGCCACAGAGAGTTGAGAGGACAACATCTAGTGCGGCTAGGGGACTACAAAGTCTCCGGTTTCTAGATCGGACAGTTACAGGACGGGAACGTGATTCTTGGAGATCTATTGAGAGTCGGTTTGATCAGTTTGCTGTTAATGGAAAGCTTCCTAAGGAGAAATTTGGTGTATGCATTGGTAAAACGATAGATTATCGAGTTTTTTTAATTGGAATATGTATAATGTTTGTTTTAATATTATAATGATGTATGTGTTTTAGGGATGGGAGATACATTGGAGTTTGCAGCAGAAGTATACGAAGCATTAGGTAGGAGAAGACAAATAAACACAGAAAATGGAATTGCCAAGGAACAACTCAAGCTGTTTTGGGAAGACATGATTAAGAAAGATCTAGACTGTCGTCTCCAGATCTTCTTCGACATGTAACACCTTCTCTTTTTGTTATGTTGGTTTCAATATACCATATGTGTTAACAATTGTGGTTTAGGTGTGACAAAAATGGAGATGGTAAGCTATCAGAAGAGGAGGTTAAAGAGGTCATAGTCTTAAGTGCAGCCGCGAACAGGCTTATGAATCTAAAGAAGAATGCTGCATCTTATGCTTCTTTGATCATGGAAGAACTTGATCCTGACCAACTCGGTTACATTGAGGTTTTTTCTTAATTCCATTGAGTGTTTCTTCAATATTGCATGGCTTTGCTTTTGACATTTCTTTAGTTTACATTGACCAGATGTGGCAACTGGAGGTACTACTAACAGGAATGGTAACAAACGCAGACTCAAATAAGATAACGAGCAAATCGCAACCGCTAACAAAAGCCATGATCCCAAAACGTTATAGAACACCGACTAGCAAATACGTTTCAGTAACCCTAGAGCTAATGTACGAGCATTGGAAGAAGATTTGGGTTGTTACATTGTGGCTCGCAGTCAATGCCTACCTATTCATATGGAAATACACAGAATTCACTAAGAATCCTCTTTATAATATCACGGGTCGCTGCGTTTGTGCCGCCAAAGGAACAGCAGAAATGCTTAAATTCAACATGGCTTTGATCTTGGTACCTGTTTTACGAAGAACCCTAACTTTCCTTAGATCGACTTTCTTGAGTCACTTGATCCCATTTGACGATAACATCAACTTCCACAAGCTGATAGCACTCGCAATCGCGGTCAGTTCCTTCCTCCACACGGCACTACACGTAGTATGCAACTACCCTAGACTTTGTACTTGCCCTTACGACTTGTACACTGAATACGCTGCAAATGTCTTGGGAGCCAAGCAACCTACCTATTTAGGTTTAATGTTGACTTCAGTTTCAGTCACAGGAATGCTGATGATTATCTGTATGGGAATCTCATTCACGCTTGCGATGCATTACTTTAGAAGGAACATAGTGAAGTTACCTAAACCGTTTAACCGTCTTGCTGGATTCAATTCGTTTTGGTATGCTCATCATTTGCTGGTTATTGCCTATGCTCTTCTCATCATCCATGGTTACATTCTTATCATTGAGAAGCCTTGGTACCAAAAAACAGTAAGTTTCTATATTTTCTATAATTATAATATCTTAACAAAATTATGATTCTGATTATGATTGAAATGCAGACATGGATGTATGTGGCTGTACCAATGGTGTTATACGCATGCGAAAGGCTTTTGTCACGAATTCAGGAACATACTCATCGTGTCCATATTATCAAGGTAAGTAATTAACAATCTTAATTATATTCTATATATCTCCACAACATATTAAAGTAATTAATTAATTACCTCGTGAATGAGTGTTTTTTGCCCTAGGCTATTGTATATTCAGGCAATGTTCTTGCACTCTATATGACAAAACCTCAAGGGTTTAGATACAAAAGTGGCATGTACATGTTTGTCAAGTGCCCTGATATCTCCAAATTCGAATGGTAATAACATAATTTTCCAATAATTAATATTTAACAGATAATCATACTACAACTTACCAATATAAGCATTAATAACTTTTATCGATCATAGTAATATTAAATTGATTTGTTATTCTCTTATGGTTTAGGCATCCATTTTCTGTCACTTCTGCACCCGGAGATGAGTATTTGAGCGTTCACATAAGAGCATTAGGAGATTGGACTTCTGAGCTTAGGAACAGATTTGCAGAGGTAATTTTCTTAATTTTTCTAATGAAATTAAACACCAAATTAGATTATATATAGTTTTTTGTTATTTTGTATAGACATGCCAGCCTCAAACATCAAAACCTAGTCCAAATAATCTAATTAGGATGGAAACAAGAGCTAGAGGTGAAAATCCTCACATTGAAGAATCACAAGTCTTGTAAGTAATCAATCGAGGATATATTTACATAAGTCGATTGAAATATGATTTCATCGGACCAATATCTTCATAACCAGATTTCCAAGCATTTATATCAAAGGACCATACGGTGCTCCAACACAAAACTATCAGAAGTTCGATATCCTTCTGTTAATTGGGCTAGGAATTGGTGCGACTCCATTCATAAGTATCTTGAAAGACATGTTGAATAATCTCAAACCTGGTATTCCAAAAGCTGTAAGTAATCTATAACCTTAAAGAGCTTGAAGAAAGAAATATTGATTGAAAGTAATGGGGTGTAAATTTTGAAATGTGAAAACTTTAGGGGCAAAACTTTGAAGGAAGTACAAGTTTAGGAGGAGGTAGTGCAAATGCAGGAGGTAAAAAGTTTCCACAAAGAGCATATTTTTATTGGGTTACAAGAGAACAAGCTTCTTTCGAATGGTTCAAAGGAGTCATGGATGATATTGCAGTTTATGACAAAACTGTAAGTTCTTATATCTAGTTTTATAATGTCAGAAATTATTTAAAATGGATGAAATTCTCTATGGAAATTTTTTTTAGTCAACAAATTAGATCGATAATGTCTGATTTAATTATAGCCTTAAGTCCACTCTCTAAAATCTATTTTAATATTCTATTTGTAATGAGGAGAGATCAAACCTATAATGCATAAGTCGTTAATAGTTTGGATCATTCTAACCAGCAGACTAAGAATTTTTTTTTTATCAACTGAATAATGCATTACTAATTCACCAAGATAGTGATAAGTCTACAAAGTTCAAACCATTAGCAGTCTCTCTTACATTACGGTAGACTAAGAAATTAGAAAACGATTTAATTACGTTTTTTGTTTTAATTTGCAATAGTAATTCCAAGTAATTATGGGGTTTAATTTTGTTAATTGTATTGACAGAATGTGATAGAGATGCATAACTACTTAACAAGTATGTACGAAGCAGGAGATGCAAGATCTGCTCTAATTGCTATGGTTCAAAAACTTCAACATGCCAAAAATGGTGTTGATATTGTCTCTGAAAGCCGAGTATGTTTTATTTTATTTTATTTTTATTTACCTCAGGTATATTTTTATAATTATTTACAAAAATATGTATCAAAAAACTCCTCTGATTCAGATAAGAACCCATTTCGCAAGACCTAATTGGAGGAAGGTTTTTTCTGAATTGTCAAACAAACACGAAACTTCTCGCATAGGTAAAGTAATACTCTTAGTTAATTTCCTATATCATTCTTCAATATCTTGTTAGATGAAAATTCCAAAACGTTAATTTAATAATTACTTTTCTTTTTGTAAATAATTTAATATGAAATTAATTACTATTGATATGTTCTCAGGTGTATTTTATTGTGGAAGTCCAACGCTTGTTCGACCACTAAATTCACTTTGCCAAGAATTCAGTCTCGAGTCATCCACTCGCTTTACTTTCCATAAAGAAAATTTTTGAAAATTATTTCAGAAAATTGATTTCAATTGTCCAATTTAGATTTACGCACAGATTGTACTTAGTTAGAGATATGTATAGTCAGATTCAGATAAGGATTTAATTATAGCACGATACCAATATTTTTACGTGTTAATTTATTTTTTTATTACTATTGTATTTGATCTATACATAAAAATGCTATTGTATGTGTCAAACCTACTATAATTTTTGATAACATATCATTAATTAATGAAAACGCTATATAACAGGTATGTTCTTGTTTCTACCAAATATAGAATATATTGTTTATTTGTGGAGACAAATTTGTCTTTGAAGTTCGTATTAATTAAAATATCTATAATGTATTGTCCTTTGTACTGTATAATAGCAAATCATGGTAATTTGTCTTTGTCCATATATGAAACCATTACCATATAATGCCGTAGTCATTATGAGACATAGAGTAACTATGTCCTTCTACAAATAAGTAACTATTTGTCCATGTACAACACTTAGAAATTGTACTTGTCATGTAGTTCATTGTCATGAATAGGAATATGTGCACGCCCATATAGTGCATTATCATTACAATAAATATGTCCATAAGATTAATAACTATGAAAGTTTTTGAAATCAATGTGCATGTAAAAAAGGAACGAGACACGACCTAAATATGTCCATGTCTTTACAAGTAATGGCATTGTTTATGTCCACAGAACAAACTAATATTATAATGTAAATTATTTGATGCCCTTGCCACTAACCAAATGGAACATTTGAGAAATATGTCTTTGTACATATAATGCCACACTTTATCCATATAAAACGCTATTATTACGATGCATTTGTTCAAAAAATAAAACAAAAAAAGTGATAGCGAAGGGGAAGAAAAGAAACAGACAAGAGTAAACGTGTCATATCATATGAGAGAGGAATATGAGATAGGATAGAATAGATAAGAAAAGTGAATGTGGGTATTTTGAATAATTTGGTTTAAAAATATGGTAGATTTGATAATTTTCTCTTAAAAAAAACTAGGATTCCTAAAACAAACTTATCTAATTCCTTAATTATAGCATATAGTAAAAATATATTTACGTGTGAATTTGTTTTTCTTGATCTGTATATCTAGTGAAAGATATTCTACGAAGTTAATTTATTTTATTTTTGGGATTAGTACGTGTTATAAACTTATAAAGTAACTAAAAATATTTAGTAGATGATATCATTGCGAATTCATTATTTATTTATTTTGTCAATACTGGGGCACAACTGACCAGCCCATTAGCCAAATTCCTACATAATGTAAGTGGTGAGACTCGATCACTAGTTATGCAAATACACATGTCTTAGTGGACTTACCGTCTGCCACTTGCGCGAATTCATTATTTTCCAACCATTTACTCAGCTAATAATAAGCTTAGCTTTTTTTTTCCTTCAATGATAATTTTAGTTTATCTCATACAAAAACTTATAAATTATAAATTTTTTTGATATCATTAAAAAACTAATTTTGTTAATTTTAAAAATGTTTATTTTTAATAGGTTTAAATTAATGTTCAGAAAGAAAAATTGATACCAGAATGGAAGTAAAATATTTTTAGTCATGTATATATACTAGATACTTAATTATTGATAAAAATACAATTATTTGAAACAATACAGTCACTAGATATGCATTAAATATATAACATACATATGTATATGTTTTCACGTAGTATGTGTAATATGTATTCACATCTTATGTAATGAAGTTTTATAATCTATATAAATAAGAAAAGCTATTTGGACAATAACATAATAATAATGAGAATAAAACAAATAAACCGCATCTATGGTCCGCCTTTTTAGTTTAGAAATACGCTAATACTATTTAAGATAAGTTGCTTGGTGACCAAAACATAAATGAGCTGAATCCCGCGAATATTTGTGAATCTAAAGGAAATTCGGTATCTGAATCTAACGCTCAATAAGATCTCCTGATTCTCACAGGAGAAATAAAAATGGAAAATTGAGAAGCTCACGCGGTGGGCGAGAGATAATATAAATGGACTTGTCTTCTTCGTTTTTGTTTCACAATCACACACACCAAAACTGAATTTTTTTTACAGAGAGATCGATAGAGAATGGAGATGCATTCTGGAATTTCCACATCTGAGTACTTTAGTCGATATGGTGGACTCAAGTTCCACGATGACTCGATTCCACCACCGAAAAAGCTCAAATATTCACCGACGACGCCTAAGTCCATGATTCCTCCTCCTCCAAACCCTACTTTCGTTTTAAAACTATCTCCGATAATTCTCAATCTCAAGAACATCAAAAATAGGAAATTTCCACCACGGCCTCTGAAGAAGAAGAGTGGTGGTAGTAGTAGTATCAAGGAGATAACCAAAGGGTCATTCGAATCCGCCGTGAAAAGCTCTGCTTCAGTCGAAACCAACAACGGAGGACTGATAAAGTCTTCGTCTTGGGTCAAAACTCGGTTACTTGGGAAAGGGTCTTACGGTTCGGTTTATCTAGCCACGAATAAGAATGATAAAACCGTGAGAGCAATCAAAAGTGCAAAGCTTTCAGTTGCATCAACTCTCGAGGACGAAGGAAGGATGTTGACACGTTTAGATTCTCCGTTCGTTATCGGCTGCTACGGCGATGAGATTACACGAGAAGGGACTCATCTTCAATACAATTTGATACTTGAGTATTGCTCTGGCAAAAGTGTAGCCGATTTTATCATAGATATTGGAGGGTTATCGGAGTTTAGTGTGAAGCTAATGGCTAAAGATATCTTGTCTGGTCTCAGATACATTCATGCCAACAACATCATTCATTGTGACATTAAACCGGACAATCTCTTACTTAAACCTGTTGATTTACAGTTTAGGCCAAACGGGTATCTGACAATGATTGGTGATTTTGGATTAGCAGTTGAGAAAGGTTCGAAAGAGTATGGGAAAAGCTGTGGGCATAAGAGAGGTACTACACTGTATATGGCTCCAGAGCTAATAACGCTTGGGATTGTAGATTTTGGTGTTGACATATGGGCGTTTGGATGTACAATCCTGGAGATGTTAACCGGAAAGCAAGTTTGGGGTGAATTTGGCAGCCTAGATTGTAAAGGTTGGCTTATGGTAATCGGTTCCAGTGATTTCATTCCTCATATACCGAGTTCCTTATCCGCTGAAGCACAAGACTTTCTGAAGAAATGTTTGGTTAGAGAGCCTAATTCTAGGTGGGGGATTCAGTCACTCATTGACCATCCTTTTCTCAATTAGAATGTAGAACTTTCTCATATCTGTCTCAATGAATTATTAACAAGCTCAGGATTTGTTATTTCTTTTTGTAAAGCTTAAATTGTGAGCATGACATTCAATTCTGTTTTGTAAGATTGGTGAATGATGTTCCGTAGGATTGGTAAAGTCTTTAATTGCTTTTGATGCACGTATATCGAATTCTGTTTCATTATTAGTTTAAAAGTTTCAGAATCAAGTAAATATGAAATAGACTGTAAAAAGTAAATAATGTTTCCTTAACTTGAAGTCTATGTCAAAAATCAAAGATGATTCTTTAGTTCGAACAGCACTTAAAAACCACAAATGTAAAAGCAGTCTTTGGGTCTCACAGAATGTTATCTGAAGCTGAGATGGATCAGGTGGCTCAACCATGATATGTCTTATGAAAGCTCTTCCCCACCAAACCTCAACAGCTCCGAACCTTTGGACATTCATCTCTTTTGCTTATAAACTGACCGAACCATTTCATCAGAGCACCTGTTGCTTGTCTCAATGAGAATGTATGTCACAATCATCTGGCTGAGTCCATCTGTCACCACTCGCCAGTCCAATATTGGTCTGGACGATGTCCTTCTCATCAACCTAAAATCATTGTACGATGTCTCTAACCAGGTCTTCAGAACCTAGTGGCCCTCTTCACCAAGATCCTTCCTTTACCAATTTCAACGCAGAGTTCTGCAGTGATCTTTCTTCTGATGATCCGTCCATAGTTTCACAAAAGTGTAGCAGATCTTTTTTCTCAATCAGTATATATACCATATCCAACACAAGTTACTGGCTTCTCTGTTGATGTCTCTAATGAATCACCAGGATCAGTTACATGGAAGGTAACTTTGGACATTAAAAGGATAAGAGAGCGGAGACATCAGTTACACAGACTGTAAAGGGTTTCTTTAAACACATCATGATTATCTTCTACCTTTAATTAAATGAGAGGTAACTTGAATAATTTTATTGACAGGTAAAAAAATATTCTTAAAACATCACACAAATAAACAAATAATACAAGAAATTAAGAATTTCAAAAAAATTATTTTGAAGCTATAGGAAAGAAAGAATTTCAAAAGGTTCTTGACAACGTTAAAAAATATATAAAAAAAGAAACGTTTGATTGAAATCTCAAAAGACATTAGTTTGGAGATCTTCGAGTTCAGGATCAACGACTTTGTCTTCATTATCAGCTTCGCCAGAAAAGATCGATGTTTCTAGCTCCGGAGGATTCTGCATATCAAAACGAAGTCAGAAAAAGATTGTTTTACATTTCTAATCAAACAAAATATAAATAATCTCTTGTATCCCAAGTAATTCTGAACTTACAGTGCATCGAATCAGAGCCCAATTTACACCTTTGAAGTAAGAATGGTTCTTAACTTCATTTGCTCCTTCAAGACAGCCTAATCTCTTCTTCGGATCTCGTTGTAAGAGCCTGAAGATCAGTTGTTTCACTTGAAGACTTGCCTATATTACAATAACAAAAACAATTAAGATATGATCTTCGAGTTCGATTGATAACTAATTAGTGATTGGTCTCATTACAGGAATGCTAGCTGGGAACTTGAGATCTTTCTGAAGAACATTGGCAAAAGTCTTTTGTCTTGTTTTTCCTCTGAAAGGAGTGTATCCGTATAACATTTCGTACATAAGTATACCAAGAGCCCACCAGTCTACTGCACTTGTATGTCCTGCTCCGGTTACAATTTCCTACCAATATGAGACATATCAATTATCGGTTAAGGCAGCTGAAGCGGTACAAGTCTGGTTCTAGATGGAACTTAATGTATACACTAACCGGAGCAATGTACTCTTCAGTGCCAACAAATGAGTTTGATGCACGCATAGGTTCAGCCATGAAGATTGGGGTTTGTTGTTGGCTCTTCCGTTCCTTCTTCTTCTTTTTCTTCTCATCTATACTCGGAATCAACAACTGCGAGATACATGGATCACCCATAACTGAGTAAACCCTAGCATAAAATTTAGATAAGAATCTTGAGGGAGGAAGGTTGAAAAAAAAACCTGAGGTCTGCAAGATGTCAAGCAAGACAGATCGAAATCTGTTAAAGAGATATCGCCGTTGGCTTGGATTAAAACGTTTTCCGGTTTCAAATCCCGGTAAATTATTCCTGAATACAATAGAAATTAGAAAGGTTAATTTCATTAGTCTCATGACAAAATTCCTTGCATTTCAAGTTTTCTTTGTCATTAAGAGGAAGTCGAATGGCTTGCCTTGACAGTGAAGATACTCTAGTGCAACGATAACTTGAGCCGCATAGAATCTGCAAATTCGTTCAAGTTTCCTGTTAGTTGACGACTTATCTAAAAACAAAAGAGAGATTATATAGAGGAAAACTTATACTTTACGGAATCTTCGTTAAGGACCTTCCTAGGTTGACGATCTAGGAGCACAAAGAGTTCACCTCCTGGATAGTAATCTGTTATAAGACAGATATGTGTTTTTGTCTGCAACGTGAAACAAAATCCATCAGTATCCTGACATTAAGAGACGCATATGAAACCGTGCACACAAAATTTCTGACCTGAAATGAAGCGTAGAGTGCAGGTAGAAAAGGATGGTCAAGCAAATCGAGGATCTCCCTCTCAGCTCTAGCTCTATGGACCTGCCAAAGTTTGTTATGAGTTACTAATTAACTATACTGGAGAAAATTACAGAAATTGTGTAATAGATCTCTTGTTGCGCAAGGTACTTTGTTACGGTTAAGCATGACAGCCTTGTCCATTGCTTTCATTGCAAACAACTGATCTGTTCCAATTAGTTCCACTAGATGCACACTGATTAAACACAAGAGGCACAATTATAAGTTTGATGATGACTAAAAGATTTTCTAAAAGCTGTTACATTTAGACCAGACAGTAAGTTGGTTCAGACCTTCCTGTGTCCCCAGAACCCAAAGGTTTCACTGGTCGGAAATGCTTTAAACCAATCTGTTCTCCGCTTTCCAATACCTTTTGAATAGCTATCCATGGCGGTGAATCTTTCCTGTGAGGCTTACAATGAACAACTTTGGAGTGGTTTGCCCATAAATCCTCTGGCGTCTTTAAACCAAGTACCACAACAAAGCATCCTATCAGAAACTCACAAACCCTGATCTTACAATACGAAGATTTTAGACCCTTTGATCAGTAACTTACCATGTTAGCATCAGGAAGTTCTCGTACTGCTTCGTCGATATTTACAGCTGTTTTCTTCACCTAAAGAGTTCATATACCGGAAACAAAAATCAGATGAACCACTCAAGTTTCCATCAAAAGATTACAATGAAAATTAAGATTAAAACAGATTAGAGTTCCAAACCAGGTCTTCTCCCTCTTTCACTGCAATTTCTTCAATGACATTGCGGACTGGCTCTACGTGCTTGCTCCCGTCTAGTTGGACTCCGATAAAGTATTGTACTTCTCCCTGTAGCAACATATCAAAGAATACACATCCTCTGATATATGAATCCATTGACCAAAATACTCGAAGGTTAACTTGAATGTATAATCATTATACCTTCTGATCACGCATAGGTTGTAAGTGGAAGATGTTCCAGAACTTCTTTCCTGAAACAGAGAAAACATTGTGTAATTCAAAGACTTTATACATTGATCCATGGATTGATCAAAGCATATGGAGAATTGAGTACCGCTCTTGGTGTAGTTGATGAGCTGAACCGTAACTTCGGTTTGGTTGTCAATAGCTTCTCTAATCTTCTTTACCGTTGTTGGATCAGTCTCTGGACCTTGCAGAAACCTAAAAACATATGCCCGGAAAAGAAAAGGAAAATGAAAAAGAGTGTTCTGTTCTCTAATCGTTATGGAAGAATATTAAGATCATATTCATGTATTACCTGCAATTTCTACCAAGAATTTCTTCACGGCTATATTCTGTGAGCTCCAAGAAACTATCAGATGCAAAAATCTGAAAACAAACGAAACGTTTTCTCAAACTAATCAAAGGAAAGAGAATAGTGATTTCTTTTGTTTAAAATAATTTTTTCTTACAATGGGATTATCAGGAAGCCTAGGATCAGTAATGACGAAATTCTTCTCGATACGTTCAAGTGTAGTAGCAAGATCCATACCCTTTCTCATCTCTTTTTGTCTCACTTTATCATCCACACTCTCTGGTCTCTCATCTCTGTCACTAATTTCATCGTCTTCTTCTCCATATTTAATGAATCCGTCATCCATCGATTCATCTAGAGATTCACTCTTCTTCTTCATCCTAAAGCCAGAGTTGATCATAACAGTCATACCAAGGACTAAATTGATCTTTATAAAAGTTATGGATCAAATTCTGAATAATATAATACCCCATGAAAGAGAGGCGAGACGATTTCCTCGTTTTTTTCTCGGGAATTTCACTGATTCGCTGCATCGAGTTTCTTCTCGTGCCGCCGTCAGAGTTTCTCCGACCTGACGGAACGATATTTTCAGACATTCTCCGAGCAGGTTTCGCCGGAAGTTCATCACTCTCCGATTTTCTCATGAAGGGATGGTGATTCGTTGATTCACTTAGAGCTCGAGGTCTCTTCACCGCCTCCACTAGCTCCGTCACTGAATTCGTCGCCATATCTTTTTGGCGGGCTGTTACAAAATCGAAAATGTTTTTAATAATTTATTTATTAAAACATTATTAGTAAAATAAAATTATTAAAAAATAGATACCATCATATCGAATTAGAGACTCCGGAAGCCCATTGGGCCTCAAAGTCTTTTCTTTGGACCCTTCTGTATGCTTGCTCACTTCAACTTGCATTCTGATCCAAGTAAAAACAAACAAAACATATCTGTTTCTGTTTTTCTTTTTGCCATCATATTTTATTCTTATGTTATGCTACATTATTAATTAACTAAGAATCAATTACATATAAACCATAATTTCTTAGAAAAGTTTTAAAAAGAATTTACAGATTTTGGCATTAAAAAAATATCGTACAAAACGATTATAGTTATGGAGATCAACATATATTATTTATATAAAATGTGATTTCATTAAGTTAAAAATATCAAATAATTCCTAAATTCATAAGCATTTTTTGAAAGAAAAAAATTTAGAAATATTTTTTAGACAAAATGTCTATATAATTTTTTTTTCCAACTTCAAAATGTCTAAATCTATCAAAACCCCATTAATTAATTCTGTAAACTTTCAAGAGATATTTGTAAAAGAAAAAAAACGACCGTTGGATTGAAGACGATCAATATCCTGCCAATGACAAGTGTAGGAATTATTGAGGAGAAAACAACACAAATCACCAGGTCCACAGTTAGTCACATCAAAAAGGGTGGAATTTTTGAGGAAGAAAAAAAAAAGAAGTGATGTGTAATAAGAACTAACCCAATAAATTTTAAGACATTGCCACTCTCGTCTTTAATGGGAGCAATGGTGAGAAGATTCCAAAAAGAGGTCCCATCTTTCTTGTAATTCAATAAACGCCCACAATAATTATTTCCTGCACCTAATGCCTCTCTTATCTTTGCTAACTCATCTGCATCTGTCCCCGATCCCTGTAAAAATCGGCTACACATAACACAAAACCCCTAATTATATGTTCTATATAAATTATATTTTCTAATTTCAAAATAAGATGTTTATTTACTTCCTTACTCTAAATATATCACAAAGAAGTGTAGTTTCAATTATACCGTTGTATTGAATTTTTGTTACAAGATTTAGGGTCGTTTTTAAAAAAAATTCGTAAGAGTTACAAAATCATCTAGAATATATACGCAATTTTTAACTGATTTTTTTTTAATAAATACTTTTGTAAAAAAATCACAAAAACATAAAATATTGCTTTGAAAAAAATCATATAGAAGATAACACAGACTCGTTACGCTCTTCGACTGAACTCGTTGGCTATGTTTATAAAAGCTCTGTTAAACTTTCTTAAGAATAACTAAAACAATTAGGTGTTTTAGAATTTTATAATTAAAGCTGAATTATGGATTTATTTTAAACATTTTTGTAATAATTTTGAAAAACATAAAAATGAAAAAGAAAATTGAGATTTGTTCTAAATATTTAGGAAATTTACCAGTTTCGGCCGACGACTTCTTTGGAAGTGTAACCAGTCATATTGAAGAAACCAGCACTTGCATACATAATGGGATAATCAGGTTTTGTAGCATCTGAAACCACAAACGTTTGTTGAAACGTCGACAGCGCATCTTTCAGATCTTCCGATACTCTTGGAATCCCTCCTCTTCCCCCAGCTACATCTCCATCAGACATCTCGCCGGAGCTCCGACAAGAGTTTTGTGAGTTTCTCTGCGATGAATTCTTCTCACCACCTGAGTTTCTCACACTCACTCCTTGTGGCTTTCCCGTCTTCGTATCAGTCTTCAAAACCAATCCCCACTCCGCTGCTCTCTGCTCCGCCGCCACCACCGCAACTTCTTCTTTCTCGGCCGTGATTGTCTTCTTCGAGATTTTCTCCGGTGATGGGTCCCTTAAAGCCATCCATGAGGTTGTTACAGGGACTTCTTGATCAGACCGAACTGGTATGTATGGAGATGGTTCTGGTTCTGGTTGGGGACTGATGCCACGTGGATCGCTCCAGCTTTGCCACGTAGGTGGTTCTGGTTGGAAAACAGGGTTATCGGGTCGGGTTGGATAAGTAGACGGGTTGAATACTTCGAGAGAGCCACGAGTATCTCTAGGTAGAGTTCGAGATTTGGTCGATGGTTTCTCTGTTGGTTCCATCTTTTAGTTATCTGTATACGAAACGGTGGCCAAGAAATATATTTTCTACATATATATAGTTGAATGAAGGGATAGACATAGACACCACACGCATGTATATATGTATGGATCGGCAATTAAATTTTTTTATTTATTAAATGTAGATATTATGTATATTTCATAGTTGTTGATTTCTAAAATAGACATTACTAAGTTCTTTTTTTTTAATAGATGGTAGTTTTAAGTTCCGCAAATGGAACTGATATACTGCTATACATTTACGATGATCTGTAAAGTGTTACAAAATAAAGAGAAAAAGAGATCATTTTTTTTTTAGTTAAAAAGTCATCACATGTTAGTTCGAATATGGAAACTAACTAACTTCTTGAAATAGAAGTAGATTGATCAAATTAATTGATGATAGGATTTTGTACAAAAAAAACTGTCAAAGTAAATGCAGAAAAACACTCCAAATAAAATATGTACAAATTAATATTTGAAATTCTTTTGTAAAATCGTGTTCATTTTTACGGATTTTTATTCATATTTTATTTTAAAGATATTTTTAAAAATTATAGTTAATTTTAAAGTTTCTTGCACATGTTTTATTTGGAAATTGTTTTTTGAAAATCGAGATTACTTTGAAAATATCTTGCAGATATTTAATTTGAAGTATTATTTTTGGAAAAGAATATTACTTTGATGATTTTTTTCTTCTCAATATTTATGTTTTTATTTGTATTTTTCTTTATTAAAGTTTAATTCTAGAGATAATTAATTATTTTGTATATTATAGTTTGTATTATCAATACAATTGTTAACAAAAATATATTAATTAATTTTGTATTCAAATTATCCTTTGTATAATAATAGTAAAATCTTGTTCGAAATAACAAAAACTAAAAGATATATTGATATTATAAATCAGAAAAAGATCGATGTTTGATATTTTTTCACTATAATAAAATAAAAATTTTTGGGAGTAATTGAGTTATATAAACGGGTTTTTACCAATTTAATTGTTAAAAAAAATCAGAAAGAATTTCTAGAGTGTTCTAAAGCTAATATTATACCTAATATAAATAGATGTTGACTACTAAACAAATAATCAATCACTCAATTTATTTGAATCTTCAAAAAATGTTATAATGGGATAACAAGAATCTCGCTCTCTATGGTGCCTTTTCTTTAGAGAAGAATAGACAAGACATATCTAACATCATAATAACTATGTATGTATATATATATATTGTATGCATGCAGGTTATATATGTATTAATAAAATAAAAGAGTTATGGTTAATGGGGCAATACATAAATGAGATATGAACTGGAGATACGCCAATACTGAGAGTGACAATTCCTTCTAAACCGGGGGCTTAATTTGAGATAACGACACAAAGTTGTAAAGTTCCAAGACTTTTTTCTGCGAGTTTTCATTACCACACAACACAACACATGCATCAACCAGGGTTATTTTGGTCATTATGTTTGAAAATGGACAGTGTTATTACAAATACAGTAGCTGATCTGATTCCATTCTATTCCATTATCATAGACTTCTGCTAAATTCTTGTCTTTTTTACAACTTGTTTTGTCCTTTTCTGAGATAAAAATGTGTTATTTATGGTGCATGGTAAATTTGGTTATTTTTTTTAAAAGATATATAAAACATTATATGAAAAAAACTGGCATTCAAAAAATCTATATTTTTATGCCATGACCAATGTTAAGTATACAAGACAATATAAAATGATATATTTTTGGGTAAGTGTTTTTATCAATTGATTAATATATCAAAATATTCATTTTTGTTTTTTTTTATACCAAAATTCAGTTTCAAAATATCTTTTTTGCTCTATTTAATATTGTTAAAAATTTAAGAAGTTTTGGACTATAAATTTATCTAATTATTAAACAAGAATCTTGTTCTTCACTATTTGTAATTCCAGGCCAATCAAACAAAGTAAAAATGTACCAAAATCAAATAAGAACCCTAAAAGGTGAATTGACAAATTACAAACATTAATAAAGATTAATATATTAAAACTAATGAAGGAACACGAGATAATTTATTTTCTCTTTATAAATATTTTGTAAATCTATGTATAGTAATAAAACAATCTAAATTTCATGGCCATGAATTTTTCTTTTTGTTAAACATGGCCATGAAAATTTTGAGACCTAATCTTCCATTTTTGTTGTTTATGCCATGGATTGAGAGAAGAGTTTGGAATAAGATATTAACTTTGTTGAAGCTTTTTTGAACAAGGAAATTTTTTATAGTAGACCAATAGGAGTAACATAGATAAAATAAAATTTGGGTTCATGATTGAAGATTTTTAGCTCCTTTGTAGCTCCATAACTGAATTATTTGATCTTCCCATGCCTCTTATGTTTCTGATCAATCCACATGGATTTCGTTTATTTTCTTTTAAAACTCAACAGTATAGAAATAAAACATTAGTCTTGTTCATACTTTTTTTCTGTATTTACTCTGCCTTGATAATTAAAGTAATTACTCATTCAATAATTAACAAAAAGGTACAATTTTAATATATGTTTCATATTCAATGTCTATATTCGAAAAGGTTTATAACTAAACCGACATTAATCTACGTTTTGGTACAAGACAAACAAGATTGTTTAATAATAGAATTAATTATCAAAACTACCATCTTTAAAACTCAATTCCTTCCCAATATCCACCTCACCTTTTTCTCATCAAATCTATCATCTCCCTTCTTTTTCTTTCATGTGTAATCCCAATTTTCCCCCTGCCCGATTTTGTTATTCTCCCAACCCAATTTATTTCATTTGTCTCTCACCTCAACTTTCCAATCACTTACCTCCCTTTACCTCATTTATTTAATTATAGACGTAAACAATTTTGTCATTAGAAAGGTGTTTGAATTGTTTATATTACTATATGTACAAGATATAACCGTCCTCGCCATACACAAACACCTTCGATGGACAAACTTCTATATTGTTGTATGGACATAGACATAATCGATATATAAATTTATCTAAGAGACATGGCAAAATATTTTAGTAATTCTGTAAGGACAAATGCGTTTACATCTCCCATTTATGGATGGATATAGACAACACCTTTCCATTGCCAAATTTGTCTACATTGTTGTATGGATTTGGATATTACCGTCATGGCCATACATACACCTTCGAGGACCAACGTTTATATTGTTGTATGTACATAGGCAGAAACGCTATATAATTTACTGCAGACATGGACAATTGTATTTCTAATGGACATGAAAATATTTAATTATCACTAAATAATGGACATAATTGTTATATAATGTCCAAGCAGGACATGGACAAACATATTAGTAATGGACAGGAACACCTTTGTTTTTACATTTCCCACTCATGGACATAGACAAATTTATCTACATTGCTGTATGGACATGAATATTACCGTCATGGCCATACATACACCTTAGGAGGACCAACGTTTATATTGTTGTATGGACATAGACAGAAACACTATATAATTTACTGAGGACATGGACAAATGTATTCCTAATTGATGTGACCATATTTATCACTAACTAATGGACATAATTGTTATATAATGTCCCAGCGGAACATTGATAACATTTTAGTTTTGGACATAAAAACCTTCGTGTTTACATTTCCCATTCATGGTCATGGAAAAATTTCTCTAGTTTGTTGTATGGACATGGATATTACCGTCATGGCCATACAGACACCTTCGTAGGACCAACATTTATATCGTAGTATGGACATAGACAGAATCACTATATAATTTATAGGGGACATCAAAAAAATGTATTCCTAATGGATATACCATATTTATCACTAACAAATGGACATGATTGCTATATAATGTCACAGAGTGACATAGACAAACATTTTAGTAATGGACATGAACACCTTCGTATTCACATTTCCCATTCATGGACATGTATATTAATGGGATTGACATAGACAAACGTCTTTCCAATGACAGATGTGTTTACATTATTGTATGGACTTGGATATAACCGTCATGGCCATACAGACACCTTCGGAGGACCAACGTTTATATTGCTGTATGGACATAAGCAAAAACGCTATATAATTTATTGAGGACATAAATCTACGTCATACCATTTAAGGTGCAAGACATGGACATGGGTAATCACTATGGACATTGCATTCATAATTCGTAATTTGGCCAGCATACATGGACAAATATATAACTTAATTAAGGACACAGACATGGACATTTAACGAGAAGACATGGACAAATATTTGTTTCTACGTGTATATTTGTGTACTATATCGAAAAATATATGATTTAGCTAGAGACATGGACATTTCCCATATTTGTTTTGTTTATGGCCACTTATTTTTCATCACTGTCCGTGGATATCCATGTTCATTCAAGGTGAAAGACATGGACATGAGTGTTCATCCGTTTCTTGGATAAGGACATGGACATAACATTCATAGTTCTGCATAATTTAATAAGAGAACATGGACATAACATTTATAATTCTACATAATTTAATGACAGATCACAGACATAGATATGTTTTTCATAAGTACATGTACATTGCATGTAATTGTAATGCCTCGAGAGAAGAGTTTGGAATTATATATGATTTAGATAAGGACACAGATTTTGATCGACGTGACTTTCTTTTCTCTCTCTTCGAAACTGTCATTTTTCAACAAAGCTTCTTTATTTATTTTTAAAATATATTTGTGTTGCTTTGCCATTTTTTATTTGGTCAGCATTGAGCCAATTAATCACTATCCAAAAACACACAACATGTCTTTTTTTCATAGAGATAAAATTGTCTTTCAAAGATAGAAAGTGGGTAGATGATACAAAATTTGAAAAAATGGTAGTTTACATAATTATGTTTTTAGAATAGGTATTTTGGATGAAATCCCCTTAATAATATTAGTAATGCACAAAAGACTTGCTTGTTGTAACTTGAGCGTATAATTTTGAAGTAAGCAAAAAAAAAAAAAACAATTGAAGAACAGAGAAGTGTGTGGGAGTGACGGTTGTTCTTTTAAAAGTTTCTGTTTTGTGTCAGTGACTATATGTGGAGTGAGTTGTCATTTGAAAACACCAAAACCAAAATGCAATTTCAGAAACATAATTGGATATCTCAATTTCTACTTTTGCTATGGTGAAACCATATCATTACAAGAAGATTTATAGTTTCTAATAAGTTTCTCGTCGAAAATGAGTACCGCAACTATATATTAACCATTGTTACAAGTCGTTGCTATACGGCCGTACCTACTACCTAAAGAGTCACAATTTCAATTTGTGACTATTTCAAAAGTATGCTATTTTTGTCAATAATTAACTCGACAAAATTCGATTTATATCCTAAAGGTCAACTCTCTAAAATCCTTTTATAAAATACTAATAATAATGGAAAAGAGTCAACTTCTAATACCAGAATCATTAGCTGAATCATGCTAACCATCAAATTAAAAAGAACTCGACATTTAAAACTTTTTTACCAATATAATCTTTATACACTGTTAGATAATTCATGCCAACCCGTATAAGTTGTATACTTATAAATATTTTACTCAATGGATTAAAAAAATGAATATGACCTCCTAAAAAACACAATATCAATCCGCTACTCCAAGAATGTGATCATCTCACTCAATCATGCTCAAACTTAGCTAAAAATATCAGAATGGTTAAGCATAGATTTAAACATATTTGTCTGGAAACTTTGTGGACAAAATTACTTGAAGGATATAAAAAGAGTGAAGAGTATTTGTAAAATTTGATAAGCAAAGTAGGACCATAACCCATGTGAAGATTGATCAAAGAGAAAAAGGATCTTAAGGGGTTATTATCTTATCCATCATGTGCCAATTGTGGCTTTGAGTGTGTGGTGGGGATTCAAAAGGTCACATCAATCTTCACATTTTGGGCCACTTATTTTTTTCCAAATTTTCTAAATTAACCCACTTTTTCTTCATATACAAATCAAGGTCCTGGTGAGAAGTAGTAGCCATGTAGGTCTACCTGTTATTGGTACAAGAAGGATTGTCTACGTTAGCATAATTTTTATTTCAACATTATTGAATTTTTCGTATAAATTGATCGTCGATGTTGGTCCATATGTTTGAGAGTAAATTTCATGCAAATAAGAGAATATGTACGGCATAGAATTGCTTTAGAATACTAATGTGGTGATTTCTGAGACTTATTCAACGTTTTAATAAATATTTTAAACTATATAACTTATTCTGAAAAATAAACAATATTATGACATTGGAATACTGGATAAACAAAAATTATTTATGACGTATACTTTCAGTTTCAATAGCTATATTTTAGAAATAGTGAAAATGATGTATGGTTTTTGATGGTGCAAGAGATATATATCAGAAAAGCATATTAGCTATGTAAAAATAAGATCTCTCACCTCTACACTCTAAAATCAAGCGATGATGTACCTTTTTTCCCTTCACATGACGGAGGTGAAATTAGCGACATATTGTTCTGATGTTTAACAAATGGTTCTAACTCCTAAAGATTAGCAGTATTAAAGGATAAAACTACATTTCAATTTTTTGAATAAATTTTGAGGTTTATCCTCTTTTTAATGAATAACTCAGTTGAAAAAAAGGGACAAGAATCCATATAATTGGGATTCATGTTTCAGTATATAAACCCTAGTTAATTACAGATTCTATTCATATTTATTTATTTATTTTGGTTTGAATTCGATTCATAGTTGCAATTATTATTCAAAGGAAAAAAGGCATGAGATTAATTGGCAAAGAAGAAAGTTAAAGCAATCTAACAAGTAGTGAGACTGTTACAGGTCACTAAACAAAGTGTTGGCTATTTCTGATATTTATTCTTTTATGGATTGTATCTATCGACTCGCTACTCTTCATTAATGTCCAACTGTATGGTAATCTACACACATTTTTGTATCTATTATTCATGACACTTTTAATAACCATTGAACTAACAATTATCAATATAGAATTTTAACAAAGTTTTGCTTATTCGGTTTGGTGATTTGGCATTTGTCGTCAGGCCTGGTCCGACGTATTTTTAAGTCTGAACCAAAAGAAAAATTTGAACCCATGTAGAAAGTAGAAACATAATTGTTTTCAAAGATTATACTCCATTATACTTTTCTCTTGAATTTTTTGTTTTTTCCGATATTTTCTCTTGAATTATGCAAGTTAAAAATCTAACCATTAATTTTTCTAAACAGTCTTTATATGTAGGCTTGGGCATATTATCTGAAATTCGTCTCGACTCATCCTAAAATTTTGGATATCCAAAATGTCCGGATCTGGATAATAAAAATTACAAATTCGCGGGTACGGATCTAGATCCGGGTAATAAATTTTTTTCTCTGGATATTCGGATCCGATCTAGTTTTGTATATTTAGTGCATAATTTTTATAATATGTATTATTTATATTAAATAATTTTAAATGTTTTGATGTGTAGATTCTTTTTAACTTTCAAATCATAAACTATACAATATTTTTAGATGCTAATACTAGAATTTAACATAAAAATATTGTTATTCTAAATTATTAATAATATATTAATATAAATTATAAAAACATTTTTATATATTTAATATTTTCGGTTCAATTTTTTTTATAATTTTTTGTATAATTTTTTGTAATTTTTAATATCATAGTCTTATTTTATTATAATTATTGGTATTATTTTTTATGAAAAAATAATTTAGTGTAATAATAATTCGGATCCGGATATTTTCGGATCCAGATCTGAATATCCGAAGATATCAAATTTCAGATATCAATAGTGTTCAGATTCTGTTAACACAAAAATCTTGAATATCCGACGTGTGCCATGACTATTTATATGGACCGGCTATTCGAGTACAATGTTCTTTTGGTCCTCTCAAAATAGATTCCTTCAAACAAAACCGGTTGGTTTGGTTTGGTTTTTCTGGTTATTATTTTGTCCATCTTTAGTTTGGTTTATGCAAAAATCAAAATGTTGACCAATACGATGTCGTTTCATATTAATCTCCGCGATTTCTGTTTTAAGAATTAGAAAGACAAAGCCGGAGTAAGGAAATGGCGGCGTTGATGAAATCAGTCGCCGTTCGAGCTCTGAAGCTCTCGTCGGCGGTGAATTTCAAATTGAACCGATGCGGAAAAATACCAACACTCAGTGTTAGAGCATTCTCCACCGTTATGTCGCCACCTTCAAAAGCTGTCGTCTACGATCAGCATGGCTCTCCCGATTCTGTCACTAGGTTCGTATATACGTGCACTGTGTGTACATATATACTCACGAACACGTAATCTCCATTGTTTTTTCTTTATCTTCTCTTCTGGTGACAATAGATTGGTGAATCTACCGCCGGTTGAAGTGAGAGAAAACGATGTATGCGTTAAGATGATCGCAGCTCCGATCAATCCCTCTGATATCAATCGAATTGAAGGTTATTGCTCGTTCCCAGTACTAGGTTCTTTTGTTCGATTAAAAAGAACGTTTTTTGTTAGCTCAACTTTCTCAATTTTGTTTAATCAGGAGTTACTTAATTAGAGAATCCCTAAACTCTGTTGTTTCCATTCTATGTAACAAGTACATTCACTTTGAGAATCGAGTATAGAATGTCACAAAATTTGATTTTTCTTTACTATTGTTTTTTCTTTTGGTGTAAAAGCTACGAGTTAGATATAAATCATATTTAGGTACTGAGTTTAATGTTGGGAAATGATAATTGGTTAGGTGTGTATCCGGTGAGGCCACCAGTACCAGCGGTTGGTGGTTATGAAGGTGTTGGAGAAGTTTATGCAGTTGGCTCTAAGGTCAATGGTTTTTCTCCAGGCGATTGGGTTATTCCATCTCCACCTTCTTCAGGTAAAACGGTTAGCTGTCTCCTCTATGCCATTTAGACCAATCTCAATTCGTAGAAGGAATCTGAAACTTGGATGTCAGTATATCACTGATGAAGGCTGTTATGTTAAGTGAAACAACAAAAGATGTGTAAAATCGATCAAACAGTTTATGGGTTTACCTTTTTAATTTGTGAAATGTAATGGAAATCTTTCTGGACTAGGGACTTGGCAGACGTATGTTGTGAAGGAGGAGAGTGTGTGGCATAAAATCGACAAAACGTGTCCAATGGAGTATGCAGCGACGATCACTGTTAATCCATTGACTGCTCTAAGGATGCTTGAAGATTTTGTGGTCTTAAATTCTGGTATGGACTGTCTCTTTTATCTCTGAAGCAATCAATTTTTAGTTGCTTTTTTTTTTTTTTTCTTCTAATCAAGTAATCCTCTGAAGCAGGAGATTCTGTGGTACAGAATGGTGCAACAAGTATCGTGGGTCAATGTGTCATTCAGTTGGCAAAACTCCATGGCATCAGTACCATCAATATCATTCGTGACAGGTTAAATATATATTACAAAATCAAATTTTAGTTACGAACAATCAAAGGTCTTGTGCTACTGATTTTAGGACTGGGACGGATGAGGCAAAAGAGCAGCTGAAAGCTCTAGGTGCAGATGAGGTGTTTTCAGAGAGTGAATTGAATATAAAGAATGTGAAAAGTCTTTTGGTAAGATTAAGTCTAGCAAATTATATGGCAGAAATTTCTGAAGCACCCGAGCTTTGTAGCATAGATATGCTGAATATATGTTTGCATATGGTTTAGGGGAACATACCTGAACCAGCTCTGGGGTTCAACTGTGTTGGTGGCAATGCTGCCTCTCTTGTGCTGAAATATCTCAGGTGGTGTAAACATTTCAGGTTTCGGTGCACTTTTCGTTGAATAAATTCCCGCTCTGCCGAAGGTTGTGAAAACATTAGTATTTCAGGGAAGGAGGAACCATGGTAACATATGGTGGGATGTCTAAAAAGCCAATCACTGTGTCAACCACATCTTTCATCTTTAAGGTAATCACTAGATCGTTGAGAAAAATGGCATCAAAATATCCTTAAGAGTAGTAATTCTAGATCTTCATTTATAATTGACAATGTACTCAAGCACCTTGACCGGTTTTCTGCTTTCTCTTGACTCAGAAGTCGTTGGCTGTTCAAGATTTATGGATTTTGTGAACTGTGTTATATTTTGATTGTTTAACAGGATCTGGCCTTGAGAGGATTCTGGCTGCAAAGTTGGTTGAGTATGGGTAAAGTAAAAGAATGCAGAGAGATGATAGACTATCTCTTCGGGCTTGCACGGGACGGAAAGCTAAAATACGAGTGAGTCTTTCTCTCAAATAAAGATGTTTCAACTTCTCGGAAAGTATCTCCAGTTAACATTTGGTTTCTTCTGACAGAACGGAATTGGTTCCTTTTGACGAGTTCCCTGCTGCTCTCGATAGAGCTCTCGGGAAGCTAGGTAGGCAACCAAAACAACTCATTATATTCTGAAGCTTCTTTCTTCTGAGCCATTTAATGAAATGTTACCACTTTGTTAGTGTTAGCTATTAATCTGATATGTACGTTATTGTTATACAATATGTGGTTCTTCTTGTCCAATGTATCAGAAAAACTATGAGAATGTACACTGAATAAATCAATAGTATATGTTCATGTTCAGAGTTGCAACTAATGGTCACCTCCTAATAGATTAACTCTGGTGAAAGAGAAAACTATCAAACTAATCAACAAGTTGACTTGGTTTCGAGGTAATCTTGGTTCAGTATAGTTTAACATAGATGTTTTGAGTTTTGTTTTGTTAAAATCATACCAAAGTTGTTTCATATCAGCTTTAGCTTAGTAAAGTCCAATCTCGTTTGTGATTAATTGGTAAATCCAAATTGATAAAGTTTTCATCTATGCTGATATTATGGTCCCCTGATATATTATATGTAGATATTCAGTTTTTACATTAGTAAAACTTTGTATAATGATTCAAAAACTTTCCTTGCTGAATTATCTTCAATTTAGGATGGGCATGTGACAAATAATTTATGTCAAACTATTATTACATATATAATATAAAATAAGAAATCAAAGATAATATTAAAATCATACACAATTATAAAAATAGACATTATTTTTTTTAATGTGAATTGTCGGTTTTACTCTAATTTTTACGGTTAGATTTAGTTAGTTCCAATACATATTAGAGCACTACATATTAAACAACATTGACTTTTTAGCTGTCTATAAGCAAAAATGTTAGTCATTTTTTGGATAAATATAAATTACATTTTTATACGTTTCTTCACCATATATTTATAAATCCACAGTTAATCTTTTAATGTAAATAATTTCAAAAATATATCTTTACAATATACTCTTTCTCTTTCTAATTGTTTGATGTTTTTAGATTTTCACAGATATTAAAATCTTTTGTGAAATGATATTTTAACGTTATTATTATTATTTAGAAAATAAAAAATAAAATATTTAAGAAAAGAGAAGAAAAAAACGAAATTAGAAAAAAAAGAAGACAAATTTCATATAACACTAAACTTAGATTAAAAAAGCGTGCACACGAATAGTCATCTAGTATAAATACCCTAACAACCTGCTTAGAATCTCACAAGTTACCAACTCAAAATAAATAAATAAAATTTTAAGCGACAGTACCCTTTTTGTCAATATCTTGTTTTCAGTTACATGCAGTTCTTCGTCCCCATTGAATCTTCCTAATGGTTCTATATTATTTCAGGTTTACTACTTTTTTAAGTGGCTTTCTGGGTTTTGATTCTCAAAGAAGGGAATAGAGAGATACTATGGAATCTAGAAGTAATGTGGCTGAGGAGAAATGTCTGTCGAGTAAAGGTGAATACTACTCTTTATTTTTAATTAATAGAATTTTGTTCAGCAGAGATTCTTAGTCAGCTATTTTTTTCCTTCGTTTATATTATATCAGTGATTCGAAAGAAGGTGAAGAACTCTGAAACCATAGCATTAAAGAGATATAAGATTGATACTTATAACTTACTGGACCTTGATATGGTATTAAATGATGTCTACTGCGCTTTTCGACCGGTTTCTGCTGATTATGTTACTAGGAAGGAGTTGGTGAATAACCTCAATGCTATGGCCCTAGAAATTTTTGGTAATATAAGTTTTACTTGTAGTTCCTTTATCTTATTAAGTTCGACCAATATCGAAAGTCAATCTAGGTTGTATTATATGTTGTGTTTATTAGGTAATTCAGAAGAGAGGAGCCCTGTTCTTGAGGCGTATGGTTCTTTCGTGATGGATATGTTTTCTCCCAAGAGTGATTTGGATGTATCCATTAACTTCGGTAAAGGAACATCTGAACTTTTTCGTCATAAGAAGCTTCAAATCCTTCAAAGATTTGCAGACAAGCTTAGCTCTCTTGAGAGTAAGTTTGATTAATTAATGTTCTATCGTTGCTGTGCTGATTCCATAATTGGAATGAAATATATATAATTGAGATTTTCGTTTCATTGGAAGTATTAAGGAGTATGCTAACTTCCCATTATTGTTTTTCATATACCTCAAAAACTCCGATGAATATCCATATGAAAATCATCACATGAAATTATAGTGAAATATAACAATCTTTTTTCCTAAACTTCTATTGTAGGCGCAGGGCATGTTAGGAATGTTAATTTAATCTGCACTGATAGGGTGCCAATTGTCAAATTCATTGATCAAGGGACTGATATTGAATGTGATTTGTCAGTCGATAACAAAGACGGCATTTTGAATTCACAGATCATACGCATTATATCTCAAATTGATGATAGGTTTCAAAAGCTTTGTGTGTTGGTAAGATTTGTGTATTTCAACAGAATTTTAGGTGTTCTTGTTCGCAAGTTAGAACTACAAAAAATTCTTCAATGACTAGAAATGATTAGGTTATAAGAATTCTTATGAGTTACATATAGTTTGTAGCTTTATTTCTTTCAAGTCTCTTTAGTTTCTTTATAATTTTCAATTCAACAAAAGTATTTCCCAGTGCTGCCCAATTTTTCAGAACAGTTTTCTCTTTACTATTAAAGTGGAATCTGTGAGGTTGCGGCACAGAACCCTCCCAGATCTTAGTGAACTAACTGTATGGCTAACCATAGTTCTCATATTGATGAAGTATTCTGAATTCAAACAGCATGAAGTTTATTTTTTTTGTTAGTTCGTCTATAGATTTGTATTTGTGGTCAATATACGTACTAATGTGATTATTCACATATGTCAGGTTACGTATTGGGGACAAGCACATGATGTTAACAGTGCTCTACACCGAACCCTGAATTCTGTATCTTAGCGTCACTAGTTGCTTTTCATTTGCAGGTATGAACTTAGTTACTCTTGTTGGATGTCCACTGAACCCTGTACAATTTATATCCCAGTTACATTTTCAAGGATAGTGGATCATATTAGGTAGAAATTTGACTTGCGGTATGCCATGTAGCTAGTTCGTGTGGCTACTTAATGGGAGAGATTTTTTTCTCTTTCCATTCTCATGTGTTTAATTCTTAAACTTGTTGGATGGATTTAGCCTCTAAAAGGAAACTGGATAAAAGTGTTAGGTTTTCTTTTCATCATTTTAAATTGCATGTGACTACCTGATCAGATGTTTTTCAGGCATATTAGGTACTTTGAGTGTTGGATGACTAAATGCCAGAGAAAGTGTAATTTGTTTCTCTTTTATCTTATGTGCAGACTCAAAGTCCTCCCATTTTGCCTCCATTCTCTTTTCTATTTAAAGGTAAGAGTGAAAGAGAACTTTTCTATAATTAGGTGATCATTTTTTTTTCTGGCTGATTCAACATCAGCAAAGTCTCTTAGGTTTTTTGTTTTAAAGTTTGTGAAAGTAGCAGAACCCTTTGATGACTAACATTTTGTATGCTTTTCTCTTCTTGCTTTTACTTGTGTGGTTTTTGTTATGACATCAAATGGTCGTTGTCTTTCTCAGATGGAATTGATCATCCTAATGTCGAGAAAAGAACGCAGAAGTTCTTAAACTGGGGACGGCGTAATCAGGAATCGCTGGGTAGACTGTTTGCAACATTTTTCATTAAGGTGCTATATATATTACATTTAAACCCTCTGTCGTGCAGTTGCAATCTGTTGAATCCCTTTGGAGGAAAGGGCTCTGCGTCAGTTTGCTTTGTGGTCTCTGGATATCTAAAAAGTGGAGAAAAGCTGTTGCTGGGTCAATTAGTGTAAATTTCTTCTTACAAAACACTATTCAGTATTATTACATTCACATATTTACTTTTTCACTTCTAACTTCACTTCTTTGGTGTGTGTTACAGGTTGAGGACTTTATAGACATGTTTCAAAATCTTTCAAGGCGGGTTAATGACGAAGGAGCCAAAAAGATATACAGCTCCATAAACAAAACCGTCGAAGACACCTTTGACTTCCTCAATGACAAGGTCACTGGAACACATCTCAGTCACAAATTATTTGGCCAACAAGCTATTGTGATGCCTCCTCATGTGCCGTCACTCAATGGCAAGATTGCTGGAATGCATCCGGAACATAGGGTGTTTGGCCAACAAGATGTTATGGAGCCTCCTCCTCCTGTGCCATCATTCAGTGGCAATATTGCTGGAATACAACACATGTTGTTTGGCCAACAAGCCGTTGTGGAGCCTCCTCCTCCTGTGCCTTCACTTGGTGGCCAGATCGCTCGAACATATCTCGAACGTAGGGTGTTTGGCCAACAAGGTCTTGTAGAGCCTCCTCCTGTCCGGTTACTCAGTGGCAAGATCGTTGGAACACATCCAGACCATAGGGTGTTTGGCCAACAAGCTCTTGTGGAACCTCCTTCTTCTGTGCCTTCTCTCAATGGAATGTTTGCTGGCAGGTTGTTTGGCCAACAAACTGTTGTGGAGCCTCCTACTGTGCCGGCATCCACTGTTTACCCACAACCACCTTACAACAGCTACATGATCGAGTACAGTGGCCCCCCTGTAAGAAATCACAACAAAAGAGCCTTTTCAGGGAATGGCTACAAAGGTTTAGAAGGAACGGGTCATGGGAGAGAGGAAGAGAGATATGAAGACCTCGGAAGAAAACGGAAGAGGTATGTCAAGAATTGCTATGGTTTTGAAGAGTCTCGTGATATTCCAAGGTTTGGAATCCATAAGAATAAGGAGCCCTTAGATGATCCTTATAGACAAGTCCATTGACTGTTAAAGCAAATGGTCATTTTGTTCTTCACTGTGGGCATGATGGTAGGTTAAAGGGTAAAGAACCAATGCCTGCTGGTCTGTGGGAACACTACTATCGCAGAATCGGTCAGCCATCGCAACCTGATGATAGAATTACCTATGAGACAGTTGGTCGTTAATTTGGTACACCGTTTTACTGTTAAACTCAACGATTTTAAGTGTGAAGCAAGGAAGAAAGAACTCGGCTTGCTTCTAACACAAGGAATCCGGACATCATGATAAATGAGGTTCGGTTGTGTTAAACCTAAACAATTAAGTGTGAAGCTAGGAAGAATACTTAATTGTGTGCAACTCAAGGCACAAGAAATAGTTCGGTTTGTATTCCACTAAGTGAGAAGGCGTTCAGTTGGAATCAAACCATAAGGTCACATGTCTCAACTAGAAGAAGAAGAAAGCTTAAAGACCACATGTGACCCTTTGTAGCCGTTGGGATGCTTTGGGAAAAAGGAGCATCATTCTTTTCTTGGTTTAGTTTGTGTCCCTCCCATTTTGGGTAATTTTTGTCATATAGTGTTTGTAGAGAATCCTAGCTAGTCTTTGTGTATAAATAGGACTTCATGTAACTCATTGAAAACTAAGAAAAAATAAACTCAAACTTTCTTCACAAACTATCTCTCAAACTCGGCCATATGGCCTCCAATCTCTCTAATCTTTGGTTACTAAATCTCTTGGCTACAAATCTCTTAAACTCTCAATCTCTTTACACTCCAAACACTTTTAACTATTCTCAATCTCTATTCCACAAATTCTAACATTTACTAGTATAAGCAAAATGATCACCGACCATTTTTCAAAGATGAATATAGAGTGTGGGGAGGGAATACAGGTTTTGGTTACTTCAGCTGATGTAACAACAATTTTTGTCCATGAATGTTTGGGAAGGGGGTAATTTCGTGAATTCGGTTAGAACTTGAATTTCAGTCTTAAGGCAACTTAAACTTCAGTCTTCGTTGTCGTATCAGTGTTGATGTTTTACTATTGCCAAATTTACCTCACAGATCCTTATTACAACCTTTAATTGAAAGTATCTAGACAATTTATCACCAAAATAGTGACTTCTCGACATAGTAATGTAATCAGCATCGCCAGCATAACAATAAATATGTTTCAAATTGAATAAATCTCAAAACGTCGAGAAACCATTGGTTCAGAAGTAACAATAGCTTCTCCACTCATTAATGTGTACTAAAATTTCTGTTTAATTGGTTATTGCACCATTTCTTCGGCCTCGCCGTAATATTAAAACCATAATCAGCTAGAAAAATTGAGGGAGGCATAACTCATAGTAAACTTTGTTTGGCGGTCTCTCGCGTCAAAATGAAATCAACTGCTTCCTCGACGGTGTCAACTACCTGAAGATGTTCAAACAGTTTTATATCAACATAAACCTGCAGGAATAATAGTAAGCTTTGAAAGGCTATGTGATGATGTCGTTTACCAGATCAGCAGGAAACTCAGCATGATTATCTTTCCCTTTGAAGACTCCGGTTCTTGTCAAGATTGAGAACCAAGGAGTCCCAGCCTGTCAGACGGTTACTTTTACCAAATTACCAATTGTTTTAAAACCTAACATAAGATTATAGCAGGGTTTTGGGGCGATCAAAACCAATTTTGGTCTTAGAAAAAGAGCAGAAACCTGTCGTGCGCCTCTGATGTCGATTTTAGGGTTGTCTCCAATCATATATAGTGTCCTGAAGCGGTGACTTCCTTGGTTTGAATGGAAATGAGTCGACGTAACGATTTCTTTCAGAACATCTTCTGCGTTCTTGAACACGAATGGATTTGGTTTCCCAAAAGATGTGTACTCAAGCGGGTTATCATGGATTCTGAATGTATATAATTTGAAGTCAATCGCGCAATACCTTTCTACACCATTCTCATGTTATCTGAAAGATGTTCTGTGTCATATGGACGATGCGTGCTTAATTGGGGTTATTACCTGTTGAAGATAGATTCCAAGGCGATTCTAAAAGCTCCCATGCCAAGGCGTTCAGTAGGAAACGCAGTCTGCCTTTATTTCACAATGCTTCAGAATCCAATATAGTAAACCAAAAGAAAGGAGAAATAACAATGGATTCACCAGAACCTGGTAGTCTAAATCGTCATTGGCAAAGTACAAATGAGGTTGAGGTCCAATATCTTTCCCAGGAAGTCCTCCAGTTCGCAAAATATCACAAAGAACCTGATCGACAACATTAATTAGTATACATTGTGAGTACAAAATAATAAATTGTGTATGTTGTAGTTTTCTCTTTCATGGACCCTCTGATATGGAAAGACAAAGGAAACTCTGTTAATCTGTAATTATTAGGCAATGTGTTACCGAGCTTTGCTCGCACCAAACACAACGAAGATATGTATGGTCTGTTTCGTGGTCGCACAAATTAAATATTTGTAAATTTTGTTGTAAATCTTGTTATAAATTTAAAATTTGTTTTAAATATTTGTAAATTTTGTTTAATATATATATATATATATATTTAATTATTATATTTTATATAATTTTATTGTTATTATTTTATTTATTTAAATTTATTTTTAAATTTAATTATTATTATTTTTTAATTAATTAATTTTTCTGGGTTGTTAGTTCGTTTTGGGTTCGCTAGCGACCAGTCACTAAATATTTTTAGCGCCTCAAAATTCCAGTCGCTGGACGCTGCGACTCGTCGCTGGACCAGTGTTCACCACCCCAAAACAAACAACTTTTGGTCATATAAGTATCAGTTTTGGATATACAGATATGTGAAGCTGGAATTTAACAAAAAGTCACGTAAAATTGAACAACAAAAAGGAAGTCCAACCTGAATGTCTCGGCTCCAATCGACCGGATCACTAACTATAAACGCTGCCTGAACTCTTTGGGATAAAACATTTTCTCTTGATCTAGGCTCCTTGCTACCATGCTGCCTAGTCATTAATCTCTTATATGGCTCCAAGGGATCAATGTTTTCAAAGCAATAGGCATATTCATCCATTGAAACGACATTCCTGAAAATCCAAGCACATGTATAATCATCAAAATAGAAGTTTAAAGCACAAACAAACAAAAGTCAGAAAATTCAAGAAAAACCCCTGAACTTACTTGAAACCATAATTAGACATAACTGCAGCAGGTTCCCCTTTTCCAGCTGCAACAACAAGCTCATTTCCAAACCTGATCCAAAGAAATCACTAATCAACATTCTGAAAAACCCAAGGAATAAAAATGATAAAGTCAAAGGCTACTGGTGCATCCTTATTTTCTTATAGGATTGTTTGCAAAGTCCTGTGCTTTATGTGATTTGATAATCCACATTACAACCCCTATACTACTTATAAGCCTTGATATTTCAACTGATGAACAATGTGTCTTGTTATACTTAACGTAAGGGCGGAAGTTGTAATATGGTTTCATCTATGTAACTTACCTATTTACTAGTTTCCGGAAAGGTGAATGTCCTTGTACCACCTGCAACATGATCATGTCGATGAGAGTCCAGTTACTATTACAGTTAGTGAAACAAACTTAGTGATTACTGTAACATCTGTAGAAAGAAAATGGAAAGGAAGTGATGTCACAAGGTTTCAACCTGCAACGGAGAAACATCAACACCTAATAAATGACTCATATCAGAGGCCCGTTTAGATTCAGGCAGGCCACCTCCTGTTATAAAGTATAGAAACACTAGATGAGATTAAAACGACTGACGAAAAATGTGATGTCAGCTATATTTTACTCCTTTGACCCATTTTGAGACTTATAACAGTATAAAAAGGGCTTACCATTAGTCAAAAATACAAAAGGTATCTTCAAAGCACCTGCAAAACAAACCTCAAGCTCATCAAAAGCAGGGCACAACTATACACAAAACTAGAAAACTAGATTCATAAACTGTATAGTTAATCTAAAACTTAACCAGTACTTGGCCTAGAGTTAATCTATAACATAAATTGTTCACAATCTAAAATTTCGGAATAAGAGATTCTTATGTACTAATATATACCAGGAGAAATTCGTTTTTCATAAACCAGAATTTCGTAGTCAATTAAATATGCCTCTTTCAAAGCAAAAATACCAGCTTCGTTGATTCAATCACGAAAGAGAGCTTTTAAAAGGAATAAACCAAGAAAAAGAAGTACATACCGGAATCATCGTAGAGTCTCCGGAGCGCGCCAGGAGAGCCACCTACGGGGGAAGAACCAAGAAGAATAACGCCATCGATATCGAATGCAATACCAAAAGAAGAGCTGTGTTTTTTTTCTTTCCAGAATCAGAAGTAGAGAGGCAAAAGCGAGCAAACGAAGAAACGCAGCAGCGAGGAGAGGAATACTCACCGATCAGGTTCCGGTGAGAGGTTACAGAAGAAACGAGACGGTGATCGGAGACTAAAATCTCGCCGCCGCAGCGACTTTCTCGCTAAGATTCGAAGATGATTCATTTTTACTTAAAACAAATCTAGAAGCCGATGAGAAGAGTACATAACACATTTATTCATATAAACTTATATCTTTTACAACTTCGACCTAAAATTTCCAATAGTTACAATTTCACCCCATAACCATAGAAATGTCTTTTTACAAAGATTTACACCAAAAAAGAAAAAGAAAAAAACCAGAAATCAACATACAGGAAGATCTATTTAGTATTTACAATAGAAATTTTACAATCCGAAATCATGTTGTCATGAGATTGGGGTTGTTTCGGATCCATGTCGAGCCGATCGAGCTTGCCCAATTGAGAAGATTGCGAGCTATGATAATCTTGATTCGGCCTCTCTTGGGAGGAGGAGTGGTTTTAGGAGATCAAAGCTCCATGGGTGCGAAAAAAGCTAACATCTTTGTGAAGATTAAATATTCGGAATTATAGTTTCATTTTTTAAGAAACTAATATTGCTATATCGATTATATATATATAAAATTACATGCAGAAGCTGTAATTGCGAATGTCTCTGCACAGTGGACATTTATAATACATCATTGCTTCTTCTTCTACACTCTCACCATACCATACCTATGATTCAAATAAAAAACACATAATACAAATACATAATCTCATAAAACAAAGAATTAATTCAACAAATTTGAAATACAAAATGAACATGTTAACTAAACATTTATGATAAAATTTATTGGAACATGACTTGTTTTTCTTCATCACTTTACACGATGCAGAAAAGTCCATCGTCTCTTGTCCACACGGCAAAAAATTAAACTTTTGATTAAGAAAAATCTCAAAATAATAGATGCTAAAGGTGAGTAAGAAAAACTATATCAAACCCCATAGCTAATATGTGTTTTTTTTTGTCAACATTAGACCACAATAAGTCGGCCATTAACTAATATGTGTATTTATATGGTGTTTATTTAGAGTTTTGGTTTTCAATACATTTAATTATAAATGTTAATATTAATTATAAATACATATTTCAATTATCTATAAGGTAATTTTGTTTATCTTCCCATATTCTTCGTTTTCAGGTTGCTCATCCAATACATGACCAGAGATTCTATTTGACACGGTATCATATAAAAAAGTCGAAAGAAGAATATGGTATGACAAATTTTACTAATAACATATCACTTTTGCCACTTTTTACATTATCTTCACAGTTCTGGTCTTATATCTATGGAGCTGTATTGTATAGGCATTGAACCATGGACCTTTAAACAGAAGCTGCTTGGGGATGCTGTTTTAAAATTTGTAATTTTAGTTTATGATACAGTGGCTTTGAGCAATTTGGTTTTTAGCTTCTCAGCAAAAGGTTCGTCAATTGATCATTGTAATTCTCTTGTTTCTTGTAGTCTTGTACAAAGGTGGCGTTTGACTTTGTCTCACCTGAGAATGTCAGTGAGTGTTTAGGCATACCAAACCACTCTGCAAAAGAAAAGAAGTTAGAGGTATTTTGTTGTCTCAATTTCTGCTTGTTTTGAGCAAAGTCACTAATCTCTATTAATGTTCTTTGTTGTTTCTTGTGTGTACGCGTGAATAGATAAACAAGTTGATAATATATGCAGTCGATACGACTCTCAAAGACTTAAGTACAAGAAAAAAGGAGTGAAATTACTTCTCTTTTAGCACAATATCATTATAGTTTGTTTTTGTAAAAGCTTGAGGTTTTTTTCTTCTTCTCTTTTGTGTTGGTTCAGGTCTCCAAAAGTCAAAGAGGAGAAGAAATATAAGGGATGGAAGAATGTGAAGGGTAGAATCAACGCAATCAATGATGCCCTCAAAGACTTACCTCCAAGTGAAAAGTGAGTCTTTTTTACTTATCTTCCCGGCCACTTCCTAAAGAAACATATGTAAACTGGTTTTCTTTTTGGTCTAAGCTGAGTTGTTGTGGTGGTGAGAAATGCAATCAAATGGGTAATTCTTCTTACTAATGTCGTGGCTGTAATAGGCTCCTCATACTAAGGTCTAATTTGTGTTTTCTAGGCAGTTGTTCGTGATTTGAAATGTGAAACATAGCAATGTGGTTGATTTATTCGTGGTTTAACTTTGTAGGCAAAAGGGTTGTTATTGGATTCAACAATTCATGAAGAGTTTTCAAGTCGAACCAGTATCCAAAGACATCCTTCATCCATAAATTCGATCTACGGAGGCAAACTTGTAAAAAATCAATTGATAACTCTAAGGATGGTAGTTACTTACATTAGCTAGTTATAATTAGTTTAAAATTTGTGATATGTATATTGGATGGGATGTGAACTTATGTTATGAATATTATGTTGAATGACTATGTATATTGAGTTTATATTACGCAAACATGAACCTATAATATAATAATAGATAGCTTTCTTTAAATACGTATAACAACAAAAAAATGCTATAACAAAATATATTAAAGCAATAGAGAATTATTATTGTAGAATGTCTATGATAGCACTCAATACAAATTATCATCATTTTCACGAAATTTGGAGGTTCAAAAATTGTTATGGTATCTTAACTTATCGTAGCATATAAAAAAATGCTATCGTATAAGTAGAACTTACCATATCTACTGATGACATAATATTAGTAAATTCGCTATTATTTTTTCATGTAGTTCATGTATAAACATAAAAAGAAAGATTATTTTTTCAAATGGTAAAAGGAAGCACAAACGGTAATGATTATACAATGAATATGCACGAAAAACTTAGCAAATTTATTGAAAACAGGGCAACAAAGTAAAGAAAACTGTAACCGAACATGCTGTTCTTTAATTAGGTTGTAACATCTTTAGGATCTTGTCCATGACTATCATGCTCGAAATTTCTGTATTTGTAAAGCCAAGAGCAGACGAGAAAATAGCCAAGATTTAAGACTCCTCCAATGACTAAAACCCAGTAAACATTGTCAACTCTTCCATGGTTTATGTCATCTGGTAACCATTTGGTGGTCCTCTGTATCAGATCAATCAAAGCTGTGCTCAAATAGAAAGAAATTCCTACTACTAGTGAGGTCAACGAAGTAGCAGTGTTCCTCAAAGACTCTGGAAATTCTCCGTAGAATAATTCAATATTCGCTGGTAAATGGAAGGCTTCGCCTATTCCTACTATAACAAGAGGAGGAAACAGCCATAGCACTGACATAAGATGCCCATTTTCAACTGATTTTAGCCTTTTTGCTTCCACCAATGCAGAGACTGCCATGCTTAGGATGGATAGAACTTGGCCTATACAGACTTTTTCAAGCGGGGTAAGTGGTTTATGGGCTAGCTTCTGGTACATTGGATAGACAAACCAGCTGTTCATTATGATAACTATGCATCCAGAGATAATCATTATGACTTGTACTGACCCGGCCGGGACTACAAAGTGAGGGCCAAGCCCACGGTCCGTTACTAGAGCTTGGAGTACAACCAAGCTTGTTAGCATGATTATGGGAGTACTAACAAAGATGATAGATAGCCACAGAGGAATAAGTCGGACAATGGCTTTGAAGTCTTCTACTTCTTGTACTGAGCAAAGCCTCCAGATGTTATTAATTGAGTCGTCTTTCGGATTTAACTCCTCATCGGTCTTCAATGCTGCACGGTTCAAAAACCTGCACGTATAAAGCTTTTACAATTTAGGTTTTCAATGTTAAGAACATACAACTTTTTATTCTCACCTGAAGTTCGTGGAGGGCATTCCAACAGAAGTCTTAGCATCTTTTCTAAGCTCCCAGTGATAATCTTCTTTTTTGGAAGAAATCACAGCCTTTCTTTTTAGTATAGCAGCGACAAAAACACGGATTAAGCTTGTGAAGGGACTTCCTATTGGTTTTTCATGCTTGTAGAATCTCTTTCCACAGATGAAAACAATGAAGCTGATAAAATTAGCAGCTAAGCAAAGACCAAAACCGAGTTTCCAGCTAGTATTGTCCTGTGTATATACAATTGCTGTGGCGCTAATAATTGCACCTGTATTTAGCGTGACAAAGTACCAATTGAAGAATTTTTCTTTATCTTTAGGTTTCTCATATTGGTCTGCTCCTGCAGATGCCAAAGCCACTCGTGACCCAGCACTTCCAATGGTCACTAAAGCTAAGGCAGAATACAAGACCGCAAGCTGTAGTTTTGATGGCGATTGACATAAGATTGACCCAGTTTCACAAAGTTGAGGTCTCAAGTTGTCGAAAAATGCGATTAGAGTCAAGAGAACGATACCCTAAAACACACGTTTGTAAACTTGTTAGCATTGTGTACAAGAACATAAAAGAGAACTGATGAAACAGAATGAGTGTTGGACTTACAAGTAGAGATATAAAAGCAGAGGTAAAGATTACTGCAATATTTCCGATGAAAGAATTAATCAGCTAAAATGGCTGCAGCAACAGGCAACATGCTGAGACAACCATTAACAATATTTGAAATCTGAACAGCTGCAATACTCCTGATGTTGAATTCTTTGATTAAGAAGACGATCAAGTTCATTACCCATCCAAAAGAAGTTATGGACAAACCCAACAATGTAACTGCGTCACATACAACCCCAAAAATCATCAATATTAATTTGTCAATCTTTTGGCTTTAAAAAATGGACAACAATAGAAAAAACTAACCTATCATGAACGGAAAAGTAATCCAGCCTCCGTGCTTGCGATTTGGATCGCCAGAGCTCTGAGATTCTGAGACTAAACCAGCCATGAGAGGGAGAAAAGGAAGCAGAGGAGTTACTTGCGTTGTGTGTGATTATGCTTTCAGATAAAATGCTTTGAACACCATATGTAAGCAAGTAGAGAATAAATTATGTTGTGTAATGATTTTTTAATGACCTTGTTTGGTCCAATGATATGTATACCTCACCTAATTTCAAAAACTTTTCAGATATATATATACACATATTGTCGTTTTCCAAAATCACGTTGAACAATATGAATAGTAAGTAAATAAAAACTATTTTGCCGAGTCTTCAACTTCCACGCTATCCACGCTAAGTAAGTATGTTATATATAGGTTATTGTGGATTTAACTGATGACAAAAAAAAAGTATAAACTCAAAATAACCCTTTACATATTTCATTTCATTGATTAGATTATAGAAGCATATTAATTATTTTAATTTGATTAATCTCTTAATCAAAAGATTCTTATGAGGTCTTCTTATAGAAGTTTTAGTGTATGTTAGTTTGCCTCCTTTACAAGCTTGATCCTACATTCTTCTAAATAAAGTAATTAATCATTTTCCGCACGATGATATCTTTATTTAATTAATAGCAAATTTCCAAAGTTTCGGTTTTTTTTTGGAATAAATTACAAAGAAAATATACAAACCATATAATAGATCTATTTCTCTTCTTTCGAAAATAAGTAAAAGAAAAATAATAATAAAAATCTTCTGAATTTCCTACCTCTTCTTTCTTCTACTACTTTACTTATTTATTTAAAAAATTCGTTCTTTTTTTTCTATATCAAACATGATAACCATTTGATAAATTGTTTTCTACAGTTTCATCTCTCTTCATCATATTTTTAGGTGAAAAAAAAATTTAGTTTTAAGTTTTAAACATATTAGTGACTTCAACTTATATAGTAATTATGCGATAACAATTATATAGTTATCTCAATAATGTAACAGTTTATGCTTCATATATTCGTCAATGCACCAGTTTCAATTTTATTAGAAGCGACGCAGAAATACATGGTACTTTCACTCTTTGTCCTTCTGTTAATTAGGTTAAGAGTCAAGAGTGTCAACTAAAGTCACATTTTAAATCAAATCGATCTAAATTATTCACAGAATCAGGGTGGTTATATCACGGTTAAGCGTTAACCAAAACATAAATTTTTTGGGTATTTTATGTTTACGTTAGGTTTAACGGACATCTGGACATCATAATTGAACACGTGTACAAATTAGGAGTTGGAAAGGTCGGTGGCGTTTTCTATTTTTTAAAATTTGAATTTTTTTGTATAAAACTGGAATTGGAAAGCAATTGGAAGAGAAAATCCGTTAGGAGAAGAGCGTCTACTATAAATCCCTCTCTATATCTCTGTAAACCCCAAAATTTTATTTTCGAAAAATGTCTGCAAAAGTTAAGTGATACAAGTTCTTATGAGGCGGTGTTGTTTTTTAGGTCACCGGAGATCATGATTTACAAAGGGCGTTCTCTCGGTTTGGCTAGGTTGATCGATTCTAAGGTTAGTTATGCGTGTACAAGAGAAGAATGGATTCCCAAATTTTGGATTCAGTCGAGTCAATTCTGATGATCTATTTCCAATTTGTGTTTCTCTGTTATTTGATTCGATCATTTCCAATTTGTCGCAATTTTACGTTAATCTTCCTAGGTTTATGGGTCGGAAGGTCGATCGATTTATTATTTCATAGCTTTTGCAATACCTTCTATGTTTGTTTTCGCTGATTTGTAGATTTTTTTCTGACAATTTATCAGTGATCGCGAGACTAGAAGATCATGAGGATTTGGTTTTGCGAGCTTAAGGGACGAAAAAATCATGAGGAATGCTATGGAAGAGATGCTTTCTTAATTTCTATATGAATTGTTTTCTTTCTTCTTTCCTTGCTTACTTGTTTCTTTTTACTTGATGGGAGAGGGTGGCCAGGCCTTTGTCCTTTGTCCCACAAAGTTTAAAAGATTTTAATTCTTGTTTATCTCTGTGGAAGTGTGTCCACTAAGGTAAAGTTAAAGATCAAGGAGTTATTGACAAAACTTGAGAAAGAAAGGTAGGCTATGTCGCAGGGATAAATATCTGGTTTTCCATGTTCTGTGAATAATTGTTTACAAGATACGATATAAATGGAAGCGTGCTGATTTTTTTTGTCCTCATCTTAGAAAAGGCAGATTAAACACTTTAAAAGAGTTCAAAGGAAGTTTGAACAATATATCCCAAGATGATAGGAGCAGATCTCATCAATATGTGAAGTTGGTAAGTTTGAGGAGCTACATTGCTAATTGATGAAAGACTAAGCTGATTATCTGAAAAAATTATTTCATTATCTGAAAGACTAAACTTTTATTGGTTATCATATAATCCTTTTTCATTAGCTTAGTGGGTTCAAAAGTGATGATCATCTGCTATTGCTTGGCAGACACTTATTCCATGTTTGAGGAGTGGTGGACAAGGAGAGGTTCTATCTGTGATATGAAAAACTTAAGCCAACAAAACACTTAGAAAACCACTGTTAATAAGATGAAAACCCTTACTTACTTCCACCAATTAAATACCATGCAGAGAATAAAGAGAAGAGAACGATATATGTACATGAAAGGTTGTGTTCATTGCAAATTGATGAAGACAAAGTTGTTCATCTGATAAGGTGTTCTTTCTGTACCCTTTGGTTTTGTCATTTTCCACTCTTAATATCAGTACTCTTGGGTAACACATAGTTTTCTTTCACCAAGCAAGTGTGAGCAAACTATTGACGTGTGATTCTGCTTGGAATACACTAATTCCAAGTTTGAGGAGTGGTGGACCAGAAAACCGAGGAGACAACAAAGATCTGAACACAAGAGGTTCTGTACATTGCAAATTGATAAGAGACAAAACTAATAATCCCAAAAGGTGTTATTTCTATTCCCCTGTGGTTTTGTCATCTCTCACTGTTAAGATCAGTAGTGTTGGGTAGCCAAAGAAAAGCTTTGTATGTGATATGTGCAACTTAGAAAGCCAACAAAACTGTTATGGAAGTACTGTTAATACGATGGCGACACTTACTCACTTCCACCTGTTAAATATAACATGTAGAAAAAACAAAGAAGACAATGACATCTAAACACGGGAGATTCTGTATAGAGCTTGTTGAATTGGAAGATTCGCTGAAGAAAAAAAGGTAAGTTAGCCTTACATAAGTTATATATTCTCTTGTTATATGGTAAATCTGAATTATATGTTAAGAGTTTTGTTATAACTAGTTTCTCAAAACTAATTTATATGTTTAAAATTTTCTGTTAAGATTTTTGTCATAACTAATTTCTCAAAAGATTTCAGGATTGGGACGTACCATAGACCTATATATTAGAAATTTGTAGCGAAAGGTAACATATACTTTGGACATACAACATAAATGATCTAGGCCATCACAAAAGATCTTGCCACATATATATCAAGTCAGTACTTTTGCGTCCATATCGTGAATAACTTATGCTATTAACAATTGAGATTTTCATACCAATCTAAACTTATATTCTTTCTCATCTTAGATCCAAACTCTAATGGTGATTGTGTGAATTTTAAGAAGAAGACTTGTATGCAAGAAAAGAATGAAACTCCCATTATTTGGATAGTAAATTACACTAGAACTCGGTATGAAATTGACAGGTTGTTTGAACTCGCTAGTCAATTACACCGTTAGAACTCAGTTAGATGAGTTTTGGTAATTGATCTTCCCTGGTAACTTGACAGGTTGATGATCTCGTTTGTTTCTGTTTGAGTATTTTAGTTTGCAGGTTTTGTTTTGAGTACTAGTAAAGAGAAGACACCGGAGAATTATGAGTTCCAAAGGTGTAACCGGTATGTCTCACCAGACCACCGGAAAAACTTATATCTTTGAGGTATTACAAACACTCACACTCACCCCTCACGTTTCTCACCATATACAAGTTTATCCCACAGATGGTTTAGCAATTGCAAAGAAGATCGCACCGCCACACAAAACGCTCACACTCACCACCCGTAAGAAACATAAGTTACTCGCTTGCTTGTATTTCTTTCAAATCAACTTTTATTTTAGTTCTTACACCTTAATAACTTGTTGCGTCTTCCCCTATTGCAGAAGTTTCTCAACGTTTCCCGCAGTTACGTACCTTTCACTCTGGCTTTATGCTTAAATCCATCAAGTCTCCAAGTCCAAATTTCAACGACGACAATACATACTACTTGTAAGCTTTTTATCTTCAAAAGTATTTGTATTACATATAAATTATCCATTTATCCAATTTCTATGGTGTCGGTATTTGTAAGTCCTCTCGTCATACATTTTTGTGTCCACATATGTAGGTATTATAGTGATTCAATAGAGAAGATGGGGTCTTGATTTCAATTTGTAGAGCTGTCCTCTAGTTTAATAGTTCTCCCAGGTATGTCCTTAGCCCCTTTTTCCTTCGGTTTGATTATTTTGAATCTTCTCTTTGATTATTTAATTTTTGCTTGCTTAACATGTTTCCGTACTTTCTTCTTTACATCTATGACACCCTTCTTTGTTTGATTACATGTTTAACTTGTTTTACATACTTCTTTCTGCTTTTTTTTGTTTCATTGATTTCTCACCTTCTTTCATTAGTGTATTTTACTGATATGCTTGACTTTTTTTACTGATTTATTGCTTCTTTTTCATTGTCTGATAAGATGCTTAACATGTGTTATATGCCAGCCCTGTTTGAATTTGAAAGATGTTGCTGTGAGGCGAATGACATAGAGATCAGGTAAAACTCGTTGAGAATCGACCAAAACCTAGCAGACTCTTGTGTTTAGATAAAGAATTTTGGGCTAAGTAAGCAAAAGAACACAAAGTCCCATCGCCAGAGTTCAATGCCGACAAAATGATGCTTCAGATTGGATTCAGTCCTCTCCCTCCGTATACTTAGTCATATGGGGATGGTTGGTTGAATGACTCAGTAATGCGGAGGGATGGTTAGAAACGATTTGTTCGTGTATGGGCAAAAAATCCGAGTTGGAGTGTTTCAAATAGCATTAGAGCATATTTGATCCTAGGATAGATAAGGTGCTAAGAGTTAAGATCAACTTTTCTCTAACTACTTTCTTGCATGCTTAGCTTGCTTTCTTAGTTTCATGCTTATTTCATTGCTTGGTTTGCTTGCTTGTTTCTTAGCTATTTGCTTACATGCTTAATTTTTTTTTTTTTTTGTTTCTTTAATCTTTGCTTGGTCCATTCAATGCTTACTTGTTTGCTTGCTTGATCGCTTTTTGCTTCTATAATTCCTTGTTTCCTTCTATAATTATTTGATTATTTGATTTTGCTTAACAATTGATTTATTACATAACAATTAACATGTTTCCGTGTTTTTTCTTTACATTTATGATATCCTTCTTTGATTGCTCTTTGACAAGCTTCTTTCTGCACTTTTTGGCTTCATCGATTTCTCACTTCCTTCATTACTGTATTTTACTCACATGTTTGACTTTTTAACCGATTTTATTGCTTCCTTCATTGCCTGATTAGATGCTTAACAGGTGTTACATGTTACATCTTTTAATAATCTTTTCTAAAAACTTAAATTTTATTTCATAGTAACCGTTTCACTCGGAAAAATTAATATGGGAGAGGGTGGCCAGGCCTTTGTCCGGTTTGAAGTAAAAGGATATTGCGGTGAAGTGAGTAACTTAGAGCTCGAGTAAAACTCGTTGAGAATCAACCAAAACCTAGCAAACCCTTGTGTTTTGATCAAAGATTTGAACTAAGTAAGCGAAAGACCACAAATTCCCACTGCCAGAGATCAATGCCGATTAAATGATTCCTTAGACTGGATTCAGTCCTCTCCCTCTATATATTTAGTCATGTGGGGGTGATTGGTTGAATGACTGAGTAATGCGGAGGAGTGGTTAGGAATGCTTTGGTCTTAAGTTGGAGTGTTTTAGTATTAGAGCATATTCGATCCTAGGACATATAAGGTGCTAAGTGTTAAGATCAACTTGAACCAGATGCGTGGACAAGTAGTTCATGGAGTGAAGTTTAAAAGCATAAGGTGTGGAAAGATCAAACCAAAGACATGCCGGAGTCACAATTAAATCTACAGGTCAAGATAGAGGTTCAGCTAAATATGGTAGATTTGGATAACTAGGAATAGGTTGTAAGGGTTCAAGCGAATAAAGGTCGATCTCAAAGGGTATTGCAGTGTGCGAGTGGTTCAGGGATCATGAAGAGTGGTTCAGGGATCATGAAGAACCTGCTGAGATTCGATGGAGACCCGAAGTAAACCCTTGTATTTGAATCAAGGATTTGGACTAAGTAAGTGAAAGACCACGATTTCCCATCATCGAAGATTATGGCCGATCAAATGAAGTCCAATCCTCTCTCTATATATTTAGTCATGTGGGGATAGTTGGTTGAATGATTGAGTACTGCGGAGGGGTGGTTAAAAACGCTTCACTCGTGGGTGGGTAAAAAAATCAAGGTTGGGGTCAAATATCAAAGCATGTTTGATCCTAAAACAAATAAGGTACTAAGTGTTCAAATAAGCTTGAATTCAGATTCGAGGATGAATCCAATACAAGGGGGAACTTTCTAACATCATTGATCATCAAAAGAATTGATGTTTCCAGATTAGTGGAGGGGTGGGGAGGTGAGCTGAATTGATTTGTGATGCTTGACATAACCAGCTAAACCTGCCGGCCACTCGGCCCCATCAGCTGGCTGGAAGCTTAGCTGAGAAAGACAAGCTCCCATGTCGGGAGTGAGCTACCTAGATCAGCTCGGGTCGGCTGTCTAGGTGAGGGGACCAAATGAGTACCAACTCTTTGACCATTGTAAGTAGAGATCCTTGAATCATTTGGAGCACACAACAAAACACAGAAAAACATATTAGAGCCACTCGAGAAATATCTTGATGGAAGATCAAGTGAAAATGTACAATGCATGGGAAAGATCGAACCAAAAACTGGCGAAAGTCACGGTTAAGTGTAAGGTTCAAGACTGAATGTCTGGTTAAGGATATGGTAGGGATAATTCAATAATCAGTTTAAGGGTCGGGATAGAGAATGGTTGAATTTGAAGGGTATAGCGGTGAAGCAAATGGCTCAAAGATCAAAAAGAATCCGCTAAGACTCAACCACGACCCAAAGCAAACTCTTGTGTTTGGATTAAGGATTTCGACTAAGTAAGAAAAATATCACGAATTCTCATCGCCAGAGATCAAAGCCGGCCAATTGATGCGTAATAATGGAGTTAAATCATCTTTCTCATCTACTTAATTATGTGGAGATGATTAATTTAATGACTAGATAATACGGAGTGATTAGTAACTAAAAACACTTGACTCGAATGGGCAAAAATCTGAATTGGAGTGTTTTAGATACCCCTTCTTTGTTTGATTCTATGCTTAATTTGTTTTACATTTTTTTTTTTTTGTTGAAATGTCAAATTTATTGATCAACAAAAAATGTTAATGTATAAGTGGGAGCAAAACAGGAATAGATAAAAGACATCCCGAAATAAACGAATAAAGAATTAAGGAGTTTGAAGCTCAAACAATCTCCTTTCAAAACGATGAGGATTTTTGTAGTTCAAAGACGAAATTCTACTCTGGATAACTTTTTCGATCACACGAGATAGTGTATCTGCGTATTTGGAAGCTCTTTGATGAATCCAGAAATTTTGCTCTCTCCAAATATAGTAAACAGAAGATTGGAAAGTGAGCTTAGCCAAAATCAATAAAGCTGAAAGGACAAGCAAAGAAAAGATGACCTTTGCATTCATCTCTCTCACCACATAAAACACAAGACTGAAATTTTCCCTGGAGACGCATCATAGTACCAGTAGATAACTTGTCCTTAATTGAAAACCAAGATATAAAGAAGAACCGAGGAACATTTTGGGAAAACCAAATAAGCTTGTACCAAAGAACTTTATTACGAGCAGTGCGGATCAGATCCCAGCAGTGACAGAAGAGAAAAAATTACAGTATTCCGAGTCAGAATACTTACGAAGAACAATGTCATCACCTTCATTATAATTTGGGACACGCTCAGCTCTAAGAAGATTGATGGTCTCCGGAAAGCGTCTCAAACTGGAAGCACAAAAGGACCAGTCTGGATTCAAAACATCATTCATGAAGAGATTTGGAAAAGTTGTTTATTCAATAGATAGTTAAGGTATTTATACATATTGTGTTTAACCTAAAACCCAAAAGATATCTAAAGAGATATACAAATATATAAAATATAATTATAAGGAAATATATTCTTATTTCCTCTCGAATACCCCCCTCAAATTGGCGGTGATATGTCTTGAATCCCCAACTTGGACAATAAGTATTTGAAAGAAGGAGTTGACAAAGCCTTGGTAAGTAAGTCCGCCGGCTGTTCTTGCGTCTTTAGATGTGTCGTGGTTATGAGCTTATCAACAAGAGCGTCTCGAACAAAATGGCAATCACGTTCAATATGTTTCGTTCGTTCGTGGAAAACAGGGTTGGCAGCGATATGGAGAGCCGACTTACTATCACAGTAGAGCTGCATTGGTTGGTCATGATTCACACCAAATGTGAGAAGTAACTCTTTCAGCCACTTTAGTTCACGGACAGCATAGGCCATAGACCTATATTCGGCTTCAGCTGATGACATAGAGACAGTGTCTTGTTTCTTTGTCTTCCAAGACACAGGTGAGTTACCAAGTAAAACAATGTAGGCACTTAAAGATCGGCGGGTAAGTGGGCAAGCAGCCCAATCGGCATCACAAAAAGCTGTAAGTTGAAGGTTTGTATCAGCACGAAGCAAGATACCTTGAGCTGGAGTTCCTTTGATGTATCGGACAACACGTAAGCAAGCTTGCCAATGAGCTTCCTGAGGTTTAGTCATGAATTGAGAAAGTACATGAACTGCATAAGACAATTCGGGCCGCGTGAAAACAGTCGTTCAAGTATGCTTTAAAACGTGTCAAAGTAGGTAGATCATTACACGCCACAATGAAATCGTCAACATAAATCAAGATGTGTAACACGACATCACCTTTGAGGTAAGAAAAGTGTGAAGTGTCGGCTTTGCTCTGTGTGAAACCATATTTTTTCAATGCTGTGCTTAGTTTCGAGAACCAACACCTTGGAGCTTGCTTTAAACCGTAGATAGCCTTCTTAAGGAGACAAACTTTATTAGGATCTTTGTTCTCAAAACCTGGAGGGAACTTCATGTAAACTTCTTCCTCCAAGTCTCCATGCAAGAAAGCATTGTGGACATCCATTTGATGGACTTCCCATTGCTTCGCTGCAGCGACGTCAAGCAAAATACGAATGCTGGATGGTTTTGCAACTGGAGCAAACGTATCATAGTAGTCGACTCCTTCTGTTTGTTTGTTCCCTAGAGCCACCAGACGAGATTTATGTCGAGCAAGAGAGCCATCAAAGTTATACTTCAATTTATAGACCCATTTACTACCAATCGCTTTCTTGCCTGGAGGAAGATCAGCCTCAGTCCATGTCTCATTCAACACAAGAGACGAATGTTCGTCGGTCATGGAATTTTTCCATACATCATCTGTCATAGCTTCTTTATAGGAACGTGGTTCATATGCCGAAGTAACAGCTGCCAAAAATGCTTTGTGACCGGGTGAGTAATTAGCATCAGAGATATAATCTGAAATGGGATACAATGTGTTACCTGGAACCGTTGTTTGAGGACCGAGATCAGAGAGAGATGAAGTGAGAGAGGGTGCAGTTTTCTGCTTAACAGAATTGACAACATAGTCTTTGAGAAAAACTGAGGGATGTCGTTGTCGTTGTCCTCGTCCCAAAGTAACAGGAGCAACATCAGAAGCAGGTGCTTCATCCGTGACCAATGGAGAATGAGGGACCGAGTCAGATATAATAGGAGAGTGTGGTGTAACTGTATTGTTATCCACAGTTGCGTCCAAAACTGGTGTGATGTCTGGTACAATAGCAGTTTGCAACGGAGGGACCTCAACATTTAAAGGTAGTTGGCAATCGTCATAGATAAAGTCAGGGGAAGGAGGAGTCGTATTGTTTACAGGTGTGGATAAACCAGGAAGCTCATCTTCGAGAAACACCACATCTCGACTATAAAAGAATTGGTCTTTCTCAATGTCGTACAATTTCCAAGCTTTCTTGCCAAATGGGTAACCGACAAAAATGCATTTACGGCTTCTTGGACTGAATTTATCTTTGTTCCTCGGACGTGTATGAGCATAACAGAGACATCCAAAGACGCGAAGCATATCGTAAGATGGTGGAGATTTATGTAGGAGCTCATAAAGAGTTTTACCATGTAAAAGAGGCGTTGGAGTTCTATTGATTAAGAACGCAGCGGTAAGAATACTTTCTCCCCAAAAACGTGTGGGAAGATTAGCTTGGAAGAGACATGCACGAGCAACATTCAAAATATGTCGATGCTTGCGTTCGACATGTCCATTTTGTTGGGGTGTGTCGACACAAGAGATTTGATGTAGTATACCATTGGCACTAAAGTACTGCGACAAAACTGTGAATTCCAACCCATTGTCCGAACGAACACATTTCACAGTATGTTCAAACTGGCGTTCCGCCATTGCACAAAAATTTTGGAGTAAGCCTGAAACTTCCGATTTTGCTTTCATCAAGAATACCCACACTGCTCTAGAAAAATCATCAACAATTGTTAAGAAATAAGTAGCTCCAGACGAAGAAACAGTACGGTAAGGGCCCTAAACATCGCAATGAATCAAAGCAAAAGGAATAGTAGCTTTATTTGAACTTTCATGAAAAACATCACGAGTTTGTTTTGCCCGATAACAAATGTCACAACGTTTGGCGTGTTCAGAATCCACAACCACATTATTAAAGAATGGTAAAGAAGCTAAAAAGTTTAGTAGATAGATGACCAAGACGACGATGCCACAAAGCAGTAGGAGACAACTTCACATCCGTGACAGCATTGGCACGAGCCGTAGTCATTCCTGTGAAGTAGTACACCCCCTCTCTCTCTTCACCGGCTCCAATCAGGGTCTTCGTAAAACGGTCATGTAAGACACAAAGAGTATCAGTAAATATAGCGATACACCCGGTTTGTTTTACCAGCTTGTTAACCGAAACCAAAGTAGTATTAAAACTCGGAATATAAAGCATATCACACAAGCTTTTGCCATTCAAATCAATGGTCCCGATATGTGTGGCTCGTGATAAACGACCATCCGGAAACGCAACATCGGAGCCATGAACAGGGCGAAGATTTCTTAAAAGAGTTTTGTCACCCGTCATGTGGTGAGAAGCTCATGTATCAAGAATAAGATCAGTTAATTTTGCTTTACCAGACACACGATCTGCAGGTTGTTGTGGTTGTTGATTCTGAAGCATAGTGAGAAGAGCCGCAACTTGGTCATTTGTTGGCAGAGATGGGAAAGGCGTTGGCGTGTTGGTCAGGGCACGAGAAGCGTTAGCACGACCTCGTCCATGTGAACCAGAGTTGTTGCGACCACCTCTACCACGTTGCGAACCAGAACCACGAGAAGAGGACTGAGACTGTTGTTCTAAAAACCAATCGGGATATCCGTGAAGGAGAAAGCATTCAGAGACATCATGATTTCGGCGATTGCAATGAGTACATAATCTAGAAGTGTCACGAGCCCGATTAGTGTTAACAGCAGCAGCAATCGGATTGGGATTTGATGGCTGACTTTGCACAGAGAAGCCGATAACATCAGGAGCAGTTTCATTGGAGCGAATAGATAGTTGGTGTTGTTCTTCACGTACAATGCGAGAGTAAACAGAGTTCAGGTCTGGAAACGGTTCTTCATTGATTATCTGAGAGCGAAGAGACCCAAAACACGAGTCATCAAGCCCAAACAAGAACTTGTGTACACGAGCATCTTCCTTTTCTTTTTCAATAGTAGCAGCAGCGGAACATATACACGGAGAAGAGGTCTGAAGATTCTGAATCTCTTCCCAGAGCTTGGAGAGTCGGCCATAATATTCAAGGACAGATTGTCCATTTTGTTTGCAATTGGTCACGTTATCCTGTAGAAGGTGACATCGAACTCCACTTTTAACAGAAAAACGGACCTTGATTGCTTCCCAGAGTTTGTAGGCATCACCTACATGAGTTACAGTTGATCGAATTTTTGGATCAATCGAAGTTCGGATCCAGCCAACGATCATAGAATTGGCTGTGGTCCATCGGGTAAGATCAGGATCTGCAATAGGTTTTTGTATTGAACCGTCAATAAAACCAATTTTCTGTTTGGCTTGAAGAGAATTGGAGAGCTCCGTTGCCCATTCAGAGTAGTTATCTTCTCGGAGAAGAACCGAAGTGATCAAAGAGCCAGGGTTATCAGAGGGGTAAAGGGTGAAGGGTGAAACTTGTGTTTTGGTAGAAGTAGAGGGATTAGCCATGGTAGAAGTATAAGAAGTACTCTGTTTTTGAGATACAAAACAGAGCAAGAAAAGGTAGAAGAAGACAAGTCTTCAAGAGAGAATTTCATAAAACGACGGCCATAAAATTAGGTTTAGCTTTTGGTGGTTCTGATACCATGAAGAGATTTGGAAAAGTTGTTTATTCAATAGATAGTTAAGGTATTTATACATATTGTGTTTAACCTAAAACCCAAAAGATATCTAAAGAGATATACAAATATATAAAATATAATTATAAGGAAATATATTCCTATTTCCTCTCGAATAATTCACAACCTTTGCAGCGTGTGGTAAGCCTAGATACCGAGTGCCACAAACTTCCATTATATCAAAAAGATTACCAGCATAACGCCAGTTATCAAACCAAAAAAATGAGTTATGACCAGATTTGATTTCAATTTTGAAGAAATGACATCCAAGATCCTTTAAATGCAATCGAAGAATCCTTAAAGGACTTATATCGCAGAAGGTAATGGTGAGTCTAGGCAACCCAAAGAGAATTAGAGCCAAAAACAATTCTCCAAATCAAATGATAATTGAAAATCCGAGAGGTGATGCAAAGAGATCGAACACCTAAACCACCTTTATCCTTTGGAGAACATATATCATCCCAGCTAACTTTTGCCTTAGAAAAGTGGAACCTGACCAAAGAAAAGCAGAGCAAAGACCTTCACTGGATTTTATACAGCGGCTTGGAAGCTTGAAAACAGAGAGCCAAAAATTGGTCAAGCTTGTAATAACATATTTGATGGATTAATGCAGAGACATGATAGAGAACCAAAGTCTGTCATGACTTTAAGAATACCCTGCAAAAATTGAGGAGAACCATCTGAAAAAATCAGGATATCATTATCAAAGAATGAGAGACGAAGATTTGCAAGAATGATGATATCCAAATTTAGAGGAAGCTGCAGCTTGATTCAACATCATCGAGAGGACATTATTAACGATGACATATTTAGAGGAAGCTGCAGCTAGATACCGAGTGCCACAAACTTCCATTATATCAAAAATGAGTTATGACATAATTACATGATTAACTTGTATTTTATTATTATTTTTATTTTAACGAATAGTATTTTCTAATTTTACATTTCGAGGAAATAATATATAAAATTAAATAAATAAAAATAATTTTAAATCCAAAGCTGTAGTTTTTGATGATTTAAACCGTTTCAATCCGTCTAGACATATTTTTGGACGGTTTAAACTATCAGAATAGTCTAAAATAAAAGCCGTTTCAGTCGTTACAAATTTCATACGATATTTTCATTGCGATATTCTATAACAGATAAAGGATTTCGTCTCAAAATCGTCCCAAATATAGCTTGTCAAGACGGATTTTATACGATATTCGTTGCCTAAAATCAGCCTTTTTTTAAAACTAATTTCTTTTATTTATATGATGAAACTTTAAACAATATTTAAACTGAAATAGAGAAAGTATAATAGTAATATAATTTGGATGTTAGTGAAATAATATTATTTTATATGTAGCATCTTAGATCATGTTTTATTTAAAATCTTTTAGCTATGGGCATAAAAACCGAACCAAATCAAATATAAATATCCTTTTGCTTTGAATCCTGTCAAGCAACTGAACCTTTCTTGGATTTTGGTTCGGTTAACAACTAAGAACCTAAACTAATATAGGAACCAAATAAAACCTATACGAATTAACTAATAAGCTTCATTTGGTACTTTTTGTTGCAAGTAACCACTTGAAACCGAAACAATTGGTTACTTTTGATCATATTTTTGAGTTGTTGGTAATTTTTGGATTGTTTGGTTATATTTGGTTACAAATAATCATCTAAAATTGGATCGATTGAGAACCCAAATTATTTTGGATTTAATTTAGTTTATATTTCAAGTATTTATTTGGAACCGAAACCGAGGACCATTGAACTGAATCGTACCGAATTTTAGTCGGTATTTATATTGGTTACCATATTTTTAAAACCAAAAGAGTCAAAAACTGAAAAAATCAACCCCAATCAAATGCCAAGGTTTTGAATATTTTGAAATTAACCGATTTCCTCATATTTACTGATTTGTTTGGTTAACAGTTGAATAGTTTTTAGAATTATTTATGTGGAATGTCATTTTTTTGCCAAATTTATGATGCGTGCCATCAACATTGTTTCTTTTGTATTTGTAATAAAATCATGGTAAAAAAGACAAGCGTACCCTTGAAACTAGGTCAAAAAAGTGGCGGTCATATGGGTTAGACATTCATAGTGAACATCAATGTGAAAATGTATTTTTTTATGGGGAATTGGAATTACACAAAACAAATAGATGAATGACATGTGGCAAAATTTGTGTATGATGATAGACATATGGATTAAACGTCTATAGTGAACAACAATGTGGAAATAAATGTCCGCCACCTTTTTCATTATATCCACTAAGAGATGTTGCGGCAAGTTCAGTAACTTGCTTTGTTCTTCTTACCATCGTTGGTCTTTCATACATACCACTAATCCTCAATTTATTGCTAATACAAAAGAAAAAACTCTTCATGGCATTGCACACAATTTTCCATTTACAAGTGGCATTCCACAAAATTTTCCTCTAGTTTTTATTTGTAAAGAAATATATTACATATTTATCACAAATAACCGACAAACTTTTTTTTAGAGAAAGACCTCGTTTCTCACATTTTGAACTATGTTTGCGTTCATTGTAAGAGACTGATTCTTACACATGATTTCTTTTTATCTGAGATTTTTATAAATCTAAGCTGATTACTCTATTGAATGGGTTTGAAAACTGAAAGTATCATCTTTTAAATGTAGTTTCATATGTGAAGTGATTAAAGACTAAAATACACTTGTTAAAAGTTGCATACATATAAAAACAGGAGAACGTAGACACTATACAGTTTGATTCAAGACAAAAACAGAAGCAATATGTCAATATATTGATTAGAGACAAAGACAATTCAGAACATGTTGTATCTTAGATCGTAACATTTAATTGAGATCTTGCTTCTGAGCATTATGATTGAGTGTTTCTGTATCTGTAAAACCAAGAGTAAACAAGGAAATAGGCAAAATTAAAGACTCCTCCAATGACTAAAACCCAGTAAACATTGTCGATTCTTCCATGGTTGATGTCATCTGGTAACCATTTGGTGGTCCTCTGGATAAGATCGGTAAGAGCTGTGCTCAGATAGAAAGAGATACCAATCACTAGTGAGGTCAAGGAAGTAGCAGTGTTCCTCAATGACTCAGGAAATTCTCCATAGAATAACTCAATATTCGCCGGAAATTGGAAGGCTTCGCCTATTCCAACTATAACAAGGGGAGGAAATAGCCATGGAACGGACATAAGATGACCATTTTTAACAGCTTTTAGCCTCTTTGCTTCAACCAATGCAGAAACTGCCATGCTTAGGATGGTTAGAACCTGGCCTATGCCGACTTTTTGAAGCGGTGTTAGTGGTTTATGGGCTAGCTTCTGGTACATGGGATAAACAAGCCAGTTGTTCATCATGATAACGATGCATGTCGAGATGAGTATTATGACTTGGAGGGACCCGGCCGGGACTTCAAAGTGAGGGCCAAGCCCACGGTCGGTGACTAAAGCTTGGAGTACAATCAGGCTTGTTTGCATGACCATGGGAGTACTAACTAAGATGATGGATAACCACAAAGGAAGAACTCGGAGAATGGCTTTAAAATCTTCTACTTCCTGCACTGAGCATAGCCTCCAGATGTTATTAACTGAGCCGTATTTCTGATTTAAGTAGTATTCTTCAGTCTTTAATGCTGCACGGTTCAGGAACCTGGTGTTAAACTCTTTCAGTATTGGTTTGGTTTCATGAATCTTTACATCAAAAATTGAGAAATACGTTTACTGCAAACTTTTAATCTTCACCTGAAGCTCTTTGATGGCATTGCAACTAGAAGTCTCTGCCTCTTTTCCAAGCCCGCGGTGATAATCTTCATCTCTGGATGAAATCACAGCTTTCCTTTTTGCTGTAGCAGCAACCACAACGCGGATGAGACTCGTAAAGAGACTTACCATGGTTTTTTCATGCTTATAGAATCTTTTCCCGGAGATGAAAACAATGAAACTGATCAAATTAGAAGTGGCACAGAGACCGAATCCGAGTTTCCAGCTAGCATTGTCCTGAGTATATACAATTGCCGTTGCACCAGTAATAGCTCCAGCATATAATGTGAGAAAGTACCAGTTGAAGAAGCTTCCTTGATCTTTAAGTTTCTCATATTGGTTTGCACCAGCTGATGCAATAGTGAACCGCGTCCCACCTGCTCCGGTTGTCGCTAGAGCTAAAGCTGCATACAAAATCCCAAGCTGGAATTTTGATGGCGATTGGCATAGGATTGAGCCTGTTTCACACGGTCCAGGTCTCAAAGAGTCTAAAGATACAATAAGAGTCAAGAGAGAGATTCCCTAAAACAAGTGTATTAAAAAACTAGTAAGATTTGTATATCAGAACAAAGAAGATAATCAATGATTGTTGGACTTACAATCAAAGAAATGAGTGCAGAGACCGAGATTATGGGAATGTTTCCAAAGAAGGAATCAGCTAGAATGGCTGCAACAACTGTAAACATACTCAGACATCCATTGGCAATGTTTGAAATCTGAGCAGCTGCAATACTCTTGATGTTGAATTCCTCGATTAAGAAGACGATTAAGTTCATTACCCATCCGAAAGAAGTTACAGACAGGCCTAACATTGCAACTGCACCACAGATAACCAAACAATAATCAACATCTGTCTTTGATTTGGCTTCAACAAGATAAGACAACAAAAGAACACTAACCTATCATGAACGGAAAAGTGTTCCATCCACCACGCTTGCTGCTTGGATCGCCGGAGCTTTGAGCTTCTGTGTCACCAGAAACTGAATCAGCCATGACAAAGAGCAGAGGAAGCAGAAGAGTTACTTCCACTTTTGTTGTGTGTAATAATGCAGTCAGATACACAGCTTTGAACTATATATATAAGCAAAGTATAGAATAATTATGCTGTGTAGTGATTCTTCAATGATCTTGTTTGGTTATACCTCACCTAATTTCAACCACTCATTATGATTGTATTTTTCCAAAATTAAGTTGGAAAATGTAAAAGTTAAATAACAGAAAATTATTTGGTCGCATCTTCAACTTTACATAATATCGACAAATCATAAGCAGAGACAGAGAGTAAACTTTGTCAATTGCAACATTTGATTATAACTTAATACACATTCATATATACGAATATAAGCATAAGCTCAATATTTGCCTTTACATATTTTATTTCATTGATTCGACAGAAGAAGCATATTAGTTAACTTAATTTGATTAATCTTTAAATCGACAGATTCCCATGAGGTCTTCGTACTCTCAATATTCATCGCTCAATATTTAACTAGATAAAGCTAATCAACAGTTTTTCTTATTAGTTATATTATAGTTAGTCTCATTTACAGAACTCATCTTATATTCCTCTAGAAAAAAAAGAAAAGGTCCCAAAATTTCAACCATTTGTCCTTCCTTAAATCATTTCAATAATCTAAGTACAAAAGAAGTCTAATCAAAATTGCATTAGACGTTTAACTATTTGACCAAAAACACTTCTCCAGATTAATAGAATAACAATTTGCTACTAGAAACACCCAAATTTGCATTATATTGGGGCTTAAGCTAAAAAAAGAGTTTAAAAATTTGGAAATATTGGTAGTTTTTTAATATCCGTAAGATATTTCAAAATTTAAAATTTTAACCTAAAAGTGAGGGAATAGTAGTAATTAAGAGATGTGAAGTAATAATAGATGTTGTGGGCATAAAGAATACCTTTAAAATGTGATATGAAGAAGGTCCACCATGTTCACCTAATGCGACAGTGGCTCTCATGATTCACGAGTCATGTCGAGATCAAATGGCTCTTCCACTAACGTTTTAATGGATTTCAGTGACTATTAATTTTTAGCAATCCGATTCCAAATTTTATTTCTAATAAATGCAAATGGCGACATAAATCACTCTTTATGGTTTATTGTTGTTCTCTTATCTTTGTGTAATCTGCAACTCTTTACCAATCAGTAAAAAAAAAACAAAAAAATCACTCTTTAATAAGTCAAATTTAGGAGTTCGTTTCATGACATACGAGTTCAGCTTCTAGGTTTTTTAGTTTGAAGAGTTTTTGTTTGTAATAATAATTACAGATCTTATTGTATGTTTAGTAATAATTTTTGGGAGCTCTTATTAGCTTCTCTGCAACAATGTAAGCAAATATAGACAATTATGTTGTGCAAAAGTGATCTTGTTTGGTGCAATCATATAATGCCTAACCAATTTCGACCAACTTATCCACTGTTGTCTTGTCCAATATCACGTGGAGGAATATAATAAACAACTCAGAAGGATTTGGGCAGATCTTCAATAGTAATAACCACTAATTCTCATATACTGCAAATATATCTTGAGACTGATTTGATCAAGTAAAGGATTTTAGCAGAAAGCAGCAAGAACAGAGAGAAGTAACTTCGAAGTAAGGAAAAGTAGAATAGCTTTTAGTGACTTCAAAGTGAAGTTACTTTCAGGAAAAAAAGACTGAAAACCCAATAAGAAAGGACATAATGTTCTATATGATTATGAGGGAAAAGACAGTAGCATCGTCATCAACTTTAAAGTTTCTGTGACCCAGTAAACATTGTCAACTCTTCCGTGGTTTTAGTCATTTGGTAACCACTTTATGATCCTTTGCATCAGATCGATGAGAGCCCTGCTCTGCAAGAGACAGACCCTTGGACCTTGAGATATGCACAATGATCATCGTCTTTTTATATAAGGTATGAGTTTCCAACTCAAAACCAATTAGTAGTTGTGTGAATTGCCCATTAGATTATATATAATAGGTTAAAGTGATCCCAACTTCCGATGTGGAATATGTCACCATTTAACACGCCCTCTCGAGATGATAAGTATTATAACCTAACATAAGACGCATTATCATCATGCATCTCTTGTTTGGCCAGAATTGTGGGTTCTAATATCATGATAAATTATGGGTTTCTAAATCAAAATCAATTGAAAATGAGTGAATTGACCCTTAGATCATATATATTATGTTAGAGTGACCGCAACTTCCAATGTGGATATGTCACCATCTAACATAAATCTATGTGTAACTTGCAAAAACATGTATGTATTAGCATCAAAAGTTCCTCCGTCGCCAATTATAGAGCTATTTGCAGCCAATGTGTCTCTATTTACATTAGTCTTGTTGGATTCTCATGCCATCCATCACTCACATTGAAGCTCATGTTTACTTGGGGTCACCAGTGTAGACATCAGTGACCAGATTTGAACAACTATCCTGACAGTTATTGATCAAATACATGTGAACAAAAGTTTGGAAGAAACCGGAAAAGGTAGCAAACTTAAAGTGGTTACAGAGTGAAGATATTTTTAGACAAAGTTCAAAACTTTAAATGATAACAAAGGACACTTTCTTATAAGATTATGAGAGAGATGCGGCAGCGTCTTGCTTATGATCATCATCCTTGAGGTTATTATATTTGTAAACCCAAGAACATACTAGAAAATAGCCAAGATTCAAGACTCCTCCAATAACTAAAACCCAGTAAACATTGTCAACTCTTCCATGGTTAATGTCATCTGGTAGCCACGCAGTAGTCCTCTGAATCAGATCGATCAAAGCAGTGCTTGCATAGAAGCTTACCCCAGTCACCACCGAGGTGATCGATGTTGCTGTGCTCCTCATAGACTCTGGAAACTCTTGATAGCACAGAGCTACATTCTCTGGGTAATGAAAGGCTTCTCCTGCAAGCAAAACACAAAGCAAAGAACTTTATCAGACTGATCTGAGTTTCTAAGTGGGAATTGAATGATCGGTCTGGAATCGAGTCCTTACCGATTCCTACTATGACTAGGGGAAAGAATAGCCACAAGAATGACATGTCTGCAACGGTTGATAACTCAAGAAAATGACCGTTCTTGACTATCTTCAATCGCTTTGCTTCAACTATGGCAGTCGCGGCCATGCTTAGAATGTTGAAAGCATGACCTATCCCAACTCTTTGGAGTGGTGTGAGGAACTTTCCTGTTAGCTTTTTGTAAAATGGGTAGAGAAAACGATCGTTAACTACGATAAATAGGCAAGTGGAGAGAACTGTTATGACTTGGAGACAGCCTGCAGGGATTTTGAAGTTAGGACCAAGCCTCCGATCCATAACTAGACCTTGAAGAACTATCATGCTTTGTTGTGTTGCGATTGGAATGCTCAAGAATATTGTGGCTAACACAAGAGGCATGATTCTTACGACTGCTTTGAAATCTTCCACTTGTTTAACGCTGCATAGTCTCCATCTGTTGCGAATTGTACCATCTGGTTTAACCTCGCCTTCCTGTATCAACGCTGCGCGGTCAAAGAACCTGCAGAGTAATCATTATAATGGCCTCTCAGTCCAACACTGAAACTGCGTTAAACAAGCTAGTTCTTCTATACCTCAAACTCTTTGTGGGCATTGTGGTTGATTCATTATAGTAGTGATTTTCTTTGGTGGAAACCACAGCTTTTCTTTTGCGTACCGCAGCAGAGATGACACAAAGTAGACTTGTGAAAGGACTTCCCGAAGGCTTGTCATGCTTGTAGAGTATTTTCCCTGAGATGAAAACCACAAAACTGAAGAGATTAGCAGCCACACACAGAGCAAACCCGAAGGTCCAGCTGATATTGTTTCGGAGTAGACAATGGCTGTTGAACTTATAGCTCCAGCTGGATACGTTGTGAAGAAAAACCAGTTGAAAAAGCTTCCCTGATCTTCAGTTTTTTCATACTGATTTGCACCACCGGTTGCTAATGTGAGTCTTGCCCCACCTGTTCCTATAGAAGCTAGAGTTAAGGCTCTGTAAAGGACGCCAAGCTGGATTTTCGATGGAGATTGGCATAGACTAGATGCTGTTTCACAGGGTTTGGGTCTTAAAGAGTCAATTGAAGATGTTAAAGTCAGCCGAGCTACGCCCTGGTCAAGGATTCGTATTGGTGAATATCAGTTTCAGAGACGAATTGATCAAAACACAATGTTTTGTTAAGTTTAGTCTTTACCATTAGAGAAATGAAAGCTGAAACTGAGATAACAGGAATGGTTCCAAAGAAGGAGTCAGCAGCAATGGCTCCAATGGCTGGAACCATAGCCAAACAACCATTAACAATGTTCGAAATTTGAGCCGCTGCAATACTTTTCACGTTGAATTCCTCAATCAAGTAGACGATCAAGTTAAGTACCCAACCCAAGGCAGATATTGCCAGGCCTAACAAAGTAGCTGCACCATATAGATAGATAACTTCGTTTTCATTCTTTTAAGTTCTAATGGTCAATTGGTCATGATCAAACAGAACTCACAGAGAAACAAAACCTCTCACCTATCATAAACGGAAAGGTGATCCAACCTCCACCACGACGTTTGGTGCTTGATTCTGGTAACATCGATGTTTGTGCGTCAACGTGAAACAGTAAGTGAACGATCCATGTCTCAAAATCAAGCGGAAGTCTTTCAGTTTTTGTTGTCAACGATGAAACAGTCGGGATATTTAAAGATGATGAGTTTATCGAGTCCAACTATATTATATTCCCAATGCGCAATAGCAAAGAAACATTAAGATATCAAAAAGGTAAGGTTTACATTAAAGCGAGTTGGGCAATCATTGTCTGCTTCGAACAGCCGGTTTATGTTTAGTATATTTATCAGTTTTGGTCACTGTCTCGAATTTTTTTTAATCTTATCCGAATCGGATATTTAACACATGCTAATCTTCTACTAATAGTATTAGATTATAAAAATTTACATAAAATGTTATTAGTACAAAAATATATTTAAAAAAACCAAGAATTTTTCCTTAATGAGAAAATATCACCTCTTCTAATTAACCAATTTGATATCCAATTATATCATATTAGATAGGTTGAATAATTATTTTTTCTTTCATTTTATTTGATCTTATTTATATAAAACATTTTGAAACTATATAAGAAATTTATATTTTTTCCTCATTTATTATGAACTTAATTTTTAAAAACAAAGATTGGTTAACAAAAAATAATAATTAAGCATATATTAAAATTCCACATCAATGTATAGTGATCATAATATTTTTTTTAAATGATAAGAAATAAAAAAAAATATGCAACTACAAAATTATCTTAAATGTTGTCGAGGTATTCTAAGTTTGGTGGTTGGAATGATCCAACTAATGACTCTGGTATCATGGTATATTATAAAAGAATTTTAGGTTATGGATCGAATCATGTCGATCATATTGTTGACAAAAAAAAATCTTAAATATTATTAGTAGGTCAATAAATTCAAATATATTTAAGCTACTGTGTCAAGTCATTAGCTGGATCATCCTAACCACCAGACTGAGAGCAACTCAGCAATATTGCTTACTTTTTCTTGCATTAATAGGAATTTTGCCTTTGCATTATTTATTTGATTAACAAATGCTTTGTATGTTAAGACCCTCTTTCGTATGTAACAGACAAGCAAAGTAAAGTAACAGACAAACAAAGTAATAGACAAGCAATGTAATTTGTCTTTTAAAGAGATGTTATTTTCTTAATTCTCGTCATTTCAAGGTTATTTTTTTGTTATCAACAACTTATATTCTCAAAATGGAAGGGAAAACCTTACAAAATTTACAATCATTCGATAGTACTTTAATTAACAATAATAGTAATTTAGACGGTGGGGAATTAAGAAAATGAGAATGATTGAGAATAAAACTTTTACTTTTTACAAACTCTTCCAGGTGAATGAAAAAAGTTGGTCAGTCTTCAGGTATTTGTCTGTTGCAAATGTTAGGACATTGCACATCATAATCCATGAGTGTCTTCATGCCACTAATTATTGTTATTATGTTCGTTTCATAACATAACTAATATTAATAGGGGAAACTTTTTTTTACATGATCTTATAAAAAGACAGCTATCTGCAGGTGGTTTCGCCATAGCAGAATTCGACATCCGACTAGGGCTAGTTTTGCCAGTTGGTGTCTTAATTCTTTTGGTTCAGGCTTCTGATTTCGTGGAGATTATTTTTTATAGTTTATTTTCTAGCCTTTGCTAGTGTTCTTTTATCTTATCTCCCATTTTTGGGGGTCTGCGTGTGGAAGATATCTAGTTTTCCATCGACCTTTGTATTTCAGATCCTTCTAGTGAAGAAAAAGACAGCTATTTTCAGGTTTGCAGTTTTGTCTATCTACATTTATCTTGTAGGATTCTCATCCATCTCTCACATTGAAGCTCATACTTAGGTTCACCACTGACCTGATTTGTAAATACAGGTGAAAAAAGGTTTGGAAGAAACAGGAAAAATAAGCAAACTTTAAGTGGTTACAGAGTGAAGATACTTTTTGATCAAGCTTAAAACATCAGATGATAATAGAGGAGATTTACTTTTAACATCAGGAGAGTGATACGGCAGCTTCTTGCTTATGTTCATCATCCTTGAGATTTCTGTATTTGTAAAGCCATGAGCACACAAGGAAATAGCCAAGATTCAAGACTCCTCCAATAACTAAAACCCAGTAAACATTGTCAACTCTTCCATGGTTAATGTCATCTGGTAACCACGCGGTTGTTTTCTGAATCAAATCGATAATAGCAGTGCTTGTGTAGTAGGATATCCCAATCACCACCGAGGTGATCGATGTTGCTGTGCTCTTCATAGATTCTGGAAACTCTTGGTAGCACAGAGCTACATTCCCTGGGAAATGGAAGGCCTCTCCTGCAAGCAAAACACAGAACATGACCAGTTTGATATGAAATTCTGAAATTGAGTCGAATGATCAGTCTGGTATCAATTCCTTACCGATTCCTACTATGACTAGAGGAGGGAATAGCCACATGACAGACATGTCAGCAACGGATGATGATTCAAGAAGATGACCGTTCTTGACTATCTTTAATCGTTTTGCTTCAACTATGGCAGTCACGGCCATGCTTAGAATGTTGAAAAAATGACCAATCCCAACTCTTTGGAGCGGTGTGAGGAACTTTCCTGTTATCTTTTGGTAAAATGGGTAGAGAAACCGATCGTTAACTACGATAAATAGGCAAGTGGAGAGCAGTGTTATGACCTGGAGAGAGCCTGCAGGGATTTTGAAGTTAGGACCAAGCCTCCGGTCCATGACAAGACCTTGAAGCACTATTAAGCTTAGCTGCGTGGCAATAGGAGTGCTCAAGAATATAGTGGCTAACGCAAGAGGAATGATTCTTATGACTGCTTTGAAATCTTCCACTTTTTGAACGCTGCATAGTCTCCATGGACTGCGTACTATGCCGTCTGGTTTAACGTCATCTTCCTGTATCAACGCTGCACGGTTAAAGAACCTGCACATATGAGAACACATTAGAATGACCTCTTAATGCAACAATGAAACTGCGTTATACAAGCTAGCTATTCTACCTCAGACTCTTTGTGGGCATTGTGGTTGATTCATTATGGTAGTCTTTTTCCTTGGTGGAAACTACAGCTTTCCTTTTGCGTACCGCAGCAATAATGACGCAAAGTAGACTTGTAAAGGGACTTCCCAAAGGCTTGTCATGCTTGTAGAATCTTTTCCCCGATATGAAAACCAAAAAACTGACGAAATTAGCAGCTACGCACAGAGCAAACCCGAAGGTCCAGCTGATGTTGTCTTCGGAGTAGACAATGGCGGTTGAACTTATAGCTCCGCCTAGATATGTTGTGAAGAAAAACCAGTTGAAAAAGCTTCCCTGATCTTCATTTTTTTCATACTGATTTGCACCAGCGGTTGCTAATGTGAACCTTGCCCCACCTGTTCCTATAGAAGCTAGAGTTATGGCTGTGTAAAGGACGCCAAGCTGGGCTTTCGATGGAGATTGGCATAGGCTAGAAGCTGTTTCACATGGTTTGGGTCTTAAAGAGTCATGTGAAGCGGTTAAAGTCAGCAGAGCTACGCCCTGGTCAAGGAGTAGTATCAGTGAAATTCTGTTTAAGAGAGCAATTGACACAAACAAATGCTTTTTAACTTTACCAATAGAGAAATGAAAGCTGAAACTGAGATAATAGGAATGGTTCCAAAGAAAGAGTCAGCAGCAATGGCTCCAATGGCTGGAACCATACAGATACAACCACTAACAATGTTGGAAATCTGAGCCGCTGCAATACTCTTCACATTGAATTCCTCAATCAGGTAGACGATCAAATTAAGTAACCAACCCCACGCAGCTATTGTCAGGCCCAACAACGTAGCTGCACCATATAGATAGATAGCTTCATCCTCTAAGTTCTAATGGTCTTGAAGTTATGACAAAGATTAAACACAGAGAAATAGAACCTCTCACCTATCATAAACGGAAAGGTGATCCAACCTCCAACACGGCGTTTCGTGCTTGAATGTGCTGACATCGGTGTTTCTGCGTCACCAGTAACAGAACTAGCCATGTCTCAAAATCAAGCTGAAATATTTCAGTTTTTCTTGTCAACAATGGTCTAAAATTCTGAAATATCTATATCCAATGATAAATCAATCAGGATATATATAGATGATGAGTTTCTCGGGTCCAACTATACTTTATTCCCCATGCGCAGCAATTTCAAACAAAAAGGAACATAAGGAAATACTAATAACTCCAAGCTTTCCATTTATGCGAGTTGAGCCATCACTGTCAGCTTCGAACAGCCTGTGTAAAGACAAAATGCGTTCCATACACATAAGAAGTCAACTCTAAATTGTCAGGTAAATTATATTACTAAAAAAACGACCAAGTTGTGCCAAATCATTGCCAAGGATTAGACAATATATGCTTCAATAATGCAAGTAGTTACCTAGAGCCAAGCCCACAAAAACATCTTGAAAGTCATTGAAAAGAAAAGACCACTCACAGCGACAGCATTGACTTTTGGTTCAAGCCCTACAATGCCTCCCAATAATTTTGATAATCAGAAAACTCCAGCTACATGTATAAATTACAAAACTATAGCTTTCTCTTCTGTTTGTTTACTTGAGAAGACTTAAGTGTGTGAGGTAAAACGTGTGAAGATATAATTTTATAATGGAGTCCTTTACATCGGAACTACACTCAATCACTAGCAGTAAAAACATGAACAAACAAATAGGATTTAGGATTACAAGATCACATATGTAAAAGTACATGAATAAAAGAACAGGTATGAAGCAGCCATTCGGATGGATATTGGGTAATACTGGCACTCACGGGGTTGCTGATCGTCTAAGCATATGTTGGATTAAGTGTTATGGCTTCCTTGTATATGATCTCCTTTATTTGTTCCACATCTAGAGGCTGTTGTTCGAGCTCGAAAGAGAAAGGCTTTAGACAGATTGGCTCATCATTTGGGTCATGCAATTTGGCGAGGTACTGATGATTCAGAGCTTCTTCAACTGCACACAGAAGAAAAGATATGAGTTTTAAATCAAACCTATGTGATGATATGAAACAAACAAAGGACATGTAATGCATATGTGTATAACTTACCAGTTATTCTTCTGTTGGGGTCAAACGTCAACATTCTGTCAACTAGATCAATGGCCAATGGGTTAACATGAGAGAAAAGTTTTGCTAATGGCTGGCGAGGGAAGCTGGGAAGTTGCCGGATGTATCTTTTCGCGTCCTCATTGTGTGTAAATCCAAGATCAGATTCTGTTGGTGTGCCAAGCAACTGCAAGATTCACACATAGATTTATCACATATTCAGGGAAAGATGGAACCTTGAATCAATGCTGAAAGTAGATTTATTTTTCTGATCATTTACCTCTGTCAATAACCGCATTTGATGGACATGGTCTTTACCAGGGAACAAAGGTTTCCTGTTCATAAGCTCCATAAAGATACAACCCACAGACCAAACATCTATAGCAGCTGTGTAGTCTGAAGAGTTCAATAGAAGCTCAGGTGCTCTGTACCACCTCGTGACAACATACTCTGTCATAAACTCATTCTCTGAAGTTGGTCTAGCAAGACCGAAATCACAGATCTTTAAATCGCAATTCGCGTTCAGCAGAAGATTGCTTGGCTTTAAATCCCTATGAATGACGTTAGCCGAGTGGATGTACTTGAGCCCTCGAAGAAGCTGGTACAAGAAGTACTGTATCCATGACAAAAGACCAAAACAACAAGATTGTCAGTTTCAAGTTTATTGTACATAATAAAACCAGATCATCCCAGGATCAATCAAGAACAATTTAGTTACCTGACAGTGTTCCTCTGACAAACCCTGGTTGGATCTGATAATTTGATGAAGATCAGTGTCCATTAGTTCAGTAGAAATATAAACATCGTTGAACTCTCTTCGAAGTGGTGGAGGAACCACATCTCTTATAGCTATAATCTGTTGCAATACCAAGACCAAAAAACTCTAATCATGATTTGTTCATCTAATTTCTACACATATTTCATAAAGTCAATCGAAGACACTAACGTTTTCATGATCCAGATGACGAAGAAGCCTAATCTCACGAAGGGTACGCTTAGCATCCATATGATTATCGAAAACGTTCGCTATCTTCTTCATCGCCACCAGCTCGTTCGTCTCCGAATCCAATACAGAACTTCACAAAAAAAGAAAGATCCAATTAAACTTCAAAACTCCAATCTCTCCAGAATCAGAAAAATAAACTTAAAACAACAAAAAGAAAGAGGAAATCAGCAAAGGAACATACCAAACGATTCCATAAGCTCCTCGACCGATTGGAGTAATCGGAGGATGATACTTAGATGTGATCTCGAATAAACTACCAAAGATATCGTAACTAATGAATCGTCCTCCGTGCGTTTGAACCGCCGGAAAATCCATACCGCCGGCGTTCATTTCTCTTCCTTTGTCAATGAAACTGAAGATCAAAGTCAAGCTTTACTGTTTGCGTTGAAGTAGTGAATCTGAAGGCATTGAATCGTTTATATGTAGTATATATAAAGTAAGAGTCAACTCAGAGACTGAAATTGAAGATTGAGCAAAGATGAGTTTTCGCGGTAATTGCGAGGAAGAAGAAGAAAGAAGAAAAAAATTCACATAGAGATTGGGAAGGCATGATCGTGTGGTTGAGATTAGAGCCGCCTCAAATTGACGGTTGTTGTTCGTTGTTGACTTCGTCAACGGTCTTCTTCCCATCGGTCTTTACAGTTCTCTCTGCAATATAATATTTCTTCTGCAGTAACAAAATTTTATTTGATTTTTTAAGATAATAAACATAAATAACTAACGTGGGGTTTTTGTATTTATTTTGGATCAAAATAGTTGTTATACCATCATCATTAAACAAGTACACTCGTCTTATCTTCGTGCAGAAAAATTAGTATTTAATTTACGATTATTGAGATTACCGAGATTTAGTATATAGTTTTGCTGTATGAGTATCACGTGTTATAATTCACTACCAGGTTGTTTGTAGTTTTGTTTTGTTAAGGGAAATCTATATATATAAAGTTAAATCTACTATCTTCTCGTGAAGCCACATCACCACTTTATTTAATCTATCATTTTAAATATTAAAAAAAACACACCTAATTCATTTAAATTACCATATTTAATTTAAAACAACAAACACATTAATCTACATTTCAAATACAAACAAATATTATTAAACATACGCCTTACAAACAAAATTATTAAACAAAAAATATATATATGTATATAATTTAAAAAATACATATTACACACTTGCTAAACGAATTATCATTGACTAAGCTAATTTAGACACATTGATTAACGGTGTTACTGTTCACATCAGAAAAAATAATAAAATTTTAAAGGTCAAATTATACTGAACTACATATTTGTCAAAATAATACTAAACTTACAATTGACTGAACCAATTTAGGTATGTTGACTAACGCGACATCTAAACCAAAACCGACCCAAAATATCGAGTACTAAGTAGGTCTCAAAACAAAACAAAAAATTATATTTGATCAAGATAAGAAATTAGTTAACTGCATAAATAATAAATCATGTTAAATTTTGTTATTATTTTATTAATAATATTTTTTATTCACTCTAAGTTTTAAATCTTAAATTCAAAGGTAAAGCATAGAACATGTAGAACTTTCTTTCGGGTTATATAGAACATGTAAATCCAAAAAAATAAACAAATACATGTATTTCGGAGTTTACTGAAGATAGAAAGCTTTCCTTTCAGGTTAATCGGGTATCTGTTTGGGTATTATTTTGGTTTCATGTATTACTATATACCCACGGGTATAACCGAAGATGAGCTATTAATTTTTTTTTTGTTTCGGGACCTACCCGATATCCGATATTTCAGATTGATTTTGGTTCAGATGTCACATTAGTCAATGTACCTAAATTGGCTTAGTCAACGGTAAGCTAAGTATTAGTTTGTAAAATATGTAATTCAGTATTAATTTGGTCATTTTTTGAAAGTTTACTTTTTTTCTAACGGTGAACAGTAACACAGTTAGTCAACGTGTAAATTGGCTCAGCCAACAATAATTCAATATTAATTTAGTAAATCTAAAAATTCGATATTAATTTGGTTATTTTGCGTAAGTTGAATATTTATTTGTCATTCTTTTTTTTATCATCAGAATTAATTGATAAAACAAAACAAGAATATAAAATAAAGATTACATAAACTGACAGAAAAAACTAAATAGTTTTATAAGCTAAACCCATAAGAAGAAAAACATGTTCGAACTTTTAAAAAAATCCTAAATGAAAACAAAAAATGAAAAACCACACAAAACGGATGACTTGATTAGACTTTGTAAAAATAAAAAATTGTTCCAAACAAGAAATACTTCTAAGAAAAAAATATGATTAGAAAAAAAAATTATGTAGTTTTCTTAATTGCTTTTTATGACATATCAAAATGATTCACTAAGCAGATTAGGGCTGAGAAAATAATAATAATAATAATAATAATAATAATAATAATAATAATAATAATAATAATAATAATAATAATAATAATAATAATAATAATAATAATAATAATAATAATAATAATAATAATAATAATAAAAAAAAGGTGATTTGAATTTAAATTTTATTAATATATAGTATGAGTGTATGACCAAAGATGTAGATTCTTGTCAATTATTATCAATCTGGGGCCATATAGTTATAAGATAGCAATAGCTTTTATTTTTATACAAATATAATTTGCTTTATTGCCTAAAACAAAATCGACAATTCAATATGGTTGCATGTCAATTAGTTAAAGAGTCAATGGTTCCCCCTCATGAATGGAAAAAAAAAATGTAAGAATTATTTCTAAACTCGTTTGTGATATGATCAATCTGAATGAAAGAAACTCACAGTATCAGAATGAGAACAAGGATTCATTTCGCAGTTCTCCGGTTTAACCAGGATTCATTTCGTTCTTAGCAATTTATTTCCATTTTAACCAGGATTCATTTCGTTTTTCTGTTGGCAGATTACTTAAAAGAGAAAATAATGTTAAATGCCATCTTTAACTTCAATATTATGTCTCATGCCATCAAATTTGTTTCTTCTTAATTTGCTATAAACTTAAATTTGAAATAATCCAATTACCCTTTTTGTAATCAAAGTTGCAACAAATAGATCTGAGAAATATCTCAAGCCAAACACATTCTCTTTCGTCGCTGCCATTCGTCTTGCCGGTAAGTTTCGGGTTGTTCTTTAGTTTCTAGATATTTTATTGTCTTGCTTCAATCCATATTCGATTATGTGACATGTGTTACCATTTTCTCATGTACTTTTTAGTGGGTTTCTTGATCTCTAAGACCTTCTTCTCTTTCCATGGTGTATTCTATGCTATTTTTGTTATCTTTCCGCATTGCGAATAGATGATTGACACGCGGCGAGAAATCTGTACGACGTTGGACATTGAAAAAATGTCTATAATAGACATTGACATTTGTCCATGCTAGACATGTAAAATGTCTTTGTCAATGTACGCGAATAGATGACTGACACGTCTCATAAATTGTGTACGACGCTGGACATAGACATTTGTCTATTATGGACATGGACATAAAACATTAGCCAAAATTACATTTAGGGTTATAAACATGAGATAAATTATCTCTTATGATATATAATCTCTAATACCATCTTCTCTTTACATGGTGTATTCTCTGCTATTTTCGTTATTTCTCTGCATTGCAAATAGATGATTGACACGTGAGAAATTTGTATGATGTTGGACATTGACAAATATCCATAATAGACATTGACATTTGTTGATGCTAGACATGTAATTTTTTTTTGTCAATATACGCGAATAAATGACTGACACGTGGCATAAATTGTATATGACGCTGGATATAGACACTTGTCTATTATGGATAATGACAAATAGACATGGACAAATTTTATGGACATAAAACATGAGTCAAAATTACATTTAGGGTTATAAACATAAGATAAACTACCTCTTATGATATCTAATCATATCTCCCAAGACATATCCTCATAATGCAATAGCGATGCAATTTACATTTGGAAAATGTTCGTGTTATGACATAGATTTGTCTATGAGAGACAAGTTCTGTTTGTCTTCGATGGACATGTGGTACAAGTCATTTCCGAATTGCTTGATAAACCCTATCATTTATTTCTTTTTTTCTACTATTATGTGTCATTTTTTCATTGTTCAATTTTTTCATGTGCACGTGTTTTTTCTGAAGAATAAATTATTTAGATAATGGATAAATAGTCAATTATATTTGTCTACTATGGACATATTATAAATTGTTCTCAGCAAATTGAACAAATTACTCTAAAAGGCACGCTCGTCATTTGTCTCTACCTTTTTCCCCAAAATATGGCAAATACAAAAGATTTTAATAAACATGCCACTCCACGTAATTTCGAAAATTATAAGATGACACTACACATAGAAAGCCCTAATAAGAACGAGGATTTAAGTTAAAGATGACATTTAACATAATTTTCTCTTCTTATTATCCTTATTATAAGTAACAACACGCAAGCACAATCCACAACTATTTTACATGAAGAGACCTGTCATCTATCTCACTTATCAAGGACTCAGCTCACAGTACATTCTCTTTCTGAAGACTCATCGTCGTCGTTGGATACTAAGCCTTCAATGAACTGTGATTCATTACCTTCATCACTGTCAAGGTCAGTGGAAACGTATCTTCTTTCTGTAAAAGCCGATGTTTGTCGTCTCTGTAACCGGAGAACGTGCATGATAACGTCAGGAGTCAGTGTCACCCTCGAATGGTCTTCTCTTCCCACACGGTTTGATTCCATCACCTGCATTTCCCACAAAACACAGATTCAGTGTTTGGGACAATATTTAAGTTTGGTTGAGAGAAGATGTGATTCTAGTCACTACCTTTTCAATGTTTTCAGGGAGAGGAGGAACATCGGTTAACGTTGGTGCCCAGAGTTTGATGTTCTTTTCCATCCCGCAGGTAGCAAGAAATGGAATGTGCGGGTGAGACTCGAGGTGATTCACCACTCGCCTATCACCCACCATCGCCCGCACAAGCTTACCCCCTTTCTTCTTCCATATAAAGATGTGACCACAGTCTGAACCACTTGTCACATATTCATCATTTGGACCAAAAAAGTTCACTCCTTTAACCGTTTGTGCATTGCGGTGACCTGTATACACCTGTGGCTCTTCCATTTCTTGCAGTTTCTCTGGAGAGATAGAGACAGGTGACGAACCAAAACCCATGTTCTTCTCGAACAGATAAATGAGCTCATCATTGTAAGAGACCAGTAGTTCTCCCGCTCTGGAATATGCCAATCCTGTAACGTGAACACTGTTAGTTTCCCGGAGATGAAGGGGACAAAATGTGTTCACAGGCGAGTCTGGTAAGATGTGGCGACATACTGGAGCTAATTGTCCTTTTCTAGTGTCGTAGACTCGTGCGTATTCATCAGAACCTCCAACTGCAAGATAATGTGAATTCCTCGGATCTATGGCAATAGAATTCAATCTGATTCTACTGCTGGAATGATGTCTTCTGCAGCCTTGTGTGAACGGAGAGGAATACAAAACCATAGTGGTACTGTTACTCCGTATATCAAACTACCCCAAACAAAGAAAGACAAGTTTAGAATTTGAGTTTGAACAAAAAGTACTACATCCGAAAGCCATGAGAAAAAACATGGGGCATGAGTAATATAGAGACCAACATGTTGAACAAAACCATCTTCTCCGCAGCTGTAGAAGATGTTAGGATCTCCAGGCAAAACAGCAAGCTTGTACACATGACCACGGTGCCTCCCTAGCCTCTTTGTCTCCACTTTACCATTTTCTAGGATCTGACCTAGTCTTACCTGCACACTGAACGATTTAATTATGGAGAATTTTTAAGTTTTTGTGCCTCCAAACTCTTTTAAGAGAAGACAACTAAATATTGCATACGATCCTTGCGTATATTGTATAATTTAACACCCACTTGTCCATCAGCACCAGATGTTATGATTGTCCGGTCATCTGTGAAAGGTATGAACTTAGTCTGGAAAACATTTTCACAGTGGCCAGAGGGATAAGACAATCTCTTGCTTCTATTGAACCAGTTCCAGAGCATGATTTGTCGATCATCCGAACCTGAAACAAGAAGATCGCCAGTGGAGTTGAACTCCAAGGCATTTACACATCCCTCATGCCCATTTAACTTCCCGTAAATATTGAGTTTCTTCACTATCCCCTGAAGTAGCAAAAAAAAGAAAAAACAGTCCATTCAATCCTGAGAACAGAATTCGTGTCTTTACATGATAGGTCTTTGGATTGGTTCTGACTCTCTTAGCATCCAATATTACACTAGTCAGACTTTCTAATATTCATCATTATTCTCTGGAAACTAGAACTTATTATAACACCCCATTTAAGCTCAAATCAAACCCATTCTACTTCAACAAAAACCAGTCACCTTGATTACCCTAAGCACCACTATCTTCGTCTTAAAGAACACGAAGATCCATGATTCGAAACACAAATCACGAAAATGAGAAGACTTTCTGATAATTATGTCATAATCACCCAACCCATAAAATTTTATACGAATTTCGAATACGAAAATAGTCAAATTTCAATCTTCCAAAGTCTCATCCGAAAACGGAAACAAGCAGAGTTAGAGATCGAAGAGGTAGAGAAATGGAACAATATGTAAGCAGAGAGGCGCTAAAATGAGAACCTCAGAAGCGGAGATTTGACGAGAGATGGAGCTGGGATGGTAGAAGCCCATCTCTCTGTTAAATATCTCCTTGAAACCATCACCAATCTTTGTGTTTCGTCTAGCCATTGTTCAAGTTCAAACCCCTTCACTACACTTTTGCTTTTGGACAAGTCGTGATTCGTACTCTGAAACAAACATCGTGTCGTCTATAGTAATAGAAATGTAACATTCCGTTGTTTTGTACACTCATAAACGGCAATATAGATTGGGCCTTTCAAATAAAATACCCATTGGGTTGGAGTGTAGACCCGATCCAGAAATTCAAAAATCAGAACTTCGTAGTTCCCATCCCCTAATGATTGGCTAGTAGAAATACAAATTTTTTTAATGAAATTAGGTAATTAACATCCGTTATTTTTAATTAGGAAACTTATACTTAATTGAAAAGACCTTATCTGAATTTATAATATTTTTACCATCTAAAGTCATTATTATCATTTAACTCATTGGTTTCGTAGTCAACAAAGTTATTTTTAATTTTATAGATGTCATTTTAAAGTAATCTCATTTCTACATATTTGGACTTTTAATTTGATTATATTTTAATACTTTACCATGTCTCCTACTAAGATAGTGATATTATATAACACTAAAATTAGCCAAGTAAATAAACTCTACAAAGAGAGATATGTATATAAAGCTTATATAACCAAAATCAATAACGGGTTCATACAATAAATATATATTTACTTTTTGTAGTTACAAATGTTTTTCATATATAATCAGAAGTGTATGCAAGACCTTGAATTAACCTAGTGAAATGGTGATTAATGAAAATTCGAATATGACAATAGAAAACACGAAAGAAACAAAAACAGTGTCAGGAAAGTGAAAGGAATAAAAGCGAGAGAGAAATATATAAAAATAATAAAAAAGGGTTGCATGGGAATCTAGGGGCGTTGATGCTTTGCTTGAAGATGGAGGTAAGTATAGATGCAGGTCTCTTTGGAAATTGCGCCTCCAAATCTCTTCTCCGATCCTCTTTATTAGGAGTATTACAAATTTATATATATATATATTGTATTCTATATTATAATACTATATAGTATAATTAGTGGTGGGAAGTTGTTCTACAATCTCCACGGTTTTTAACCCGCGCGGAACGGGTTTAGATTTTCAGATTGAGGACCACTTTTTTTACAGGTCTAATTGGACGGGGCTTATATTGTTTTAGGCTAAGTGGTCTACCCGCAGATTTCGCGGGTAACCGCAAGTCAAAAAAATTTCATATTGTTTCGAAAATTGAAGCTTAGACAACGTGACATTTTGATAAAAAAAATGTTTTGCAGGTTTTTGACGAGTTTTTGCGAATTTTTTACGGGTAAATGATAGGTGGATTTTTTTACTGGTTTTAAACGGGTGTTTTACGAGTAAGTTCGATCTTTTTTTGCTGCGGATTAATTGTGGGGATCACGAATTTATGCAGAATAGGTACGGGTTGGATTTCATAATTTTTTGTTGGTATGGTAGATTCAGATTTTACAAAATGGGTAAAAAGCTAGTAGGTTTTTTGTGGGACGGGACGGGTTAACCTGCTGTCCAGGACTAAGTATAATGTGTTTTATATATTTATATGTAAAGAGGAAAATTGGAAGTGGGTTGGTCTGAGCAAAGAAGGTTGACTGAGAGAGAATTCAAATGCATGCTCGAATGAAGTCTCTTCTCGCTTTCCTCAACATATTCTTCTTCTTTCCTCACGTGTCGATTTCTTAGCCCTCATTCTGATCCCTATATCAATCAATTCATCTGATTATCTCCTCTAATTATATATATTAGATTTTAAACTATCATTATTAATTGGATCCATAAAATTGATGTATAATTTAAATTGTAAATTTTATTATGCGAATTATGCAATTATTTGAAATATAGATATTGCATGTGTGAACATTTAACTCTTTCATATGTAATGTTTTTCCTTTATTTTTTACTTTTTCTGATTCAAACAAACTTGTTTCGTCTGATATGTTTTTTTTTATATTTACATATATATAACTTATTGTCTGATTGTTTGATTATATGTTTTCTTGTTAAAATCAAGATGTAATGTGAAATATCAATTACTAGATTTTATTTTTCGTAAGGAATTTTTTTTAATATAATAATGGTGTAAGAGTTTATAATTTTATCATGTATTTTGATATAAATATGTACTGTTTTGAAAGGTAATTTATCCTTCATTATACCTAAAAGAACTTTATTATTAATTGTAGTTCTGCTACAGTTAACAAACAAAAAAAAGATTATTGTGATAATATATATATAGTACGTTATGTTTTTAAATAAAATTTAACAATACAAAAAATGTCTTAATTTTGTTGAAAACATTAGCTTCGTTTTTTATAATGAAATACACATGCACTAAAACGATATTACTATTTATTCAATGAAATAATTCAAAAGAGAGATGAAGTGATCATCATTAATTAGTTGGATTAATTAAATTTTAGCCAAAGAGGGTCCAACAGGAATGTAATGATCACCATCCCATACTCAGATCCCAATCATTGTTTATGAATCACTAATTTTATTGGTCGTATATGACAGGCTGCTAATGAAACACGTTTTTTGTTTTTTTTACGACCAATATATTAATATAAAAACGACACCAAGAGGTGAGGAAATAGTTTACAATACTAAATCATTAGCTAACACTCTAATAGAACGAGCGAAAGCATCAACTTTATGGTTCAGAGATTTCAGAATTACATGAAGAGAAAATACGCGAAAAAAAACTTTAACTTGAAAAAATTCTCCTGATAGGGTTGGAAGGTCGGCCACTCCTCTGGTTATAGCAATAATTTCAACACATCCGCACAGTCCGTAGATATCTCTACCTTTAAATACAGGAACAAAATCATGATTCCAATGCAGCATATTTATGTCTTTAAACTATAAACTCAAAAGATGTAAAGAAATAATACATTTTAACAAAAAAAAACAAAAAATTATATATTAAACTCAAGATTAGTTGGTGATAATGTCAATATTTAAAACCCGATTATAATTAAGGAGTTTCATATCAACTTGCCTGAAGACCATTTAGTTAGCAACAATTTAAAGTATTTTAACAAAGTAGTTAAATGTTTATTTATAGGCAGATTCGGATCTGATTCCAGTAGTTTGAAACATTTGAATGAGGCCTCCGATTTTTTAAGGACCCCCAATTAGTAAAAGTTCGTTTATGTGGCTATATGCATATTTGATATATAATAACAAGTAAAAAATAAATAACAAAATTATTGTGTAAATTTTAAGTATTATAAAAGTTATTAGGAGAAATAGGTCATTGATCTATTTTAATATTAAGCATTTTTATATTTAGGAGTCCCGAATTAGTAAAAATCTAGTTATATAATTACATATATACATTTGATATATAACAAAATTTTGATATATAATAGAGAAAATGTTTAGTAAAATTTAATAACAAATGTTATTGTATGAATTTTAAATTAATATGATATAAATATCTACCAATTTTCTATTTTATATAGGCCTCAAATATTTCAAGTACAGCTCTAGTTTATAGGATAGTTTTTATTAGAGTATAATCTCAAATATATAGTCATGTGTTGTATAGTCTTCAAGCACAAACTAACCATTGGTTCCTTTAATCTATCGTAAATTCAAATATGTTCCAGGGATTTGGATACCCAAAACAATAACCAATCAAAATAACATCCTCATATTAGTTTCATTAATATATATAGAATTCTAAAAAACTTTATTCGAGTCAATATTGGAGAGAGTGTGTTAATATAGCTATGGTATTATATACACACCACAGACCCAACTACCAAAATAAATTTTGTGAAATGCTAGAATTGATTTAACTCATCCTTCACCATATAGTTGGAATGCACAAAAGCGAATCGGTCGTAATATCATATTATACTAAAATCATATAACAATTAAAAGAAATATACGTACATGCATGTCCATATAAACTCATACATGTCTTTAGACCAAATCTTGGTCTTCATATAAGTCTCTTTTTACGAAAATCGATGTTTTATGTCTCTACTAACTTTAACTGCTAGGAATATAATGGGCTACTCATTTTTGTCCGGCCAAATCTCTGCTTTAAATTGTCGTTAGAGAGATGTGTTAATTTTCCAAGAAATTTGATTTTAAATTAATTAATAAAGTTGAGCATGTGTTTTTTCTAAGATCTTGTTATATGTTCGAGGTTTGAAGTAGATCTCTCAACATTATAAATATCTGATAAAACAAAGAAATCTCCAATGGAAGTTTGTGTTACACCTTCGATCAACTATTAAGTCATTTTGTGTGGATGTTGATGTCACGTTTTTGTCAACCTCATCGAAAAAACTCGATTTATAATTTAAAAATCTTTCAACTTTTTTTTAACATTGGGCTACAATTGATTGGCCCATCAGCCAAGTTTTTACATAATGTAGGCAGAGAAACTCGATCTCTGGATGTACAAGTGCGTCTGCCTTTAGTAGACTTACTACTTCCCACTAAACCAAAAGTCACATGTACAATAAACACTTATTATGATGTCATATTACTAATGTGAAATAATTACTTGTATACGATAATTTACACAGATATAAAAATATAATATTTTTACAGTGATCACATTACTTTCTGTAATTTTAACACATCATCATCATCACTAAAGAAGAGCTCGCATATATACAATTCTTTGATAAGGACATTGTTTGATGGAATCCTAGAACCATTGGTGTACCACATTTTTGTAATCCATCAGAATCATAATCATAATTTACAATGTTTTGTTTTCTTAGATTTGTTATCAAAAATCAAAGGTTTCAACAAAGATGGTCCTTTTAAACGTAAATCCGACAATCATAATTTGAAAGTTTACAAAACCTAAACTAGTACATGAAAGCATTTTTAAAAAGTAATTTAGAATCAAAAGGTACGAAACATCTGTACAGTAGACATTGATAGTTTGTGGACCTCGAGTCCTCATAGAAACATTGTGGTCCAAGAGTAATTATTAATCTGTAACTAATTATGGAGTATTATTCTACCACTCACCGAACAGTTTTAGAGAGTAATACTATCAAACTAATCAAATAGTGGTGATCTGGTGATAGGGGAGGTTTAGAGAAGGTATTAATTCGTCAGTTCTAAATTTGATACCTTAGAAATTAAGTTTGTTGTTATTTAGTAAGATGAAGACGGAGTGATGTTCTATTTTTTGTTCAAAAAATTGGAATTAGCCTAGTCGTCATTACTAATTTCCAGAAAATTAGTTAGACTCTAGTTCATTATTTTTTATCAATAATTGGATCAATAATACTATAACTTAAAATTTACATCCGAAAATCCAATTTTCTAATTTATTATATGTAATAAAAGAAAAAATTATAAAATTATCGGCTGAATCATTCTAATTATCCGACTAATTACCCGACAGAAACAAAACAATTATACGTACCCACGGTTATTAGGACCAGGTTAAGAGAGTGGGTGCAATGGAAGAGTAGAAGAATAAGAGTGGGTCCGAGAGTGGTGAGGACAAGTCGATGGAAGAATAGTGTCACAAAAGTGGTTTAGAGGACACATGGAGATGGGTGCTTCTGATAATGGAAGAAGTTCGATCGTACAAATAACCAATCCTCAAACATCAAAGTTTGGTCCTTTCATCACATTTTTTTCATCATTTCTAGATACTGTGTAATTTTGCTTTATTTCTAGAAAATGTTTAGTTAATTCTACAAAATCTAAACTATTATGCAATATATTTTTTCGTTATTATTATCAACATTTCTAGCTTAAGATATATATCATATCAAATCGAGGTTTTCGTGGTAAGGATTAAAAATCTATTCTCAATTTTTCAAAAAAAATATTAATATATGAGACATAAAATTTCTTTGAAAATTTTATGCAGCAATTTATTATATAAAAAAAACTTAAAAACTCAACACAAATATTTTTGTTTTAAAAGAATTTTCTGAACTTATAATCGTCTCATACCGCAGGGAACGACCCCAAAAACTAACTCTACCGGCCTTTAGTGCATGGCCTTCTTATATTCATTGGAATATGAATTGTCACAATTTTATAGTGATATTTATCAACTCTACATATTTATTATATAAGTTTGTCCCAAGAAAATAATCATATATTTATATACTTATGTTTCTCTACTTTTTATAATAATCCAAGATAGGGGCTAATATTTATTGAAAAAAATATATATATTGACGATTTGGTTCACAATTCATGCTCCGAGTTGGATCACGTTATTTGCTCATGCCGTAATAAAAAATTAATTATATTAACGGTAAAAATGAAATATTATATTATTGAGGAATTAGCCACCAAACTCTCTACTCCCACATCATTCTCCTTTTCTATATATAGAGACATAAGATGCTTGGCTTTTCCTTTATCTCCAATCTCTACCTTTATCTCTCCTCGCTTTATCACAATCTCAATCTCTTCAACATTTTCAAAGAAGCTTCTCATTTAGTTCAAATGGATTATTCTTCAATGCACCAGGTACTGATCTACACAACGTCACATTCTATTGTTTTGTTAGAATTGGGTTTTTGATGATTTATATACTTGTTATAATATAGAATGTAGTTGGAGTATCTTCATGTTCATCACAAGATTATCAGATCCAGAAGAAACCATCGCCGGCGATTAGACCAGCTCCACCGGAACAATCACTGAGATGTCCTCGTTGTGACTCAACCAACACAAAGTTCTGTTACTACAACAATTACAGTCTTTCTCAGCCTCGTTACTTCTGCAAATCTTGTCGGAGATATTGGACTAAAGGTGGAATCTTAAGAAACATCCCAATTGGTGGTGCTTACCGGAAACACAAACGCTCTTCCTCTGCTACTAAAAGCCTCAGAACAACACCCGAACCGATGTCAATGACCCACCCGGGGACGAGTTTTGGTGGCTATAATAGTAACATAAACAATGAACAGATGGAGCTTGGTTTAGCATTTGCCTTGCTAAACAAGCAACCTTTAGGGGTTTCTTCACATTTAGGGTTTCCTTCTGAATTTGGAAGCTCTCAGTCTGAGATGGGTATGGAGAGTGTGTTTGGGAATACGAGCCAGCAAATAGAGAACGCAAGTTATGCGTTTAGGAATGGTGGAAGCGGTATGGAGCAGATGGCGACTACTGATCCAAACAGGGTCTTATGGGGATCCCCATGGCAGATGAACATGGGAGGAGGAAGTGGTCATAGTCATGGTCATGGACCTCATGGTTATGTTGATCAGAATGATTCAGGGAGAGAGGTTTGGAGCAGTACTGTCAACTATATTAATACTGGTGCTTTATTGTAATTTATTTTGTTTTAAGATAAATCATTTTCATTGATTTTGAGTTTGATTAGGGTTTGTATTCTGGTTTTCTTGGGTAGACAAAGAGACATTGATGACTAGGAATTAATGGTGAAAGAAAATAGATATGCTGTGTTTTTTTCAATGATTTTGAATTACTTATAAAATGAAGTGTGTTTTATACTTTTGGTTCTTCTCAATCCCTGCATGCCCTAAATGAATAAATTCCCTGAGTTTTTAAATTTTAAAAAAGCCAAAGTTGCTTGTAAATAACTTGGAAAAATATGAGTAGTGATGGATAATATAAATCCATTGCTAACAACAAGTTTACTGATATATATTCTGATTATAGATGTTTATTATTATAAATTTTCTAGCTATAATAACAAGGATAAGATAATATCAATACACACACGTTCAATAAAGAAAAGGAAGAGATTATTGATATATACAATCTTCTGTGAATTTTATTCGTGATTAATCATGAAGACATAATATTTCCTTTTAATAAATAAATAGTGAGATATTTAAATAGAAATATGGATTAGTAAACCTTAAGGTCATCCCCAACAAGACCTCTTAAGGTCATCCTGATTTTTTCAGTTTGGTTTATGTTTTAGCTATTGGTTTGTTTCAGCCTGCCAAGAATAGGTTATTAAACTCAGACAAATTCAACTGTCATTATTGCATGGCCCACTGGGCCTTAGCCCAAGAAATCCAGAGGCATTATAATACTTCTGAACCCGCTAAACAGGACTTAGACGTAATGATTCGAAATGTAAACAAATGCTTTGTAGATACGAAAACAAACTAAACTCAGGAAATAGTATTTAGTTTAAAAGTGAAGGACAAAACATTGAATATGCTATACTTTTAGAATATTAAAGTTAAATTCAAAAAAATTTGTTAACGACATAATTTTTTCAAAACTTATTAATATACTAGTAGTGGTACTTCAGAGCCGGCTTGTGATATAGGTTACTTAGGCAAAAGATTATCCCAAAAATTATAGGACCAAAATTTTAATAGTTAATTTTTTTTTAGGTTTATAGAACTAAAAATCTTCTTATAAGTATTGACAAATCAAGTAAAGAAACCTATTGAAGTGCTAAATTTTTTGAAAATAATGAAAAGCTGTTATAAAAAATATGGATTTTTAATGAGATATTTTTGACTATTACAATCTCAGTTGTTTTTGCTGAAAGAATTATTTACGATCTTCAATGTCACAAGAGATATTGAATGGGTTAGCCATATTGTTAATTGAAAAATATATGCTTAAGAAAATAGATTATATGATCTTGATGGATGATTTTGCAGAAAAAAATACAAAAAAAAATTATATTTAGTCAAAAGTAATTTAATCAAAATTGTGTATTAACTCGAAATTGAGATTATTTCTCTTTGTTTTTTTTCCAGTTTTTGTTTGGTTTAAACGTTTTATGTACCTGTAAATTGATATTTTTTTGCTTGAAATTGAAGAAAACAATAGTTTCGATTAGGGTCCTCAACAACATTGGACCCGAAGTAAATGGTTGCTAAATTGATATTTAATTTTCTATGTAACTAATTAAAGAAAAAGGATTTCGACCAAACAAAAAAGAAGAAAGATAAATGATTAAGCAGTTACTGTTTTTTATTTATTTATGTGTAAAATACTCTTTCTATTTCAAAACAAATGATGTTTTAACTTTATTTTTTTTCTCAAACTATATAATATTTTAAGTTTCCAATACAATAATTTCACTTATTTTTCTCATCTAACTATATTATTTGTTTATATTAGCTATAACATTAATTATAATATATAGATAATTTAAATAATTTCATAAGTTTTTTTAATTATCGGTCATCTACCTTAAATATCATATATTATCACTATAAGAAAACAAGAGCATAACCGACGGCCATTACCATCGGTTATCGTCAGATATAGGTCAAAACCGATGAAAACCGACTGCATATCATTGTCGAATACGCGTTATCGGTTATTGGGAACCCGTCGGTTACCGTCGGTGTACATCGGTAAAGACCCGTCGGTTTCCGTCGGTTGCCTTCCGTCGGTTTCCGTCGGTTGCCTTCCATCGGTTCTCGTCGGTTTCCTTCTGTTGGTTCTCGTCGGTTTATGTCCGTCGATTCTCGTTGGTTGCTTTCCGTTGGTTCTCATCGGTTTATGTTTCTAGGTTGTCGTCGGCTATAGTCCGTCGGTTGTCGTTGGTTTGGATCCATTGGTCGTAGTCAGTTTTTTGTCTGTCAGTTCCCGTCGGTTTGTGTCCGTCGGTTCCCGTCGGTTTGTTATTTAATTTTAATTTTAAATTTACTCGATTTATTAAATAATTAAATTAATTTTAATATAATAATTAAATATAATTATATAATAATTTTTAAAAATAAAATTAAAATTAAAAAAATCATATAGATTTAAAAGTTATATAAACAAAGTTCAGTTTATAAAATAATTACGTCCTAATCAACATCCCGGGTTCTGAGTCGGAGTGAAGTCTGAGGTTGCAACTTGGGACTTGAGGAGCTGCATCATTTCAGCTATCTAAGCCTCACTCCTCGCCTGTCTCTCCTGGGTCTCGCGAAGGGCGGCTTTGGTCTCCTTGAAGCTGTGACGGAGGTGGACGAGCTCTTCTCGCTCTCGTTGACTGAGACATATTCTCTGGCTGAGGTCAACACATGTGTGCATCCCATCAGCGTCTACTAGCTTCTCTAGACCCAAGCGCCGGCCCTTAGTGCACAATATTTCCTACAATGTATAAAATAAAACGGAGAATAAAATTAGTGATATATTAAAATTTAAAAATTAATTTCATAAAATCAAAATTTTTGTAATCGAGGTAGTATAAGTACATAAGTTTCAAGATGCATTAATTGAGTATAATTTAAATATATTTCATTATTATAACTTTTTGTTTTAAGATTGTTTATTCAAAAAAGAAAAGAAAATATGTGAAAATTTAGACATGTTAATGTAGGAGTCAATGATAACCAGTTAGGTCGGTGCAGCGATTCATTAATTGACTTCTTTAAGAGGTGGCCGTTATGACAAGTCCCTTTTTTATGTGTTTCCGATAGAAGAGAAAAGAAAGAAAAAACCGAGATTTTAGGAAATATATTTTGGTTTTGGATCAGATTTTAGGATATATATTTTGGTTTTGTATTAGATTTTGTCGATCCAATTATATGAGTAAAGTTGAAAAAAGAAAAAAAAACACATAAACAAATCGAATCCTTGTATTGACGATTTTCGTACACGTGGCATTATATTTATTGTATTTACATTTTACTATTGAATAAGCGAGGTACAGTTGTTATGAAAACCTCTCATTTGTATTTAATATCATAAATAGATGATTTATTGCATTTTCTATACAAATATCCTTAATTTGAACGAGTTATGAGCTACTCCATCTCTACAAAAATAATGTCGTGTACCAATCGATATGTGTCCTATTACCATGATGAACGTTTTAGTCCCCAAAGAAAAAGATGGTTGACTAAGAATCAGTGAAGACAGAACCACAACAATCATGTGATCTATTTTAATCGCATCTATTCAGTACAATATAAATCAGCTTATGTCATTTTCCGACCTACCAAAATGATAAGCATGACTTCTAGCTCGCAATTATTTTATCAGAAAGATCAATATCGGATGCATAGTCTAATTATACAATCTACCAACAACTCAAAGTATGTACGTCTTCTGAACTAAAGCAAGTAATTTCTACAATCTCCCATTTATATACTTGTACTTAACACAGTCTATAAATGATTTAAAATTGGTTTAAGCCATATAAACAATTTTTTTTGTCATTTTGATCCATAATATCCGATTAATAGTTCAAACACATCTCTAAAACTTTGATCGATAATTTAGATTCTTCTTGGAAGTATCATATAGCACCAAAACTATACGAACTATGAGTATCTTTTAGTTTTAGTTTCCACAAAATTTGAAAACTAATTTTTTTCTCAAGTTTCTACTTCTTAACATGCAATAAGACGAAGTCAGACTCCAAACGCATAAATTATTAGTTGAGACATGTAACCAGTTACATCCGAAAAGAATCCTATAAACAGATTAAATCATTCTTTTACTTTTTTCATTATTACCACCTTTTTTCCTAAGTTCTTGTTGTTTCATCGTAATTTGTTTTTATCGAAGTATTTTGTGTTGATAACTAAACTGATCTATGCATTTAGCTCAAGATATGTAACAAATTATATGCACACCAACTCTATTACCCAAGTTATGAATATGACTTCTGCACCATACGTAAAATGAGAACTATGTTCAAAACATGAACATGTGGATTAACTTAGCTATCACATAAATTAAGGAAATCTCCAAAAGTTGTTTCAAAAAATATCTTCAAAAGTATCACTAAATTACCGACATGGTCACTAATAATATGTGGCTCTTAAACATTCAAAATCTAATCCTTTTGGTGTTATAACTTTCAAAACCTAATTATTACGTAAGAACCTACACATCTTTTAACTTTATGTAATAGTTTAGACAACGATCGTTTATTTTTTTCCATGCTTACCTTTTTTTAATTTTATCAATATTATACCACAACTGACCGATCTATTAAACTATTAGACTCGATCACTAGATATATAAGTGTATTTTTCTTTAGTGTACTTACCATCTGGCACTAGACTAAAACTAAAACTAGTTGTTTCCATTCTTATAGTTTGTAATTTTAACAATTTTTATTATTAATTTATTGTTAGTGATAAAATGACAATAACACACTAACCAATAGCAAAAAAACTAGACAATACTGACACGTGTCAAAGCATGTGCAGTTATGTAAACCCATTATTTATGTCTTCATCATCTTCAACATCAATCTTTGCATTTACAGTTCTTTTACACAAAAAACAGAGCTCCAAAAATCTAAGAATCATCAAAAGCTATGAGAACAAGTAACCATCTAATAGGTCTCGTAAACTTCCTCACCTTCCTCCTCTCAATCCCAATCCTTGGTGGTGGAATATGGTTAAGCAGTCGAGCAAACTCCACAGACTGTTTAAGATTTCTTCAATGGCCACTCATCGTTATTGGAATCGCAATCATGGTTGTTTCCTTAGCTGGATTCGCTGGAGCTTGTTACCGTAACAAGTTCCTCATGTGGCTTTACCTAGTCGTCATGCTTCTCATCATCGCTGCTCTCATTGGTTTCATCATCTTTGCTTACGCAGTTACTGATAAAGGATCCGGTCGAACCGTACTTAACCGGGGTTATTTAGATTATTATCTTCAGGATTATTCCGGTTGGTTGAAGGATAGAGTCTCAGATGGTGGTTATTGGAGTCAAATCAGTTCATGTATTAGAGATTCTGGTGCTTGTAGGAAGATTGGAAGGAGTTTTAATGGTGTTCCAGAAACTGCTGATATGTTCTTCCTCAGAAGACTTAACCCTATTGAGGTAACTCTTTAATCTAAATTAGTATTTTTCTTTTAAATAAAAATTTTAAACATGATTGATTTGTGATGGATTTGAGTAAATGATGACTTTGAATTCTTCTTCTGGTGTTTTGGTTAATTTAGAATCAAGTTTAGTGATGTTCTATGAACAATATTGGATTCTGGGATATTCAGATTCACGAAAGTTAATTTTTTTTTGGGGTTTTTAGTTTATTTTTTGGGGACAGCTTTGAATTTATTTTGTGAAAATAACAATTATGGTCCTCCATGTGTTCATGGGCCATAATGACGGGAGAGTTTGTGTTAACTTTTCTTATAATTAACTTAGTTGACTATGAATAATTGAGTCTAGATCTGATTTGAGGTTTCTCTCTACCTTACTCAAGCAAATAATAATAATAAACTGGAGAAATTTGTATTTTATTATTTTATTCAACTTGGTTGTGTGGAAGCCATAAATGAAACAATTTTAAGCATGTAAAAATGGTATAATTCTTGAACAATGATTGCTTAAGCTTCGATTCTTATTTTGCCAGAGATATTTTGTTCTTATATGATAAAAACATTTGGAGCGACCCAAAAAAGTATACAACTTTTTGGAAAGTAGTTTTTGCTTTGTTGTATTTTTGAAATTTTCTATTTAAAGTCGGCAGTTTTACGCTCAAGTTCCAAGCTTTCGACGTGAGTAACCAAAAAAATGATGAAGATACATCCAAAGTTCTAAAGGATAGTTGTTGAAGTCCTTGTTTTGCTTCATAAAATAAATCAAATACTCTGTTTTTGTTTGTTTTCCTCATGAAAGATTGCTTTATGGTAGTAGTTATCCATAAGACTTGAGCTCTGTTTAAGTTAGAGTGTTTTAGTTTCTCTTATGATGAGTTACGATGAATATTGATCGATTGTGATCATTGTTGTTATATTGCAGTCTGGTTGTTGCAAGCCACCAACAGAATGTGGTTATACATATGTGAATGAGACAGGTTGGGATATGGGAGGAGGTATGATTGGACCAAACCAGGACTGTTCGAAGTGGAGCAACGACCAACGCATGCTCTGTTACCATTGTGACTCTTGTAAAGCTGGTGTTCTTGGGAGCTTGAAGAAGAGTTGGAGAAAAGTATCAGTGATCAACATTGTGGTACTTATCATTCTTGTTATCTTCTATGTCATTGCTTATGCAGCTTATAGGAATGTTAAGAGGATTGATAATGATGAGCCTGCTGGTGAAGCTAGAATGACTAAATCACACCCTAGCCATTTTCACCTTTGATTAAAGTTTGCAGTACAGCTTCATGTCAATGAGACTTATAATATTGAAGTTTTTGTTTATGGTAAAATTTGAAATTTCTTTTGCTTTAACGTTTTGTTTTTGTTGGCTTGTAAAAACAATGATAGTGACAATACATTTTTTGTATGTTTGTAGATTGTTTATGTTGCAAATACAACTTTACTTCGTCTAGATATAAGCGTTTACAAAATTGAAAGCTGAGAGAATCTTAATAGTGTACCAAAAATCATGTTTTGGTTTCATCTTCACGACTAAGTTCTGGGCTCCATCTACGTATTGTTTGCTCTTCTACTGTGTATTCCTCTAAACACAATGGCAGATTCATGTTCTCTGTGTTGACTTTTCCATTGACGTAAAGAACCAATAGAGTATTCGCGATGCTTCCAGTCAGCCGAACACAGCTATGGATATCAGCCACACCCTTAAAAGGTCATACTCGCGAATCGACTGAACCAGAACAGCGTATTCAGAGTGGACAAGAGATGAATGATTTCTATACACCACGAAATCAACTCCATATTGTAACTAGGGCTGGGAATTGGACCCGCGGCCCGCGGGTTTTGGGCCGCGCGAAACGGATATGGGTTTTGAATTTGAAGCCCCTTTTCTTGCAGGCTTCGCGAGACGGTTTTTTTTTTTGCAGGTTTGGCCCGCGGACCCACGGACACCCGCGAAAAAAAAATCATGTTATTTTTGTGAAACAACGTGATGTTTGCATTACAAGTGAATGAACATCACGACATTTTTTGTTAAAAAAATAGCACGATGTTTGAAATTAGGGCTAATTATGGGTTTGGCCCCACGGGTTTTTTGCAGGTTTTCCACGGGTCCGTAATGAAATTTTTTTCTAAAACTTTTTTTTAAATTTTTGCGGGTCGACCGCCGGTCCGCGGGTTTAGGCAGGCGGGTTCGAGTTGAAGGTTAAAAACCCGCGTTTTTGCAGGGCGGGTACGGCTCTAAAAAAACAAAAAACGCGCAGGCTTTTTGCAGGGCGGGACCCGTAAACCCGCAACCCAATGCTAATTGTAACCCTGATCTCACAATCCAATTCTTCGATCGAAGATGAGAATAAGCCGTGTAAGATGTAGCAAAATTAGGCTTTAAAGGTATCATGGATCGCCATAGATCTGCCTTGTTATCCAGGCAACCACCTCGATGGGATATATTGATGCATTCTAGTTTGTAGAACAAAAAGAAAGCTTCTTCAAAGGTTAAATGGATCCATCTCTTGTCTTTCTTGGCACACACAACAGGTCTACTGAAACAACAACAGTCGAAAAGCTCAACTTGCTCTGGCTCAAATGATAGAAGTACGTTACAACTTGATAGAAAACATGTGGCCTTGGTTTGGGCTAAAGAAGACTGAAGCTCTGAGACTATTTTCGATACAGATTCTGCAAGTGCCTTTTCCTCAGCACCTTTCCATTTCCACCTTGGCCCCATGGAGATAGCTCTGCATACAGAATAAAAGATCAACCATTCATAAATTTTGTGTAATCAAAAACATGAAGTGCTTGTTGCTTCTGCTTAGTGTTATGAGCAACTAGATCTCTTCCAATGCCAATAAGTAGATGAAATGTGGTGCATGATCTCATACAGACATCATCAAAGTAAAAATGAAGTGTCAGGTACACATGATTTGTTATTGTCTCGCCTATCTTCAAGAATTTCAAGATACTCTCGCAAGACCACATATGAGTGGCATTATGATCACTAGTAAAAAAACAAAACTTATTTCAAAGTTCATGTTGTCCACAAAACTAGACTGTGCATGCTCAACACGAACATACTGAAAATACTGAATCAGGCATTCCGTCGAACAGGTTCCATACACATGAAATATGGAGTTTGGATGGTTAAAATCATAAGTAGCCTAAGATTAAGAGTGTTGGACCTTCAGAAAAAAGTGGTGGAGCCGTCGTAGCCGCAACGGAGGCCTCAATCTTGGCGGCTCAGCAATTGTGGAGAGTATGATTTTGTCGTCGCCAACCTCGGAGAGGAGCTGCAATTATCTCTCTCACATTATTGACCACGCTTCGTGGTAGGTTGGTACGGTCTGTCTCCTACCACTCATCTATGTCTACGAGGCCCATCTCTCGGCCCTTTACTCCCTAATTGGAGCTCTAAAGCTTGATTAGATTTGTGCTTGTTCATGTATAACTGGGTCTTATTGGGCCTCTTGAACATTTCAATTTGTAAAATTTTAATGCCATTTTGGATGTATTAGACACTATAAATTTGCAGTAATAATCTACAAAATAATATTATAACCATAATGAAGACACACAATCTTAGGAAGGTTTATTTATGAACTTTCTAAAAGTATAGTTATAAACAACTTTCGAAATTATAAAATTATAAACAATTTATGTAATTAAATTCATGATCTTAGGATCATAAGTTTAAGTGTTTAACTAATCAAAAGCCAGACATGCCAAAAGAAATTGTAGTTTTGTTTTTGTTTTTTGAGTTCATTAACTAGTAAATTATCAAACCAATGCTTCTAGACACACGAAACAAGACCCAGAACCAGCTTTTTACCTCTAAATCAGTGAGGTGTACAATCTTATTCATCTTCAGCATTACATTCTTCGTCGGACTTTTATCCGCCGGTGAATCTTCGTTCCCCCCGCAAAAAAAAATGCCGAATCTTTTTCCGACGAAAATTGCTATTCCAGCCTACCAAAATTTCATTGCCATGGTTAGATTTGGTATGGCAAAGTTTCAATTTGAGTTTGGGAGTAAGAGAATTTCTTCTAAGGAAAAGAAGAAAGTTTTTTTTTTTAAAGTTTAACAGAAGTAACGGTGAATAAACGTGGACTATTTGCAGGTTCTAATTTACAACGTCAACTTCAAATTCAGGATTTTTTTATGCCTAAGTGAAAGTTGAGAATTTATTTTGCCAAATTGCAAAAGTTTGAGATTTGTTTGCCCTTTTCCCCTATAAACTTTCCATTCCTTGGCGTCATGAAGATAGCTCTGCACACAGAATAAAAGATCAACCATTCATAAATTCTGCGAAAACAACATCATGGAGTGCTTGTTGCTTCTGCTTAGTGTTATGAGCAACTAGATCTCTTTCAATGCCACAAATTAGATGAAATAGGGGGCATGATCTCATACAGATATTACGTTGAAGTCATCATCAAATTAAGAATGAAGTGTTAGGTACACATGATTTGTTACTATCTTCAGAATTTCGAGATACTCACGCAAGACCACATAGGAGTGGCATCATGATCACCAGTAAGAAATAAATAAAAAAAACTTAATTTTAAAGTTCAAGTTGCTCACAAAACTGATTGTGCACGCTCAACACGAACATACTGAAAATGCTGAATCAGGCATTCTGTCGAACAACTTCCATTCACAAGAAATATAAAGTTTGATGGTAAAAATTATAAGTAGCCCAAGATTAAGAGTGCTGGACCTTCCAGAAAAAGTGGTGGAGCCGTCGTAGCCGCTGCGGAGGCCTCAATCTTGTCGTCTCAGCAATTATGGAGAGCTATGATTTTGTTGTCGCCAATCTCGGAGAGGAAAGTCATGGCGAGTGGCTTACTATAAACACTCAAGAAATCATCAATTGCAACCAGAATTAGGTTTTGATTACAAAGGAAAAACAACGAATTTCAGAGAACAGATCAGCTTTTAATACTGAAAATAAGGAATCTTACACTGCTCTTCGATCATCTTTGCAAGTCTACTTCGTATTTATTCAATTTGTACTGTATTTTCAAGGATTTTTATGTCTGAATTAGACATTACTGTTATTTATTTATTTTATTTTTTTGTTAATCTTTTTGATGGATTTTTAATGTATTCTAAATCCAAAGTAGAATTTACAAATTGTATACATACATTATATAAACTTACAGTAATATATACAAAAAATTATTACCATAATGAAGATACAATCTTATACTTATGAAATTTATTTAAAATATAAAGATATGGATACATCAAGGATACTTTTTAAAATATATAAAAAATAGTCATAAATTAATTAAAAAAATTAGAATAAAGTATCCAGATAAAGTAAGGAAAAATCTTTTAATGTAATATCTTAAATAAAAAAATTAAAGGTCTTATATAAAATCAGTAAACCCTAATACTATGATCAAATTTCCAATTTTTAAAATGTGTTTTTTGGAAATTTTTAAGCAATTTCCTGTTTAATAATGGAAGATTTTTACTTAGATTTATCCTTGTTATATAAGGTTTAGGATTTATTGAAACATGATTTACGAATATATATAGGATTCTTATTGATTCGCAACATATACATAAATTATAGCGTAAGACTCGACAATATCTTCGGAGGCTTGTGTAGGGTTGAAAGATGCTCAAGGCACTAGATGATGCGGTAGAAATCTCACCTGAAAACTCCTCCGGCAACGTTAACACTAATCCTGGGATTTGCAGACTTTACTTCAAAGGTTTGGTCAATGAGGATTCGTTGGCCGGATTTGGAGTTGCAGTTTTAGGGCAAAAAGATGACTTGTTGGTTCAGATGAAAGGACCAATTCATCATGATTCCACCATTACAGCTTTGGAGGCTGATGTTACAGCGTTGAAACGTGGACTTAATGAAGCTGTAAAGTTAGGGATTAAACATATCTCAATCTATTGTGATCATTATCCAACTTTTGAACTAGTAAGTTTTCTTGGCTGTTTCCATATACGCAATTATTGATTTTTTAAGATTTTATTTTAGTCTAAGCCCTTTTAGACAAATGGTTAAATTCATCTATCTTACTTTCTTCATAGCTTAATATTTCCAATCGATATTGTTTAGGGTTTTAGGAGAGAATTTGACCTATAGATTAGACTTGACAAAAACTTTTTTATGGCATTACTAATTAGTATTGGTTGTTATAGTTTACCCAATTCATAGCTGAACTCTTAAAACCCCTAGAAACTATTATGTGTCGAACACAATTCTCTAAAACCGAATTTGAGAAAAATAACAGACGAACAACTTAACCACTTAGACGAAATTCAACTCCCCTTGTAGTTTTATTAATTGGTTTTACAATATTTTATTTGGTTTGAGTGTAGGCCACGGGAAGATCTGTATCAAAAGAGAACAAGATTGCCTTGCTAATGATTGATGTAGGACGCATCAGAGAACACTTTACGTCGAGCTTTCCTATATTTGTGCACCAGAATAGTATTAAATATGCTTATGAACTAGCAAGAGAAATAATAAGTACTGAAGTAAGAATACTCGTGGATTCTCCTAACAAAGCCAAGACTACTCGCAAAGCAACTTGCGTTATCTGTATGGAGGGTAATATCGATTCTTCTAAGATGTTTGTTGTTGATAAATGTTATCATCGATTTTGTTCTGAGTGTACGAAGCGACATATAGAGGTGATACTACTCGAGAGAAGTGTGATAAAATGTCTTCATGATCTCTGCAATGTTGGTCGAATAATTAAGTCTCGCTCATTAATTATACAAACAGTTACACATGTTAGAGTCAAAAGGGTGTGTGTGTTAAGAGTCGTGTCTTGTTAGTGTGACGGTTATGTATAAGTAGAAGAGTTGTATCTCTTCGTTTAATGTCTGTTGTTTTTATTTATAAACACAATGATGTCGTGATGTAAGTACACAAGTTTGATATTCAATAAAGTCTCTGTTTTTCTTCATACTCTGTTTTATCAAACGATTAACATGGTATCAGAGCCCTACTGATTCAAGGGGCAAATTCAAGTGAAAAAATCAGAGAGTGATGGAGATGATGTCACATATCATGACACCAATCTTCAATGGTGAGAACTATGGATTTTGGCGTATCAAGATGAAGATAATCTTTCAGACGAAGAAACTGTGGAAAGTTGTTGAAGGAGGAGTTCCAAATCCACCCACACAAGGTGATGATAGTCCTGAAGCAGTTCAACAGAAGAATCGATGTGATGAAGCATCCTTACAAGATCTAACTGCATTACAAATCCTTCAAACAGCAGTCTCGGATTCCATATTTCCGAGAATTGCTCCTGCATCAAGCGCAAAAGAGGCTTGGACTGCTTTAGAATTGGAATTTCAAGGTTTTCCACACGTAAGGATGATAAAGCTTCAATCACTGAGAAGAGATTATGAAAACTTGAAGATGAATGACGATGATAACGTCAAGGTTTTCACGGGAAAATTAATTGATTTGGGAAATCAATTGAGAGTCCATGGAGAAGAGAAAACAGATTATCAAATCGTTTAAAAAATACTCATCTCTCTTCCTGCAAGATTTGATAGTATCGTGGCTGTATTAGAGCAGACAAAGGATCTACAAACGTTGGCTGTGACTGATTTGATCAGCACACTTCAAGCACAAGAAAATCGGTTCTCCTTACGATGTGAGAATTCGACAGAAGGAGCGTTCAATGCACAATCAAGAGGAAAGAAATCTGATTTCAAAAGGGAAAACAGATTTGGTGAACATCAAGTAAAAGAAAAATGGTGTGATGTCTGCAAGAAAGACAATCATACAGAGGCAGATTGTTGGAGGAAACAAAATTCAAATGTTCAAAAAGAGGGTTCAAAGAAGAAGAAGAAATGTTACAACTGTGACAAGGCATGACATTTCTCAAGGGATTGCCCTCTAAAGAAACATGAATGAGCACACATGAGCCTTGAGGAAGAAGACGAAGAAGACGAAGTTCACATGCTTTTCAGTGCAAGTGAACAAACACCAACAATCACCAAAGAGGAAGTGTGGTTGGTAGACAGTGGTTGCACCAATCACATGACAAAGGAGGAGAAATACTTCATCAAGTTGGATATAAGTATCAAAGTTCCAATCAAAGTTGGAAACGGAGAAGTTGTAATGACAGCAGGCAAAGGCGACATTGCTATCATGACCAACAAAGGAAAACGAGTCATCAAAGATGTTTTCCTTGTGCCAGGATTGGAGAAGAATCTACTAAGCGTTCCACAAATAATATCTCATGGATATCGTGTCATGTTTGAAGACAAGCAATGTATAATCTTAGATCCTATGGGGAAAAAGATTATGGAGATTAAGATGGTTCGAAAGAGTTTTCCAGTAAAATGGAATTCTTCTCAGGAATATGCCATGACTGCTCGTGAAGAAGAAGAGATGGAATTATGGCATAGAAGATTGGGTCACGTGGGTAATTCAAGAATTCAACAAATGCAAAAGAAGAAGATGGTGGATGGTTTACCAAGTTTTCAAGTGAACCGAGAAGTGTGTGGAGCATGTAAGCGTGGAAAGCAAACAAGAGATGCATTTCCAAAGGAATCTCTGACAAAGACAAAGGAGAAACTCGAGATTGTTCACACTGATGTTTGTGGACCGATGCAAACAGAGTCACTCAATGGAAGTCGGTACTTCTTATTATTTGTTGATGATTACACTCATATGTCTTGGGTATATTTTCTTAAACACAAATCCGAAGCTTTTGTGATGTTTAAGAAACATAAATCCTTGGTGGAGACTCAATCAGGAAACAAGATAAAGATGCTTCGATCTGATGGTGGTGGTGAATTCACATCAAGTGAATTCAATGAGTTCTGTCATGAATGGGGAATCGAGAGACAAGTAACGGTTCCTTACTCGCCACAACAAAACGAGGTTGCAGAGCGTAAGAACCGGTCTCTAGTGGAGATGGCTCGAACCATGATCACTGATCAAAGTCTTCCTCACAAGTTCTGGGCTGAGGCGGTGTATACATCGACATACCTGCAAAATCGCTTACCTACTAAAGCCATAGAAGAAGACATCACACCAATTGAGAAGTGGAGTGGGCATAAACCGACAGTTGGGCACTTGAAAATATTTGGAAGCTTATGCTTTGTACAAGTGCCAAAAGAAAAAAGAAGCAAATTTGATGAGAAGGCCAAACGTGGAGTTTTTATTGGTTATAGTAGTCAATCAAAAGGCTACAGAGTTTTCATTTTAAATAATGAGAAGGTAGAGATATCAAGAGACGTGGCATTTGAAGAATCAAAGAAGTGGGACTGGGAAAGAAAAGAAGAAGTGAAAAGAAATTTTGTCTTATCCACAAATATTCTATCGCCACAACCTGAAGATATTCAAAGAAATTCCAGCCATGTTCACTCTCAAATAAACGATGGTGATAACAATGAAGAAGAAGAGACTTCAGATCCACCAAGGAAATACAAGTCCATGACAGAAATCATGCAAGTCGCACCTATGGTGGATCTTGAAGAAGCAACTCCAGCCTATGAAGCATCTTTTCTTGTAACAGAGGAACCACGAACTTATGATGAAGCCTCAGAGATCGCAGAATGGAGGCAAGCCATGGAAGAAGAAATCAACATGATCGAAAAAAACAGAACATGGCTACTAGTGGAGAGACCAAAGGAAAAGAATATCATTAGTGTGAAGTGGATATATCGTCTCAAGACAAAAGCTAATGGTGATCCACTCAAGTACAAGACAAGGTTAGTTGCAAGAGGTTTCTCTCAAGAATATGGTGTTGATTACCTTGAAACTTTTGCACCAGTTTCAAGACATGACACAATCCAAGCAATCCTTGCTTTCACGGCACAAATGAAGTGGAAACTCTATCAAATGGACGTGAAGTCGGCGTTTCTCAATGGAGAACTTGAGGAGGAGATTTATGTTGCACAACCTCCTGGATTTGTGATCGAAGGCGAAGAAAGCAAAGTGTTAAGGCTGAAAAAGGCTTTATACGGCTTAAAACAAGCCCCTAGGGCTTGGTATGGAAGGATCGATTCATACTTTCTCCAATATGGATTTCAAAGGAGTATGAATGATGCGGCTCTATATGTGATGAAGAAAGGAAAAGAGATCTTGATCGTGAGTCTGTACGTAGACGATATCATCATCACATGTAACAATTCTCAACTCATTGAAAAATTCAAAGAAGATATGAAGATGGAGTTTGAGATGACCGATTTGGGATTGCTAAATTATTTCCTGGGAATGGAGATAATTCAAGATGATAATGGAGTCTTTCTGTCACAAGAAAAATATGCCAATAAAATTGTTGAAAAGTTTGGAATGAAAGGATGCAAGAGTGTAAGCACCCCACTTACACCAAACGGCAAGAAGATTGAAGATAATGAAGAATATGGTGAACCAACAAAATTCAGAAGCATTGTTGGTGGGCTGTTATATCTTTGTGCATCAAGGCCAGACTTAATGTTTACAAGTTCGTATCTCTCACGTTACATGTCAAAGCCGCTAAACAAGCACTCTCAAGAAGCCAAAAGGGTTCTAAGGTATGTCAATGGCACGTCTCACTTTGGAGTTCAGTTTTCAAATGTGGAGAATCCAAAACTGCAGGGATACTCAGACAACGATTGGGGAGGATCAAATGAAGATAAGAAAAGTACATCTGGGTATGTTTTCTCTCTAGGATCTTCTGTGTTTTGTTGGCAATCTAGCAAACAACAAACAGTGGCACAATCAACGGCGGAAGCGGAGTATATCGCAGTGTGTTCAGCAACAAATCAAGCAATTTGGTTACAAAGACTTATGGAAGATATAGGCTTTGATTCTCAAGAAGGAGTTCCAATCTACTGCGACAACAAATCAGCAATTGCTATTGGGAAGAATCCGGTGCAACATCGAAGAACAAAGCATATTGAGATTAAGTATCATTTTGTTCAAGAAGCTGAACACAAAGGTCTTATCAAACTCAAGTATTGCAAAGGTGAAAGTCAACTTGATGATTTGCTTACCAAAGCACTTAGCAACAGAAGGTTTGAAGAACTAAGGGACAAGCTTGGCGTAAGACCGAAACTCAATTAAGGAGGAGTGTTGGTCGAATAATTGAGTCTCGCTTATTAATTATACAAACAGTTACACATGTTAGAGTCAAAAGGGTGTGTGTGTTAAGAGTCGTATCTTGTTAGTGTGACGGTTATGTCTAAGTAGAAGAGTTGTATCTCTTGGTTTAATGTCTGTTGTTTTTATTTATAAACACAATGATGTCGTGATGTAAGTACACAAGTTTGATATTCAATAAAGTCTCTGTTTTTCTTCATACTCTGTTTTATCAAACGATTAACATGAAATACTCAGCTGGAGCTTAAAGACTATGTTGATCTTCTGACACCTAAACTAAGAAAGATATGGGAAGAAAGAAACAAAGAGGACTTGATTCCTGTAACAGAGAGAATTTACTGTCCAAATCTAAAGTGCTCAGCTTTAATGTCGAAAACTGAGCTCATTAAAGAGACAAATGATACTGGAGTTACAAGAAGCTGTTTTAAATGTGGTCAACTCTTTTGCATCAACTGCAAAGTTCTATGGCATGATAACTTGCCGTGTGACGATTACAAGAAGTTGCATCCATATCCAACGAAAAACGATACACATCTAAAAGCTTTGGCAAATCAGGAAATGTGGCGTCAATGCGTAAAGTGCCAACACATGATTGAACTTTCTGAAGGATGTGTACAAGTTAAATGCAGGTATTATATATTAATAACATTGTTTTGTCCTTTTGAAAATTAGGTTATATATATGTTTTTAATCTGAATTTGCATTGTCTTATGGATAGATGTGGACATATATTTTGCTACCGATGTAGAGCTGACGCTGGACATTGTAATCATGGTCATGGTCTTCCTCTAAGGTCTCAATCGGCACCACAACAACCATTACGGCCGTAAATACTACAGCAGCCATTACGGCCGCCAACATCAGAGCAGCCGTTACCGCCGCCAACATGATATAGGTCGTTGGTCAGGTCTTGCTTTGTTTTCTTTCTGATATTTTGTGTCGTCATGGTTGTTATTTATAGGGTTAGCGTGTTGGTTTTTAGTTTATAATTATTTTGTTTTTAGTTTTTGAATTTTATTTTTTGGTTTTTGCAGTAAATTTAGTTTTTCAGAATCATTTATAGTTTTATAAATGTGGTTTTTCAACTTAATTTTTTGGAAAACATATTTTTATTTTAGAGTTTTGTTTTTCCTAATTTTTGAATAATACTATATTAAATTTGAGTAATAAATTTTTTACCTGAAAAATAAAATAATTAAAAATAAAAACTAATCAAATTTTTCATAAATAGCAATAAAAGTATGCAAGTGGCATTTAGTCTAGTGGCAGACGGTAAGTCCACAAAAGACATGCGCACTTGCACATTCAGGGATCGAATTCAACCGTCTCCATTATGTAAGAACTTAGTTAATGGACCGGTCAGTTGTGGCCCAATACTGACAAAAAAATATAAAAATTATACATAAAAAAATTATTTCATAAAACACTATTTTTGGAAGTATAAAAAGTTAAAACCTATTTTAAAAAGAAATAATTGTGTGCTGAGTTGCTCTCAGTCTGGTGGTTAGGATGATCCAGCTAATGACTTGACATCAGAGTTAGATTCCTACCCGCTGCATTATGGTAGCTTAAAAAAGGATTATAGGAGTAGGTTTTAGGCTATGATGGATCGAACCTTGTCGATCCAATGTTGACAAAAAAAAGAAGAAGGAAATAATTGTGTGGGGTGCCCTCTTTTAATTGGAAATTGTGTGGAGTGCCCCCACATAATTTTTTTTTGTTTTAACCCTCTTTTTGCAGGTGAAAAGACGGTCTTGCCTCTGCAGCTCATTCAAAGCAACGGCGGACATATAGGGTAAGACGTCTATAATGGACAACATATGGATTGACGTTCCCACACCATATGAATACATCCCATATATTGTCTATACTAGACGTCCCCATATCATTTTTGCCTTCATTACCAAACACAAAAAAACGTACATAATATTACAACTACCGTTTACCCTTACATTACGAAACAATAAAAGGAACCACCCACACAACAAAGCAAACAACCTACAACTTAAAACATTTCACATTTTCGGCCATAACTCAACACTACTTAACCAACACTTACATCTTATGAGTCAAACATTTCTAGAAGCTGAATTGATCTCCACCAAATGAAGCACTCACCCTCACATTGGTGGTATGTGGCATAATTTCAAGATTAAAGATGACATTATACATTTTGTGTAATTCCAATCCATATGAGAAAATCATCATAATCCATCTTTCTATCATATTTGCTGTCCATTTTGGACGTCTCATTCCATATGTCTGTCGTTGCTTTGACCCAACTCCAGGGGCAAGACCGTCTTTTCGCCTGCAAAAGAGGGCACTCTACATAATTTTGAGTTATGGGAGCACTCCACCTAATTTTGGTAAAAAAGAAAAGGTACTCCATGAAAGAATCCCTTTTAAAAATAATATATTACTGTTTCAAATATATATGTGTGAAGTTCAGTACAAAAATAAATGATTACTTGTGTGGTTGGATTGACATAAGGAGAAGAAGAAGGTGAGTTTCGTAAAGTATAAGTTAATTTGTTAAGAATTTTAGTCAAACAAATATATAATAAAATAATAATTCTGAATTTGTTATATTAAAAAAAATTTCTAAATTCTTGGAGAAAAACTATAAAATTTGGCTTTTTGCTTTTTAGTTGAATTAGTAAAAACTACTTAAAAACTAATTTCTAAGAAACAGATTTTATAAAATCACGATTGACCAAAAATTGGTTTTTGCAAAAACAAAACCCAGTCTAAAAACTGGTGTCAGTCGAGGCCAAAGAATTTGGATGACGAAATCTTAATTCCATCAATAGCTCTCTGTAAAAATCTCAACACAAGATACCAAATTTTTGACAAAATGATACAAATGATTTTTCAAGCTATCTATACTTATTACTTAGTTGTGGATAAACAAACTACAACTACTGTAACTAAATTCTGACGACGCCTGAAGGCGTCGTTAATGATTCCCCGATCATCTTCCTCGTGTGCGAATCACCGGCAAATTAGTTAATTGAAGATTCAATCTAAACCGGGTTTGGCCGAACCCTAACACAATTCCTTCGAACCCTCCGTTTGATTAGAGACTCTCTTTCTTTTAAACCCTCTTTAATATTTTAGAGACTCCTTCTTGCTCTGTTTACGATCAATCTTCAAGCTACTCACAGTATCTGCTCCATTTTTCTCAGCAGCTGAAGGCCTCTCTTTCTTAGCTTTCCTGCGAACGTGCTGCCGCCACAGCATATTAATACCCCCCGCTGTTCGAACTAAGCTTGCCCTCAAGCTTAAATTCCAGAAATTGTCGAGCCAAATCACGGACCAAAATCCAACTATGCTCATGTGTTGGTAAGTCTTTCCACACCACTAAAGCTTCCAATTCACCATCTTTACTGTAACGAGTGGCAGAAATGTCTTGGGGACAGACAACAAACTCATCTAAATCATTAAGAGAGTGACGGAGAGGAGTATCAGGTCCTGCGAGTGCCTTTGCCTCAGCACCTTTCCATTTCCACCTTGGCGCCATGAAGATAGCTCTGCACACAGAATAAAAGATCAACCATTCGTAAATTCTGCTAAAACAATATCATGGAATGCTTGTTGCTTCTGCTTAGTGTTATGAGCAACTAGATCTCTTTCAATGCCACAAATTAGATGAAATAGGGTGCATGATCTCATTGCAGTATATATTGTCCGTTCAATTTTCTGCCTAATAATCAAGTCTAATTGATAGCTTTCCCTTCAATATCATTCTTTGGTATTGATGTACATAAGAGCTGAAAATTCATAGGTTGATGCGGAAGAAGAGGATGTAAGGCCAAATTTACTATTGGAGGCTTTCAAAATGGAAGTTTGGTATATGTATTTTTTATTAATGTTACTATAAGTGTTTCTCTGTTTGAAAAGAAACTTATGATTGATTGGAGTTAACAACAGGTCAAGTAATTGAGAATGCCAGTAAACAACAGACATGTTTAACTAAAGATTCTGACTTTAGGATGATGGGGCTTGTTGTTGATGATAAGGGACTAGTGGAGAATATTCTTAAACTAGGGATTGATTGTGAAGACTCCATTTTTTCGCATATTATAGTCACCACTAGTTTATTATTTAAGGAGCTGTTATGTTTAAATTATGTGATGGCTTGGAATATCCTACTGCAGGAGGTCATTGTTGTCTGGTAATGATATCATTACATTTCGCAAGTCAACTCTTAGATTCTCTTGACATAAACTGTTTTCATTGCTCTGAGATAAGTTCAGTGGGTAGAAATGTTAAAGAAATTATGGTGGACTTGGCAATGAAAAAGATTGGACTTTATATTATATACTGGGGAATTTTGACCTGACTGCGTATTGCAGCTGGAGACATTATTATGTACACTGTTGCAGAAGACAATATTCGTTCAAAATAGTCAGATTCTCTGTTATTGTCATAAATGGCTCTGCGATTGCATCTGATCTTGATGATCTTATGTGTTCATCTGATTTTCATCTCAAGTCAAGAGGAGACAGGGTTTGTATTTAATGGCTTTGACCAAGCAGATCTTTATACTGATGGGGTTGCCAATATTCTTCCCAAAGGACAGTTGCAGTTGACCGATGGTTCTGGACAGAAAATGGGTCATGCTTTCTTCAAGAAGCCTTTTGAGTTCAATTCACCTGAGTTATTTTCTTTCTCAACACAATTTGTGTGTGCACTGGTGCCTAAGCCAGGATTTGTTGGTGGTCATGGTATTGCCTTTGTTTTGTCTGCCTCCATGGATCTCACACAGGCAGATGCAACACAGTTCTTGGGACTTTTTAACATCACGACTCAAGGATCCTCTTCTTCTCATCTAATTGCTGTTGAGCTAGATACCGCCCTCAGCGCAGAGTTTGATGACATTGATGACAATCATGTTGGAATTGATGTCAATGGCCTTATATCTATTTCATCTACTCCGGCTGCTTACTTTTCCAAAAAAGATGCAGAGAACAAAAGCATAAATCTTATGAGTGGAGATCCTATTCAAGTTTGGGTGGATTACGAAGGAAGGGTACTTAATGTTACGCTAGCCCCTTTGAATATTCAGAAACCAAGCCTACCTCTTTTATCAAGATCAATCAACCTTTCAGAAACTTTTGTAGATAGAAAGTTGTTTCTTGGGTTCTCTGGAGCAACAGGGACATTTATCAGCTACCAATACATACTTGGGTGGAGTTTCAGCAGAAGCAAGGTGTCATTGGAGGCCTTGGATGTCACTAAACTCCCTGGAGTTCCGCGTCATAAAGCTAAAAATAAGAGACCGTCAATGCTGCTTATTGTTCTTCTCATTTTACTGGGAGTCATAGTGTTTTTGGCTCTTGGAGCAGCTTATATATATAGGAGAAGGAAATATGCAGAAGTAAGAGAAGAATGGGAAGAAGAATATGGTCCGCACCGTTTTTCTTATAAAGCTTTGTACAATGCAACGAAAGGGTTTAACAAGGATGGACTTCTTGGAAAAGGAGGTTTTGGAGAAGTTTACAAAGGAACTCTGCCTTCCAGTGGACAAATAGCAGTGAAAAAAGTATCCCATGATGCAGAGGAAGGGATGAAGCAGTTTGTGTCTGAAATTGTGAGCATGGGTAATCTGAAGCACAAGAATATGGTTCCACTTCTTGGGTATTGTAGAAGAAAAGGTGAGTTACTTCTGGTATCTGAATACATGCCAAATGGTAGTCTTGATCAATACTTATTCAATAGTGAAAAACCACCCTTTTCATGGAATCAAAGACATGTGATCATCAAGGATATAGCTTCAGCTCTTAATTACATGCATACAGGAGCTCCCCAAGTTGTTCTCCACCGAGATATCAAGGCTTCTAATGTTATGTTAGACGCTGAATTTAATGGAAGGTTAGGGGACTTTGGTATGGCAAGGTTTCATGATCATGGAGCAGATCCTGCTACAACTGTTGCTGTGGGAACCATTGGCTACATGGCACCAGAGCTTGCTACAATGGGAGCTTGTACTGCAACCGATGTGTATGGATTTGGTGCCTTTTTACTTGAAGTCACATGTGGGAGGAGACCTGTGGAACCTGGGCTGCCACCTGAAAGGCAGTATATAGTTAAGTGGGTAGTGCAATGCTGGAAAATGGCTTCTTTGCTTGGAGCTAGAGACCCGAGAATGAGTGGTGAAATCTCAGCTGAGGAAATCGAAATGGCACTGAAACTAGGGTTGCTTTGCACAAATGGTGTGCCAGAACTGAGACCTTCCATGCACGAAGTTGTTGAATACTTAAACGGAAGCGTAAAGCTACCTGATATCTCTCCAATTTCTCCTGGCATTGGGAGTATCGGATTAAACCCATTGCCTGCCTCCCCCACTACCAAGACCTTTTACACTTATTCCTCAGCCAACAACTCTACATTTATCACTCACTCGATTGTCCACGGACAAGGACGGTAATCTTTGAGACCTTGTCTTGTCTACTCGTGGAATATTTGTTTTGGAATGAAAAAAGCCATATTAGGCTTGTATCTGGGTATTCTGGTTTGCCAAGCTCACCATTTTGCTCCACTCGTGACGTCTATTTTGATATCTAACAAATACACCAGGATTAAAAAGCAGTGTTTGAAATCTTCTGTACAAAGTGCCGTTTAAACTTTGTAAATTTTGATGTTTCTTTACACGAAAGTTTTGTATTTAACTGTCCTATGTGCATTTCTTTTTCGACATTGGTTTATTGCATTTTCCAGTTAATTAAGCTTTCGTACAAATGTTTACAAGTTCTGTATCCTAATTCGATCTCATTCTGTTACTTCTCTATACCATAAAAAAAATTTGTATGACAAGCTCCATACTAGAAGAAACCAGTGTTCTGGCTGACTGGTTCTTGGCTTGAATTATGCAATGACCTTTCATCTGGGGAGGGTTCATTTCAATGTGATGGTTTCTTACCCAACCAGTATTTGAGTTATCTCCTACTTCTTCATACGAATCTCCTTTCAAGTGAGTATATATCCCATCTGGTCCAGACTTTTGTGGCTTTTCCATCTTCATTTTGCGATGGATTGTCTAACTATTCACATTTTCGTTTTCATCTATTCCTTATGTTTCGACTAGTTATCTTGAATAGTGGAATAGAGTTCAGTATCATTTGTGGAGCTGAGTTGGATGACAAGAGAGCATCATCAAGTTCGTGACTGGAACTGAGTAATCTAAGAGTGGAATCTTGGAGATGCTTGCTTAAACCCATTACAGGTAAATTTCGAGGTTTATTGTTATATTTTGTTAAAGACAATATGTTCTTACATATGTGTCATATTCTGCTATCATCTGAGGTAACAGAGAGATGATGTCCTCAAATATTATCATAACTTGTCGATTTCTAAAGGAACTAAGAATATATGTAGCTAGAACGAGACAAGGATGTGATTCTCTGTGTGACCATAATAGCTATAGGAGAATCATATGGGCTTGATCACACTGCAGTCAATAGATTACATTTTGAAGTGATGATTTTCCTTCTAAATATACCAGGAATGGCGTTAATAGCAATCACTTAAAAGAAATTGTAGCTTTATAGAATGCTAGGTTCTTCAGAAGAACTAAACCGCATCAACACCCAAAAATGGGTACAGTCTGGAGTTCTGCAGAATTCAGTTCTAATTTTCATGAAAAGGTAAAAGATAATAGAAGAATCCTTAATCTTTAAGACTGCATTTTCTTAATATTATACTCACCTACTGCAATATTCTATTAAAGGTGGGTGTGCTTGGCTTTCCTTATGCTTTGATTCCTTTTGTTTTTGCATTTTCACTAAGCATCATATTAAAATATGTTTGGTTGCTTTAATGAAGTTTTTATGTTTGTCGGTATCACGTGTAGAAGTTTCATACAACGTGAAATGGTTCTTTTAATATTAAAGGTCTTCCAGTTTGTAAAGCTAATAAAAAAAGGTAAATGCAACTGATGCTAATCAAAGATTATCATTAAGATAAGTTCACATCTTTTGTTTTTTCTGCAGCTAATGAAGTTTGTATCAGAGAGGTAAAAGATCTTTGCACAAAGAACGGCAAACTCTCTTAATTGTCAACAGAAATTACTCATGGATTGCTTCAGATCTGGTAACATGTTTTTCTTAAGTATATATTTTCTTAAAGTAATATACAAGTAGCTGAAGTAAGAGGAAAATCCGGAGGAAATTTTTTGGGTTCTTAATTCAAGGCACATGGAATGACTAATTTACTAAATTTTACAATCTTTCACTGAACTGTGATCAATTTCAATATAAATAATGTCTGAATTGAAAAAATTCACAAGCACATGAAAATAGTGTTGATTTAACCAATATTATTATCAAGTTGTGTTTTTTAATTCCGCAGATGGAGAGATTTAATCAGAGAGGAAACGATTTGCAAAGAGCTATCAGTTTTATCAGCAGAAATGTCTGGAGGATTGCTATGGATCTGGTTGATTGCTTCTTTTCATCTAATCTCTTTGTCAACTTCATCTGAAGAGAACAACTTTGTGTTTAATGGCTTTGGCCAAGCAAATCTATCTCTTGATGGTTCTGCTACATTGCTTCCCAAGGGAGTATTACTGTTGGCCAAAGGTTTAGAGCATCAAAAGGGTCATGCTTTCATCAAGAACCCAATTGAGTTCAGGTCATTCTCAACACATTTCATCTGTGCTTTGGCTCCTAAGCCAGGATTTAACAGCGGCCACGGGATTGCGTTTGTGATATCTGCTTCTGACGATTTCTCGCAGGCGGAATCAACTCGGTACTTGGGGATTTTCAACGCCTCAACAAATGGTTCTCCTTCTTTTCAACTATTTGCTATTGAGCTTGACACAATCAAGAACTCAGAGTACGGTGAGATGAACAATAATCACATAGGGATTGATGTTAACACTCCCATATCAGTTGAATCAGTACCGGCTTCTTACTTTTCCGATACAGGAAAGAGGAATGTGAGCCTAAATCTCTCGAGTGGAAATCCAATACAGGTCTGGGTTGATTACCAAGGAAGTCTACTTAATGTTTCTGTGGCTCCTCTTGAAGCCAAGAAGCCAAGTTTGCCTCTTTTATCTCGACCCATGAATCTCTCAGATATTTTCTCCAGTAGAAGGTTGTTTGTTGGGTTCACTGCATCAACAGGGACAGCGATAAGTTACCATTATCTTCTTGGGTGGAGTTTCAGCACAAGCAAGGAGTCATTGCAGCTACTTGATATCCCAAAACTTCCAAAAGTTCCTCGGCCTGAAGTTAAGCATCAGAAACCATCATATGAACTGGCTATCGCTCTGCCCGTTACACTTGCTATCATTGTAATGGCTCTTATTGCAGGAGTTTATTACTACAGGAAGAAAAAGTTCGCGGAGGTACGTGAGCCATGGGAAAAGAAATATGGTACACACAGGTTTTCATATAAATCTTTATACAAAGCCACAAAAGGGTTCCACAAGGATCAGTTTCTTGGAAGAGGTGGTTTTGGAGCAGTGTACAGAGGAGATCTCCCTCTGAATGGAGCTGTAGCTGTGAAGAGAGTGTCCCATGATGGTGAGGAAGGGTTGAAGCAATTTGTGGCTGAAGTTGTGAGCATGAGAAGTCTAAAACACAGGAATCTTGTTCCACTTCTTGGGTATTGCAGAAGAAAAGGCGAGCTTTTACTGGTCTCTGAGTACATGCCTAACGGTAGTCTTGACCAGCACTTATTTGATGACCAAAGTCAGGTTATTTCTTGGTCCCAAAGACTTGTGATTCTCAAAGGTGTAGCCTCAGCTCTACTTTATCTCCATACAGAAGCTGAAAAAGTTGTTCTGCACCGAGATGTCAAAGCTTCCAACGTTATGTTAGATGCTGACTGGAACGGTAGGTTAGGTGATTTTGGAATGGCTAGGTTTCATGAACATGGAGGAAATGCAGCTACAACAGCAGCAGTAGGCACTGTAGGTTACATGGCACCTGAGTTAATAACAATGGGAGCTTCCACTGTAACCGATGTTTATGCCTTTGGTGTTTTCATGCTTGAAGTAGCCTGTGGGAGGAAACCTGTGGAATTCGAGGTGGAAGTTGAGAAACGATTTCTGATCAAGTGGGTTTGTGAATGCTGGAAGAAAGATTCTTTGCTTGATGCTAGAGATCCAAGATTGGGAGAAGATTTCTTACCCGAGGAAGTCGAGTTGGTAATGAAACTCGGGTTGCTATGCACAAACATAGTGCCAGAATCTAGACCAAGAATGGGACAAGTGGTTCTCTGCTTAATTGGGAACCTACCGTTGCCAGATTTCTCACCTTCTACACTTGGAATCGGCTCATTTACTCCTGTAGTTATCGATGCAGCCTCCGTTATAGTCTCACGCACTTCAAGAAACTGGTCATCAGCTCCTTCTCTAGATTCTTCCTCAGTCAACTACTCACAGGATCATGAACAAGCATTAGACTCTAAAAGCTCCCTAAACGTAGTTGCAGAATCAGAAGACATCGAGTCTTGTGCCCTCAGACCAAACAGTAGCACGTAATATTTTTGGAGGATCCATTACATGAGCCATTCATAGTTTATGAGTGATCTCATTGAAGCAGTTCTTTTTTTTTTTTTTTTCTTTGTCAAACAAATAACCTTCTATTAATTAAAATTGAGAATTTACAATCCCAAATCACAATTATGAAATACATCATAGATAAAAGGCTAAAACGTATAATAGAAATAACTAGGCAAAGGAGACTCTGACGTTTTGGAAGTTTTGGATAGGAGTTGGATAAAGAGTCTCGAGTTTGAGAGTCGAAGACTAATCCTAGTTCTGTCGCCACAAAAGGCAGTTGAACTACCAAATAAGTTCTAATTGCCATAGAGCTTTTGAACCACATCTCCATAACAGATGATCTAGAAAAAATTATATCCCAAAGGAAAGAAACAACACAGTCTAAATTCTGTCTAAGGGAATATAGACTAACAGATCTAACAATCCTATATACTTCAATCACAATTTGTCCTAGGCCCAAAAAGATCTACTTGTCCTCATAAGCATAACTTATTGGGCTTAAAAGACATGACCTAATTGAAGGTTTAGTTGAAAATAAGGCCCATAACCATGGTCCATTACCAGACCCATGAAACAAAACTGAAACCCTAATCATTTTGCCTCTTTGAGAAGAGGGAATGGCGCCACCAATAGAGCTAATGTCATCGCCGATCTCCTTTCGACATTCCGACCGCCGGTAGGGTTGCCAGAGAAAGGGACATATTCGGCCATCATGATACCCATCCTCTAGTTCAGCTTGCCGAGAAACCCGACATGATGTAGAGGAGGTGGGAGCAGTTGTAATCTTGGTGGAGGGTGAAACGATGCATCTGGCCGGAGCCCCGCCTCTGGCTAGAGGTAGAGCGTCCAAGAGAGAGGTCGCAGTGAGCGGTGGAAGGTGACAAAGACGATCTCGATAGGCATGAGCCCCCGGAAAAATTCGAACCATGATCAACAAAACAAATGAAGCCAACAGGAAGAAACAGAACAGAGGGAGACACATACTTCTCAACTCCGACGGGGATAGTCGACGGTGAAGGTACAGAAGATAGTTTTGTCCTCTAAAACCAGAACTTCGAACTTCAATACCAAACATAAATCTCGGCGAGTGAGGGGAGTAGAGATGAACAATAGACAAACTCGAAAGGCAGAATTTCGAGCTCTATCCTCGCCGACCAAGCTTTCCAATGGAGGAGGGAGACACAGGAGACTCAACACAGAGAAGATACAACAAAGAGTTAACACAGAGAGGAGACAAGGAGAAAGAGAACAAGCGCTGTAGCTAATGAAGGCCCGACGCAGGCGAGATCTAGTGGTTCTGGCATCATCGGCGTCGGAGGAAGCAAAAAATGGTTTGGCCTCGATAGTAGGGTCAGATAGGTTCCTAAAACAATTTGATTCTAACCCATTGAAGCAGTTCATTGTCTTGAACAATCATCTAAGTTGTAAATGCTTCAGGTCTTCTTTGTTGCATTGATCTGTATACCAAATTCTTCTATTTATAAAGTCAGCTTTGTCCTTAAGGCTCCTCCGTTTCCTTAACCAGTTAAGCTAAAGACCTTGGGACTCAATTGACAATGATAGCTCTTCATCAAACTACTTTGGATTTTTCCTTTAAAATTCTTAGAACTAGATTTTCAAGACTGCAACTAGACCATAGGATCTCAACTAATGTTACTAAATTATTATTTTTTTATCAACATTGGGCCACAACTGGCTGGTCCATTAGCCAAATTCCTACATAATGTAGACGGTGGGATTCGATCCCTGGTTTGTGCAAGTGCACATGTCTTAATGGACTTACCGCCTGCCACTAGACTAAATTAATTTATTCTCGTCAAACTTACATATTAAATTGAATCACTTCCTTTTCTTATTCATGTGGAAGTACGAAAGATAGAACAAACTATTCAAATTTTACAACCATAATATATTGGAACCGGTGGGATACGAGAAAAGCTATTAGGAAACGAAAACCAAATTTTTTTTGGAAAAAATTAGGAGAGACAAAAACTTGAAATAAAACTTCTGACTCGAAAACTAAATCACCACAAAACAATCACGGTCCAAACCGATGACGAAACCTCATATAATGACTTAATGGATCTTACAAATGAAACAGTGGGAATCTGACTGGTAAAAATAAATATAACTGTTTGACGCCACAAACAAAACCCATAAAAAACAAGACTTCGATCAGTTTTTCTAAATGTGAAGAAAAAACGAAACAAATCTAAATTTGGATATACTGAACTCAGGAAAAAACAACATATTCACCTGGCAAAGATGTAAAAAAGTTCTCATAAGAGAATAAACTAACTAAATCATAACTGCTTAAACCAAACCAAATAACCTAACCAAAGTAACAAACTTCAAAGCTTTAACAATTTACATTGATTCACTTTTTTTTTCTTTTGTCAACATTGAACCACAACTGACCAGCCCATTAGTCAAGTTCCTACATAATGTAGGCAGTGGGACTCGATCCCTGATTATGCAAGTGTGCTGTTTTTAGTGGATTAACCGCATGCCAATAGACTAAAGGCCACATGCAATTTTTGATTCACTTCTTTGTAATACAAAATTGGAGTAAGAAAAGGAAAAAAAGAAAATTATTTTTTAAAACTGTGCCAAATACCAAACAGTCGATCTAGTTGGTTTATTCGTTTGAAATCAGTTGGAACGTTACTTAAAAAATTTTGGAAGGGGAAAAAAATGTGCCAAATAATGGGCCTCTTTGGGATTAAGTCACTGGCCCAAACCGTAGTAAATAAAAGCGTTAAAAGATATTTCTAGTAATAGTTCAACCGGGAAATGACGTCAGGAAGGAGACCGACGTTGCAGCTTCTGCTCTTAGAGAAGACATTGCTCCGGTAAAGCAGAAAATATGCCAGTGTCTTAAAAGTTTCCGGTATGTGATATTTCCTTTCTTAATATTCGGTGGTGAAGAGAATATCTTTAGGGTATGACTTCGTGTTACTCGGACACTGCTTTCTTTCTTTGTGAAAGGCTAGAATTTGCCAATTTTTTTAAGTTCATTAGAATTTTTTCATGAGGCGACACTACAATACAAAAAAAATCTGACTTTGGTGAGTTTTTTTTTTCTTATATCAATTCCTGGGTAATCAATATGAAAAACGATAGAATTTGAGTTCCTAAATGCTTAAATGCATTTCGACCAAAAAAAAAAATGCTTAAATGCTAGAAACAGCATTTGAGTTCTTATGAGATGAACAAGAATTGTTTGTGCTAGAGGGAAGTACAAAGCTCGCTTATGTTTGCTTCATTTGACCTTTGAAAAGCCAGAGTAGGCCATAGAAAGTTTTTTTCTTATCCCGGCAATATTTAACTTTCATTATGGATTAGTAGATTATGTAATGAGTATTGTGGTTGTATGGAGTAATGTTTTTTATTAGTTGGCCTTAGCATAACCATAGTAGACCCTTAGCATGTTGGCCGTGACTTGGAATCTTGAGCTAATAAATGGAAGGTCACGGCAAATTTTGATGTTGGAATTATGATGTTGAAGAATTCTTCATAAACGTCTGTTGTTTGGATGACAAATTTTTAGGTTATGGCTGGTATGTCCTGTGTGAGACTAGCAGATGCCATTTCCTGTTTAAGTTAAATTAAATTCTTGAGAGATCACTTTATCAGATTGTGACGTGGTCAGCTATATTTGCTTAAATAAATTCTTTGTAATTACATACGAAAAAGGACAGAAATTGCCTCTGCAGTTCACTTGCTTTGGAACATTCGTTCAATATTGTGGGGCATCTCTCCCCAAGGAATTTATCAAATTTTGGCCAAGAAAAAGTATGTTTTCTTAGGATTTTCTCCATTGACTTAGGATCACACCTTGAAATATATATGTGTGTTTGTGTTATCGAACTCTGACTTTCTGAATGTTTGACCCAGTTTTTCTTATGAAGCATTTAACATTAGTACGGTAGTTGTCAAGGTTAGCTTTGATTATGAGTATATAATTTCTTTGCTTTAGTTGACCTTATAATAACCAGTGTAGTAGAACAAATGTTTCTCTGGTAGTACTTAATGATGGATAAATTATGCAATAACTATAATGTCATGGTCATCTTTGATTATATTATCATGAAGTCGTTATATTTGTTTATAACAATTCTGTTGCAGGAATTTCTAGGAAATGTTGAAATTTGTAGTTGACTTCTTGTTCTTAAGTGGTACTAGACATTCTTATATAGCTCCATAGATTGCTTGTTAGGTGGAGAAAAACATTTATTAGTAACCTTCAGATTCTATCTTTTGGTAGCCATGGCTTGGAGAGTGAATTTGGTTTTGATCTTCTTCTGCGTTTTTCTGATTTGCCTGTCAAGTCAACAAGAAACCAGGTTTGTCTACAATGGCTTTGGTCAAGCAGATCTTTTTATTGATGGGATCGCCAGGATCCTTCCTGGTGGGCTCTTGCAGTTGACAAATACTACAGAGTTGCAAGTGGGTCATGCTTTCTTTAAGCAGCCATTTAACTTTGATCCATCTTCATCACTATCGTTTTATACACATTTTGTGTGTGCGCTGGTGCCTCCTAAGTTAGGAGGTGTTGGTGGCCATGGAATTGCCTTTGTAATATCTCCTTCCATGGATCTCTCTCATGCATACGCAACTCAGTACTTGGGAGTCTTCAGCAACCCAATAAATTCTTCTTCTCCTCCCGTGCTAGCTATTGAGCTCGATACGGTTAAGACAATAGAGTATAATGAGTTGGAAAAGCCCCATGTTGGGATTGATGTGAACGACCCAATATCTGTTGAGTCTGCTTTGCCATCTTACTTTTCTGACACGTTACGGAGGAATATAAGTATAAATCTCTTGAGTGGGAAGCCTATCCAGGTCTGGGTGGATTATGATGGCTCGTTGCTAAATGTTTCGCTGACCCCTATAGATATCAAGAAACCAAATCAGCCTCTTTTATCAAGAACCATAAATGTGTCAAAGATTTTTCAAGAGGAGATGTATGTTGGCTTCTCTTCATCAACGGGGAACATGCTCGGCGACCATTATATACTCGGGTGGATTTTTAGTAGAAGCAAAAAGCTATTACAGACCCTGAACCTCTCTAAACTTCCTCAGGTTCCTCTTCCTAGAAAGGAAAAAAAGAAAATATCTCCACTCTTTATTGGTTTGGTTATCTTATTGGTGATCTCTGTACTGATGGTTCTCTGTGGAGCTTATTGGTATAGGAGAAACAAGTATGCGGAAGTAAGAGAATCGTGGGAAAAGGAATACGGTCCACATCGGTTTTCTTATAAGTCTTTGTACAAAGCAACAAATGGCTTTGGCAAAGATTGTCATGTTGGAAAAGGTGGGTTTGGAGAAGTCTACAAAGGAACTCTTCCTTTAGGCAGGCATATAGCTGTGAAAAGACTTTCCCACGATGCAGAGCAAGGGATGAAACAGTTCGTGGCAGAAGTTGTAACTATGGGAAATTTACAGCATCGGAACTTGGTTCCTCTTCTTGGGTATTGCAGGAGAAAAGGGGAGTTACTTCTTGTCTCTGAGTACATGCCCAATGGTAGTCTTGACCACTACTTGTTTCATGACGAAAACCCGTCCCCCTCATGGTTTCAAAGGATTTCTATTCTTAAGGACATTGCCTCAGCTCTCAATTACCTGCATACAGGAGCTAAGCAAGTTGTTTTACATCGGGATATAAAATCTTCTAATGTCATGTTAGATTCTGAGTTTACTGGGAGGTTAGGTGATTTTGGCATGGCCAAGTTCTACGATCATGGAGCTAACCTATCTGCAACAGCCGCTGTGGGAACCATAGGTTACATGGCACCTGAACTAATAACAATGGGAACTTCTACGAAAACCGATGTGTATGCCTTTGGTTCTTTCCTTCTTGAAGTAACTTGTGGAAGGCGACCTATGGAACCTGAGCTGCCGGTTGAGAAGAAACATTTGGTCAAATGGGTCTTTGAATGCTGGAAACAAGGTTCTTTACTCAAGACCAGAGATCCAAGATTGAGAGGAGAATTCTTACCTGAGGAAATCGAGATGGTTCTGAAACTTGGATTGCTCTGCACAAATGCTATACCGGAATCAAGGCCTCCTATGGGACAAGTGGTACAATATCTAAACTGGGACTTACAGTTGCCTGATTTTTCGCCATCTACTCCAGGAATTGGAGCTTTTGTGCAAATATCAATGGAAGTTCCCAGTTTAAAGAACTCACCACTTCCTTTGTTCATTACTCACACAATCTTGGAAGGGTGGAAGATGAGACTTAACAAACTGTTCTGCTCTGCATCTAAATCTGATCGGATGCGTATCTGTTATACTTTGATGAAGTAACTATATTGTTGTTGATGCTGTAGTCAAATCTCTTTTCTTTGTAAAAGTGTTTCTTTCATCTCTTGTTTGTGTGCTTGTAGATGAGAATTATCACCATTTCAATCCAGGAATAAGCAAGTTTGAGCATTGAATTTGAGGACAAGCTTATTTATTGTAAACTTGGCAGTAATTCAAGTATATGACATTACAGAATAAGACATAAGACATGGAAATTTTAAGTCTTAGTAGAAGAACATACTCATTTGTTTTGTTACCCATCTCTGGTAGAACATAGATGAAGACTGAAATCATTGAAGTAAGTTTGCACAATGAGAAGTTAATCCAAGTAAACCATTATTGTTTTTCTTTGGAGTAAACCAGAAATCAAATTATAATGAAGCCTATCTCACTGTCTAAAAATCCTATGGTTTGGAGAAAAAGTTCACAAACCATCTGATCCAACATAAACTTCTCTCTACACAAAAACAATTTAATGCCAATGTCAAGGCCTCCGACAAAATTAAGACAAAAATTATCATCTTTATTCACCAGAAACTGCGTGGTATCAACGATGACCATCTTGATTCTTTCCCTGTCTCAGAAGCAGATCCTGAATACCTACGAGACTTATGAATCCTCATTTTAACACTCGGAACTTTGCGTGCAATCGCTTGCCATATCATCTGAACTGCATCATCTACCTTTGATGGAAAATGGAACTCATAGAATCTCTCCACTTCCTTTAATTTCTTCCACATTTGTGTCCATTCTTCTTTGGATATTCCTCTTATTAAGTTAACCAGAAAGTTTTCTTTCAAGGCATCCGAGGTGCGGACAAATACCGAGAATTCAGAGTAATCAATAACGTCCTCAAAAGGAAGCTCGATGTCGTCACTGATAATGACAGGCACGCAGTGGCTGGCTATGGCATCAAAGAGACGGTTTGATGAAGGAGTGTCTCCGGCAATGTTGAGGCAGAACTTGGAGTTATGCATTCCCTCGCTTGCTTTGTTTATGCCTCCGTTTCTCACACTCCCAAACGAGAAATGGACGTCTTTCTCATCTTGCAAGAGGTAAAATAACTCCTGACGCACAAACCCACCCTGAGATGTTTGACACATTGGAACAGCAAGTATTTTGATCAAGAAGGCCTTGTTATGGTAATATTAATATTGGTAAAGGACAATTTAGCTGTAGAACAAAAAATTCTCGAAAAAAAAGAAACAGAAAACGGAACGCAAGCACTAAAACAAGGTAACAAAAGAACTCACATCTTTCCTGTAGATGGCACCCTGAAAGTATAGCAAAATTGGTCTGCTATCAAAATCAGAAGTATCGTTTTCATATGCTTTGATGACATGCTTATAAGGTGCAATGATATCTTTCTCAACATTCGCCACAGTAGGAGGGTACCTTCCAAAGTCGGAGAGTATAAACATTGCAGGAAATAGCTTGTTTCTAGCATCCAACATGCTATTTGGATGATGAGCAAGAACCACATGGTCTCTACCACCCGATCTCTTCCATTCCTCTTGAGCAGTTAAAAAAGCAACTAGCTTTCTCTGCAAATCCTTGTTTCTACTAATTTTCTGGTGAGGATTCACTTTCGAGAATCGATTATAACTCAGCGATGAAAAAAATGGCACAAAGATAACATCAGCTTCAGTGGAGTTATAAACTCGTTTTGCAGCAATAGCCCTTGGTGCATTAGCATACTCTGATGCAAGTAGATCCAACGTGAGCCAATACTCGATACTGTGTTGCAAATTCAAGCCTCCAGGATATGGCGGTATATACTTCTGAATATCAGGCCATACACTATCACCTTTCTTCTTCCCTTCAGGTTTCCAGTCTAACAATCCGAAATGAAACTCGGGATCCATATTATACATATAAACCATAAGAGGAGCCGACATTGCCGACTTCTCATCCTTATTGCATCTACAATTATCTTTCTGCAGATTTACGCCTTTCAAATTCACATTATCCACGTATGATTTAGATGGAAATGTGGAGCTAAGGAAGCGATTGTGAGCAGTGGAACGCAACACAAAGTAACAAGAGAGAGCAAAGAGGATCGTCGTGACAACGAATAAACATAGCAACAAATTCCGGGCTACGTACCCAATAGCAGAACCATTCTTCTCCACCATTGCCATAAGTAATCAATCACAAAAGATAATCAATCAAAACACAACTACTTTCACAAAGGAACATCATAACTCCCCAAATCAGAGCTTGCACATCGCAGAAATCAGCTCAACGTATCTGAAATTGTACGATTACATACCAAATCAAACTAGGTATAACTTTTCAGCGAAGTTTGCTCGATTCATCCTAACACGATCTAGTTTAAGATTCAAGAACTGAAGAAAAAGTTAACTCACGTTTGGAATTGCGATGCGAAAGCAAGATTTGGTGCTAAGAGGAATGTAGAAGAAGAAGAAGAAGCTTCTGTGGAACGAATTTCATCTCTCATTGAGCGAGAGAATTCGGCGGAGAATGAGGAAGAACAAACGGTGTCGAAGCTTACGAGATCGTAAAGTTTTCTAAAATTAACTTTAATTTCTAATTAAGGCTCTTCTTTTTTTTCTTAATTGTCAAACTTTCTTTTTTGGAAGTGATAGATATGTTAATTGTTGTTTTTATATAAATGGCTTTTTGTAATCACTTTTATACCCAAAGTAGAGTAGAGTAGTTATTGTAAGAAATAAAATATGTAGTTTAGCTAAGAAAGCAATCGGCATTTAGTACAGTGGTAAGTATATGGAAGTTAGATGAACTTACACATCTAGAAATCTTATTTTACTACTTAAATTAGATTAAAATTTGGTTAATGTACCGGTTAGTTGTAACAAATATTAACAAAAGAAAAACAAAAAGCTAAGAAAAACATTGGAATACACAAGTTTAGGCCACAATTCTAGGGATTGTTGTATTAATCGACACATATTCCAAATAAACGAATTTATAGGTATAAATATAAGAAATAATTGTGTGGCATGCTCCTTTTTGTAGCCCAGGGACATCGGTTTACCCGGTTTGTTCGGATCGGGTTAATCGGTTTATCGGTTTATTCGGTGAGATTGAATCCATCTGAATTAAACCGATTAAACATTACGGTTCGGATTAAACGGTCTTCGGGTTGTTCGGTTTGGTTTCATTGACATTTGAAACTACCGAATTAACCCGAATTGTAAATCTATTTCGGTTTCTAAAACCGAAATAGAGTAAATGGTACCACAATTGCGAAAAAAAAATTAAAAACAGTTCATCGTCCCAACCCGTACAAACCGAAGAACCCGTACAACCCGACGAATCCATAAAAACCGAACTAACCGAAAATCAGAACAAATGTTCAAAGCATCTGAAAATGTCTACATTGTTTCTTCATTACTTCGTAAGCAAACACCAAGTTTATTCATAAATCATAACACCACACAGAGTACATAACTTCATGTCTTCATAGCACATCTTTTAAATTCCTAGCATCTGCAGCATGAAAGTATATGTAATAAGTATATGTAGTAACTAGTAAGTAAAATAATGCAATGTTATTAAAGTTAACAATCCTACAGATTTGGAAGTTAGAACAAATTTACCTAGTGAGTCAAAGAATTCAATCTCCTCAAGCATTTGGTTAAGGTTAGCAACTTCAGCTTCAACCTTGAACTTACACCTTAACCATTGTTGTGTGCAAAGCAACACTTCTACCATGTATGGTGTAAGGGAACTCCTGTAAGGATCCAAGATCCTACCGCTGGTACTGAAAGTGGATTCGGATGCCACTGAAGAGACCTGGATGGCTAGGACATCTCGTGCAAGCTGAGACAATATAGGGAACTTACTACTATTACATTTCCACCAATGCAAGACATCAAATGGTAAACCTAAGCTATTGGACACTCTAAGCTCTGTTTTCTCAGTCAAGTAGATATCCAATTCACTGCAGCCATCTTCATTGCCCCTTAAGCTAACCATCTTCCGATAAATGACATCAACCCTCTCGTAGTCATCATCATCATCATCAGACATTACATCCGCAAGCTTTTGCTGTTCAGAATCTGCAGCAGAAGTGTTTTCTTCTTCAGGTCTCTTCAGCCTCACACTGTACTCTTCATAAAGCTTATGCAGCACACTTAGAACTGAACTACTAAGCTTCCTACATTCAATGGTATCCTTACCATATAATTCCTGAAAACAGAGAGATGCAAATTGCATCTTGTTCCTTGGATCAAAAACAGAAGCTATAATGACTAAGGGATTCATATTAAGAAGACCATCCCAATATTTCTCAAACTTGTCCCTCATAACATGTGCTTGACGTCTGATTTCCTCATCACTATTGCGGCACTTTGTTATCAGATTTTTCTCGATGTTCACTATCTCATTGTAGCAGACTGTTGAAGTTACAGTGTTGGAAGCACTGAAAGTTAGTGTGGACTTGTAGAATATCTTCAAAAATTTTACTAATCTTTGCACCTCATTCCAGTCAGCTGTTGTTGGTGGTCCAACCCTTTTCGCCTTTGTTTTCTCATCATCTTCTTGAAAATACTCACAGTAAAGCTTATCCTCTAACATCATCTTCTCAAATGCAACTCTAAGCTTGATTGCAGAACTCAACATAAGATATGTTGAGTTCCATCTAGTTTTCACATCTAAAGGCAAACTACCTCTTGAGATTTTCCCGGATTGACACCTAAGCTCAAATGACTTTAACCTACTGAAAGAGGAACGCACATACTTTAATGCGTTCCTAATGGCCACAATGCTAAGCTTAGTTTTCTGCAACCCATCAGACACTATTAAGTTCAGTATATGTGCACAACATCGCATATGGATCAGCTGACCATCTAACACTAATTTCTCACACCCTACTTGCAAGAAATGCTCCCTCAATAACCTAATGGCCTTGTCATTGGCTGTAGCATTATCTACTGTGACTGTAAAAAGCTTACTAATCCTCCACTCTTCTAGACACTCAGCTAACTGACCCTTTATTGTCTCAGCCTTATGGTCAGTTACTACTTTAAAACTTAAAACTCTCTTCTGCAGCTGCCAATCTTCATCGATCCAATGAGCAGTGATAACCATGTAATTGTATGAAGTATGTTGAGACACCCAAATGTCTGTTGTAAGACTGACTCTTTGTTTTTGACGTTCAAACAACTCCTGCAAAGCCAGCTTCTCTGCCTCATACATCGCCACAATGTCTTTTGATGTTGTCCTCCTTGAAAATGTAGAGTACATTGGCATAATACTAGCACAGAACCTCTTCCAACCCTCAGACTCCACAAAGGACAATGGTAGTTCATTGATAACTACCATTTCAATGACAACTTTTCTAAACATTGTTGGATCGTACTTAACTACTTTCAGGTTTCCAGAATCATCACTACCTAAGTTATTTTGTTTCTCTCTATCCTTAAAATCTTTAAACAGTTTACACCTACTTATATGCCCTCTCATTGGACTTGTACCTACAGTCTTTGAATCACAGCTAATATCTATGCCACAATATCTACAACTACACCTCTTATTATCATCTTCTCGTTGAAGGAAGTGTTGCCATACCTCAGCTCTTTTGGCATATTTTTTTTTTGGTCTAGGTGGCAGGGAAGTGCTCGATCGCTCTGTTTCTGTCCTCTTATGTCCTGTGACTTCTTCTCCCGCTTGTGGTGGTCCCTCAACCTCAGTTGTATTCTCTGTTTGTGACTCCATCTGCAAAGTTGAAGATTAAAAAATAAGTACACTCACCATCAATTGACAGAATCAAAATAACAGAATCGGAGACACACAATTTAACAATCAATTTAACATTCAATTAAAATAGAATCAATTAACAATCAAATTAAAACATAATCAGATGCTATCAATTTAAGTATTTAACTATCAATTGACAGAATCGCAGACACACAATTACACTAATCTACACTCACCAACTTAACTACACTCAACTACACTTAAGAATCAGAAGCTATCAATTTACAATAATAGACTTAATAGTAATACACAGAGCAAAAAAGCAGAGCATATCAATTTACAATAATTCACTGAGCAAAGAAGCAGCCTATATTAATCATTTTACTATTTAAAATGATTCACAATCACAGAGCAATACAATTTACTAATCATTTAACTATATCAAATTACTTAGCAAAAACTATATCAATTTAACTATATCAATTTACTAGACAAAAATATATCAATTTAACTAAACAAGAGCCTATATTAATCATTTAACTATATCAATTTACTAGACAAAAACTAACAGATCAAACAAAAACAATAATCACTTACCTCTTTCAACTTAATCCGCAGTTCCGCACAGTCCACACTACAGAGCCTTTGGTCCACAAAAACCTGCACGTTAACATAAGAAAATATGTTAAAACAGACAGTTAATTCGAAATTAATTAAAACCCGAGTCAAAAATAAATTAACCCTAAATCAAATTAACAGTAACTCCAATTTTTCTTATTCATAATCAAATTTGATTAACCCTAATTCGTAATTGATTACCTCTAAATCGTATTTGATCAACCCTAATTTGCCGAAACCCTAAAATTGATAACCCTAAATCGATTTAGGGTTTTGGATAAACCAATCGAAAACCTTCAAAATCAAGTTCTAAAGCCGATTTGGCGTTTAATTTACCCTAATTTTCCGAAACCTAAAATTTTTAAAACCCTAAATCGATTTAGGGTTTCGGATGACCAAATCGAAAACAATCAAAATCAAGTTCGTAAATACTAAATCACGTTTAATTAACCCTAAATTTTTGAAACCCTAAATCAATTAACCCTAAATTTTTGAAACCCTAAATCGATTTAGGGTTTCGGATTTACAGTCAAAGAAATTTGCTTAACCCGAGACACAAAGATGAAATGAACCGTATACGCTTACCTTTTAGTCTGAAAGCACGAGATAAGAAGAGAAGAATCGAAGATGAAGTTCGCCTCGATAAATCGCGGAAGAATAAATCCAATCGGTAGGGAAAAAGAGGATGAAATAGATGAAAAGGAGGAGAAGAAATGTCCGGTGTGAAGAAGAAGAGACGATGGAAGAAGAAGATGAAGAGATGAAGCGAAGAAGAAGAAATCGCGAAATCGCCGCAGAGCAAAAAGGAGACCAAAAACGCGAGAGGAGAAGAGAAGTGAACCAAAGGAAAGGAACCCTAACCAAATCTGCATAATTAAAATTAATTTCGGTTTAGGTTCGGTTACTGAATACCGAACCGAACCGTTCCGATAACCGACCAAATTTAATTGAACCGCCGATCGGTTCAATTTCTTCAATACATTCGGTTTCGGTTATCCGATTTAATCGGTTTAACCCGATTAAACCGAACAAACCGAACCGTTATCCCAGGGCTACTTTTTTGAGAGTTATTTGTATCAAATATCCTTATAATTTCTAAATTGTGTGACATGCTTTTTTACTCACTTAAAAAGATGAAATCACCCCTCACCAAAACCTTCTCTCTTTTATCTTTCGCAAATAAATAAACACGTGGGTGTTTCCTAGTGGATTCACTGACGTCGCCGTTTATTAGTGAAACTCTATGACGTAGATTTTTATACCAACACAATAAAAAAATGTATATATGGACAATACTCTTGTAATTAGACATGGACATAACTAATTTTGTCACTAGATTAACAATTAAGAAATCACATATGGGTTCTACGCGGTGATATGAGCCGTAACAAATTAGAAAATGTATACTTGGACATGGACATAAGATTATGTGTCATGACATGAACATAAGTTTATCAGACATTATCTACTTAATCTGGACATGAACATTGTGTTAAGTATAGTGTAATTAGACATGGACAAAAAAGAACATGGACATGTTATGAAATATCCTAATCGGCGACATGATAAAAACATAAGCACATGGACACGTAACAAATTAGAAAATGAATACATGGACATAGACATATGATTATCTGACATGACATGAAATAAGTTTATCTTACATTATCTAGTTCATCTAGACATGAACATGTGTTAATTATAACGCAAATAAACATGGACAAAACACATGACGAAAAATAGACATGGAAAATGTTTAAATTAGAAAATGAATACATGGACATATACATAAGATTATATGATATGACACAGACTAATTTGTAGACATGGACATATGACATAGACTAATTTTCTTCTCAGCTTCTTCACACTCTTTCTTCTATTCTCAGTTTCTCCTCACTTTTTATCGCTTCGATTCGTGTTTGAAAAATTTACCACACAAACTTGTCATTTTTTAAGAAACCATGAGAGACTTGTCGTTTCTCTATAAATTCGATGACTGCCCGTTTCTCTATTGGCACAGAAAGGACATCATGAGGCAAACTATTTGTGTCTTAAGTCAAGGTTAAATGAGTTTTTCCAGATGACAAAAAGTGTAGGCGGGAAAAGGAAAATAAAAAAGGGCATTTGGAATAATTAACTTTTCAAAAGGGGTATTTTACATGATATTCCCTAAATATATAATACATGATTAATGATTATTAAAAAAAACATTTTGGTTAACCATTTGACCGAGTAGCTTCAACATAAAATGTTGGTCAACCACTATATTAAAGAGCCTCTAGATTTTGTTTTGTCCGCAAAAATCATTAGATCAACAAGATCTGATCTATAACGAGAGTCGTGCCTCCTTTATTCAATAAGACTACATTTGTTTTGTTAATAATAAGAGAAGTCCACGGTTTTTTTCTTAAAAATAATAATTTATTTATACTTTTCTACAACTATAAGCAATTTACTATAAATTCTTTATTAAAAATTTGTATAATAAATTTTGTAATGCTTTAAATCTTATGTTATTAACATTATAGAATATTTCTATTAATTAAAAAATTCTGTAAAAATAATAATATGAAATTAATAAAATATTCTGTATTTTATAATTTGTCTAAAGACTCCATAAACTTAGGTACGATATTGTCTATAACTTTAGTTTTTCAACTGAAATAGAATAAGTAAATGACATTCGAACTCACTATTTCATAACTAGCTAAATTAGAGACAAATCAACTCGATCACTTATAAAGAATATCTAGATCAATAAATTGTTATAATATCATCAGAAAATAAATACTATACTTCTTAAAAAAAACATTATACATAGTCAAATTTTTGGCTACCAATCTAGTTCATGAATTTTTTATAGCCACCGATTCACTAAGTATTTATCTACCCAGACCACAAAAAAAAAAATCAAAAATCTATAGTAAAACATTACATTTACCCAACCAATTTACTCTTCAACCAATGGATACGACTCCGAATAGCAGTTTTTGCTAAAATTCTAGCAGTTTCTTGCAAACTTGTTTCGGAAGTTGTTGTATTTGGTCCACCAGAATTTACTGGCTGATTTAAGCCTAATAGGTCCAAATCTTTCCTTTCTCACCGATCGAGTGGTAGTTAGGATGTGTTACCTACTAATTCTGAAATTACGATTCGATTCTCTCATTACAATTAGTAAATTATAAGATCAAACATTATTGATACAATTGTTAAAAATAAAACATTTTATTTATAAAACCCCAAATTTTTGTTTTCTTTTTAACGTTATATTGATAAAACCCCAAATCGTCAAACTCTCCATTTTTGATTTTCATTGACCACCAAATCGTCAAACTCTTTGTCCTATCCTTTTAGTCGGCGTGGACCTCCATATTGATAGATATATCTCAGACAAGTTTGTTCTTTAAATATACAATAATTTAATTTCTGTTTTATTTTTGTTTTCTTATGCAACTACTAATTATTCTCTAAGAGCTGTTTTCAATAGTTTTGATATTAGTTTCTTATAAATTGTTTTTTTTAAACAATTAAATTATATGATGCTTATGCTTCACATTTTCCGGCTGCTTGATATAATTATGTCAATCCTCCTTTTTTTAATTGTCATTATGTAGTAATCATGTCGATCTTTTAAAGTGGACCGATTCGTGTATAAAAGCTGGAGGTTGACAAATTAGGGCTTATACCGATTGCTTCATACGCACGTTACCCCATCTTCTCTTCCCATAGACTCGGAACTCACCACTCAAACATTCATCTCTAAAGTCTTATAGGTGCAAACTCTGTTTACATGTATGTCTTAAACCAATAGTATGGTTTGCTTTGAGGGTATTCAATTTAGTTTAAATCCGACTTGCCATTGTTAAAACCACACTAAAATGTAGACCAAATACTTTTCTTAATCGAAATTTCATTAGACTTTTAAACGAAGAAAATATTATTTTAAGAATAATAATTACGGTTTTATGTATATTGAAAGTCTTAAGTCAACTCTTTGTTGCCAAGAGGGGATATTTTTTGACTTGGAACGTAGATTATTTGGGGTATAATGTCGTTCTCGTTTCCTTATAACCACAACTTATGATATTCGAAACATTGAACTCATCAAAAAGAATGGCTCAAAAGTTGCAGCTTTTTCTCTCTTTGATCTTCTTTGTTAATCTGATTTGCCTTTCAAGCCAACAAGACTTGAGCTTTGTCTACAACGGTTTTAACCAACTCCAAGCTGATAACTTTCACCTTGATGGCTTTGCAAGAATCAGATCAGATCGACTTTTGCAGCTAACTGATGCAACGAATCGGCAAATGGGACATGTTTTCTACAATCGTCCGTTTGAGTTCGATTCAGCTTCTGCTCAATCCATCTCTTTCTCTACTCATTTCGTTTGTGCTCTTGTTCCTAAGCCAGGAGCTGTTAGTGGTCATGGGATTGCCTTTGTACTATCATCTTCAATGGATCTCTCACAAGCAGATCCAGCTGCTTACTTAGGACTCTTCAATATCTCATCTAATGGATCTCCTTCGTCTCAAGTTTTAGCTATCGAGCTTGATACTGCACAGAGCGCAGAGTTTGACGACATGGACAACAACCATGTCGGAATAGACCAAAACAGCCTCAATTCTGTAGTCTCTGCTTCAGCTACGTATTATTCTGACAAAGAAGAGAAGAACAAAAGCTTAACACTCTTGAGAGGAGATCCTATTCAGGTCTGGATTGATTATGAAGATATGCTACTCAATGTTACTTTAGCACCTCCTAAAAATCAGAAGCCAAGTAAGCCTCTTTTGTCAAAAACCATCAATCTCACTGCAATCTTTCCAGATGGAAAAGCTTTTGTCGGATTTTCGGGAGCAACTGGATCACTGATTAGCTATCAATACATCTTGGGATGGAGTTTCAGCAGAAGCAGAGTGTTGTTACAGAGTCTTGACATCTTTAAACTTCCACCAGTTCCTCGCCCCAAGCAACCTAAGAACACATCTCCTCTGCTTATTGTTCTACTGATTATACTTGTACTCATAGGTCTGGCAGTTGTAGGAGGAATTTATCTCTACAGGAGATATAAATATGCAGAGTTGAGAGAGCCATGGGAAAAGCAATATGGTCCACTTCGGTATTCGTATGAATCTTTGTATAAAGCCACAAGAGGGTTTGACAGAGATGGTCGTCTTGGAAAAGGAGGTTTTGGAGAAGTTTATAAGGGAAAGATGCCACTTGTTGGAGATATAGCGGTGAAGAGACTATCACATGATGCAGATCAAGGCATGAAACAGTTTGTGGCTGAAGTTGTGACAATGGGAAGTTTACAGCACAAGAATCTGGTCCCTCTTCACGGCTATTGCAGGAGGAAAGGCGAGTTATTACTGGTCTCTAAGTACATGGAAGGAGGCAGTGTTGATCAGTACTTGTTTCACGACGATAAACCACCTCTATCGTGGTCTCATCGACTCTCGATTTTAAGAGATATAGCATCTGCACTCTGTTACTTGCATACTGGAGCCAGTCATGTTGTTTTACACCGAGATATCAAAGCTTCTAATGTCATGTTAAATGAAAATCTGCAAGCTTTTTTAGGAGATTTTGGTATGGCGAGATTTGATGATCATGGAGCTAACTTATCTGCAACAGCAGCTGTAGGAACCATAGGTTACATGGCGCTTGAAATGATATCAACAGGAACTTCAACTAAAACTGATGTGTATGCGTTTGGTGCATTCATGCTTGAAGTAACATGTGGGAGAAGACCATTTGATCCCGAGCTTCCGGTTGACAAACGACATTTAGTCAAGTTGGTTTGTGAATGCTGGAGACAAGGTTCTATAATTAATGCTATAGATACAAGATTGAGAGGCAAATTCATACCGCAGGAAGTCGAAATAGTTCTGAAGCTTGGGTTGCTTTGTACAAGCATTGTACCAACATCAAGACCAACAATGGAACAAGTGGTTCAATACATAAACAGACATCAACAATTGCCTGATTTCTCTCCAGATACTCCCGGAATTGGAGTTTCCACGCCGGTTTTAATGGGATTACCTTCGTTGGCAATCACTTCTACTTCTAGTTCTGTGGCCTCATCTCTATTAGGAGCATCAGTCTCTTCTCCCAATAGCTCAATGTTCATTAGTCACTCAATTATATATGGTGATGGAAGATGAAATTTATCAAATTTCTTCACATTTCTTTGATGTACAGCATAAAGATCTCATCACTGAACCACCTCATTTGTATTAGTTCTTCTGTTGTAGAGAAGCTTTTGCTTCGGTTACATATAACTTTTGTGATTGAGCTCTAACTCTCAAATGTGGCAAAATTGTCTATATAACTTTTGTGATTGAGGTTGTGTCTTTGATTGAAAAGAGCGTAAGGATAATTAACTAGTGTTCTTATTAAAACTGAATCAAAGAAGCAGTGAATGAGTACTCAATAGTATTGTAGTAAGAGTAGAAATGAAAAGGAACAAAACCAAAGGCAAAAGACTGTAACTTTAAGGATCAAGTGGATCCATTTGTGAGCAGTTTGGTCTTATTTCTTCCTTCAATCTCCATGAGCAAGCCTAAAGGAGCTGCAGAGGAACCTTCCCTTTTACCATCAGCACCACCAATTACGATTCTAATAGCGATCTCTTCTGCATCATTCTGCTTCAAAACTTGGCGAGTAGATGAAGGAGAGGATGAAACAGCAGAAGAACTTTCTTTCATGTGATCAACAACCACTTTGGATGTTGTTGGTGACTGAACAATCCACATGAGGTTGTAACCTTTGGTCTTATAAAGTAATATCACTGTCGTAGAGATGAGAAGTTGGAAGATCCATGGTAAAGTAATGAGTAACGATCCCGAAATGGAGAAAAAATGAATGTAAGCAAAGGAATGGCCATTTGTGGTGGCGAGGGAGAAGAAAAGGATTCCGGTAAGAGTTGTCCAAAGAGAGTGGAGGATGATTGATCGGAAAGAGATACCTCGAGAACCAGAGGTTCTCCTGCTCTCCATTTCCATTGTTAGTCTAACATTGAGAAGGATACGAGATTATTTGAAGTAAAAGTTTAAGAGATATATTGTTGGAGAGGTCAATGGTGATTTTGATCTTGTTAGTGGATATTTGACTTGGTAAATTTCGAGAAAAATTTATTGATTTATCTAAATTTTAAACTTAAAAGATTTCCTATTTACTGTTTAGTTTATTTGAAAATTCTAGAAATTTTTATTTTTTTGTCAACACTGAAATACAACTGACCGGTCTATTAGTCAAGTTCTTATATAATGTAAGCGGTGAGACTCGATCCCTGATTTGTGTAAGGCGCATGTCTTAGTGGACTTACCGTCTGTTTAGTTTATTTGAAAATTCTTAAAATTTTAATTCAAGTTTCTTAGTTTAATGTGATCGACAAGACCTATAATCTCAATTCGAAATAATACCTATTTTTTAATGAATTTATACTAAAGTGCCGATTTTTTAATGAATTTTTAAACTCATCTAAAATCTTAATTTGTTGTTTTAAATTTTAAAACACCTACGCGAACCACTTTCTTTTGGCCAAGTTCTACATTGACGGTTAAATTTTTGTGATTATGTCATTAGACGATTCGTGTATGGTGGATATAAGGTACACGTAGGCTAAATAAAAATAAAAAATAAATAAAACTTTTAAAAAATTGAGAAAAATATAAAACAATTTTAAAAGTATATAAAAATATAAAAAATTTCAAAAATTTAAAAATAGAAAACGGAAAAATAAAAAATTAATCAAATTAAATGAAAAGAAATAACTTAAAAGTAAAATAAAATGGTTGCTCTCCCACAATCCCGTTTTTACGGTTTAGGCTGCACCCGGTAGCAAAGCAAGGCAAAGCAGATCCAAAAGCCAGATGAAGATAACTAAGCTGACACGCGGGAGTTGGTTTATAAACTCTCATGGTGGATGGGTAATATTTGGAATAGCTATTTATGATACTATGCAATTTAAGAATTTCAAAAATGTCCTTTGAAACAAATTCTTTTTAAAAAAAAGTATTTTTGCTTTGATTCATTTTTAAAGGAAATGGACATTTTTGAAGAGAAACGTTTAAAAAAGCATGAAATTACTCAAAATTTTTAATTCATTTAATTTTGTTTGTTATTCTCATTTTAAATTATCTTCTCACACATTCCTATTTCCAAATCCCAAACTTGATAGTGGAAAGAAAATAAGAGATCTCAAAGAAATAAACAAAGGTTCCGTTATGGACGGAAAAAAAAGAGGCTCCGTTGTACATGACACATCAATACACGTCAGGACCCAATTATTGACGTGAAAACGAAACCAATAAAAACTCACCACGTGTAACATGGGGCCTACAAATACAAAACGCGACAAAAGTTAGAAAGAGATATCCAATCTCCCTCCACCATCTTCTTCTTCAATCTTCATCTTCTTCGTATTTGACTTAGAAGCTGTTGTGGAGTAAAAAACCAGATAAAAGCCATGACTGTGAAAATAATCCTATCTTCAATTATCCTCTTGATTATTTTATCCGCAGCAACATCGACTAAAGTGATCGGATTCGATGAATCTAATCCAATCAGAATGGTCTCCGACAATCTCCATAAACTTGAAGACACAATAGTTCAGATCCTAGGTGAATCTCGTCATGTTCCTTCCTTTTCCCGCTTCGCTCGTCGGTAAATTCTCATCTTTATCCTCGACGTTGACTTAATTTTAAATTGTGAAATTACAATTTCGATTAGTGAATATTTTCTTTTGGATTTATGAAGGTATAATAAGAAGTATCAAAGCGTGGAGGAGATTAAGTTAAGATTTTCAATTTTCAAAGAGAATCTTGATCTAATCAGATCCACTAATAAGAAAAGCTTACCTTATAAACTTTCTGTTAATCGTAAGTTTATCTCTAACGCTTTTTGATTTGAAGTTATTTAATCAGAATTTGATAACATTGTTCTACTTCTTCAGGATTTTTGATTGGATTTATTGTGATTATTGAGCCACCTAACTAAACATGTTGTTTATGTTAATGAATCTGTTCAATTAGAATTTGCTGATTTGACATGGGAAGAGTTTCAAAGACATAGACTTGGAGCTGCTCAAAATTGCTCTGCCACTTTGAAAGGTACTCACAAGCTCACCGAAGCTGCTATTCCGGACATGGTACGTTGCTAACCGAATTACAAACCAAATTATCGGAATGCCAAAATTCAACTAAATATACCAATATTAACCGAAATTATTGGAAAGATTGTTTTTTTTTTCTTCACTAATAAACCATATCCAATTTTTGTTTACCTTGAACCGAAGTGAAATTTGTCCTTTAAAAACTAAAATTCGGTTTAATTCAGTGAAACACGGAATGTTCTGAACAGAACCGGTCCGGTTCTTCCTGCTAGCTCTTCTAAAGATAAAACCTTTTTTTTACTTGTTCATCTTTATAATTCACAACACATTTGAAACAATGAATCTAAGGCCTCAAAATTATGTAAATCGCAGAAAGACTGGAGAAAAGATGGATTTGTTAGTCCGGTTAAAGACCAGGGAAATTGTGGATCTTGCTGGACATTCAGGTAAAAGTCTTATGATAAAGACAATCTCTAATGATTTCTTTATGTAAACAAGATCAAAATTTATGATCAAACTATCATTTTCAGTACAACTGGAGCTCTTGAAGCAGCTTATCATCAAGCATTTGGAAAAGGAATATCACTATCAGAGCAACAACTTGTGGATTGTGCTGGAGCTTTTAATAACTTTGGTTGTCATGGTGGACTTCCTTCTCAAGCCTTTGAATACATCAAATACAATGGTGGACTTGACATAGAGGATACTTATCCTTACACTGGTAAAGACGGTGTTTGCAAATTTTCATCTGTAAACATTGGTGTGAAAGTCCTTGATTCTGTCAACATTACCATGGTAATGTCTCATGAATTCACACTTTTAGCTTCAAGGTGTAGATTCATTTTTCTCTAATATATTGTAAAACAAACGAAATAGGGTGCAGAAGATGAACTGAAACACGCGGTTGGAGTAGTAAGGCCAGTGAGTGTGGCGTTTGAGGTTGTACATGAATTCAGGTTTTACAAGAAAGGAGTTTTTACTAGTAATACTTGTGGAAACACTCCAATGGTGAGTGTTGGTGAATGTATTTTTGAAAATGTTGAAATTATCAACAGAGATATTGATTTTGATTTTGGTGGGAACAGGATGTGAACCATGCTGTGTTAGCAGTTGGTTATGGAGTTGAAGAAGGTGTTCCTTACTGGCTTATAAAGAACTCATGGGGAGGTGATTGGGGAGACAATGGTTACTTTAAGATGGAGATGGGGAAGAATATGTGTGGTAAGTTCTTTTAACCAAATTTGATTTTCGATTATAGTTAAAAAAAATTGTCAATAAGTAATCTCTCACCACCACTCTAACTAAACCAGAGCAAATCAAGTAGGCCACATGTTTCTAGGCGATTTTAGTTAATTTAAACAAAGTAAAAGTGATAACCAAAACGTAACTCGTGTTTAGTTCAAACTTGAATTCGCCATATAAAAACTTTTAAGAATATACTGTTGGAAAATGACCACATTTATCGCTTAACTAACTAAATTGAGCTCAAAAGTTGAATTTGGCATATAAAAACGCAGATAATTTAGATTACAAAAGACTTATTTTTTGAATCATTTGTCTTCCATTGAATTGTTTGCGTTGATTGTGACAGGTGTTGCAACATGTTCATCGTACCCAGTTGTGGCCTGAGGTTCAAGTAGAAGCGAATGTGGCTTTTGAATGTTCAAAAATTGGTTATTTGGGACGAATGGTTAAATTCAAAGTACTAAATTATTGTAAACTTACATCACAAGGGAGTCAATTTGTATACGTGTACGGTGCTTACGTTTCCAAAATAATATCATCGACAGAAAAAAAACAGAAGAAGAACGATAATTCTTCCAAGATAAAATTTTAAATACTTGAATTTTTGTCCGGGAAAGATTATTTACAAATCATTTTTTCACTGGTTTAAGGTGAAAAATAAAATTGACATCTATTAGTAGTATTGTATATTGACATATTTTGATAAATACATTCTTATATTAATTCAATTCAAATTAGGTTAAAAACTTTATAAAATAGAATTGCATTACCATGCTTGCATGCAACTATATTATTACAAGATACTAAACTACCATCAAAAAATTATTATTATTATTATTATTATTATTATTATTATTATTATTATTATTATTATTATTATTATTATTATTATGTTCTAATAATAATGATAATGAGTTGAGTATTTTATTTTAATAAATCGGAGATATGAGTTATTGGGTCGTACGTTTTCCAAAGGGTTGAAGAACTTATTTAAAAGTTTTGGTAGTCCAGCAAGGAGAAATAGTTTCTGGTGAGAATCGAAGTGGAAAGACAATATATTTTATATTTTGGGCCCCGTTTCAACTATCACTAGATCACACTAGACCATTTAGTTGGGTTGAGTTGGGTATTCTTGTTTATAACTATTTTCATGAAAAATAATACAAGCAATTAAATTGTATTGTTGAAGCATTCACCAACTTACTATAATTCTATGACTGCAATATTATTTGGATAATTTGGTCTAAATGTATGGGAGTAGTAATATTTTTTTACTTCCACTTTCATTTACATAAAGGACTAAAATGGACTAAAAACTATAATTTGTGGAAAGAGTAGTTTCCTTTAAGAATTAATTGTCTAGAACACCCAATTTTTTTTTTATATTCTTTTATATATCATCAAACTCATTTTTTCTAGCGAATATTATTTTTGTGGTGTTTGTGCATTCCTAATGACTATTTTACCTTTTCAAAGATGGAAAAAAAGAGAGAAGAGAGAGAGGGAAAAAGTGGAAAGAGAGAAGAGGTTTTTCGTAGGGAAATAGAAAAAAATGGGCAATGAGACATCGACACATGGCAGACGGAAAGAGGAAATGCGAATTTGTGTTTGGCAACGGAATTGGACATAAACGACAAACGTCTAAAACGGACATAGATATAACAGATGGACATAAACATGTCAAAACGAACATAAATATGTGTAAAATGAACACAGACATAACAGATGGACATAGACATCTCAAAATGACATAAACATGTCTAAAACGGACATAGACATAAGTGATGGACATAAACATGTCACGCATGGGCATAAACATGTCACGAATGGATATAAACATGTCACGAATAGACATAAACATGTCACGAATAGACATAAACATGTCACGATGGATATAAACATATCACGATGGACACAAACATGTCACAAATGGACAAAGACATAAGCGATGGACATGAACATGCCTAAAATGGCCATAGACATATCTAAACATGAAATCGATGGACATTGATTTGATATTATTTTTTATTGAGAGATTGAGAGAAGTGAATAATAAATCGAGATAATTAAAACTAAAACAAGTAAAGAGAAATCGAGAGAATTGTGGAAGAAATAGAGAGAAAAGAAGATGAAAGAATGAAGAATAGAGAAGGAAGAAGAAAGAATGACGAAGAAGAAAGGAAGAAGAAAAAGAAAGAAGGGAAAAAAAAAGGATATTTTGGTGTTTTACTCGAATATTGACTTAGTCAAACTGGCATTGCCCACAAAATTAAGTTTTGTGGCATTTTGGATAATTTAAAACCCATTGACATTTCAAAAAATAATCCCTAACTTTAAATCGGAATGTTAGGTGGTCAATAATATTTCATATCTGAAATTAGTTTAGATTCATGTGGATCACCTAAAAAACTTCATTTAAAATGAAAAATATTGATATTTCGAAATTAGTCCATGAATAAGATAATAGCAGTGACTCAGTGAGAGTAGTTAATAATCATCAAAAAGGCTACGGAGCTACATGATGACTCATCGCCCATATCCTCTTTATTTCCATCATTATCACTTATCAACGTCTTCTTCTTCTTCAAATATTTGTATTTTAAAGTTCTTTTTATTCTTCATTTTCCATTACTAATCTCTCAATATAAAGAGCCGTTTGGCATAATCGATAACTAAATTGAAGATGCAGAGGTTTTTCGCTGCCAGATCCATTCTCGGTTACGCCGTCAATACGACGAAGAGGTCGTTTTCTTCTCTTTCTTCGTCTCTCCTCTTCGACGACACTCAATTACAGGTGACCTCTCTCTCTAATCTTTGAATCTCCTTGTGAATATGTGTTCTTGTTTTAGCCGATCAAAATCCCTCAGATTGTTTTTTAATTTCCTTCAAATCTTATGGGTATTACTCTGGGTTTATAAGTGAAGTAAGAGCTTCATTGCTGCATCTAGTGTCTGTTAAATGTTAACTCTCAAATTGTGTTATTAAATGTGAATTTGTGATATTTCTGCTTGTAATGTGTAAGTACTTTTATCAGTCTTATATCCAGAAGAACCACTCATTATGAATGTGTTCGATATTCAGTTGTGCATTTGGCTCTTTGAATCAGCTAAAAGTTGGCAATCAGTTGTGCATTCAAATTTAAATGATATGAGAGATTTTGTTTTAGTGAATTTCATAGTATTAATCTCTCAATTTAAAAGTTGATTTTTTTCAGTTTGAGAGAGCCACTCATTGTTTCATCTTTTGATTTTGATTATTCTTGGATACTTTTTTTTTTGTTTTTGAAATTTTCTTTCTCTGGCTGCGTTACTACTGCAGTTTAAAGAAAGTGTATCGAAGTTTGCACAAGATATTATAGCTCCTCATGCAGAAAGAATTGATCGAACGAATTCATTTCCAAAGGTCGGTCTGACTTCTAGTCTTTAACTCCTTCCTCTTACGTTTTTGTTGCTTATATATCTCACTAAAAATCTAATCTTTAGGATGTAAACTTATGGAAGCTTATGGGTGAGTTCAACCTCCATGGAATCACTGCACCAGGTACATCTCTGTCCTACCACTGACCATTTGCTTCTGCTATTCGCTCAATTACGTTTTATTTTCTTCTTATTAAATTATGTCTAGAAGGGAAGCTAAATGCATAATCCTATGGTTCATCTGCAGAGGAATATGGAGGTCTAGGTCTTGGTTACTTGTATCATTGTATAGCAATGGAGGAAATCAGTCGTGCCTCAGGGTCGGTTGCTCTGTCTTATGGTGCCCATTCCAACCTTTGCATTAATCAACTGGTAATTATAAGACTCATGAGCTACGTTGCAATATCTGTGAGGTTTTATTTAAGCAAAGAAAGAAGATTTATAACTACTTTATAGGTGAGGAATGGAACTACAGCCCAAAAGCAAAAATATTTGTCAAAGGTAATGGTTTTATCTGAGCTTTTGTGTCACGGATTCAGCTTGTAGATACTGTCATTAGTTTGCTAATGGTTCATCAGCAGTTAAGACCGGAGTTAGGAATCTCACCCTATTAGTGATTAATTTTGAATAGAAGAATTAATATTATATGATTTTAAATAGAGTCACATTTGTAACACCTGTGTTGTATCATTCGTAAACTCTTATATGTTTCCCCTGACCTTTTTTAACCAATGATTGGCTGTTATCAAGCTTATCAGTGGAGAGCATATTGGTGCTCTTGCAATGAGTGAGCCCAATGGTAAGGAGACATACCCATACATTGATACATACATATAGTGAACGTGGTATTCGGATTAATTCTGATTGTAGTTCTTATATCGTTTACAGCCGGTTCAGATGTTGTCAGCATGAAATGCAAAGCTGATAAGGTAGATGGTGGTTATATATTAAACGGTAACAAGATGTGGTGCACTAATGGCCCGTCTGCTGAAACACTGGTAATATAGAGCTTATATGTTAACTTATCAAATTGATTCTGTGTGATACATTTTATTTAGTTTTGATTTTATTATGCCTATTGTATTTTGGTTGGATCAGATTGTTTACTCGAAAACTGATACAAAAGCAGGATCTAAAGGAATCACGGCTTTTATTATAGAGAAGGGAATGGCTGGGTATGTGATATGTCAATCTTGCTTTATAAAGTTAAAACTGACCATCTATGGTTTTTAGTAAAGAAAATAAAAAGGGAATCCAGATGGCAGTTAATGGAACAAAATTCAGAGAGTTAGTTCTGTAATTTCATTTCTGATTGTAATGGCTTTGCAGATTCAGTACTGCTCAGAAATTGGACAAACTGGGAATGCGGGGAAGCGATACGTAATTCCTATTATTTCAACTGTGTAAATCAAATCCTTTTTTCGCTGCCTCTTTTCTCTGACATCTGTCTCTTCTGAGCAGGTGTGAGCTTGTTTTTGAAAATTGCTTTGTTCCAGAAGAAAACATTCTTGGCAAGGAAGGAAAAGGTTTTTGTTGCTGCAATTTCATTGTTTTACTCTTATCATCTGGGTTAATAGATCATTTGCATTACATTGTCTGTTTATTTAGTAATATGACAAATTACTATCTGAAATTGAAATACTAAAGTATTGTAAGGGTTAATTCATTACCTGCTTATTTTTATCTAATCACCAACACATGTTTTGCTAAACCAGAAATAACATAATCGAAGAAAACGCAAGACCACATACACCGTTGTACATCTTTTGAGTCAACGATACAACTCTCCCCCTATGATTTTCTGATGTACACAGGGTTTGTATGTGCAGGAGTGTATGTTCTGATGTCGGGTCTGGATTTGGAGAGACTTGTTTTAGCAGCTGGACCCTTAGGAATCATGCAGGCATGCCTTGACACGGTACTTCCCTATATTCGCCAAAGAGAACAGTTTGGTCGTCCAATTGGGGAATTCCAGTTTATACAGGTTCGTCTTTGATCATCCTTCACATAAACAGTTCTAAATATCTCAACTTTAGTTGTTAGATTCTTAAAACTTTTCGGTTGGATTTCAGGGTAAAGTTGCTGATATGTACACTGCATTACAGTCTTCAAGGTAGAAAACTTCTCTCAATACTATGGAATTTTATTTCGTCCACACAGCAGAAATGTAGTTCAATCAAAAATATCTTTTTATGGTATCTCAGGTCATACGTCTACTCTGTTGCGAGGGACTGTGACAATGGGAGAATTGACCCAAAGGTAATCTGACAGTAGATAATGCTTCCCTCTGGATTCCTGTTGTGAAAAGAGCCCTACATCCCCACCACAACCTTGTAATACTTGTGTTTGCATATCTTCCAGGATTGTGCCGGGACTATTCTTTGTGCAGCTGAAAGAGCAACGCAGGTCGCTTTACAGGTCACATACCCTTACTCTCTCCTTCCTTCATATTACATACGTATCTTAAACATTGTGTCTATTTCTGGATGAATTCATCAGTTTAAAGTTACCGTCACACTAGCTCATAAAGCTGATAAAACCTGTGAACCACTTGAAGCATTGTCTCTCATCTTTTCTAATGCTTAGAAACCATGGAAGGGCACATAACTACACATTTTGATATCTATCTACCTTTCCTTTGAGACTTAAGAGATTTGGTTTGATTTTGCAGGCGATACAATGTTTAGGTGGGAATGGATATATAAATGAATATGCCACAGGACGCCTTCTGAGAGATGCAAAGCTATATGAAATCGGTGCAGGGACAAGCGAGATCAGAAGGATTGTTATCGGTCGTGAGCTTTTCAAAGAACCATAGAATTGCAAAGTCTCTTTTCTTCTTCGCCAAAAATGGTAACAATGCTCCACTGTCATTCTGCACAGGTATAATTTACAATGTCCTCTTTATAACCTCGCAATAAGAAAGATAGCTTCAAATATCTCTTTAAATATTTCAGAACACCAGAAACCATATCATGCTACATAACATGAATACTTCCTAATTACTATATTACATAGGCTCTAACTTTTGTCATTTGATACATCATAATTAGTATAGCTAAACTCTCTCTACACCAACAATCTCTTCCACATTTTTGCCATCAATCTTATCATTTTTCAGTTTGTTTTTGTGTCGATATCTCTTGCAAAACCGGTGTTTCTCTACCCGAAAATCTGAAATCCGAATTAATTTCTGACTGAATCGGGTTCTCCCCAGCTTCGACATTGTTCCCATTGGTTTCGGTTTGTGGAGTTTGGTGTGTCTTCTTCTTGTCTCTAACCAAACCATGCCATTTCCTTAACACAATTGATAGTTGTTCTTCTAATACTGCTCTCTTGTAGCTTGAACCCATCTACACATATATATGCATGCATTCATATGAAATTCAGATCACTACGTTACACTAACAATAAATCATTTTAATTGTATATTAATGCAAAACCATTCATTGAAATTGTTGTATATTAACTTATTTACCTGAGTTACAAGGGCATAAAGAGGCAGTGTAATGTAGCTGCTCAAGACTTGGACTGTCAACCTATAAATCATTTAATTATTGACGATACAATTTATAAAAAAAAAAGCATTATTTCGTTTTCATGAGCGTAAAAGAAAATGTTATAAATAATGTGGAATAACATAAATAAATTGTAAATAATAATAAATTATGCTTACGCTAATACAATTCGTGTGATGATGATCTCTCGGTTTTCATGGTAGCAAGAATTAATCCCAAATTGCCACTAATTTCACAATTAAAAACTCAAAATGCATTAGATATACCAATTTTCTTTGTTATTATTATCCTTTTATTTGTAATATCAGTGTATAAATTAAAGAATTAAACTTACAGTGATCCACACAAAAAATGCCATCTCGAAGGTGTTCTGTATTATTCCAACATATTCTTTTTATATAAAAATTATAAAATTCTGATGAAGCATAAGAAAGACGACATGTAGTTTAGATAGGATTACCAGAAACAGCGTGTAGTGTAGAATGCTTAAGAGGAGACGAGGATTAGAAAACCAGAAATGCTTGTCGTTTGGCTCAACGACAGGGTTTCCTCTAATCACACTGTTATGATCCTTAATTGTCACGGCCATTTCCGCCACTACGACTTCTAGTTTCGTCCCGATTACTAGAACTATCTATATCACAATATTAAATCATTAATTACTTTATATTTACACATATATTTCTAATCAGTATTATTCAAATAGAATTAGCTCTTACAATTAGTGGCACAAATGACATATAAAAATATACTCTCCAACCTGATGATTAAGAAAAAGATAATTAAGGTGAATATAAATATTCATTTGTATTTTTAAATATTTTTAAAAAATACAGATATCTAAATTAAGTTACCATGAACGTCGAGGAGCATAAAGATGACCACATTTAGCCACATTAAAGGGCTATTTAGAAAACAAATAATTTAATTTAGGTATATTCTTAGGGAAAACATTATTATCAATAAAGTTTCATTCAGATTAAAATAAAAATTGGTAAAAATTAAATTACCTGATACCAACCACAGTTTTGAAATCTTCATGTAAAGATTTCTGGATATACTTTTGGAAATTGAAAGCATTATTTGACGATACATGAGCCTGGATTCATAATGAATTTATTGATAAGGTTTTAATTATTTAATGATCGCTAATAGAAATTAATAAATAGATACTGACCGAGATAAATCCATGACGGAGTGTGAGGTAGTCCACTTTCGCCACCGAATTGGAAAATTGCCTAAAGAAACATTTCTTAGAACAAAAAACTAATTATTCTTTATATTTACTATGTTGAATTTAAATTTAACTAAATTTCTATTGAACATTTCTCAAAATTGAAGAAGATGCAAAAACTTACAATCCAAAGTTGGAACGATGTTTGAGTCCAAGTACTCAGGTGTCGTCGAGCAAATGTGGTGTCTCTTGCTATTCTAAACCTATTTGGATCTTTAAATAACATAAAATATATAAATTAAATTAAAGAATTTCATCGAATTAATTATTAGTATTAGATTAGATCATTTGACATTAATTCAAAAAATCTTTATTGTCAGATGTGTCTCAGCTTAACATTTTCTAGTTGATATGTTTTTTTTTTTTTTGTCTAACATTGGATCGACAAGGTCTGATCCATAGTCTAAAGTCTACCTCTCTAATAATCTTTTTTTAAGCTACCATAATGCAATATGTAGGAATTAATGTTAAGTCATTAGTTGGATCATCCTAACTATCAGATTGCGAGTAACTCGGCATTGTTATATTTCTTTTTTGTTATGTATTTGTAACATTTTATCAATAAAATCTAGTTGACAATTAAAAAAAAAAAATACAAGAAATCTCACCGTTTGATGTTAAATACTCTGCTGTTTGGGTTTCTTTCTCCCAAGATTTCCATCTCCTCATCTATATGTATTACATATGTTTATAGTTTTTATTCTTAAAAATAATTAACTTATTAAAATTATAAAAAAATATATATGAAAAACAGAAAGAATCAAAATAAATTGATATATTATTTTATTTTTTATTTATATATTTTTTAATCGCAAAATTTCAGATTGAATCGAAAAATATTATTATTTAAAATAATACTTTGAAAAAATACTAAATATATTTATATAATTACCTTAGCCATTCCAAGGAGAAGAATGACAAGATTGTAGAGAATATGCATACATGCCAACACAAAGAACAAGAAGCTCAGCTGAGTCAAGCCCTCTTGTGATATTAGTGATGTCTTCTCCTGATAATTAATTTTTATGAAATGGGATTAGTCATTTCCAAAATTTATTATAATTACAATTAATTCCTACTAATAAGCAATAAATCCGACAAAATAAATCATAATTACAATTAGTCATTTCTCATAATTTTTGACTTAACTTTCTATTTTGGTTTTATCATAAAAGTTGACTTACATCAAATGAAATATCAATCAGACAAATATATATATCACCAAAAACATTGACTGACGTTGACTCTCAGTAACGATAACGTCCAAGACTCCAAGTCAACGTCAAACCAAACTCTCTGACATTTGCTACAATATGTCCAATTGATTAGTGGTAACTTAGTTTGATATGAATAGTTAAATAGAAACCGTTTGGAAACAGAAGGTTAGAGCTAGGAGTTGCTGAATCATATAACTTTATTTGGAATCAGCCTTTAGATATACATATATAACAATACCAAACACATATTTAAGTTTAAATTCAAGCGGAGTTATAATTGGTAACAAAACAAATAACTGTTAATTTTTAAACGGAATTGTGATCGGTAGCAAAATAAACAACTGCTAATGCAACCATTCGTTTTAATGCTATCAATCAAACTGATTTAAACATCTAAAAATTGTAAATTATTAGTACTAGAGAAGATTTTTTCCAACATCGGAAATTGGAAGAGATCCTCTCTAATAAATATAAGATATGAACCTCTTTACTCATTGCCAATTGGTTTTGAGTTGGGAGTTCATATTCTAATATGGTATTAGAGCCCACAATCCACACTGCTTAACTCGATCCATCCCCAAACATATCGAGACCAATGGTCAAAGAGTTATCATCTCGAGGAGGCGTATTAGGGAATAACATCCCACATCGGAAGTTGGAAGAGATTCTCTCTAGTATATATATATATATGATATGAGCCTCTCTACTCATTGTCAATTGGTTTTGAGTTGGAAGCTCATATTCTAATAATTAGAAATGTTGATTTAAATTCTAAAATATGGTAGAATAATAAGCAATAAAAAGATAAAGAAGAACCTTGGAAGAGCAAGAGTGAAGGAAGTTTATGTCATCATCATCTTCATCATGAAGTAATGTACGGCAAGGCAACATTCGATTGGCATATTTAGTGGGAATGCAAATCTTTGAAACTTGTCCTCCAATCACATTTAACATCAATGACATGAATCCTAGCACCATTAAAACTGCTCCAACATATTATTCTATTTCTTTTTTAGATTTTGTAAAATAGATATTTTAAATGAAATTCCTATAAACGGGACATATTTTCTTACCCGATTTGAGCTTCTCAACAGCTTCAAGTAGTGACCTTTTTCTATTTTTCCTAAGTCTCTGCAAAGAAAAAATACCTCGAAACTGAATATTGAAAACACCGTTTATTAGAGGTTTATGAAATTATTTTTATTACCTTATTTATGAAAATTATTTAACTATTTTCCCTGTATTAATTTATATATCTTTCCCACTTGCTATATACATATATATGTGTTTTAACAAGAATGTCCAAGGAAATTGTAGGATACTATTACGAATAAAAGTACTATTTAGTGAAAACTAAAACATAATTGTTTAAAACTATGATTCAAAAATTTTACTCAAAGAAAAGAAAACTAATATGATTCAACCAAAATACATATATAGAGAGTAGTAGTTACAGTGGAGAGAAGATTGATGAGGCGCTCAAGGAAGATGGAGATAGCAATGAAGACGAAACAAACAGTAGCGAGAGCCCAAGTAGGAGTCTGTTGGAGAGAAACCTCCGTCATCGATCTCTTCTAATTAGTGCCGGTGATTCTGTATTGATGTGTAGTTGAGAGAAAGATGAAGAAGATATTTGATGAGTACTTTATAGAACAGATGCTTCTGTAGTCATTATTGCAAACCAATAGGAAGAACTAACTTGTCAATGTCTGTAGTAAACACTGACGTTATGCTTTAAATGTCACATTAAAATCTCAAGTCCCACATTATTCGCACCGCCCTTTTTGACCTTGTAAAACTTGATTAGTAATTGAGTTTTAATCAGATCTAGAATTGGTTTAAGTTTGATTAATTAATGGTTTAAGATTGTAACCAATTGTTACCTATACTTCAGTAATTTGTGTAATTAAATAGATTTCATAAACTATATATAAAATGCTATAGTTATTGTAAATTTATATTTTGTATGCAATTTTCTATATATAAGTCGATTTACATTTTTATACTTTTTGGGTTAAGAATAAACGTAAGCCCAATTACAAATATGGGCCGAATATATCGAATCTTTTATTTTCGAGTCACTAAAATTGGATTTTGAAAACGATTTAGAAAATAATAAAAATTTCTAACTATTAATACTTTCAATTCCGCCGTTTACGCTCCGCGCCTCGTTTCTAAAGAGAGAGAGAAAGAGTGTGTCCAAAAATGGAGATGGAACGGAGAGGAACGAAGAAGCAGGGAAGCAAATCGGAGACATCGGTGAAGAAGAATAAGAAAAAAGTTGACGAATCACGGAGATATGCCGGTTATTGATCTTATCTTCAGAGTCGAAGAGATTTGTAAAAAGTACGACAAATACGATGTCGACAAACAGCGCGAGCTCGGTGCTTCTGGCGACGATGCCTTCTCTCGTCTCTATACCTCCATTGATTCTGACATTGAATCTGTTCTCCGTGTTAGTCTCCTACTCCCTCTCTCTCGTTTGACACCCTAGAATCCCAATTTGATTTGGTTCTTAGTATTTGTTTGCGTCGAACTGCCGAATTGGATTGTAAAGTCTTGTTCTAATACTTAAGATTTTTCAGTGCTTGCTCGATTGGTACCGATTTCTGAAAGTTTTTAACATGCTTTTGAATTTCTCTGTTCTGGATTCTGCGTAGCTAATGGGAAACGAATTTCAATTATTCTTCTGAATTCCAACAATGTGGCTTATAGACAGAGATGATGTTGGTGAATGAATTCTAGAATCTTGGGGAAATCATAATGATCAGAGATGAAACAATGTGTAGTATTTCAGTGAAGAAAGATTTGGAGATCGAAAAAACCTGAGAGTTTTCTTCATTTTTAGTAACTCGTAACGTTATTGAGTTTTAAGATTGTATCAATTCTATGTAGAAAGCGGAGTTGGCTTCAACGGAGAAGAATAGAGCTGCTGCAGTGGCCATGAATGCTGAGGTTCGAAGGACAAAGGCACGTTTAGCTGAGGATGTTGTTAAACTACAGAAACTAGCCGTGAAGAAGGTTAAGCGAAATTACTTATTTGTTGATCCACTAAAGATGAGGAATATGAATGGTTGTGCTCAAAGTTTGGTTTAATTTGCATTGTATACAGGTCAAAGGGCAAACAAAAGAGGAACGAGAATCCCGTTGTGATCTAGTTATCACACTAGCCGATAGGATTCAAGATATACCTGATGGAAATGAACATGCAGCAAAACAAGCGAATAATGGATGGGGAGGTTCTTCTGCACCCAACAACAACATCAAGTTCGATATGTCTGGTAGTGAATGTTTCTTTTGTTTTCCTGTTTTTCTATCTTACCACAAAGACTGTAATATTTTCTTCTTCTTGGGGTAATCAGAAGAAAACATGGATGATGGGTTTTTCCAGCAAACTGAAGAATCAAGCCAGTTTCGACAAGAATATGAAATGAGAAGAAAGAAACAGGCATGTTGCATCGATCAGCTTTGTTTGCTCATATTCATCAATGAGAATTTGGATTACCAGGTGTTCTGTCTTTACTTCAGGATGAAGGTCTTGATGTCATATCAGAAGGTTTGGATGCACTGAAGAACTTAGCGCGTGACATGAACGAGGTTTGTTGTTTTCTTATGCCTCATGTAAGAGGATTTTTCTCTCTGTATAAAGATAGATACTTACGTTTTCGATTGCAGGAACTTGACAAGCAAGTTCCATTGATGGATGAAATGGAAACAAAGGTGAGCTTCGTTTTCCTTTGATGATTTTTCCCCCTCATTAGTCAGTAGAAGAAAACACTAGACATACCATATATCTCCATGGTTTTTGTAGGTCGATGGAGCAACTTCGGATTTGAAGAACACCAATGTTCGGCTCAAACAACAGCTTGTACAGGTTAAAACTAAGATATAATTCTGTTCTTGCAATTATTATTGTTTAATCACAACTCTGTACTAAAATTGATTGGGGATTTTAGATGAGATCCAGCCGCAACTTCTGCATTGATATTATTCTTCTCTGTGTGATCCTTGGAATCGTCTCTTACATTTACAAGTAAGCCTGATGTCTCAGTTTTTACTCTCTAAATTTTCTTCACCTCCAGATCAAAATCGTTCCTCTTAATTTGATGATCACATTGCTACTCAATTGCAGTGCTCTAAACTAAAGTTGGAGGACATTCTTCTGAACATTGTTAAGCCTATTGGTAACTTCTTAACCAAACCTATAAAAAGTTACTTTCTTGGAGAACAAACAAGCTAGATAATTCCTTACGCTTTAACCATTTGTCTACAGAATTTAACGGATTACTTTTTGTTTTTGTTTAAAAAACAAAAACAAAAATAAAATTTATTTGGAAAAAAAGAGATTTGGTTTAGATGTGTGTTGCAATTGTGTATGGTTTCCGAAAAGACATTATTTGGTTTATTCAGAATTTATTAACACTTGGGAATTGAGAAATCAATAGATAGATTTTAAGATATGCCCTTTTCATTAACCAAACCTAAACGTAGGAATATATTTGCTTAGTGTTATATTTCGCTGGAGACTATAACATGTGTAGTTTCCGACTGAAATATAGTTTTGTGTAGTTTTAGGTTTACGGTATAAATTTTGAATGATCCCGTAAAAAGGTCTAAATTTTGTATGGTTTGAACTATTTTTTAAAAAAATTGTGGGGTTTGGGATTGATAACTCAAAGAAAATTAATCGGAGAATTTGTTATAATGAATATTACAATTTATATCTCTATAAAGCAGTGCTTAGAATTGTAACATAGAGTTGTGAGAAACAAAAACTAACAACCTAAAGAGGCTACTACGTATACGTGTTGTATTGAAAACTATACGGCAATGTTTAATTCGAAATACTAGTGTTAATTAGATGCGCTAGAATCCAAACAACTCATGAGTTGTTGTGAGCATTTGGATTACTTTTGGTTAAAGATTGAATTTTTAAAACTAGTTAAGATATAATCTAAAAGATCAAATATTCGAAAGAGACTTGCGAACTTCACCAACAGCTTCCTTCCAAAAGTTGTTATTCTCGAATATGCATTAAACTAATTAAGAAACTACTACAAATCCTTGTCCTTATGTATTTGGAACATTCAGATGTTCTCTAGAAGTACTACTACACTTTGTGTATTTTTAATTTTAGTTACGTTTGTTATTAACGAATCTCCTTTTTGTAAACTCTTATTGTACTTCATTAACACTGTAAAATTCCACTTTAGATACATCTTTTTAAGGCAAACCATCTGTAGACTTTTTAGAGTTCGAGAATTTTTCAATAATTATGTTACTTTCATACAAATAATAATCAAGTTCTCGCTTCTCATGATGTATACGAAACAAACAGGTACATGTCGACAAGTCTAGTGGTAGAGCAAGATTTACAAATGTGTTACTACTGCTCGTTTTGAGAAATGAAAATGCTTCACTGCTTCCACACAATCTGGAACTCTTTTAGCATCTGCAATACAAGCCTTTGGGTTTGGTAATAACCTTTTCTCTGCCATTGGTGAATCCGCAACTGATGAATTATTATTACCTTTTGTGTTTTGAAAAATTGATAGAATCACTATTATCACTGTTAAGATGAACAAACACACTCTTTCTTTGCTATCACTCATTTTTAATTTAAAGTATAAACAAATGATCTGGCTTTTACGATCTTAAGATGAGTATTGTGACATTTTTCATGTGATATTTATAGATCTTTTGTGGTTTTAACATTTTTAGTAGATGATCTGTAAGATATTTCATTTGATTTTTGTACATGTTTGTGTTAGTTTTCCTTCAACATCGTACCTTCAAAGGGAGAAAAAAATACTTCTAATATTACTGCATTAGCCGTTTATGATATGTTTATTTATATTAGAGCAAACATATCAATTGAGATTTTTTAAGTGTTTCAGCATTATTTCTTTCCTTTCCTTTATTTTTTTAAAAATCTTATTTTTAAAGTTCTCCAAATAATTAAAAACATACTATCTTCGTTTTATAATATTTCTTTTGTTAAAAATCGTAATGTGATTAGATACTACTTGCAACAAAATAGGTTCTATATGTACCAAAGATATATAGATTCTATCCTGCCTAAATCCATGAATTATATACATATATATAGAAACAATGTAAATCAAGAAAATCAAGAAAGAATTGGAAAATATCTTTGTATTATTCATTTTCACCAAAATATATGTATATATCAAATAATATTAATTAAGATACTCTCCAATATTCTATGAATCACAAATATAACTTTGTCAAGGTAATGCTTCTTTCAAATAGAGAATGATGCATGTCCCTCAAAAGTTATATGAAACACAAGTTGATTCTTAAATAGTAAGAGCGAGAAAATCTACTCTATAATTCATTGTTCAAGAAATTATATAAAGCAAAAAATATCTAAGTAATTTATAGTCTGGAATTATCTTATCTTAAAATATACAAATCCTACATTTCCTCAACAAATTAATTAATTATATTTCCAATTCCTAACAAACAAAATCTAGGATATATTGAAAATTTATTTTAATCATTTTTCAAAAAATATCAATATTTAAGTTCTTAGCCAAAAAAAAAAAAAACAAAAAATAGACCTAGCAAGGCAACCGCCATTGAAGATTTTTGCTGGGGAATGGTGAAAGGGGGCTTCCTTAGCTCCATCGACGTTGCCATCTCCCTTTAGATCATTTTTATGTGTTTGTCGTTAGCTTTTGTTAGTGTATGTGATGTGTACATCCAGATCAATTTCCATGATGAGGATGTTTAGGTTTCACCTGCGGTCGGTGTCGTGGTTGTTAGATGCGGCTTGTAGGAGCATAGTTCTTCTCTCGAAGCTTGTCTTGATCAAAAATCACTGTTGTGGGGGCTTCACATAGTGGTTCGTGTTGCTTCTCAATCACTGCAAGTGATGATAAACCGCCTCTGGTTTGGAATCATTTAAGTTTTAATAATTAAGATTTAGTCCCTAATTAAATTTAAGGTAGATCCGGGTTTAGGTGCTTGTTAATTGTTGTCTACGTTGATCGATTAGTTCTTCTTCGTTTCGATCTGGTGTTGTGCTCTTTGGGGTTCAGTTCCTTTTGTTAGAGGTTTCTTTCGCTCCTTGTTAGTCCTTCATAGGTTTGATCGAGGTCTAGTCCTTATCAGAGTTCTATTTAGACGTAAAATTGGTCGAATGTGTTTCGACTTCGTCACTTCCGAAAGATTTGTCTCATGTTCTCATGTCTTTTACTTCTGGATTCATTATTGCCGGTGTAGTAACTATTTCTTTATTTGTGAGGTACACATATTAGGTATAGGAGGTTTCTCATCCGTTCATGGTTCCTGTTGTTGGGCAATGTCTTCGATCTTTGGATTGTAGTTTTCGAGTATTTGGTCTTTGGTTCGTAGCTTAGTTTCTTTTTTTTGGGATTGTTTTTCAATGTTTCCCACTTTTAGGCTTTGATTTCCGAGATATATCTGTTTCCGCCTGTTTATGTTTATGGTTTATAATGTTTATTCCACCTAAGTTTTTTTTGTAAACAAGTAATCATGGATCGACAACAAGCCTTGATCTATTGCCTAAATTCTCCAAAGGATGAGATTCGAACTCACCATCTCGTGCCTTGTTAAATATGGAGAAACCAAATAGGTCACATGTTTATTGGCTTATTCCACCTTGTCTTATTAATAAGTTCAGACGATAAAAAATAAAAGAAAAAAGTCAAAGAAAAGAGTTGGAACTAGAATATTAAAATATTATTTAAATTGTGTTTATCATCCCTTAACTAAAACTTCTGATAAGATTTTTACCAATCTCGATCGTAAACCATTATAAAGACCATCTGAAGTCCAAATTATGTGACTAAGCTATTAATATTATCAAGTCTTTGTAAATATAGTAGCATTATCAGATGGTTCATGGAACTAAAAGCTTTCAACCTTTATAGAAAAAATCTTTGGTTTATAAACAAAATGAGATAAATGTTACAATTCACTAAAAGGAAAAAAAATCATATGAAGTAGAAGTAAAAGTAAAAGGGATATTTTCTAAGCCACTGGAGGAATCATCTCTGGGTAATCTTCGGTTGTGAGTGGATTTTCCGGTTCAAGAGCAACCGGAGCATCAATCTGAGGAGGCATGAAGTTGGCATCATCTTCCTTAGGAGGACGAATGATCACAACATCAGGCAATGGTGTTTTTGGTCCTACAATGCCCTTAGGGTCCCAATCAAGCATGATCTTCACCTTGATTCCTAGAACTCCCTGTACATTGTGTTTAACAGGACTCGAGTTAGGTCTATATATTGCTAGTTTACTCAATCGCTAAGAACAACTCAGAAGAGACGTACCTGTTTAAGCAAAACATGACTCACTGCAGAGTCAATGTATTCCTTGGTTGCATTACCAGATGAAATCATGTAACCATCCTTGAATTTCATTGACTTGGCACGTTGAGCACCGATCTTTCCACTCACAGTGACCTGTTAAGCATTGTGAAAGAAGAAGAAGAATATTAGAACAATGTAAAGAAAACAATTAGAAAGTAATCAGATTTGTGCTTACCTCACATCCCGTAGCTCCACTCTCCATAACAAACCTCAAAACACCAGTACAAGCCCTATTTAACACATAAGCATTGCAATCTTTGTTAGAATGTGATTGATATCCCACATCGGAAGTTGAAATCATTCTACTCTAATATATGATTTAAGGGTCAATTCACTCATTAGGTTTTGAGTTAGAAGCTCATAACTTCTCATAGTGTCAGGACTCAAAGTTAGGCCCAACAAGACATGCATATATGCGTATTTGGTATTTCAAAATGATAAATTTTGAAAAATTACGACCGGATCATTCTAATCTAATATATATAAGAGAAAGAGAACAAGAAATGTCGTACCTACGAACAGGAAGACCACCGAGAAGCTTGTATCGTAGAGATTCAGCTTGAGCAGTGGCACAGAGACCTCTGTTGCTCACTTTTTCAACGTAGAGCTCCACACTATCTGGAGGAAACCTAAATCGCATGTGGACAAGAGACTTCAGTTCTCTGATTCTCTTTCCCTTCTCACCTGAACCAAACATTATCAACATCAGATCCCTAACCAACAATCATAGTCCCTGAATCAACAAAGATCAACAACATACCGAGAACGTTTTGAGAACGAGTGGCTCTGATGATGATCTCAGTCCTCATTGGAGTATTCCTAACCTCCATACCAGCATAACCATCCTTTGTAAGCTCTTTAGTGAATAATGCATTCAATTCTGCGTAGAATAGTCCGTCTGCTACAAACTACAAAAATATATTAACAAAAAACAACAGAGTTACTAAAAACAGTTCATAAACGTTCACTGAGAGAAATTCATTGAAAAAAAAAATGAAGTCACAATTCACCTTCTTCTTCTTGCTGATTAGAGACGCCATATCTTTGGATGTGTTAAAATCTACCGATCTCTGATACCCTAAAAGTTGAAAAGGAGCATTAATCTCTGTAACTTCGTGTTATATATCAATTACTAGTCATGCATCTAAATTTAATATATATAAAAGCTCAAAACGAAAAGCTGAAATTTGATGGAGTTACCTCTTAATATGTTGCGAAAATTGGAGAAGAGAACAAAGGAAGTGTGAGTGATGCACGATGAGAGGGAAAACCTACGAATACGATTCTTTGAATCCACCTGAATATTTATAGATGTTACTCTGTTCCTAATCCTAACATGAAAAGGAATTATGAACATTTATTTATAATACAAATATTTATTTTTATTACTAGTCTTTTTTATCAACAATTGTTTTTATTACTAATCTTAAAACAAATATAACAGACGGAAAAGAAAAGATAACTATAGATATTTATTTATTAAATATTTTATATAAAAAGATCAATAAACATATATTTTAAGGCATTTGTTGATGTGTGATTTGCAATTAATGTCATTAGAAAATTCAAAAAAAAATATTTATTCTAAGGGTATAATTTTCAACAAAAATCATAAGCTAAACTTAGTATATGGTTTGGATATGAAATATAAGTTTTAATCTCAGCTGTTTATTGTTTGGTCTACTTTTAGATCATGATCATTGAATTTAAATAAATTTTTAAAAAATCATAATCTAGAAAAGAATATACTCAAATACATAAAAGACCAAAATCACCAATTTCCAATATTTTCTCACCACGCTTATATTCGTATTGCTATTTTCAAATACAGAACTAATACATATATAAAGTTATTGATGAAGAATTAAATATTATATTAATTTTTCTCAACAAAAAAAAAAATCAAATCTGGCGCTTTAGCACATGTATAATCTTAGTTTAAAACATTTTAGAAAAAATAATATATACAATGAAGAAAATGAATATTTTTTTATCCAAACTGAAAAAAAGTTATTAATATTTATTTCACTTCCTAATCCTAGCAGAAACTAGATATTTCATTATATAGAATTTAGTTTCTAAAAGTTAGGTTGTAAGAGGATCTAACTATCAAAAACTCGTTAAGTATAGGTGAATAAGTGGATTAGGTCAGTACGCCAGTTAACAAAGGTTCAAATTATCTCCACTAAGGTTTAAATTATCTCAATATTGTAGAATAGTGGGATAAAAGATCATTAACAAAAAAAACTAGGGGTGGGTGAATGGTTCGGTTTGTTCGGGTTAATCGGGTCGAACCAATTAACTCGGTTAACTGAAACCGAATAAAATTGATTATTAAACCGATCGTTCTGATGTTAAATTGTAATCGGTTATTGGGTTGGTATTCATTAACCGAATAAACCGAAATTAAAAGTCAACAATTTTTTTGGCTTTGACTCTACTTTACCTTTACCAAATCAATCGAACCCCAACCCTAATTTCTTCACTTCTCTTCTTCGCTTCTCTACTTCTCTTCTTCGCATCTCGACCGATTCTTCCCATCTCTTTCAATCCGATCACTACGAGCTCTCTTCTTCACTTCACGAGCTTCCGATCACCATCAATTCGGAAGAGGAACCCAAGAAGCTAAAATTTGACTAATCCTAGAAATTATCTTTTTGAGATTGTCAACGCTCTTCAAAACGCTCTTCAAAAGAGGAACCCAAGAAGCTTCTCTCTTCACTACAAATCTCTTTTTCTTTAAGAATCCCTTCCTCTCTCTCAACTCTCTTTCACTTGTCTCTTTATGTGCTTCTTCACTGCTCTAACATTGTTTCAGTATCTGGAAAGTTCTCTCATTTTTTTCTCTATACTCAAACTCTCAAAGGCTCGAAGGGTTTTCGCTTGAGAACAAGAAAATGAGATTCTCAACTGGGAAAAGGAAATCACGAGATGAAGAAGAAGATACAGTGAGTTTATCATTACCTTATGAATTCTCCATGGATGATCTCAGCGATGATGTTCTCGAGAGAGTTCTCTCATGGCTACCCACTTCTTGTTGGTTTATTTGGTTTAATTTTTTCTAATTCGGTTATTTTGGTTTAATTTTTCTAATTCGGTTTTTTCATATTTTTTTTAAATTTTGGTTCAATTTGGGTTAAGAAACCAAATTTATTTTTAATTTTTGTTTGATTCGGCCTTTAAATTTTTCCAGAAAACCGAACCAATTAAACCAAATTCCGTACTGATTTGAACCGAAATTAATTTTGGTTCAATTCGGCCATTTTATTAAAATCCAAATAACCCGAAAACCTGATTAAACCGAACCGAATAACCCGATTAAACTGAAAACTCAGGCCTAAAAAAAACAATATTATGTCCTGTGTATATTAAATATATATATATATATATATATATACTAGATGATGTTCCATGCTATACATGAGATATGTATTTGTGAAAAATCAATATGCATTTTATTTTTATTTATTTATATGTGATATTTTTTTTTTGTTTATTTCATAATTTGATTTGTATAAATTTATTAATCTTATATATATTTGATATACTAAAAATTAATTTATATGATCACCAATGTTGTAAACAAAATATATTTTTTGATCTGTGTTAGGTTTTGATTTATTACAATTTTCGTATATAAACTTTTTTAACTTGTGTCATTTAGGTTTTTAGACCTATTTTTATTTAGGGTTTTAAACTCATATTCATTTAGGTTTGTAGATTCATATTTATCAAAAATTGTATATAACAATGCAACTTAGCCCAAAACAGACCAATATAACATGGTGTTTATGTTAACGCTACGCTTTTAGTATATATAGAGATATATACATATATCTTTATTTTAAAAAGGTAAGAGTATTTTTTTATAAATATTTATATCTATAAAATATGTATCTCTATTCATAATCTCAATATAAAAAATAAATATAAATATTATCTTTATTGTACATATCCATTTCTTAATTATTGTAAATATTTTAAATAGAAATAAATACATTACTAAGAAACAGGTGGTCCAATTGGTTTGCCTCTGATTTAGCTAGGCATCAAGTGGTGAGTTGACATCTCACATTGCTCTAGTTGGAGAACTTAGATAATAGATCGGGGCTTATCGATCCAATGGTTACTTGTTGATAAAAAAAAATACATTCAACAAAAAGAAATTAAGAAAAAAACTGAAATTATTTTGAAGTCTTTCAAAAAAAAATTAAAAAGTAGATTTATCTCAACTACTAAATATTTAAGTCTATTTTTATTCGAACATAAAAAATTGTAGATATTTATCTCAATTACAGAATATTTATCTCTGTGATTAATCCTAAAATAAAAATTACTATATATATCTATCTCTTAATTGTAAAAATAATTATATTACATGTGATCGATGTGTTTATGGTGTAATCATAAATTTTAAATTCATATTAGAGTACGCATTCAGAGAACTGTTGGACATATATTTGCTCAACTATTTTTAAGATGCAATATTGAGTTCTATTAATTATATAAAAAAAAAATTGAATTCTGTTTCTAAAAGTGTAGCTGAAATTGTATAAACAGAACTCTGTCAAGTTATGTTTTTGTGTCTTGTATAAACCAAAAAACTTATTTGTGAAAGTCGTGGAATGACATATTCTAAGAAGTTTTTTATGATTAAACAAATTTCTTTTCTTTTTTTTTCGTCAGATTAAACATTTTCTTGGAAGTGAAAGTTGGAAGCTATAAATCATATGAGAATAGTTATCTTGTATATGTAAATTGAGAAAAGCCTACACAAGTATCAAAAATATATAAAAAGCTAAGAAAAAACATATTTCTAATATATAATGAATATGCAAATTTTTGTGGTATAATGAAACACGATTTCATCAACAAGTTGGATTATCTATTTGAGGATGATGGCTGATCAATTAGCTCCTTTATCGTATAAGTGTAGGTCCCGAAGGTGTAAAAATCTTCAAATGAATTAATCATTGATGACGAAATTAAGAACGTTTTCTTTGATAATTAACTATGTTTAACCAACTTTTGTGCTATTTATTCTACAAAAAAATTGAAAGTCAAAGACAAACTCGTTAAGTAATAAGCTGATATTATTTTTGTCGGACACTTCGAATAATTCTATTGTTATGACAGACTATTTAATTACATAAAGTAGACATATAAGTTTTAAGACCTGTCTGTTACTATTGTAATTTATACTGTATTATCCAATAAGACAAACCAAATTCCAAAAAATATTTTAGTTGGCAGAATTAATGGACTTTATTCTTAAATATTACTTCCTCTTTCCTAGATGTTTGGCTTTTGTTTTTGTTTCAAATTTTTTAGAATTTTTCTATAATTATAGATATTTTTTTATCAATAATTGGATCGATAAGCCTAAAACTATTTTCTTTTTTTACTTGTAATGGGGAAGAATTGAATTTTGGTGACAAAAAATTTGTAAGGAAAACATTACTATTGACTCACTTGTCTTTGGTGTAATATTAAAAATAAATAAATAAAATTTGGTCCAAAAATTTCAAAAGCTTCCATCATAAATTATTGCGTTCTCATTTTCTCCACTTTTGGATAATATATTTACTATAATTATTTAATAAAAAAGAAATTAAAAAGTTTCCTCCTTAATAGTCAATAATTGTGGAACATCTAATAAAATGGAAAAAAGTGTATATTATTATTCATCCTAACATTATATGTACCGAGTTATTCGTAGTGGTTAGGATGATTTAGTGATTTTGACATCATAAATGTAATTCCTCTCCACTACATGAAATAAATTATAAAAGATTTTACGAAATAGATTTTATGTTATAAATTAAGTTTTGTCAATGTAAATGGTGATAAACAAATAACATAATTTTTTTTTCAAATTCAAGACTATTTACATGATCAACATGCATACAATTACTACTTACATGATCATTACTATGCTTACAAAATCAAGTTGATCTAATCTAGTAGATGTTCAGTTTGATTGTTTTTAGCATATATAGTCCAATTTGTTTTTGACCATTCACAGATGTTTTTAATAGTAAAGCAAATTTAGAATTTTATGAATTTTGGAGATTCGTCTGAATTCAAACATGTGATTTTCTGGCTGTAAATATATATATATATATATATATATATATATATATATATATATATATATAATGTCTACAAAATCCATTTTCTCTTTTACCATTCAAAATGCTAAAATCATTTCAGCTACAGTAAAGCAAAAATTCAGAGAAATTTTTGGATTGGGGAGGGAGAGAGAAAGAACAGTCATGTTTTTGTCTGAAGGAACAATCAGATGATAGAGCTATCTTACTTTTCCTTGAGGACCCGTTGGGACCTTGTCGCCTCTTCTGTCTCTCTCTATTTTGGAACGCTACAATTTACATTTTTGGATTTTATTCTTTCTTACTAAACAAGTTATTAGAATTAAGATGAGATTTTATGCTTATAGATAAAATTATACAGTTCAAGAAATTTATCTCACAAAACTACCTTAAAACGTCAACAAAATATTGACATTTTTATTGTTACGATGAATCAAGCAGTTTCCGGGCAAAAGTCTATGATCTTCTCAGTTCTATGCTCAAAAAAAAAATTTAGGTTTATAATATCATAGCTAAAAAACATGGAATACATAATTAGTTATAGCTCTTGACATAATACACCAATCCGAGGATGTAAACTGGAACTGATACAAAAAATCCAGTCTGGATCAAATGTGGGTATATAACTATTTTATCTACGGTTATCTATTTGGGTCTAATTTCTATTCGAAAACTGATCAGATATTCGAATATATGATTTTATGTAGATAGCTATATTAATAAGTTTAGTATTTTGGATATTTAATTTTCAAGTAAATTTTGGAATTTTGGGTAACTTTCCATTAATTTTAGATATTTTGAGTATTTCAAATAATTATGGGATATTTGCGTTTTAAATTTTTTTTTTTTTACCTAAACCAGCCTAGAACAGAACAAAACAAACCAGAAACTAACCCAAAACTATATTGGTTCTAATATGAGTCCAAAAATCTCTTACTCAAAAGACCTGAAACTGATTGGAATGGAAGAGGTTCGAAAATATGAATGCCCATAACTAATTAGTTAGAATAAAGTGATTTTCTAGAATTAGATCCTTAATTAAGCTACTCATTATTAGTTAGGATCTAACTGAAGAATTCCTTAATCAGCATTCACTTTGGTTTTCCTTATCTTCTCAATTGCAAATAGTTCTTTTGGGAAAAAACGACGGAAAATTAAGTGAATTTTTTGGTCATGTCGATTCATACATGAACTAAAGACATTGGTTTAGATCTCAATTTTGTGGTTAAAAATTCAAATATCATACATAAACTTTCTAATTTTGTGTCAAAACCTACATTGATCGTTAATTTGGTTAGTCAACGATTAAGTCTCCGTTAGTAGTCCATTATTAAACCGTTAAACGATACGTGTACGGTAATTTATAAATATCATAAATTAAATTAACCCAACTCTAAATCAAAAGAAGAAATCTCCATTCTTTTATTCACGTCTCTTTCTTCTTTTTAGACAAAGACTTTCAACAAAAATAAACAAAATACGTCAAGTATAGTAACATCATCGACTATAAAGTCATCAACAAAAACTTGTAATTCAATTGTGTTGCATTTAGGTTTGATTAGATTTAGAAATAATGATGAAAAATTTGTCGATCAATAGAGAATATGGCAAACTAACATAGAGAATATGTCAATTAATGGAGAGAAACGATATCAAAAGTCTTATACGAAATTTTTTTTCTCTTTAGGTATATCCTCAAAATATAAACTATTTTTATTTATTAGTTATAGAAAAAAAATTCATCAAAGTAAGATGATGAAATTATATAATCAAATATTATAACAAAAAAGTGAATTTTTCAAACTCAGAAAAAAAAATAAAAGAGATTTATGGTCCTACTGACTAAAAAAAATTAATAAACTTTATACCCTAATTATTACAAAATTAATAAACTTTATACCCCAAATATTATGACTAAAAAATTATTTTAATAAAAAATTTTACCCTAATTATTACAAAATTCTATAAATTAAAATTTTTCAGCCCTAGTAATTATAAAGTTTTATAAACTAAAAAAAATTTGGACCATAAATATTAAGTTTTATCAATAAAAATGTTTAATTTAATTTAGTTTATTTTTATTTTATTTTATTTAGTTTTTTAATTCTATTTAATTTAATTTATTTTTTTCATTTTATTTTATTTTATTTTACTTATTTATTTTTATTTTATTTTATTTTATTTGAATCTGCTGGACACGTATTGATTAAATCAATTGTACACGTACTGCTAACCGACTACTAATAGAGACTTAACCATTGACTAACCGATTTATTCGTATGTTTGAAAATGTAGATATATAGTAACGTTGCGTAGATGAAATTGAAAATAGAGAGAGTGGTCCAGTTTATTAGAGTGAATCGCTGAGAAAGTTGTAAGAGAGAACAGTCGTGTGTGAAGAGAGAGAGATTCCCTCTTCCTCTTGGCCAGCTTTCTTTTTGGTTTTTTCCTTCGCAACTCTTCGCAACTGCCCAAAAGCTTACTATCACAAATAATAAAACAAATTCACTTTTTTATTTATTTATTTAAAACAAATTCACTTTTTCTGTAAACTTATCTTTCTTGGAAAAAAGGGCATCCCATTTCTCAACTATTAAGAAATTAAAAAACAAATCGATATTTTATTCTAACAGAAAAAAATAAAGAAAAATAAATGAAATATTTTTTTCCATTTTTGTTTTTTCGTTTTGCAATTGAATTATTTTGCGTTTACTTCTTCGTAAGTCTTGCAAGATTTATATTAAGAAAACTCATGTAATAAAATTCTTCAGTTTGGAATATAAATTCTGGATATCTCTGTTGTGCTAATTTTTCATAACAATATTTTTTCTTTATAATTCAGATAGTCTAGCTTAACCGACACCATAAACTCTAAACCGATTAAATTTTTTTTTTTTTGATATGATTCTCGAGTTAACATGCCATAAGATCCAGCTAATCGTGAGACGGCTGAAAATCATGTGAAAACCTCTAATCTCCACAGAATTATGATTTAGTTTCGAGAGAAGTTTGAATCTCATAAACATTGCAAACACATTTCCCAAATTTCGCTCTACTACTAGGTTACCCCGAATGGGCTTTCAAAACAATATTTGAACTTCTTCAAAGCTTATATTACAATACATATATATATATATATATATGTCAAAACCTCCAATTTTAAGAATTATATATTTCGGTCAATTTGATGTAGTTAATTTACATTTTCTATCTATATATTATACTTGGAATATATATAAATCACTACACATTCTTACGTGTTTTCTTCTTCACAAGTCTCTCTGTCTTTTTTCTCTCAGATTTTTTTACTTGATTTAGTAGAGAACTGTGCGACAAATTAAAGAGTGTTTCTGTACATCTCTCTGTCCACCTGTTTTGTCTTCTTACTTCCAAACCTCTCTCTCTCTCTCTCTCTCAACTAAACCAACTTCATCAACATGATGATGCCAGATGATCATCATCACCTCTCATTTCCCAGCTATGTCCTTCACCAAACTCAACAACACAACATCTCCAATCCTAACCCTAGCCCTAATCCTACTTCCTCAAACTCTGCTAAGAAGAAACGAAATCTCCCCGGAAATCCAGGCATGTCTCTATACATATACTCACTTAATCCAAATCTTAAACTTTTTTATTTACTAAAGATGTGTTTCTTAATGTTTACATATATATACTATGGATCTCTTGTTATGTTTCCTTGTTGATGATCTTATTATCTTCCATGGTTTCAAATTGATAAATCAAACCAGATCCAGATGCAGAAGTCATCGCTCTATCACCAAACTCTCTTATGGCAACAAACAGATTCATCTGTGAGATCTGTAACAAAGGTTTTAAGAGAGACCAGAACCTTCAACTTCATCGCAGAGGTCATAACCTTCCATGGAAGTTAAAGCAAAGAGCTAACAAAGATCAAGTAAAGAAGAAAGTATATATCTGTCCTGAGAAGAGCTGTGTACACCATGACCCAACCCGAGCTCTAGGTGACTTAACTGGAATTAAGAAGCATTTCAGCAGAAAACATGGTGAAAAGAAGTGGAAATGCGACAAATGTTCCAAAAAATATGCTGTCATGTCTGATTGGAAAGCTCATAGTAAGATTTGTGGTACTAGAGAATACAGATGTGACTGTGGTACTCTCTTTTCCAGGTATATTGCAACACCATTTATACAACATTCAGAGTAAACAACGACAAACTAGTTTTAATTAGATTCAATATCTAAATGTAACAGGAAAGATAGTTTCATCACACATAGAGCATTCTGTGATGCTTTAGCTGAAGAGAGTGCTAGATTCGTCTCAGTTCCATCAACTGCAGCTACATATTTGAGCAATGCCTCTGACGTTGAAGTCAATAATCCGAATCATCAACTAGATCATCCTGGTTTCATGGGACAAACCTTCCCCAACCAGGTCTCTTTACCAGCCAATGTTTTCACGTCACCTTCACCTCGTAGTGAAGCCAATTCTCTTCAAAATCTATGGCATTTACAAGGTAAATCATCTCATCAATGGCTTTTCAATGAAAAAAACAGCAACATTCTCCAAAGAGGAATCTCTAAGAATCAAGATGAACATGAATTCAAAAAGGCAATTAGCCATGGTTCGTTGTTCTCTTCGGAACTCAATGTACAAGAAGTAGGGAAAATAGCATCAATGTCGGCTACAACATTGCTACAAAAGGCAGCTCAAATGGGATCAAAGAGATCATCATCAAGCTCCAACAATAACACAACTTTTGGTCTAATGAATTCAATTATCTTCAACAACAAACAAACGGAGAATAACAAAACAAAAGAAGTTGATGAAAGAGGCTTCACTAGAGACTTTCTTGGTGTGGGAAGTCAGCAACGTAATTGGCCATTGTTAATGGTCAACCATAATCTTCCAAACTTGTCTCATCCATCAACCACCAATGAGACGTCACCAACCGATGACACGAACCAGTAATCATCGTTGTTTTCGTATATGATAAAAGGTAATTAAATCACATTTATATATTAATTAATTTGGAGAAGAAGAAGTATGATTCCTCTGTTTGTGATGTCTTCAAAATGCAGAAACATAAACAATGTAACTCGAGTGACAAGAAGAGAGTTTGAAGCAAGCAAGGGAACGCATAAACGAAGAAAATAGTGAAAGATGAGACTGTGGTGAGTCGGAGAGAATCTCTGAGTCACTGAGTCCGCTCGGTTGACGAAGATGGGAAGCTTTGCGGGTCCACTTCTGCATGCATGGCGATAACCTCTGACCCATGCATTTTTCTTTTTCTTTTTTTTTTCTTCTTGCAATTATTTCATGCAATAACTTTAAAAGACCCTAAAGAAACGAGGAAATGTGTATGTAAGTTATGTTGAAATTTTCAAACTAGTTATTAAATTGTCGAGTTTTTATCGCTAAAGATTCTGGTATCAGATATCCGATCTTTTCAATTACATACAATATATTAAAAATAATTTTAACTTCTGCATTTCAAGCTATTAGATTGAGTCTTATTACCAATCTACTTCAAAATAAGAATATGATTGGTCACAAAATCTCATCCATATTTCTATATGGTTATTCCTTAGTTACCATTAACAAATTAAAATATATAATTAGTTACAAATAACATTTTAAACATATTAAAAATTGAATGCTCAGAATAATTTGTATAATATACTTATATATATATATATATATATTTGTTCATTATTCTTTTCAGTTTTTTGTAAGATTTTTCCTGATTTAAGGAAAACACAATTCTCAAAAAAAAAAAATATGTTGTAGTCTCATGTTTCCGAAATTGAGATAACGAGAAATTGTAAAAATGTTTTGAAAGTAATGGTACAAGCAGAATAATGGTTGGTCTTCCAATCTTATCAGGAAAATTTCTCAAAGTTAAAATCTCTTTTCCAATCATTTTTGTTTCACATAATTTCAAAAATTTTATATTATAAAGTTGATGCTCTCGGTCATAATATTAAAGAATCAACTAATGGTTTTTTTTTTTTGGTAATACTATTTGCGTTGAAAAAAAAAATTCTCTAACCACAATCTAGAGTGTAACCCCGTTGCTTGTTACTGCGACCATCAATATTAACCAACAAGTAAAATTTATGTTCATTTTACTAGTTGTGACTAGCTGCTGTAATCAGTTGTTATGCTATTTATTATTGGCCGTAACGACTGTTCGCTATATAAAATTTTAAATCTTAAATTTAAGTTAAATTATATCACAAAATATTAATTTGAAAAATTTGGTAAATTTTTTGTTCGAAATTTTATACAAATCAGTTAACAAATGATTGTCAAATAGATATACTAATTATCAAAATACATTTCTATCCAATTTTATATTACAGCTTTACAAGGAATTTAATTCTTTATTATTTCTTTATTGATAAAAATTTATACATATCAAATTTTTGTAAATTTGATGTCTACCGTTTTAAACGAGTTACTTTGGTCTGGGCTTAGTGTCCGCACGCTAGCCCAGTAGCCCTTAATGGACAGCTCTACTTTTAGGTGTCACATTAGCTGGTTATTGGTTGTTTGATAACTTTTATTTGACGTAATTAAAATACTCCTAAATACTAATAAGTTGTTAACAAAAGAAGAAAAGGAAATAATAATACAAGTCTCGTGGAGAGAAGAGAGATAATTTCGTCTTATTTCTCAGGAGCCCTAGCTACCCGGCAAATTTCATTCTCCAATTTTTCTCTTTTTCTTCAAATGCTTCGGTTTGGTCACCGATCCCAATTCAAATCAATCTGAATATAAGGGTTCATTTATACCTTCAATTACTGTTTTTTTTTTTTTTTTTTTTCATGTTTTGTGTTTTTCGTTTTCCTTCCTATTGTTGAATATCCTATCGCCTTCAATCATTGAGACTACATTGAGGTAATTGGGTTTGTGATCTATTGGGGTTTAATCGAAGCCCCCATGTTGGGTTTCTTAAAAGTCTCGTCTTTTATGTTTGCAATCGGTTCAATTTTGGAGGGGTTTGGTATAGAATGTTAGCTTTCTTAATATGTTCTCTTTTGTGCTTGTGAATTGGTTCTGTAGATTTGGAAAAGTTTATACTTTGATCTTTACATTGAATTGTGATCTGAAAGTATTTGGGTTCTTGGTTTGCTGACTTTTGTTACATCACCCTTTATTTATTCCAGAAGCTTGGATTTGGTGGATGTTGAAGTATAGGCTTTAGTTATTAATATTTTGGGGATATACACACTCAAGAAAATTGCTTTTTTGGGGAAGAGTTGAGATCAATATATCTTAATTATAGAGTGGAGCTTCGACATGTTGCGTTTCAGTTGTAGTGGTTTTGATATCTCAAGTTGTTTAATTCATCTTGCTGAGTGGCACCCTTTGGAATAACGAAGCATTTCGGGCTTTGAAGCCCCTCGATATCCCTCTTTTTGCAGAGTAAGATTTGGATTTGGTGATTTGGTTTTAGTTTTTATCATTAGGGAAGGAGATTTGGTATTCTTGAATCAGCTTTTTTAATAAAGACTTTAATGGTTCTTTCAGGTTTCAAAAGGTTTAGCATCAGCAGTTGAGATTTCAGAGTTTTTTGGAGTAGATAATGTTTCGTGATAGTTTTTCATTTGCCCAAGCGATGGGTTGCTTTGGATGCTTTGGCTCTGAGAGATCCAGACAATCACTAAGTCAATACGATGATGATACATATTCCCATGATGGTGATGTAACCAGCAATGCGGGAGGAGAAGATGAAGATGAACAACAACAACAAGAAGAAGAAGAGGAAGAGGAAGAAGTAGAGCAGCAGTGCCGTTCCAAACGGTCTGAAGAAATTTTGAAATATAGATTAGAAAATGGTCTTATCTGCAGGCAGTTTCCAGTGAAAGAAACTAATAAACTTATACGTGGAGAGGTATGTAACTTCTTGTGCTCCATGTCGAATGTGCTTTGCTTAACTTGTATCCTGCTCAGTTTTGTATGTTTTACTTATGCTATAATTTTGATTTCCAGGATGAAGATGGAAACAAGACAATAAATGAGTTTGTTCGTAAGTATAAAATTGGATCTGGTAGCTATGGGAAAGTGGTAAGTATGAAAAACATATTTCAGTGCTAAATGGTCTTTTAGTCGCATGTGAAAAGCTTGATCAATATATGGGTTTAATAATCTATAGAGTTGTTGTTTGTATGTATAACAGGTTCTATATCAAAGCACTGTTGATGACAAGCATTATGCTATTAAGGTATGCCTTGTTTATGTTTTTAGGGAACCACATGATAGCTTTTTATGTTTTGCTGGTCTTTAATGATAATGTTCATTGAAAATTTGATCACGATAAGGCAGATTATATAAATATTTCTTTAGTGAATCACATAACTATTTCTGGACATGTGGTGATTATATATTTGGATTTCTAGGCTTTTCATAAGTCACATTTATTAAGGCTACGAGTTGCACCGTCAGAAACTGCTATGGGGGACGTTCTTCGCGAGGTATCATGTATTTCTTTTCGTTTTTCTTGACAATATTCAACTAGGGGTAAATTTCCCCAAGTTGCTTTTTTTTCGGTACAACGCCATAGACTGGTCGAATGGGGTTTTATTTAAAAAAACTGAAGTACATGTTTTTGTATCTCATCACTATAGGTTATGATTATGAAAATTTTGGAGCATCCTAATATTGTTAATCTCATCGAGGTGATTGATGACCCTGAGTTTGATCACTTTTACATGGGTATTAATTTCCCTTTTTTCACTTCAATTCGTTCTCTTTAGTGAGTTTTCTATTATCTTATACCGTTTCTATTTTTGTCTAGTTCTTGAATATGTTGATGGAAAATGGGTCTATGATGATTCTGGACCACCAGTTAAGCTCGGAGAGAAAACTGCTCGAAAGTATTTGCGCGATGTAGTGACTGGCCTCATGTACCTTCATGCTCATGTATGATCTGCACTATCTAACACTTTTTCATCCACGCTTTGAATCATCTGATAGACTTATGATTTTCTTGTCATTTTTGTTTTCTGTGTAAAAACAAAAACAGAATGTTATTCACGGGGACATCAAACCTGACAATTTGCTGGTCACTAGTACAGGGAGAGTGAAAATAGGAGATTTCAGTGTCAGCCAAGTATTTAAGGTACTAAAGTCTCATCTCCAGTCTTGTCTTCAACTCCATTAAAATATTACATGATCAAACATGATACATTTACTGCAGGATGATGATGATCAACTTCGTAGATCTCCTGGCACTCCTGTATTCACTGCTCCGGAATGTTGTTTAGGTATAACATACAGTGGCAGAGCTGCAGACACATGGGCAGTTGGTGTTACTTTGTATTATATGATTTTAGGGCAATATCCATTTCTTGGTGATACTCTTCAAGATACTTATGACAAGGTTCTGTTCTCTCTTCCCGCTGATGCTTTTCATTTCGATTCACTCTCGAAACAGTTTTAATAAAGCATTCTGTCTTCATTACTATAGATTGTTCATAACCCGTTGGTAACCCCGGATGGACTAAATCCTCATCTCAAGGACTTGATTGAAGGTCTCCTTTGCAAAGGTAAGCTCTTAGTTAAAAGCATTGGAACATTTTATGATCAACTGCTAAACTTTGTGACCTGAAAGGCTTTTAAAAACATTTGTGGCAGACCCAAACGAGAGGATGACTTTGAAAGCTGTAGCAGAACATCCATGGGTTACTGGAGAAGACGGGGCCATTTCTGAATACCTTTGTTGGTGCAAACGCAAAGCTGAAAAAGAGGAAGAAGAACCTAATGGGATCGTAACTGTTACTGAAAGCTAGGACCTTTTGCAATCATATTGTTGCATGTTCATTAATCCTTTCGCGGCCAGAAGCGTTTGCGTTTAAGTTATAAATTCTTTTAAGCGTTTTGCCGAATATCCCGTGTTTTGAGGCTCCAATTGATCGTCTCTTTTAATGCTTTGAGACTCTTTATTGTCTTTTTTTTCGTTGTTTCTTTGCTTTCTTAACTTTTCTTTCCATTTATTTGATTTCATATTTCTATATTAGTGGAAACATTTTTCTATGTTATAATTTTTCGAGAATGAGTTGCTCAATTTAGCTTTGTTCACCACATATTTAATAACAAAAGCTAACATTTCGATGAATCAAATCAATCCCCAGAACATTAGTTCAATAGCTAAACCGATTTAAATCGAAATTAGCGAAGTGATTTTGGTTTGAGTTAGCGCTAGCACTGGATTGGTGGGCCGACCCTCCCCGTCCCGCAAAAAGCCTACGAGCTTTTCGGAACTTTTTTAAAACTTGAATCTGCCCCGCGAAAAAGCAAGTTCTTAAAAAAAACTTCACAATCGTCCCACAATATCCTGCGGGCTCCGCGGTTTACCCGCAAAAAAAAATCTGCATAACCAACCCGCAAAAAACCGCATTAAACCCGCAAAACCCGCATTAAACCCGTGTTTTGCCCCAATTTCAAACATCATGTTGTTTTTTTAACTCCAAATGTCACAATGTTTACACAATTGTAATTCAAACATCATGTTGGTTTTACAAAAACAAAACCCGCGGGTACAACCCGCAAAACCCGCAAAAATACAAATCCGTCCCGCAAAGCCCGCAAAAAAGCGGGCTCCAAACCATAAACATATACCCGCCCTGCGCGGGCCAAAACCCGCGGGCTGCGGGCCCAATTCCCAGCCCTAATTCTTGGTAACCTCAGCATTCTCGTGGTTCATCAGTTTCATTACTCGTTCTTTCGCCTTGAGGTCTGTTATGATCACTCTCCCTGCTGCATCGTACTGTATGAACTGTGAGAGATCAAAGCATGCTACCGCCAATGATCTTGGATCACTCGATGTGTATAGGATCGTTAGAAGGACCCTGAGTATCTGCATCCACAAGTTTTAACAAGCAGGTGAGTATGGTAAAGTACTTTTGTGCACCTTTTATCCCGAGACAGGTTTAAAGAATACCTGGAAGTCATTCTCCTCGAAGCTTGTGACATTTTCACCCCAGAATTGGCCTCTTTGTGCATTGGGTTCCAGTCAAGATGACCAAGAAGAACCTCTTGCTTATACTTATCAAAGGAACTCAATGTCCTGATCTTGTCTTTCAGTCCTTCTTCTACTTGGTTCAGTGCATCCAGCAAGTCCTTACATTTTCAGAGTTTGACAGCTTTAACAACGACCATGTACTAAAAAAACATCTATTGTTTGTCTAAATCACTTCAACTCTCATTTTAGAAAATAAAGAAATTTGTAATCCACATAGAGATGTTTCATACAGAAGCAGTCCTCCGGCATTTTTATTAAACTTGTCTTACCTCGTTACTCCATGCTTGTGTTTTTAGACTCTGGATAATATGTGGGAGTCCAAGGTCAACCATCTGGGCACCAAATGTACCTTTAGGGAGCAAGTTTCTGAATGTCAATATAACCACCCTGACGACCTGTGAGACAAAATACCATCAGATAAACATAATAAGAAGTGCATCACAATACATTTATGCAATTTAAAGATACAAAACAAATAAAAACAAACAAAAGTATCTTGAAATTGCGCAGAAGAGATTCTGATTGCATAGTCATGCCATGTTAAATCATCTTTTAAGTAATTGCAGGATAGCAATAACTAAATTATCACAAGAAAACATCTCACCTTTTCCTTAGTCAAGCTCTTAACCACTTCTGTGAGCCTTTGCATTGTCCTGGATGTTGCCAAGAATTCTATTGCAGGTTCCTAATAGGACAGAAGCCACACACAAAGACATGTTTCATACAGAAGCTGTAGAAAGAAAGCATGCATATCACATGAATTAGGCATGGAGAAATTATGACAAAAAAAAAGGAAAAGAAAAAGAGAGCTGTTCTTTCTTCGGCAAACTAAATCAGAATACACTTTAAAATAAGGGAGCAACATAAATCAACAGTATTAATAGTTCTTTAAAAACTAGTTATTTTCATTGAGTCATCCTCGTTTGGAAACTGCAATACAGCTTTAGTGAACATTCACTGAAAATTACTACCACTTAATATATAGTTACCTGAATCGACTGCTGAGTAGATGCTGGAGAAATTAGAGGGACAAGTAACTTAACCCCATCTGCCTGAACAAACGACGATCTGACAACAGGTTCCTTAAGCAGCGACGAGAGGCAGCTGATTGCAATTGGAACACCACGAGTAGGATGAGAAAGTTGCTTCAACTGTATATCAAAGTTAAGCATTGTTGATATCTATGTAACAACATAAAGGTTCCTTCCATATCGCTAAAATTAAAGATTATTATCAACCAAAATCAAAGACTTTTGCCTACGCAGAAAGATTGTTAGTTTAAATTTGGTTTGCGTTAGCGTTTTCATTTGCATAATTAACAAAGACATTGTGAGAATAGAATTGTTTATGCCCAAAAAAATGTCAGACTGCCTCTTTTTTTCTAATTACTTACATCTATTTGAATCAGCTCTAGCTCTAACAATGGCATTGTCTACAAGAAAAAGACAACTAACACTTAAACACCAATGCAAGACCAACGAAAAGTAGAGAGAAAAAGAAGAAGAAACCTGAGCACAAAGCCACTCCACCAATCCCTTGAGAACATCATCAATTGTAGTAATATGTTTCTTCGAACCGGAAGCTTCTCCACTAGCAATGACATCATCACCAGCTTTTGGCCTAGCACTATGATGTAAATGAGGCTGTATGTTACATACATGTTTGGTAGAAATATGACAGATAGGAAATATCGACTACCTTAATATCCAGGCAAGGATTTTGCAGCTTTTTTCTTGAATGAACCAATTTCCCTTCCACAACAACCTGAAAAAGGCCATATTTTTAGTCTGCATACATCTAGAGTTTAGCGGCCGAAATCAAGCAAAATGTAACTGAGAGCAGTTATCCCCAATGGAGTTACATATGTTTCCCTTTTTCAGGATTAAACTAGTAAATGACTAACAATGACTAAGATCAGAATTTCAGACAAAACGAGCAAGGGCCAAGGAGATAAAACAGACAAAGCAACAACACCCTGTGCTTAAAGCACTACACAATATGTATAGAACTAGGAAACCATGTCAAGTGGAAATTACCACTAAACATAGCACACATTAAGATTAATTTTTTTGGGAAACAGTCTTTTCCTATCACTAGGAAAGGTCAGGTTTATCTGATACCATAGATTTAAACGGCAGTTATAAGCAAACTAAAAAGGAAATCTGACAATTTAATTGGTCAAGTAAGAGAATGAGAAAAATGTAGAAGTTCTAAACCATTCCAACGCAGAGACAACAGATCTGATCCAACTTGCCTAGACCAAATTATTGTCATAAAGCAATTGCATAGGGGCTCACCTCAAGAAAGGCTCATAAGTATCCTCATGTGCCAATGATTTATCATGGAACAACCGAGCTCGTGATGGATTTGCTGGAAAACAGTTGATGCATTGATATTAGTCAGTATCTAAAAGAACGAAAAGGTAAATGCAAATATCTTGAGGTTTTATCTACCTGAGAGCATTTCATAAATCAAAGCCAAGACATATTCCACTGTCTCGTCCTTGAATATATCACGTAAGATGCTAACAAACAGATGAACATAAGCTGGACCATCCTGCGATCAACCCACAAAGAAAAACAAAAACTATCTTTAAGATCAGAAGAAAGGATTAAGAACAACCTACGTGTGACACTCGAGCAAATTTCTTCGTTGCGATCGATCCTGAAGCGAATGACAATTTAGGATTTCGTGGATTTTCGACATTCTCTTGGTAAAACACTTAATATTCCTCTTTCTAATTTATATAATGCATAAAAAACTAATATAGGGTTTCATACAAAATTAATTATGATAAGCTATCATTAGAATGGCAGTATTTTCTGTAGTTATATATTTGTACTTTTAGTACACAGTGGTATAAATTTATAAATGTAACAAATGCACAGTTTGTGAATTACAGATAATTTTAAGAGGGAATTTGCTTGTTCTTATCCCTTCATGCCATTTCAAGAGATTTTATTGCAATACCTTAAAAAGGAATTTTCATGTAAGTTTGATCAAATTCAAATGATAAAAAGAAAACAAACAAGTAGGAACTAAAATATCATTGATCAAAATAAGAAATGCTTAATGAGAGGTTCAACAACTTAATTAACTCTCAAAATAACAAAAGTTCTCAAGTAAAAACATCAAAACTACAAGAGCTTCGGTGCCAATCCATTATGTGTTGTATCATAAGCATCAATCATGATTTGGTTCTGTCTCATTAACGGTACTGTAGAAACAATCAAACAAAACCAGAATTAAATAAGTTATGCATAAAAGAATGATATTAGCACACAAGGCATAGAGACTGAAAACTTACCTTGATGAATCCAATCTCCTTGGCGTTGCTGCGGAAGCACTGTCTGCAGCAGTTCAAACCGTACTTCCTTATCAACCCGTGAGAGTTACCACACACACGCGGCTACAAATACAGACAATAATTTGAGAAATCACAAAGTCAAATGAAAACATTGCTAATAAGACAGAAGCCAAATAAAACAACCTTATAAACAAGCTAATCACAACTATCAGCTGCATACATACAAACAAGAGCCATAAATAACAATCTTACACATATACTAATCACTACTATCAGAAACTTGACTGCCAAAATATAACACTAAACTCACATGGTTATAACAGAAGCCATATATAACAGCTCTTACATACAAGCTACCCACAAACAAAGAAGACCCAGCTACATAAACTTCACACTACCGAAGATAACATTTAGCTAACCTCGCATAGTTAAGACAGGAGCCATAAAAAACAATCTTACACATAAGCTAATCACTACAACAATTACACACAAACAAACAGCTTAAGAAACTTGACTGTCAAAGTATAACAACTTAATCAATCTCACATGGTTAAGACAGAAACCAAATGTAACAATCTTATACATAAGCTAGTCACTATAATCAGCTACATACAAACAAATATAAACTTTTAGCTAATCTCACATGAAAAACCGCAATACATACAAATCAAAGTTAGAAAATATCTGTCTTGATCAAATGATATCATTTTTCTATGTAAAGTTATTACTCTGCAAGCACATATATTTTTCTGTGATTTTTGTGAACAATACAGGATGATATACATCAAACTCTTAGAAAACGCAATCAAAATTCGAAAACAAAAACAAGAACTAATGCTATCACAGCTCTTAACCGGAACTACAATCTACACAGGTCAAACTCTCATTATCAGATAAATAAGAGAATAAGGAAATCGTGAGCAAGTTCTATACTTTAAGAAATCAAACAAATCAACGCAAAATCAACATAAAAAACCCGGAAGAAATCCAACAGATTTTAGATTATCCAAAAAAAACCTAATAGATTTTGATTTACCCATGTATTCCCAAGTTTAGTTATTTTATAAAAAAACTTGTTTATAAAATTTTAAAAGTAAATTTGTTAATTATTTAGATTTGAAAAAAAACTTATCACAACCTACATCAAAAAAAAACCATCACAAAACATTAGAACAACCATTTTGAATAATATATTATCAAATCAAATCATTTTATAGCTACAAGAAATTGTAAAACCAAAAAGTTTGCACATATTTTGACAAATGGTCAACAAATTAACCACAAAATGTTTTGCAATAGTTGATGAGTTCACTCTGAAGTGAAAATGTAGTAGATACACATCTTCCAACCCATTTTAATGCTCTACGAAATAACTTTATAGCGCAATGCAAAGGAGAGAAAGATTATACATTAAATGATTATTTATACGAACTAATAAAATATAGTGTTTACTAACTAATGCATACAAGAATTCAGGGATCAAGTTCCACCGCCTACATTATGTAGACACTTGGCTAATGGGTTGGCCAGTTGTGGTCCAATGTTGACAAAAAAAAAAGAGTCCACAAACTTATTTGTTGAATTTAACATTTTTCTCTAATTACAATTAAATTATGAGTTCTAAATTTAAAATATCAATCACAATCTTATTCGTTTAACCAAATCCAACTAGTTTCGCTTAAACCAAATCTATAATAAACCAACTAAATTAAGTAAAGCTAAGACATGAAAACCAGAGTAACTAAACTCACATATTGATACAAATTAAAAATTTATTGAGCACAAAAAAACTTATTCAAACCGAACAAAAAATTATAATCAGAAACTGAAATAAATTTAGTCTGCAGATACTAGTATTCATTATCATTATATATTTTTTGTTTGTATGAATATTCATATAGCATATAGTAGTCTCTTTAATTGACAGCTATTTTCTTTCAAAAATGGAAGAAGAACATTTTTAAAATTTGTTGTTTGATTAGAAATTAACTATTAGAAAAAAAAAAATTTAATAGGCCGACATGTGTGTTGTTGAATCTCAACAACAAAACTGACAGAAGTTTTATTACAATGCGGGCTTCTCCAAATTTTGAAGGTCCCTGTTAAGGGAAGAATAGGAGAAAAACGAACCAGAAATACAGAAGATGGAGGAAAAAAAAAGAGCCAGAAATTAGGTATCCTAGGGCTTTATGAGAGCTTCATAGACTGCTTCGATGAAAGGTTACAAATATTTATGTGAATCTCACTTATATTATATTTGTTTGTACAATTATGAATGTGTAATGATAAGCCTTGTTTAATTGAAATTAATTACAGACTGGGAGAGTGAAGATAGAAACGAGAATAAGGAGAAGAGAGAATGTAATTGTAATTTGGAAAAATCATAAATCTGAAGAATGTTATTGGAATGTGAAAGCAGTACGCAGCTGCCAAATCGTAATTTCGAAGAGTTGGTTTTCTTTCCTCTGTTTGTTTGCATGTTTGAGCAGATTCATAAACAATCATTCTTGTATTAACAAAAGATGGTCCTGGATCTCAGGACGACAATCTGAACCTTCTAATTAACAAAAGTAAAATCAAAATATCTCTCATCTCCATTTAAGCTCTAAACTCTCAGATCATACAACAATTTGGCTCAAAACTGTCTGTAACAAACAAGCCATATTTTATTGGATAAACACATACACGGGGTACAAAAATAGCCGGAAATTATTTATTTAAGCATACACAATAGCAATTTTTCTAGGACAAATAATAAACAGATGATGATGGTCTTGGAGTGTAGTAACATCGAAACAAAAATAGCAGGCAGGTTTTGTTTGGACAGGAGGAAACAATAGGAAAACACAATCGGTATGTGTGTTTTGGTTACTTTCCATGTTTAGAAAGAAAGAAACATGGAAGTCAGTCAAGCTTGCAAGAAGCTAGCGTACTTAGCACCCAAGAGAAGCCTCTGGACGCACAGGAGAGCATTCTTAGTAGCATAGGCTTGGCGATCCGCCCCACCCCACAAAAAGTTCATAGGCTTTTTGAAATTTTTTAAAAACTCGACTCCGTCTCGCGAAAAAGTAAGTTTTTAAAACGAACCCTATAACCGCCCTACAATATCCTGCGGATCCCGCAGTTTACCCGAAAAAAAAAATCTGCATAACCAACCCACGAAAAACCCGCATTAAACCAACGAAACCCGCATTAAACTTACGTTTTGCTCCAATTTCAAACATCGTGTTATTTTTTTAATTCCAAATGTCACGATGTTTTGACACTTGTAATACAAACATCATGTTGTTTTACAAAAACAGCATGATTTCTTTTTACGCAGATATCCACAAGACCCACGGATACAATCCGTAAAACCCACAAAAATACAAATCCATCTCGTAAACCCGCCAAAAAATAGGCTCCAAACCATAAACTCATAACTGTCCCGCGCAGACCAAAACCCACAAAATCCACTGGCCGCGGACCTAATTCCCAACCCTAGTTATTGCTAGTCAAATAGTTACATCGTTGTATCTACAGTTTTTATTAGATTTTGCTGATATAATACATTTATGATATATGAATGCTCAATGTAAATGTTGTAAGCTTTGTACATAAAGTATTTTTATATTAGTAATTAGAGTGTATCATAAAACATCCAAATCATAAATATAGAAGCTATTATTTATGATGAATAAACTAACTAAAATGATTATTAAAACAGCAAAAATCATACGGACGCAAAAAAAAAAATATCAATAAATGTGGGAATTTTCGAATTCGAAGTAATAAAAACAAAATTAAAATTAAATCAACCTAACCATCACCGGATCTCACTCTCTTTACAGAAGCTCTCTGGCGGCGTAACCGTAACGAGATCTACGAATATTATCTTGCCGTTTCTTGTACACAAATCCGGCGAGTCCAACCACACAAACAGCCGCGATCACTCCGAAAGTGACTCCAACTTTCTTCCCGTCGCTCATTCCACCGCCTCCTGATGATAATTTTTTCTCTTCCTTCGCCGTAATGTCGCTGTGATTGACATCACTGGCTTCAGGCGACGGAGATGGAGATGGAGAAGAAGAAGGAGACGAAGAAGGAGACTGATAATCATCAGGCAACGGTGGAGATATCGATGGAGATTCCAACGGAGAAGGAGACGGGGATAGAGAGTGTTTACTTTCAGGTTCTGGAGGGGAAGAGTTTTCAACTGGAGATTCGGCAGGGGAAAGATGAGATCCGAGTTCCGGCGTAGGCGCGTGGATCGGAGGCGAATCTGCAGCATCAACGGATAAATCCGGAGACGAAGCCGGTGAGAAGTTAATCGAAACCTGGCCAGAGACGACTACGAGCAGTAGCATAAACGCAATGATGATTTCGAGCTTCATTTTCAAAGTTCTCAGATCTCTCTGAGAAGTGAATATGAGTAAAGTAAGAGATCTGGAGAAGATGATAATTAATAAGAGTCTGTTCCGTTGGAGTGAGAAGGAGAAATGCAATATTTACGATCGCTAGATTTGCGGCTACGAAAAGTGTACGACTACTAAGATTGCGCCACGTAGGCTACATATGGTAACAAAGATATGAGCGAAACACTGGATTAGGTCTGGTAGTTTTTCTTCGATGCGTGAAATGGGCACGTGGAGGTCACATGAAGCGCTGACCCTCACGTGATCTTATTCACCGCCAAAGTCTGGCATATATTTCGGTTGGGCGTTAAAGGAAGTCAGAGTATAAGGGGAAACTAGTAAAGAAACGTTATTGGCATGAGAGTATCTCTATAAGGATTAGATAGTTAGGGTTAGATTGGAACATTGGAATGAAAGATCAACTAAGCGATTACAAACAACAGTATTGAACGTCGTTTCCAAATGCTAGTTTTAATCACTAACCAACCATTGGAAATATCTCGATATTCAGAAATACCCACCTGATCTTCTTCTGGATCATTAACCATTCTGATCGGGGCGATAATGTTACATGCTTAGTTGCTTATACAACTATATGATTGAAATTATATGGGCTTAATTTTAACTAAATGGGCTAAATTCTAGATGAATTAGTGTTTCTCATATACAATCCATATATACATGATTTTCATTAGATTTAATCTTTGGTACTTTAAGCCCAATCTTTTGCTAGTGTTGGTGAAAGTATAAGGAAAAGTAAATAAGCTTAAGAAGTGAAAATGTGATCGAAGTCAGAACTTTGTAATTTTATTACAATTTAATTCAACTATTTGAATTTTACAAGTTTGGGAAATTTATACTGAACTAGAACCAAAATTTTGTTTGATTTATTTCTATTCGGATTTTTAAATAAAATGTTGTTGATTTTTTCAATGCAGTAGATTTAACCAACCATCTAGGACAACTGTAGTCATGTATATATTTTTCCTAAAACTTATTTTAATCTGGAATATTCTGCATATTCTCTAGGATTTTTAAAAATAGACACCATAATTTAGGAAGATATTTTAAAAAAACGTTTAAATTTAAAAAATAAACTACTAAACCATCGGAACAAATGAACGAAAAAGAAAGAACCAAATAGATTTATTCGAGGCCCATTGTCTCGACACGTTATAGGTTCTAAACCCGGTTCGATTCGGTTTGATCGACAAATGGTTTGAGAATATGCCACAAACCATAACACATTGCCGCATGTAATATTGTTCCACCACAAACCGAAAAGAAGGGTATTTACGTAAATTCAACTGACGAAAACTGTAAAGTTAACAAGAAAGGAGACAAAATGTCGCTTCGCAACAGCAACATTTATAAAAGCGGAGAGACTCTTCAAGACTTCTCTTCATACCAAACTTTAAAATTAAACAAAAACTTAAATTAAATTCTTTTCTTCTTCACCGATGGCGACGAGGCGAAAGAGCTATTACCAACGGCCGAGTCATCGCTTCCTTCCTACAAATCGGACTTACAACGTCTCCGTAGATTCTGGATTCGAGTTCGATGAGTCCGATCTATACTCCGATTCATCTGATTCTCGCCGTAAACCCGTCACCTCGTATCGCAACGGAATTAAACAATCCAATAGGTCTTCTCCGGTTACTGTCACCACAACGAAGACGGTAGCTTCTTCTCTTCCGATGAACGTACCGGACTTGTCTAAGATTCTCCGGGAAGAGAATCGCCACAATCGTCGTAGAAGCGTTGAAAACGATGAAGATGAAGGAGATCGGTACGACGGTTGTGACGGAGGCGGAGGAAGATTGCCGCCGCATGAGTATTTGGCGAAGACGAGAATGGCTTCGTTTTCTGTGCATGAAGGAATTGGGAGGACATTGAAAGGAAGATATTTAAGTAGGGTTAGAAATGCAATTTTTGAAAAGACTGGGTATTTGGATTAATATCCTAAAATTATAAGGTCTACTTTTTTTTGGCCTAGTTTTTAATAATTTTACATACAAGTACAATTTTACATCAATAACTGCTTGAGAAGATGCATAGATATTTCTAAATATGCCTTCCTTTTTTGTTTTATTATGTAATTTTCGGAATATTGCAACATTTTAACGTTGAGAATGTATTTTTGCTATTTGAAATGTACATCCAAAATTCTGAATCGGGGAGATTCGTGATATATTAAAACTTGTGAGAAAATAATAGAATGTAAAAGGAAATAGGGCTAATAGTGTAATTTTTTGGAATGTTGATGTTAACGTTGATATTGTATTTTTGCTTGTAGAATTATACATCCAAATTCTAAATTGGGTTAAATTCGGACACAAAAAACCTTGTGCGCTAAACAATCTAATTTTGGTGGGGGTTTCGAAAGTTTTTAAAGTTTGTAACGTTGAGATTGTACATATACTTTAAAATTGTATACAAATCTTCCAAAAGGGGCCTTTCAAACATTCTCCCTACTGGTGAAAGTTTTGAGACCAGACAGATCAACTCCTTTGTTCTATGTCATATGTGTAATGAGATTGAAACCCAGGATCACTTTTTGTTTCCTTGCAGTTTTGCTTAGGAAGTTTGGAGCAAATCTCTGTTTGATTCCATGGTAGTTTTCCCTATTAATTAGACGATGCACCAAGCTTGGAACTACACTTGATCCTTGCGTTGTCTCCTTATTGCTGGGCATATCGTCTACTTCGTTAGCTGTATGGATCATGTGGCAAATCTGGAATGCTAGAAATCAGATGCTCTTTAACAATAAACTTCTCTCTGCAGATGAAATCACTTACCATGCCATATATGGAGCTCGAGAATATATCGGATCTGTTATCCCTCAACCTCGACAGTCAAGGATAAGAGATCACGGCCAACCTATGTTAACCCAACCATCACTGATTTGTCGCACATATGGTGTCTGGAAGAGCAAAAATCAAACCGTCGGGCTTGAGTGGTGCTTCCTCAGAGATGAATCAGTGATTGGCTAAGCTTCGAAGGGAGCGGAGTTCGTTGGGTCACCGTTAATATCTGAAGCGTTGGCGATCAAAGGAGCGCTGGGGCATGCCAAGGAACTCGGATTCGAAGCCATGTCAGTCCAATCTGACTCTCAGACTCTCATCAAAGCCTTGGTTTCAGGCTCTCCTCTATAGGATATCTATGGAGTTTTCTCAGATATCATCGATCTCTCTCTCACTTTCAATTCTATGTCGTTTCATTTTCTTCATAGAAGTAAAGATGAGAACTTCGTGGCATCTCAACTACTGCTAATGCCCACAAAGAGTGGTTATTGGCTCGGGAACCAAATCCAAAACCTTGGTATCTTTATGACTACGCCACTAGTCACTATGGATTCCATTCTCAAAAAGAAAATCTGGACCATATATGTACCTCAGAGGATCAAAATTTTCATGTGGAGAGCTCTCTCTGGTGCTCTTGCAGTTTAACATGACCTCAAGATAAGAAGAATCTCCACTGATGATGAATGCAAACTATGTCATGATGGTGTGGAGACTATAAACCATATGTTTTTTACTTGTCCCCAGGCACTGCAAATCTAGAGACTCACTCAATTCCCTCTTCCACACACCGGTTTCTCCAAGAGGTCTTTAACAACAAACTTTACTTATGTCATCAACACTGGTCAACAAGGACAATGTCCTCACTACATCAGATACATGTACACGTGGATCCTCTGGTTTATTTGGAAGGTGAGAAACACTCTGATTATCTAAGGTGTAACCCCGAATTGTAATTTAATTGCTAATTACATCAAAGATGACTACAAAGTTTGGGCTCTTGTCCAAGACAAACAGAAAAACTACGCTAAGTCCCTTGCTCATCATAGGATGTCCCGAGCGAAAGCCAGGAACTCACATGTTGCCTTTACAGCTTACTTGTCTGTGTCCTAGAATGAATTTAATTTCCTGGATGGTGGTGCTTGGATTATTAAAGACAACATGTCTGGGGACCATCTACACTCTCGGCATGCTTTCCAACACGAGCCTACTCTGCTTGGACTTGAATTCATTGGATTGATTTGGCTGCTATATAGCCTTATGGATTTAAGATTCCTCTCTGTCAAAGTTCTCCTTGAGAACTCCTTGGTTATCCAAGCTATCAGCTCTCCACATCTATGGCCCCGACTCTCTGCTTGGACCTCCATTACTACGCTATTAATGAGAAGATTCTCAGTTCTTTCCCTCTCAATGATCACCCACAAGAACAACATCACTGCAAGAAGAATTGCTTTAAGCGTCTCACATGATTACCGCTATAACAACTATTTGGAATTGGGTCTTCCTAGATGGGCCACCTCTTCCCATCTCGAGGCCCAAATTCTCCCCTAACATGCTTCCAGCTATAATGGGCCGAACCAGATAGTTTCCTCCTTGGGCCCTCTCACTTTCCCTAGTCTCAGCCTATCTCAACCCCTCATAACCCAATTCCTTTGCTCCCTCTTTTAGTCCATCTCATAATCTCCCCGTCACCAATCAGCTCAAGATACCCTCACCATAAACGAGAAACCCTTCTAATCTCTTTCATCATTTAACCTCACCTTAATCTCTTCCCACACCATGCATTAACCACAATCACTTCTTACTTTACCAATGAGTCACTCCCTCTCATTGGTCCATTTCACTGAGATTCCCTTTTATCCATTCCTCCATTCTAAATCATCATTACCTTTTCCGTGCCCTTTTTACTCGTAAGCCATAATTAACCTCTACTTAAGGTAACAATCCCCTTAACCTTTCACCAACTGCCACTTGTCACGTTTCCCTCCCAAATTTATCTCGACCAACCTATTATGACGGCTTGCTATCTCTAGATTACTCTCGAAACGGTTTCTTTATGCTTGGGCTTCCTCTGTATTTCACCATGCATTGGAACTCCACCTCCAAGACAATCATGACACTGCCTTGACGCCTTCACACCAGACTCTACTTGACTCCTCTGGTCCAAACTCTGTATATGATCCCCCTCATGGTACATCAACTTCCCATCTCCAAAACAGAAACATGAACCTTTCCTTCAATCCCTCCACAAAATGTTTAACTATAAGTGGAACGCGATGAACCAATATCATTTGGGCCGTCAGGATCTGCCTCTAATCATCCCTAACCACGCATACGCCATGGGTATTAACTCGCAACATAATCAGTTTGGTTGCCAGAGCCCTCAACCTCCTAGAACAAAACCTCCAAGACCTCGTTGATGGTCTGCCCCGACAATGGCGTATGCAGTCCTCAGTCACAGACGCATCATCGACTTCAAATTTATCCAATTTTTATTCGTATATAAAACCGTCTTAGCTGCAGTAATACGTCTTCAACCTATCATGTTTAACGGTTGGCCGGTTGCAATCCAACGACGGGTAGAACACGTCCCGCCCCACTTCACCACATCTCTGTAGCTTTAAATCCAAGTGTGAGATCTTCCTTTGCAATACGCCTCCATCACGACGGTACACATGATTACCAGTGGCTTGGGTGAAATCCTTGATGTTGATGTCCAAGAAGCATCGGTTAATCATTCCTTTGTGGTGCATGCAAAAATCAAAGTCCACATCTGGGACAAACTCAAGTTTTTCCACCCTCTCCACTTCCACAATGGCGCCAGAGTCTTGGTGAGGTTCCATTACGAATTAATCCCCAACTAATGCTTCAAATGTCAACGTCTTACTCACGAAATGGAACACTGCTCTCACAACACTCTCCCATCAGAATACTATGTCCCTAAAAACATGGCGGCTAACACAGAGCAACACTCATCGGACAATGTGGTCTCGATAGAAACCACTTCAGCAAGCTCCCTCTCAATGCAAACTCAACCTCTGGAAGCTCACAGCACCCTTGGTAGGCCACTGAACCTCTGATTTTCAATGACAACATCTCCTATATTGACATCCTCGACCAAGCACTAATGTCAAATGAAGGTGGACATCGTTCAGCTCACATCGACCAAGACCTCGCTGTCTCTAGAGAGCAACATGACACAATAACCCTTCTCAATGAGGCCTTGAAACGCAAGCGTCACCCAGACTTCGATAACTCCCTGTCTCGCAAAGCTTCCATAAGTGCCTAAGAACTCGCTTCCCTCTTGATCTTGTCATGATAGGAGCTGGACTTATCTGATCTTTTATTAATGTTTCTTAGTAGCTTAATTGGTATCTTCGGTCTTTTTTTTTTTTTAAGTCATGTAGTTTGGTCTGAGTTCATGTCATTCTGTCTCTGTCTTTTATCTTTTGTTCGAAGGATGAAATGAAATCTCTTTGTTACAAAAAAAAAAGAACAAATGAATAATAACAATATAGAGAATTAAATATATATAGAAAGTTTTTATACATAATTAAATATTGTTTAGTATTTTTATGAAAAATAATTAAATCTCGTATTATAGTGTGAGTTGAATTCTAGTTTAAGATTATATTAACAAATTTTCTCAATTTTACTTATATGTTTATGTTATATATTGCAATTGAAATTGATTATATAATTAGAAAAGTAAAAAATTATGGAATAGATGTGTTGAGTTCGTTGTTTGGGTAACAAAAAGTTGATGTAATTCATGTGATTTTGAAAACTCCGATTATACACCAGAGAAACATTCAAAATGTAAACATTTTGTAATATGTCAACAACATTTTTTTTGTTAATAGTGGGTTATAACTGGACGGCTTATTATCCAGTTCCTACATAATATAGATAATGAGATTCGATCTCTAGGTATGGATGGGATAGTGTATGCTTTCAATAAACTTACTACATATCGCTGACCAAAATTACTTGTAATATGTGATAATTAAACTACACAATAAAACAAATTGCTATTTTTAGATGTGGCCACTAATCATAGTTCACTCACAAACAGAGATTAATTTATGATAAACACCCATTAATATAAATGTTAATGGCCAAAGTGTAAGGGTTAGTTTCGCTGTAATATTACTGTTTAATTTTCCATAACATAAATGTTTTACATCATGTTAACAAAAATGTTCTAGATAAATAAAGTCGACCGAAAAACAAGTGATTCAGTTGATTTGTCCATGATTTAGCTAGGTACTAAGTGGTAAATTTAAATTTAATTTTTCTTCAGTTGGAGAACTTAGCATATAAATTGAATCTTATCAAAGAAAAAAATAGAGTCGAAAGTTTAAACCTCATAATAATTAAAAAGGAAAACAATTATGCTTTCATTTTTGTTGAATCGTCAAAGTAGTACGATCAAATTGATCACCACAACAAATCTCATTACAAAAATGAGTAATTTAAAAATAAAACTGAATAAAAGCTCTCTTTCCCTTCTGTAAACCTTAGCCATCGTGGTTGAAAGTTCATGGACGGTGACTGGGAGGTTTCCTTAGCTCTGGCGGCGTCACCTTCCCCTTCATTGATCTGCTTTAGATTTCGCTTTTAGATGTGTTTGGGCTGAAGGGAGTTCTCTGGTCATTGTCGAGTGTTGGTTCCCGTTGTAACCTCCAAATCTCGCTGGGAAATGTCATGGAGGTCAGGCTGTGGTCAGTCTTAGTCAGATCTTTTGCTTTGACATCCTTAGGTAGTATCTTCGTTGCTCACGGAGTTTGTGTGGGTGAGGCTAACCAACTCTTTGACTTTGGTATGGTCCTCTGGTTCACTTGCCCCATAGTTATTGTCTTATGTTAGTCTGAAGTTAGTTTTTTGGTTAGTATGTGTGGTTAGAGCATATATGGGGTAGTTAGGTCTATTACATTTAGATTTCAGATTTTGTTTCCTTTGGTTTGACATATGGTTTGTCTCTCCGGGTTTCATCTGTTGCCGATCTCCTCTGAATTTAGTTTTCTCCGGTTGAGTCTTTTCGCTCCTTGTCTACACTTTCAAGATTTGATCAAGGTCTAATATTATCATGGTTTCTAGTTTGACGTTAATTGGTCGTTCGTTTACATGTTTGATGTTTGTTTTCGACTTTGTTGTTTCCTGAATGTTTGTGAGATCCAATTTTTCAGTGTAGAAATCTAGATTTTTTCCATTTGTGAGGTACTCTTATTCGTCATAGAAGGATTCGTCATCCGCTTTAGCAATATGCATTGTGGTGGCTTAGTTCGAATAAGTAGGATATCAATTTCTTGAGATCTAATCTGATTTTAGACTTTTCTCTTTTCGGTTCTGTTGTTATGTCAATAACTTCCTTTATTTGCACTTAGGTTCCGAAAATATTCTTGTTTTCCTCCGGTTTTAGTATCATATCGTTGTAATATTCTGCTATCTTTTTATCAATCAAAGTAGTACGATCATTTTAATTTTTAGCAAATATTTTTGGTATCATTTTTGGTCAGATATATATTATGTTGGTGAGTCGGCACAAACTTAGAAACTTTGTCAGGAAAGTGAATGACCTCACCCTTATGAAGCCCAGCCCAATTTACATTACAGCCTACATGCAGAAGATTTAAGAATTTCTACGGCTAACTTCAAGAGATTTAGACCGAAATATTTAAATCGGTTCACCCTTAACCAAAACAAACCAAATCAAATTTCTAAAATTCGGTTTACTCTAAGTATAGAACAACAACTAGTAGAGTCGTAAGCACCTTTTTTTATTAAACGAGCCACGACACAAATAATATTTTTTTTTCACTTTTTTTTGCTGAATTATATGTCTTCCCTAGATTTTTTGTTTTCTGGGAAGCTTTCTAAAATTATGTGATTTTCTCATCTCTGCCTCTCCTTCTTCACCACCATCAAATTAGGGTTTTTTTTTGGGGGGCCGAGTTTTTGGCGAGTGCCCTAAGATTTAGTGATTAAGTTTGTGTCTGAGAAGAGATCTAATTAGCTTGTTATCTTCGTCTTTGTTAATCTGTTATCATCCTCTCTTCTTCTTGCCACCATGTTCTGGAAGTTGACTGCTCTTTCTGCTGCTTCACCCGTGAGTAGAAGTTTCTATACATGATTCCAGATTGCTATCGTCTTATTCTGAATTAGATTGTCAAGTGAAGATTGCTGAAATGTTTTTTGGGATTTCGTTAGTTTTTGAACTCATTGATGTTCGTTAATTGAAATTGAAAACAATAGGAAACTTTCCTCTTTGTAGCGTGCTTGTATATACTATATGTTTGTTTGATTTCAGATGACACTTGCTGCTTCGAGTTCGTTGTTTTCTTCATGCCACTGTGTTTCGAGTATGTTTTGTCAGGGATTTTGTATTCCAATAGCTTTATTGTCCTAGTTATGTCTGATTTAAGTATTCAAAGTTATGTATCGTGGTGGGAGCTAGAATTTTAGTTCTTCTATTGGTTTCTATTATGCTTATCATTTATAGTGACTTACTGAGGGAAATGGTCATATTTTCAAGTTCGTGGAAGCTAGTAATATGTATAGACAAGAGAGAAATCAGATAAAATTTAATGTTCTTGCGGTGAATCTGCAGTTCTGATTCATTTTTGTGGCTCGTTTTTTTTTATATCTCTTACTTGCGATTGACAGGTCGAGACTATATTAGACAAGGAAGACTTCACTTTGGAAGAACTCTTGGATGAGGAAGATATAATCCAGGAGTGCAGAGCTTTGAACAGCCGGCTCATTAATTTGTAATTCATTTAGACGTCCTCACTCTAACCTTGTTGTAGTTTAAGTGTAGATTTGTTATGTTTCTTCTTTTGTACTATGACATGTGTTTTTTCTCTATATTAACTATTATAAAAAAGATTGAAAAGGATTTGCAAGCCAGCAGATATTTTACAAAAAGTAGATAGAATCAAGGCATAGTTCTTTTTGTTTTCTTTGCAGGACCACCCTGGTATACTATGGAAGTTTTAATTTCTCATTGTAGTAGCACCGGTTACAATGTTGGCCTTTTATGCTTTTATTTTATATGCTCATTTGCAGTCTGAGAGAAAGAGCCCAAGTGGAACAGTTATTACGTTATATTGTTGAAGAATCTCCTGAAGATGCTGATAGCAAGCGCGCTTTCAAGTATGTGCCTTGTGGTTTATTAACAGATAATTTCCTTGCGTTTGTTGATTATATTTGTATTCAAATGTACATATGATTTGATTTAGAATATTTCTGCAAGCTATCTTGAACCAAAAATGATTAACTTCAAGCATGTCTTTCTATTAGGTTTCCTTTCATCTCCTCTGAAGTTTTGACCTGTGAAATTGATGTTATTCTCAAGACTTTAGTGGACGAGGAGGAGGTATTGCACTAATTCTCTTTTTTTGCCCAAATCATGATGAATGCATAACCTTGTTCTTTTGAGTTTGATGTTTCCTCTGGTCTCATTTAGTAATATTTCTTGTTGCAGCTAATGAACCTACTTTTCTCCTTTTTGGAACCCAACCGTTCGCATAGTGTAATGCTAGCTGGGTATTTCAGCAAGGTATTGTTTTCATTGTACACTTTCAATTGTTCAGTTAGAATTTTAATTCTGAACGTTTTTCAGATTTATGTCTCAACATTTTTGTTACTTACTAATAAATTATCTTGTCTCTTTTGGGTATAGGTTGTCATATGCCTCATGCTGAGGAAGACGGTCCCACTGATGAACTATGTGAAGGTGAGTTCTATTTGGATGTTTGTTAGAATATCTTGCAAATAGAATCATTTCTAGCTCTGACTGGAAATATGATAGTATGGCAGAAAGCGATTGATTGGGATGTTCCCTTGTAATTTTCTGTGCTCAATATTTCTTTTTTAGACCTACTATTAATTGTAAATTTATTAAGTTGATATTAAACTACATTGTGGCCAAATCCTTGAACCGTTTGATACATTATTGAGATGCACCTTTTGTTTGAAATTTGTTATGTGTGAATTATGTGGTGACTGTCAATATAAAAACAGCATATAATGTTTTAAAATATCATATACAGGCCCATCAGAATGTATTCCAGCAACTAGTCGATTTGATAGGAATCACGTCTATTATGGAGGTAAAGCGTCCCTCCTTCTATCTTTGTATTTGATTCTGCTATCACTTTGAAGCTAATGGTAATGTTATTTATGTAGGTTCTAATCCGGTTGGTTGGTGCGGATGATCATGTGTATCCTAACCACCTAGATGTGATGCAATGGTTAGCAGATAGCAATCTGCTTGAAATGATTGTGGATAAGCTTAGCCCATCAGTAAGTGTAATACGTAAAAGCTTGTATGTATGTATTCCTTTCATTTCGCTGAAATGATGAAAATATAAGAAGCATAGGCTTTCATGAGTTACTTCTGATTTCTTCGATTTTTTGTTGTTTAATAAAATGTGGCTGCTACCGGAGCTACCAAAAATTCACATCGTTTTAGCTTTATATAAAATAAGGAATAGTTGGAGAGACTTTCCTGCAATTGCGCATCTCTGTTTTACCTTCTTGGTGGGATTGTTGATTACCAACTTTCAAATTCCTAAATGCAGTAAAGAGAGCCTTTTCTTTCAAACAACAAAACTTGATTTTCTAATTTTGATTACTTTGGATATGAATATTCAGAAAGTTTTGTCTTCATTTTCTGTTTGGATCAGAATTCTCTTGAAGTTCATGCAAATGCTGCTGAAACACTCTGTACTATCGCTCAAAATGTACCATCACCTTTGGCTACCAAACTCTCTAGTTCAAGGTTTGTAGGATTTTTTCATTATTTTCTTGAGTATGCTGAAACATATTATTTTTCGATAATTCACTGATATTTTTGTTTGCAGTTATGTTGCAAGGATATTTGGCCATGCTTTCGGAGATCCCCAGTCCAAATCTAGCCTTGTCCACACACTTTCCGTGTGCATTTCATTGTTGAGCCCAAGAAGATCTATGGTTTCTTCTCCCTTTATGTATTCATTCAGGGGGCAACAAATGTTTGAGTCTCCAGTATCTGTGAATCCGGAGACTATTGCCACCATGCTGCCTAGACTTGGTTAGTGACAATTGACAAATGACCCATTGTGTTCTGTACATGAGTGCATATTCGTTTCTTCTTTTAACTGCTGAATATTTTCCAAACGTAACATTTTACCAGTTTTTAGTACTGATTTTATCTTTTGCGGGTTCATCTTAACATTTGTTGACTCGTACAGTTTCTAGTGACAACTAGTGTATGCAAAATAAATGACAATCTTCTAGCTTTATTATTTAATTCCTGATGCTTCATTCCACTTCTTTAATAGTAGCTTCTGGGTAAATGCTTTGATTGAATAGATTTGAACTCTCATTCTTGCTGACCATATATGTTAAAATTTTGACCGCTTTTTATGTGCGTAGACCACTTGTTTGAACTTTACTATAAGGATTTCATCTCTGGTACAGGTGACTTCGTCACACTTTTAAATGTGACCTCTGATGAAAAGATTTTACCTACAACCTATGGGCAGTTGAGGCCTCCTCTTGGCAGTCATCGTCTGAAGGTCAGGTTTCATTGTGAAATTTTAGCAATAAGATGGACCTGGCATCAGATCTTGGAACTACACATGTACTCCTATGTGTGTTTTATGTTGTATAATATTTATCTGATTTTGATTGTTTTGCTGATGGCTTTTCTTAGATCGTGGAGTTCATGGCTGTCTTGTTAAAAACTCGAAGTGAAGGTACAGGAAAAGAATTAGCCAGCTCAGGAGCTATTAGAAGAGTCCTTGATCTGTTCTTTGAGTAAATACTTCTCTCTGGATTGATTATGGAACTTTAAATTGTTTGGTACTCTGCACTCTCTTACGTTATGCTTGGCTAGATTCATTTTTCAATGTTCATTCCAACTGTGCAGGTACCCATATAACAATGCACTGCACCATCAGGTTGAGAGTATAATAGTGTCGTGTTTGGAAAGCAAAAGCGAGGAGATTGTTGACCATCTACTCCAGGACTGTGACTTAATTGGAAAAATTCTTAAAACAGAGAAACAGCCAATTCTTTCTGGTGATAAGCAGGTATAGTATTTCGTGCAAGCATATTGGAGTGCACAGTCACATAAATGACAAGATGTGGAACAAATTCTGTTGTCCGTACTGTGAGGCAAGATGTGGAACATCAGATTGTGTGGTTTGCAGAGCAATTCTAGTTATTGTTATACCTTTTTTCTTTTGGTTAGATAGAAGATACCCTGTTATATCCATTTTCCCACTTGTCTAAAGTGTACTAAGTTACTGATATACTTTTATGCAGCCTACTTTAGCTGCTCCTGGAAAGCAGGCTCCACGGGTGGGAAATGTTGGTCATATCTCAAGAATTGCAAACAAGGTTGCCCAGTTGTCAACTAACAGTAACCAGATAAAGTCTTTACTTGAGGTTTGTTTAACGTTTTATTTTATCAATGATTGCAGATTTACTGTTGTATGCAGTAACGTATAACAATTTGAGTTGTTAAATAACTTTGCTAATTGGTGTTTGTGAGTATTTATGTGCTTGCATCTATTCTGTACTCCTGGTAGTGTGCCAGTGTAATTTACTTGGATTCTTTCTGCAGAAATTTGTGTTCGAACATTTGCATTTTGTTTGTTAGGTACAACTTTTTGATTTGTACCATTTTTCTTTGCTAGGAAAATAATGAATGGTGTGAATGGGAAGCAAATACATTGCATGATCGAAACACAGTTGAGAACGTCTATCGCTGGGTTTGCGGGTATGCCTCTTCTCCGGCCTTTATGGCTTCTTGTCAGACCTATTTATGCAATGATCAGTGAGGCATATACACTTTCCAGAATTGATTTGCGAGGCTGTCTAAGTAAAAGATAGAAATGTTACAGGAAAGTTGGCCCAATTGTCCTAGTCTTGATATTGTCTCTTTATAACAATCAATTATTTTTCTTTCCAACGCAGACGTCCGACTGCATTACATGATAGGACTAGGGACAGTGACGATGATGAGGTTCACGATAGGGATTATGATCTTACTGGTTTAGCTAATAACTTGAACCAGTTCAGATACAACATGCAAGAGAACAATGGTGCTGGGGAGGTAGTTGTTAATCTCTTTGACTAGTATAATCTAATATATTTGGCTGAATCTAAATTCCATGTTTGTGGTTCCAGGATCATGGTTCCAACGACAGAGATGAAGAGGTATGGATTATAGTTAACTGCTTTATGTCTAAAGAAAGTACCGCCAACTATATGTCTGACTGAAACATCTCGTGTAGGATGTCTACTTTGACGACGAATCTGCTGAAGTTGTTATATCATCTCTAAGGCTTGGTGATGAACAGGCTAAGTAAGCTGAAATATCTTATTCTCACAACTCAAATATCCAATTCAGAAGGAATAAGAAAAAAAGACTTATGGATGGTTTCTAAAAATATGGAAATGGTTTTTTCTTTGTGCAGCAATTTATTCACAAACTCCAACTGGTTCACATTCCAAGGAGATGAATTGGGTGAAAACACAGGGAATGGAGCAATTGCGTCGGAGGAAGCAATGGAAGATGTAAGCTTGAACGAAACTTCCGGTGGTGGAAATGGAAATGAAGGAGACGAAGACTGTCCAATTACGGAAAACACGAACCCTTTCATTGACTCACCTGTAGCCACAGCCTCAACCTCAGAAGCAGTTACGGTAAGCACTGATATTGAGATTGATGAAGATGTGGGTTCAGATGAGTTGTCGCCGGAATGGGTTGAACGTGGTGATGATTCATCTTCATCTGCTACACCCGTCACAGAAGATTCATCACTTGAAGACGATGTGAAAATGCCAGATGTGAGAATCCCAAACGGTTCTTCATCCTCAGAAGGTGAGATTAGTCCAAAATCACCGCCTGTACCTTCATTGTTTGGAAAAGACGTCGAGTTTGTAGGAGTTGAGCCAGAAGGAACCGAAAGGGCAATGGATCAAGCTCTTAAGGAAGGCATAGTGGGAGAAGCAGGACCAATGAAAAGGAACAACACCGCCACAACCTCCTCCCCTAAAAAGGAAAGCCCTGATGATAGTATGCAGGAGTATAACGACACTAACTACTGGAAGGTTGATCATGAAGTGACTGTAGTTGAATGACGTGGCACAATCGGTTGTCTGAAAGATTGATGACGTGGGACAATCATTGTCCCGAACAGACAAACAAACAGGGAAGGGAAGGTACGTGTGAATGTACAGTACTACTAAGTCTTACAAGTCATCTTTGTTTTTGTTTTTGGTTTTTGCATATTTTACCAAGTGACTAATTTGCCCTTTAGTTTTTGTTTTTTTCTTTTTTACAAAATATGGATGCTTTTGCTTTGCCTATCAAGGATTTATATTTTACTCAGTTTTTTTTCTTTCTTAATTACGTTTGAATATTTGTTGTAAAGACTTTCGTGAGGGTTGCACGTTCTTGGATAATAAAACTCTGAATATTAATTGTCTGAAGATATGGTTTTGAAGCTATAGTTACTCGTATCTAAACTTATCTTCATTAGTAAATGAACCATATATGACAATGTGTAAAATCTAAACCTTTAGGTATTTTTAGGATTATGTACAATCGGTCAATTTAATTTATGAGCTTTTAGCAAAGCAACTTTGCAGTTAATCTCAAAATTGAAATTTTATTTTGTAAACATTCATCGGCTATTTTTTTAATATGGGGAAAGATATCCGAATTATTAGTAGGATCATTCGAACCGTCATAACTACTTTATATCTGTAGCTATTAGACTATCTCTAACAGTTTATTCCATTCTTTTATTTAAAAATAGTAAAGAGTTTGCTCTAATGGTATTTTATGTTTTACTCTAAATAAATATTTTAATAATATTTTGTTCACTATTTTATTACTAATTTCTAAGATATCTATTTATTTTTCAAATATACATATTTTACCCATTTATATTAAATAGTCAATAAATTATACATGTTAATTAGTTTTAATAATATTTCATAGATTTTAATAAATTAGTTAGTTTAATAATATTGATAATTTAAATTTTGTAAATGAGAAAATGGCCAAAAAATATTCAACTTACGTGAACTACCCAAATTAATACCAAACTTACAAATTTGCTAAATTAATACTGAACTACCATTGACTGAGCCAATATAGACACGTTGACTAACAATGTTACTGTTTACCTTTAGAAAATTAGTAAACTTTCAAAAAATGGTCAAATTAATATTGAACTACATATTTGCCAAATTAATATTGAACTTACCGTTGACTGAGCCAATTTAGGTACGTTCACTAATGCGTCATTTGAACCAAAACTGACCCAAAGTGTCGGGTATCGGTAGGTCTCGAAACAAAAAAAAATACTTAATAGGTCCTCTTCGGTTATACCAGTGGGTATAGGGTAATACCTGAAACCAAAATGATACCCGATTAACCCGAAAGAAAGTTCTCTATCCTTGGCAAACTCTGAATACATGTATTTTTTGGATCTATATGTTCTACATAACCCGAAAGAAAGCTCTACATGTTCTATGCTTTAGTTTTGAATCTAAGATTTAAAGCTTAGAGCGAGTAAAAAAAATAATATTAATAGAATAATAACAAAATTAATATAATTTATTGTGTATGTAGTTAACTAATCTCCTATCTAAATTGATTTGATCAAATATAATTCATCTTTTTTGTTTTGGGACTTACCTGATACCCGACATTTTGGATTGATTTTGGTTTTGGATGTCGCATTAGGCAACATACCTAAATTGGCTCAGTCAACACTAAATTCATTATTAATTTGGCAAATATGTAGTTCAGTATTAATTTGGTCATTTTTGAAAGTTTACTAATGGTAAACAGTAACACCGTTAGTCGACGTGTCTAAATTGGCTCAGTTAATGGTAGTTCAGTATTAATTTAGGAAATTTGTAAGTTCGGTATTAATTTGGCTATTTTGCGTAAGTCGAGTTTTTTTTGGCCTTTTTCTCTTTTGTAAATGTATATTTTGATCATATAATTTTGTTTAGGTATAAAACAATAATACACTAGAAATTAAAGGATAATTTTTTTTGGTCAACATTGGATCGACAAGACCCGATCATAGCCTAATCCATAGAGGGGAGGAATCGAAACCTAGATGTCATAGTCATTAACTAAATCATCTTAACTACCAGATTGAGAAGAACTGGCAAATTAAAGTACAATTTTATAAGGAAAAAATCTTATTCTAACAAATAAATAAAGAAATAGAATCTTCCAAATTTACAATAAAATATAAAAAAAATTATTATTTTTACAGCAAAAAAATAGAGCACCATTGTAGACATTGTTTCCTTAAATATAGAGTTTGGTGTGAGATGTTTTTTGTTTTCCCATAAACCAATATCATTGATAAAAGGATAGAAGCAAATAATTGGTTGAGTACAAACCCAGACGAAAGAGACAAGTAAAAACCAAAAGTAAGCGGCTAGAAGACTAGAATACCAAAAGGCCGCTACTTGATAGCAAACAGACACTTATACAACTAGAAAAGAGACCAAAGATCTAGGAGGAAAGCCAAATAAAGAGGGCTCAGAGACTCTTTGGATTTTTTGTCGAGGATTCCCCATCGAGATCTGGATAGTGTTTACGCTTGGTTTCTCGGTTGATGATCATCTCTAGCTGAGTTGGATTGGTTACTAAGTCCATTTCAAAGGTAGCCGAGAAGTTATCCACATAGGCGTTTTTATTCAGGATGTCTTGGATAGTTCTTGACGATGTAACTAAGTCATCGGCTCTATCAGCTATGTTCCTGTTAATGTAGGAGACCTCACCTTGTTGTGTTGCTAAGGAAGCATAATGAGAGTGTTGAGATTGGAGCTCCATTGACAAGTAGCTATCAGATGAGGGGTTTAAGTCCTGGTTCCCCATCATTGGAGTTGGATAATATTCTATAGGAAGAGGAATGTAGGAGCAATGAGTCGTGGTATAGTTAAGCTTTTGGTAGTTGAGACAGAGCCTTAAGACTAGTTCACAGTAGAAATATACCTGGATTCTGTCTCCATTCTGAGCAGTGAGCACTATTAGAATGCTATAGTTTTTGTTTGTCTTTTTATTAGTTTGATTCCTTCTTTAAGTATAATCATCATAAAACATATGGGCCTCTAAGCTATAGACCCAAATATTATATACCTAAAGCTTGTTGACTCGTGAGCCTTAAATATTCTAAAAGAATCTGTATTACACGCAATAAAGAAGAGAAGACTGACCCTTCGTCTATATATATTCGATAATTCGAAGTATCTCGAACACCAGAGATCACAATAGAAAGAAAAAAACATTCTCGAGTATTCAATTTGAGGCGCAGAGAGGAGAGAAAGAGAATATTCCGTCTTCACAATCGGTTTGGTGATTTGTGAAGAAGATGATAGAGGTGGCGCTTAACTATCGGCTAGGGAAGAAAGTGAGGGTGAAGTGCAACGAAGACGACACCATCTGAGATCTTAAGAAGCTTGTGGCGGCGCAAACTGGAACCTGACCCGACAAGATTTGGATACAAAAGTGGTATAATATCTACAAATATCACATCATTCTTAAGGATTATGAAATTCACGACGGCATGGGCCTCGAGCTTTACTACAACTAAAATCATCCTTAATTCACTTCGGTACGTGTCTGTGATCTGAAACTTGAGATCTAGGGTCGGAATTTGCTTTCCGGTTATTATAGTATTCATATAAAAATGTTTTGACTAAAAATGTATAATCATGTGTATTGTTACGGCTAAAATTGTTGGTGTTTACGATGGAAAAAAAAATTGTAGGTGTTTACATCTATAGAAGGGAATAATAAAAGCATGAATTCAGTAGTGCACGGCGAAGAACACCAAGTCTGCGACTTTTATTCCAGGCATGAATTATTTCCAGTAATGAATTAACAGTTACAAAAAAATGTAAAATAATTCAGACATGTACGTTCGGTATTTGTAAAGAAAAATGTAAACTTTGGATTTTTTATAAACTTAGATATTTTCTTGAGTTCGATTGTACTCTTTAACTTCTATCTGAAGGAAAAAAAAGAATAAAAAATTCTATGTATTTAATTTGGCCCAACATTTGAGTTTATTATCAATCAGAACCAAACATGTCTTATGAGTTTAAGAAACTAGTAAATTAGACTCTTTTAAAACATCTCTTAATCTATTTGCAAGATTACAAACCGAACCAATGGGTTCAAGCTCTTAATATACACATAGTTGGAGCCTTCTATTTTACTTAATTAAACAAAAGATAAAACAAAGAGAATAAAAACTTTTGTGAAACGACTTTAGGGATGTATTGAAAGTACAATTTCGGGAGATTTTAATTTTTTCTTCAACTAGTGAGTTTTTAAAATCCTTATTCAATTAATTAAATTTTTTGCTAAACTTTATTAACCCTCATGTAGAATGTCACTACAAGAATACATACCGGATCACCAGATTGACCAAAAAAAACAGTTAGAAAATTCCGACCGGAATATGACCTCAACTGACCGAAAAAAATGGTCAAAAACGATTACAAAATACTGATCGGAACTGACCGGAAAAAAAAGAAAAAAAAACCGGTCAGTATTTTGCGACCGCTTTTGATCATTTTTTTACCCCGGTCAATTTCGGTCACAAAAAAATAGAATCGATCAGAAATGGTTAATATTTTGTGACCGCTTTTGACTGGCATAAGCGATCGATAGTTTCTGACCGGTACTGACTGTTTTGACCATTACTGGTACAATTACAAACACGTTCTCCAGATGTTGTATTCATTTGTAACCGAAAATTAGGTTGTCCTGTCAAAAGCGGTTAGAAAATTCTTCTATATAACCACTCACGTTTCATTTCTTCTCCACCACCTATAACCAAAACACAAAATTCTTAGCAAAATGTCGAATATATATTTCCGATCATGGATGGATCAAGAGAGAATAGATCCAGCGATTGGGTTACTTACCCTAGATTATGCCGATAGGATAAAACAATTTATGGAGTTTTCCGGAAATCAAAGCGTAACTCGTGAAACAAGTAAGTTATATTGCTCTTTTCCTAAATGTCGGAATATGAGATTTAGGTCAATAAAGGATTTATGCATGAGTATAAAGTATGGTACTGTCATGGAGAAGATGCATCTATGGTTAACTTTGCTAGTAGTAGTGAAAATATTGATGGCGGTTTAGGTGTGGAATCGAATGTTCATGAAGTAGGTGAAACTGCGGTTAATGTTGGTAGTACTAGCAAACGTAATGAAAGTGGTTTTGGTGTGGAACCAACTTTGGAGGTAGAAAACAATGTTGGTAGATTTTTGATAGTGAACGATGCATTTAGGAAAAATAATCCAGCATTCAAGGATGGAGTAAACCGATGAGAGGAACCTAATCTTGAATCACGAAGATTTTATGATATGTTGGACGCAGCGAAGAAGTCTTTGTATGGTAGGTGTGACGATGAATTATCCCTGTTAGGGACCGCAACCGAGTTGATGAATATCAAGACAAATTACAATTTAGCAAAGAGCTATGTTGACCGGTTTGCTACTTTGCTCAAGAAGAGTTTTAACAGGTATAATATTGCCCCGGCTTCTTACACTGAAGTTCAGAAGTTGGTTGTCGAGCTCGGATTACCATATCAGATGATAGATATGTTTATTGATAATTGTATGATCTATTGGAGAGCGAATTCGGATGCGCTGCGATGTCGTTTATGTCGTAAACCTTGGTTCCAGGAAACTGGTGGTAGAGCTCGTATCCCATATAAGCGGATGTAGTATTTGCCTATAGCATATAGGTTGAAGAGGTTATATCAGTTAGAGCGTACAACGACTGCAATGAGATGACATGGTGAACACAATTTCGCTGGAGAGATTGCACATCCTTCTGATGCGAAGGCATGAAACTTTTTGATCTCCGATAATCAGAAAAGAATTCAACAACGCGTGCCGGAAAAGCTACACAATATATATTTATTACTATTTTTAATTTCAAAATATATAATTATAATTTTAAATATTAGAATTTTGAAATTATTAATAACATTTCAAAATCAATTTAAATTAAAAAAAACAGAAAAAAACTAGAACCGGTAAAAAACGGTAAGAAATTAGTGACCGCTTTTGATCGTTCATATCTGTCTGGTTTGACCACCTTACCGGTCATAAATTTTCAGACCAATACTCCGGTCATAAATTTTTTCGACCATTTTTTCGGTCAGATATTTTTTGACCACTTTTCGGTCAGAAATTACCGACTATTTCTTTGGTCAGAAATTTTCTAACTTCATTTCCGGTCAAAAATTACTGACCAAATTTTCCGGTCACAAATTACTGATTGTATTTTCGGTCACAAATTACTGGCTATTTATGACTGGTAAAATAATGGTTAGAAATTTCTAATTTTTTTTTATAGAAAATGGATTGATGACCATCTCAAATTGACCAACCAAATCTGATAAAAAAGGTCATAAATACCTATTTTTGACCCTTTTTAACCGGATTAAGGGTCAGAATCCGACATGTATTATTGTAGTGTATTAGTTATACAATTAGGAATGAAAGAGCAAAGAAAGGAAAACAAATATTTGAGGTGTAGTTTTGACTAATAATTTGTTAAAATTATATTAAATTTGTTGTTATTCAATTTTTTTTAAAAAATATATTTTATATGATTTTGGAGATTTTGAATAAGTTTTTAGTTAAAAAGTAGAGATGAAAAACTCCCACTTTAGAGGTTTGATTTCAAAAAGTAAGAAGAAAAGTATTAACTAACAAACCAAAGCAACACACAAATGAATTAATGTTACTTAAAATAATCAACAATTCATTAACAATCTGTAGCCTCCAACAAGACTATCGGAAAAACGTCAACAATCTGTACAAGTTATGTTCTCGTCGCTTATTTGAATCATTAATAATTATTATCTCATAATTATTTTCTAGAGTGTAGTTTTTGTAGATTTTGTTTAGATTGAGATATAGATTTTTTTGAATTTTTTTACTAATAATTAGTACCTTAAAAAAGTAATTAAATATAATTTTAGAGGATATTTTATTCTATTTTTTATAGCAATCTGGAAATTTATTAAAATAAAAGAGAAAATGATTTAACAGAAATTTAAAAGTACCTAATACATAGACTTAAAGATTAACATCTAAAACATAGATCAAACGAGATTTCTTGGTAACCTCACGGGAGAGAGACCATTGAACTCTTCCTTTTATCACCTCTCCCAGATTGAGTTTTTGTACTCGAGCAAGTGAAGTTGGAGCTTCTTCATGTCTAAGATTGAAAGCAGCCACTAAATTATCGTCATAATTGAAACCATGGGCCTCTTGTTGTAGTGTCTGTGGACCCATATTCATTATCCTTTTGAACTCATGAATCGTATTCCAATCCAACATGCAACTCTTTTTGCTTCTACAATTTTGATTTGAAAACCAAAAAACAGAAATCCTTCTGGGTAATGAGTGAAATTGGTAAATCGAGGAACCTTAAAATCAGTTATGAAATAGAGAATATAAGATCGATTTTAAGGATAGTTTATTTGAAATGGAAATCAGAAGTTTCATGGATGAAAGATGAAGAAGGAATCAGAGATACAAGTTTCTCTAAACTTGCATGCAACCACAAATTCATCGATAGAAGATCAAGAATTGATCAAAAGAGAAAGTAAAATAAGGATGGTTAAGATATAAGATGAAATCACAGACAGGAGTTTTACAAAAGTGATCGGCATCAACAGTTGATCCGAGGGGATACTCCCTCCACTCTATCATCGAGAGGAAAGAGGAAAAAAACTTCAACAGAGCAACCATGCTTACTCTCTTTTTCTCGGAAAGATTTGAAATAGAGAAGAGAAAAGAGACGGTGAGATAGGTCACCGGAAAACAAAAGAGGAAGAGAGAAATAAAATTTTTTATAAGTTTCGCACCATGTAGTGAATTTGATTTTCACATGCCTGTTAGAAATATTTAGGCTATTGATCGAATCTTATCGATCAAATTGTTGATAAAAAATTTAGCATGTAGTTGTTTTAGAAAAGAAATAAATAAATAAAATATTTGTTCCTTTATTCATTCATTATTTTTAATAAAATGGTAAGTAATAAACTTTTTTTTGGTGGGAAACAGGGAGGAATGTACGTAATAAACTACAAATTAGAAGTTTTATATTTTGAGAAATATTTTTTTATTATATAAATATCCTATTTTAAACCCTAATCCCAACCATTTACAAAAAAAATTAAGACCCTAATCCCAACCATTACAAAAAGAAAAGTAAACCCTAATTTTCTAGTAAAATAATTTAAACCCTAATCCAAACCATTTAAAAAAAAAAGTTTAAACCCTAATTTCCTAGTAAAAATAACACGAGTCTTAATTCTAAAAACCCTCAAAACCGGCGCTATTGGTACCGGAATTCTTCTCCTTTCTGATTTCCATAATCTTTCTATGAAAATTCGAATGAACATTAGGTTTAAAATCGGGACTTGAAGCAGGACGATACTCAGGAAATAGCCGACCTGTTTTATAACGTACACCACACGCATTGCACAACGTTTTTTTGCCCTTTGGACCTTCTCTCCACATTGGAGTCTTTCTCGTGCCGCAATGTGAACAACTTTTGCCTGAAATTTCAACTTTTAGAATCAAAGAAAAAAGCCAAAGTTATGAAACAATATCGTCGTTTTTGTCTTTCTCAAATTGTTTTGGTGCATAGAACTGACCTTTTGTTGCAGTACTTGGTGAGTTTAGAGAACCGTTTGAACTATCAATGGATTTGTTGTGATTAGGATCATCTTCATCCTCAAGCTACAATGGTGAAAAAAACATTAAACAATTTAGTTTTAATCAGAACCGAAACATGTCTTATAAAACCTAAGAAACTTACTTGTAAACTAGAATCTTCTAAGATCTCTCTTAAATATTCATCTGCAAGATTAGAAATCAAACCAAAGGGTTCAATTTCTTGGTAAGGGATCTCAAGTTTCTGCATAGCAATTTCGAAATCTTCTTCTTCTTCTTCTTCGTGTAGAAATTCTTTTTCGCGAGCCATCGTTCGTTGGTTGATAAGTAAGTTGATTTTTTACTTGTATATATATACATTGTGCATGTAGCTTTTATCCTTATCCTATAAATAATTTTAGTTGAAGTTCATCGAGAATATAATCTTGTGACGATAAGATGCTAATTTTCAAAATAATACAAATATTTTAAAAATTGTGATTGGTTCATTTGTCGTTATTGACGTAATTTTAACTTTTAAAGCAACTTATCTTTATTTATTCCAAAAATGAATAGGAATTTAAGCAGTATAGATAATCCGTGATTTAGATTACTGTTGTTGTGATAATCACGGATAATCTTTTTATTTTTCTATATCGTTGACAAGAAAAAAAATTATCCGTGCCGTTTAAAAAAAAAAGAAAAAAGATTAACCGTGATTATCACATAAATTTAAAAGTCATTTTGGTTTATTTATCAAAAAAATGTATCAAATTTAAATAATATGCAAAAGGATGTTTTCGTTAACTAAAACACAATATTTTTTTTGGATGAATGACTAAAATAGTCTCAAAATTTAATTTATTTAAAACAATTATTTTCTATGAAAATTATTTTGGCAAGTTTTATGAGGACATATACCGGTGAAATCGAATCTTACTAAGCGTGGTATAAGCTGTGATACACGTTATGAGCTCTGTGGTGCTATTTAGGAAACAACCAATCATGTCCTCTTCGAATACCCTCCAACCCTTCAGGCTTGGGCATTATCAAAGATTCCCGCTGGACTAAATTTCCTGGGTACATCTATTTATTCCAATATTGACCATCGGTATGAAGATTATCGAGGAAGGGGGAATACAACAGTTTCTCATGGATTCTCTGGTTTTTATGGAAAACGAGAAATGATAAGGCATTCTCAAATAAAAACAGGGACCCTCGCGATATAGTACAAATGGCGGAAACCAAGACAAAAACATGGAGAGAGGCACATCAAGGAAATGTTGTCGGAGCAATCTGCAATACTGATCCACCACAATCTTCCTCTGGGTCTATCACAAGACCGCTGACAGTTAATCCAGCTTTTACTAGCTATATATGCATGGTTGATGCTTCATGGAAAGATTCTTACCTTTTCTCAAGCTTGGCTGGTATTGCTACTCTGACGATATTGACGAGGCAAACTCAGGGGCACAAAGCATTAGACGTAATTTGTCTTCTCTTCATTCAGAATTTAAAGCACTTCTTTGGGAGATGACCTATCTTTCCTCTCTTCAGATTATGGAAGTTGAGTTTCTCGTCTACTGCTCTGAGCTTGTTAAGATGATTGAAAAGCCTCATGCATGGCCAGTCTTTCTACCTTACTTGGACGATTTCTCAAGATTTCGAAACTCTTTTCAGTACTGTTCGGTTGTCCTTATTCCACACGCTCTCAACCACAAAGCTGATCACCTAACCTGCACTGTCATGAGGATTTCTCGGTCTCAGTTCTTTGTGAACAATATTCCTTTTCTTTAGTCATTGTATCCGTAATATGTAGTTAAGTTGAAAAAAAAATTATTGAATATACTTGAATACAATTTTAATATTATTTACTTTTATTGAAAAAAAGGGAAAAAAATATTACCATACACCATTACTGAGATGTTTCACATCAACAAAAGTAAGTATAAAAAACAAAATAAAGTTACCGATATACAAAAAACACCATTTTGAAACTAGAACTTGCAACTTCAATTGTTGTCACACAAAATTGCGACAATTGCATGACTATTTTGCAATTAATATACGATTGGAATTTACTGGTAATTGGTTTTGATTGGAAAATCCATTAAAACCTACTGGTGTGCCAACTTATATGCAATCTATATTGTGGTATTTTTCAAGATTTTGGTTTGGCCCGTTTCCTACACACATCAAAAAGACCGATTAGGATGTGAAAATATGGGATATTCTACTTATTACCAATTAACTTTAATTTAAGAGTCGATGATACATTTCTAATAATAAATACTCCCTCCGGTTTCTAAAGATTGATTTTTTAAATATTTTTTTATTGTTTCTAAAAGATTGATTTTTGAAGTATACTATGCAAATTTTATCAATTAATGATTATAAATTACAAATTTTAAAAAGATTAATTGAATTTATTAAATTACTATTGGTGTAGAGTTATAGAAAATTGTGTAATACAAAAAAATATACAGTAATAATTAGCTCTTAAATGTTTTTTAGTTTGTGTGGTTTTTCTAACTAAAATCAATCATAAAGAAACAGAGGGAGTAACTTATACATTTTTATTACTTTCTTTTAGGTACTATGTTTTAACCTTATCCTGTTTTGGCTAATTAATCAATAAAGTTTGCTGCCTTGACTTAAAAAGCAAAAAATACTCTTGTAATCATCTTATCAAAAACAATTGTCTAGAAGTCAATAAAATGTCACCCTTTTGGGGAAATGGAGAGTGAAATATCAAATAAGTTTGCTGCATATCTACATGTCTACATTTCACACGTAGTAATGATTTTGGATTTTAATCGTATTGATGCCTGACCAAACGTACTACCGAAAGAAAAGGAGATAAAGAATTTTCTCTCAGGCATGATAATCGAGAGTTTTCATGCGATTTAGTTTAGGAATTTAGTTTCTACTTCCTCCTATTAGAGATTAATTAATTAGAAAAACTCATCTTTTATGGCATTAATTAAGAGTATTTGGATTCCTTCACCTGCTTTCTTAGCTTTCGAACGTTTATCGGTTTCAGATCAAGTAATGATTTACATGGAATATCTCGGATTGAGAAATTGAATCCTGATGGGCATCACAAACTAGTTAGCTATTTGGTATTAGAAAATGTGTAAACAGAGCAGCTAAGACAAGCCAGAACAAGTCTTCCTGGTCAGTCTTCAAACTTGTGGTCTAGACCATCTCCAGGTCTGATCAAAGTTAATCTAGGCTCATCTTTGGACCCTGCATAGCCTCTTGGATCTACGATAACAAGGATTGAGGTATGGTCTGATTGTAAGGAACTACTCTTGGCTGTCAGTAACCCGAGGTTATGACCAAAGTATAGACTCTTCTCTGCTCGAATCCTCGAACTGCAAAGTAAATTCCAGACCTGCTCCTTCCACTTCGCTGCTGGTAAAGCGAATTCTGTGGCCCAGAAGATAGCTACAAGTGTTACTAGAGAGCACATATATATTTACATCATATATAGCAGCTGGTGGCCCAATGTGGCTCTCATCCCTTCTGGAATCAGAAGCGTAGTCATCTTTTGTGGCTTTAGTTTTTGGGCTCCACTTTTGAACTTCTCGGTCGAGAATTTTTGCTTATGCTTTGCATTTTGAGCTCTCTGTCTTATTATCTCTTCATTGCTCTCTGAGCTTAGTTGTTGTAACCTCAAACGTTTTGTTACTACCTCAATTCAATTGCTTTCAGGCGAAGATTAAATAAGATTGACTATCATATTGTATCTACATAAAGCTTTAGCTTTTAATAAATTGAATGAGAAACCATTTTCACAAATTCTTTGGTTTCTTGACAGAGAACGTCTAGAATTCGTGAAGAATTCTCTATTTTATTTCATCAAAAGTTTTATTTATATTATCTTTTATTTTAAAATTGTAATGGAAATTATTTATTTGTCCATACTTTTGGCTCTTTTGTATGATCATTTTAACAGACGATCATAAAATTTGATCCAAAGGTCACTTATGAACTTTGATGATTCATTTTTCCATAATAAATCTCTTTTGTTCTTCCCAAAGTTATATATACATTATAAAATGCTGAAATGATGATCGATGGTGACATTTTTACAACATTGTCGGAATAGTTTCTGTCTTACTGATATAATTTAATGTAAGTTGGCACACTAATAATAGTTAAATGCTACTAGAAAAGTGTAATTAAATTGTCATACTTCATGACATAATTCTTTATTGTTCTTTTATGAATCAATTTGATTCTAACCTTTTGTAGTGGGAAGAACATTCTGAGTGCTAACATTAATTTTCACTTCGCATTGAAACAAAGTAAACATATCCTAAACAAAGTGTGGAATTTATCGTGTAATTATTCAAGATGATTTTTCACTTACCAATCTTAGAGCCCCAACAGATTAATATATTTTTGGTTTTGTGGATGATTCTTCGAAACCAACTAGTTCTACATATATAAAGTTCGGTCAACATTTCATTGTAAATGTTAAATATGATGTGAAGAACTCGAATCTTATCCTGGTGAAAATATCGTATCATCCAAATAAGTAATAACCAGCTATTCTAAAAACAATGGTTCAAGTTGTGAGCGAGAATTAAATTCATAAGATTTATCCAACACAATTAGGTTAGAAATTGTTTTCAGTATTTTTTTTTAATATGTTTCCTTTGAAGAGAACTTGAATCCCAAGACTTTGGAAGATGGCCTAGAAAGAATAAACTTGTCTAGAAAGAAATGGTTATGTTTGTTAAAGTCTTAGGAGAAAGGTATCATAAATTATTTACGAGACTTTTTCTAGCATGAGATATGTATAATAAATATTCTAAAATTTTAAGAGAAAAAAATATTTTTTCTGATTTAACTAGACATCAAATTTACTGGCATTTAGTATAGTGGCAGACGGTAAGTTTACTATAAACATGCGTACTTGCATATTCAGGGATCGAGTCTCACCACTTACATTATGTAGTAACTTGGCTAATGGGCTGACCAGTTGTGGTCCAATGTTGACATAAAAAAAAATAGACATCAAGTGATAAGTTCGAATCTCATCGTGTACTTTAATTAGAAAACTTAAACTATGTATTAGACCTTATCAATCTAATGATTACTTGTTGACAAAAAACAACCGATCTCAAAAATTTAATATGAAAGTTATCGTATGCACAAATATAAATTATTCAGGTGTTTTCAGAAATTCTTTTATTACTTCTGGAAACCACCACTTGATACATATGATATCTAATCGATAAAGTTACGTGGATTTTTCTTATTCGTAGTGGCAACAATAATAGACAATAATTTTTCAACCAACTTCATCATTTCCTCATCACAATTTATTCTTTCTTAACAAAAAATTAATTTTCAAATCTTCAATATATTTCCTCACCACTAGCAGCATCAAGTCATATCCAAATCTATAATTCTTAGTTTTAAAATATATCTCAAATAGTCAACACACCATAACCTAAACCCTAACTTATCATGCATCTATATATATTAGTGTCTTAAACTCTCCACCCTCTTCATCTCACAGGTAACTAATTAACTAAACCCATCAACAAAGGTAAGTTATATTCATATCATGTCATTACAATAAGATCTTAAACGTTCTTAATTTCTAAGGACTTTAGGATCCATTTTTCTTTTGCAGCTCATCATCTAAAAGCGAGATGGGGGTAAAGCCTAAGCATATTAAGGTTGTTCTTATGTTGATGGTTATCATGATAAGCTCATGCTTGGCTGCGAGGAACATGTTTTCCCGAGAAAATAATCAAGACAATGAGAACATATTTGCAGAGATGATAGGGACAGAAGAAGAGAAGATAGATCACCCAACACGCAGCGTGGAGAATCACCATTATATTCCAAGACAAGATTTCAACAACTATGTACCTGGAGGCGATAACAATGGAGGTGGTGGTCCATAACTCTAAAAATTGTAAAACTATATACATATATATATGTGTGTGTATGTACTTAGATGTTATATATATATATATATATATATATATATATTGTAAGAAATAAAACATATATATAGTTAGGTGAAGATATAATCATAAGCAAGTCAAGAAAATAAACAATAGTATCTGAGGCTATATAAATATATATATATATTTATAGATATATGAATTCTCTTAATTATGTTGTACAAATTAAGGAGATCTATTTGTGATATTCTATAATGGATGTACAATTATTGTATTAATATATTGTCCCTTTTTCCTATGTAAAATATTTTGGAATTTTACTGCTATTGGTGGCCACACTTAAACCTCTTGATTGATAATAATTTTTGTTGGACATAATGATCTTATAAAAACCAATTATATTTGAGGAAATTTAAAAAGACAATATGATTGATCTTTAAAAGAGTATTATGGTCAGCAAAAAGTGTTACGAATTAAATTCTTACTATAAAAAAATTTATTTAAATTGCCAAAAATTCTGGACAAATGTTATGTCATTGTCCGTTCGATTATAATCAATTTCAATTAAAATCAACAAAAATAGCATAATTATTTGGGAAAAATATCAATGAAACCACGATCTTACCAAAATAGTCGAATCACGCACTTAACTATCGTAACTGCAGACTAAACAAGGTATTTGTAACTGACTTCTATAATTAAAGCCATGAAATTTTAGTTGACTAAAATATTTACCCTGATGATCAATCATTAAACAGAAATAATTAACCGTAAATGATTTTCTTAGTCGAAACTTTGCGTTTTAGTTAGTAAGAAACTGAAGGAAAATCATTAGTTAATTATCTCAGTTAAGTGATTTAACGTTGGGGTGATTTTTGCTTCATCAAAATAATTGAGGTATTAATTAAAAAGTCAATATAAGGGAGATTATTGGTTCTATGATTTTTAGGGGTATATTGAACCATAGATTTTAAATGAATGATTTAGATTTTATGAAATTTCAGATAATTTTATATGAATCCAGATAAGTTCTTATGATTTGTGACAAAATCTTCTAAAACTCCACCTAAAACCATGAGATTTGGATTTTTGTGTTTTTAACTAAAGAAATCCTCTAAATAACTCTAGAATCCCAGAGAATCACCTAAAATCGCATCCTTAATTTTTTTCCAATAACAGTGGATATAATTGTGCTTTTTAAAGTCATTTGTTCAATAATACTTGATTTTAGATGATTTTTAGAAATTTTTGTTTGAATAACAGATGAATTTCCATTGAAACTCATACTACTTAAAATCTATGGTTCAATACACCCCTTAGTGACTTTAAATTCTTAAAGTTATTCATTTTTGAATTTCCATAACTCTATTAAAGTCATGTGTTATTGGTTTTGGTATTTTAAAATTCTGTAAACATTAAAGGTTTTGTGTTATTAGATTGAAGATTTTTTAAAATTAATTAAAGTGGTGTGTTATTTACACAAAATGAATTTAACTGATTTTATAAGTATGTTAGAGTTAGATATTATTGGTTTATAGAATTTAAACATTTTTGTTCATAGAAATACTCTTTCAAAATAATAGCTCTAACCCTCGTATTTTCAAAATCAAACAGAAAAGAAAAACACTTTCAACGAAAACGAAAAGAAACAAAGGAACATAAGTGCAAGCACTGTCCTATATCAACATCAAGAAACTCATCTGATATCAATTCTAGAGTAGTTTCATAGAAACATAGGGTGAATTACATGTTAACAAATATATTGTATATAAACCAAACCTTACGGGGATGTTGGCGACGTAGAATGACGGGACCTTGACGTTGGTAACGGAGATCTCAGGATCTCTCGCTCTAACAATGGTGAGATAAACAGTAAGGGCAGTGATGAAAAGGAAGATGATGAAGAGCGTAGTGACGATAGTTTTAATTTTTCTTTTAATTGTTAAAGATTCAAAGTATTAACAGTTTAGCATACTCTGAATCGAATTTTGAGATTATTTTATTGGAGTTGATACGAACTTGTGTCACCAAACAATCAATGAATCAACCATATGTCTTGGGACGAGAGCTCTTCGTGGTAGAGAATTTTGGTCTCGTTCAGTATGTAAGTCAAGTAAACGGCTTCTTCTTACGACCCACATTGCGTGATATTAAGTCTTCTGTGATAATTGTTTCAGGTGATCTTCAAAACGTTTTGTGCTTTCTTGGCATTTTTGTTGGAGATTCTCGGTGTCTATGGTGATTTCAACATTTGTACACGGCAACATAATATCAAAGAATTACATGAAAATACAATATTTCAAAAAGATTTGTACAAAGTTAACAAGTCTACAAAACTATATTTCCACAGATTCATACAATCAGTAAAAATCTATAAAAATCCTCTATAATTTTCAAAATCGTTAAAAGTCAGCATAAATCTTAATTCAATAAGACCTAAGTTTTTTTTTTTGGTCAACATTGGCAACAACTGGCCAGCCCATTAGCCACGTTCCTACATAATGTAGACGGTGAGACTCGATCACTGGTTGTGCAAGTGTGCATGTCTTAAGTGGACTTACCGCTTGCCACTAGACTAAAGCGTAAGTTCAATGTTTAAAATCTTCGTGTGAAAGTTGTGTTTTTTAACCCTCAGAGGCTTTTTTTTTTTTTTTTTTTTTGTCAACTTAACTCGATTGAAACCAAAAGTTGGTAACTAAACAAAAGACATATTGTTCACTAAAGCAAATGATCTTGACGGCCCTCTGGCTGTGCGGGCGAGGTGATCAGCTTTGTGATTAAGTGCTCTGGGGATGTGGGTGACCGAGGACATCCTGAAGGATCTGCTTAGTCTGGAGAAATCTTCGAGATACGGAAGGAAAGTCGGCCACGCGTCAGGTTCCTCGATTATCTTCAGTAGCTCGGAACAATCAACCAAAAACTCGACTTCCTTGGTTTGTTGACCTACCAGACACGTCATTGCCCATAGAAGCGCTTCAAATTCTGAGTGTAGCGGCGATAAGCTGCGTCTGATCCTTTGTGCTCCATAACTAGAGCCATCAATATTGTCTGGATATGAATACCATCCCAACCCCGTAAACAGATCTGATTCCTTCCAAGATGCGTCAACCATGCACCTATATCCTGAGAATGCTAGATTACCTGTAAGAGGATGTGATATGGACGCCGATGATTCCTTGGTAAGCAAAGGAATATTTATGGACACAATCGAACATCATTTATGTGCTTCTTCCCATGCTTTGGCCTCTGATTCCGCCAATTGGACAATGTCTTTTGGACTCTTGTCTTTATTTGAAAAAGTCTTGTCATTTCGAGCTTTCCATAAGAGCCATAGTATCCATGGATAACTCATATATTCTCCTTCCCGAGGTAATCGCCAGATTAGGTGGTCAAAATTTGTGAGAATTGCTCCGCTCGGAAAGTGCGCTCCCGCCGGGATCTTCGATAGAGCCCATGTCTGTATAGCTGGAGGACATTCGAAAAGAACATGATTTATTGACTCATTTCCGGCCCCACATCTATTGCACCTATCGTCACAATTTATGCCTCGACTGATGAGTTTTGATTTCACTGTCAGTTGACCTGATAACGCTTGCCACATGAAATGTTTAATCTTCTGTGGAGCCCTTATCGTCCATACTCGAGCTTGTAGCTCGTGTATATGTGGTCCATGAAGCTTGAACATACACAGTGATAGGTTCCTTTCCGCCCAGTATCCTGATTTTACCGAATATAGTCCATTCTTATTGTAGTGCCAGCCCAAACGGTCCAAACTTTGGCTGCGTGGGACATGGATGCCTAGTATTAAATATGCATCCTCCGGAAAGAATAATTGGTGTATTAAGCTCTCCCGCCATAGACGCGTATTTGGGTCAATTAACTCTGATACACGCAACTCCGGATAAAGTTCTGAGGCATACCCCTTTGCCGGTCTGGGGTGGTGGTCTGGGATCCACGGGTCCGTCCAGACCCTGATGGATTTTCCATTTCCTACTCTCTTGATTAGGCCCTTCATTACTAATCCTCGGGTAGAAATAATACTCCGCCAACCATACGATGGGGAGTACACACGCCGGGGGTCTAGTGGATTAGTGCCATAATAATATCTTCCTCGTAAAACTTTCGATAAGAGGGAGTCTGGGTAGTTCAGTAAACGCTATAGTTGTTTGGCCAGTAAAGCCGAATTGAACTCCTCGATCGTCCTAAATCCTAAACCCCCTTCGATTTTTGGTTTGCAAAGCTTCTCCCATCTCACCCAATGTATGCCTTTTGAGGTCCTAGAGGAATGCCACCAGAAATCTGCAATGGCTGCAGAAATCTTTGCGGTGATCATCTTAGGAAGGCGGTAACAGGACATCACGTAAAATGGAATAGCAGAGAGAACCGATTTAATTAACACCTCTTTGCCCCCTTTTGACAGGAACTTTGTCGACCATGAATTAACACGTGAGGTTATCTTCTCCGAGACAAAGGCAAAAACCTTTGTTTTTGGGCCTTCTAATCCCTCTGGGAGTCCCAGATAAGTTCCCATACCACCGAGATTCCGAATGCCCAATCGATTTTGGATCCCCAGTCTTGTCAATGTGTCTACTTCTTTCCCGAATTGGATTGAAGATTTGTCAAAATTGATATGTTGTCCAGATACCATCTCGTAGTCTTTTAGAGTTCTGAGAATTGTCTCGGCCTCCTCCATGTTAGCCTTGCAGAAAAATAGGCTGTCGTCCGCAAATAGTAGATGAGAGACTGTTGGATTTGATCGTGCGATTGATATCCCAGTCAACTGTTTTTGAGACTCAGCACGTCTGAGATAAGAGATGAGAACCTCTGTACATAGAATAAAGAGATATGGGGAGAGGGGATTGTCCCTCAGAGTTTATGAATACAGCTTTCTTTTTTTTTTTTCTGATTTTTTTTATATAGAAAGATTTTGGCTTTATATAGACGAAGATACTGAACTATATGAATAATCATTGAACTAGGAATTTCGATTTATAGTTCAATACAACCCATGAACCGAGAGTAATGGTGTCGTTGATGCCATTAAGAAAAGAAAAAATCTAAGAAACAAGATTCACCTCTAATTTCAAGCAACAAAAGAAAATAAAAAATAAAAACAATGGAGCTGTAACTCGAATTATGAAGACTCAATCTATATTGTCTACATGGTGAGGAAATATGATATCTGGTGCTTCTTCGATATCTTCATCGGGCTGAGGTAAATAAATTCCAATATGAAACTAAAGAAAGAATTTAGAGAAGTTAAGTTAATGAGAGATTAAGAGGTAATAGTTTTCACCTGCATCAATTGAAGTAAACGCCAAAACAAGTAATCAACAATCATAACCATACAGAATAGCTTCCCTGCCCAAGATCCACACGATAGGAACCTAAAAAAAGATCATGTATTCATATCGGTATTTGAAAAAAAATGGGGTTATATTCCGATATTGATGGTTAAAGGCTATAGTGTACCTTGATAAACGTTCGAGGAGATGCCTATTTGAACACTTTAAGGCACGGTCGTACACAATCTCGGTTCTTTTAGCAACATCTTGCCAACTGTAGAGTTTCTTCATCTGGCAACAAGCAAAAAGATAATCAAAGGTTTATAGAAGAAGAGAGTTGAATTTGTGGAAATGTTGGGTGTGAATTTGAAGCAGAACTCACTCGATTGTGCATCTCCTCGGGGTTAATACTTGGGAGTATTGATATTGCTTTCTCAATAGCTCGTACCATATCATCCGGATCTGGTTCAGCAAGTACAACCATGTCATCTGGTAAGACCTGCCAAACATGAATAAAACCTGCCTTTTATAGATCAGGAAGAAAGAAACAATAAAGATGAAGCGAATGGGCAAAGAAGGTTTTATAAGAAACATTACACACCTCCGGGACACCTCCAACACGAGTGCTGACAGTTAATAACCCGCAACTAGCTGCCTCTAAAATAGCAATGCAGAAGGCTTCTGTTAAAGAACTGTCAGAGGATCAAGACTGTTGTAGCAGTAAGCGAGAAAAACTATCTGTTTTTTGAATTTAAACACATAAATGTGTAAGAATCAGCATACCTGTTTAGGAAAATATGACCAGTTACCAAAACAGAGCGCACACGAGAATGCGGAACTGCACCCAGCATCTCTACTCTATCCTGGAGAGAATGTTTTTCTCTCATTTCCTCTAGTCGTACATGTTTTGGTCCATCTCCTCCAACTACAAAACGAACCTTGAACCAAAAAAAGAAGAAAGTTAATGTGGGTACTTCAGATAAATAGCAGAATGTTTGGTTATTAATGTATATTGGGGCGGTTTAAACTCACATTGGGGTATAAACGGCACACTTCTGGAATGACTTCGACAAGCAAATCCGCACCTTTCCGATAAACCAATCTACTTATGACAACTATAGTGATGACATCAGTACTGGGTCGAACGGAACTGGGCGTAAACATAGCAGTATCAACAGCATTTGGTATCATGAAAACCTTTGCTGGGGACAATCCAGACCTTAAAACCGTATTCTCCTTGCTTGTATGTGAAACACAAATCGCCTGATCTATATCTGCTAAACTAAACTGTAAAACCTTGTTCATGTGGATGCTCCCAACATCAGAAAAACCGTACAAAGAATGATCTGTAAACACAACTTTATATCCCATCGTCCTGGCATGCATTAATGCTTCATGACAAAGCGTAGAGAAAGCTTGATGTCCATGAACCACGGTGATCTTCTCACGTCTTAGTATGGTCCTCACAATGGGAAATGTTCCATAAAGGGTCGGAAATGTGGTCTGCATAATAAAAGGTCTCCATGGTACATAATAGACTTTAAGTCCACCAGTCATATATCGAACTCCAGAGCGATTCCCGTAAGCATGTGTCATAACCACAACCTGCAGCAAATGCAACAATATCTCAAATCAACTCTAGGAAGAAACAAACAAATGATTCATCCCTCATAGATTGTGAATTACACAAAAGAGATAAATGAGATCTGATATGGCTACATTACTTGATCACGTTCCAATTGAAAATTAGCATAATAGGGCTTTTGAGATTTTGATTTTGCTATAGCTAAAAACGCAAAAAGGCATGAGCTTTTTAGCCTCACACTGACCTTATGACCGAGCTTTAACAAGCATTGAGAGAGATAGTAGATGTGATTCTCAACACCACCAAAGTTTGGGTAGAAGAAATCCGAGACCATTAAAACCCTAAGCTTCGGTGGTTCCGCCATATACTCGAAGCTCTAAAAATTTCGACTAGGCAACGAACAAACTGCAATATTTTGATTATCAATAACAAAGCAAAATTAATTTAAAATCCCAAATTGAGGGAAGATAGAAAAAGTTTAGATATTGACTATTGAGGAGTGAAAATCAAAAGAAGAGATTGTGAGATTACACAAAAGAAGCGCCTTCTCACCATGAAATTTCCAATCCAAAGGCAGTCAACATCGTGGAATGATATTCTTCAAGAGCTCATCAATTTCGCTGGTAGTAAAGAAATAAGGTACCTCCGCATCAATCTATGAAATTTGGAAAGAGAGGAATGAGAGATTGCCAGAAATTCTCACAGAGCTATTGAGAGTCTCCAAACTGTGATTAAATCAACAATTACGAACCGTATTAGCCCTCTTCGATCTACAAATCCGGCGAAAGCAAGCAGGATTTTGAAAGTCTGGTTTTCACTCGAGTGAATCGGATCTGTTTGCTATTTTTAATATATCGCAAATTTTTTATCAAAAAATCAAAAGAAGAGACGGCTTACGGGAATGATCGCGGCGGTGCAAAGAGGCTGAGGAGCAGAAGCGATCAAAACTAAGCGGAGAAGCGATGATGTGAGAAGTTGATATCGGTTTACTACTAATCTCGGTTCAATTTTCGGTTCACTAAGATGATCTGGTTAATCATCTAGAGGTGAAGAAGTTGAAGCTGTAGTGAAAGTGTGAAACCCATAGATACAAGTTAAAGGCCATGAAAATTATTAAAAGGCTTTAACAAAAAAACACCGTTGTGATTTCATTACAACGACATTGTGGGCCAAAAACCCATAAACGAAACAGTCACTTTATTTTCTTAGACTTTATTTATGAGATTTTCCCATTTAAAAACTAACAGAGTCAACATTATTTTTTTGATAGTTTAAAATCTAAAACCAAAATCACAAACTTTTTTTTTATAACATTTATAGAGATATTAGGTTTACAACCGTGCAAAAATGTTAGAAAAAACTAACAGAAAAAAGTTATTTGATATTTGATCATAAAAACATTAGGTTTGATTTAACAATTACTTAAGTTATTATGGATCCCAGAAATAAATCTGGATGTAATTTGAAACTATTTCGGTTATCTAAAAATATATAATTTTTTTTTGGGGTCAAAAAAATACAAAATATTATGTCAAACAAATAACATAATCAAGTCAAATTTTTTATTTTAAAAGTAAAAAATAAATTTATTAGATTTCCATGTTAGAGGTAACATCCCTATTGGAGATCCCTATTGCAGACTTTAATAGTCATGTTGTACACAAGGGATATTATAGTGGGTAAAAAAATTCAGCTTGATCCAAATCTATCAAATTATGGGTTATTTATGAGTACTCACGAATACCCAAATTTACTTGTTTTTACAAAATTAATTAGTTTGGTTACTTTTTTTCTTTTCATTTTTACTCTCTCATTTTCTATATTTTTTCATCATCTTTTTTCTGTTTCATTTTTTTTCTTTCTCATCATTTATTCTTCTTCTCATATTTTTAACTTTTTTTTTTCTCTTCTTTTTTATTCTCTCTTTTCTATTTACTTTTTTTTCTCTTCTTTATATCCTCTCTCATCTTTTGTATTTTCTTTCCTTTTTTTTTCTCTATTTACTTTTTCTCCTCTTTTTTTTCTCTTCTCTTTTTTACTTTTCTTTCATTTTGTATATCATAAATCAACATCATTTTTTATTTAAATTTACTAAAATAATATTATTTACTTTTTAAAATTTATTAGAGAAAAACACATTGGATATCCATTACTTTATAATTATGGGTATCTACTCTAAAATTAAGCATATTTTTATTTTGACTTATAAATAGGTAAAAAAACTGTAATTTTTTGCCAGTCTGGGTATTTCCTAGGCTAAAAGCCCATTTTGACATCCCTACATATCACTATTGAGTATGAAAAACCTCTACCAAAAAATGAGTAATGAAAAATTGATTGAAAAACTTTTTTTTTACTTCGGTTAAATTAGAAAAAAAGAAACAGCTAACATTGCTGATTATAACATCTGATTTGAAATTTATAGTTCTAAGAATTAAAGACAAAGCGAAGGAATTGAAGAGAAACTTCAAAAACTGGTCATTCTTCTGAGATTTTAATTATGAATTGAGATTAGGCGAGCTATAGCCCACGATACTATCTCCAATTCTGAATGTAGCTAGAGAGGATGCTTCATACCACGTGCTTCCTTACTGGTACCTTCTGATCATATATAATATTCAAGGGAAAAAACTAAGCTAGATATTGCAATACAACTATATATTCTTCATCCAACCTACATTGCACTACCATATTGTTGGCAATGATAGTTACATATATTGATCGATGATTCTTTATCATAGATTCTTTTTATTTTTGAAATTTAGTATACAAACATATGATGATGACAAATTGACAATGATTCTATTGATTTGCTTAATCCAATAGGAAATTATTAAGACAAAAAAAACAAAGGACCAAATCCATGAACTGGTTTCAACTTCATGGATGTCACGTTTTGGAACTTTTGTTCTTTTTAACAAATGGAACCCACTTCTTTTGTCCTTTTTAAATCCTGTCCGACAAATTACAAATCATTTGCACAAGAAAATAGTTCTAACTTGTTTTACCATTGTTTCCACACAATATTTACACTTTGACCATCTCTTAGATTCTTTTTTTCTCTTCTGGGTCCACACGAAGAATCATCTAAATAGCTTAGTAATTAATTTAGATTTATTTGTCTTATTTTTTTTTGTCAACGATTTACTTAGTCTTATTTACTCCCTTCAGAAATTAAGATTCTAAATTATTTGTTTATTATTTATTTTTCTTGTCAACAATTAAATTAATAAAGACTCGATCCATAGTTTAAAACCCACACCCTAAAATATTTTTTTAATTTACTAGTGTAGTGGAAGAATCGAACTCCGATGTCATTGATCATTAACTAGATCATTTTAACTACCAGATTGAAAACACTTCAATACTTGTTTATTATTAGTTTCAGTAAAATAAAGTTTTGCTATAATTCAGTATAGAATATATAAAAAATTAATGAAAAAACACTGGTTAAGTTCTTTCTTATTTTTATAAACTTTTTAAAAATTTGGTTGGAAATTTTTTATTGCAGTTTTCTCTTTACTTTCACATAAATTTATGAATTATCAGAGATATCATACAATAATTATGAATATTGATGATCTGTAATTTTAAATATGTACTACATTAGAATAAAATTCTAATGGAGAACATTTGCTCCATAAATATAGATTTTCTCAACACAAAAACTCATCACAATCGGGCGACTATATAGACTTTGCAACAAAGAAACTTTTGTGAAGGTACATCTTCTTTTTCTCTTAATAATAATTATATTTTTACTTTTTACAACCTTAATTGATAAGCCAAGATATTGCATATAAACGACTCTATTATAAGTTTTGATTAAGTGGATAAAATATAAACTAAGTTAATTTTAAATTCGGACATTAGTTACCAAAAAAAAAAAAAGTCGGACATTTGTAGTTAGATATCTAATAAATTGTCTTCTAATAGTTGACAAAGACCAGATCAAATCAGTTGGCAAAACTTCTGACTTCTAACTGAATACTTGAGCCAGTTATTGTTTAACTAAACTAATTCTATAGACCATTATACTTTGTTTCTATCTTAAATTAACATACTTATTTTTTAATTAGTCCAATCGTTGTACTAAATCAAAGCAATAATTTATTAAAATTATAAAATTAGCCCACAGAAAAACACTGATAAACTTGATTCATAGGGTAAATTTATTTTCTGATTTAGGATTCCTTTTTAATGTTAATGTTAAAAAAAAAAGTTGGTCAATTTAATATAAAAACAAAATTTAGGGTTGTCATTGTCAAAAAAATTAAGATGCTAGTTGAGTTCAAAAGGATTTAATAAAGCCAACAAAAATTGAATTGCGCAATAATTTTTTTAATTTTTATTTTTTAGTTTTTAGTTGTCTCTGTAAACGATACGTGAAAGAGAAAGAGACAGAGAAAGGTTTCTTAACGAAGTCGTGAAGACTCACCTCGACAGATGCGTTGAAGAAAGCGAATAACAATAAAAATGGCGAAATTATCGTTTCTCTCTTCTTCTTCATATCATGATCCTCATTTATAAACCCTAATTTCACAGTTTTTGTTCTCTCTTCTCCGATCTGACGAAACCAATTTTTTCTCCGAGAGGTAATAGATTGATTTTGTTCTCTTCTCTATCTCCATCTGCATTCCCGATTTTTTTTCCTCTGATTGTTAGAATTTTCTCTGGAAAATATTGCAAAACTGATTTGATTTTTGTTTTGTTTCGTTGTGATTCATTCTGGATTGTTTGTTTGTTTGTAGAGATGACGGATGCGACGAAGGTTCTGTATATAGTGGTGCGTGAAGAAGGTGATGACGATAATGGAGATGGTTCGTTTCGGTATTCACGTCCTGTTTTGCAGAGTACTCTTCAGCTTATGGGATGCAAGGCTCGTCACGCCTTCAAGGTGATCGCGATTTTTTCCCTTTTTGTTTGTATTGATATTTTAACATCTTCCATAGAATGTCAATTCACTAGTTTTAATCGTCTGTTGGTTTTGGTTTTGATTGCTCTGACAGAAAAATCTTATGAAGATTGCCAATCTAGTAGACTTGTTTGTATCTCCTAATATTAAGATTAGATTAATGATGTGTATGGATTTAGAAGGGACTGAGCATGATCTTACATTAGCTCTTATTGGTTTCGTGCTAAATGTCTATTTTTGGCTCTGAGTCTGTTCTTCCATCTCTAAATTGGAAATTTTGTATACTTGTATTGAGCTTGCTGCTGTGAGAATTAATGCACATCTTTATCGTGTGTTCGATAATCAGTGTCTATCATAATCTTTCTAGAAAATTTGATAAGGAGAAACTTTCCATTAGGGAGGAGTTTATGGGTGTTTTATGTTCATAACTTACCGATTTTTTCAATTCTTGATCTGTTTTTTCTCATTCTTTTGTTTTGTGTTTGCAGATCAGCCGCAGGGTTTTTGTGTTAATAAGAAATGAAGGATCTTGTAATACCTCACCAGAGCATGGGAAGAAACCTGAATTTGCAGAAGAAGCTGTCAGCTCAACATGTGTGGAACAGCTGAACTGTCTGACTGCTGATGATGTTGACAATAACGAAAGTAAAACATTTGAGGTGTATAAAAGACGAACTACCGTTGTTGTTTTACGAAAAGTATTTGTAGATGTTGTGTGCGAAGCCCTTGCTGAATATAAGTACGTTGGTCGTGACCAAAGGGCAGATTTGATTCTGGCATGCAGGTAAATTTCTTAACTTTGGGAATATATCTTTATATGTATTTTCAATAAAGAGCGATGGCATATAGAATCTGCATATATCTGTGGTTTATACAATTCTTTTTTCTTTTAAATGCCTAAAATATAATTTTCATATGAAAAGAAGCATAAAATATATTGATGTGCCTTTCAAAGATATTAGATGGCTTTTATATGGTTATCTAGCGTATCTATGTGGCATAAATACTAGCCAGACTGTTTTCAACTGAATTATCATGGGAGAGATGTGATCATGTACTTGCATCTCTATTATTGTTGTAAAATCGTAGCTGGTAATGCTTTTCCTATACGTCAACGTTCTCTCATCTTCCTTATTATGGATTTCACATAGTTTTAAATGCTATGCTCGCATTTAGCTTCATACTCTCCAGTGGACGACTGTAGTTTCTTTATTATCTATGCAATTTTACTGTCATTGGATTTGCGATTTCTTACTCATATATTGTGTTGAAACTGTAGTTTCATTTTCTCTTATTTCTCTCGTTGTCTACAACTATTATCATCACTTGCAGAATCCGAGAAAAGAAAGAATCCGTAACTGTTTTGCTCTGTGGCACCAGTGGCTGTGGTAAATCGACATTGTCGGCACTGCTGGTAAATCTTCATTCCCTCCGTTTATATGCTTTAGATTGGCAATAAGATGCTCTCTTCTTTAACCTTTTTTAATACTCCTAGGATATGTACTTATTCACTGTTTTTCAGAATGATATAGTTCATAAGGTGTATCTGGTTTTAATGTGTTCTTAATCAAATGCAATCTTTATTTTTTGTGTTACAGGGTAGCAGGCTGGGGATTACGACTGTGGTATCAACTGACTCTATAAGGCATATGATGAGGAGTTTTGCCGATGAGAAGCAGAATCCTTTGCTTTGGGCTTCAACGTACCATGCTGGAGAGTGCCTTGACCCTGTGGCAGTTGCTGAGTCGAAAGCCAAAAGAAAAGCCAAAAAGTTGAAAGGTTCTCGAGTTGTAAACTCCAATACCCAAAAAACAGATGCCGGATCAAACTCAAGCACCACTGAGTTATTAAGTGATAAGAAGATGGCTATAGAAGGGTATAAGGCACAAAGTGAGATGGTGATTGACAGTCTCGATAGGCTCATTACCACATGGGAAAAGAGGAAAGAGTCAGTAGTAGTTGAAGGGGTCCACTTAAGCCTTAACTTTGTGGTAAGTCGTACTTGTATTTGATTTGACATTTTGATTTGAGGTTACAAGGTCTTTTTCATCCAACTTTATCTGTTTTCTTCTTTTCTGGAGATGGGACTGATGAAAAAGCACCCATCAATTGTTCCCTTCATGGTATACATCGCCAATGAGGAGAAACATTTGGAACGGTTTGCAGTCCGAGCCAAGTACATGACATTGGACCCAGCAAAGAATAAGTATGTAAAATATATACGTAACATCAGAACAATACAGGATTATCTATGTAAACGAGCTGACAAACATCTCGTTCCTAAAATAAATAACACAAATGTCGACAAGAGCGTGGCTACAATCCACGCAACGGTCTTTGGTTGCCTGCGTAGACGTGAAACAGGAGAGAAGCTCTATGATTCAGCCACAAACACCGTTGCTGTTGTCGATGATGAGCACAGGAGCCAATGTGCAGCGAATTCACTAAGTTCCAAGGGAATGTTTCAGCTGATCCAAAGACAAGGCTCCTCTAGGCGTGTAATGGCTCTTTTTAATACTGATGGTACTGTAGCCAAAACTTGGCCTGTTGGTTCCATTGATAACATCGGAGATGATGGAACACATCATTTCAATTATGGATGCCCACATATAGCTGAACCAGTGAATCTTCAGTTTGGTCACTTTGGGATCAGCGCTTGGCCTAATGATTGTGCTACTAGCCATGCTGGGAGTGTAGATGAGTCAAGAGCAGATTTTATTGAAACCGGAAGCAGGCACTACTCTTCTTGCTGCAGTTCGCCGCGGATATCTGATGGGCCTTCAAAAGAGGTAAATCCTACACTAATCACTGTGTTCGAACATTTCGTTTCTGCATTGTGTGAAGGTTATTTACTCATTCCCGTATGCTCTGTGCAGCTGAAGGAGGAGCAGTCTGTAGATGGGAGCGATGAAGATGAAGATGAAGAAGTCGACGATGATTTTCCGGAACCAGATTCTGATGAAGATATCAGCAATAACAATGACGAACGCAATCGTGAAGAGGTAACCAAATCCTGACTCGTGGGAAGATCTTAACACCACATCCTCTGTCATCATGTTTATAGTCTAGCTTTCCGTTACTTTTAAAACTTTAAAATGTAATCTTAAACCAGGTCGGATCGGTGGATGAGGAATCGACGAAGTCAGATGAAGAGTATGATGACTTGGCAATGGACGACAAGAGTTACTGGACAGACAATGAAGAAGAGTCTGGAGACACAATCTCCATGGTGGCTGAAAACAACCACAACAAAACTGGTACAAAGCCCAGCAAAGATGACAAATACACCAAAAACCTTGATCAATTCCTCAAGACAGCGAACAAGCCATTGACTGAATCCCTTGAGCTCACGAATGAATACAATAACAGAGTCGCAGTAGCTGCATCAGATAAAGCCAAGATGAAGAAACGTTCACTTAGTATTCCGGCTGTTGGGAAACGTGGTCAAATCATAGATGACTAGATTTTGGCTAACCAGACTGGTCCAGTTCTCTTGAATGTCTTGTGACCTCTTTGCCTTTGTTTTTTTTTTCGTTTTTTTTCCTTCCCGGTTTTGTACTTTAACATCATCAGGTAGCTTAGATTTCCAAAAACTGATTGAAGTGTTGAATAAAATTTGCTAATTTCATATTTTTATTGCACAATTTTGACATATCAGTGTACTTGATCCGAACAAGTATTGACTCTGCAGTTTTTTTCTGTTTCGTCTGTTATATTCAGAAGATAAGGATCACACCTTTAGGTTACAAGAGAGAGGCTTATAAAATAATCAACCTTAATCAAAATAACGTCCACAAAATGTCTGTATACAAGTTAACAGAGGAGCTAAGAGCCTCTCACGGTCAAATAACCTTTGACTTTGCAGATATTAGAACGGTTTTTCTCAAAAACCAATTTCTCTTTGAAAAAGTAATTTATCTAAGAAACCAGTTTTTAACAGTTTTACAAATCACTTGACAGAAATTAAAAACCATATTTTACTCTTTATTTATTTATATCTTTTAAACTGTATTTTACTCTTTTATTGATAAGATTTTTAAACATAGCAAAAAATATACATAACAACTCCTTAAAGAAAAACTAAAGCTTCCATATACGCCTCTCACAATAAAAATGAATAGGAGGATATATGTTTGATCCATCAACCTCCATCGTAGAGGAGCCCAAATCCGATGAGTTGCTCATTGTTAAAACACAATTTTAACCATATTTTATTGGGCTGACGATCTAGATCCCCTAGAAATTATTATATCGCACCAATTCTCCCCAAACTATCGGATTCTTTAAATTTCTCCCTAAATGAAAGTTTAACTACCTATTTCCCCGTAATTGAATCTAACAATTTTTTTATCTTATGGGATTAAAGTAAACAAAATAATGTCAACCTATAAAAATACATCTATGTTCCATCCTACTAATAAAATATGTCTCTAAAGCATATAAAACAAGTGAAGAGTAATTCTAGTTTAGTTTTGGCTTTTGAACATAATATTCGATTCATACATAATCACATAGACAGCCTGGGTTTTGTGATAAAGATTGAGAGGCGTGATCTGTACGGTCATCATAATACTCATTGTTCTTTGTTGTTTGATCTCTTTTGATAAGAGCTTCTGACTATCTTCTATTTTTCCTTTTTTTTTTTTGTGTTAATAATTTGAGAAGTTATCATCCCACGTTTGATCTATTACTTAACCGGCATTCATCGTGGGTTCACTTACATACGAGTTTATTTCTTTTTACGCATTATTTAAATTGATTAATGTATCGTTGACATTTCATTTTATTTTATTTACAAACATGCCAGCAGTTTTGCAATAATTATTATTACTAATAATTAATAAATAATCTACATGTGACATTTAGTTTAGTGACAAATAGTAAATCCACTTAAGGCATGTGCATTTGCATATTTAGGGATCGAGTCTTACTGTCTACATTATGTAGATATTTGGCTAATAGACCGGTCAGCTGTGATCCAATATTGAAAAAAAAAAATCAAACGGATTAGGCATATATTATTGTGTGGGCTAAATGCTTTTGGAAATTATGAAGCTGTGTATTTATATATAGATTTTACACAAGTTACTTAATCTTTTCAAGCTTCTAAATGAAAATTTTAACCTTTGAATGAAAATTTGCCGTTGACAAAAAAAAAATGAAAATTTTAACCTTTGAATTAATAGAGAAATTTGATCTGTACGGTCAATTGATAATAAAAGTGTATGGATTGGCAAAGATGGTTATAAGACAAAATGGTTATATATGTGCTACTCTTACAACAATAGTTTTGTTGATTTACTTTAATTTACACACAATAAAACATCTATAAATTTAATAATTTTAGGATTGCACTAAAGCTATAATTTTTTTATTTTTTTATTAATTTATATAAATTATTAATTTATTAATATATTAATTGAACTAATAATTCAATCCATGATTATAAAATTATATTATTTTATAGAGTTATTAATAAATTAATTATTAATTTAAAGAGGTTCGACTGTATATAGTCACATGTATTTTGAAGTCATTAAACATGCTTGAGTAATGATTGATCCACTTAATCGCGTTGTTAGTACAATCTTATATTCGTAAAAAGTGTTCATATTGGCCTTTCTTTTATAATATACAACTTCTCATCAATTTGATATGTGTCGCGTAATTTACGCGTTTGGAAGTCAATAAACGTGCCCTGATTGATAAGATAACAACTTATGGCCATGTCCGTACGTACAACTCGCTTTTTCTAAGCCATGATGACACTGAAACTCTTCTGTGTACTTGTAACTCAAGACTGTCAGAGTTTCATTAATTAATTTAAGATATTGTATACTTTGGAATCTTGCTTTCTCTTTGAAGATTACAAAAAAAGAAATATATTACCTTCTGTTTTTTTTTTTTTTTGGTCAATTACCTTCTGTTAAAATTTAGTTTCATTTATTGAAGTTTCTTTTAACAATTTAACAAAAATATCTAAGAGTTGACTGATAATTGCTTTTGTTGCAAAGATGAGAAAAAAATATATTTAAAACATTAAAATTACATCAATCCTGCTTTAGATTTTTTCTTTTGATTTTTATTGTTACGAAAAGCTATAGTTTGCCAAAAAATAAGTAATCAATTTGGTTTGCCCCTAATTTAGTTAGGTACGAGATAGTAAGTTCAAATTTCACTTTTTTCCATTTGAAAAATTTAGGCTATGGATAGGATTTTGTTGTCGATCCAATGATTACTTGTTGACAAAAAAAAGGTATAGTTTTATTTATGAAAATTTTTTGGCTATAGAAAACCAAAAACCTAGAGCAAAGCTTGATTGGTAAAGGTTGTTAGGCTTTGAACTTTTTGTTGTAGGATTTATACGGTAAATATTTTCGCTATAATTTTCTTTTGTAGATTTTCTTACTTTAGAATTTGATAATATTCGTAAAGTTCATTAAATTTGCATTTTGGTTTTCTACAATCAAAAACTTTACATAAATAAAAATTGGCTTTCGAGAGCAATAAGAGTCAAAAATAAACCTAAAGTATGATTGGATTATTTTTAGTGCTCTCTAGAACAACGCAAACAATTCCCAACAGAATGAAATTACATCAACCTACAAAAAATATATATAGTCAAAATACCTACAAATTACAACCTAAATCATACCGTAAAAAAAATCTCAAAGCTAACCTTAACTAATCAAACCCATAATTCAAACTATCATTATATATTTGGTATGTATATATATAGTCTTAGTTTATAAAAGTGGACATTTAATCTCTTGATTTAGTTTAAGACATTTTCCCAATTATTTTTTCTTCAAAAGATTTTGTGGATACATAGTTCATTAATTGATTGTAAAGCTATTCAAATTCAGGTGACATATAATTCCATCTAGATAATTACAAAGAATATTCACAAACTTACTATAACAATACTAGTCTTAGAATTCAATTTTATTTGTGAAAATACATCAAGAACCTTCTCTTTGTTGACTATTTCGTTGTCCCCATCTCTCCTAAGTGTTACGCATGACGATACCACCACTTTCACTTTCTTACTCAGCTAGTCAACAAGGTTATTTTCGTCAAATCATCGAAAAATCTTTGCCCACTCATCGCCTTCTCCATAAATAGTCATCATCACAACAACACACAAACTAAATCCAACAGAAGGATTAGAAAAAGCCCTAAAGCAATAAGTCAACTCTATCATGGATACGACCAAAAATTGTCTGATGCTTTTATCAAGAGTTGGAGAAAGTGGCGGAAGAGGAGAGAAACGTATTTTTAGATGCAAGACTTGTATGAAGGAGTTTTCATCGTTTCAGGCTTTAGGAGGCCATCGTGCAAGCCACAAGAAGGACATAAACAATGGCGAGGATCAGTCAAATACTAAGCCTAAAAAGACGACGCATTCTTGTCCGATATGTGGTCTTGTGTTTCCTATAGGACAAGCTCTTGGTGGTCATATGACTAAGCATAGGAATCAAAACGACTCTGGCTCGTTGGTTACACGATCTCTGTTTCCAGAGGAGCCAACGATGACAGATTTTTGAAGAAATCTAGAGTGGCGTGTTTGGATTCAATGTAGAATGTGATCACATTGAAGTTGGAGTTTTAAATTTTATTTTATTCTTAATTTATTATTCTGGTCAATTTGACTAATAAAGTATAGATGGGTATATGACTCCATAATACGACATAGTTGTTAATTACCTTTTATAAATAATTTGTTTACTTTGTTAAATTTTCTATAATAATTTTGTTTAATATTTGTTTTTGTCCATTAACATGAATCAATAGATTAGACTCTCTTTTTTCTATCACTAGACGTTTAAACCGCAAATGACCTTTAGTCTAGTAGCAGACAGTAAATCCATGAAAGATATGCACACTTGCACAACCAGAGATCGAGTTTTACCGTCTATATTATATAAAAACTTGGCTAATGAGCTGGCAAATTGTAACCCAATGTTGATAAAAAAGAACGTCTAGACCTCATTTGGAACTTATAATGCTCCCACATGAGGCTTCAATTGGATTCGAACTTGGGTGTCACGAGACAGCACTAGCGGCTTTGCCACTAGGCTACATTGCTCGGACTACTTATGAACAATATATACATTGAACCTACTTATGGTATTATTTGGTTTAAACAAATCTATATAGATCAAAATAAGGTAAAAAAATTGTGCGTAGCTACAAGACAAATTAATTTGCAATAAGTTTTGTCAAAAACAAAAAACATACAATAAATTAACAAAAAAACAGTAATTAAAGATTTATACAGTAAAAAACTTTACTAACTGTTAATAATTCGTTATAAGCAAATGTTATATTGCATTTCTTTTAGACTTCATAGCATTAACTTGCACAAATTTGGAATTTTTAGTATTAATTTAGACATATTTTATTGGAAATGATTTTTGCAAATAATAGTCACTTTAAAATTTTTAGACATGTTTTATTTGGAGGGTTTTTTTTTTGGGGGTAAATCATGGTTTCTTTGAAAAGTTTTCACATGTTTTGTTTGATTGTTTGTTTTGTAAATCATGTTACTTTGACAGTTCGTTTTCATATATTTTATATGAGAAGTACGAAATGACGATGATCTGTAGAGATGATTATTAAATAAGAACAAGTGGTTATCTTTAAGTTTTGATATTAAGTTGTTCCGCGTATAATACGCGTTTGTGTAATCATCAAACGTGGCTTGATTAATCTACTTACTTTATTTTAACCGTCCATTGTCAGGATTTCATTAGTTTAATTAAAATTGTATAATTTATTAGGCAATATTATCATGTATAGAAAGTTGGAAAGGATGATCTTTAATATATATATATAAGATATGTATATTTCTATTTATTGTCGATTTTGAGTTAGAAACTCATATTCTAATATAATTTACTAACATTTATATAATTTAAAATTATGTTTGTTTTTAGAATTATTTACACCAAATACCATCTTTTAATTTAAAATTACACCAAATGCCATCAATTTGTAACTCCTCATTTTTGGTACAAAATTAGATTTTATAGCATAAGCGAAAAGACAAGCGTATCCCTGAAGTTTGGTAAAAAAAAGGACAGTCATATGTGTTAAACGTCCATGACGGACAAAAATATCTTAATCATATGGATTAGACGACCATGAAAGACAAGTGCATTCAAAACTAAGAATAATCTTACTTTTTGTTTCGCATAATTGCCACGTGTCAGCAATTGGTGGCGACCATAAAGAGAGTAAATATACATGATAGACAAAAATGTCTCGGGTATATGGGTTAGACGTCCAGGAAAGACAAGTGCATTCGGAACTCAAAATAATCTTATTCTTTGTTTTGAGCAATTGCCTTGTGTTAGCAATTGGTGGCGCCCATACGGGGTAGATGTCCATGATAGACAACAATGTCCCGGACATATGGGTTAGGCGTCCAAGACAGACAAGTGCATTCGACAACCAGAATAAATTTATGTTTTGTTTTGAGCAATTGCCACGTGTCATTAATCTATTTACGCGCCATGTACTTTTATGCGATACATTTCAGTAATCCGACTCATTGTCGTCCACTAAGGACGTCTAACCCTTATGTCCGCTATTTTTTCACATAGTCTTAGGGGTATAATTGCCTTTTTACACACTCCGCTTTTGCCACAAAATATATTTTTGTGGCACTAGAGATAATTTTAAATTGCTAATACCATTTCCTATAATTTTCAATTTAAAAGTGACATTTTCAATAAAACTCTGTTGTTTTTATTCCATATCTGCTAGCTGTCCATTTAGGAAAAAATAAATGACACATCATTTCGAAAATTAGATTCATATATCAAAATTTTCACAATCATTTATCAATTTTTTTTTTCACAATCTAGCAGAAACTAAAATGTTTTACATTACAATACTAAAGTTAATATATGTTTCCATTTTCATTTTAAGATTTTGATTCACATTTTCACAAAAAAGAAGAAGAAGAATTTGATATTTGTCTATGAGTTTGATTTGCATGGTTAAGTAAGACTTAAAGCATTCTTCCCCCAATTTTTTTATTTTTTTTGCACTTAGAAAGATTTGAATTTAGTAAAAAATAACAATCAAGATGAGCATTCAGTTAACTGAAACCAATTCAACTTAGTAAATACGACATAATTTGAATGGCATAGATAAATATACTAGGTTATAGATTTGTATAGGTATTTAGGTCTAACTAGATTAATATTTTATACATATATTTTTTTTGTTAATATTTTTTTGTCAATAACTGAATCAATAAGAGTAATTTATTACTCAATCATCAATTTAATTTCTCCAAACTCCTAATAATATCATATGGACAAACGTAATTCTTTGGAATCAAATTTCGGTGGGAGAGATAGCAGAGGTGTATATTTTTTGATACAAAAGAATTAGCATATAATATAATTTTGAAATGTATATATTTTCAAATCTATATTGTTTATATATGTTTACTTGGTCATACATTTATTAATATCTAGTTTTATAAAAAAAAGAGGCTTTTGTAAGTATTTCAATGTTTTATAAATTTATATATTGAGTTAAATGTATATATATGAACTTAAATCCAAGTAATTTGCTGTTTATTTGATATAAAAAAAATTTGTATACTCTTTGTATTTATATGACAATTTTTTTCCCTCAATAGTTGAATTAACAAGACTCAAACCAACCAGAACCTTAAATTCCCTTATAATCAATGAGCTGTATAAGACAAATGTTTTTAAGATGTACTAATTTTGAATTGGCTACAAATTTTTCGAGATGGAAATATTTTATTTTATTGCTATATTAATTTTGATTACAAAATATCAGTCTAATATTGTTAAATAGCCGAGATGTCTTCAATCTTCGAAATCTCTTCTGTTCAATTCCTCTTCGTAGATCTCGCTGGTCTGATTTGAGAACCATATCTTGATGAATGTGAAAGATCCTATGATTGCTTTTCCTTCTTGATTTTAGCTCGAGCTCTCCCTTATATACTTGGGTCTTTCTAATGGGTTTGGTTTGGGCATATCCAATTTGAGAGACTCTTCTTGGTCTTGAGCTTTGCATAACTTTGGGTCTTAGGCTTGGCTAAGTCCACCACTAACAAATACTACTAGTTAACTAAATTTTTGATGTGGTTGGACCAAAAAAAAAAAAACTAAACCCTTGATGTATTAGTGTTTTATTTTGATTGGTGAGGGTGAAATTAATGTCATATTTAGAGAAATTTCAAATGGAAAGACATAACTTATTATGATACATAAAATTGGAGTTCAACTATCATGTTTGAGTTCTTTTTAGGTTTAGTTTGCATGTTAATTACGGTTTTAAATTTTAGGTTCGATTAGCATGTGTTTGTTCAATTTAAAATTAAACGAACCTTCGAGAGTACATAAGTACAGAAATATGTACTTTGAAAAGGAAAAAAGTACAGATATATGACGCACAGCTTGTAAGAAGAGACTCGAATGTGGTAAATGATGTCATGATGAGGACAAAAATTTGAAAATAAATGAATGGAAATGGGCTGAGATCTATACGGAATTGTATATAGACTAAGGTAAGGACGACTTTTGCACAAAATATAATAAAAATAAAAGATCACAACACGACTTTTATATTATAATTAAATCAAATGGGTTATCTTATGGTAACAATTTATTCGATTTTAATGAAGTCTACCACTATAAATCCTAAGCCTTTATACTTCTTGCATTAGCTGTATATTTTGAGTGTTGGTGTTATGATCTAAACCCTTAAAACTGGTATCTGTTAGGTTGAATTTACAATGATGCTTGAACAAAAACCTAGTCTAAGAGCCAATACAGTTGTATTCAATTAGTAGAATGAAAAGAACTTAGAACCATGATAGTACGCTATCTAAGTTTGAACTTTTTTCCATCACATTGTACACATCATTAAAAGGGTTTTACATGTCTCCCTAGATGTAAACGTGTAATTGAGTTTAGGAAAGTTTTAATATGCTACCTGGATTCAATCTACGCAAATTATAAAAATCACTTAGACTATCTCATTGGCCAACATGACGTGGCGACTAAACCTCTTCTTCTGTATAATATATAATTCGATGTCTTACTATAATATCTTCTCATGTAGCAAATTCAGGAACAAGTCATCAAGATCCTTTTAAGATTGTCTCCATTTTCTTAAATTACTAAGTTTTGATTTTTGACTCAAAAATTGAAAAATAGCGTTGACAAAAATTTTGTCAAAAAATAATACATTTCTCTAGAACGGGAAAAAAAAATCTAAGTTAATAAATCTGATTTATGACTTTGGCTTGAGAGTTTGATGGGAAACCGAATATGCTTAAGAGTAAACAAAATATGCTTAAAGTAATTATAATAAATTTGAATCCATAATACTCGCCGTTTTATGATAAAGATTGAGAGGCAATGATCTGTACGGTCATCATAATACTCGCCGTTTTTAATTTGATATGAAAAGTGCTTCTCATTATCCTACACGTATGATCTTTGGTGCTAATCGGCATATGTCGTGGGTCAATCATTTTATGTAGTGTTTTATAAAATTCAAGACTCAATAAAAAAATTATCATTTTCATCTCAAAACTAATTCAGAATAGTTGTCTTTGGATAATCAATCAAACTATTTTTTCACACTATTGCTGTATATGAATATCGTTTACAATAGTAGCCTAGTGATAACAGAATCGCGATTGCAAAATGTAAATTTGCCGAATTTTATCAATCTAGTTAATAGTTTAGATATTTAAAATTCGATTTCAATTTACTATCTCGTTAACTAATGCAATTTAAAAGTAAATGAGATATAAATTTAAAAGTAAAAAGTTTTAAAGATGAACTTAAACTATGAATTGCAATTTATTGATTTTATGTTAACAATTAAAAAAAAACATTAAGAACAATTTTCCGGTCAAATAGGCATTGGGGTTAGGTCCAGCAGTTTACATTATTCTGCAGTTTCTTACAGTTTAATAAATCCGGAATCAGTCAAATAGTAAAAACTAAAATAACTAAAGTTTCAGAAAAAAGGAGTTTTTAGAAGTTTAAATTTAAAATTTGGAGTATGTTTTTGGGTTAATTTAGATTAAATTTATTTGGATATTGTGGAGTCTCACTAATATGATGTTGGAGATCGGATTCTCCAAATTTTGATATTTAACTTTATATATAAATATCCAAAGCCTTTCACATCCGTATGCCGGGTTCATAAAACGATGATGCCCAAACATGTGTTTAGTTTCATTTTATGTAAACATGGTTTGTAAAAACGTTGATAACATTAATGAAATCTAAAGTCCACATATATATCACTAATAACAAAATAACTTCTTATATTATATAAAATTAAACAAATTAGTTGAATTCATAAGTTATCAGTTTAGTTCTTTAAATTGAAATGTTACTGTAAAGAAATGAGGTATTCATGTAGATATAAGTGCGAGAACATGCAACATTTTGGTAAATAACGTTTTTATTTTTTACATGATAATGCACAGCTTTGAATTTTAAAGTTTCAGATATTTATCATATAAAATATAGTACTAATGAAAAAATAACCAAAAAGATTTCGTTTACGGAAGTACTTTGGAAGGAAAGATCTCATGTTAAAGGAAAATAATAATTAAAACCTTTTCAAAAAAATAATTATAATAATTAAAATGAAGTCAACTAGAGAATCAACATATTCTTGCGAATAATCAGAGCCCTTTCGTTGTAATTGTGCACTACCTACTTTCTTAATTAAAATCTTAATATGATTTCTTTATTAATTTGCTTCCAGATGAAAATTGTGAAGGGACAAATTAACACTAATATGAATAAAACATAGGCCTTGGTTGGCATCAGTATTTTTAGTAGTTTTTGGTTTTGGTTTTGAAAAAATTATTTTTTTAACTAATTATAATTTTGGTTTTTCAAAAACTAGTTTTTAAGTTGTTTAAAAACAACTTAAAATCAGTGTTGTAATGTCGTTTTTACATATGAAAGTGTGCTACACCAATTGAGAGTGGTGTTATAGGTCGCAACAAGATCATTATTCTTATAATCTAAAAGTTATGTCTATGGTGAACCCTTCATGAGCTTATTCTAATGAGTTATGAAGTCACGCTTGATCCTTAGAGCTATCCATGTTCATATCATACTAATAAAGATGTGATTTCTATTAGCTAAGTTCAACGCAATGTAATATTACTTTGACGTGTGAAAGTGTGCTAAGCCAATTGAGGGTGGTGTCATAGGTTGCAACAAGGTCATTATTCTTATAATCTAGAAGTTATGTCTATGGTGAACACTTCATGAGCTTATTCTAATGAGTTATAAAGTCACGGTTGATCCTTAGAGGTATCCATGTTGATATCATACTTCTACAGATGTGATCTCTATTAGCTAAGTTCAACGCTATGTAATAGACATTCATCTATAAATCTAGAAGCTATATCTATTAGTGAACCCTTTATGAAGTTATTCTAATAAGTTATGATGTCAAAGTTATTCAAACTTTTTTTTCCAGTAATTAGATCAATAATATCTAATTTTGATAACTTAAACCTCAGATCCTAAAATCTCTTTTTGATCTATTATGTCTAGTGAAGAAAAAGACATATAAAAAACAACTTGAGTTAAGTCAAAATTAAAAAGCCGTTTTTGAAAAATTATTTTTTAAACACTGATATCAGAGATTTTAGGATATGAGGTTTAAGTTATCAAATTGGATATTATTGATCTAATTAACGGAAAAAAATTTATATTACATATAAAAAAGTGAGTTTCGAGTGGCTAAAGTGTATATTACATATAAAAGACATAATAGACATAATTTTTAGTGCTATTTTGTTCTCATGGTTAGTTTACATTTACTATCACTTAATATCGTTCATGGGAACGGTATGAATTTTTTTACCATGTTTAGTCATATATTTTATATTGTTTTTTATAGATCTAAGATCCATATATATATATATATGGAATATTTTCTAAATTGGATAATATTTATCAAAAAAACTTTACAATAATATATATATATATATTTTCCGAGTGATTATATGTATACATATGTATATATCTAAACTTATTTGTACAAGACTTCTAAAATGTGTATTACAACACTATTACTAATCGACGATTAGTACTTGTTTATGCGTTCGTGATGTCTACCAAGTTGCTATTAAATAATTAAAAGATTGACAGCGTTATACATATAACATATTATAGTCTAAATGACACGATAGTCTAAATGACACGATAGTCTAAATGTCAGTTACATTATTAATTTATGTTCCCAATTATTTCTTATAATTCTCCTTCAAAAAAATTAGATTCTTTTTTTTTTTCCTTTGTGAAAAAAACCTCCAAATCAAATATTGAATGGTGAATTAGTCGACTTATTTATCACTAGTCGAAATTATCAAGGCTGTTGTGGCTTTCACGATAGATCGACTATAATTTTAATTGAAATGACCAATAATCTAAGTTACTAATTAAATTGAAAACTACATAATTTTATTTTTACTTATAATTTATGATTTAAAAGTACAACTTTTTGTTGTTGATCCAATTTTGATAAAAAAAAAAAAAACTTTTTTAGAACTTGAGTTAAGTCTAGTGGATATGTTAATAATCACATTTAATTAATTTAGATGATTAAAGCCATGATTGACAATAGTTTTAGTTGCTCTAGAAAATAATAAAATTTTAAGAACAATGAAATTAATTCAATATGCTTTAAGTTTATTTTTGTAATGTTTTTAGTTATTGAAAACCAAAAACCTAAATTTAAAATTTGTGGTCGAGTTTTTCTCAATCTGGTGGTTAGAATGATCCATCTAATAACTATGACATCTAGGGTTCGATTCTTCCCATCTACCGATTTGGTAGATTAAATAGAAATTTTAGAGGTTGAGCTATGCTATGGATCGGATCTTGTTGATCTAATTGTTGATTAAAAAAATTTAAAATTTGTGAACTTTACAAAAATAAATTCCTAGATCAAAAATCTACAACCACAATACATATAACGAAAAAAATTTGCAGTCAAAAAACCTACAACTTAAATCTTATAGCAAAAAACTCAAAGATATATCCTTTACTAATTGACCCTAAATATTTATTTTGGTTGTCTTTTATTTTTAGGATTATAATATTTTCAACTGCAAAAATATAATTGTCCATCTATAAATGTCTTACTCTTTCTGTTTCATATTAAGTGATGGTTTAGAGAAAAAAAATTTATATCAAGTTATTTGATGTTTTCAATTTTCAATGTAAAATTAATTATATTTTTATCTATTTTGATTATTTATATTCTGCATATTGACTTATAATTGGTTGAATGATTATTAAATATATTGAAAATAATATTTTTAGTTGTAAAAATCAATAATTAAATGATTTTTTGATTTATGTGTAAAAAATTTAAACATCATATATTACGAAATAGAGGGAATATATGAAAAAAAAAATCTGATTTTATCGAAGAAAAACATATTATTGAAAACAACTTGTACCATTTCATCGCGGTTAAAACAAAGTTTTCTATCATAAAATATAGAATCGTTTATCATTATATTTTTGATATGAATATAATTTTTAGGTGTAAAAGTAATATTAAAATCTGCACGAATCATATCTGTGAGTGGTATAAATTTAGTGTATTTGTAGTAAGAAAAATCTTTATAGATTAAAAAACTGTACAACATCCAATTATAGCAAATTAGCATATTAACAGGTCAATTAATCATTTAACTAGGCTTTTCTAGAACTTTGTTGTTACTTTAAGTCAATACTCAAAATGTTTTTGTCGAATATGAATGGAAAAAATATATATATAGAGACCAATAAATTACCGAATAATTATAATTTTTTACTAAATATAATATTTATTTTTTGAATCGAGTATGCGACCTTCTACGTTTATAAATATGGTACGGAGATAATGAAGCCAACAAACTAAAAACAAACTACATGTAAAGAAGAAAATAAAAATCAAAGGCTTGAGAAGATCAAAGAAGCAAGTTTGTTTCTCAAAAACAAAGAATCTTCTTCTCCCATATTTTGGGAACAATAATGGCTAACCATAACGAAGAAGAAGGCTCTATTGGGACCTCAATGCATGGAGTCACGGCTAGGGAACAAGTCTTCTCTTTCTCTGACGTTCAAGGCCAAGACGGTTCTTCATCTCAAGCCATCGGATCAGATGATCCAACGGCTAAGTTTGCTTTACCGGTTGACTCAGAACATAGAGCAGAAGTGTTTAAACCATTTTCATTTGCAAAACCACACATGAGAGCTTTTCATTTAGGATGGATCTCTTTCTTCACTTGCTTTATCTCCACTTTTGCTGCTGCACCTCTTGTTCCAATCATCAGAGATAACCTTGATTTGACCAAAACTGATATTGGAAACGCCGGAGTTGCTTCAGTTTCCGGCGCTATTTTCTCTAGACTCGCCATGGGAGCTGTTTGTGACTTGCTCGGGGCTAGGTACGTTACGTGTACTTATAAGTTATAACGTTTTATAATTGTATTACAATTTGTTTTCATGAGGAAACCATTTTGTGTATGGCCTTAAGGAACGTATGTCTATAAAAAACTTGTGATTAGCATGGTCGAGTGGCTGACCGAATTTTAGGATGTCTATGAGTTCCAGAGTTTGGACTTCCTCTCACATGCATATCTTGTGACATAAACAGGGGTTCACAAGACTCTTCTTGACCTTAGGATTATTCGAATCTCATGACTTATTGACCTGAAAAACCAGTTAGGACGTACACTTTATGATTATTGGCTCGGAGTTTATGGATTCTCGTTGATCTAGAACATCTGAGTTTTAAAAAATAACATGTGATTTAATTTGAAACTAGCATTCATCATCAATCATCTATATATATTTATAATTTTCCTTTTTTTGGTATGATATTTATAATTTTTTTATGCATAAACCTTAGAAAATTGATAATAGACCTATCATTTTTGCCGAGTAATTTATACATATATGTTTATTTCAAGACATTAATAAAGGTTAGCGTACAAATAAAATGAAACAGGTACGGAACAGCGTTTCTGCTGATGCTCTCAGCTCCTGCAGTTTTTTCCATGTCGTTTGTAGCTAATGCTGGTGACTACTTATCGGTCCGGTTCATGATCGGCTTTTGCTTAGCCACATTCGTGTCATGTCAGTATTGGACAAGTGTTATGTTTACTGGAAAGATCATCGGACTCGTCAACGGATGTGCTGGAGGTTGGGGAGACATGGGAGGAGGCGTGACTCAACTGCTCATGCCAATGGTCTTTCGTGTCATCAAACTCACCGGAGCCACTCCTTTCACGGCGTGGAGGGTCGCCTTCTTTGTCCCTGGATTTCTTCAAGTTATCATGGGTATTCTTGTGCTCATTCTTGGACAAGATCTTCCTGATGGTAACTTAAGTACTTTGCAGAAGAGAGGCGATGTTTCAAAAGACAAGTTTTCCAAGGTAAATATTATTTCTTACTTCGATTATAAGAAAACATTTGATATCCAACACATAAAAAATAAATTAGCCGAGTTTTTTTCACTCTGGTGGTTAAAATAGTCCAGCTAATAACTATGACATCAGAAGTTTGATCCCTCATACTATGTATATCATATTAAAAAACAATTTAGGGTGTGAATTTTATACTATGCATCGAATTTTGTCGTCCAATTGTGGACAAAAAGAAAAACAAATTATATGAGGCGTTAAAAAAATACTATTTAACATTTGTGTATTTTTTGTTTCATTTAGGTGTTTTGGTATGCTGTGATGAACTACAGAACATATGTCTTGTTCCTTCTCTATGGATTCTCCATGGGAGTCGAAATGACCATCAACAATGTTATCTCAGAGTATTTCTTCGACAGGTTTGAATCCAAATTCATCAACATATACTATATTCTTTTTCTTGTATTACAAGTAACTAAATTGTTTTATTGTATATCAGGTTTAACCTTGAACTCCACACAGCTGGTATGATAGCCGCCAGTTTTGGTATGGCTAATTTCTTTGCTCGTCCTCTTGGTGGCTATGCATCTGACTTGTCAGCTCGGTTTTTCGGTATGAGAGGGAGGTTATGGACTCTTTGGATCTTCCAAACTTCTGGTGGTCTTTTCTGTGTTTGGTTGGGCCGTGCTTCATCACTTCCTATAGCTATTTTGGCCATGATGCTCTTCTCAGTCGGTGTGCAAGCTGCTTGTGGAGCCATCTATGGCGTTGTTCCCTTTGTCTCGCGCCGCTCTCTAGGACTAATATCAGGACTAACCGGTGCAGGAGGAAATTTTGGGTCAGGACTAACACAATTGATCTTCTTCTCTTCATCTAGATTCCACACTGCCGATGGTTTGTCTCTGATGGGAATCACGGCGACATTTTTTACCGTTTTGGTTGCTTTTATACATTTTCCGCAATGGGGAAGTATGTTTTTTGGACCAACAAGTGACGAGAAGAAATCAAAGGAAGAGCATTATTATGCAAAAGAATGGACTGAGGAAGAGAAGCGACAAGGATTGCATGAAGGTAGCCTTAAATTTGCCGAGAATAGTCAATCAGAAAGAGGCCGGAAAGCAGTTCTTGACGAAGACACCACACCAGAAATTGGAAATCCGGCTAATGTTTAGTCACTAAATGACATTTTTATCTTGCACAACACATACATTATACATAAATATGCTAAGACATAATCATATGATATGTTTTAGCCCAAAAAAAACTATATGATATGGTTTTTTTGTTAAAAGGTTTAATTATATGATTTTTTTTTTTTGTTAAAAGGTTTAATTATATGATATGTTATATATATAGAGCTTATTTTCCCTTGGATATGGACTAATAACTATGTATTTCACAATGTTATATCTAAGAATGAAGATCTTAATAAATTCATATTTTTCTGTGGATATAGGCTCCATAACTTTAACTTATATATCGTGGCTTTTTTTTTTCTTTTGTTATCTAAAAGGTTTTATTATATTGTCATTATATGTTCTCTATGTATGTAATTAATATCAATCAAATGTTACAACTTGTTTTCCTTCATAAAAATAATGTTTATTTTTGTTTTTAATCAAGTGATTAAATGTTTATTATTTGTTTATTTTTCTTCCACTGAAATCCGATTCTAGACAATTGCATAACTTTTTTTTATGGATTGACGGAAAACGGCAAGTTACTAATATGTCGAGTAATTGCTCAATTTTATTAACGAGTGTTGTTGAGCCTGAGTTCCGACATTTTGTATCCTTTATGGATCATGCATCTATCAAGATATATGGTCGGTTTAGTCCCGTGTACTTCAATTTAACTTAGTTGTGAATTCTGTTTGGTTTATATTGGTTTTCTCAATTGTATATAAACACTAATTATACATTTCTTTTTCAACGAGACATAACAGAAAATATTTTCGCCATCTCGACCGATTCGTTTATGCTATTAGCATCGTTTGCAAGCCTTACGGATCTAGAACTAATAATAGAGCATGAATAATTGCAGGCAAATGTGATTTTACAAAAGGAATATAATCATGTCGTTTAGTTTGATCGTTTCTTAAATTATCTCTTTTGACTCAAAATCATAGTGTAACGTGTATCCCTTCTCGTCCTTTTATAGAATAGATGAAATAATTTATTTATTTTTAAACAGATTTTTTTATTTAGAATGAAATCTTATCGAAACTGTTCATATATACAGTTCATCCTTATTCCTTAGGAACCATATCACTTCCCAATCTGATCTGCTGAATAAGATGAATTTAGAACGTATTTTGTAAATACTTAAATTTGATTTTTCTTTATTCTATATTCGTGTATTTAAACTTGAGAGTAGTTAAATTAGTTAGCTAGTTTAAGTCTTGTTCAGACTATAGTTGAACCAATCTTATAGACCCTAATGTTTTAACTTTTAAGACATTCACCAAAAATATTATAGTACATTATAATGAGATATAGATGTTTCAGTATACGAAAAACTTCTCTCTCTGTTCTGTATTTTTTTTTTCTTTTCTGTGTGCCTTCAAATAGATTTTTTTTTTGTTAACTACAAATAGACAATTTTATTTTTCTTATATCAAGGTATAAGTGTCTTCTCAGTTTGTTTTCTTTCTCTTGAAAACTCTTTCGACATTTTTTTCTCCTCCAATATCAGTGATGCCGGTCTTACCGGATCTCGTTGATGTTGGACTCTCTCTTTTTTCATATTTTTATTTTTTTCTCTCATGTGGTGTCATCTTCCCTCTGTTACCCTTCTCTAACGAAATCAATGGTCGGAGAAGGTCAAAGCTTTGCCTTTAGAAGACAAAGACACTTACAGTGTCATCACCACTATGGCCCTTCGTAGAAGCCGAGGTCTCTATATTCTCTTTTCCATCTTCTTCCTCGTTTGTATTTTTGTTTTCTTTAGTGCTTCACTCTACTCTGGTTAGGGGTGGGAATTGGGTCCGCGACCCGCGGGTTTGGCAGATTTTGGCCCGCGCAGGGTGGGTTCGGGTTTGTGAATCAGATACCGTTTTTTGCGGGTTTCGCGGGGCGGGTTCAATTTTTTTTTGAGTTTTGCGGGTTTGGCCCGCGGGCCCCACGGTTACCCGCAAAAAAAAATCTTGTTGTTTTTTTTAAACAACATGATGTTTGAATTACAAGTGTGTGAACATCGTGACATTTAGAGTTAAAAAGCCAACACGATGTTCGAAATTTAAAGCGGACCCCGCAGATTTTGCGGGTTTTTCCGCGGATTTGTTATGTTTTTTTTGTTTTTTTTCGGATTGACCGCGGGTCCCGCGGGTTATTGCGGGGCGGATACGGGTTTTGGGTTTAAAACCCGCTATTTTGCAGGGCGAGTTCGGGTTAAGAAAAAGAAAAAAAAAGTTCGCATTGCGGGGCGGGGCCCGCGAACCCGCCAACCCATTATTAACTCTGGTGACCCTCAACCGCCAAGACCACCATCTCCATCTATATTATCCTTGCAATCTTCGTGCTTTACCTTTCTGGCCAAAGGTGTTACCTTTCTCCGGCGAGGTTTCGATCTAGCAAATTGCTTCATCTTCCCATCCAACGTGTCTAAGAACACGAACACCCATTACTCAGTTGGGAATCTCTTCCAAGATGAGTGTGGATTTCCGGCAAGTTTCAAATCTCGGCGATGGCTGAGTAAATATCTCTGGCGAGAAGAGAAGGTACCTTAGCAGCGCTTCTTTCCAAGACCCTAGTTGGTTTCTTGTCTCCTTCGCCCATTCAGAGCCTTTTGTTGGCTAGATCTGTTAATGAGCCTCTTTTCTGGGCCTCGTTTTATTCAAGGTGTCCCATTTATCTTTTTCTGAATTGTCTTTGGAATTGGATCTTAGAGAACAAGACTAATTTCATGGGTCTTAGACTAAGTCTAATTAGGTATCAATTATTCTTAAGCCCTTTATCTAGGCTAATAATCTTGTAGAAGTTATTAGACCAAGAATTCTTCTATGTACGAGAGAGAATAGTTCCATGAAGTTTTTTCTCTCTAGAGAAGTTTTCAACAGTTCATACCCTATGGTTTTAAGAGCTGTCCCTTTGGTTCATATGACCCTTGTGTCTACGGAACTGGGAGTTGTTGAGGTTTCTCTACAGATCCAAGAAGGTGATTCCAATTGTAATCTAATATTTTTGGTGTGTTCGAGTCTTTTGATTGTATTCTATCTTATGAATTTTATATCGTTTTCGACTAAGTAATATATTGGCTTATGTATTTCTCATGTTGTAGTGGTGAACAGTTAAGTTTTAATAGAAGTGTTTGAGTGACAAAAAGAAAAAAGTATCTGCCAGTCCTTATAAGATGTTTGGTTTGATTGTGTTTTTTTCACGATTTTTGTTGTAGTTTTGGCTTCTAAAGATTTTTTTATGAAATGGCTATGGGTTTGTCTTTGATTGTTTTATTTTTAGTTTTAAAAATTTAGCGTTTAGTTTTTTTGAGTTGTTTTTTTTATTCTCTTTCATTTAATTTTTTCATGCGGTTTAGTGTTTATGTTGTATGATTCTTTTTTTGTAACTTTTAATGTGTAAATTGTTATTGTTTTGGATCGATAAAATCTGATTTATAATATAAATTTCTTAGATTCTTAATAATATTATATGAGATTGTGTGACTTCTTAAAATTGAGTTTTGATGTGAAATACGGATATCAGAATATTTAATAATACAAAATAAAATAAATGTATTGGTGTTTTATCTTATATATTAATGTGGTGAAATGTTAAAACATTTGGGGTAAAAAAAAAGTGGTGAAATATTTATGAACAAATGGTTAAAATTAATCTACGGTTTTCTATACCAGAATTGGATTTCAAATATTTTTGTATCCCAGCATAATATTGAAATTTATAGAAAGAAAAGTTTGGGTATGTATTGGTGTTTCGGGATCTAATTGGGAAAAAAATTTGATATGATGAGAGTTTGACTAATAAAGTAAAGATAGATGAGGCTATAATAAGACAGAGTGGCTATCGAGTAATTGGTGATACGTATCTTACGCGTTTCGAAATTATCAAAACTCAAACGTCTTCTTAATTATTCTTTCTCTTAACCGCGTTGTCAGTTCAACTCTCCACGATGCCGCGTCAGCTCCATTATTATTAAAACTCCATTTATTATTTTATTACACATCCATTGGTCAGAATTGTTTAATATCGAATCTTTCTTCTTCCTGTTTGTCATTATGCTCTCTGTTAGAGAAAAGTTGAATGTCTCTTCTCGAATTTTTTGGCAATATATATATATATATATATACACATATAGTAAGATCTACATTGCATTAATGTTAACAATTTCATTCACAATATTCATTTCATAAAAGATTTCTTAAACTTTTAATAATATCATGTAGATAAATATAATTTTTGAGAGTTAAATTCAGATGAAAAAAATAGTATAAATAATATTCAACCACTTAATCAAAAATACTTACCCAATTATTATGTTTTAAAACTTAAACTAAATGTTTTAATTTTCGGGATTATATCAGTGTTATTGGTAATGGCTTTGATTGCTCGAAAGAGCAAAAATCTTTCCAAAACACTAAAATCGAACCAATCTTGCTTTAAATTTATTTTTGGTTCTCATTGTTCTAGAAACCTAAATTTTTATTTAATGAATATTTTTGGCGGTAAAAAACCAAAAACCTAAAACCAAAATTTATGAACTTTACAAATATAAACTCTTACAGCAAAAAATCTGCAACAGAAAATCTATAGCAAAAAAATCTACTGCCAAAAATTCTATAACCTAAATCCTACTGGAAGAAATTAAAACTATAGTCTTTACCAATCGGACCCTATAACAAAATAGAATATTATTTTTAATCTTAACTAAATAATTCAGTTAATAATAAAATATACTAACGGAATACAAATGATCATAAATTAATATTGATACAGACTTAATTTCAGCCATGCTCTACTATTACATAATTGTTAGAAGCTTTTAAACAAAAGTTTTGTGTATGAATTTATGTAAGAAAAATTAATTCAAAGTGAAAAATCAAAAGATAACATATTTTTTTCAATTTGGTGATTAAGATGATTCAACTAATGATTCTGATACAAGAGTTTGATATTTCCTACTATATCTAGTAAATTTAAAAGAGGTTTTAAGAAGTGAGATTTAGACTATAAATTAAATTATGTTGAGATTATGTTGATCAAATTGTTGATAAAATAATAAACAAAATACTAATTAATAACAAAATAAATATATTGTTTGAAAATAATCTTTTAAATGTAACCAATCAAAACTTTTGTGTAGGTTTACTCAAAATTAGAGCCATTAGTTTCAATTTTATAAAATGGTTTAATGAATTGCAATACAAGCGAAAAAAAAGAGTCTTACATAGACCTGACGATGTTTGCTCCATTAACCACTAAACAAATTATATTACAAGTCTCAGATTTTTGTCTGCTTTTGTGCTGTTCTTATCTCATAATTTTTAATTGAGTTCTAACAGCTATTACCCTTTTTAATAGGTTTAATGGAGCAGTGGGAATGAAAATACAATGCATGAAGGAGATAGACATAATGTTGATATTTCTGATGACGAAAAAGGAAACCGATTAAATGAAAGCTACTTGCAATTATTGTTCCAAAAAATGTTACTAACTATTGGAATTTCCAAAATCTCGTTGTCCAGCGATAAAGATAGGTTCATGCCTTTAATCAGGTTGTATGTTTGATTTTTCAACGTTGCGAAATTAAATTGTAATTCTTTTGGACATCCTAATATGGATATGGATCCATACTTTAGGTCTATTTGCATATCCGAAGAGAAAATCTATCTGTAGACTACACTTCTCCCAAAAAATAGTTCAAACCCTTTCCATAAAATTTGGAAATTTCTAAGTTATAAAAAAAAAAATGGAATTTATCCATTTGGCACCATATCACATGCGGCAAGAAAAAATCCACATGCAAATGTGGCAAATCAAGATCTATTGAACAGAAAATAGTAAAGGAGATACTTACTATCTGAATTATATTAATGTCTCTTATCTATGTTTGACGATGTTGAGTATGAGGAGAATATTTTTAAAGCAAATACAACTAAATTATGTTTTTGCATACTAGAAAAACTTTTGTGGTTGATGTTATCCAATCTTCAAAAAAAACTGAAAACGTAATGCTGAACTTTGAGTTGTGATAAACAGTTTCAATTAATCTAATGTGTTTATACATTAGTATAGCATTTACGGATTGAATTCACAGAAAAACTAAAATCCACATGTACTTCACAATTCTGCCTTTAAAACTTACTGGACCACAACTAATCGACCAATTAGTCAATTTTCTACATAATGTAAGTAGTATGACTCGATCTCTAGATATGCAAGTGCGTTTGCTTTTAGTGGACTTACCACCTGCCATTAGACTAAAGGCCACCTACTAACTTTAAAACTTTTTAATTAATGAATTTCAATGTGTTTACGAAAAAAACTTCATCTAAAGTAATATGGGTTTTTTTGGTTTTTAACTAATGTCTAGCCCTTAAACTATAAAAAGACAATCAAATACTAAGATGATGAAAAGGGAAGCTAACAACTTAAAACAGTGAGCCAAGGGCTAGGCAATTGGTCGAAGGGAGTGAAGACTAGTCAATGATGAAAAAGGAAACAATAAGCACAATCTGAACCGACTATGATAGTATTTAATCACATCACTAACTAATTAATCAAGCTAAACTCTCATTTACCAATCAAATAATCAATAAACATTATCTAACAAGTCCATTAAGTCTACTGATCACCCTAATAGTAACTCTCATTGGTTATAGAAGAAAATCTTCATAAAAGCTTCATTTGAACATTTCATGAAACACTTTTCGGGCAATAAAAATTCTACGATCTAGACTTGATTGATACAGTCAAATCTAACATTAAGAATAACATAAATGAAGGAAAATCAAATATCTAATAACTTAAGCATTATCAATCAATCATCAAACCTCTAAATATACCAAGTTCCTAACTCATCTTCAATCTACTCTCAAATAGGAACAAAGAAACAATAGATAATCAAAGAAAGGAAAACATAATGAAAAAAGATTGAAAGAGAATAAGAGGAATCACTAGATTAGATTAAGAAATCTCAAAAACAACAATGGTCCCTCAAAAGTTTAGTCTTTTTTCTTTCTAGATCTCTCTAAAGAGTTTATCAATTAGGTTTCAAAGTTTAGCAAACAAAACGGGTTGATCTAAAATAAACCGGACGGATCCAACAAAAATAACACAAAGATTGGTGACAATTATTACATGGATTAACAAGGATAAAAGAGTAAAATATTAGGGTTTTATGTTAGTTTTTTAATTTAGTCAACATCATAATTATTTTTTTAATTTATCAAATATGGCTATTCGGTCAATTCTCCAACTAAATAGGCTATGAACACTGCGAACAAACCAATAAGTCATATCTCTATTGGTCGACTTGGTGGGGATGACCACTGAGTTCTATCATCAAAACATTTTTTTTACATAACTCAAAATAAGATATTCTAAAAGAGATGAGAGAAAAAAATATCTAATATACATAGTTCAAACTTCCCTTCAATCACCAGACAATATTTTGTGGGGTTCTACGGTTCTCTGAAATTATTTTTTAATCAAAATATAATAATTGTGAACTTAACCATTTACCAAAAACACTTTCTCATATATCTATATATACAACATCTACAAATTAATACTTAAATAATTTAATATGTCGATCCTAAATTAATTTTTTGATTTAATCAGTGTATCTATTTAATAAATCGAATAGTAAAGTTATAATTCAAAATATTATTAAATTATAGAAATTTTATGTATACCAATAACATATACATCCATCGAAAAGATTTAGATTTTTTTTAAAAAATACTATCTAGAAGGCATGTAGGGAAAATTCAGAGAGACTTTACCAAGAAAATGGTTACTTGGAGTTCTAGGCTTTACCAAGTATTATATCTATTTGATAATGAAAAAAAGAACATTCTCTTTATCAACCAACGACTATTTCTTTTGTACCGAGTATCGAAAGTGTTACGCATGACGCAAAGCTTGATGTTGATTTCCTAGTTTCTTTGCACCTCAATTCCAAACTTAATTACACAAATACCACTTACACTTACTTACATAGCAAGTTACTAGGGTATATTCGTCAATTCACATAACTATACACTCAGCCTTGTCCGTCCCTAATATTAAATAAATACCCATGACAACGACACACACAAACTAACCCCAACCGACGACTTAAAAAATAATTAAAAAAAAATCAGTCAATATTCAATCAATGTCTGGAAGAAGTGAGAATATTGATCTAATGGAGGAAGAAGAAGATATAGCTGCGAATTGTCTTATGTTGATCTCGAGAGTTGGTGAATCAAGTAGTGATGAGAAACGAGTTTTCAGATGCAAAACTTGTCTGAAAGAATTCTCTTCGTTTCAAGCTTTAGGTGGTCATCGAGCAAGTCATAAGAAGCCTATTAACATCAATGATGATCCTTCATATTCACCTTATAACAAGCCTAAAGCTACAACACATCTTTGTCCGATATGTGGTCTTGAGTTTCCAATTGGACAAGCTCTTGGTGGTCATATGACTAAGCATAGGAACCAAAATGCGCACGGGAAGTTGATTACACGATCTCTGTTTCCGACACAACCAACGGAGAACACTAATTCGAAGAAATCGAGTAATGGGAAGTGACTGGTATGACCGCGATTCGACCTATTGAAGTTGGAATTAGGTTTTTTTTTTTTTTTTCATTTTTGATTTATCAATCTGAGAATGGGTATAGATCTGGCTTCATAATAAGACACACTATTTTATCTTGTAATTGAGATTAATGTTCGAATTTACTGTACTGTGATATAATCTAAACGTGTATCGAAGTCATCAATTTCATGGTTTTTTGCAGATGTCTCCATGACCCAAAATACGCGTTTAGTTCATCAAAACGTGTATTGATTGCTCCACTTTTCGCTTTGATGCAGCAAGAACTCAGTTTCTAATGTGGTAATTTAACAGTTTAGTCACTTGGAATAGCATTTTGTCATCACTATTTGTACACTCAAACATACACTTAATTATGAGGCAGCATATAATCATATGCTATGTTATGTAAATTAGCTTATGATTCTTCCCTTAATTTGAGCTGTTGTGATGTTGTTATATTTCATTCGTTGATACTTTTGTCTTTTTTATATATCCCAAAAGCAAGGTCTAAGGAGGTGTTATTGGATCTCTATGCTGAGTTTGTATGATTTTGAAATTATAGAAAGTAACATTTTATAAATGATTTTGCTTTTTTTTTTTGGAGATTTAAATCTTTGTTATTCCGTCTAAATACATTATCTAAATAATAACAATTTTTTACATCCGGTTTCACAAACTCTAGATTCAAAAACTTGAGTTTTAGGTCATTTTCCAATAAGTTTTAGTAACTACAACATTTGATTTTTTGAGCTTCAACTTATCTTTAAAATACCAGAGTACTTTTCTTTTGGGTCTCTATAATTTTTTTGTTTTTTTTGGTCGGATCTATAATTTTATTATTAGTTATACGGTATAATGTAACTTTTTGTTTATTAAATTGCATGTAATATTTTTTTATTGCATTTTTGTATTTAAGTAAGTAAAATTTTATCATCATAACTTAATATTGAAACTATAATGCGAAAAACAAATTATTTTAGAGATAAAATTGAGGATAAACCTTCCCCAGAATATGTTCTTTATTGGAGATGCCCTCAGAGTGTGGTTTGTTTTTTAGTTTATTTAGTTTTCTGAATAATATTTTCATGAATTAGTCAAATATTACAATATTTTATTGCTTTCAAGTAAAACCAATAATATTTTAGGAGGGTTTATTGCTTCTCTGATTTATACAGAGTCAAAAAAATTTGTAAAATTTTACTATTTTCCAGTCTTGGTTTTTCAAAATTCTATTAAATTTATATATGTGTTATTAATTTTGGTATTTTCAAATTTTGTTTACAATTACAAAAAATCATGTGTTATTTGTTTGAAGATTTTAAAAATTCATCAAACTAAACCATCTGTTTAGCTAAAATAAATTTATATGGCTATAAATATTTTAAAGTTTAGTGTTATTGGTTTATTGAGTTAAAAGTTTTTTTTATAATTACCTTTTCAAAATACTAAATGTTACCCAAACACTTTCAAAGTTACTCTTTTGTAAAACACAGTTTTTAACAAAAAATAAATGTATACCTGAAATATATATATATATATATATATGTAAGTGTGCTAAAGAAACTTTATACTAACTAGCTAGTACATATATATCAAATCTAATATATATTTGAAAATAAGAAAAATAACATTTTATGTAAAGTGGAATAGATGCAAAACAGAAAAAATCTGTTCCATAATATTTAAAAGGCAAAATAGTATCAAACAATCAAATGACAAATACAAGATTTCAGAAATGATTTCAACATACTTAAAAAATTATGACAAAAAAAAGGAGATAATATGTGAGAATATATATAAATATTTCATAAAAAAAATTGTAAAAGAACACACAACGTTCCATAATTCTTTAAGAGTTCATGAACTTTTATAATTGTTATTCTATATGAGTCTGAATTTCATTAAACACCTTTTCCAACAATATGCCTTATAATTGTTTAAACTCAGGTGCAACAAGTCAATAACGTTATTACACATAACACTTAATAGAGACTCTACGTATCTGAAAATCAGTATATACAGATCAAATATGATAAAAGATTGTGCGTAGATTTACACACCTTCATATTATGCTAGCAACAAGATGAATACTTTTCTTTAAGTTCCACATATTATATGCCTTTATTTATGGTAGTGACTACTTCGAAATATAATATAGGAACTTGATTATAAATATATATATATATATATATATATATGTGTATATAAATAAAACCAAGTATTTAATTTTTAATTATGAAGATAATTCGGATATGTACTTATCCCGCGTATCCTTAACGCGTACAAACGTGGGTTGATTGTTCCACTTATTGCATTGGTGGGTTTTATGTGGATATGTACTTCGAAAATAAATTTTAGTGGTGGATTTTATGTTATAGATCGAATTTTATTGAAATATTTGTTAATAAATAAAAAACTATATATTTATTATCATACCAATAAACTATATATTTATTATCATGTTTTAAAGATTTTTCGTGTTTAGGAGTTGTTTTAGAGGCTTCTCTCGTTTTAATTCCTCGTTCTTAAAACCATAAAACCGATTTTCTAATTTATAGTGTTAGAGGGTTGTGATAAATTATGGACTTCTAACTCAAAACCAATTGGCAATGAGTGGATTGACCCTTATCTTATAATACTTCCGATGTGGGACATTTATTCTCATACATCCCCTCGAGACAATGGTCTGTCTAGCCATTAGTCTCGACAATATCCATTAAAGGATTAATTTTGGGTCAGATTAATTGGGTTTCTTTCAATGGGCCGGATCAAATTCGGGTGGGGAGGCGTGTGTTCATGCTCTGATACAATAATAAATTATGGGTTTCTAATTCGAAACCAATTGGCAATGAGTTGATTGGTCTTTATCTTATATATATTACTTAAGTTTAATCTAAACTTTCGAAATGGGATGTTTATTCTCACAGGTTGTTTAGAGATCGAGCTTTTACAGACAATATACCACATTCTTGAACTCAATATTTTATTAATTGAGTAAGATTGAAAAAAAAAAATTGTACGTTGTAAACTAGATATCCGTCTAGCTTGCATTAATTGGAATTAAAAAATGAAAACTAGATCTATTGAATTAAAGTACTCAATGTGACTACCATCCAATTCAAAAATGGATAATCGAACCCGACCCATATATAATCTGACGAAAATAAACTCGGGTCGGGTTTGTAGGTCTCTGAATATTTCCAGTAGGCAATGTAACAACTACCAACCAGCTGCAAGACAATGACATCAAATTTGTCTTTAGGTTTCTAGGTTTTTTTTTCCTTTTTGTTAACTAAGTTTCTAGGTTATTAATAAATATATAGTCACCAAAGAATTGTTTTCTTTTTTCTAATTCGTGAAACTTTGATGTATAGGCCAATTTGACTGGGCCCAACTCTACGACCCAAATCGTCTAAGGCCTGATAAGAAATGGCCCACTAGCAGAAGGGTCCAAATACGCATGGCCCACATCCGGCCAAAATAACACCTGTGCTATGACGACGAGCATACGATTCCGACACGTGTCCTATGGAGTTGCATGCGAGCTGACACCTGTGATCTAAGACCACCTGCTCGTCACCATCCCCATTCCACTATAAAAGGAAAGCCCAGACCAACGGAGGGGAGGGAGGAAAAATCTTGGACAATTGAGAAGAAAAATCAACTCGACGAGCGTAACAAACAAATCGACGAACACAACTTAAAAAGATCTTATCGACGAACGTAAGTTATCAACATAATTTAGGATATTAAAACGATGAACGAGAGAACCAAAATTTTGAAACGACGAGCGTAGTTTAATTGATGACCCTAAACACCCTAAGTGGTGAGGCAATCGACGAGCGCAAGAATCAAAATATAAACGACGAACGCAACTTTACATAATCTGATCGACGAGCCTAAACACCCTGAGTGGTGAGGCATTCAACGAACGTACACTGAATTGACACCTTGACGAACAGAAACTCAACACCTATACCTGTGAATTAAACATCCTAATGGTGATATATACCGACGAGCGCACTAATAAGATATAATTTACCGATTGACGACCGCACGATCGTTGAGCATTATTCCAGAAAGAAACAACTAGAGCAATCGGTAATTGACGACCATCTGACCGTATAGACGAGGACCTCAACCCACTCAATCTCCATGTCTCCATATGAAATTCAGAATTTTGCCTTTCATAATATAATGATGTCCTTCTGGAGAAAAATTGGATAGTATACCCAGAAGTCAGAACTGGTTCGAACCAAAACTTATTTGATATTTTATATGGATAAGAGAATTATTTATTGTAAATATTTGGATTGGATCGGTTTTCTATTCGGAATCAAAAAAGAATACCCGAATATGTAAAGCTAATATTTTGAATAACCCTTGATGGCTATAAACGCGTTTATATATGACTAAAATGTTTTATCAAAAAATCAATATATATGACAAAAATGTCGCATTTTTTGAAATATGAATAGTTACATTTGTTTTATTAGATAGTTTTAAATAAGAACAAAGCTCTTAGTAATATTCAGAACATGTGGGCAAAACCTGAAATTCTTGTCGAAATTATAAATCAGAAGAGATTGAGTCTATAATAATGTCAAGTGGATATATTCTTTTTTAACTGTGGAGATATATAATATAAAATGTACAAATCCGTTTCTGCTATGTGTTTCGAAATCATCAAAACGTGGCTTCATTGCTCCACTTATTGCATGGTCCAATAAATTTAAAGAAGAGATTGAGTAAATTTCGATTATTTAAAGCCATGCTATAACCCAAGTCTGGTGGATTTACCAACCTCCATTGTCAGGAGTTTTATAAATTTTAAATTATATATTAGTTTGGAATCTTGCTTTTATTTTGTTTCGTTATTGTGCTCTCTGTTTCAAAAAAAATATTGGATACCTATTTTTGGATTCTAGCTTCATATATTAAAGTTTTAACCATTCCGAAAAATAAAAAAATTAGATTCATCATACGCTTATTTTACCTTAAACTTCATGCATTATACTATAGTGATTAATTAGTTAACTGCTTCTATTCGTTGAAAGTTTCAAATTTGTTCAATCTTTAAAACTGAATGATAGTAATCTAGTGATTTCCACTTAATTAAGAAGGAAATCGTTTTATTGGTCTAGACCAAAAATCGATTACCCAATTACTTATACGTGGCTTATACAAATTGATCAAGATCAAGCTAACTTGCCAATATTATAGACATGGCAAGATTATATATATGCCTCATAATACAACTTGAGTTTAACATATAAATCATTGGCTTATTTCTCTCATTCCTAATGATTTAATTAAAGAATGAGAGGAATAAGCTACCATTAACACATAAACCGATCTTAAAAACTGCTCAGGACAGATCTAAGCAATTACACTACAACCATTCGCTTACTCCTCTTCTGGTTTGAGGATATAAAAAAGTTATATATTCTTAGTGCAGAATATCTTGTCATTCGATTTAATATAGCTTAATGAATGGTTGTTTATAAATAATATATCTTACATATAATTCAAAAATACTCAATAAACAATAAAAAAAATCTAAAAAATATGATGTAAATCAGTACATGCCAACTGGTTCAATAGTAAAAGAGCGATCTTTAATTATAATTTAATTTTAAACTACTCAATATTAACTCAGCCACTATGAAAAATGAACCATTATTATGTTCTTAGACTTTTATAGTTTATTACTCACGGTATGGGCTATAACTAAGCCCATTAGCAGAGGCCAATACATTTAGGTTTTGGACTTGAGTAGTAGTTATTCTGAATGATTATTCAATTATCATTTGCCTTAACTTCTCACGAGAAATATTTTGCAGGTGATCACAGGTGATAAATTTATTAAAGTTATGTGCATTTACATATTCAAAAATCGAGTTTCACCGTCTATATTATGTAAGAATTTGGCTAATGGATCGACCAGTTATGCCTCAGTATTAAAAAAAAAAAAAGGGAAATATTCTTTAAAGAGCCAACATTTTAAAAGTGCCAAAAAATTAAAAAAATTTGGTTGAAATTTGAAATACCAAATAATTTTTGTTAACAAATGGATCGATAAAATTCGATCAATAGCTAAAATTAGTCTTCTAAACCCCAAAAAATATATGTGGAAATATGCAAGTCTTGAAATTAAATTCTGGTGAGAAATATCAAACTAATTTAAATGTTGTAAAATAGATTTATTTTAAATTGGTAGTTAATACTGCGAATAAACGATCACCAACGAAAAAACTATTTAAACCTAAAGCCCTAAAATTATAATCTCAATACAAACTTTAAATTTAACATATCCTAGTTGACTAATTCTTTCGATTTCTTTTCCGTTTCTTTCTTATTTATGATTTATTTTAGTTGCCAAAAAACAGGTGATTCAGTTGAGTTGCACATAATCTACTTAGATATTAGATGGTAAGTTCAAATTTCACATACTTCAGTTGGAGCATTTAGACTATAGATCAGATTTTATCATAGTTAATTGTTGACAAAAAAAATTATAAATTATGTTATATTGAAAAAATACAATATTAGCTAAAATTTTAACTTGAGAACATTTAATAAACCTATAAAGGATATTTATATTAACATTTCATAACACTTTACAACGTCGACTTTAGAAAAAGAAATGTGAGCGGTTAAAAATACAAAAGGAAAATATCATACTCTTTCTGTTTTCATTTTATAAGGGTTTTAAGAAAAGAAGTTGTGATTTTTAAAAGTCTGCCGTGTTTAATATAATTAGTGGAATTCTATTAATTTAAAATTTAAAACAATTTAATTGATAAAAATTTAAGTTTGTAAATCTGTTTGGTTTTTAACTAAAATTTTTTATAATTTGAAACAGAGATAATAGAAAAAAAGAGAAATAGTGCCCCTTGGGTTTGCAAGAGGTCAATATGACAACGATCTGTACGGTCTATTAAATGATAAAGCATGGATCAGTAGATATGATTATATAATAAGGCCAAGTGGTTATCTTTTTTTATTTATGACAATAATTTTGATATGTGTAGTTGTCACGCGTATCTTACGCGTTTCGAAGTCATGGAACGTGGCTTCATTGCTTCACTTATCGCATTGTTCGTATAATATATTTATATTAGAGCCATGTTAGAACCCAAATGTAGTGATTATAATTCAATATGAATCATCTCGTCATGGTAGAGAAATAATAAATTTTTAAATTAAGTATTAAAATTTACAATTTTTGACTCAAAATTAATTGTCAAAAGACTTATAAGTTTTATATACTAATTTAGACATATTTCGACTTCAAATGTCTATATTTTAGCATTTATATAAGTCACCTCAAATTGCGAGTGGAAAACGGTCAAATAAAAACAATTCAAACCTATCATTTTGAAAATATTATGGCTAAACGAGTCATTTATACAGACTCTATAGGAAAAAAATACATTTGTTATCAATCATACTCTCTTCATTTATAAAGAGTGTCATTCTAACAACAAAAAATAGTTACACAAACAAAAAGTATCATTCTAGTTTTCTAATACAACTTTTTACAAATAATTTCAGTTTTAATCTCTAATTAAAATTAAATATATAGAATCTAACTAATTATTATCTATAATAATTAAGAGTATAAAATATTTTTGATTTTGTTTCTTAATTTGTGTAAAAATATATAGAATGATACTTTTTAAGAAAAAGAGAAAATCATAATTGTGATAGATGCAAAACTGTCTTATGAATTTGTGTGGTATATACGTTATATTTTCGGTTGTTGAATCTTTTGTATAATTGCTCGTTCTTTATGGAAAGATGCATTAATTAAATTTGCAAATGCTGGTGGAATTGATCAATATAATTTACAAGATAAAAACATTTCAAATAATTGTTGTATAGAGTGGAATAAAAGCAGAAAAAAAACATATTGATTAATGAAGGAAATATTTTATTGTGTTGGAAAATATACTTTTATTATTCGGCCTTTCGTTTCAGAAGTAAGCATGGCAAAAAAAAAAGGTCCAATCGTTATAGGTATAAAATTCAGAATATCCCAATAATGTTGGGGAGAGTCAAACAAAAACACTCTAAGCAATTGAAGACTTTACGGCGGGTCGTTGATTTTAGATTTAAGTTTTTGCAACTTGTTATCTACTATATCGAATTTGACAAAAGAAAGCAAAAAGGGTTTAAATTTTAAACTTAATTTCATTTCAATTATAAGAAAAAAAGAAAAACCATACAATGGTATTTTAATTTTTAACATTCCCTAAAAGTGGTATTGGTGACACTCCATGAGATATCAGAAATACTTTTTTTTTTTAACTTTACTTTTTTTTTTCTTTAAATAATAATTAGATCGATAAACTCTAATATATAGTCAAAACCCATATTCTAAATATATTTTATTTTTTTTATATCGAGGATGAATTGAACTTCGGTGTCTGAAGATTTATAAAATGACTATTACCATTGGACCACATGTAATCGACATTTAGAATTGCCCATTTAGAATTGATTATCTATTTTCTGCATAGTTAATTACCCTTCAAATCTATATTTTTACAATTTGACTATTTTATCTCTAAAATTAGAAGTCAATCACGTGAAACTACAAATAATATATATACATATTGTTGAAAAGATATTACGTTATTTTAAAATTTTGAAATGTAGATTTGAATCATTTGTAAGAGGAAGAATTTTCAAAAGCGCCTTTAAAATTTTCAAACGCGGCTTGGATTACGCCAAGTTTCACGTTATTAATGCGGTTGTTCAGCAGAAAAGTAGTTGATGCTTATCGTTGCCGTTTCTGATAGGCGTTTGGTACATTATGATAACTTATGTGTCTTATAAAATCAAAGTCGTCCTTAGAATATCATTGGTGAGAATTCCATACAGTCTCTCAAAAATTAAAAATATTAATATTTTAACGTAACTTAATTTTGTAATTAAATTTTAATTTTAAATATGAAGTTTAACTAATTATATATGCACATATTGTATAAGAGTTTCTCATAAAGTTCTCAAAATCTTTCAAATGAGAGAGACCATCTCTCTCTTTTTTTTTTAATAGTGAAAAATTCGAAAGATTTCTACTAAAGATGATCTTACAACAATAATTTAATACCGTACAGATCACCGCTTTTTGTATTTTTTCCCGGATGACGTGGAATGTCAATGTACGGCGCCTGACTCTGATCCTCATCATTCAACACATCCAAAATTATTACATCTCGTTAATTAAGTACCTTTCTGCTTATACATTGGCATCTACTAGGCATGCATTTATACCGACCCAAACCTAACCTAGATTAAGTAACAAGTCAGATTTTACCTTTTTGATTTAAAGTCAGATTTTACCTTTTTGATTTAAAGTCAGATTTATGTTTCACAATTCGAATATTTGTTATTTGTTTCACTAGCTAATCACATACTCCATATGATAGTCTAAAAATTTATTTAGGGCCGATTGGTAAAAGTTATACTTTTGAATTTTTTGCTGTAAAATTTAAGTTGTAGGTTGATTCTAAATTTTTTTGCTATAAATTTTTTGTCATAAAAATTTATTTTGTAAAACTTATAAATTTTTGCTTTAAGGTTTTAGTTTTCTACTGCCAAAAACATTTTATAAATAAAAAATTAACTTTTTAAACAACGAAAACAAAAAATAAAGTTAGAACATGATTTGTTTAATTTCACTATTTTGAATTTTTTTTGCTTTATAGAGCAACAAAAACGGTTTTCAATCGGATCCTTAACCTCAAATTTCTTCTAGTTCAGCAAGACATTTTCCTAATTCTCTCTCAAAAAACTTATCTGAACAAAAATTTGATGATTTTGATAATATTCGTATAAACAATACTCTTTTAGTTTATCACACCTCGGCTTACCACACACCTTTCATCTTCAATGATCCCATGTTCCCTAGTTTAACTTTTCTTGATTTGAATATATTTAGGCTATACATTTGAAGACTTTGAAACAACAAGTTGATAGAATCTGAAAACGCATATCAGGAAACAGAAAACTGATGTATCACAAAGAAGTAAATGAGAGAATACTTGATTTGGAGAGAATATTGACTAAGCAAATTCTTGAGAAGTTATTGAGTCAAAGTTTGTTTTTTTATATTTGTGTATTAAGGAGAAATGATTATGATCAAGTGAAAGAGAGTATAAGCTAACTAATAGGTTTTTCAAAAGGTTTTTGAGAGACTCAGAGAGTAACTTCCAAATGTCTCCTTTTCTGTAAAAGGTTTGCAACAAATGTTTAGGTTCCATAAGAGCCAAGGAAATTAATGGGTGTGGCATTCTAATTGCTATGAAGGGAAATTCTTGTCAATTTATTTTGCTTGTCGAGATTGTAAAACATATTTTACATATTTTCATTGCATAATTTTTTTTCCTTTTCACATATTTCTTAAAATGAATATGTAACATATATAAAATTACATATTACGTTAAATAATGTTTTGTATTTTTGATTAATGTTAATATTTCATAAATAGTGTATTGTCTTTATGGGTAGATTGGTAAAAGTTGTAACTTTGAGTTTTCTGTTATAGGATTTAAGTGGTAGCAAAAAACATTTCCATAAAAAAAATTAGCTTTTTAAAAAAATTATAGCGAAAAATAAACCTAGAACAAGATTAGTTCAATTTTAGTGCTCTAGATTTTTTTAACTCTCTAGAGTTAGAGTAATGAAAATTATTTCCAACCGCACCCAATGTATCATTAGTTATTATATTTACAGAGACAATAATACATCATGGTTTGATTTTTCTTTACAAATATTTTTTTTTGTAATATGTGTGCATTTTTGTGGTGATAAATAATGGAAACTTGAGTTTTTGATATTATAATAAATGGGCAACTAAGGGGTGTTAATGCGGGTTAACCCGTCCCATCACAGATTTAATTATTTTGCGGGTTAAATGGATGAACATGCATAACCCACAGTCATAAATATAAAAATCTTAATCTGCCCCATTTAAGACAGCGGGTTATATAGATTCATCCGCGGTTCTTTTAGTTAAATTTATTATTTATATAAAAATTATTAACTAATAAATATATAATAAAAATAACATTGAAAAATTATAAATTCACCATATATATGTCGTAAAACATTATTAATAATGTAAAAACCAAATTTGATAAATGAAAAACAAATTCTTTGTCAATTTATTATAACCAAAGAAAATGTTTAAAAGACATCATTTCTTATTCCTTTATAAACCTGCAAAAACATTAAAAAAAAAAGATATAAAATTATGAAAGTACAACACCAATATATAATCAAGACACAAAGAAATAAACATAGATTATTAAAGTATAACACAAACCTAAAGATTTAAATCTGCAAAATGGTAAAGCATTTTCACAAGTCTCCACAATAGCATCATCAACGTCATCTATATAATAATAAATCAATTATTTCTTTAATTTATTTGATTATTTTTAAATTATAATTATATTTTTTTTTAAAATTATGTATTCGCAGTCTAACCTGCTGACCATATAGTCAAATCCGCATTAACTTATTGTTTATAATAAGCTAACCCGCAAAATTCACTTTTTATTTAAATATAAAATTTATAACTTTAATCCACTCCATGATAGGACGGTCTAAACATAACCAGCAAATTAGAAGCATTGACATCCGTATTGGCAACCGAAAGAAAAGAGTTCGTGATATGTTAAATAGAGTTTATACAGCTTGTTAGTCTTATTATTTAATCTCCAAATAACCAAATTAATTTGACCACATGGGACAATGCACAAAAGACAAATTAAGCGATATCAATTTTTTACAAATGAACCGTACAATCTCATTGGCTTTTAGCAAACTTGTCAAAGGTCAAAACGTTTGAACTTATCATCATTAAGAAAAAATCTGGTTAATAAACCGTACATTTATATAATAAAATTATAAAATGATCATACATTGTATGGTTGTACAATTGGTAGATACGCGAAATGGACGCAGCCGGCAATGAAAGACACGTAACATTTTTTTAGTAAACTGGGATGTTTCCATCTGAACCCCACAATTTTTCTAAGATCAGGAAAATGTTATATAAATGCCTCAAGTAGATATACTAGTAATTTCGCGTTTAAGAGAAATAAAATTTTGATCTGCATCAATAAGATGACTAATTTTCAAATAAAAATCACTATACTACCATCATTTAGTTAATGACATATATTATATACCGATGGTCGACTATTTTTTTCTTTTGAACTAGAAGATTCAGATTCTGGACCTTAATTTCTAATTCCAGGACTAATCTTTAGTAACCTTGGTCTACACATTTTTTCTACCGGAGATCCAACTAGAAGGTGCACCCAAAGTAATATATGGCCTTAGGCACTAGATTATCATACGGATGGTTGGTGAAGTATTTTGTCTACATGTGCAACAAACCCCATTTTATTGTGATTTATTATGAAACCATTTGATGTGACATATTATCATAATTAATAAAGTTATTAGCATTCTTCTTAATGAATGGTGCACGTAATTTGTGCATTATGCATTAATAACATGCTTTGTACGAATAGAATATTCTCTTCTCTCTCTAAGTTTTATTTTGGAGAGAGGAATATATATATATATATATTGTCAATATTAGACCACAATTGGTCAATGTTATATACAAGTACGCATGTCTTTAGTGGACTTACTATCTACTACTAGACTAAAAATCACTTGTATATATAAATATATATATCTATACTTGACGTAGATAATAGATGAGTCAAGATTAAAAAGTATATATAAAAAATAATGGTCAATGTTATATGCTCTAGCAATTGATTGCTTAGTAAGCTTGCAAAATTTTCTTATGAATGATATAAGAAGTCATATTCGTTTTGCTGTCTTTTTTTAATATATATCAAAAATCTCATATAACCAATATATATGAAAACAATATTTGTGAAATATTTTACTTGTTAGTCAATATAAAAAAACATATTTAGATGTTTACGTACTAATGTACCAAACTGTACCCTTCATTTCCAACTGAGATCTCTATTTCCTCTATAAATACTTGGAAACATCTCTTCTCGAACATATTACACCATAAACAATAACCAACAAAGGCCTTAAGAAGAAGAAGAGTACTTCTTCCTTGTTTAGAGTCTTTTTTACTCGTAATTTCTCCCATTTTCTTTGAACAAACGATCAATGGCTCACAATCATTCCAATGAAGTCGGTTCTATTGGATCTTCAGTGCATGGACTGACGGGAAGGGAACAAGTCTTTTCCTTCTCTATCGATAACGATGGGTCTCAAGCCGTTCCATCAGACGATCCAACGGCTAAGTTCGCTCTGCCTGTGGACAATGAGGATAAGGCAACAACGTTCAAACCATTATCATTCCCCAAACCACACATGAGAGCCTTCCATTTAGGATGGATCTCTTTCTTCACTTGCTTCATTTCTACTTTTGCAGCTGCACCTTTAGTCCCTGTCATTAGAGACAACCTAAACCTAACTAAAACCGATATCGGAAATGCCGGTGTTGCATCCGTTTCCAGTGCCATTTTCTCAAGACTCATCATGGGTGCTGTGTGTGACGTTTTAGGTGCACGTTACGGGACTGCCTTCTCTCTTTTGCTCTCGGCTCCAGCAGTTTTCTCAATGTCGTTTGTAACTGATGCCGGAAGCTATATAGCCGTACGTTTCATGATAGGTTTTGGCTTAGCGACGTTTGTGTCATGCCAGTACTGGACAAGTGTTATGTTTAGTGGAAAGATTATCGGATTAGTTAACGGATGTGCTGGAGGGTGGGGAGACATGGGAGGAGGCGTGACTCAGCTACTCTTGCCTATGGTATTCAACGTCATTAAGCTCGCCGGAGCTACTCCTTTTACGGCGTGGAGGATCGCCTTCTTCATCCCAGCTACTCTTCAGGTCGTTATGGGCATTCTTGTCCTCACTCTCGGCCAAGATCTCCCTGACGGTAACCTCAGTACTCTCCAAAAGAGTGGTCAAGTTTCCAAAGACAAATTTTCCAAGGTACTTATATAAGACACATGAACAAAATTTAGTTATTAGCTATATGCAGTTAAAACAGAGCAGATCGCGGATATGGAACAATTTTACGGATATCCGCTATGTGCCCAACCCTAATGGTAATTACATTTTTCCTAGTTGTTATGGTATTTTTTTTATAGGTTATTTGGTTCGCTGTGAAGAACTATAGAACATGGATCTTATTTGTTCTGTATGGATACTCAATGGGAATTGAATTAACAATCAACAACGTTATATCCGGATACTTCTACGACAGGTTGGCTTCTCTTTTACATAATAATATTGCACAACACTGGATATTTAAGTCACAAGTAATTAATAGCACTGTTTCCTTGTTTCCTACGTAAGGTTTGACCTAACTCTTCCCACAGCCGGCATTATAGCAGCTAGCTTTGGTATAGCAAACTTCTTTACCCGTCCTTTCGGTGGCTACGCATCAGATGTAGCTGCACGGCTCTTCGGTATGAGAGGCCGGTTATGGACCTTATGGATCTTTCAAACTGTTGGAGCTCTATTCTGCATCTGGCTTGGTCGTGCTAGCTCACTCCCTACAGCAGTCTTAGCTATGATACTCTTTGCTTTTGGTACACAAGCCTCTTGCGGCGCTATCTTCGGTGTTGCGCCTTTTGTTTCCCGACGTTCTCTTGGACTTATCTCGGGATTAACTGGCGCTGGTGGGAATTTTGGGTCTGGAATCACTCAAATTCTATTATTTTCCTCTTCAAGTTTTAGTACAGCTGAAGGACTTTCTCTGATGGGTGTTATGGCAGTCGTGTGTACAATACATGTTGCATTTATACATTTTCCGCAATGGGGAAGTATGTTCTTTGGACCATCACAAGATGGACATAAATCAAAGGAGGAGCATTATTATGGTTCAGAGTGGACAGAGGATGAGAAAAGCTTAGGTCTACACGAAAGAAGCATCAAATTCGCTGAAAACAGCCGGTCTGAGAGAGGCAAGAAGGCAATGTTGAGTGATAATCCAACACCAGAGACCGGAACACCAGCTCACGTCTAGGGAACTATAATTAAATGAAATCATTTTCCACATATAAATAACCCTAAGATTTAGCTTATTTAATAATCTTAATTTTATGAGAGAATGTACCGAGTAAGATCCTGACTTGAGAAGTTAGGCACAATGAGTTTGGTGCTCGTGATGTACAGTGTTGTTTTGATGAAATGCTTCTACATCAATTCTTTCTCTAGATAATCAACAAGCTGTGTCTTTTAGAAGTCTTCCAAAATCAAATTATTAATCAAGTACTGAGAAAAAGACGAGTATTGAGGACTCTACTTGAAGAAACCTTTCTTTCTTGGAGACGTCATAGATCTATAAACAAAGGCCAAAGAAGAAGCATAAAACCCGATATCCTAAACCAGAACTGAACCCGTGTGAATAATAAGAATTACACCTGAATCGAATCCGACAAAATACCCTAATCGGTCCTAAATCTATATAGTACTCACCAAACCAAATTCAAATCGGAACCGAATAGGTACTCGATATATTTTTTTTAAATTATGGCTTTTTGAAATTTTATAAAAACTTGATTAAAAAATATCCGAACCAAATTTATATCCGAATCAAACCAAATTTATATCCGAATCAAACCTTAACTGTAAAATAAAAATACTCAAATGAATCATAAATTAATAGAACCAAAAACTTGAAACTCGAAAACACCCAAACCAAATCCAAACGGGTACCTGAATGCTTATACTTAGTTATTGCACATGCAAAACTAAAGTCAATCACGAGCCTTAAGACATCGTTTGTCATAATTAAAGCTTATATGAATCATACAGTACCAGTTCTGTTTAGTAATATTTTAAAAAATACACTGTCTGTACCTTTTTTTACTAAAACTTCTAAAACACCATTATCTTTCAATTCATTTCCTGTACAAGTTTTTGTAGGAAGTCTACTTTCAAGATATTAGATTTTTTATAAAACAAACATTGAAATTGTTCGCATTCAATAATAAATATGAATTACATGTTACATACGTATAAGATTACTGTTATAGATAGTTGTTACAGTAGACTATTAATTAGTTCTTATATAAATACATTTATCATATCTATAGACTATTGTTACACTAAGTTCGCTTTAATACGTGTGATTGATATTACTCATTAAAATAATGACGTTACACATGTTCAATATGAGTTATGTACATATAATTTCTGAAATTTATACTCATAATGTATCTATAAATATGATAAAAGTATGAGAATATTGTCTGCTATGCCTTTTTTAGATTATGAGGAATCCCATTTGTACTTTTCTTTGATTTATGGGTCCTTGTCTTATATGCCCCCTTCTGGTTTTTAGGGATATGACCAAATAACAAATATACCTTTGTAGTATTTAATATGACAAATGAGAGGAAAGAGAACAAATAATAGATTTAATGTAGTATATTACTGTTATCGACACGAATCTCACTGATATACGATAACGCAATGGTAATCACGCGAAGACAAAATATAACGAGATGTTTTGAAAATTGGACACGTTTCTTTGGTAAAATGTTGTACGAAAATATTTTAGTAACAAGAAATAATATTACAAGATGCCGACTCCAATTAAGTCATAAGTAATCAAATTTATATATTTTTGTTTGTATAAATATCACGAGAATGTTTGTAAAATATGCATTTACGTACATAGCAACAACAAATGTTAATGAATATATCATCACTACGTAGTTGTGGGTGAATTTGCCAAATGAAAATAGATAAATTAGAAATTGGTAAAATGATAATAATAATTAGGAAATTGGTAATCTAATAATGATTTCCTACTTTCCTTAAAAGTCTCTAAAAGAAATTTTACTAGAAGAAAAATATGATATAATTAACAGTATAATGCAAATTATACACAATAACAAATATATATTGATAATGTTTTGTTTGTACAAATAACAAATTGGATATATATAAATAACCGGAAAAATAGAATGAATACGAAAGTTTTAGAGAAGAAAAATGAGAATGTTGTTGGATATATAGAAATAATAGAAAATTTACGATGATAAATATAAATATATTACAAAAATTGAAATATAAACATACAATATAACTAAAAATATAATAATAATATTGTTAGTCACCTTTCTAAATACAAAAAATGAGAAGTCTGACACAAACTTATGTTACTTATAGGGTTATAATGGACATTATAAGATTACAATAACCTAGTGTTTTGGTGGTTGGCATATTACTAATTTTAAACTTATCTTTTGTCATTTTTGCAAATTTCCCTTGTTTATATTTATACTATTGGGAATAATTTTTTTTTTAATGATAATTAGTTGATAAATGTTTACTTAATGGCGTATTTTTTTTCTCTTTCTTTCTCTTAGTTTTTGATTTTATATTATGACTATTTCAATTTTTGAGGGTTTCTATAACCGACAAAATACCAGATATATATCCAAATAAATCTCAGAGTCATCAAAATACGTTGTCAATAATTAACTATTAAATCAACAAGACTCGATCTATAGTCTAAATTTTTAAATTAGAACTGGGTGGAATTCGAATTCACCATCTAATGTCTAGCTAAATCAAAATTAGCCACTTGTTTCTTGGCAATACGAAGTCTTTTACCACTTAAAACATTTATGGAAGATTAAACAATTTTGTGGTTAAAAAATTCATCAAATAAATACCAACAGAAAAAAGCTCAATCAACTGAACAAATTAAACTTCACTAGAATAATAAATTTATGTACACAGACAGTGAATCCATTGAAAAGTCGTATGAAACAGATTTACAAATATTTTTGGGGGCTTTCTGATTTTCATCCTGTTACAATTGGATTTTATCTTTTATATATGTATTCTTTTCGAATTTTGTTATAGTTCAGTCCGGCTTTCTACGTTAATTGTTTCCACACAATTATTATATATTATAAAATGTTGTTTTTCAGTTTTAAAGATGTGGCTCTGATTAGGATTTTTGAAGATATAGTCATTGTCTTTTGCCAGTCCATAGCAACAACAACCATCAATCAATTTTATTGTTTTTTTTAATCACTGCAATCAGTCGCATGTTATTTTTTATCAACGACTGATCGTTATATTCTTATTGATTATTTTAGAGATTTTTTTACTTTTGTTTAAATTTTAAGTTAATAAATTAGAATTTACAATTGTAATATTAATTTTAAAAGACAACATTATCAAAAAATATATTCGAAATTTTTTAAAATATTGAATTATGTATTTAATTTTTATGTTAATTATCAAATCAATTTACTTTTAGTTTTTTTTAATCGATGACGTGTGGGATGTGACTCAACTTTAGTGATATCATCAACCAAAACTGTGATGACGCTCTTCAGTGAGTTAGGGTTTCCACCATTTGTCTCCACACAGATCCATTTTCTGATGGCTTCTTTGTGGGTTGGTTTTGATGGGCTTATTATTCATTACACAGAACCCAATTGTTAGATTAGGTTCTCTTAAGATAAGTTTATACCTAATTGTTTCCTCCTATATAGAAAGTGTTATTCTACCAATCTTCACTAGTTCAGAGAAGCTTTCTCAAAGTTTGATACGATCTTTGATATCGGTAAGCTACTTGGCGTGTTCAACTGCTTTTTATGGAGATAAAATTAAGAATGCTTCAAAACTCTCTTCAGAAATAAGAATGCAGTTTCAACCCTTATTCAAGAGCTTCAGTGTGTTTGAGTTTCTCCATCTAGATGTATTTTATCTATGTATCTTTAGTCTTTGATTTGTTTCTTCTCTTTTGAATTAGAGTAGAGAGAATTTGACAAACAATTTCATTGAAAAAGAATCAAGTTTTATTTCCCTCTGTTTCTTGTACTCGAAAACAGAGTAACATCTATTTATATAACAAATAACAATTTTAACTGAATCTACTAAACCAAAGACACAATTGATTTATCTTCCTATAACAATTAAACCAAACCGAGAATAGCTTCGGTTAATCTCCTGATATCCCCCCTCAAGATGGCAAGTATATGCACATCAAAGCCATCTTGTTTATGAGAGCGTGAAATTGGTTCAGAAATAGAGGCTTCGTCATGGCATCAGCTACTTGATGCTCTGTTCTAACGTGAAGGGTCTTGATTAAGCCCGTATCAATAGCTTCTCTTACCTTATGGCAGTCCAATTCAAGGTGTTTGGTTCTCTCGTGAAACACTTGGTTGTTTGCAATATGTATTGCCGCAGTTGAATCATAGAAGAAAGCCACCGATTTCATTTGAGGAACCTGTAACTCTGTCAACAAATGCACCAACCACGCAACTTCTTTAACCCCATATCCCATGGCCCTATATTCGGACTCTACTGAAGAGAGGGACACAGTCTGCTGTTTCTTTGACTTCCATGAGATGAGAGAAGATCCTAAGAACATGCAGTAACCTGAGGTTGATCGACGAGTATCAGGACAAGATGCCCAATCTGCATCCGTGAAAGCCGTAATTGTAAGATCCCTTTCTGCGGAATAAAAGAGTCCTAGCCCAATGCTTCCTTTGATATATCGCACCACTTTATGTGCTGCCTGCATATGTGAAGGTTTAGGTGCTGAAGTGAATTGACAAAGCTTGTTTACAACAAATGTTATATCTGGTCTTGTAACGGTGAGATACATCATCTTCCCAACTAATCGACGATATTGAAAAGGATCCTCCAGTGTCTCTTCTTCACTGTCCAGGCTCAGTTTGACACTTGGTTCCATTGGAATGCTTGACGGTTTCGAACCCAGCAGACCTGCATCATCAATCAGCTGAAGAACGTACCTTCTCTGGCACAGAGACATTCCCTTCGATGATCTAGCCACCTCTAATCCCAGAAAATATTTCAGATCCCCAAGATTTCTCAGTTTGAATACCTTTTCCAGTGCTTTAGTCACATTGATCACAGTTTCATCATCATTGGAAGCTACTATAATGTCGTCCACATATACTAATACTGCAACATACTTGCCTGATATGTTCCTGATAAAGAGGGTGTGATCACTATGCGATTTCGTGAACTCCATAGCTGTAAGAGTCTCACTGAATTTGAGGAACCACTGTCTAGAAGCTTGCTTAATACCGTAGATTGATTTGTGTAGTTTACACACAGGATTCGGTGGAAGAGATGTACCTTCTTTTGGAGTATAACCTGGGGGTAAATTCATGTAAATTTCTTCACTTAATTCTCCATTTAAGAAGGCATTGGATATGTCAAGTTGTGTCAAGCTCCATTTCTTTGCTGCTGCGACCGCTAATAGTGTTTTGACTGTGGTCATCTTCGCTACAGGAGAAAAGGTGTCTATAAAGTCTATTCCTTCCTGCTGCGTGTACCCCTTCGCGACTAATCTAGCCTTGTACCTCTCTAAGGTACCATCAGAGTTCAGTTTCGTTTTGTATACCCATTTGCATCCAATGGGCTTCTTGTTTTCGGGTAAGGAGACAACACTCCATGTATTTGTGCTCTCCAAAGCCACTAGTTCTTCATTCATCGCAGCTATCCATTCATCAAAGCGTTTTGCTTGATGAAAAGAACTCGGCTCTGCGTGAAGATTTACTGCACAGACATACGCTTCATACCCCTTTGACAATGCATCATGAGACAGGTATGCGGCAAGAGGGTAAGGTATGTCACTTTTGGTTTGGTCACAATAGTAATCTTTTAAGTGAGAAAGGCATCTTACTTATTCGTTTTCCTTTTCTCATTCTTTTCTCTGCAGGTTTAATGGAAACTGCAGTATCTAATGTGTCCCTGTTTTCATTTCCGTGAGATGTTTCTGCATTTTCTTCCTCACTATTATTTGATCCTGCAATTTCTTCATCAACGTGCGCCTCTTCTACAACCTTTTTATTATAATGGGTTGGTCCTGCAATTTCTCTGTTTTCTTCAAACAATCCAAACAGATCTCCACTCTCTGTCTCTGCATCATGAAATGGAAATATTTCTTCATGAAATACTATATTTCTCGAGATCAGAATCGCGTTTGTCTCCAAGTCTAACAGTTTATATCCTTTATAGCCTAGTGGGTATCCCAAAAAAACACAAGGCTTAGATCTGGGCTAAAACTTGTGTCTTCCCTTTGAAGATGTTGAGCTGAAACACAAACATCCGAATACTCTCAGCCCTGTGTAGTTCGGCAGCTTAGAGTGAAGCATCTGATAAGGAGATTTGTTATTTAGGAGAGGTGTTGGTATTCTATTGATGAGGAAGACTGAGGTCAGGACACACTCTCCCCAATACTCAAGAGGAACACTAGCCTGAAACATCAACGCTCTGGCCACGTTAAGGATGTGTTGATGTTTTCTTTCAACGACAGAATTTTGCTCAGGTGTTTCTGGGCAGGAATGGAACGCTGTAATCCCTTTCCTTCGATATAATTCTTCAAATCTCAACTCTGGAGCATTTTCTGCTCTCAGGGCCTTGATAGAAGTCCGATATTGGTTTTCCACCATCGTGATGAAGTCTGGGAAAATTCGAAGCACATCACTCTTAGCTTTAAGCAGATACACCCAAGTTATTCTTGTATGATCATCGACTATAGTTAGGAAATACTTGTATCCTTCGTTTGTACAGATTGAAAAGGGTCCCCACACAGCAATATGTAAAAGGTCAAAAGCTTTACTACACATATTGTTTTCTGAAACAAAAGGCAGTCTTTTCTGTTTGGCAAGCGGACAAATTTTGCAAGATACAGACTCTTTACCGACTTGTTTAAGACCCAATGATTTAGAGATAACATCCACTCTAGACTCTGATGGGTGTCCTAGTCTATTGTGCCACAGACCAATATCAAAAACTGCGTTTACAGACACTGCGGAAGAATCAAAACTTTGATAACAAATTGAGGCTTTCTCCAGCACGTACAGGTTGTTTACTTGCTCAGCTCGACCAATCGTCAATCCCCTGATAGGATCCTGTATCATACAAGTATCATCATCAAAAATTAAACGGCATTTCACATCCTTCGTTAGTTGGCTAATACTCAGAAGATTCAAATGAAAGTCTGGAATAAACAAAACATTGTTTAAAACCAAGTAATCATTTAATCTAATGCTTCCGACTCCAGCTATTTGAACTCTCAATCCTGTGAGCAATGACACACTTTTGTTCACTGATTCTACGATATTCTTAAATAGACTTCTATCTCTTGACACGTGGTGAGTGGCTCCGCTATCTATTATCCACGATTGTGAAGAAAGAACACTACCAGTTGCTCTTAAAGCCCCAACAAAATGTAAGCTAGAGTTCGAGAAAGCCATACCAGATGTGGCGGTGATAGTTCCAGTCGAAGTAGTTGCAGTCTCATTCTTAGTTTCAGAGGAGGTTTTCAGCTGATTGTTGAAATAGGCAATTACTCCTTCTATCTGATCTTTAGAGAGGGTCTTCATCATCCCTGTAACATCACTTTCTCCATTCTCATCATTAGTACATGTAACTTGAGCAACTGCAGCCTTTGAATCATTTTGTTTGTTCGCTTCTGCTGCCTGCTTGGCTTTACTCTTGAACCCTGGTGGGTATCCATGTATTTTGTAACACTTGTCCATCGTATGGCCAGTGTAGCCACAGTGTGAGCATATAGGTTTCTGGTTTCTTTGATTTGTGTAGCTAGCATTCACGGAAACTGATTGATCAATCTGCCCATTACCGACTTGTGTAGGATTGATGCTTCTCTAGCTAAAATCTTGATCTAGAAGATTGTAAACTTTAGCCAAATCAGGAATGGTCTTCTTCATTATAATCTGGCCTTTTATATTTGAATATGACTCATTTAATCCCGATAGGAATTTTATGATCTTTGAGTTCTCAGATTTAACAGAAACAGACTTGCAACATTGACAAAAACTGCATGTCTTCACACATTCAGCACCTTCTAAATCATCTCATAGAGTTTTCAGCTTTGTGTAGTAAGCTGACAAAGAAAAAGATCCTTGCTGTAAGTTCCAGATCTTCTGCGTGATTTGATAAGACCTTGGGAGACTCGTAATGTGAAATCTCATCTGCAAGTCCTTCCAAATTTCGAATGAATCATTAAAACGCAGAATACTGCTGTATATTTCTTTAGAAACTGAACTCAACAGCCATGATTTCACCATGTTGTTGCACCGTGACCAAATCTTGAAGTGTGGATGAGTATCGAATGGTCTTGGAAGAGAACCATCTATGAAGACTAACTTGTTTTTGGCTTCTAACATAGTGGTAATCGCTAAACTCCAAGTATTATAATTCGTTCCAGTCAATACCTCAGCGACAAGATTTGTACCTGGATTGTCACCTGATGCAAGGAAGTATGGTGAACTCTGGACTCCGTCGAGGACAAGTTGATCTTGCGCTGGGTTCTGGTAACTCGTCTCCGCTTCTTCTCGGTCAGACGATTGTTCAGATCGAGTCTTCTTCTTCGCCGATGAACTCGTTTTCACCACAAAGATCCGTTTCCCATGTCTCGGCGGATATCTCTTGATCACAACCATTGTAACAAAGAAAAGGAAAGCAATCGCAGCTTAATGAAGAAGGAGAGAATTGAATCGAAGAGATTCTTCAAAACAGAATGATTCTTAGCAACTAGCTATGAATCTTAACAACGAAAATGAGATACGAACCAAAATCTTGATCTCTGAGTTTCAATTTCAGAGCTCTGATACCGTATTAGAGTAGAGAGAATTTGACAAACAATTTCATTGAAAAAGAATCAAGTTTTATTTCCCTCTGTTTCTTGTACTCGAAAACAGAGTAACATCTGTTTATATAACAAATAACAATTTTAACTGAATCTACTAAACCAAAGGCACAATTGATTTATCTTCCTATAACAATTAAACCGAACCGGGAATAGCTTCGGTTAATCTCCTGATAGATTTGTTTCTTCTCTTTAGATCCTGATGTAACCTTAAACTCTTAAGTCAATGTTTGGCAAAAAAAAAAAAGTATATTTTTTTCTGTTTATTTATTAATAAAAAATACATATCAAAAAATATGGATAGATATTTTATACACATCTATTATCAAATTTGAGCCAATTTTCCATGAGTCTAAAATTTTATTTATTTGAAATTTATATTAATTTGATTTATTGTTTATTTACTTAGCATATTTGTATTATTTTTATTGTTATTAGTTTCTTTTTACTTATATTTTATGTAATTTATTTAATTTTAAAATAAATTTGGATAGCTACCAAATCCAGCAATTGAAATTATTTTTTGGTGGTCATTGAACTAGCAACCAATCAATGCGACTTATCACTGAAACTGATATCTCTAAAAAATCCAGCAACTGAAATTAGTTGTCGTTGGTAGCTGATTTAGTGAAAGACAATAGAATAGCCAATTGAACATTGAACAGAGCCACCTATGCCACAGTTAAAGATACTTATCGGGTCTCTAGGATTTTTTTTTTTTTGATATCTTGGTGAAAATGGGGTTGATGGTGAACAATGATTTCCAAATTTACCAAGATTGTGAAGGCGATGAAAGTAGTCAAAAAAAGAAAGAAGAAAAATTATAAACATATATATATAATTTTCGCTTCCTATCAAGGAACTTGATAAGTGATTTGGAAAATGATGATAATTGCATTCGTATGACGCTAATTAATGCCTTTTATGAAGGTTCTATCTGAATGGAAAAGACCTAACTAGGACCTTTGTGTATTGAACATCTCGAATGTTTTTCTTTTTGTTTGTCTCGATTTATTCTTCCTGATCATTGTGGTTGGATCACATATATTGTTGTTCTAGCTAATCATTTTGTTGATTGACATTCATATCACTTATCTACGTATACGTGTAATGTGCATTGGGATTCTGTTTTTTACTTTGGTTTGTGATTGTAATTTGGTCTTTTCAAATTTCAATAACAATATATATATATATATGTGTACATGTAAATATAAAATTATTTATTATTATAGTTTTGGTTCAAAATTTATTTTTTATACTTGTATATATGAACTAATATATTTGTGCTTAATTTTTTGCATTGTAAAAATGGTTTGTTATTTGTAGATGCAGTTCTAGAGTTGTCTGCAAACGAAGCTTATTGATAAAAATAATAAAACATATACCAACTGTAAAAATGATAAAATATATTCTTATTGTAAAAATGATAAAATATATTCTTATTGTAAAGGAGTCAACTGAGCTATTGTCTGCAAACGAACCTTCCTCTTCTCCTAATTTTTATTTCAATTTAATCTGACATATTCTTCGTTCTGAATTTTTAAATATTTTAATTTTCTATGTCTTAAAACTTTTTGTTGTACTTTCTATTAGTGCTTTAATTAATTACATTTATTCTTTAATAAAAATTTATATAATCAATATATTATAGGTTATCGATATAGTCAAGAATCATGTGGCCTAATTGACTTGTTTCTGATGTAGCTAGGTATCATGTGAAGAGTTCGAATTTCACTAGCTCTAATTTTAGTATTTACGTTATAGATCAGGATTTGTTGATATAAATTTGAATAAGGTTGAAAAAAAAAAAACACGTACATGTGGTGCCTTAATTATGACCATATGCCAACTTGCCATAAACAAGTCATCACACAAAATTTAAATTAATTCAGTCATCACTCACTAAATATTTTATATATTGTTATACTATTTTTTTTGGTAAACTATATTGTTATACTATTTATACAGAGTATATTTTAAGCAAAAATTAATTACATACCTTTGCACGAGTTAAGTAATTAATTGCAATGACAGAACTTTACCATAATTAAGAAAAACACGTTGCTTTCGAATATAAAGTGGTAAACAGCATGTATAATTAGCATTAATTAACTTATTATTCTGCTAATTGATTTACGTAAGAATTTTAACGTAAACAATCATCATTAATTAGTTACTTTCGTATATTCAATTATAAAATTTCACGTCAACAATTACGACGCCCGAATTCAAAGTTGTATATATAATATATAGGCGTCTCCATACACTCCCTACCAATTGTTTTTTTTTGGGGTAACTCTCCTACCAAGTCTTCTGAAATATAAAAGATACACAAATTTTAAACGCCATCAGTTTGCATTATACAAACTTTATTTATCATAAAAAGTGTTATGTTAGTTTAGATCCCTCCATGACACATGATAGACAAACAAACTTGACTTTAAACAATAACTAATTGTTTTGTTAAAACAATAATCCTTCAGTCCACACATGTTTACCGAAAAATAGGCAAAATGTATTGTAATATTTTTAAACAAACTTATGGCTAAAATCTACGTTAATAAACAAAAAAATTTATAGCCAAAATCTAATCTAAATTTATAGCCAAAATCTAATCTTACGCAAACAAATGAATAAATATGTCATTGAATGTCACTTATTGACAAAAAAAATCATAAAATTTAATAATTCATACAAAAATATACATTCTGATGAAACTATATCTTTTGACTCATTACTTTATGCAGTTTTACTTTTGTTGCTCAAAAAGTATAAATCAATCATGCAAATTTATAAATAATACGTAATTTAATTTATTATTATTATCCAAATTGAAACTATTGCAATAAATCTATTCTTAAAATGACTGTAAATACTTAGTGAATATGATCATAAAAACTCTTTGAAAATACATATGAGAATAGCTTATGTATTACTTACATTTTTATGAAGAGTAAAGTGTTACAAATAAATTAAGGAATTTGTTTGGAAAAACCAAGATTAAATGTATTTTTTATAGCTAGAATGATCTAGCTAATGATTATAATATCAAAATTTGATTTCTCTGAGTTTTAGATTATGAATCTGACCAAGAAAAAAAAAATGTAATTTCTGTGTAGAGAGGTAAGGAGAAAAGAGCGTGCCAATGAGTTGATATTAATTTATGAGAAATGACGTAAATGATAAGGATCAGAGTCAGAGAACCGTACATCTGAGTCATCTGACTTCCCACGTTAAGAGGAGGAAATAATAATAAGCTTGTGATCTGTACGGTATTAAATATTGGTAACAAAGGCTTTTAATATTATAAGTCAAATAAACTATCATAATGTAAAAGTACGCCTATCAGAAACCACGATAAGTATCAACCACTTTTGAACAACCCCACGTTGATAGCTACGCCAAACTTGCCGTAACTCAAGCGCCGTTTCTATTTATGTATTTCATTTTAATATTTGCGAATTTTGCCTCTTTACAATTTTCTTCTTTCTTTTTAAACCTCAACTTTTGATTAGTTATGTTTATATCCCTATATGTGTCAAACACAGTTAAAAATTGTTTTATATTTCCAGAAAATATAAGTTGATCTGAAAAATCAAAAGTAATAGGTATACATAATTTTATATGTATTTAGAAAAGATATAGGGTCACATACATTAGATGCTTAAAATTTTCAGTGTAAATTTAGAGTCGCCGTCACAAAAGTTTAATTTGATATATTATGAATCATAATTTTGAAAGTTTGATGGATGTTATGGTAAATTGTATATATTGCTTATCATCTTTAATTTCACATGATTAGCTTGATGGTGGAAGGTAAAAAATAATAATTTAAGAAGATTTTTTGCATAAAATTATATATATATATATATATATATATATTTTAAATTACTATGTAAATCTTAATATATATTAGACAAGAAAAAAATCAAAAATAATGAAACTATTTTATTTATATTTTAAAGTGCAATATATATTTTCCAGAATTTGATCACAATTAATCAATATAAATTTATAAGATTAGTTGTAAATTTGATTTGATTTTTTTCTACATGATAGTATTTAGGAGATATGACTGTTGAAAAACACTTTACTTACGATTAAAGTTTCTTTATAATCCTTCTATATATATATTATCATCAGTCATCAATAGATAAATAGAGAAGTAAAGCTTGGCAAAAAGTTTAGATCTGTAACCTTTGTTAATTAATTGCTTAAGTCTCTTATTTTTCGATTAAATATAGTTCCATTTCCGTAACAATAAAGAAATGTTTTATACAAAAATCTATAAGGAAATGGTCCTTTAATTACTTTATATAAATAATAAAGAAATATAGAAGTGGTACAGACGTACAGAGATTGAGGAAGATGTAAGAAAGTCAACTTATCGTTGCGTTCCTTAGTCAGCATATGCCAACTATCCCCAATTAATCAATTCTTTATTCTCTCCAGAAAATATATCACATTAAACTTACTTATGAATATCAGTAAGTATATAAAAAGAGAATATATTTGGATGACATTACAGAAATACTGAGTTAAATTGGCTTAATCAATCCCACACGCTCAACCCAAATATTATCATTTTTTTACAACCCAAAAACTATAAATTTTTCAGAATAATTTGTCAAATTACTCTCAGTCTAATGGTTAGGATGATTCAACTAATGATTTGATATCAAAATTCGATTCTTATCTGCTGCATTATAGTAACTTAAAAAATAGATTATATGGATCAGATTTTATCGATCAAAAAAATTCACAATAATTTTGGGAAAATAGTCCATAATTTTTTTACCATTAGTACGTCTATAAATAATTAATTATATTACTGGCGCAAAAAAAATCCGAAATCTGTCAAAAAACAATCAAACCTATTCATATATACACATATTTATCATAAGTCATAAAAATTTAAAAAAAAACCACGACTAACAACTTTTTTTTTTAATAATTGAATCGACAAGACTCGATTATAGTATAAAACCCACCCCTAAAATCGAATTCTGGTGCCAAGTCATTAGCTGGATCATCTTAATCACCAGACTAAGAACAACTCGACACTAACAACTTTTTCTGCACCTGTTTTAAATTTGTGGTTAGATCATGACTATATAGTTTTTTATATGTATATATATATATATATATCTGTTTTTTTCTTGTCAAACTATAGCTATATATGTCATTCAAAAAAAATAGTTAATACAATATTTACATTTTATAATATCCATCGTGTATCAGTAAATTGGTTTTTATTCAAAAATGGTGAATATAAGGCCTTATCCTGTTCATAAATTAAGAATTAGAAGCTTTGATCATATAAACTGTCTTTTTCATATTGCGACCATTACTCTGTCTCCTTCATATGTGTTAAATTATCGCTTCGTACATAAAACAGAACAAGACATAATCAAGTCAATTGAAATTTTGAGAGAGCAAAAAACACAGTCTCACTATATGGAGAGAGCTTTGTTCTGAGTTAAATGTTTGCTAAATTCGTTCAAACTATGTAAATGTAAAAGGACAACCAAATCATGTTTTCAACGCTAAACTCTATCGAATATTTGTCTAAAACGTAACAACATATCCTGATAAATTTCCGACGAACTTTTACGAGTTCTAGATCATTGGAACTTTTTCCGAATCCATAATTCTTTTTTTTTTTGTTAGTTATTGATCAACAATTTCGATCCATAACTTAAAGATCATAAATTAAAAGATTTTTGATGTCATAACTATTAGTTAGATCATCTAAAATCATTGGATTGAGAAGAGCTAACGTTATTAGGTAAATTTTATATTACGGTTGGAATTTCTAAATTCAATTAGTTATTATATGTTAGATAAAAGCAAACAAAAACATATTTCCTATTTACTCCCAAATCCAAATTAATTTGGTGAGTCGACCACATGGGATAATACACAAAAGACAAACCAAAATTTTTATGTTTTTATTTTTATAAATTCTAAAATGAACCGTACGGTCTAATTGGCTTTTAGTTAACGTCAAATGTCAAAACATTTGAATCTCTAATCAGCCTGCTTAATTAAGAAATTATAAGTAAACAAATATATGTGTATAATAATATTTATAAATTAGCTGTATACCTGCGTGCATCATATGGGTTGTACATTAGCTACAAATACGCTAAATGGACGCAGCCGACGGTGAGAATGACTCATCATATTTAACTCCTACGTTATGTTATATTTTAAAACTATATATTATATAATGTTCTGACTCGATTGAAATATCGTACAAGTTATTAATGTAACGTACTGACATATTTAGCAAAACTTATATAAATATTATTTTATAATGAATGAAGCACGGTTTGTATTATGCATATGCTACCTTCTAATATAGAATATTCTCTTTAACGTGTGAACTGTACATACAAATTTCACTAATAAATAACTCTAAATGTATAAGTTCTGATCAATTATTATAAAATTTATTATCAATTCGTATTATTTATTTTAAAATCTTATTATTGTACCTACCAAAGTCTACCCACCATGTCTATCTTCTCTATAAATACTATCCAACTTCTCTTCTCCAACTTACACCAAACACAACAAAAGCCATAAAGAAGAAGAAAATCTCAGTATATTTTCTAAATTTTCTTACATTTTCTGTCATCAATGGCTAACAATCATTCTAATGATGATGGCTCTATTGGGTCCTCTTTGCATGGAGTCACGGGAAGGGAACAAGTTTTTTGTTCTTCCGACCATGAAGATGGTCCTTCGTCTCAAGCCGTGAGATCAGATGATCCAATGGCTAAGTTTGACTTACCTGTGGACTCTGAGCATAGAGCAAAAGTGTTTAAACCATTATCATTCGCTAAACCACACATGAGAGCTTTCCACTTAGGATGGATCTCTTTCTTCACTTGCTTCATTTCGACTTTTGCTGCTGCACCTTTAGTCCCTGTCATTCGTGACAACCTTGACTTAACTAAAACCGACATAGGAAATGCCGGTGTTGCATCGGTTTCCGGTGCTATATTCTCAAGACTTGCTATGGGTGCTGTATGTGACCTTCTAGGTGCACGTTATGGGACTGCTTTCTCTCTTTTGCTCTCTGCTCCAGCTGTTTTTTCCATGTCGTTTGTAGCTGATGCTGGAAGCTACTTAGCCGTGCGGTTCATGATTGGTTTTTGCTTAGCGACCTTTGTGTCATGCCAGTACTGGACTAGTGTTATGTTCACTGGGAAAATTATAGGATTCGTCAATGGATGTGCTGGAGGGTGGGGAGACATGGGAGGAGGTGTGACTCAGCTACTCTTGCCAATGGTCTTCAACGTCATTAAACTCGCCGGAGCCACTCCTTTCACGGCTTGGAGGTTCGCCTTCTTCATCCCCGGCCTCCTTCAAATTATTATGGGCATTCTTGTCCTTACTCTCGGCCAAGATCTCCCTGATGGTAACCTCAGTACTCTTCAAAAGAGTGGTCAAGTTTCCAAAGACAAGTTCTCCAAGGTATATATAATCAGAATACTATGGAAAACAATTAATGGATAAAAAGCTAGCTAGATGTGTGGCTCTAATTTCATTCTTCCTTGTTTATGAAATTATTTTATAGGTTTTCTGGTTCGCGGCGAAGAACTATAGAACATGGATCTTATTCGTTCTATATGGATCCTCGATGGGAATTGAATTAACAATCAACAATGTTATATCCGGATACTTCTACGACAGGTTTGATTTCCTAATGAGTAAAGGCTTTTGTATAACATGGATCTTAGCTATGCCATGAGTAATAAATAACATTGCTTTCTTGTTTCCTACGTACCAGGTTTAACCTTACGCTTCATACAGCCGGTATTATAGCAGCCAGCTTTGGTATGGCAAACTTCTTTGCCCGTCCCTTCGGTGGCTACGCATCAGATGTAGCTGCACGACTCTTTGGCATGAGAGGCCGGTTATGGGTCTTGTGGATCTTACAAACCGTTGGAGCTCTCTTGTGCATCTGGCTCGGTCGGGCTAATTCACTCCCTATAGCTATCTTAGCCATGATACTCTTTTCCATCGGAACACAAGCTGCTTGTGGAGCTCTTTTCGGTGTTGCCCCTTTTGTTTCTCGCCGTTCTCTTGGGCTTATTAGCGGATTAACTGGTGCTGGAGGAAATTTTGGGTCAGGAATCACTCAAATTCTTTTCTTCTCCTCATCAAGGTTTACTATAGCAGAAGGACTCTCGCTAATGGGCGTTATGGGGGTCGTGTGTACCCTACCTGTTGCATTTATACATTTTCCGCAATGGGGAAGCATGTTCTTTGGGCCATCTAAAGACATTGAGAGATCAAAGGAGGAGCATTACTATGGCTCAGAGTGGACAGAGGAAGAGAAGAGCTTAGGTCTACACGAGGGAAGCATTAAATTTGCTGAAAACAGCCGGTCAGAGAGAGGCAAGAAGGCAACATTGACAGATATTCTAACACCAGAGACTGGAACACCGGCTCATGTATGATGAAGTATAAGTACATTCAATCCCTTTCCACATATAAATAACCCTCAAGAGTTAGCCTTATATATTTTCTTGTTTTATGCTCCCCTTATGAGAAATGTACTGAGTTAGATCCTGACGTGATAAGTGAGGTTCAGTGAGCCCGGTGCTTGTGATGTACGATGTCGTTTTGATGATATGTTTCTGCATCAATTTTATCTATTTTATCAACAAGCTGCTTCTTAAAAGTCTAAATTATTAGATTCATGAAACGATAAAGTACTAAAAATAGACAGAGTATTTTGAGGTGATCTGCATCTAGTCATACCTTAAAGGTTCAACATGAAGAAGCCTTTTTCCTGAGAAAGACGTCATAGAGATATAAACAAAGACCAAAGAAGAAGCAGTTGACTTTAGTAAGCTTTACGTCGCAAAGACAGATCGCATTAAAAGAATCTGGAAAGAGTAAGAAGAAACTAAACTAGTATGACGACTGAAGATTACATATGTAAAACCAAAGTTTGATGAGAATTTTCAAACATTGCAGAATGTCATGAATCAAAACAACACAGGAAAGCTATATACTAAACCTTTTACTTGTGATTTCGAAGAAAAGAGTTTAACGTACTTCTGTACTCTGCCTAAGGCGCTAAATGCTTGTCTTTCCACTCCCTCCACATGTCAGACAAGATCGCGTGGAAGAACATTTAGTGCAGTAGCTCCATTTCTTGGGAAGCCTAAGAAGGCATTCTGTTGAGAATCAAATCAAGATAAAAGTGGGAATTGATGAGTTTGAAGGGAAAAAATCATGAGGGAGTTTATAATCACCCGGCTGTATATCGTGTGGCCATATTTTTTGCTGTGAGTCTTGCTTTCGCAGCACTTGCATCTGATAGTCTCTTTAGGACAAAGCCTTCACCTTTGCATTCAGGACAGATTCCTGAACCGAGGCAAGCTTCACATTCTTTCAAAGAAGCCTGCAATTTAGTTCATAGAGAAAACAAACAATGCTGATCCTCAAGGTAGAGATCAGTTTAACCAAGAAAAACCGGTGCAGATTGTGTTGGTAGATTATATTTTGAAAATCAGACTAACCTCAGCTTCTTCAGAAGCTTTGGTGGTTCTTCGAACAAGTAGAGTGGCTGCAGTACCAACAACGGTTGCTGCAACCGCTATAGAAACAGCTGTTTCAGCTAAAGCAGGAGTAACCGTTGAGGACCTTGTAGCTTTCTGATTTGATGATTTCAAATCAAACAAAGAAATCGCCTTTAAGAACTTTGCATTCTTAACATCTACCACAAAAATCAAAGATAGAAAGTCAGTAAATTATCAGATTTCTGGCTCTATGAATATGAATATGTTTAATTTAAATGCTGCAAACAAAATCTAAAAAGAGTGAAATGCTCAGGTCAAGACACTGTATATCCTAAAATTGAATATGAATCAGACAGTTTGTGTCGACTGATGAATTCTCAGATTTCCACCATGTAAATAAACCCACTGAAGGAAAACTAGTAAAGCTTAAATTGACTTCAAGCTCCATTCTTACTTCAGAACTAAGAGGATTAAAAGAAATTTTGACCCTACTAAAAATTCATCTAAATTTGATAATCATAAATGTATTTACTCAATTAATGATCAAACGAATCAGGAAATTTGTGCTATTATCCGTTAAAATTCCTCAGGTTTAAACCAAACATGGGTCAATCCAAATTTCACAGAATTGCGTCAATTTCTCTGAAGAACAAAACGAAATTGAAAATCAAGGTTTTGTTCAGCTTACTTGTAATCGAAGAGGGGAATGAAAAAAATTGCAGCTTGAGACTGAGCTCCATCACAACAGAGGAATTATCATTTCTCTAAGCTCGTGGCTTCGTGACCTGTGTTATCTTCACAAAGATCTCTCACTCAACGGCCTAAAAAATCTAGTTCAATACCGAATTTGAACCGACACGAACCGAATTAAATAGAATCAAACCAATGAACCGGATTAAATAGAATCAAACCAATGAACCGGATTAAATAGAATCAAACCAATGAACCGCTCAAATTTGACCTTTTCACGTGGAATGTGGCGTGACCTAGAAGTCCGTGCCAATCCGTGTTTTGTGGGCCCAAATACCGTCAACGATTGGTGGCGGCCCAACGAAAAATAACCAAACCACAAAAGAACAACAATTGCGCTTAAACACAAATCTCCGGCGAAATCATCATTATCGACGGCGATGAAGACGCCGGAGACGCCGTTTGTGACCGGTGAAAGAGTGGTAGTGGCAGTCGTCGTTTCTCGTATTCTCTTATCTCTCCCTCTTTCTCTTATCTTCCATGGCTTCTCCCTTTTCCTCCTCTCTCTCTCCGCCTTCCTCGTCGAGATTCGCGCCGAGTCTTCTCCCTTTCTTCTCTCTCGTTTCAATGCCAGGTGAATTCCCCAATCTAATCTCAAATTTTATCTCCCAGAATCAAATCGCTGGGAGATTATTTCAGCTTAGGGTCTACTTTCCATAAATTGAAAAAAAAATCATCTTGAGGTTTGAGATTGAAGATGTCGTTGTTTTGCAATATTGTAGGAAAGGTGCAACTTCAGGGATATTGCTTGGAGTTGTAACGCTTCCTGCTGTTATGATGTCTAAATTGGTACAGCTTACAAGAGCAATCTCACTCCATGAAGCTGAACAAGATGGTATTTTTTCACAGCTTATTTTTTGTATCTTTGGATTGGGTTTATGTTAATTTTCAAATTAACACACTCGGCATTGATTTAATGTTCCTCACTAACATGGGTTTGGTTTTGTGTTGTGTAGAGCTTGCGCATGTGACAATGCAGTACTGGGCAGCATCTGCAAGCTGCTGCGCTATACTTATATATCTCTCGGTGATTATGTCACAAGCGAAAAAAAAAGAATCTTTTTCTTCTTCGTCCGTTTGGCTTACAAGGGTTAGCTTAACTGGCACAGTTTTGTATGGAGCAGCTTGCTTTGTTTCACTTTCGATGATATCACACACTGGTAAGGTCTAGTTTGTGTTTCATAGTTGTTTTTTGATAGTTTTCACTTGGTTTTCATTGGTGACCTTTGTTTGTTCTTTATCTCGACAGGCTTAAATACGTCTTTGAAAATGTTGTGGATGTTATTTCACGGTCTTGCAGCTGTGAAGTTAATTCGACATTTGCTTTGCACCTTCCCTTCATGTGCTTCAATTGGTAATTGGAATGACTTCTATTCACGTCTTGGTCAAGTAGTAGTTTTAATCGTATTCTTTCTGCATAGTTACCTTGCTTTGGCATTCCAAGCTAGCACCACTTTAGCAATCATGAATTACTTTTGTCTCTATGAAACTCTAAATTTGATTATTTTTAGAAAGTGTCTCCGTTGGCTCAATGTATTTCTAGTTAACCTTCAACAATTGCCACTTATATAGGGGAAGCGCTCCTTGTGACCAGCGGTCTTGTTCTCTATTTTGGTGACTTTCTGGCATGTACTATTGCAAAGGTTATAATTCTTTTCCTGTCCTTCATTGATCAATTCATGCACTCTATGCTGCAATTGCATGTTCACAAGTCGCAAGAATGATTTGTGTTTTTTTCCCACTGTTATTTCTGTTACAGATTTTCGAGAAATTGATACCTGTGGATTTTGTCTCAATAAGCTATGGAATAAGGAGAACTGAAACCGGCATAATTGTTCAGGTATGACAATAATAAATAGAAACTAAATGCATTGTAACTTTAAATGTATTGCTGAATAACAACTTAATTGTTGCCTTCTCAGGGTCTACTGTTGGGCCTTCTACTTTTCCCGATGGTGTTCAGATTCATTCTGCATATATATGAAATCTCTTTGAGAAAGAGAGATGCTCGACATAGAAACTGCAGTGATACTGCAAAATCTGTCTTGTTCTTTGTTTCTCTTCTGGTTTTTATGGTCGTGGCTGTTCCTTCTTGGATGCAGTTTGTTCACAATTTCCACCAGCATCCCTTTCTGTGGTATTTAATTTCTACCATTAGTTACTTACCTTGTCTCCTTTCAGCCGTCTGTAATTTTCCTATCTACATGAACCTCCACATACTAAGATTTTATTTTATTTTCGTACTCCTTTGCTGCAGGGTGCTCACATTTGTCTTTTCTGAGCCTCAGAAGAGACTTTCGTTATGTATCTACTGGGTTCTGTTGATCGTTGTGTCTGTCTCACAATTTTATAATATCTCAAGGAGTAGCAAGGTTGAGAGAATCTTGCTTCGGAAGTACTACCATCTGATGGCTGTTTTAATGTTCTTGCCAGCTCTTGTATTACAGGTGACTGGTGATCAATAATTTCTGATTTTTATTGTCAGTAATCCTTATGTGTTTGTTTGCTCCTCGATTAGGTTCTGATTATATTCATGTCCTTTTCTGTCAGCCTACATTTCTCGATCTAGCGTTTGGTGCAGCATTAGCAGTATTTGTTGCATTGGAGATAATTCGAGTAAGCCTCCTTCTTTCCCAAATAACTCACCTTCTCAGTTTCACTCACTTTTAATTGTCTTGATGCAAATCAATACTCATTTTGCAAACCAGATTTGGAGAATTCAGCCACTCGGAGAGCCTTTACATCAGTTCATGAATGCGTTCACAGACCATCGTGACTCAGAGCATCTGATTGTCAGGTTTGCCAAAACTGTTTGACCATAGATGGGAAAAATAACATAGGATTATCACATTTTTATTTGTTTTGAATACCCATTGATTATATATCTCTTATCTGTAGCCACTTCTCACTCTTGCTTGGGTGTGCACTTCCAATTTGGATGTCTTCTGGGTTCAATGACCGAGCTTTGTCCCCATTTGCCGGAATTCTGAGCCTCGGAATTGGAGATACAATGGTAATCTTTCTTTTTTTCACTCAACTCTTACTTACATTCTCTGAACATTTATAACTGTTATAGGCATCGATGGTTGGTCACAAATATGGAGTGTTGAGATGGAGCAAGACAGGAAGTGAGTTTTTTTTTTCTCTTCCTTCTCATAAACTCAACAATTGCTATCAACCAGAAACTAACATCGTCAGGTGCTTAACATCGGTGAACAGAGAAAACGGTTGAAGGAACAGCAGCAGGAATAACATCGGTGATGGCAGTATGCTTTGTACTGGTCCCAATATTAGCATCAATGGGTTACATTCTAAGCCAAGGATGGTGGTCGCTTCTTGTGGCCGTGACAGCCACTGGGATGTTAGAAGCTTACACGGCGCAGTTAGACAATGCTTTTATACCTCTTGTCTTCTACTCACTTCTCTGCTTGTAGTTATAGTCAAGCCTTTAGTTTTTAATGTGTATAACAAAGTATCTAACCACTAACCACACATCCTCTTGATCTTACCATACTTCTTAAGAGGCAAATAAATAGTTTTACTGAGCCGTTTGGCCGAATGAGAGGTATAAATGTCTGTATAGTAGCCATTCACAATCCACATAGACCTCTGTAACAATGGCCTTTCAAGTTTCAATCTATAGTTCGACGAGATTTCATGATTGAAGCTCAAATACAGAAAGTTTCAACTTTCACATCAGCTAGTGATCCTATTGTAAATTAATTTGTGGACGCTGAAGAAAAGAGTAAACTGGTTTCAAACTTTCAATTCATCAGCAAGGTTCCAAATACCAATTGCAAGTTTTCTTTTTTTCCTTTTTCGTTTTTGGATTAGGATAATCATATGGGCTATATTCTCGTTTTTGTTAAAGTTTAGACAAGTGAAAAGCCCAATTCGTTTAGGAGCAGCTCCAGGGTAAAGGAGGAAATGTGAATTTCCGCTTTATGTGAATTTCCGCTTTTTATGATATTCGTCTTTCTTCCCCAATTTTTTTCTTTGCTTCTGAGTTCTGACTGATCTGTTTTAACTGTCTGAGACAACGCGATTTTTTCCCGGATCATACTTTTCGTACCTTCTAAGGTTAGAATTGACATACTGTATCAGTTTCGTTTTCGTATTTATTTAAAGTTTGTTTGCACGCAAGGTGTTCGTTCATTTGCCTGAACGAAGTTACTGTTTATTTTTTTAATTTTTTTGATGAATTGATATAGCTCTTTAACTATGCTTCTAATTCATCGTTACGAGGTTCTTTGTCTTTGGATATCTTCTCGAACACTTTATTCCGAAGTGTTTTGAGAAAAGCATCAATCTTTCGACAATCTTTAGTGTTTAGATTAAAACAAGCACAAATTAGGAGCCTACAATACACTTTTTTTTTTCTTTATGATTTTCCACCTTAATACCTTATATTGATTCAATGTGATCGTATTTCCTGCGTAATATGTGACTTTGATGGCAAAACATCCTGAAATTGATTCGAGTAACTCCATTTTTAGCTCAATCCAGTTCTCTTATTTCTTTTCACTGCTGAAAATGTTGGGTTTTTTTGGTCAAATAAAATAGGTTTTTGTCGAAGCAATGACAGTTCTAAAAAGGTATGTTCTTAGGCTGTTCATGTCGATCAAGTACATAACAGCAAATGTTGTGGACAGAAACAACGGTAGAGTGGTGACAACAGCTTCAACTGTAGAGCACGCAATTAAGAACTCACTAGAGTGTGGTCGTACATGTAATGCCAAAGCCGCGGCTATTGTAGGAGAGGTTTTAGCAATGAGGCTGAAAGTGGAAGGGCTTCAAGATGGGCAAGGAAGAGGTATTCATGCTGATGTTAAGAAAGAAATCGAAAAGAAAGGATTCAAAAGTCGAACCAAGGTATGGGCTGTTATTAACTCCTTAAGAAACAATGGTGTTACACTCATTCTAGATGATGAAGAAGATGATAATGATGATTATCGTGATCGTTCTTATGCGGGTCATCGGTGAATTTACAAGCTTGATTGTGTCATCTTCTATAGCTGTTGTGGTATCTTAGATTCAGGTCTGTAAAACTTGGAATAGTCAAATCTTTGCGAACATATAAAGGCTTAACAAGAGTGTTTTGTATTACTCTTTACAAATCATGTATATATTCTAACTGATGAAGTAATTTCAGTGTCCTAAATTTATGGTGTTTTTTAAGCTAAAAGGTCAGAAGAGCCAAATATTGATCCATGTACGAAGTGAGACATCATTAAAAAATCGAAATAGATTAACGATGAAGCTTCCTGTGTAATTTATAGAAATAATTCACAAGTATAAAGTTATTTAGATTTCTTAAAGTAAAATATTGATCTCCTAATTACATAATAATTCAATCGGTTTGGTAATTAGAATCAGTGACGAGCGGTCCGACCAGTTGGTGTACCGAACTTTCCTTGCATCCAGTTCTGAAGCATTTGCAATGATGCCTTTGGTTGATCCATTGGAACCATGTGTCCAGCATCGTGAACCTACAAGACGCTTTCCAAATTTCAATTAGATTTGGTACAGTATCCATTTGGTACAATATCAAATTCGGTTATTGATAGGTTTACCTTAAGGAAACTGAGTGAACCGTGGCTCTTCACTAATCCGGCTTCTTTGTTGTCTACTAGGAATGGAACTGTTGCAGCTGCTACAAATTCTTTCTGGCCTGACCATTCCATCTCGTGAACCCACTTTGAGTTTCCTGTAAACCAGGAAACATATGTATTCAATCAATCTCAAGTTTGTGTGGATGTAATAAACCAGTGGTCAATAGCAATGAAACGTACCGAGCCAATTGCAGATAAGATCATATTCTCCAGCGTAAACAAGGAGCTTAATTCCATCTTCAAGAAGAGCTGGAATCCCTACCTCAAGATTACGCATCCAATCCATCTGCATCGCGTCATAGACCGCTGTACTGCAAGATACAAACTCGATATCTCCCACACCTAATGCCTTCCTTACTGATTTCTGGTTCAAAAACTTCTCCATTTTCGAGAAATCATAGCATAAGCTTCCTTCACATTGCTTCCTCACGTCGTAATACTTCAAATACAGAGAGATCAAAACAGAGGAAAAGAAATCTTGTAAGCTATAACTTTAAGAGCAAACAAGTGAAAACAGAAAGGGAGATTTGAATTGATGCTTACATTTACGTTTCCTGCAATATTCATAATCCTTTGGAAAATGTTGTTGCAGACAACGTAAGAAGAAGCACAAGCTTCACCTTCACCATCACCAGCACCTGAAACCGCACAATAAAGCAAACACATTTCATAAAGACAAAACACTATTTACTGTCCTCGAAACAAAAGAGATTCAGAGATTGTTTCTTACTGCATTCTTTGATGGATTGTTGACAAGCTTCGTAGTTACGGTTAAGGTTATCATGATCAGACTGTGTAATCAACTTCATATCTAACGCGTAATCCGCATAAGCACCATATTGAATCTCCGGGTTTGTTAAACCATTACCAATCGCAAAACCCTGATATAAACCGGTTTGGTTAAAGCCAATTGCAACGAAAAAAGGATTAATGTAGAGTTTTTTGTTTTTTCCTTTATACCTTAAGATTAATCTGAGTTCCTTCTTTGTTCTTGTTTCCACGATGAACCCTTGAAGCCAACGCAGGAATGTAATGTCCAGCGTAAGATTCACCAGTAATGTAAAAGTCATTCTTCACAAATTGTGGATGCTCTTTGAAAAACGCCTGGACAAAGAGAGTTTCAACATGTGAAGACTTGAAGAAACATGATTATAATGTGATGAAAACAGAGGCTTTAATTGGAAACTGAACCTGTAAGAAGTCGTAAAGGTCATTACTGACACCATCTTCGTCATGTCGAAGATCACTTTGGTCTGATGTGTAACTGAAACCGGTTCCGACTGGTTGGTCCACGTAGATTAGATTCGAAGCCTAATAATATATTATAATTAAACAAAAGTTGGGTTGAGATTAATTTGGCTTTTTGTTGAAAAGAACGTGTTTTGGTTTGACTAATTTGTTTTGTTTTCTAACCAACCTTGTCCCAACCAAAATCGTTCCAAGTAAGAGATGAGTTGTTGGAGATGGTGAACGGTCCATTCTCGTAGAACAGAGCTAATTCGCTGCTGCAACCGGGTCCTCCGGTTAACCAAATCACCACTGGATCGGCTTTGTTGGTTCTCGACTCGAAGAAGAAATAAAACATCCTGGAATTGAACAATTGAAACCCGGTTTAGAATACTACTGAACCGAATTGTTAAAACGGTAAAACGGTTAAGAAAATACAAAAATCAAACCGGGTTCGTATTTGTTAATTTGAAGAAATTGAGGGTAGTGAAGCCGGTTTAATACGGTATTGGATTTAGATGAAAGGTAAGAATAAACCGGATTGGATTTTGATATTGTGAGGAAATATTGGGTTAAATCCCAACGGTACTAAAACCAAACCGGATTTGTCGAATCGGTTTAATTTGGGTACAATAAAGTGGAAGTTACCTGGCTGCTTTTGAATTAGGGAGTTTGTAATAACCAGCACGGTGACCAAAATCCTGAACCGACGGAGAATCAGAGGAGTCACGACGGTCAATCGCCGCTGGCAAATTGAATTCTCTCTCGACTAATCTGGGAGCTTCAGAACTGTCTTCATCGATGACATTGACGTCACTTTTAGGCATCAAATTGAATCCTTTGATTAGTCTCTCCGCCGTGAGAGTCGGTAAACTCGCCGAGGGAGAGAAAGATAAAGGTTTATCAGTGAGAGATTTGGAATTAGAGGGTGAAAAATGAAAAGAAATGAAAATAAAGAGGAGAAATGTGAAAATAGATGATCTGGTGTCCATTTTGTGTTGGGGAATTGAGTTATGGGATTGATGAGAAGAAGATGTATTTATATTGTTGCTGTTGGTTTGTTCGTCTGCTACTACTACACGTTCTCTTAAGAAATAAAAATAAAATAAAAAGAAAGAAAGAAAAGTGATATATTTTTCTAAAAGTGATATATTTTTCCAAAAGTGATATATTTTTCCAAAAGTGATATATTTTTCCAAAAGTGAATTTTTTTAAATTATGATTCATATTTTGATTTCGAAAGTTGTCAATTTTACCTTTTCTGTTTGGCAACCTCGAGAAAAGTAATGGTTGCTAGAATCAATGAAAATCATCTTCACATTTTTCGAACACCTAACATATAACAATAGACGCATATATTTAAGAGAAATTTAGGTAAATATATATATATATATATATATATATATATATCAGTTTTAGATCTTAAAATATTAATTAATCTCATATATCAAATTCAATAAAATTTTAAGTGATATATTTATTAAAGTATAACATTGATTTCAAAAAACAAATGAAATATTTTACAAAGCTGTATAATCTAATAAATATAGTGTTTCGATCAAAAAAAATCTAATAAACATAGTGTTTAAATATTTTTATTCAAACTCCTTTGCTAGGTGCTAGTTGCGTGTTTGGTATGAACCTAGCAGTTAATCAGAAAATGGAATTAAAATCATGGATTAACAATATAGGGCTATCTTAATGTTTAAGACCATATTAATCCATTATAGTTAAATATTTTTATAATGTTGTTTTAAAAATTGTAGTAAACACATGAAAACTTATTTTAAATAAAATTTATGATGTTTATTAAAATTGTGAACATAAATTATTATAGAACATAAAAACTTCTAATCTAAATGTCTGAATAACAAAAAGCTTTTTTATATTTGAAATTTAAAAATAATTTGATTATACAAAATTAAACGGGGAATAATCAAATCAGACGAAGAATCATGTTATTAGGCAAAGAACACTGAGATAATTGATTTTTTCAAGAGATTAATCATTAATCAAGGCGGATAGGATAGACCTAGCAACTATGCGGAAATTAATCGGAGCTAGGCGTAAACTTTTAGAACAAGACTCAAACTCAAATGTAGAAAACTTTGTACTCATAAAAGATAAAACCAAACAAATCTATCAATACACTTGATTCAAAAAAATTATACCTGTTAACATAAATGCTATTAAACATTGGCATTAATTGAAACCTGTTTTTTCATCTATTAAAATATAATAAAAAGGTATTAGAGAGTCACCCAATGATTAAATGTTGTAAAACACTTGTTTCTTGCAATTTTTATTATAATATTGAGTTGACAAAAAAAATATAATAAAGGGAAGTTGGATTGAAGACCAACCAAACCTTCCAGATACATCCAAATTTCTTATACAGAATCGATGGCCCACCAAAAAAATTAATACGTAGCCAACCGTCTATGTAATATCTAACTACCTTCTGCAACATCACTAATTAAAGGATGAAAACAGATCTGAACAAAAGTGCGAGCATTACAAAATGCTAAGGGGAACCTCACACAGAGCGAAAGAGCTTCTCATTCTCAAAAAGCTCTGCAAGCCATGCAGGCAATGACACTGCAACATAGGATTGCAAACGATCCTGCTTGGAGACAGATTGTGCAATGAGAGAAGCCCCTCTGTTTGAGGGAGCTCGAACAGAGGCCAGAAGAAAACTAGAGAATCTATAGAACACTGAGGTCAGATCCTGAGTTTCTTGACGCCATAGTGGCCATCGGTTTGGACTTTGAAAAGCTGTCACTAGATCAAGCGCTTCAATCTCGAAGACCACCTTATCCACCTTGTGACTGAGCATACTCTCCGCAGCCCAAGACAAAGATTTAACTTTCAGCTCGTGTAAAGAGAGACAATTTGGGAAGGCTCTTCTACTATGCGCCATAACCAAACTTGAAGCATCTCTTAGAACCCAACTCGCTCCACCTAATTTCTTCACTTTGGACCAAGAGAATCCGACATTACACTTGAGCCATGCCATAGGAGGTGGATGCCACTTGATTTCCTTCTTCACTATTTTAGGAACCACGTCTTCAGAAGTTAGATTGATTGGATCCTGAGCATCAAACTAAAGCTGAGTTTCTTCAGCAATTTTTCTTGTTGTTTCATCTCTTGTAAATAGCTCACCTTTAAACACAAGGTTGTTTTTGTTCTTCCACAAGTACCATATGGTCCACGGGAAAGACCTTTTTAAGTGCAGAGGCAGATAAGTGTATTTGGTCCATGTTAGAAGGTGCTGGAAATTGAAGAGCATAGAGTGGTTATCAAAACCTCAATTAGGTGTAGGAAACCCAGACATAGCCCAAATCTGTCTTACCACAGTACAAGTAAACAAAATATGATTGGTTGTTTCTCCATGCATTCCACATGGATTACATTTATTGTCTAGCTTTATCGCTCTAGATTCTAGATTTGCTTTAACCGGTATAATTCTAGAGACAACCCTCCACAGGAAATGCTTCAACTTAGGCGCTGTTATGAGATACCAAATCTACTCTTTAATTGGGTTGACCGAAGGCATCACAGTAGCTTTCTGAACGACATCTGATTTATTAATGTTAAAGGCCAAAGTATACCTTGTTTACATAGAATAATCACCATTCTTAGTGTGTTTCCAAGCCCAAAAATCATCAAAACTCGTAGCTGGCTTGCATTTTTGATCTGCTGTATCTCATCCGAAATCAATCAGATTATGGACTGTAAGGTTAAGGTCGATGAAAATATTATTTCTCAAAGGAGCTCTCATGATATTATCGCATATCCAATTGTCAAACCATATAAGAGTATCTTTCCCATTACATATCATTCTGCTTAGTCCCTTAGTTAAGAGATCCCTACCAGCTATAACACTTCTCCATCCAAATGAAGGTCGATATCTTACGGTGCTGCTTAAGAAATCTAACTTGTTAAAGTACATGGACTTTAAGAGAGATGCTAGAAGGTTGTTAGGGGATTGCTTTGCCAATAAGGGAACATTAAGGCAACATTAAAACATTCTATGTCATTGAAACCAAGGCCCCTTGATCTTTTGGGAGACAAAGTTTGTCCCATTTCTTCCAATGAATTTTCCGCTTGTTCTCCGATTTGTTCCACTAAATTCAGACATTGCTGAAGATAAAATCGCATATGTCTTCTTAGGTAACTTAAAGCAAGACATTACATGAATTGGCATGGCCATAACAACCGCTTTAAGTAAGACCTCTTTCTCACCAAGAGAAAGAGTTCTTGCAAACTAATTGGAAACTCTACCTTTGAGCTTATCTTGTATGTATACTAACATCTCTATCTTTGACCCACTGAAACATTCCGGAAGGCCTAAGTAAGAGCCAACACCTCCTTCATTAAAAATCTGCAAAGAATATCAAATCTGATCCTACAAAACTATATCGACCTTTACTCCAAACGAGATCGCAGACTTATCAACATTGATTATCTACCTTGAGGCTTCACTATATCTGGCCATGATGTTCTTAAATGTATTAGTTTCTTCCAGATTAGCTCTAAGGAGGAAGAGAGAATTATATGCAAATAGAAGGTGGTGCACCTTGGGACCTGTCGGAGATAAGCCCATACCATGAATTGTTCCAGTTAAAGCTGCATTTGATAAAAGATGAGAGATGGCTTCCATACACAAGACAAAAAGAAACCGAACCCTTTAACCAGAGAATCGATTGATTTTTTTCCTTCCTTAGTGTAATTCAGTTTTAAAAACAGAAGTATTAATTTTATTCGGTTTAATTAGGCTTAATTATAAATTTTCGATTAACCCGAAAAATCAAAGAACCCGAACCGAAGAACCCATTTAAACCGAAAACCCACAGTTATGTCACACCATCATAACTCGGCGCATTGGAAGCCTTTGTTGCAAAGACTGTTGCTGTGATCTCTTCCTTAGAAACTAGCGCCGTGAGGGATCTGTTTATATGGTATGTAACTCTCGAGTGAAATCCTTCAAACAGTGAAGACAGATTGTTTGAACTAGATGACTTGAAAAGATCGAAGAAATAGTCAATAGCCACATGCCCTTTCGCAGCCTCTGAATATTGGAGATTACCATTTCGATCATACAACTTTTCCAACATGTTTTATGACCTCTCAGCCTTCACCGAAACATAAAAAAACTTGGAGTTGTTGTCCCCTGCCTTGACCCTTGGGCTATACTTTTTTGCCTCCAATATATTTCCTCCTCCTTGTTAGCCACACTTAACTATTTTCTAAGGCCATTAATCTGATAAAAATCTGGAGCCGAAGATGACAAGGCTGAATATAAAGCTTCTTATAAGTGTTAAATCTGCGATCTCGAGTCCATAGAATTGTTCCTTTTCCAGTAGCTGAGCGCCTTGCGACAAGATTTGATCTTATATGTCACACTACGATGCCCATTCATGCCCCAAGCTATCCAAGCCTCAGTAATTGATCTCTTAACATCAAGTTTGGATAAGAACCGTTTATCAAAATGAAACTTGTCCTTGTAATGTTCTTGAGAGGCCACTAACTTGACCAAAACATGCCTATGATCCGACCCACGAAACTCCAAAAAAGCTTGATTTGAGTTGGGAAAGGTATTGAGCCAAGCCTTGTTCCCAAATGCCCTATCAAGCTTGCATTACACCCATTTATCATATCTCATTACACCCCACGAGAAACTGTTTCCCACACTGTTTAGTTTCATGAGTTTGTAGTTGGAAATAAGATCCACAAAATCTTTACACTCCTCATCCTTTTTAGTTCTTCCTCCCAACTTTTCCCCACTATGCAAAATGGCATTAAAGTCCCCCAAACAACACCAATTTTCAGAGCGATTGATGCTAATACGAGAAAGATGTTCCCACACTTTTGGGCGATCACTGGCTGCTGGAACACTATAATGCAGGAAAGAAAGAAATGAAAATTGCCAAATTTTATCTTACAGTCCAAAATATTTTTATCTGCAAATCAATATTTACATCAACTGGCTTCTTCCAAAACTAAGCTAAACCACCACTCATTCCTATCGGATCCACTGTATACACCCTATTATACCCCAACCAAACTTGAAGATCTACTAATATATCTCTACTATTTTTGTCTCCATTAAGAACAAGACTTCCAAAAAATACTTGAGCCACATCTCCTTCAGTCTAGGAATTGTCAAGTTTTGGGACCGTCCCAATCCTTGACAATTCCAACTCAAAAGGTTCATTGACCATCGGCAGTCCCTCCATTGGGACCGCCTTAGCTTTAACCCTCTTCTTAGGATCAATACTTGTACCTCTTCTTCTTATGTAGGATCAGTTTCTTTTTCAACAGTAGAGCCTCTGTCAACTATTTTCCCCAAAGCTGAAGTTGCCCCCTCCTGCAGGCCATCAGTCAGAGCTAACACCACTTTCCTTTCTTTCGGTTTTCTTACAAATGCTTTTGGTCTGATACTATCCATCGGAAAACTCATAGAACCTGGTTTAATCCCAACCGAAGAAACTTTCTCAACCATCGCACCTTTACTGTCTTGGTTCTCAGCTTCCAAAGCAACAACAGCTATGGAAGAGGCCATGAGTTTAGGAATGGGATTGGCCAAAGCCTCAACATTCGTCATCTCCGCAAGCAGCTCTTCATCGTATATAATCCCTTTGCCTTTATCATTTTCAGTAGACACCACATGAGGATTCTCAAGCCTAAGATCAGTTTCCTTGAGAATATAGTTTTTTTTTCCATCTTAGCCACCACTATCCTGATTCTTTGTTCCGCAACAATTTTTCCAGAAGAAGGTTTTGCTAGTATATACAAACGAAGATTCTCCAGCACTTCCTTAGCAATTTTATGTCGACCTGTGGCGTTATCAATACCAACTTGCTCTTCAGTCAAGACCCCAAACAAAGGATCCAAAGCAAGGATGTAATTATTACTCGGAATCTTAATTACTCGGATGTAATTAATTGAAACCTTATAAACTACTAAATTGGAATGGTCACATGTATTATCCAGATGGTGCCTACACCACATATAGAATTTTGCTTTTCTTGCAAATCATTCTCTCTTAATTCACTTTTTTTTTCAATCACATGATTTCTGTTGTTTTTTATAAATCATTTCCTTTTTCTACTTTGAGGCTGCGATAAACCCCACTTGCTCTATCGAGAAAAAAGTATCTATGATTGCTCTTGATTTTAAAAAAATTTAGACACCAAAATTAAATTAAGATAGTTACACGTACCTACCGAAGTATTAGAATCTTTAATATTTTATGCATATAAAAACATGAATATTCGCAATTGCAATTAATTGGGTTAGAAAAAGACAAAGACAAAGACAGTGTGTAAATGTGTGAACGCTAGCTATTTGGTTTTGCTTTTGCTTACATTCTCTTCAAGTCTTTGCTTTAGTTTAAACCTAGCGTCTAAAATTGTGTTCCGTAAGACATAAACAAATTAATCAATGTGGTTGCGTGGATACATACAAAAGTTTGTCATGTATCACTATCAAAATTTAATGTTTTTTGACAATTCTTTTTTACATTATTATATAGACTTCACTAGTTTGTTTGACTGTTTTATTTTAGCTAAAAACAATATTGGTTGCTAATTAGTTTTGCGGGTCTTTTGGGTTATAAGATTATAGAAAAAATTGTACAGCTTTTTGCCATTAAAATTGTAACAGCTAGATTCATGTTTGTGGATTGTTTTTTTTTTTTTTAATTTTGTTTTACATTAATGATGGGTTAAAATTAAATATTAACTTAATATTCAAATGGATTATAATTTTTTTATCAATATTGAATCGACAAAGCCAGATTCATAGCTTAAAGTTCATTTCTAAAATTCCTATTTAGTTTACCAATTACAGAGAAAAAGATTCGAACTCTAGATGCTAGAGTCGTTAGCTGTATCATCCTAATCACTAGATTGAGAAGAACTCGCCAGATGAATTATAGTTCAGACATATATTTGGGTACACATATATTAGTTACGCAATATTTGATTCTACAAAACATTATAAATAGAATATTGTTTGTAATATGTTTGAAATAGCGCCAAATGATGTATAATCTGGTTATATTTTCTTAAAATTTTACAATAAAATGACCAATAATATAATAAATTATTTTTATTATTGATTAGATTAAAAAAATCCAATTTATAACTTAAATCTTATTACATATAGTTACATAACTATTTAAATTCAAGTGCAGTAGAAAATAATGTTGAGATAAACATTTAACTACATCATCAAAATAATATTTAACTTCTTCACATCAAAATATGGAAACCAAACCATAGTCACTAATAGAGTCAACAAATATATAAAAAAATATTAATTTTACAATAGTTAGTTCTAAAGTATGGTAGTTATATAAATAATTTCAATTAATTTACCATAATTTCAGTGAACTCACCATAAAAATATACAGTGAACTGCTCCAAGTCAAAAACAAGTTCTCTCCCTAATGTAGGAAATTTCAGCAGACAAACTTTGTAATTCAGAAAGTTTGAACACAACCTGGCTATATACACCACGAGAGAGGACAGGATGACATTCAATGATTTATAGATCATAGGATCTAGCTTTAGGCCCACACATCCCTTATTAAGACTACAAACATAAAATTAAATTTAGTGCACCGTATTAGATCTGATCTAAGTTCTTACCTCGATGAAACTGAGGCCCAGAACCTAGCAAACGCCACGTCCGTCCTACAAGTTGACTGGTGGTTACTCGATGAAGAAGGTCTACGGACCTAAACTAGTCTTAGAGTATCTCTAATAATGCTTTAAATTTTACTCTAAATTTTATATTTGGAGAAAAAAATATTCCAATAATACTTTTTACTCTAAAAGTTGAGATTTTTATTTTTTATTCCAAATTTTGAATAAATTTTTGTAATTCTGTATTTTGTTTATTCTGGATTCATTTGGAGTAGAAAATAAATAGAAAAAAATAAAGTGGACCATTGAAAATAATCTTAGTTACATAAAAACAACAATGGCAGACAATAACTTTAGCAAATGTTTAGAATGCTAATCTCTAATTTTTTTTAACTAGCAAACTTGATATATTAATATAACAAATAAATAAAAGAACCGACGGAAAATTAGATATCCCCAAAAACTTTATCCAGAAAAAAGTGTGATTGAAACATATTAGCCAAGAAATGACGTCCTTAAACTTTTAACAAAAAAGAAAGAATTGACGTCCGATAACAAATCATGTGTAAGTTTAAAAACAATAACAGAAATGTATCTCACTCAAAACATCATTCAACAAAAATAACTGAACATATGCAATTTTAATAATATTTAAGTCATAACATACGCATCACTTCCAGTTCACTCAAAACTGAAAGTGAAGAAGATGATGTAACACTTATCCCCAAATATAAGATGCGTCTTTTGTTCCTTTGTTGACCGCACAAGTGTTGCTTCACTTGTGGTTTTTCATTCCTAATAATATCTCGATATAATAAGAATTATTTGGGCTAATATTAATACAAGACTGGACATTCAAAAATATGGAAATGTTAAAAATATTTTAACATTTTTTTTTGTTAACGCCAAGCTATATATATATATATATATATATCAAAAATAGTGATTTATACGGAACATTATAAGAATACAAAGTTTTTTTCTTTTGACAACTAACCTAATTTTTTATTTATTTTACCATTCTATAATAAAAAAGGAATGGTAAATTATATAAATAAATAATTTCTTTATTTAGAAAAGTAAAGGAAGCCAAAAAATATGTGATTCAATTGGTTTACTTATAATCTAGCTAAATACTAAGCGGTAAATTCAAATCTCACCAATTTCAATTAAAACATTTATGTTGTGAATTAGATCTTGTCAATCCAATTAGAATGTTGACAAAAAAGGTAAGAGAAATAAATAAATACAAAATTTTATAAATTTATTTTCGTTATAAGAATTAGGTTTGACTGTAGACTTAGACTTTAGACTATTTTAGAAATTTTGAGTTTTGGCCAATTCAAAACTTTGAAAAAGATAGCTAAATGGTAAAAATTATGTTCAATTCGGTTTATGTAGATAACTAGTAAATTCTAAATCATTTTTTTAGTAATTTCGGATTACTCAATAATTTTAAATTATTTGATTTAAATTTAATTAGTTTTAACATACTATTTTTTTTGGTCGAGACTAGTTTGAACTTACTATTATTAGAATTCCATTGATGAAAACTGCTTTTATAATAACAATTAAAATAATTAGAAAGATAATACTAAATTCTGGAAAAAAACAATATCATTATCCGGTTTGATTCGATTCGGTTTACTCAGTTTTTTTTTGATCCGCTTTGGTATTACATAAAAGACATGACATTTCGTTGGGAAAATACTTGCTGGAGTTCAATAAAGACATCGTTATATACGTTCTACGCAACAACATATTAATGTGACTATAATAAAATATCGTACAATTTACTTATACAAAATACACCGTGTGCCCGTCCGTTTACATAGGGCTTCTTTGTTTTGTTTCAAACATACTTTGGGCTTTTATTTAAGGCAAGGCCGAATTTAGTTTAATATTAAGAAGATACTGATAATAGTAGTTTTTTTTATTAAGAACTAATTCATAGTTTAAATTTGTTAACTTGAATAAGTTAAAATTCAAATTCATCATCTGGTACATAACTTAATCAAGACAAACCAACTATACCACATGTTTTTTGGCTAATAATAATAGTTTAATAAGTAAAATATATACTAATCACTTATACTCCTTACAACAAAATAGAAATAAGATTTTAATGTTGTTGTCTATTTCTAACTACACATCAGGATTATATATATATATATATATATATTTACTAGATTCTAACTCGCTTCAAATTTTGTGTTGCCGTGTATAATTATATTCCAAATTTTATGGACTCAATTTTTTTTGGGTGAATTACTCAACTAGTCTTTTATAATTTTACCTCATACTGAAATAGTCTAAAAAAATTAAAATTACTAAACTAGTTTTTTGGGGTTTTTAATACTATTTTACCCCTGTATCCTTTGAAAAAAAAAAAAAAATTACGAAACTGCCATTAATGAATAATGCCACATCAGCATACATTATGTAGGTTTTTGTTTGGTAGGTTTGTTGTGAGAAACCTACGTAACAGGTAGGTTTGTTGTGAGAAACCTACGTAACAGGTAGGTTTCTTGTGAGAAACCTACGTAACTGGTAGGTTTCTTGTGAGAAACCTACGTAACTGGTAGGTTTCTTGTGAGAAACCTACTTATGTAGGTTTTTGTCTTTGATGTAGGTTTCTGTGAGAAAAACCTACATAACATGGTAGGTTTTTGGTTTATGTTATGTAGGTTTTTGTTTTATGTTATGTAGGTTTTTAGACCTCTTGCATTAAAATGATCATAACTTGTTCAATACAGCTCCGATTAACAAACGGTTTGAAGCTACGTGTTCTTGAGACCTAGACCTTTCTAACCATATCAAGAACACGATAAATGGATCAGTGACCAAAGAGTTATGGCCCCCGAAACTTAGGATTCATTTCCTTTGATCTGTTTCGTAGGACTCTCGACATGTCAGAGTAAACTGATCATAACTTTCACAATACAGCTCCGATCGAAGAACGGTTTAAAGGTACGTCTTTTTGAGACCTAGACCTTTCTAACCATACTAAGAACACGATAAATGGATCAGTGACCAAAGAGTTATGGCCCCCGAAACTTAGGATTCATTTCCTTTGATCTGTTTCGTAGGACTCTCGACATGTCAGAGTAAACTGACCATAACTTTCACAATACAGCTCCGATCGAGGAACGGTTTGAAGCTATGTCTTCTTGAGACCTAGACCTTTCTAACCATACCAAAAACACGATAAATGGATCAGTGACCAAAGAGTTATGGCCCCCGAAAATAAGCATATGACGTTATGTAGAGTTCTCATTATAGCTTAGTGGAGTTAGTGTAAACTTTTGGTAGAGTTCACTTAGTAGAGTTAGTGTAAGCCTTTGGTAGAGTTGAGATTATAGTTTAGAAGAGTTAGAATAAGCCATGTTATGTAGGTTTTTCAAAAACCTACATAACATTATGGTAGGTTTCTTGTCATGTTATGTAGGTTTGTTGTCATGTTATGTAGGTTTCTTGTCTTTGATGTAGGTTTCTGTGAGAAACCTACATAACAAGGTAGGTTTTTGGTTTATGTTAGGTAGGTTTTTGGTTTATGTTATGTAGGTTTTTGGACCTCGTGCATTAAAACGATCATAACTTCTTCAATACAACTCCGATTGACAAACGGTTTGAAGCTACGTATTCGTGAGATCAAGAGCTTTCCAACCATACCAAGAACATGAAAAATGGATCAATAACCGAAGAGTTATAGCCCTCCAAAAATGACGGTGTGGGAGAAGACGAAAATAGAGAAGAATAAGAGAAGAAGAGAAGATGAAAAGATGAGAAGAAAAGAATAGGAGAAGAGAAGAAGTTTTTGTTTGATGTTATGTAGGTTTTTGAAAAACCTACATAACATTAAGGTAGGTTTCTTGTCATGTTATGTAGGTTTCTTGTTATGTTATGTAGGTTTCTTGTCATGTTATGTAGGTTTCTTGTTATGTTATGTAGGTTTTTGGTTTATGTTAGGTAGGTTTTTGGTTTATGTTATGTAGGTTTTTGGACCTCGTGCATTAAAACGATCATAACTTCTTCAATACAACTCCGATTGACAAACGGTTTGAAACTACGTATTCGTGAGATCAAGAGCTTTCCAACCATACCAAGAACATGAAAAATGGATCAATAACCGAAGAGTTATAGCCCTCCAAAAATGACGGTGTGGGAGAAGACGAAAATAGAGAAGAATAAGAGAAGAAGAGAAGATGAGAAGATGAGAAGATGAGAAGAAAAAAAAAGAAAAGAATAGGAGAAGAGAATATGTAGGTTTTTGTCACTACATTACGTAGGTTTGTCATTGCTTTACGTAGGTTTGTCATGCGTTACGTAGGTTTGTCACTGCGTTACGTAGGTTTGTCACTGCGATACGTAGGTTTGTCATGCGTTACGTAGGTTTGTCATGCGTTACGTAGGTTTGTCACTGCGTTACGTAGGTTTGTCACTGCGTTACATAGGTTTTTCACTGCTTTACGTAGGTTTCTCATGCGTTACGTAGGTTTGTCACTGCGTTACGTAGGTTTGTCACTACGTTGCGTAGGTTTATGTTATGTAGGTTTTTGGATCTGTTGAATTAAAATGATCATAACTTCTTCAATACAACTCCGATTGACGAACGGTTTGAAGCTACGTATTCGCGAGATCAAGACCTTTCCAACCATACCAAGAACATGAAAAATGGATCAATAACCAAAGAGTTATGGCCCTCCAAAAATGACGGTGGGGAGAATACGAAAAAAAAAGAAAAGAAGAGGGAAGAATAAGAGAAGAATAAGAAGAAGAATGAAGAAGAAGAAAATAAAGGAAGAAGAAGAAGAAAAGAAAAGAAGAAAAGAAGAAGAGAAGAGGAGAAGAAGAGAAAAGAAGAGAAGAAGAGAAGATGAGAAGTGGAGAAGAAGAGAAGAAAAGAAGAGGAAAAGGGGAGAAGATGAGAAGAGAAAGAAGAAGAGGAGGAGAGAAGAGGAGAAGAGAAGAGGGAAGAAGAGAAGATGAAGAGGAGAAGAGAAGAGGGAAGAAGACAATGGCGAAGAGGGAAGAAGACAATGGCGAAGAGGAGAAGAAGAAAAAAAAAAAATAATAAGAATGACACTTTTGTAATAAATGGAACATTGTAGAAAATTATAGACATTTCCCCTCTTTGGCACTATTCATGGATGAAAAGAAACTATTCTAGTAATTATAGGATCATAATGGACTAGTATAGTCATTATTTCATTTTTTTTTATGAAAACCCAAATATTGTATCCAAAAAATTGTTGGATAATCTATTAATAATTTGTTAATAATGTGTTTGGACACTTTTACCGCTAATAAGATTCTTTTTCTTTTCTTATAATTTGAAATTTGTAATGCTGCAATTCGAAGCTTTTAAGTTATTTTCTTAAAAGTATAAATAGACTATGGCATCATAGATTGGATCCGGTTAATGTTTCGTATTAAGGCTTGACTCGTTTGTATTACATTTTGTATATTATGATTCTGATTGGTAATTATTTTCGTTACTTTGAAAAGTAAATTTTTTTGTAATTGATTGAAATTAATTTCGTATGATTGATTTAATTTTAATTTCTTATAAAAATTTTTGTTTTTTAAAACAACAACAAAATCATTTACCAATTGGAGTTTAAAAGTGAATTTTAGGTAGTGAAGTTAATTATGAATCGAGTCTTATCTAGGGTTTTTTTCTGATTTGGTTTTCTAATTTCTCTTTAGAGGTGATTTATCTTATTTTGTGGTTGTTATTCTTTATGGTTGTTGTTTTTGCCTGCTTGCGATTAGGGATGTTAATATGGGTTTATTTACCATTACATTATTTAGATTTAATTTTCTTTTAACTTGAGAATATTCTTGTTGTATTGATGTTTGTCATTACATTGTTCAACTCTTCTAGAAGTTAATCTACGTTTCCGTATATAATACTCCTACCCTTAGTTATCGAAAAAGGAAGAAGTAATTATCGTTGAATAGTTCATGATTACATAAAGCTTGAGTTTTAGTTTATTTACACTGTTTGTTTTTTAATTATTCATTTTTTATTTGTGGCGGCAGTTTGTTTACACTGTTTTTGAAAAATATATTATTCTTATCATTATTTGTGGCAGCAGTTTGTTTACATGTTTTCTGTTTAAAAATTTAATGATAGGATAATTCGGTTCAGTCAATTTAAAATTTAGGGTTTAATAATTAGTTGTTTATTTTAATATTTTTGGATAATTTATGGTTTGTTTGACATTTTTTATGTTTACACTGTTTTGAAAGATATATATATTATTCATATCATTATTATCACTAGTCATTGTCAATAAGAAAGCTGATTATTCGAGTTTATGTTTAAAAAAGGAATCATTGGGCCATCAAGTTGTTTAGAGTTTTGGAGTAACGTGATATTGATTTATTAACTGTTATCAACTTTATTAAACAAATAAATCATTACGTAACAACTATGAAGCAATCCTTGAGTGTTATTTGGTTGCTTTTGTTGAAGGAATTAATTGAAATGTTATTAATATTTAACCATATGAAAACTTTGGTTCTTATACAACTATTTTAGGAGGATCCTATAAAATAATCACATTTTCATGATATCTATCAGCATATTATTTCTTCATTATTGTCAAATCCATATGTGATCAATTTAGATACTATTTTCATATTGAAGACTGCTCAATTTACTTTTTTTTTTAATTAAATAGATCTATTGATAATGTTGGATCTATAATCTAAACCTTAAATTCTATTATATAAGATTATCTAACTATCTTAAATTAAAATCTGTTAAAAAGACTCACACGATGTGGTCGAGTGGTAGAATAAAATTTGGGAACGCGTTGATAGTGCTCCCCCGAGTTCAAACCTCCCTCAAAATTAAAATTACAACCTTGTGAAAATCTGAAATATTTACATACTTTCATTTGACTCCAAAATTAGTCCGATATCATGGCATGTTAATCTAATAACTAGCTACAGAGAAAAGTCTTAATAATCCATCTCAAAGCTCATGATGTATGTTTGAACAATATTATCCGAATTATCATTAAAAGAATTATGGCATACAATACTATAGAAATAGATATTTAGTTTACCAAATATAATTTTTTTAAATTCAAAACATCTTTTTTGTATTAATTGTGGTGCATATCGTGAAAGAAAACGATATAGTTTTAAAATTTATATTTCACAACAATTCAAAACTCAGACAAAAATAGTGTTTTTTCAACAACTTGATCAACAATGTTCGATTCATAGTCTAAAAACTATTTATTAAAGTCTTTTATAATTTACCTCATATAGTAGAGAGCGGTCAAAACGTCAAAGTTATTAGTTAGATCAATCTAACCATCAGACTGAGAAAAACTCGACAAATAGTAATATTTTTGAATATTATAACTGAAAATTGTGTCTGATAAATTTTGATAGTAATGGTGACTTCATATGCTTTCAAATTATTATATTGTCACATCACTTTAGTAATTATTGGATAAATGACGAGTATTATATCTTTTCAGATACTATATTTTCTTTTCTCTAATATTAAGTTATGCAAACCAAATTATTGGACATGTATCATTTTTCAAATCATATTAAATCGGGGTCACAAGTATAGTTTTTATTTTTTTCTTTATCATCATTTTAATGACTTATTTTTTTGTTTTTCATTTGAAAATTTTAATATACTATATGTTTGATAAAAAAGTATCTCAAAGAACAGAATCACAAATATCTAATTAACAAATTTAGATTTCGCATATATACTACTTACGCCCTGATTCCTTATGATATGTTCTTTGCACTCAGATTTTGTGGACAACAACCTAGTTTTATATGATCATAATATGCAATCATTATCATCTGAATATAGACTCATATAAACGATTGTGCACGAAAATGGGCGTGGCAAAGTACTAAACTAAGTTAGTTTATTTTATCTCACAACGTATGTAATATATACATGACAATCATTAAACTAAAATAACATCTCATTCATTAAAACATCAACCAAATGCATATCGTTTTAAGAATTTGTGAAATCTTTCAAAACATCAACTATGTTCATGCTAATTAATCTAATATATATCTCGTCGCGGACTGCTTCAATGATCTGGACATCAAAGAAATAGGGTCCTTTGTTATACATGTTCTTAAAAAAGGTCCATATCCTAATATAGAAAACCATAATATTTAATATTATATTTGTTAATTATTGAAAATTTACATCATTGAAATGAACACAAATAAAAACCAAGCAATCTCCACAAAAATTGATCAAAGAAATATTACAGTCATTAACCTCAGAAGCGTATTGCAAAAAAAAAAAAATTAAAATCTGACATAATTATTGACGAAATTTAACACTACAAAACACTTTAGCTATTGTGAAACTTGTTTTGTGACTAAGAATATTAGTAATAGTTTTTTACGTTTTATATATAATTTTGCTACAAAATTATTTGTTACGAATTTAAATAAATTATTGTGACTCTGTTATTTGACGAAATTATTATTAGATTTATCTCTCACAAATATATTGTTACCAATATATATTTGTGAAATTTGTATTGCGATCATTGACAAATTATCCCAAATCTGTAATAATATCTTTATATTATAACTAAAAAAATTATTATAACTAAATATTATGTATTAATACAAATTTGTTATTGTATCATTCGTCAAGACTCCTTAAGAAATTCTCTACCGAAATCAATAGTCAAAGTTCCCTATCTTGATGAATTTATTATCTGTCCAATTAAATAGTTGTTTGTATTTTTTTTACTGTTTGAGCTCAATCTCGACGAAATATCCATAAAAATTCCGTCAAAACTTTTCTGAATGTTTACATAGTCATTATTAGATTAGTGTATTAAGAATGTAGTTGAGATTTTTTGTTGGTAATTTTGAATAGAATTAGAATATACATAATGTTAATTTGTTGGTTTGGACTTAATTATGGAATTTATATTGTTAAATTGATGTTTTGGAGGCCAAAAAACAGGTGATCCAGTTGGTTTGTTCATGATTTAGCTAGACATAAGATGGTGAGTTCGAATCTCAACCAGTTCCAGTTGAATTGGTTATCGATATAGTGATTACTTGTTAAAAAAAATGTTTTGGAGTTGAAGAACAAATTTTTGGTTTCACTAAGCTGAATTAGAGTTTAAGTACTAACATAATTCCACAAGGGACCTAGACAAGATAGAAAGAAGTATAATAACATATCTCAATAATATATATTTACGTACAATTCCCTAATACTTAATCTTAGGTTGTTGAAATAATTGAGCTAAAACATGTACAATATATGATGTATGAGGACGAGTAATGTTGAGATTCGAAAACGCCTCACAAGGTTTCGATAATGATTTCGATCAGAATAACATTCCTCATCATCATTGTCAACCCACAAGTCATTGATTTTGCTCGACCAGTGATCGTCATTAATCAGCATGTGGTCGTAGAGATCTTACTACGTTAGTACTTAAGGAAAAATTATTACGACTATTATATGGATGTGACATTATAACCTAAGAGAATAAATTAACAGAAAAAAACATAAGAGAATATTCTAGATTACTTGGTTATCAAATTAAACTATAGCTATTGTATTCTTACATACGCATGTGTATATATATATATATATGTATATGTATATCAGTATATACACCATTTTTTATAGAATTATCAGATGATAATTATAACGACAATAATCTTTCATCTCTTTTATAATATATTGTGTTCTAAATTAAAAACACAGATTCCTTTTTTTTAAAATAATATATGAGAATTAAGATTTTTTTCCTAAACCAGTTTTATGTGATTTGCGCATATTGTCGTTTTAGATGTTTAATTATGTATTTTTTATATTAAAAAAAAACACAAAAGACTGAACTAATATTTTTTAAATGACAAAACCTATTCAAACGCAATTAAGATTTTTCACGGTAAACATTACTTAGTAATCAAAATTAAACTTTAAGGCAAAACCTTTAAGTAATACATCAATTACTGAAAATAAGAAAATAAAAGACAACATTAAATGTAAACAACTGAACAGTTCACTTGAGAATCTTCTTCTTCTGGTTAAAGATTGTTGTTAATCTATGGAACATAACTACCATTGTTGTTGTTGCTGCTGAAAGGCATGTAACCGGTGGTAGAAAAATCAGGAGGAGGTAATTGGTAGTTGTTGTAGTGATCATCGACCATGTAAGAAGTACTTGCATGCTCTCCAACATAACTCATCTGTTGAGGATCTTCCACCATTTGATCCACGAATGATTCTCCTTGACCAGAGCCCAAATCCATATTTTGATATATTCCATGTTGATATTGATCATCTTTAGGTGGTACCTGGTAGTTGTTGTAGTGATTATCAACCATGTAAGAAGTGTTTCCATTCTCTCCAACATAACTTATTTGCTGAGGATCTTCCACCATTTGATCTATGAATGATTCTCCTTGACCCGGATAGTGATTCTTATTCACATTCACATCTTGATTAGTACCCAAATCCATATCCTGATACATTCCATGTTGAGTTTGATCATAAAAATGATCAGGAGTCTGGTATGGAACCTCCTCCATTTGATTTTGATTCATATCTACATCTTGATATTGATTAACATAATCATAATCAGCAGAAACATTGTGTTGCACCAGCTCTTGTATATTCTGATTCATAGCCATGTTTTGATACTGATTAAGATGATCAAAATCAGCATAAACATTGTGTTGCACCAGCTCTTGTTGATTCTGATTCATATCCATATTTTGATATTGAATAAGATGATCAAAATCAGCAGAAACATTGTGTTGAACCGTCTCTTGTTGATTCTGATTCATATTCTGGTATTGAATATGATCAAAAGATCCAACAGGAGCAGTTACAGCAGCTGCATCAACATAATGCTGAGGATTTGCAGTAACAAGAGCATCATTACCTGCAACAGGAACATGAGAGAATGAAGAAGACTCACCAGTTGTTATAAGCAGTTGAGTCTTGTGGTAACGAAGCTGATCAACATAATGATCAATATAACGAATCAAATCATGAAAATCTCTTGCATCATAACGATATTGTGACATCTTTCCTTGTAAACAATCAAACATGAATCCTTTAAGAAGAAGCTCTCGATTCTCCTGAGCTATCTTCTTCAACTTTTTTTCCTTTTTGGCGATCATATCCTGTAAAAGAGTCTCTTGATTCATCATATACTTGGTTTGTTCTGCTTCCGGAAGCTCCCTAAACATTGAAACCACCTCTTGAACACCTTCTGGTGATGGCCAAAGATCTGGAGCCGATTGGTATGGATTGTTGATTATTGCACAAGCTTTAACATCGCAAAGAGTTATCAACTCGTTGAGTTTCTTCTTTAACCCTTTGCTCCTGTTCATGTATGTTGCTCTCCTTGAACTTGCATTAGGTATCAAAGCTAATTTTATTTTCCTCATTATCTTTTTCTTTGGTGGGTTTGGTTAACTTGTTGGTGCAAAGGTGGTTATATAGTAATGAAAGGATGCTTATTTTCATAAGGACTGTAATCTGAGAACAGTAATTCAGCCATTAAAGTTTGCTTATCTTGTATTTACTGACCAGTTCACTGTCTAGATACATTTATTTATGAAAAAAAGTTTTGTATATTTTTGTTTCCTACTAAAGAGTGTTTTTCAACTTTATTCATTAAATGTGAGTTATTTGTAGTATTTGTAATTAGATTTTTTTTTGTCAATATTGAACCACAACTGGCCGGTCCAATAACCAAGTTCCTACATAATGTAGACGGTGAAATTCGATCCCTAGATGTGCAAGTATGCATATTTTTAGTGGATTTACCGCATACCACTAGACTAAAGGCCACAATATATGCAATTAGATTAGAACAATTTATTGGTAATGTAACTGTAAAATTTGTGGATAAATATCTCCATTTTTTGTTATTTTTATTCGTCATCTTAACTCATTCGATAAATAAGTGAAGGAAGCCACTCATTTGGAATAGAACTTACAAAGGACAGATCTCTAGTAAGTTTATTTTAGTGAAAGAAAAGGCATAAGAAATATGTAGCTGTATAACTAGAAATAAATTTTTAGCTATATGATGCATAATCTGAGGTGGCCGGACGTTACACAGATATAATTGGGTAAATGAAACCGTTGATATGATAATATGATTTTTTTTTCCTTTTTTTTAATCAACATTAGGTCACAACAGACCGGCCCATTAGCCAAGTTCCGATATAAAGTAAGCGATGAGACTCGATCTCTGATTATACAAATATGCATGTCTTATGTGAACTTGTTGTATGCCACTAGATTAAAAACTACTTGCTTCTTTTTTTTTTTCGCATGCCACTAGATTAAAAACTACTTGCTTCTTTTTTTACTTAGAAAAATGAATATTTTATGTTATATTAAATAAAATATGATAGTCATTTTATTCTAAAGATAAAATCTAAAACATGTATGATATCATACCTTTTGGGGCATTAATTAAGAAGAATATTATTCAGTGCATTTCTAGAAATGATATTTACCAGCTAATTACCCAAAATGCAAAAAAAAGAGCAAAATTGACAGCTAATATGTTTCACAGCTTATAATATCCAAAACTAGATAAAAAAAAATTAAATGGCATGTTCTGAGTCATATATCCATTTTACTGATATTCCTCTTATTACTTTTGCATAATATAGAAAAATCACTAATAGTATATATATAGGAAATATGATCTCAAGATATGATACTAGTTTTTTTTTTTTTTTGATAAAAAGCTTATGATACTAGAATGTTATTAGAGTTAAATCTCTAATAGATGGGCCACAATAAAAATATTAGGAAATATGATCTCAAGATAAGATAGTAGAATGTTTAGGGTTTACGATAAAAAGAGCGCACAATAAAGAAGGAGGTCCTTCTCTTTTTACAGCCATCATTCTCTCTAATTCTCTATTCTATCTCTCTTTTCTCTATACAAAATTTTGTATTAAAAATTAATCAAATTACGTTTAAGGTTTGATTCCTACAGATTACTTATAAAATTTTAATTTTCTTATGAGTATCTAGTCCAAAATCTATCCTAAGAACTACAATTCTTTGATGGTTAGTTTCTCTATAATCATATATAAACTATATATATATATATATAGTTTATATAAAATTAAATATGGAAAGAAGGTAACCAGGGTATACTTTTAATATTATATCTACAAAAAAGATTTTACATTACAGAATGAATTGAAATCTGATCCTATCATATCATTAGACATTATATTTTAAAAATCTGATTGATGTGATTAATCTTAAAAATTATAATAAAATTAATCATTACAGTTTTATGAAAACATAAAATTGTAATAAACTCATATTTTAGCTCGTCATTTTGAAGACCCATCATCTCGTGAAGCCGAAGAGATCCAGAGCTCAACATAATTTTTGTGTCATGAAGTTTAATTGGACCGAACTATTATTTATAAAACTCAAAATATTTAAATATGATTGAAATGGATCAACTAATTCTATATAAAACTCAAAATATTTCAATATGTTATTAATCTGTTTTTTCTTATTGTTGTGATATTTCTAATAGATAATTTTAGTAAAATTGGCAATTCAAAAGCTATTTTTTTTTGGTGAATAATTCAAAAGCTAATTAGTTTTTTTTGTCAATAATTGGATCGATAAGGCCCGATCCATAACGTAAACCCCACTCATATAATCATTTTTTTAAGTTATCATAATGCAGCAAGTATGAATCGAACTCTGGTGCCAAGTTATTAGCTGGATCATCCTAACTAACAGACTGATAATAATTCGGCAAAAAAAAAGTTAATTAGTTAAACGCAGAGATTTTGTTTTTTTTGTTAAAAGTTTGTTCTGTGCTTTTTTATGTTTGTTTTGTGTAATGGTCACTTTTTGAAATTCTGTTCTTCAAATAAATGTTTTCAATTTCTCAAATTGTTTTATTTCTTTGCCCTTTTTATCTTTCTATGATTTTTTCCTTGCTTGCAGGCGCATCCAACTTACCTTCAATCTCAAACTATTCTATTGTCTTCACTTCATCACTACCTTAAACTTCATAGAATGTATAAAAGGATATAAAAGATTCATATTAATGAAGGTATCTTGTGAATATATTATTGAGATTTGTATTTACGTTAATGTGATTCTATTAAGGTAATTAGGTTAAATCAACTCATATATGTATACTTGTATATTTATGAGAACACTTCAAGACACTATTTTTTTAATGAAAACACATAAACTAAACTAAGCACTAATCGATTCAGTTACAAATGGATATTTTTATAGAGAGATACACATAACAATCTAGAACTGCTTATCTACAGCTGTCAAAAACCCTAGAATTATGTAGAGCTATGCTGTTCGTTTGTTTTTTTTTTTATTTACTAGAAGGTTTTGGGTCGAGATCCATAATTCTTCTAAAACTCAAAAAAGACCAATATAAAAACTTATGGTTAAGTAGAAAATGATTAGTAATTTTGTATTTGAAGGGAATCAATCTCTAGCATAGATACTTGGATATCTAACTTACATTATCATCGTGTAAATGTTAGAAAACAAAACCTTATTTGCAAACTTATTTACCAAATGTCTTCCCAAATAACTATCACTAGCTAATTCACCCTTCATCATCATTATTATTATTTTATTATTATTATTATTATTATTATTATTATTATTTCATTTTTTTGTTTTTCTTATATAACCAGGAGAAAATTTGGGCCTTCGGTTCTAATCCACTTCTAGACCCGGAACCAACTTTTGATTGTACTATTTTTGGCCCTGATCACTTTTTCCTGCATGAAACTCGAATTAGTGACTTCTCAGACAATTGCATGGAATGCTGCCAGTTGAATTAATTCGTCCAAATCACCTTCCATTATTTTTTTAATACAAAAAATTATAGACACCCAAGTTAAGGTTAAAAAATTGGATTCCAATTTGAAAAATTTAAATTATGTACAAATTTTTCCCAAAAAATTAATCTTATACACAAATTTGAACCCCAAAGAAAGAGTCTTACAAATACAATTACAAGTGTGTACCTCGAAAACGAATTTATCCAAAATTGACTTGCCATGCAAAATTTTCATAATCTAATTTAATAAGCAACTATGTTTGAATAAAATATTTGAGATTATGACAACTCAACCAATAAAATCAAAAGTCTTCTCGTTCTACCGACACTTCTCAACGCTATATTGTTTGATTATACCTACCAGATTTAATTAGTACTTGTTTCTTTATTTCCGCAAGCCAAGTGTAGTTGATTTGAGAGTTGTATTAATAGTTTCTTACAGTGAAACACTATAATACCAAGTGGTTAATTGCGTGTGTTATTGCAAAAGTTAATGTCTTAATTCTTATAAAAATTCTATCAATAATTGTGCTATAATAGTGAAATTATTACCAATCGAAGCGGATATAATGTTCTTCACAAATTTTTAAGTGACACAATTTATGTTAAGCTAATTTTGTCGGTAAGCACATTTCTAATGGAGCTTTAGATTCCAATATTTCTCCACTAAGAATTTTTATCTGCAAAGTTATATTTGCTGAAAATGATGGAAGCAACTGAAACTATTGAGGGGACCTTGTATAACCATAATACTTACTGTAATTTAAATAAAGTATTGCTTTTTATTATTCAATAATATATTTTATCATAGTTAAACCATATGTTATTGAATTTCTTATTTAGGAAAGTATGTCTAAAAGTTGGAGAGTATCTTAGTAAACTAAGTTGTTTTAAGTGTATAATTATTGAATTTGGTTATTTATATAGTTATAATTTGAGAAACCGATACGTACGTATGTATATGTATATATTGATAATAGTAATATATATATTTTGAATTAAATATAACTAAAGATAAGTAAAGAAGGACAACTATAAATGGAGAATCTAAATGATATTTACCTAATTTTAATTTTTTTTTGTCAATATTGGACCATAACAGGTCGACATATTAGCCAAATACCTATATAATGTATGCGGTGGAACTCGATTCCTGATTGTGCAAGTACGCATATCTTATGTGGATTTACTGTCTGCCACTAAAATAAAAATCACTTACGATATTTACCTAATCTAACAAATCACGAATTCTCATTTAAATTATGGAACCTAGCTAACAAAATACCATTCAAACATAATTAAAATAAACTTATACAAATAGATGAAATGAATTGTATGATTAGACTAAGAATTAAACATGCAGTTCTAAATCTGACAAACTTACAAAAATCTAATACAATTTTTTTGATAACGGGAGGAATCCCAAAACTAGGTCTGGACTAATTCTAGGGTCCATAGAAATCAAAATGTTTTGTCATTTAAAGCGGGTGACCAAAAATATTTCGTAACTGGGAAAACTCTAGTGCCGTGCTTAGCTTATTAGAGCTTTGAATGCATAGGAAAAACTGTAATATATAATATTTATTATAAAAATGATTTTGAATGATAGATATGTTTTTTTTGTTTTTTTCGTCAATTATAAATATGTTTTTGTATTAAGAAGCTTTCCAAAATATCATAAACCATATATAATATACTTATGATTGTATGAAAATATAAATAAAATTAACTTTATTTTAAAATTAATTTTATTTAATTTTATTTAAAAATTAACTTATGATTGTATGAAAATATAAATAAAATTAAATTTATGAAGCGACACACCGTTTGAAATATTTGAACCCCGCTAAAGAAAAGCAATAAAGTTAAATCTTCAAGTAGTTGAACCAACTTAATTTTTTTGGATAAAGATAATTAATGTACCATCATGTACTCTAACTTCTAGTTATGAGAAAAAGATTCATCCAATTATGATTACCAACTCAACTTGGTTACTGCAAATTATATCCAACATGCAGATCATTGTCATTTGAAGTATTGGTCTGCCTTTGTGGCTAGGATCGATTAATACATCTTTTTTATGTGTCTATCAATCAATCTTCACAAAATTATGACTCTTTAGAATTTATAAATCGATTGACACTCTTCATAGGATCAATCAATTATGGCTATTATGAAAGACGTGCACTAAAAACTGATTGACATCTTTAATCTTACTCCAAATCGCATAGTGATCTAAATTGACTCGATAAAGACTAAAAAGAATTGATAAAACACTAAAAACTAAGGTTGCAAACCGTTAAAACATACATTAACATTGTCCAAAAAAACCAAATTAAAAAACCATTGTTATCAACTTAAAACTTATGTTATAATTTTATTTTACTAGAAATATTTTTTTAACTAAATTATATATATAGTTTAATATGTTTTTAAGATATATTCAAATTGAGTGTCAGTGTGGAGTATGACCCATGCATCAAAATTAAAAAAATAATATAAGAATAGGCATGTTGCACAAAAAAAAGAGGCATAAAATAACCCATACATCATGAGTTCATCCATTAGTATTATTCGAAAAATACATTTAAACCTACCATCGTGCATCACATACTCAAATAATAGATATTTAATTTAATTTTTGTTGATGTTTTGTTATTATTAGTGAAAATATCATTGTTAATAATCATAGTCTGTACGGGTAAGTAGCCCCTAGATTTCGGCCTCATTCATGCACCTAAGCCTCCTGACTTTGTTACCAATATGTCCAATCCAAATGGTTAAGATAATAATCTATATTCATCCACTCAAAAATTACTTTAATGAATATATATCAACATTCAGGATTAGCCGATCCTCATTTTCAGAAATCTACTAATTTCAAGTGAGGACAAAAATAATTGATTTGGTTATCACTCTTTCAATTTTGGAAACGATATCTTGTTAATACTTTACTTGTTGTTTTTCTGGGCTCTAGATTTATTTTTTTAGGTTCTGAGTATTTTAACATCTTTCGTCAGGTTTAGTTTTAAACCGATTTGTTTCGGTCAGTTTTTATGTAATTTCTCCTTTCTAATATCATTCAAACGAAAGAAAAAATAATATATATCTACCATTATGTAACAACAATTCATATATATATATGACTTGTTGATAAATAACTTCTCCTGTTTAAATTCACAATGTTTTAGAAAATATATATAAGTTGTAAAAGAAAATATATGTGGTCCATGGAACAACAAAACACTCATTCTGTACTTGAAAATCGATGAATTATTTGAACTTGAAATCCATGGAACAACAAAACACATATTCTGTACTTTCAACTTTCATTTTATCCTAAAAAGATCTGATCAGTTAATCATCATATCAAATTTAGACCCAAAAAAAATCATTTTCTTTCCAATTATTATTTTTTAAAATAGAAAAGAATTTCAAAGATGATCTTTTACTTTTTGTCTTCATTTACTGTCAGATTCTTATAACAATTTAAATTGAAATTTGTTGATAAAATAAGTTTTTAAGAAAACCAATAAAACCAAGACTGAATACACTTTTTTTAAAAAATAAAAATAAGGAAGAAAAGCCAACATTGGATTCATCTAACTTCTTATCCATGCATGTGACCTACTGTGTGACCTCCGATAGGAAATTGACCAAACATGTTACATCTTCCACATTATCTTTATATTACGAAAAAATAAAGAAATAAAAAAGAGAAACGGAAATGAAATGAAATGGGTTCATTTTTTATAAGCCGATAAAAAAGTCATTTTCTAATTGGGTAAGTTCATTGTCATTCTTCTTTTTTCTCTTTTATATTTGAAGCTTTTTGAAAAGAATTAACGTGCGAATGAAACAATGGATTGGACCGACAATATTGTGACTTCAAATAAATAAAAACATATTCGACGGTTCTAATAATTAATAATAAATCTATCTGCACAATTTGTCTGTGTGTATATATTTATGTTATTGTTAGAATCACACTGCATTTATAGACGAGTTTGATTAGTTGCATACGTTTTATATGAGGTGCATATTATGTTTTATGGAAATAAGTTAAAGCTACTATTTTAGAAAGAAATAGAGATCATACAACACTCTTGGGATTTAAAGACCAGATTCTTGCAATAGTCTAACTAGTTGGATTCTCCCAATTTTATGTGGCTTGATCAACTAAGGTTTTATGTGGGTTTTAAAGCCGATGAAGTCAAATTGTGTTTTCGGAAATTCGTCGGAAACAGTTTGGGAGGAGGACTTAAACACTAATACAATCTGTAATAAATTTCTTTTTTTTTTGTCAAACTATTGAGTTGATGAGATACGATTGATAGACTAAAGTTCATTTCCTAAATTATTTTCTAATTTTGCATTTATGGTGTGCAGGATTCAAACCTTTAATATCAAAACTATTAGTTGAGTTATCTAAATCATTATACTGAAAAATTCGGTAAATTCATAAAATGTTTAAAAAATTTAATTTTTCTGACGGATTTTTAAAACATCGAATGTGAATATCAGAATTTTTTACTATTAGACTTATAAAAATCTCAAATATTTCCAATGGATTCGATTTTATAGTAATAACCACCAATAACCATTGAAATCTAAAAACTAACAAACTAACTATAAAATAGTAAAAAGCAATATATTCTATATATTTATATTTTATTTTCACTTTAACTTTATCTATTTAATTAATAATATATCTTATATATTAAAGTGGAGACAATTTCATTTTAGATGAGTTATAAACTATATGATAAAATTAATCTATAGTTCATAACTACCCTTAAAATAGGCTTAATGTGGGTTTCGTTATAAATTTTTATATAAAAAAAATCAAAATTAATAAATACTTAATAGAAATTTTTTTTAAAAACAAAAATTATAATAATATATCTGATACATATTCGTGTTTTGATTTGGTTTTGTTTTGAGTTTGGATTTGTTTTTCGGGTACATAGATTTATGATTCATTTTTGGTATTCTTTTGGGTTTGATTCCTCTAATTTAATATTTTAGATTTTTTGATTTAAGACTTATAATGAAGCATGTCCAAAAGTAAACCAACCTCGTGGGAAATAATATTGGATTTATAATCTTATCGATGTGATAGGTATCCCCTTTTAATTAGGATCTCATTATGTTGTCTTTTAATTCGGGTATTTTTATATAAATATTCAAAAAATTCTAAAAAATTATTAAAAAATTATTTAAAAACTTTAAAAAGCTAAAATTTGGTTTTGACGGAATTTCAGTTTGATTTTTCAGATACATAAATTTATGACTCATTTGAGTATTTTGTCGGGTTCAGTTCCTTTAATTTGAATTGATTTTGGATCTCTAAAACAACATTTTCAAAAAAATATTCTAAAATATCATTACGGATCTAACAATTTAAATGAAGATGATTTATAAAAAATAATCAAATTTTGCATTATAACGCGGGTATAATCCTAGTTTTATTTAATTTTCTTCGTAACCTTTTGTTTCATTCTTTTTTTTATTTGCACTATTTCTTTTGATATAAAAAAACTAAAAATTAATTTTTTTAAACGTTGATAATTTTCTTTCTACAAAACATAGATTTTTTACGCGTAATAAATTATATATTTTAAAGTAAACAAAAATTATTATAAAAAATATTTATATCACACGGTAACCACAGATTATAGTTTCAAAATTATACATGTTTATTATACAGGTGCTTTGAGAAGTACAAGTGAACCTGTAATTTGATTATTGTTTTTTATCCGAATTTAAATTATATATGGAGAAATGGAATGAATCCAGAGCAAACAGAACAATATCAAAATTTGTTAAATATTCATACTATTTTATTGGTCCCCTATCCATCTTGGGCCTGCCATGCACCATCTCCTTCCAATGAATTTATTTACATTCAGCCAATGTTGAGTATAAAAAAACAAAAATTAGTTAAGTGGTGGTTAGATAATTTATAAAAAATGTTATCTCGTCTCTATATTTAATATGAAAAAGAATAGTTTTAAAATTAAATTAACTTATGACGTGAAATATACTTTAGTTAAAGAAAAATAATATGGCCAAATTTTTCTCAATGTGGTTCTTAGAATGATCAAATTAATGATTATGACATCCAAAATACCATTTACATCTACATCTTGTCAATTAATTTTTGACAAAAAAAAGAAAAACAGTGGTGTGAAGTGACATTTTCTTTTGATTTTTTTTTCTCACTTAGTTAGCTTTATTTGAATATTATATAATGTAAGTTGACATGAAATGTTCATATATTGACAATACACAATGACAAATATATATATATATATATATATATATATATATATTGACAATACACAATAAGAGCAATCTTCAAAAGCCAATCCGATCAACGGATAACAGTCGCTCACTCCTATAAGCGTAGGACCCTCACATCACTCTATTTATACACACATGTGGTCTTTCACTTTTCTTCATTCCTTTCATAAATATTTGTCTCTCTTTTTAAGTTATTACCTCTTTTAAGTTATTATCTCAATTATGGCTTTGCCTCTTATCCTCCTAGCTCTCTTAGTGTTGTGCCCTAGTTTTGGTCACACTCAACGTTCTCCTTCACCAGGATACTACCCAAGCTCTCGAGTCCCAACATCACCTTTTGATCGTCAATTTCAATCTCTTTGGGGCTCTCAACACCAACGTAGAGAACAAGATATTGTCACTCTTTGGCTCGATAAATCCACTGGTTTGTTATCATCTAAATCTTATTATTTTTGTTTTTAAACAGATTTGTGAGCTCAATTTTCTTGTCCATGTTTTATATTGTACTTAAAAATATATACATGCATTTGGTCAAGTGATAACATGGCAAAATATTTTTGGGATAGTGGTTGCACATTACCCATATTCAAACTTTTTTTATAAACTTTTATCCAGATTTGAACTTCTCTCGACATAATTATGTGTAACAATATTTCATACGTTTTCATCTGGTTTACCTTAGTATGTAGTCGGTTTGAAACAAAAGTAATATTCTATTCGAGTTGAACCACCGAATATTAAAAAAAAAAGATAAAGATTAAAATATTTGAAACAAAATAATATCAATGAATGCAAAAATTGATTAGTATAAAATTAGGTAACTGAAAGATTTCCTTGTTTTATTTATTGTTTGTCAATATTGCGCATTAAAGTTTATAATGTTATTTATTACACCGTACGACTTATAGACTGTGTCGGTAGCTTATATGTTTATTAGTTGTATTCCCATCACTTAATTTATTTTTTTGTGTTATTTAATTAATTGATCTTAGTGACTAATAAAATACGACTAAAAACAGGAAGTGGGTTCAAGTCTCTTCGTTCATACACGTCGGGTTACTTTGGTGCGTCCATTAAACTCCAATCAGGCTTCACGGCTGGAGTTGACACATCACTTTATGTAAGCAAATAATCGAACTAAATTAATTAATTGTTTAATTTTATTTGTGTATTAAACCATTATTAAATATTTTTTTGGGTTTTTAGCTCTCAAACAATCAAGAGCATCCTGGAGACCACGATGAGGTCGATATTGAGTTTCTAGGGACAACACCTGGAAAACCTTATAGCCTTCAGACAAATGTGTTCGCTAGAGGAAGTGGTGACCGAAATGTCATTGGAAGAGAAATGAAATTTAACTTATGGTTCGATCCTACTCAAGATTTTCACCATTATGCAATTTTGTGGAACCCTAATCAAATTGTGTAAGTCAATATCATTTTTATTATTCTATATAGATTGTTTAGTATAAAATACATGTATTTGTTACTTTGATTTTTTTTTCTAAATTGGATATGTTTGTCATATTTGTAGATTTTTTGTAGATGATGTACCGATAAGAACATATAACAGAAAGAATGAAGCTACGTTCCCAACAAGACCGATGTGGGTGTACGGATCGATATGGGATGCATCGGATTGGGCCACGGAAAATGGAAGAATCAAAGCCGATTATCGATACCAACCTTTTGTGGCTAAGTACAGAAACTTTAAACTTGCCGGATGCACGACAGACAAATCTTCCTCATGCAATCCGCCATCCCCTGCACCATATGGCTATCGAGGATTAACTCGACAGCAAATGGGAGCCATGGCATGGGCACAAAGGAACTTCTTGGTCTATAACTATTGCCATGACCCTAAAAGAGACCATACTCAAATACCAGAATGTTAAAAGACAAACAAACCAAAAGAAAAGGTTTTATATACTTTTATTTTGCATTATCAAAACATACATTAAGTGAAATAATGGGAAGACTTGAGACGGGTCCACTCTGGAAAAGTAGAGTGAAGCAGTTGAGCGTCCGGTCCTCTATGATTTGTGATTAAAAATTTAAAAGCTTTTTTTTCTTTTATATTTTCTTGCATTGTTCCATTTGTTAAATTTGTAATAATTGTGATATTGTGTGATCAATTTTATTATATATGGTATTGTATTGTTGTGTGAACCAAAGAAAGAAAACATTATTTCAATTATTTGGATTAATTATTCGATGGATTTATATATTAATAAGTGGATCTCGAATGGACACGATTAGGAGACTAATTAAACAATTTTCATTGTTGAATTTTGTAAATACAGTACAATTGGATATAACATAATTAATACTAGTATAAATACACACAAAATTCCAAGAAACAACAAACTATTGTACTTTTATTATGAGAACATATTATTGAACTCAAACAAAACAAAATTAGAGACAGGAAAATCTATATAAAATATCATATAGATAGTGAAATAAAGTGTAGTATCATTAAAAATCTCAAAGAATTATATAATTTTATTTTTGTTGGGTATCTACGTAATTGGGGTGAACGTTGATAAATTTAACGACTATAAAAGCTCATCTATGATTTAAATAGCATGTAAAATATATACGCGAATATGAGCTTTCAACTATAAAACCAATCGATAATAAATAGAGAGATTCATATCTTATATATACTAGAGAGAATCTTTTCCAATTTTCGTTTGAGATAATATTTCCTAATACACCCCTTCGAAGTGATGATTTTGTGACAGTTGATTTCGATAAGTTTGGAGATAGATCAACGACACCAATTTTAGGTATGAGTTGTCGATAATTGGACCACTTTGAATCGGATCGGGTTAGATAGCGTGAGTCGTATACTTTGATATAATATTAAAATATAAGTTTTCAACTTAAAATCAATTAGCAATAAATAGAGATTCCTATCTTATATGAGTATCCTTAAACCAAAATTTTCTAACACTATACTGATCCATATCGGATTGTAGTTAACAAAGTGAACAATCGAATAGGATGATGATGGTCAAGAAGAGGATGATGATGATGACCACTTTTCCCAACGTCGAAAGAGATAGTGAACAATGAATAGAGTGGACCCCAATCTAATTCTCGAAGATCTCATTACTCTTTTTGGGTTAAAATCTTAAAGAAAATATAATATATGTTTTAATTATTGTCTTGTTATTTTCCTCTTTGGCATTTTGTATGTGTATTACGGTTGTCTACATCATCTTTGATTAAAGACTTCCCCGTAATTGCAATCATTTTTTTCATTTTCTTTCTCCATATTACAAATAAATTCTTTATAATTTAGTTCTCCAATTATTTTATTTGGTTTTGTTTAGACTGATGACTCTTGCTTTTACTCGACAACGTACAATTAGCTTCTTCTTTTTTTTTTTTAATCAGGTGAGTTCTGATTGATCTACACCAAATATAGAAGTATGGAACATGCTTTTCTCTTTTAGGATATAAATATTTTTAACAAAAACCAACCCAACAGAAAATCTTTCAGACGTTTATCTAACAAAAAAACAAAAACATATCAATATATGGTTGATTTTGTGTTAATATATCTATATTAATATATAACAGATACGTTTTTCCATTAATTGGATTGATTTCTTGTTTGAAAGTCCAAAATTCTAAAAATAGCACAAAAAATCAACATTAACCAATGAACTAATTATCTAAACAACTATAATCTTAGATAAAAAAAATCTTGTCATCTTTTATCAACTAGTTTTCAATATGTTCTTGAGAATAGAACAAGATTAAACAAAGAAAAATTCCAATCTCCAAACATTACAATATATATATATGCAATACTGGGAAAACATTATTAGTACGTAGTACGTACTAAGCATTATTCATTGTTCACACAGACGTGATGCAGTGGCATAACGAAATAGAAAAATGTGTTGACTATGTTTTCTTTAACTCGTACATACCTTCCTGAAAATATATCACAATCGTGTGAAAATAGGAGATTTGCACGATTTTTATAAATCCCATGATTAGTCATTATTTATGGTCTGTTGATCTATCAAGTAGGAAAAAAGTTTCTACAATCTAAATCGGAGTTTATGGTATTTGTTGAACTATATTCACTTGAGTTAAAAGAAAAAGAAAAATATATATATTCATTGGGTTTTCATTTCGTTCTCTAGTTCTTGTCTCATATTCCTATTTTATTTCATACAAATAACACATTTTATATATGATTTTAGTTACAACAACTTTCTTTTCCCTTCTTCCAGTTATATTTTGTTTAAACCACATAATTATGTAAGCCAAGAAATGACGGATAATGTCTAACTTTTACAACCATAACGGAACTGTCATTCAACAAAAATATGTAACTTTAATAATATACACATTATGGTATTATCTTCAATAATGAAAAATTTCTCACCAAAATGCGTTTTTTGCCCTTTTCTGTTTTGTTGTTGAAACTGGCCAATGTTCTTTCTTTTCAACAATATTAAGTCACACAAAACTGAAAGTGAATAAGATGATGTAAACACTTATCCCCAAATAATATATGTTGCTTATGTTCTCTTGTTAACCGAACCCAATGTTGCTTCATATGTGTTTTTTCCATTCCTAATAATATCTCAATATAATAAAAATTAATTGGGCTAATATTAATAGAAGAATGGCAAAGTTAATATATAACAGCCATTTCTTTTTGTTAGATCGACAAGTCCGAATGACCGTTTAAAATTTCTTGATAGTCTACCAACTGTAATGAGAAGGAGTCGATTTCATGATGCCAAAATTATTAGTTTAATCATTCTAATCAGCAGAATAAAATAATTCGGCATATAACAGTCTGTTTGTATAAAGATTTTGGCAACCAAATATATCTAGTTTTGATCCAAAAGATGATCATTTTAATTGGATATGTTTTATAACTTACACGAAACAATATTTAACTAATGAAGTTGAGGCCTTTTGAGACCCATTACTTGCCGTGACTTAAAGCCCAAGAATAGTGATATATCTTAAGAAAATCTTTTTTTAGTCGTCAAGAGATACTTTTGTTGGCGTCTTCTATATAAAATACTGAGACCTTTTATTCATTTTGTTATATTGGATAAATTCTAGACCGAGTTCGATATATTGCCCAAATCTCACTAACCTAAATTTACGAGTTATGATGATCTGATTCAGGGTCCAAATTCGGTATCTAGACACCGACAAGAATTGGGAGAGAAAGATCAATTAATATCAGGAACGTAACCTTGTCAACAAGAAAGAGACTATTAGACTTACATGGTCAGCAGTGTTGAATTGGTTCATGGGATTATTATAATAGGAGCTAGACTAAATTAAGTTGGTGATTACTTTTAGAGATAAGGTACGTGTAACATTCTCCAAGTGGTACGTTAGTTTGAAGGAACCAAGAAGGTTAAACGAAAGATTAAAATGTTAAGACTCAAAATTTGAATTATTGACCATGGATATGAGAATAAACCATTGATGAGTTCATCACCAAGGTTCCTCGTATATGTTTATGTAAATAAAACTAAAATAGTTTAAAATTAATTTATCGTTTGTATTACCATTAATTTTATATAATTGATTACAACAGATATAGTACACGTTAACACTACACCTGCAACCAGTGGCGGAGCCCGAATACATGGTCAAAATATTATTTTCAAAATATCATAAATTTAATCTTTAAAAAGTTATTACTTACATGAAAAACATATAATTCGTTCACTCGTAAATATAAGTTTTGTAACATTATTTTATTTCTTGTACTTGATACACACTTGTAATACCAATTAATCAACAACACACTTATAATACCAATTAATCAACAAGTGCAAACATGTCAATGTAGTACTTGAGGATCGAATCCACAGAAAATCTACAACCAACACACTAGAATTGCAAGAATTTGGAGTTAAGCTATAGCAATAAGTAATGAAATGAAGTGAAGACTACTAAAAACTAAACAATAAACAACGTAGACTCAAACTAAGAAATCAACTCAAAAATAACAAGCAAACTAAACAATGACAAATCACAAACTAGTAATAGGTTTTAGACAAGACAATTGATCAAGGATAATAATAATCAAATCAATGATGCTTAGAGACTCATTAAAAACCATGCTAGGGCATGAGACACAACAATGGAACATCCCACTCTCATGGCAATGAACCCTTTCTTAGTCAATCAATCAAACTAACTCTCGTTGCCGATTCAAAGACTAACAAGCATTACAAACAAGCTCACTTAGACCACTAATCACCCTAACTTCATCTCTCAATGGTTAAGGAAGAAAAGCTCATAAAAAGGTCATTCGGGAATTTCATCGAACACCTCTCGGACGACAAAACTCCTAGCATCTAGATTCAAGTGATCAAGTTAAATCTAGCTTTAAGAACACCTTAAATGAAGGAATCTAAAGATCTATCAACTTAAGCTCAAGATTCAACTATCAAATCCTAAGATCTACCTAACCATCAACCTATCACTTCACTACTCAAACATCAAAGACATGAAACAAAGTAAGAAAATAATCATAATCATAATGAAAGAAAGATAAGAAATGAGAACAATAAATCTTAATAGATGGGAGATGATGATCCAAAAAGGTCTCCAACTATTCTCCCTCTCAAAACTCTCTCTAAAGTTCCTTTTAGCTTCAAAAATAAAAGAGTGTCTAGGTCTAAATTAATTCAAAAGTTACTTAAATATGCCCAAACATTCGGGTTTAAAAGAGTAAGGATGGATTTGGTTTGACCCAGGACAAACCGGGTCAAACAAAGCTTAAGTAAACCGATTTGCGCGAGGTCAGGTATGTGGCGTCGGGTCCAGGGTGGACGTGAGAAGCATACAGAATGTCCTCGCGTTTTGCTGATGGCATCGGGCCTGTGAAGTCGGGTCTAGGGGCGACATGGCTCGCTTCCAGAACCTTGCCTTGATCTCATGTCTCTGGGGTCAGGTCCTTAGCATCGGGTTTAGGGTGGACGTGAAGGACCACAGAATGCTACTTCTTACTTCCACCTAATTTTCGGTTGCAACAGCGATGCATATGTGAAACATTTGGGGCTGTTCTAACCGATTATCCGTAGGGAACCGTCGGATTTAATTAAAATTAATTAAAAATTTTTTAAAAAAAAATTAAATCCCGTCAGTTTCCGTTAGTTCTAATTAAAATTAATTACAAAAAAAAATCAGAAAATTTCCGTCGGTTTTTATTAAATTTAATTACAAAATTTTTTTTGGAAAATTACCGTCGGTTTTCGTCGGTTTTAATTAAAATTAATTACAAATTAAAACAAAAAAAAATTTACCGTCGGTTAGCATCGGTTTGACCGACGGCAAACCAATGTCTGTGGGTTGCCGTCGATTCTTCCAACCTACGGGAACCGACGACCATTGTCTCGTCGGACTAACCGACGGTTTATTTTTCCCGGTCAATAGCCTTCGGTTTTGCGGTCGGTTTTTAACCGACGGCATAACCAACGACTTTTTTGCCGACGGTTTTGCCTTGATTTTCTTGTAGTGTATGTAACAAAACGTGTCATAGTAATTCATTTATTATAAAATCTTGTTTGTAAAAATTATTGAATTCACAATATCTTCTTTGTACGTAGACGATACTGAATTCACATAACCAGACCTCCCATGCACGCGCACTACTTAAGTTTGTTTGACCCGGTTTCTCCCGGGTCAATCCAAATCCGTTTTTACACATTAAAACCCAAATGTTTAGGGTATTTTAAGACATCTTTCATTCTATTTAGTTGAAGGAGAATACTAGAGACCATTTGGATGATTCTCTTTGGATCATTCCTTCCATCAATTTGAAGAATCTCTTTATTCTATCTCTTTTCTATTTCATTATGCCTTTCTCTTTATCTTTTGTTTTGTGTTTATGTATTGTGATGTGTGAGTAGTCGTTGATGGTTAGATAGATCATAGGTTTAGATGATTGATATTTGATGATTAAGTTGTTAGATCCTTCATATTAGGTGGGTTTATGATGCAAGTGTTTTTGAGGTGCAAAACAATCAATTACATTTATAATCAACAAACGCTAAACAACTATCATTGAAAACATTTGAGGTTCGAACCCAAGAGAATCTAGAATCAACACAATAAGACTATGAGAATGAAGATCTAAGCTATAGCAATAAATTGAGGGTTTTGAACTAAAAGACTACTAACAATAAAACAAGCAAACCAAATCAAAACTAGAACCAACATAAAAGAAATGACAAGCACACTTAACAAAGGACAAAACAAAACTAGCAAAACAATAGGTTTATGGCAATACAATTTATCAAAGGAAATGACAATCAAATCAAGATGCATAAGGAACCATTAAGTATCATCCTAGGGCATGAGACACAACAATGGAACATCCCACTCTCATGGCAATGAACCCTTTCCTAGTCAATCAATTGAGCTAAACTCTCATTTGCCTATTCAAAGACTAATAAGCATTACAAACAAGCTCACTAAGACCACTAATCACCCTAACATCATCTCTCAATGGCTAGGGAAGAAAAGCTCGTAAAAAGGTCATTTGGGAATTTCATCGAACACCTCTCGGGCGACAAACTCCTAGCATCTAGATTCAAGTGATCAAGTTAAATATAGCTTTAAGAACACCTTAAATGAAGGAATCTAAAGATCTATCAACTTAAGCTCAAGATTCAACTATCAAATCCTAAAATCTACCTAACCATCAACCTATCACTTCACTACTCAAATATCAAAGACATGAAACAAAGCAAGAAAATAACCAAAAACATAATGAAAGGAAATAAGAAAAGAGAACATTGGCGTCTAATCCCATCATTGCTCCTAATTTCTACCCTTTCTCATAAGGTCTTTTCCATTTCTTTTCAATCTTTAGGATCAACTACAAACTTCCACACTTCATTCTTTTTCATTCTAGGAGAGGGGTTTTAAAACTCATTGGCGTCTAGCGGGTTTAGCGCTTCACTTAGTACTTTGGTTCTTCTTTCTTTCATTCGTTTTGTTTTGCTTTCTTTTCCTTTATTCTCATGAACCATTCATCATTTTCATTTGTTCCATAAACCCTTTACTAGACCAACTCTTCTTATTTTCATGTACCCTTTCTCTCCTAAGATTTCCTTTGAACCTTTACTTCTTTTCAATCTCTTTTCAAGCCTTTTCCCAACCATTCTTTTTAAATTCCATACACAAATAAACCCATATCCAATATCAAGCTCCCACCTAGTCCTATTCGATTCAAAAAGTATTAACCGAAACTACATGAGAAGCTATTCTTGTCAGCTCAAACCTAACACTTTCTACCAAGCTCATTCTGAAATAAGGCCTTACAGACACACAACTATCAAATGGCTTAAAAGAAAGTTAGGCTAAGGGTAGGAAAACCGATCCGATAAATCAAATCGGCTACTTGGATCATAAAGAGTGGTAAAGTGGTGAAAGAAATCCAAGTATGTATGTGTATCCACAAGTTCAATCACAATGCATAGCTATGATAATTGCAAGTCAAGATTAGGTTATAATAAGTAAGGAATGATCTCAAATCACAACATGCTTCAATCAAGATAAGAACTTAAAACCGAGAATTCAAAGCATGGATCAATTTTACTTCAACAAGCTCATCATGCATCAAACAACTAATAACTTGGGCATTGAAACTAACAAATTGATTATTAAGCTTATAATAAGACAATCTCATCATTGTTCCCAAATGAAAATGCAATGCAAGCCTACATGAACCTAACCTTAAACATTAAACCAATGCAAACAAAATAAAAAATGTTTTTGGGGATTTGTGGTTTTATAAATTTTTTTGGGTTTTATGATTTTTATGTAATGCAAAGACTCAAAGAAGAAAACAAAACAACTTAAACTAATGTTAAAAAACCGGTCCCCTCCCCCAGACTTACTTCTCACCGTCTCGGTGAGGAAGCAAAACCAAGAGAGAAAAACCTCAATAGATCAAAGCCAAAATGAAAAATAAAAGACTATGTACAAAGTGGTGAATTGGTACCTTGTCAAGGAATGGAGGATCATCGGATAGGATTATCATCATACTCTCGAGATTCCTCTTCATACTCTCTACGGACGTTCTCCTCTTGTATGTGGCGTCGGGGTCCTCACGTTCGGCCTGGGGGCGACGTGGGATACGACAGAAGCTCGGACCAGCATGTGCGTGGTGTCGGGGTCCTCACGTCCGGGCTGGGGGCGACTTGGGACGCGATAGAAGGTTCAGATGTTCCGCGTCTGTGAGGTCGGAGTCCTCACGTTGGGTTTGGCCTAGACGTGGGACACATCCATAAGCTTTTCTCCATCGATTGTACATTTGTTTGGTCAGTCTTAACAATGTTACGAATGACCTTCCAAACCAGGTCATAGCCTTTTTATCCAACCTCATTGAGTCTACTCTCATCATCCACCTAGATCAAAATCAACATAAAACAAGCAAAATAACAAAACGAAGAAACAAAAAACTATGTACACGGATACCATGGGATTGCCTCCCGAGTGCGCTTGTTTTACGTCTCAAGCTCGACATTGTGCACCGCTTAGTCACAAGAATCAAACGGTTGAGCTAGCGGTCCTTTGGTCCTTCTCCTATTTTCACAATAGATAATTTTTGCAAGAAGAAATACAATTGTCCATGCTAGCATGAATAAATGTATGTTAAAGCAAGTCATCACAAATGAAATATATTTCCTAAGGTGTTCATTAATGTTTGAATGACTTGGAGGAGTGAATGCATTGGATGAAAAAATGAAGTCAATCTCTAGATTAGTTGAATTTACTAAAGAGTAGTCAACTTCATCTTGAGACTCACATGGTGATTCCATACATTCATCAATGAGCAAGAGATTACAAGAAGCTACCTTTTCAATGCAAGGTAAAGGAGTAGATGTACCTTCTAGTTGGGTAGGTGGGGTAGAATCCATTACCGTCTTAAGAGCATGAGCTTCTCGTATCTCATTGGATGTAATCTCCTTTCCTCCAAGTGCCATTCGTTTTAACAAGAGGTTTACGCACATCATAGCTGCTAGTGTCTTCCTAGACAACTTTGGACTCTCTTCTTGTAGAGCATCCAATTGTACTTTCTGTTCCGGCGTAAGAACACTCATCAAACGCTTCATCTTCATATTCTTCACCATCGGAATATTGTTCACTCATGGGCTCATCAATGTATGGTTGATCATTATATGACCAATCACTATGTGACTGGTCATTAACCCACCAACCGTAGAATTGGTTATCGATCCATTGACCATGGTAGTGCATACCCAATGACTTGCTTTCATGTTCGCTTTCCCTTGTTGACTCATTCATTGCATTCACCTTCAAGAAAGTCAAGAGACAAACAAACTTAAACAATTAGTAGCAAAACAAAGTAAAAGCTATAGTCTTAAATCTAATTCAAATCCTAATGGCTAATTGCATAGATTCCCCGGCAACGGCGCCAAATTGATGCAAGCGTTTTTGAGGTGCAAAACAATCAATTACATTTATAATCAACAAACGCTAAACAACTATCATTGAAAGCATTTGAGGTTCGAACCCAAGAGAATCTAGAATCAACACAATAAGACTATGAGAATAAAGATCTAAGCTATAGCAATAAATTGGGGGTTTTGAACTAAAAGACTACTAACAATAAAACAAGCAAACCAAATCAAAACTAGAACCAACATAAAAGAAATGACAAGCACACTTAACAAATGACAAAACAAAACTAGCAAACAATAGGTTTATGGCAATACAATTTATCAAAGGAAATGACAATCAAATCAAGATGCACAAGGAACCATTAAGTATCATCCTAGGGCATGAGACACAACAATGGAACATCCCACTCTCATGGCAATGAACCCTTTCCTAGTCAATCAATTGAGCTAAACTCTCATTTGCCTATTCAAAGACTAATAAGCATTACAAACAAGCTCACTAAGACCACTAATCACCCTAACATCATCTCTCAATGGCTAGGGAAGAAAAGCTCATAAAAAGGTCATTCGGGAATTTCATCGAACACCTCTCGGGCGACAAACTCCTAGCATCTAGATTCAAGTGATCAAATTAAATATAGCTTTAAGAACACCTTAAATGAAGGAATCTAAAGATCTATCAACTTAAGCTCAAGATTCAACTATCAAATCCTAAAATCTACCTAACCATCAACCTATCACTTCACTACTCAAACATCAAAGACATGAAACAAAGCAAGAAAATAACCAAAAACATAATGAAAGGAAATAAGAAAAGAGAACAAGAAATATTAATAGATGGGAGATGATGATCTAAAGATCATCATCCCCAAAAGGGTCTCCAACTATCTTCCATCTCAAAACTCTCTCTAAGGTTCTTTTTAGGTTCAAAATAAAAGAGTGTCTCTATGTAAAAATGATCCAAAGTTGCTTAAATATACCCAAACATTCGGGTTTAAAAGAGTAGAAATGGATTTTGGGTTGACCCGGAACAAACCGGGTCAAACAAAACTTAAGTAAACCGATGTGTGCGAGGTCGGGTCATTGGCGTCGGGTCTAGGGTAGACGTGAGAAGCATCCGGGACATTCTTCATTTCTTGTTGGCCACGTCGGGTCTGTGGCATTGGGGTTAGCATGGACGTTCTTGTTTCCAGAATGATGCCTTGATCATGTGTCTTCGGGGTCGGGTCTCTGGCATCGGGCATAGGGTGGACGTGAAGGATCACAGAAGGCTACGTCTCTCTTGCGTTCCACGTCGGGTCTGTCAGGTCTGGGCTAGGGTGGACGTCAGGAACAACAGAACGACTTCAAATTCTCGCGTCTCACGTCGGGTGTCTCAGGTCAGGTCTAGCCCCAACGTCATGTGCTTCCAGAACGGCTTCAAGTCGTGTGTCTCACATCGGGGTCCACAGGTCGTGTCTAAGGCAGACGTGACTGACAACAGAATGACTTTTTCCTTCCTTCCTCAACCTTTGTTTATCCAACTCTATGATTTGAATGTGCATTTCATTCCAATGTCTTCAATGCTCCTATTCACCTAAAATTGATTCAAAAACCAAAAATATGCGACTCGATCTAACTAAACTCTAAAATGCAAGAATGAACCAAAATCTAATATAAAATGATGAATATAGACAACAAATGATACAAAATGATGCAAAATGGCAATGAAACCTATGCCAATATCTACATATATCAGTTTAATGCTAGATTTAACTTGACCATTTGAATACATGCTAGGAAATTTATTGCCCGAGAGGTGTTCGATAAAATTCCCGATATACTTTTTTATGAGCTTTTCTTCCCTAGCCATTGAGAGATGATGTTAGGGTGATTAGTGAACTTATTGAACATGATTTTAATGCTCATTAATCTTTGAATTGGCAAATGAGAGTTTAGCTCGATTTATTGATTGATGAAGTGGTTAATGCCATGAGAGTGAGTTAATCTATAATTGTGTTTCATGTTCTAGGTTGTGCTTAATCGTCTCTTTTAGCATCATTTATTAATTTTCTATGTCTTTGGTCGTTTGTCTTTCCTAAAACCATTCGTTTTCGTATTATTGTCTTAGTTTCTTTATTCTCCTGTTTTTGATTGAGTTTTGGTTTAAGTTTAATCGTATCTTTTGTTTTTGTTTGTTTGTTCTTGTTTAGGTTGAGTTTAATAGTGTAATTCCACTTTTGATCCGCTTTAACTTAAGTAGAATCCTATAATCCCACTGCGTTAGTTCTAGATTCTTTGTGGTTCGATCCTCAAATACTTACAATGATGAGTTGTTTATGTTTGTTGAATTAATTGAAGTGAAGTAAAAACCAAAAATCACAGATCTATAATACTATATCTCAATTCACTTTTAAAACACAATAAAAGTAATATATAATATTTTCTATAAATGGGTAACTTATTAATTAACTTAGTATTATTTATAGTTTGCTTACCCTAAATTAACAACTTCATTTATAGAAATGTATTCTATGACCCGTTCCTTTTTCTTTTTATTTATAAGACCAGTCAGTATTAAAATCATAGAAAAAGGGGACAAATATCATATTAACATTTTCTTATTTGTCGATGCAGCCACTCAAAAGTCTCAAGTTTATGAGTTTGTTTTATTCTCATGATTTGAAAAAGCTTCCTGATCTTTCGACTGCTATAAATCTTGAAAGATTGGATATTAATGGATGCTCAAGTCTTAGGAAACTCAGAAAGTTTCATGTATCAAATAATCTGGTATCACCTCAACTTTCTGATTCCCTATTACACATAGACGCAGAGGATTGTAGGTCTCTTGAGAGACTGGATTGTTCCTTTAACAATCCAGATATTTGTCTCATCTTCATCAACTGCTTCAAACTGAACCAAAAAGCCAGAGACCTCATCATGCACACACCAACTACTAAGTATGCAGTGTTACCTGGGAAACATGTGCCAACCTGCTTCAATTACAGAGCTACAGATGGAGGTTCCTTGACAATCAAGTTGAATGAAACATCTCTTCCTACATCATTGAGGTTTAAGGCTTGTATTATACTACATCAAATAGAATATGCTGGTGGTTACCCAACTATTAACATCATGGTCAAAAATGAGTGTCTCAGTATATATAACCCTCACACAGAGAATATATACACATTTGAAGTTGAAGTAAGTGAGGTGACTACCAGTGAGCTTGTTTTTGAGTTCAAAACAAATCATACCAACTGGAAAGTTGGAGAATGCGGGCTTCTCCAAATTTTGGAGGTCCCTGTTAAGGGAAGAATAAGAGAAAAACGAGCCAGAAATACAGAAGATAGAGAAAAAAAAAAGAAAAAAAAAAACAAGCCAGAAATAAGGTATCCAAGGGCTTGATGAGAGCTTCATAGACGGCTTCGATGAAAGGTTACAAATATTTATGTGAATCTCACTTATATTATATTTGTTTGTAGAATTATCAACGTGTAATGATGAGTCTTGTTTAATTGAAATTAATTGCAGATTGGGAGAGTGAAGATAGAAACGAGAATAAGGAGAAGACAGAATGTAACAATGTTATTGGAATGTGAAAGCAGTACGCAGCTGCCAAATCGTAATTTCAAAGAGTTGGTTTTCTTTCCTCTGTTTGTTTGCATGTTTGAGCAGATTCATAAACAATCATTCTTGTATTAACAAAAGATGGTCCTGGATCTCAGGACGAGAATCTGAACCTTCTAATTAACTAAAGTAAAATCATAATATCTCTCATCTCCATTTAAGCTCAAAACTCTCAGATCATACAACAATAGTAATATCGAAACAAAAACAGCAGGCAGGTTTTGTTTGGACAGGAAGAAACAAAGGAAAACACAATCGGTATGTGTGTTTTGGTTACTTTCCATGTTTAGAAAGAAAGAAACATGGAAGTCAATCAAGCTTGCAAGAAGCTAGCGTACTTACCACCCAAGAGAAGCCTCTGGATGCACAGGAGAGCATTCTTGGTAACCTCAACATTCTCGTGGTTCATCAGTTTCATTACTCGTTCTTTCACCTTGAGGTCTGTTATGATCACTCTCCCTGCTGCATGGTACTGTATGAACTGTGAGAGATCAAAGCATGCTACCGCCAATGATCTTGGATCACTCGATGTGTCTAGGATCGTTAGAAGGACCCTGAGTATCTGCATCCACAAGTTTTAACAAGCAGGTGAGTATCGTAAAGTACTTTTGTGCACCTTTTATCCCGAGACAGGTTTAAAGAATACCTGGAAGTCATTCTCCTCAAAGCTTGTGACATTTTCACGCCAGAAATTGGCCTCTTTGTGCATTGGGTTCCAGTCAAGATGACCAAGAAGAACCTCTTGCTTATACTTATCAAAGGAACTCAATGTCCTGATCTTGTCTTTCAGTCCTTCTTCTAGTTGGTTCAGTGCATCCAGCAAGTCCTTACAATTTCAGAGTTTAACAGGTTTAACTACGACCATGTACTAAAAAAACATCTATTGTTTGTCTAAATCACTTCAACTCTCATTTTAGAAAATAAAGAAATTTGTATTCCACATAGAGATGTTTCATACAGAAGCAGTCCTCCGGCATTTTTATTAAACTTGACTTACCTCGTCACTCCATGCTTGTGTTTTTAGACTCTGGATAATATGTGGGAGTCCAAGGTCAACCATCTGGGCACCAAATGTACCTTTAGGGAGCAAGTTTCTGAATGTCAATATAACCACCCTGACGACCTGTGAGACAAAATACCGTCAGATAAACATAATAAGAAGTGCATCACAATACATTTATGCAATTTAAAGATACAAAACAAATAAAAACAAACAAAAGTATCTTGAAATTGCGCAGAAGAGATTCTGATTGCATAGTCATGCCATGTTAAATCATCTTTTAAGTAATTGCTAGAAATTATCACAAGAAAACATCTCACATTTTCCTTAGTCGAGCTCTTAACCACTTCTGTTAGCCTTTGCATTGTCCTGGATGTTGCCAAGAATTCTATTGCAGGTTCATAATAGGACAGAAGCCACACACAAAGACATGTTTCATACAGAAGCTGTAGAAAGAAAGCATGCATATCACATGAATTAGGCATCGAGAAATTATGACAAAAAAAAGGAAAAGAAAAAGAGAGCTGTTCTTTCTTCTGCAAACTGAATCAGAATACACTTTAAAATAAGGGAGCAACATAAATCAACAGTATTAATAGTTCTTTAAAAACTAGTTATTTTCATTGAGTCATCCTCGTTTGGAAACTGCAATACTTATTTACAGCTTTAGTGAACATTCACTGAAAATTACTACCACTTAATATATAGTTACCTGAATCGACTGCTGAGTAGATGCTGGAGAAATTAGAGGGACAAGTAACTTAACCCCATCTGCCTGAACAAACGACGATCTGACAACAGGTTCCTTAAGCAGCGACGAGAGGCAGCTGATTGCAATTGGAACACCACGAGTAGGATGAGAAAGTTGCTTCAACTGTATATCAAAGACTTTTGCCTACGCAGAAAGATTGTTAGTTTAAATTTGGTTTGCGTTAGTGTTTTCATTTGCATAATTAACAAAGACATTGTGAGAATTGAATTGTTTATGCCCAAAAAAATGACAGACTGCCTCTTTTTTTCTCATTACTTACATCTATATGAATGAGCTCTAGCTCTAACAATGGCATTGTCTACAAGAAAAAGACAACTAACACTTAAACACCAATGCAAGACCAACGAAAAGTAGAGAGAAAAAGAAGAAGAAACCTGAGCACAAAGCCACTCCACCAATCCCTTGAGAACATCATCAATTGTAGTAATATGTTTCTTTGAACCGGAAGCTTCTCCACTAGCAATAACATCATCACCAGCTTTTGGCCTAGCTCTATGATGTAATGAGGCTGTATGTTACATACATGTTTGGTAGAAATATGACAGATAAGAAATATCGACTACCTTAATATCCAGGCAAGGATTTTGCAGCTTTTTTCTTGAATGAACCAATTTCCCTTCCACAACAACCTGAAAAAGGCCATATTTTTAGTCTGCATACATCTAGAGTTTAGCAGCCGAAATCAAGCAAAATGTAACTGAGAGCAGTTATCCCCAATGGAGTTACATATGTTTCCCTTTTTCAGGATTAAACTAGTAAATGACTAAGATCAGAATTTCAGACAAAACGAGCAAGGGCCAAGGAGATAAAACAGACAAAGCAACAACATCCTGTGCTTAAAACATTACACAATATGTATAGAAGTAGGAAACCATGTCAAGTGGAAATTACCACTAAACATAGCACACATTAAGATGAATGTTTTTGGGAAACAGTCTTTTCCTATCACCAGGAAAGGTCAGGTTTATCTGATACCATAGATTTAAACGGCAGTTATAAGCAAACTAGAAAGGAAATCTGACAATTTAATTGGTCAAGTAAGAGAATGAGAAAAATGTAGAAGTTCTAAACCATTCCAAAGCAGAAACAACAGATCTGATCCAACTTGCCTAGACCAAATTATTGTGATAAAGCAATTGCATAGGGGCTCACCTCAAGAAAGGCTCATAAGTATCCTCATGTGACAATGATTTATCATGGAACAACCGAGCTCGTGATGGATTTGCTGGAAAACAGTTGATGCATTGATATTAGTCAGTATCTAAAAGAAAGAAAAGGTAAATACAAATATCTTGAGATTTTATCTAGCTGAGAGCATTTCATAAATCAAAGCCAAGACATATTCCACTGTCTCTTCCTTGAATATATCACGTAAGATGCTAACAAACAGATGAACATAAGCTGGACCATCCTGCAATGACGACACCACATATTACTTCATACTGACAATGTTATCAGAGACTTGCTTGATCATTATACAACTTTAAACACTAATAATACAGAGAAAAATGACTCAAATTTCTGTAAACTGTTTGTAATGATAAGAAAGAGCTGTAGAAGATTTACTTCATCCAATAACTGTGCCCTTGCACTTTCGGTTTTTTTATCATAGCGCCTTAAGAGCTGGAGGCCTGCTGCTGAAATCAGCTTAGTTGTCATGTAAGTCTCCCATGGAATGTCTCTTTTCAATACCTGCGAGATAAAATAAAACGAGAGATCGAATACTTGAAAACTCCTAGTAAACCTACCACATATTTGTCAGGTATTTTAATACGATCATAAAAAACAAATACAAATGAATAACATTTCTAAGTATGTAGTCAAAGCTGCAAAGATCTAGAACGGCGATCATGTATGAACTTATCATTATGCACATCTTTGTCTAAGTATATTCAGACCAAAACAAAAGGTTTCAATACTGTATGCAAAATATATGAACGTCAGAATCCGTAATGAGTATCCTATGAACTGCCAGCAGATTTCAATTGCCTACAAAGCCGTAAAGACAGGCAAAATCAAGTTAAATGACATCATATCACCAACCTGGTCCATAGTCAGTTCCGCCTGATCCATCGTAAAAGTTGAAAAACTTTAACACCACTTGACTGATTGAACTGATTCGAATACCAACAAAATGTAGACAAAACGAAGCATAAGTATACAAGATTAAACCTTGATGTAATAAGTAGTAAAATCAAAATCCGAAACAAAATTCGTATCATCATGTCATAAACTTGACCTTTTTCAATCAAACAAACATGATCTACAAAGCATCCGTGATATATTAAGGAGAAAATTTTAAAAACTCATATCAAGTAGCAAAATTGCAATTCCAAAATCCTTCCAAAATCTCGATTGAATCAGAATGATAGTAAGGAAAAAGAAAAGATCCGATCACAGGAGCAACATTGACCTGAAGGAGAAGACAAAATAGAGATCACTTCTTCTGAAAAGATAAGAGAGAAAGAGAGCTTCTCCCAAACTCGGATCTGAACAGTGGAGAGAGTTAGAGAAGATGACAGTTTTCTATGAACTGGAAACTCCAAAATTATCCCTATTTATATTCACTTATTACGACAAAATCGAGAGATATGATCATTTTAGCAAGCATGCAAACAAATCTGCAGGCATGATCAGATTTAACATTAAAAAAAAAAGTAATCTATAAACTTCCATGACTCTGATGCATATTATAATCAGTAAATCTTAAATCTTTGATCGGTTCGGTCGTTTCTTTTCTTTCTTAGATTTTGTAAAGTAAATAATCAGTAATTTTCGGTTTTTGAATCTATTATTTTTCTTTTTTGTTCTTTTGTTTACATTGTTACCTATAGTAACGGTATTCAAAAGCAATTCTGACTAGGATTTTTTGTTAAATCGTTTATTTTACATAAGTTTTGGCATACGTTTATCCAATAAATGCACAAATCCATTGAGGAATGCTGCTAAAATAGTGCATTAGTTTTGGATAGAAATAATTAACTATTTTAAATCAAATATTTTGTGGTTCATTAGCTTAAAAAAAAAGCTGCAGAAGAACAAAAAAACATTTCGATGATCCAACATCCAAGTTTTTAAGGTTTTCAGTAAATTACAATAGAATGGTAATATTTTGTCGAATATTATAATATAAGAAGCACGTTTTATTTCCACCTCAGAAGTTTGATATAAAATTTTATCCATCCGAACTTTCACTCTTTGTTTAATTGCACAGATGTATTAATTTTTGGGCTTGATTACACAAATCTGTGGTTAAGAGTTTAATTGTTAACCGGATCCTGTAATTTAGTACTAAACCAAATTGAGACCAGATTTTAACCGAATTTTGACCTGAAACCTGATCCGTTTATCTCTCTGGATACTCGATTTTGACCTGATACTCGATTAACCCGATATTCGATTTTGACCCGATACTCGATTAACCTTAAATTCACGTGTTTGTCTCTCTAGTTTCATCGAGGAGAATAAGTAAACACTGAGTTCAGGCAGTTCGAGTTCGATTTCGTGTGTAAGAGAGATGAGTTCAGATGCACTAATTCCTGTGACCGTAAACATTGACGAAGAAGATGTAGGCGATAGAGATCAAAATCCAGAAGAATAAGTGCTTGAATTGGTGGATGAAGATGCTTGGGATCGAGAAGCTTACCAAATGGAGAATGATGTCCTAAATTTTACAGATGAGCCACACATTGAACACAATGTGTATCCTGAGAGTGACGAAGAAGCAGAGAAAGGGTTCAGAAATCGGAAAAATGACAAAAGTTCAGGTTGTGGTCCAGGGTATCTCCATATAGGTATGACATTCTTCAATGTTGTTGCGTTTAAAGAGGCTGTAGTTGACTATGTTCTTCGAACTGTGAGGAATATTAAACAGTATAAGTATGATATGAATATAATAGCATACAAATGTGCTAGTAAAGGGTGTGATTGGAGGATATATTGCTCTGAAACTGAGAATTTAGAGGTTTGGAAGGTTAAAGTGTTCAATGATGTTCATTCTTGTGTTCATAATGGGAAGGCTGAAATGATGAAAGTGCATGTGATAGCTAGGCTATTTGCAGAGAAGATTCGTGTAGCTGTTTCTTTTTGTTGGATCGACAAGTCCGACCGACCGTTTAAAATTTTTTTATAGTCTATCAATTGTAATGAGAAAGAATCAGTTTCATGATACCAAAATTATTAGCTGAATCATTCGAATCACCAGAATGAAATAATTCGGCATATAAGAGTCTGTTTGTATAAAGATTTTGGCAACCAAATATATCTAGTTTTTATCCAAAAGATGATCATTTTAATTGGATATGTTTTATAACTTACACGAAACAATATTTAACTAATGAAGTTGAGACCTTTTGAGGTCCATTACTTGCCGTGACTTAAAAGCCAAGAATAGTGATCTATCTTAAGAAGATCCTTTTTTAGTTGTCAAGAGATACTTTTGTTGGCGTCTTCTATATAGAATAATGAGACCTTTTTATTCATTTTGTTATATTGGATAAATTCTAGCTGAGTTCGATATATTGCCCAAATCTCACTAACCCAAACTTATGAGTTATGATGATCTGATTTAGTACCTAAATTCGGTATCTAGACACCGACAAGAATTGGGAGAGAAAGATCAATTAATGAATATCAGGAACGTAACCTTGTCAACAAGAAAGAGACTAGAATTACATGGTCAGCAGTGTTGAATTGGTTCATGGGATTATTATAATAGGAGCTAGACTTAATTAAGTTGGTGATTACTTTTAGAGATAAGGCACGTGTAACATTCTCCAAGTGGTACGTTAGTTTGAAGGAACCAACAAGGTTAAACGAAAGATTAATATGTTAGACTCAAAATTTGAATTATTGACCATGGATATGAGAATGAAACCATTGATGAGTTCATCACCAAGGTTCCTCGTATATGTTTTTTTTGTCAAACCTTATTTATTGGATTTGGATTAATAAGACTTGATCTATAGTCTAAATGCTCAAATTAGAGTTGGTGGGATTTGAACTCATCACCTAGTGCCTAGTTAGATCAAGGGTAAGCCAACTGGGCCATCTGCTTATTGGCGTTCCTCGTATATATTTATGTAAATAAAACTAAAATAGTCTAAAATACATATTTTTCAATAAAACAAACTAGACAGTCACTAAAAATGCATCTCTAATACATTATTAAACATTAATTTGTATCTTAATACTCTATATGTCTCACACTTCAAATTTTTTCAATCAATTGATTTTAGTTTCACTCAAAGTTGTGCAAATTGAATTATTTTGTGTACTGATTTATTGTCAAATAGAAAAATATGAGTAGAAAGAAAAGAGATAACGATTGATAAATTAGGTTGACTAAATACATATGGGCTTTATTTGTATTTTATATTTGGCTAAGATATTTTTGGTTGGGTTAGAGTGAGATTAATATTTTATAGGTGTCAAAATTATTACGGGTGTCATATGACATACCTCTCCGACATTTACCTCTGCCACTGCCTGCAACAATGAAAATTATCGTGATGATCGATTTTGATATACATAATTAAAATTTTTTATTGATAATCTTCCTCTTTTACTTAAATATTACAAGGTTTATGATATATAAGTATATGTGTATACATATATCTCAAAGGTGTCAACTAAGGGAAAAAAAAATTACAAGAATAAACATAAAATGGAAAATAATTAAGTGGATGACCACAAAATAGTAGAAAGCAAAATATTCTCTATATTTCTACATATTTTCCATTTTATTCTTATTTATCAATTTATTGTGTTTCTCAAACAAATTTTATTAACCAAAGAAGAGTCTAGGCCGAGATCTAAATTAATCTTCTGGGGATCGGATGCAACCCGAATTTAGACATTTGGTGGTCAAATAGAAATGATTAGTTATTTCATACTTGAGGAAAATTGATTCTTGACCTAAATTAACAAGACAAATTCTTTTTCAAGTAGAAACCAATAGACCATCACTACTTAGTTTGTATGTTTCTCTATTTTAAAAAATCTATTTTTAAGTTCTATTCTATTTTATTTCACTTACGTATAGAAGGTTTATTACCTAAATTTTTTCTTTTCATTTTATATTCTCATTTTTTGTACAGTGTAATATCACATGTCCTATTTAAATCAACATATTGTTTTGTAAGTTTCGATATGTTTTTTTGGAAGATTATGTCATGATTGATGTTATTTTGTTTGTATATATACAAGTAAAGTTTTACTTTTCATCCCACAATTCTCAGTTCAGAGCCTTTGACGTAAAAATTCAAATTCGTATATTGTGTACTGCCTATGTAACAAAACGTGTCATAGTAATTCATTTATTATAAAATCTTGTTTGTAAAAATTATTGAATTCACAATATCTTCTTTGTACGTAGACGATACTGAATTCACATAACTACAACACTATTGATAGTAAAAACAAAGAAGAAATATAAGGATATGAAATTATACTTGAAGTTTATGTATGCTAATTTTCTCTTATTATCCTAGCTTAATTACTTTTATCACCGTTTAACTTTTATCAACAATTAGATCAATATGATCTCATTTAATAAACTCTATCACATGCGATTAAGCCACTACATGGAGTTAAACTGCAGTGGTGAAATTTCTCAACTTGAACGAATACAATAATGTTATACACTTGACATTTTGAAGCATGCAATGAGAATACTTTTATATTAGAAGAATATTAAACAATTTATAGGTTTAATATTTTCAAAACTAATATATATATATATATATATATAACATAAAAGATAAAAGATTTCTACTATCCCATAATTAATTAGCTAGTTTATTTTCATTTTATAACGTACTATTCTTGTTAATATTTCTTATATATAGTCATTTAACACAATTGTCAAAATCATGTTGGAAATCATGTATTGTGTAACATCACATGTCCATTATGTATTTCTATATTTTGCTTTATTTATTGAAATATATTTTTAAGAGGTACATCAATATCCCGGATTAGTCGTTAAATCTTGCATTATTTTGTGGATTTTTAACATCTATAGTCATCTGAACAATTGTCAAGTATCATAAAACATGCTAGAACTCGTATATTGGGTAACATCACATGTCTATTGTAATACAGAGAAACGCCGTATTCACATACTAATTATACAGAGAAAAAAATATTCAGGAGTGAAGATACGCCGTAGTGTCAATGAACTCCGCTAAATAATTAGAAATATTGGAAAATTTAAAATGAAAAAAACAGTCTTTTAAATTACCAACTTTTTTCGAAGGACAGGTGGCCAGTAATAAAGATCACTTCACAAATCCTCAAGCACCAGAGTTCGATTTCTTCCCGATACAAATAAAAAAAATTAAATATAAAATTTATATGGATCAAGTCTTGTCAATCTAATCGCTAACAACAAAAAAAAGTTACCAACTTTGATGTTTTGGCCAAGGAAAATACTATCACCGTTACTGTTATTGAAAAAAAAATTAAACTTTTATAAATTTGTTAAACTTAAATATCAACTATAATTGTAGCTAATCTAATATGAATATACACTATCTTTAATCAAACCAATTTAGATTTAAAATTAGTTATTTAAAGAAAAAAATGGAGATAAGTTAACTTTGACAAACAATAAATTTATATTGATTCCTATTATTAATATTTTACTTTTTTGATTGATTCTAGATCTAAATCTTTGATTTAATGATTATAGCAAGTGAAAAAATCGAATCTAGTAACAAATTTTTTTTTTGATGTAGAGCAAGTGTTTTATTCTCAAACTTGGAGTAAACTTAGGACAAGTATATTTTATAAATATATGGTTTTGTTTTGAAAAAACAATGTAACTTTGTTACAAATATTGTGTGATTATATTTATGACTTATACGAATACTAAATAAAACCTCTGCTAAAATTTTAAGGTATATATCAAATATTCTATTATAAAGATTAAATCTTGTAGCATAATCAAACAACCAAAATTTTAAATTTTTACTTAAAATGATGGATTTTTTTGTACAACTATTTATGTAAGATAGGAAGCATATAAGGAGGATAGGATAAAAAGTTTTCCAAAATAACGTAGTACCACCGACAATAAACTAGCCATTGGAAAAACGTTTGTCTTGTTATAATAGTGAATAATTAATAACTTTAAAAACTTGATTTGATCGGCAAGATTTTTCTGAATTTTAGAAGGAATAATGAATTGAAGAGGATAATATTTGTATTGTTGTTGTTATTATACTTCTTATTATTGTAAATTACAAATCGAATTTATCATTTATATAGAAATAAAAAATTAGTTTTATTATTGTAAATTACAAATCGAATTTATCATTTATATAGAAATAAAAAATTAGTTCTACTATATGTGCATAGTGACATATAAAGCTTTCCATAAATTATATATTATTCTGAATGAAAAAAAACTTGTTTCAGTCTAATATTTTCTCATGTTATTAGTTTGAAAAAAAGACTAAGTACATTATTATCCTAAACAAGAAACAAAACACAGCCTCATGTTTCCATTATTATACTAAATCTTAATTTTTTGTTTGACCAATGTCTATATATGTGCAACAATTTGCATAATAACAGTTTATGTATTCCAGTATATATATCATTATACAACAACAAAATTTAGAGACGTACATTATTGAACTCGTAGACTTGTTTGTAGAAGATATTGAATTCACATTATTACAATATATTATCAAAGTAAAAACAAAGAAGAAATGGTACGTAGTACGTATATGGTTTAATAAGATGGTGTAGTTTTTGATGAAATCATTTGGGACATTTGGAAATGTTTATGGAGATTCCATTGGCACCTGGTACTTGATATACATGATTATTGCATAGGTTTTGCATAGCAATTACATGTAGTTTTGTATCATTTTTAGTAGTTTATCTTTCCTTTTAGTTTAATTTTGCTTCATATTATATTTTAGAGTCCTAGGTAGATAGAGTCGCATATCTTTCGTTTTTGAGTCGGTTTCAGGTGAATTTGGATGCATTTCGAAGCTTGGAAGGTTAAGGAGGTTGGGCGCTATCAAACTATGGACAAATTGGAGCAAAGCAATGAAAGGAGAAGGAAGAACACATTCTGGTGCAAGAAACGTCGACCTCTCCTCCGACGTTTTCTGCAGGTCGACGTTTTCAGCAACCAAAAGACCATATTCTGGAAAACAAAAAACGTCGACCACCTCTCCGAGGTTTCTGCAGGTCGACGTTTTCAACAAGAGAAGACCAAGATTCTGCCTGCAAAAACGTCGACCACCTCTCCGACGTTTTCAGCAGGTCGACGTTTTATGCAAAAAGCGGAGTTTCTTTTATTTCGAATTTTTCTTTTTACTATAAATAAAAAACTTTAGGGTTCATTTAAGATTAAGCTTTTAATGTTGTATACTTTGGAGGCTAAGGATAAGGGTTTGGATTTTATTTTGGATAATCTTTCAATCTATTGAAGAATCATTTGGATAATCTCTAATCTCTATTCTTCTCTTTCATTATGTTTCATTCTACTTGCATTTTATTTTGTTTTTCCATGATCATGAGTGAGTAGTCATTAGGATGGTTTAGGGATTGGTAGATTAGGGATTTCAATGATTGATGATTGATGCTTAGGTGGTTAGATCCTTCTTAATGAGTGTGTTTAATGCTAGATTTGACTTGGCCAATTAAAATCTAGATGTTAGGAAATTTATCGCCCAAGAGGTGTTTGATGAAATCCCCGAGTGACTCATTTAAGAGCTTTTCTTCCCTAGCCATTGAGAGATGATGTTAGGGTGATTAGTGAACTAATTGGACCTGTTTATAATGCTTGTTATTGATTGAATCTTGCAAATGAGAGTTTAGTAAGGTTGGTCTTTGACAAAGTGGTCAATGCCATGAGAGTGGGTTGATCAAGTTATGTCCATGTTCTAGGAGGTGCTTAGTGAAGTCCTTATTGCATCATTTGTCAGTTGTTGATCCCTTAATCAATTGCCTTCTCCCTAATCCGTTCGCTTTAGTATAATTGTCGTTGTTCCTTTATTTTCTCGTAATCGTTTGAGTATCTGTCTTTGTTTTAACTTTGTTCTATTTTATTTTTGTGTGTGATTGTTAAGATTAGTTTGGTAGTTCACTTCCCTTATTGATCGCTTTAGCTTAAGGAAAATCTTGCGGTTCTACTGTGTTAATTCTAGGTTCTCTGTGGATTCGATCCTCAAGTATTACATTGACTTGTCGCACTTGTTGATTAATTGATATCGAAAAGTGTAGTATCAATTTGGCGTCGTTGCCGGGGAACCTATTGCAATTAGCCATTAGGATTTGGATTCGAATTAAGACTAGAGTATTTGTTTTATTTTGTTACTAAACGTTTTTGGTTTGTTTATTTCTTGTTTCTCTTGAAGGTGCATGCAACGAAGGAGTCAACAAGGAGAAATTCTTGAGTGTATTCCGGAATTAGGGGCAGTTGAGAGAGCTAACAAGAGAGCAGTGAACGAGAGACGAGCTAAAGAGCGAGAAGATCATTTAAGACGCCTAGGTATGGAAAACCAAGGCAATGACCCACCAGGGGTAGGCAATGATCAACGCCCACATGAAGATGTTCATGGAGTTGGGGTTCAATACCAAGTTCCGGGGTTTGGACAGCCAGCTACTAGACCGATAGGGGCTTTCGATGAGCCAAATTTGAGAGAGGTTAGACGTGGTATTCCTACTCCGGTTATAACTGCCAACAACTTCGAGGTGAAGTCAAGTTTGATCAACATGGCTCATAATCAGCGATATAATGGACTCCCTTTGGAAGACCCATTGGATCACCTTGATCAATTTGAGAGACTTTGTAGAACGGTAAAGATGAATGGTGTTCATGAAGATGCAATCAAGATGATTTTGTTTCCTTTCTCTCTTGGGAACAAAGCCGCACAATGGGAAAAGAATGTGCCTTCGGATCTAGTCTCTACTTGGGAAAGAGTGAAGAAGGAATTCATTACTAAGTTCTATCCAAAACAAAAGACGGCTAAGCTTAGAAACGATATCACTAGTTTCAAGCAAGGAGGCCATGAGAATCTTTATGAAGCATGGGAAAGGCTTAAGGAGTATACAAGACAATGTCCCCACCATGGTGTATCCAAAGAAAATCTCTTGGGAATTTTCTGTAGAGGAGTTCTTGAACAATACCGACGTGCTTTGGATACCGCTAGCTATGGATGCTTTGCCAACTTAACGGTGGAACAAGGGGAACAATTGATTGAGAATTTAGCCCAAAGCGAAGCTTGCTAAGGAGGAGAATATGATAGGAGCATGAGGGATCAAGACTTGGACAATCAAAGGTACAAGGAGCTTAATGATAAGATTGACAAGTTGAGTAAGGTCTTCCTTGTAAATCAAAAGTCAATCAACTATGTGGGAGAGATTGATGGGGACCAACAAGTGTATCAAGAGGGAGTTTGTGATGGTATTGAGGGTGTGCAAGAAGAGGTTAACTATTTGGGAAACCAAAACAACTACCAAGGGAGTTACCAAAACCGTCCTTACAACCAAAACTATAGGAACAACAACCTTTCGTATAGAAGCAACAATGTTGAGAATCCTCAAGACCAATATTATCCACCAAAAGCTCCTCAAGGAAACCAATTTCAGCCAAGACCTTATGCAAATTCTTCTCAACCGCAAAACGCACCATGGAGATTCCAAGGAGGGGTTCCAGTTCAAAGTCCTTTGAATTTGTACTCTACGGAAATGAAAATTAGGTCGCTTGGACAGCCAAAAGTGAGTAACTTTCCGCAAGTTCAAATCAGCGAGCAAGATGACATGAGAAATATGATGATACAAATTATAGAGGGGCAAGCAAGAGCACAGTTGGAATTGACACAAAAGATCGAAAAATTCGAACGTAAGTTTGACGTTAGCAACAGTGAGTCCCAAGCATAATTTGAAGATATCTACTCTCATTTGAAAACTCTTGATAACCAAATCGCTCAAGTAGCTTTTTCAAGTCAAAGACCGACCAGAACACTTCCCGGTAAACCGGAAACAAACCCCAAGGCGTATTGTAATGTGATAACTTTAAGGAGCGGTAAAGAGTTACCATCGGGGGGAGATATGCAAGGTAAAGGTAAAGAGGTCGTCAATGAAGATGATGATGTTGTTCTTTTGGAAGAGGTTCCGGTAGAAGTGAGCAAGGAAATAAAGGAATCTCAAGAACCGGTAAAAGAGAATGATGATGTTGTTGAGCGAGCAAGGAGTTATGTTCCACCACCTTATGTGCCTAAGTTACCCTTCCCGGGTCGTTTTAAGAAGCAAATCTTGGCTAAACAACGGGATAAATTCTTAGAACTAATGGATGGTGTGAAAATTACAATGCCATTGATGGACATTATGGTTAACATTTGAGCAATTAGGTTGTGGCTATGAGTTCCCGAATTCATCTACTTCTTCGATTTGCTATATTTACTTGAGGACAAGCAAAAGGCAAGTCCGGGGGAGTTGATATACATGATTATTGCATAGGTTTTGCATAGCAATTACATGTAGTTTTGCATCATTTTTAGTAGTTTATCTTTCCTTTTAGTTTAATTTTGCTTCATATTGCATTTTAGAGTCCTAGGTAGATAGAGTCACATATCTTTCGTTTTTGAGTCGGTTTCAGGTAAATTTGGATGCATTTCGAAGCTTGGAAGGTTAAGGAGGTTGGGCGCTATCAAACTATGGACAAATTGGAGCAAAGCAATGAAAGGAGAAGGAAGAACACATTCTGGTGCAAGAAACGTCGACCTCTCCTCCGACGTTTTCTGCAGGTCGACGTTTTCAGCAACCAAAAGACCATATTCTGGAAAACAAAAAACGTCGACCACCTCTCCGAGGTTTCTGCAGGTTGACATTTTCAACAAGAGAAGACCAAGATTCTGCCTGCAAAAACGTCGACCACCTCTCCGACGTTTTCAGCAGGTCGACGTTTTATGCAAAACGCGGAGTTTCTTTTATTTCGAATTTTTCTTTTTACTATAAATAAAAAACTTTAGAGTTCATTTAAGATTAAGCTTTTAATGTTGTATACTTTGGAGGCTAAGGATAAGGGTTTGGATTTTATTTTGGATAATCTTTCAATCTATTGAAGAATCATTTGGATAATCTCTAATCTCTATTCTTCTCTTTCATTATGTTTCATTCTACTTGCATTTTATTTTGTTTTTCCATGATCATGAGTGAGTAGTCATTAGGATGGTTTAGGGATTGGTAGATTAGGGATTTCAATGATTGATGATTGATGCTTAGGTGGTTAGATCCTTCTTAATGAGTGTGTTTAATGCTAGATTTGACTTGGCCAATTAAAATCTAGATGTTAGGAAATTTATCGCCCGAGAGGTGTTTGATGAAATCCCCGAGTGACTCATTTAAGAGCTTTTCTTCCCTAGCCATTGAGAGATGATGTTAGGGTGATTAGTGAACTAATTGGACCTGTTTATAATGCTTGTTATTGATTGAATCTTGCAAATGAGAGTTTAGTAAGGTTGGTCTTTGACAAAGTGGTCAATGCCATGAGAGTGGGTTGATCAAGTTATGTCCATGTTCTAGGAGGTGCTTAGTGAAGTCCTTATTGCATCATTTGTCAGTTGTTGATCCCTTAATCAATTGCCTTCTCCCTAATCCGTTCGCTTTAGTATAATTGTCGTTGTTCCTTTATTTTCTCGTAATCGTTTGAGTATCTGTCTTTGTTTTAACTTTGTTCTATTTTATTTTTGTGTGTGATTGTTAAGATTAGTTTGGTAGTTCACTTCCCTTATTGATCGCTTTAGCTTAAGGAAAATCTTGCGGTTCTACTGTGTTAATTCTAGGTTCTCTGTGGATTCGATCCTCAAGTATTACATTGACTTGTCGCACTTGTTGATTAATTGATATCGAAAAGTGTAGTATCAGTACTCGAACTACTTCACAGTTTTGATTCAACGAGAAATTGTAACTGGTTTCAAGATGATGGATGAATATTGCAATCTGAAGCCTCGCGAACTCTGCACCTGCGCATTGTCTCATTCCCGATCCAAACACCATGAACGTTTTAGAGCCAGACAGCAACTCTTTCACCTGTCCCAAAATAAAAATAAAATAAAAAATATAATGTTGCAAAATGGATCTAGCTTGGAAAAATATAGAGAAAATAATATAAATTACAATAAAAATAGATAGAAAAAATTAAATTTACAATACCTCCCACCTCCATGGATTAAATTCAAAAGGGTTTTCATAGATTTCAGGATCAAAATGAACAATTGAAGGTATAATCATCACAATCCAGCCTGGTGGAATCGTGTATCCTGTTTATACAAAGATTTCAACAAAATTGTTAACTTCTTTTCAAAATTTCACTAAAATCTCTTTAATTAATACTCAATTATTAATAACTTTTTATAAATCAATACTATTTTTTTGTCCTAAATTGAGTTTTTGGTTCAATAAATGAATAATTACTATAACTTAATAAAAATATTCCTATGTCCCAATGTTATTAATTTATAGAGATTTTATAGTAAATTTTAGTAATAAATGAGTATGTAGTAACGCCTACTTTCCTTTGATTTCCACATCTTTTACCGCTTTTCTAAACATCATAGGAGCCAAGTTTGTCATTCGCAGTGACTCATTGATAACCTAGAGAATTTACATAAAAAAATGCATCATGTTAAAAGAAAACATGACAATATGTTGTACTAACCTTAAGAGAAGAGCAATGTAAAGTTACCATGTTGGTGAAATTCATTTTGTGTCTGTATTCTTCCCAATTAACTCCTCCTTCTTTATCTTTCGTGCTCTCAAGGATTGCCTCATGTTCTTTCTACCAAATTATTTGTATACATAATAAAGATCTATCCAATACAAATGCAAAACAAAGAATCATATTTTGGATCTACAACAATCATATTTTGCATAGGTCAATGAGATGGTCTTTCCAGTAAAAATAAACTATAGACTACTTGAATAGGACATTATGAATTTATTACCTTTAGCTCTGCGAGAACTTTAGGGTTTTCGGATAGGAATTTGACAACCAAGCAAATGGCCTTAGAGGTTGTATCTTGAACAATACAAGAGAGAGTGAAGATAAGAGTTACAATTGTATCCTCATTCACTAAACCTCCAGCTTTCTCTAACTCTTCTATTGCCGTGTTAAGGAAGTCATCATACTTCTCTCCAGACGTTTTTCTCCTCCTGTTATATATATCCTTCATCTGTTTTATTCCCTCTCTACATACCTGCATATTTTAGTTTGTTACTTATCTAGCTAGAACCCAAGAAAAAGGCAGAAAAAAGGAAGAGAAAATCGCACCCAAATGGTATTGTAGAGACCCTTAACGGCAGAGATAAGATAAGATGCTCGAAGCCAATCAAAACTGAAGGTCTTGAAGGTTTCCATAAGCTTTACTTGAGTCTCCGGTTTGAGATTACTTATCATTTTTGGTGTCAAGTGTGCTATTATCAACTACAAATATTAAAACAGTGAGAGATTAATAGCTTACATGCAATAGCATTAACTCCAACATTGTAACTGACATTGAACAAAGACAAAGCGATAAGATTACACTTGAAACTGCGTCCTTAACGTCGAATCTTCCTTTACTAGCCAGAGAACTAAGATGCTCGCTTGTCACACGGTCCATATCTTTCAATATTTTCTTCTTCAAACCCTCGGCAGACAAAAGATGCAGAGCAAGTTGTTTGATGTGCTTGTGGATGCTTCCTATCTTGAAGAACAAGCTTCTTTGCCTAATGGCTTCACTAACATCTCTGGATAACTTAAAATGAAAGACTTATTCTCTTGTCGTAAAATCTCCATATTAACATCCATATCTGTAGAAACCACAGTCTTAACACCAAGAATGTTTGTCCGAAACAAAGGCCCATACCTAAAACACACAAACATACAACATTTCATTTCTGTGAATAAATGATATATTTATAGAGAGAGAGAGAGAGAGAGAGAGAGAGAGAGAGAGAGAGGATGAAGTCTGACCTTAACATCTTCTTTTAATATATGGTGAGATCTCATAGAATCCATAAGGCTTAAAGAAAACGAATGTTTCACCGATGATCGGAAAACCCATTGAACCCGGAGGTAACTTGCCATTAGACTTTGGGTTTGACCATTGGTAACACCAATGGCCAATCCTCAGTATCACTAAGGCAATAACCCAAAACCCTGTTATCCAAAAAATGCTCATGTTGTTGTGCCCTAGAACTACAAATTCTTGGGTGTTAAATAGATGATGAAACAGAGTAGATAATTACAAAAAATTACTAACGTTCATCATCTGGTTTGAAAATTGTGAAAAAACGTGACCTTTAATTCTGGGAGAGTGATAGGATATATTAGATTGTTTTCTTTTCTGGTCCAAGGTTTATTGGATAGTTTAGTTCAAGGAAAGGGACATGTTTTGTAAGAAACATGTTTCGAACTACTTTATCAAATATATATACTACTATGTGAAAATCCAAAACACTTATGAGTTTATCGAAAAAAAGTATAAGTAATTCCCGACAGATTAAAGTTATGTACCTGAAAACCGTCCGTCAACATTTTTAACAAAATTATAACCCCGAAGATAAGAAAACTGTCTGGACATATATTGAAACTATTTTAAATACGTTTTTCAACCATGTAAAAATGTTTCCAACGGAAATATCAGTAATAAATCCATTGGGCACAACAACATTAGTTTTAATTTTAATTAAAATTAATATTGTCGAGCTCTTCTCTCGTGGATTTTAAAAATGGGTTGGATTTGAGTTATGCATCTGAGCTTGTCGTTTCAGTTGACAAAAAAACAAAACTAATTTTAGTTTTGTCCCAAAATGTATTATCAACGGATTCCATATGAAAAATTATGTTGAGAATTTCCCTATATTAGCAAACACGTTACTTTTCTTTCTCATTCCTCTCTTTCGTCATCGCCTCATTTCATAAGTTTAGTTTCTAACCTTAATTTTGTTTTGCTTTTTGCTAGGATTAGATTAGTTAGACTTAGAAAGGTAAATTAGATAAATTAGGCTGTATATATGTTAGGTTGAATGGTTTGTTTAGGTTTTATAATTTTATAATGATTTTTAGAAAATATATTAGAATGTAGGTTATCAAAATCTATTATACTGAAACAATTGTAGAAAACATGAAATATAAAGCCGTACAATCCTGAAGGCAACAGCGTCGACATACGATAGGATAGCTGATCAGAAGAAAGATTGGCATGAACAAATCATTTTTATTTAGAATCTGGCCAGATTTCATCATAATTTATAAATAGAATAAACAATTATAGCATTTGGAAAAATTTACTGAACTTCAAAATTGGATTTGTATAATTTAATTTGGAATTATTATAAAATTATATAATGTAATTGAAATATGTGATGAATTCATAACCTTAAATTTGCTTCTAAAAAATCAGATATTGTTTTCGAAAATCCATCAAAGATAGTGTTTCTGATGATTATATGGCTGTGAAGAACTGTCGGGAAATTTAATAACATAGATCATTATTTCTAATGATATAGACGCAGGGCCGGTTTTTAGTATGTGTAATATGCACATTTGCTAAGGGTCCAAAAGGTTTTGATAAAACTTGAGAATATTTTAGGGCTCAAATTTTTTTTAAAATGTGATAATTAAGGCATATTCCATCTCTTTCCAGTTTATATAGATATTAATGTCGGAGATAGTGTATATTTGTTTTATATCACAGAATCTAACAAGTCAAGGATTTCAATATAATGGCATTAAAATATGGCTGCGTCAAATTAGCCCAATTGTAAGAAAAGGTACTAAAAATACAATAATAAAGGTGGTGGTTGAATCGTAATTTGAGTGACAAGAAAAATAAATAAAAAATCTCAATTTGTGATAGATACACGAGTAGACTCATTCATCTACATCATGGATCTAGCCTACTTAACGTCTACCTTTACACTGATCTTGTGTTTTTTTTCTTTAATTGCAACACATGTTTTATTGATTCCTCTCAAATATTCTTACGTAGCATTATTTTAAAATAATAATTTTCGTTATTTATATTTGCACACAAGGTCGATCTTATTATATTGTATGAGTCTCATGAGTTCGATTGTAGTATATACGTAACAAAACTAATAAGTCAAAGCAATTTCGTTGGGCCAAAATTTTTATATACTGATGCATTTGTAGGCATTTCATTTAGAATTGGTTACTGGGTTCATGTATATGTTTTCCCATTATTTTGGGCCACATGTGCATGTGCTTTATTTTAACGAAGCATGTATGAATTTACATCTAGAAACTAAGTACATTTTAATGAATATATGTCTTCATATGGTGGTAGAACTTTTTCGGCAATACCAATTTCTTAATGAACGTTTTTATCTGTCTAAAATCTTAATTTGGTGCATAAAAATTTAAAAAATTTACATAAACTTTTAATTGTGACCAATTTCTATATTGATTGGTAACATCATCAGTCAACGGTTAAAATCTCCGTCATTCTATCGTTAGGTGACACGTGTGCGGCTGATTTAAGCGTTACATGTTCAACTGAATTAAAATTTAAAAAAAAAAAAATTCAAAAATCAAAAAAAAATTCAAAAAATCAAAGAAAAAATTTAAAAATTTGGAAAATATATATATAAATAAAAAACAAAAATTAAAAATTGAAAAAATTAAGAAAATTAAGAAAAAAATTTAAATACAACCAATTACAACCCAACTACAATCATAGTCCACCTGATTCGAAAAATCTTCAACTCTAAAACTCTAATTCAAAATTCGTCACGAATCATAGAAATCTTCTATTAATCAAGTATTTTTGACATGTTAATAAGTGCTTCATCATAAAATTTTGACGTATACATGAGTTGATGAAGAGAAAAGACATGGAAATGAGTTGATGAAACACATACGTAAATGAGTTGATAAAACATATAATATAAATGAGTTGCCTGAATCACCTAGTGCCGGAAGCACATACATCATCGGAAGCATCGACATTGCTTCATCAACTCATTTATGTAGGTGTACCTATTACTATATCGAAAACACTTGATTTGTTAAAAATTTCTAGGATTCGTGACGAATTTTGAATTGGAGTTTTAGAGTTGAGGATTTTCGAATTGGGTTATGATTGTAGTCAAGTTGTAATCTGCTTGTAATCAGGTCTATTCTTTGGTTAGTTATCGTATCTATTTTTCGGTTAGTGAGGTTGCAATGGGTTGTATTTAATTTATTTTAAAATATTTAAAATATTTTTCTAAAATATTATTTTTTTCGATTTTTTAAAATTATTTTGATTTTCTTAATTTTTCAATTTTTTATTTTTAAAATTTTATTTTATTTTATTTTATTTTTATATATATTTTAATTAAAATAAATGAGTTTTTTTTCAAAATAAACAAAGATGAAAATAAAGAGATTCTTCAATGATATTAAAGAAATGATCCAAAGAAGATCATCCAAATGAGTTTCTAGAATTCTCCCTCAAACTCTCTTAATATGTTCTAAGTGGCTAAAAAAATTCAAGCTTAAATGTTCTAACCCATAAACATTAAGGTTTTAATGTCTTAAAAATGGATCTGGGTCAACCCAGGACAAACCAGGTCAAACCAAACAAAGACTAAAATTGGTGTGGAATTAGCGAGCATAAATCTCGACCAATCCACTTAAAAAGACTAAAAAAGAAGAAAATATGCAAATGTATGATCCTAAAATTCTAATGCATGAACTATGCAAAATACTAACTACACTACAAGAAATTGTACCGAATTCCGACGACAATTCCAACCGGATTATTACGGTTGGAAATTTCTAACTGAAAACTAATGGGAATTAACGGATAAAATAAAAAGTCTATAGTTGGAAATGGTTGGAAATTTCCAACTGTTTCAAAGAGGTAGTAATTTTCCAACCGTTTCCAACCGTAATTGACGGGAACCTACAAACAGGTGAGCACATTATTTAAGTGTCATTTTCTGTTGCAATTGAAAATTTGGTATGCCGTTAAAAGTTGTCAGAAATGGTCAGAAAATTGACCTATATAACCACACACGGTGCATTCCATCTTCACCAGACTTACACATAATATTTGCTTTTAGTTATTAATTTAATAAATTTTGTATAAACATCTCAACTGGGCCACAAACCTAATTCCTCGACATTTTATAAGCCACTCATACGAACAAACAGACGGGAAAAATGGAGGACAAGAAGACGCGTGTAGTCATCAAGACAGTCAAACAAAAGCAGGAGGATACACTAACCCAGTGCACTCAAGATGGCATTAGTGGATCCGTTCAACTCACTCGAGACAAGATCGACCAGCTCATCATTGAGGTATTACGAAAATATGATGAATTGTTAATGATATTGTTCAACAAAAAATACTAAACTGTTACATCTATTTTTGGCAGTCAACCCCACGTACTAAAGGATGTCTGTTCGGCCTCGAGAATCTTGTTACATCTGATGGATTGCGGGTTCGATCCACTCAAAACAATTTGTCTGAGCAAGAACGGGAGGAACTGATTGAGTTGCGGATTAAGCAGCGTGATTTGGAAGAGGAAGTCAGTGAGATGCGGGAGTTCCAGAAAAAGAAAATGGAAGACATGGCACAATTCCGTGACATGTTTCAAAGTTTCTCATCTACCGAGAATTCGGCCTCGCAACGGTCTCGGGATGTTTAGATATATACTTTCTATGAAACGTTAATTATGTATTAAATCTTTTTTTAATTATAATATATTTTAAAATTAAATTTTAAAATCTTTTTAATCTATTTTTGAATTTGTTTTAATTTTTCCAGAATTTTTTTTTTTTAAATAATTCGGTCGGAAACGGTTGGAAACTACCGACCATAACTGATCGGTTTGATATCCAACCGAAACCGACCGGTTGACTTTCCAACCGATACTGACCGCATATTACCAACCGGTATCGACGGGTCTGTTTTCTGACCGGAGCTGACAGACATTTTCCAAACCTTATTGACCGGTGTTTTTTGACCAGTACTGACGCTCAAAAACGACAAACACTATCCCGTAGAAAACGGTCGGCGTTTTCAACCATTTTTGACCGGATAATAGTTTCCGACCACCTAGAACCGACAACCCAAAATCGGTTAGAAATGGACGGAAAAACCTATTTTCTGACCATTTCCAACCGGTTTTGCCGTCAGAATACACTTATATTTTTTGTAGTGCTAGAATGAAATTAAATGAGTCTTATATGATGGAAATGATGCAAAAGGTCAATGGAAACTAACCTAATATTCACATATATCAATTACACAATCACCAATCCCAATCCATTCCCGCAAAAATCTGATTTCGTATTTGTCTACTATACATGGCACCATTCGCGTCATAATAATTTATTTATTATATCATTACTACAATAAAATCTTACAAAATATTGAATTTATCTTATCACAATCCTTGATAAAAGTAAAAAGAAGGAGATGGGTTTGATAAGATGTTGTCTTTGATGATTTCATTTGGGAGACTTAGAAATGTTCATGGAGAGGCCATTGGGCAAGTGAGCACCAGGTAATCGAACCACCTCACAATCTTGGTCCAACGAGAAATTGTAAGTTGTAACAAGATGATGAATGAATATTGCAATCTGAAGCCTCGCAAACTCTGCACCTGCACATTGTCTCATTCCCGCTCCAAACACCATGAATGTTCTCGAACCAGCCCTCAAATCTTTCCCCTGTTCCAAAAAGTTTTATGTATAAATATGTTGCAATTAATGGATTATGGATCTAGCTAGGAAAAAATTAGAGAAAATAATATAAATTACAATAAAGGTAGGTAGACAAAGTTAAGTGCACAATACCTCCCACCTCCATGGGTTAAATTCAAAAGGGTTTTCATAGATTTCAGGATCAAAATGAACAACTGTAGGAATAATCATCACAATCCAACCTGCTGGAATCGTGTATCCTGTTGATACAAAGATTTTAACAAAAGGTCAACTTCTTTGATCTATATATACAATTTAGTAGTTGAAAAAAAAAATATACAACATTTTTGATCTATATATATACAGAGGCGGACCCAAAGGTAAGGGAAGGGGTTTAATTGAACCCCCTTCAATTTTGATTTTTTTTTTTTTTTAAATTTTGAAAAATATATTATATGAAACATTTATTTTTTATTGTAACCAAATTCAACTTTATTATTATTTTGACATGCAATTAACTAAATTTTAATAACTAGCAAAAAATCAACTCACAAACATCCATTTAATCAACTCACCAATTCTTTTTAAAAAAAAATTTTTATACTCTCATAACACACAATTACTTTATTCAATAACTCCCTTATTTGAAAATAATTTAATTTTTAATATATTCTTTTTGTCAACAATTAAATCGACAAGGTCCGATCAATATGTAAAAGTCTACACTTTTAAATCTATTTTTAATCTATTATAAGTAGTGGAAAAAGATCAAACATTTGATGCATGAATCATTAGCTAATCATACTAACCACTATATTGATATTTTTATCGATTATATTTTTATATAGTATTTATCACTTATTATTTATGAAAAAATATATTTTGATATTTTTTAAAAAAAATTATTTATTATTTTATTATATTATGACCCCGGTAAATAATTTTGCTGGATCCGCCACTGTATATATATATACAACTACTACTTTCCTTTGATTTCCACATCTTTTACCGCTTTTCTAAACATCATAGGAGCCAAGTTTGTCAATCGGAGGGACTCATTGATAACCTAGAGAATGTACATAAAAAGTATCGTGTTAAAAAAATATGACAAGATGTTGTACTAACCTTAAGAGTAAAGCAATGTGAAGTTACCATATTGGTGAAAGTCATTTTGTGTCTGTATTCTCCCCAATTAACTCCACCTTCTTTATCTTTCCTGCTCTCAAGGATTGCCTCATGTTCTTTCTGCCAAATTACTTATATACATAATTATGCAAAAAAAAAAAATTATATTGGACTACAACTGTCATATAAAGTCTTTAGACATAAAACCCAACATCTGAAACCGACCTGAATTAAGAGGAACTGAACCCGACAAAATACTCAAATGGGTATTAAATTTATGTAACTAAAAAACTGAACCCAAACCCGAACAGAAACCGAAAAAATGCCCAAACCGGATCTATACCCAAACCAAATCAAGCTCAAAAAATAAAAGTATCAAGTGAATCTTAAATCATTGGAACCGAAAATCCGATATCCGAAAAAACCTAACCTAAACTCGAATGCTCATAGGCATGCATCAGTCAATGAGATGGTCTTTCGAGTAGAAACAAACTATGGGCCATTTAAATAGGACCCATGCTACTAAATTACAATATCAATATATAAATAGAATCTTAATTCGGACAATGACACATAGACGAATTACTAGCAAAAACCAATAAGCTAGCTGTAAAATTTAGTAGCATATCGATCACATGAATTTATTACCTTTAACTCAGCGAGAACTTTAGGGTTTTCGGATAGGAATTTTACAACCAAACAAATGGCCTTAGAGGTGGTATCTTGAGTAATACAAGAGAGAGTGAAGATGAGAGATACAATTGCATCTTCGTTAACTAAGTCTCCTGCTTTCTCTAACTCTTCTATTGCCGTGTTGAGTAAGTCATCATACTTCTCTCCTGACGTTTTCCTTCTCCTGTAAATAACGTTCATCTCATGTATCCCTTCTCTACAAGCCTGTATATATTATATAAATCATAGCTTCGCGTTAGTTTTTTACTTTCTTTCGTGTCAGCAATAGATTGACAAAGCCTAATGCATAATCCAACTCTCCAAACTCTTAACAATATCATCCGATGTCGAAACACAATTCCTTAAATTCGAATTACGATGGGGAAGATAGCAAAGGTGGACATTAATAAATCATTGGACCAAAGATACTTCCCCTATATGGCTATATATGACACAAAAATTGAAGAAAAAAAACAAAAAAAAGGAAGATTTCTCACCCAAATGGTATTGTAAAGACCCTTAAAGGCAGCGACAAGATAAGATGCCCGAAGCCAATCAAAAGTGAATGCCTTGAAAGTCTCTATAAGCTTTGCTTCAGTCCTTGGTTTGAGATTGCTTATCACTTTTGGCATCAAGTGAGCTATTATCAACTATAAAGATTAAAACATGCTAAAAAGAGTGAGAAACTAGCCCAAAATAGCATTATAACTTCAATAATGTAACTGCAATCGATAAGCTTACACTTGAAACTGCGTCTTTAACGTCGAATCTTCCTTCTTCAGACAGAGAACTAAGATGCTCACTTGTCACGCGGTCCATATCTTTTAATATTTTCTCCTTCAAAGTCTTGGCAGACAGAAGATGCAGAGTGACTTGTTTGATATGTTTGTGAATGTTTCCTATCTTGAAGAACAAGCTATCTTTTCCTAATCGCTTAGCTAAAACATCTGGATAACTTAATATGAAAGACTTATTCTCTTGTCGTAAAATCTCCATATTAACATCCATATCTGTCGAAACCACGGTTTTAACACCAAGAATGTTTGTCCGAAACAAAGGCCCATACCTAAAACACACAAACATACAACATTTCATTTCTGTGAATAAATGAAATATATATATATATATAAAGAAAGAGAGAGTGAATCTGACCTTAACATCTTTTTTCTTATATATGGATTGATTTCATAGAATTTATGAGGTTTAAAGAAATCGAATGTTTCTCCGATGATCGGAAAACCCATTGATCCCGGAGGTAATTTGCCACTAGACTTTGGATTTGACCATCGGTAGCACCAATGGGTAATCCTCACTATTACCAAGGCGATAACCCATAATCCTGTTATCCAAAAAATGCCCATGTTGCACTGTGCCCTTGAAGAATGATTTCGTGGGTATTAAATAGATGATGTCTCGTTGACTAAATAATACTAATAATAATAAAAAAAAACAATGACTGAAAAAGTAGATGACAAGAAAATCTAACTTTCTAATATGAGGTATATAAAAAAATCTTGAAAGTGCTTTATTAAAAAAAAGAAAAAATCTTAAAAATTAATTAAAAATGTGAAAAATGCGACAGTGTATTTGAGTATAGTCTACTATCAATGGCGGACTCATGCAGGCGTGAATTCAATTAACCCCCCTTTAATTTTAAAAAATTATTTTTTATATATATTTAATGGTTTCTTTAAAATTTTAGTTCAGTATATTTTTTTTGGTTTTGACACCCTACTAATTAAGGTTTAATAATTCTAAGTGTATTTTTGTGAAAAAAAATATTTTAAAAATTATATTAGTTGTCAAACTTTATATTTTTAAAAAAATTATTAGTTGTCAAGCTAATGATTTTGGCATCATAGATTCGCTTTCTTCCTATTACATATAATAGATTAAAAAATAATTTTAATGTGTAGATATTAGAGTATAGATCAAATTTTATCGATATAATTGTTGATAAAAAAAATTATATTAGTTATATTTAACCCCGATAAAAAATATTTGTGGATCCGCTTCCGGCTACTATACTTGACTATCCTTGCATTATATATATGAGGCACATGTTTTATTGTCATTTAATTATTAAATAATAATAGTGTAAACGATAATATTATCAAGTTGCAATCAATTAGTAAAAGATTTCAGATTTCAGATTTTAGAGGACTAATAGTGACTCTAAGGAATTTCGGAATTAGAAATCAAATAAAAGATGAATTTTAACATAAATGAATTATTTTACAGCTCTACTATTATTTAATTTTCACAGTTATTTCTTTTGGAAAAATTATTTAAAAAGACTACAATTTCTCTTCAAACAGTTACCCACAAATCTTCGATTTTTGAGTCTTAATTAAAGGTGAAGAGTGAGAGTGAGCATTTGTTTTTAAGTCTTAATTAAAGGTAGAGATCGAATATGTTTATATTATGTAGGAACTTGGCTAATAAATCGATTAATTGTAATCCAATGTTAACAAAAAAAAATTATTTAACAGTTAGGTTATGCATAAAAAAACACTTTTTTTTATATCTATCTAACTACAAAAAACGAAATTTTTGATATCATAGTAACTAAGATCTTACATTATCTAAATAGATAAAAATTATTTTTTCCGCTTCGAATATATGAATAAGTGATAGGATTAAATAAAAAAAAAAATGAAATTTTTGTGTTAAAAACCTAAAATATCATATATTTGAAACAAAACCATGAAACTAAAACAATATTTATTTTGAAATAGAGGGAATAACTAATTTAGAATCTGTTTTCCAAGTTCCGAGAGGGAATCCAATCTACCATCAACCGATCGTACATCATCATTGCGTTAGTAAAATACTTTTATATAATAATGTGCATTGGTTTTTTATGGTGTGTCGAGATTTGTTTGGACAGTCATGAACTACCAGGTAACGATGCAACTGAGTCTTATTGTTTCTAGTGTGTACTAAGATTTGACAACTTATAGTTGTGTGTAGGAATTAGTAATGTAAATTTGGATCTTGTCTGTCTAGGATTAGTGGTTTAGAGTTAAACTATGACTCTTTGTGGACATAATTCTTGGAGACATATTTATCCAGGGACATGTAACTTTAAATCAATAGAAATTCAACAAAAATAACAAATATTTTTTGTTATATAAATTTTATTATCATAACTATAAAAATAACATAGAAAACTTATAATTTTTTTCATGAAAATCAAGAAAAAATGCCTAAATATCTATTATAGGAACATAGCGTATTAACCAAATAAGTACAAGTATCTACTTACTTATCTGGTTAATACACATGTTGTATTATTTTCTTCTTTTTGTGAAAATGAAAATTTTAGAGATTTCTTTTAATAAAAACAGTAATTATGTATTTCTTATGCAAAATTTGTGTAGTATATTTTTTCCTATAAACTAAAATTACAATAAAATAAAATAAGTAATATTTATTTTCAGAATAAGAATATATTAAATCTCTTAAAATAATTATATTATATGCAAAATCTTACACGTGAAGAAAGAGGGAGTGCTAAACAGCTATGTGATGCGAATCTATCTAATATTCCAACAATTGTTGTTGCTCAATCAATTCAATGAATAATGAAGATTTCATGACCACACAACTTGTTCACTCATGTACTTGGTAAAACTAACCATAACAAAAACCTATAATTAAGGAAGTAACTTGTCCGCTTATGGGATATATTTTGTATTTTATAAAATATACAAACCATTTCTCAATCGAAAATATAAATTTGTTCACACATGTAATTATTTGATTTTTTCAAACACACAAAAGTATAATTGTGTCCGTCTGTATAGAAAATTAATACAACATAATATTTCATCCTTCAAATTCATAAACAATCTAGATGATCAACCTCCACGAAATATTTTTTATGAAAAATAAATTTATATTTGTAGTTATTTATATTTATTTATAATGCATATATGTAATATTTTTTTACTTTTTATTTATTTTATAGTTTGATGACATGTGTTGTAAACGAAATATATTTTTCGATATGAGATACTGGGATTTTGATGCACTACAATATTTGTGTATACATTTTTACTCGTGTTAAGTTTATAGATCCATGTTCACTAAGTTTTTAAACCCGTATTTATTTAGATTTTTAGATCCGTGTTCATTTAGTTTTTTAAATCCATGTTTATTTAAATTTTTAGCTCCGTTCATTTACATTTTTAGACTTGTATTTAATATGTTTTTTAAACCTGTATATATTTAAATTCAAAAGTATAAATCTATAAAAATTTAACTTCACTATATAAAGATATGTAACATCTAATCGTTTCATAATTCACGTATCCAGATATTTAATGGTTATTTTTTTTGTCATAATTAGATTGACAAGGTCCGATATATAGTCTAAAATTCACCTTTAAAATCTTTTTTTTAAGCTATTATAATGTACTGGGTATGAATCGAATTCTGGTACCAAATCATTAACTGAATCATTCTTACCACCAGATTGAGAGTAACTCGACATATATATCTTTAATAGTTACTTATGTAGTGAATTTCAATTATTGATTTATATATTTTTCTATTCATAGGTCAAAACTGGTTATTTGACCAATTCTGTTATGCTACTGTTCCTTTTTCAACTTAATATATGTATATATCATACGGACGTGAGGTGTTCAATATTTTAAAACATGATCAATGACTCTTCTGCATAGTCGCATGTAGAACTGGGAATTGGCCATGCGGCCCGCGGGTTTGGCGGGCTTTATGCTGCGCGGAGCGGATATGAGCTTCAAATTTGAAGCCCGTTTTCTTGCAGGCTTCGCGGGGCGGGCTTTTTTTTTTTTTCGGGTTTGGCCCGCGGATCCCGCGGGTACCCGCAAAAAAAAAAATTATGTTATTTTTGTGAAATAACGTGATGTTTGCATTACAAGTTAGTGAACATCGCGATATTTTTTTGTTAAAAAAAAACACGATGTTTGGAATTAGGGTTATTTATGGGTAAAACCCGCGGGACCCGCGGGTTTTCCGCGGTTGGTGGTGAATTTTTTTTTTTTTTTTTTAGTTTTTGCGGGTCGCCTACGGGTCATGCGGATTTAGGTGGGACGGGTTCGGGTTGAAGGTTAAAAACCCGCGTTTTTGCGGGGCGGGTGCGGGTTGAAAAAAAAAATTAAAAAACCCGCGGGCTTTTTGCGTGGCGAGACCCGCGAACCCGCATCCCAATGCTAGTCGCATGTGTCCATGATGAAGTTTGATGTAAACCTGCTATTATTATAGTATTATTATATATAGGGAGAATTTGTTAGAAAACTATAGGGAGAATTTGATCAACAGCCATATTTACTAATATAATTATGATGCTGACTAAACAAACAATCTAACTAAAAACCCTAATGATTTATTCTATTACCCTTACTAACCCACGTGAGAATTGTACCCGAAATTAAAAGGAAAAAAAAAATTATGTGAATAAATAAGTTCAGAAAAGTCTCATTTCTACATTACAGCTATAATATATAGTACAGAATTATATAACTATATGGTATAAAACAGACAATACAGATCGATTTTGACACTTAAAATCAGAACATATTGCATAATTATAACTAGAATTATCTACAAGCAATTTAAATAATCGTATATTAATCTCAATGCAATAACATAGTAGTAAACTTATTTAAAACTAACCTAAAAATCATAAAACAAAACAGAAACCAATACACAAAGTAATATACTATAAAAATAGATCATAGTAATAACCAAAGACATATGTTACTAACCTTTGTGCATGCGTGATTAGAGTAAAATAAAACTTCAAAATCTTAACTTGCAATCAACAAAAATTGCATAACAAATTTACACAATTAATACAAAGTATCTTGTATCAGATTTCAGAGGATAAATAATAACTCTAAGGGATTTCAGAATTAGAAATCAAACAAAAGATGAATTTTAACATAATAGAATTCTTTTACAGGTTTCTATTATATAATTTTCAGAGTTATTTCTTTTGGAAAATTATTTAAAAAACTACAATTTCTCTTCAAACAATTTCTAGAAAAACTACAATTTCTCTTCCCACAATTCTTTGGTTTTTGAGTCTTAATTAAAGGCGAAGAGTGAGCATTTGTTTTTAAGTCGTAATGAAAAACATGGATCGAGTCCCATTGCCTACATTATATAGGAATTTAGCTAATGGACCGGTCAGTTTTAACCCAGTATTGATAAAAAAAAAGTTACTTAACGGTCGGTACTTATTTTTTATATCTATCTAAATATAAAGAAATGAAATTTCCGATATCATAGTAATTAAGATCTTACATCATCAAAATAGATCAAAATTATTCCCTCCGTTTCAAATATATGAATAAGTGATAAGATTAAATGAGAAAAATAAATGAAATTTTTGTGTTGGAAACCTAAAATATTATATATTTCTCGGAGACATATTTATCCAGAGACATGTAACTTTAAACCAATAGAAATTCAACAAAAATAACAAATATTTTATGTTATATAAATTTTATTATTATAATTTTAGAAAATAACACAGAAAACTTAGAAGTTTTTATTGAAAATCAAGAAAAATTGCCTAAATATCTATTATAGGAACATAGTGTATTAACCAAATAAGGACAAGTATCTACTTGACTTATCTAGTTAATACATATGTTGTATTACTTTCTTCTTTTTGTGAAAATGGAATTTTTAGAGATTTTTAATAATAAGAACAATAATTATGTATTTCTTATGCAAAATTTGTGTAGTATATTTTTTCTTATAAACTAAAATTATAATAAAATAAAACAAGTAATATTTATTTTCAGAATAAGAATATATTAAATCTCTTAAAATAATTTTATTATATGCAAAATCTTACACGTGAACAAAATAATTATAATATAATTTTTTCACACGTTTAATTTTTTAATTTTTTCAAACACACGAAAGGTACTTAAAAACGAAATACGACCTAAGTATAATTGTGTCCGTCTGTATAGAAAATGAATACGACATAATATTTCATCCTTTCAATTTATAAAAAATCTAAATGATCATTTTTTATGAAAAATAAATTTATATTTGTAGTTATTTATATTTATTTATAATATATGATATTTATTTACTTTTTATTTATTTTATAGTTTAATGATATGAGTTACAAATGAAATATATTTTTTGATTTGAGATGCTATGATTTTGATGTATTACAATGTGTATATATTTTTTTTACTCGTGTTAAGTTTATAGACACATGTTCACTAAATTTTTAGACCCGTGTTTATTTAAGTTTTTAAATCTATGTTCATTTAGTATCTTAAATCCGTGTTTATTTAAGTTTTTAGATTCCGTTTATTTGGGTTTTTAGACTTTTATACATTTTGATTTTTAAACCCATATTTATTTAAATTTTTAGACATGTGTTCATTTAAAGATATATAAACTTTTTTTTATGAAATATTGTTATTGTTTTATGTATATTATAAATTATGTCCTATTAAATTAAATACAAAACAATATTTTCTATAATTTTAAATATAAATGAATTTTGTTTGAAAAAATAAAAAAATAAATTTTTTTTACCAGTTAATAAATAATTTTTAAAATTTTACTTATTGTAAATTAATATAATAAGTTCATAAACTTAATTTTAATATTTTAAGTAATATCATGCGAATTAATTGAGGACACATAGTAAGTATGTTAATTATTTGAGAAACTATAGTAACTGCAATATAAATATTATTTGAGGAAACATATTAAGAGTGTTAATTATATTTCATTAATAATTAAAAATAATTATTTAAGAATACAGATTTGATTTTATTTAATGATAATAGAAATAAAAACTCACTAAATAAACAAATGCATTTTTAATTGATTTTTCGATCTATTAGTATGAAATGTAAAATAATTTAAAAACAAATAAATGTATTTTATCAACCAAATAAGTAAAATACGTTTAAAATTAAGGAAGAGGGATATATGACTTTACACCTTAGCCATTCCCCCAAGAAGAATATGTGGACCGCATCCAACCTGCTTCTACTATAGCAGCCCCTCCCACCCCCAATCAAAAATAAATAAAATGGCAGCCCAAAAACTCTGAGTGGAATTAACTCCAGAAAGCGTAATGCCTTGCTAATTTAGGGATCTCAAAGAAGAAGTCAGTCCAAGAATGCTCAAAGCTCCAGAAACCATCAATCATCAGGCTAAGGCTATAGCGAGCAATTAGCTGAAAACCTAAAAAAGAAAAGATCATCGAACCAACAACCTAGGAATTTCCTGACTATATCTGCAACTTCAAAACGAGCGATGGACTTTCAGGTTTCGCCGAAGTCTCTTCCTTAACTGTGGCGAGCTGGAACTGTCAAGGGTTGGAGAATCCCTTGACAGTCCACATACTCTTGGAAATGAAGCAATATTTGCACCCAGACTTTTTATTCCTCTCGGAGACAAGAAATAAAGATGATATTATTCTCCGCAATTGAGCTGGTTGAACTATGAAAATAATAAATTAATTTTACCTGACTCACATGAAGGAGGCGGTTTAGCCCTGTTCTAGAAACAAGACCAAGATGTGGATATTTTAGTAGCCTGCAAAAACTACATCGATACAAAAGTGAGATTTAAAGGCAAATCATTCTATGCTACTTTCCTCTATAGAGAGCCTGATGCTAACAAGAAAAAGGAATTATGGGAAAGATTTTTAGAAACTACAAAAGACAGAGACACTCCTTAGTTTATTACTGGCGATTTTAATGTTATTCTTTGCAATGATGAGAAACAAGGAGACCCTTACAGAGCTGAAGCATCCTTTGTTGATTTATAATCATTTGTTTTCAAAAATGATCTCATGGACCTGCAATTCTCGGGTAACTGCTTCTCTTGGCGTGGAGTTAGGCACTCCAAACTATCCACTGCAGATTGAATATGGCTATGGTAAACAGCAGCTTGTCAGAGATATTTTCGTCTGCTAGGAGTGTGTACTGGCGTTACAAAGGGTCAAACCACCAATCGACTATATCCTATTTCTCCAATGATAGGAAAAAACATAAAGGGTTATTCAGATACGATCGCAATCTCAAGAATAATAAAAAGGCTCAAGGACTTATCTAAACAGTCTGGAAATCAAATCCTAATGCCTCAGTTGAGGCGAAGCTGAAACTTTGCAAGTACGAAATCATCAGCTAGAAGAAGAAGTAAAGACTGAATATGGTCAAAGAAGGAAAAAGAATACAAAATGAACTAGAATCAGAAATGACCAAAACTGCCCAAAATGAAACATTCATCCGAGAAATCAATCAAAAGCTTAAAAAAGCTTAACAATCTGAGGAAAGCTATTGGTGCCAACGCAATAAACAAAACTAATTCCAGCCGGGAAATAAGAATTCTAGTTATTTTTACGGTGCAAGTAAAAAATAGAGAGCTTATAATAGATTTTCGGTCATTACTGATAGTGAAGGCAAAGAATTCAATGAAGACCACCAAATTATGAACATTATAACCTCGTACTTCCAAACAAGCATTTTCCGTAATCTGCATATATTCACATTTAGTAATTAAACTCATTAGCTTCATAAAACAACGTTAAAGTAAAACATATCTATTATTAAAAAAATCATTGGATTCTCTTTGCCACGTCAGATTAAACAGATCTATATTCACGTGGGAATATTTGACTTATGTCGTCCACATCTATTAAACACGATTACATCGTGCTATTTCTTTAACCACATCTATAACAAGTTTACGTTAGCATAAAACAGAAACAACTACTCTTAACCTGCGCCCATTAATGAGTCCAAAACCAACGCAACCCTAACTGGCCTACATTAGCAAAAAACGTCAACCTAGTCTTAACGTACGCGACGTAATATTTAACCACTGTCGTCCACACATCGTGCTATAATCAGTTGACGTTAGCATGACATAGACACAGCTACTCTTAACCTGCGCCCAATTAACGAACCCCAAAACCTACATTACCCTAATCGGCGTACGTTAGCATGAAATGTCAACCTAGTCTTAACGTGCGCGAGATAAAGAAAAGAAGAAACAAAGGGGAAGTGATAAAATACGCACTGGGTGGTTGGCTAACGACGTAAGCAGCGCCGTTAGATTTTGACTTTAGATTATGGGCCCATAATTGGCCCAATTGTCATAGAGAAAATTCACCCCCCCCCCTCCCCCAAAAAAATCAATCATTGTCGGTACTTAGTATTAGTAACTCTTTATGTACTTAGTATTTACTTTTTAACTGATCTGAAAACAATTGAAAAAAGGATTATTTTTCAATGTTTGAGTGAAAAAAAAATTAAAAAAATGCAAATATATATGTAAGTTAGTGGGACTGAATTAAATACCATCTTTTTGCTCCCTACTCGATTTTCTACAAAATAATTTCAAAAGTGTTAGCTAAAACACTTCAACCAATATTGGAGAAGATAATATCTGAAAACTTCAAATGTGTTAGCTCGGTTCTCCATGCTTGTGTTTCGTTAGCAACATTTCTTACGAATCACAAAGTTGATCATCTAATCCACACAACCAAAAGATTTTCTCGATCTCATACCTTTGTGTACAATATGTCTTTGTTATAATCTATATAATACTTGAATGAGTTAAGTCGACAAAAAAAAAAAAATCTGCAAACCAATCTGCTTTCAACCCGGATAGGGCCATCTCCGATAACGTTCTAATCACACACGAGATGCTACACTTTCTAGAAACTCTAAGGCTACAAAACGAGGCTCAATGGCTGTTAAAACCGATATGAGCAAGGCGTACGATCACATCGAATGGTATTTCATTGAAAAGGTTTTCAACAAGATGGGCTTCGATGTTGTGTGGATAGGATGGATAATGCAATGTATTAAGACGATTCGATATAATGTTCTTTATAATGATATAGCTCAAGGTTCCATTATTCCCCAGAGGGGTATCCGACAAGGCGTCCTTATTTCTCCTTACATATTTATACTATGTGGAGAGGTACTATCTAGCCTATGCAAAAATGCCCAAGAAGAAGGCAATCTACCTGGAATTTAGATCGCCAAACAATGCCCAAAGTTGAAGAACTGACCCTCAAAGTTACACGAACCTAATGACAATTCTGAATGAGTACGAACACACATTTGGACCAAAGATCAACCTGCAAAAATCTAGCATTATCCTTGGCAAAAGAACCCCGCAAGGCATCAAAAAAGAGTTAACAGAACCTTAGACATTCAAACAGAAAGCGGATTTGGAAAATACATGGGGCTCCCCGAGTCTTTTGGTAGACGAAAAAAGGACCTTTTTGTGTCCATGGTTGATAGGATCAAACAACGAGCGTCAAGTTGGGCTTCAAATTTCCTATCCTCTGCAGAAAAAATGGTTATGTTTCGCTTCCATGCCAACCTACTGTATGACCTGTTTCAAATTGCCCAATAGTCTTTGTAAAACGATTCAATTTATGTTTACGCATTTCTGGTGGGACGCCACCTCTGAGAAGTAGAATATGTGTTGGACCTCATGGCAAAAAATGACTCAAAGCAAGGCTAATGGGGGACTTGGTTTTAGAGATATCTCTTGTTTCAATGATGTTCTATTAGCCAAACAAAGTTGGAGACTCCTCAATAAACCTAACAGTATGTTGGTCTTCTTGGCAAATACTCCCCTGATTCCAATATCCTTCATGCAAAAATTAGTAATAATTCCTCATATGGATGGAGAGGTATCTGTATTGGAACTGAATTAATCAAGCAGCAAGTCGGAAAGGCCATCGGCAATGGACACTCCACATTTATTTGGAATGACCCTTGGTTATCCACGGCTTCACCTGTTACTCATCTTGGACCCTGCACAAATGAACATAACCAACATACGGTTAATGATCTTTTCCACCAAGGAACATCTGAGTGGAACATTGAGAAAATTAGGGAAACGTTACCTCTATTGGAGAAGGAAATCCTCTGTATTAAACCAAGTAGTACCTGAGCTGCAGATAGATTTGTTTGGACACCAAATCATGCTGGTGAATACTCTGGAAAGTCGAGATATTTCACAGCCTTAAACATGTGATTCACTCCGCAACAACCACCACAATTTGAGCCTCATTTTGACTAGAGAAAGGATGTGTGGCAGTGCAGCTTCTCTCCCAAAGTTCAAATGTTTATGTGGAAGATTATGAAGAAAGCTCTACCTGTAGGGGGGAAATCTCGCACAACACAACCTAATCAATCGTCTCCAATGTGTTTTCTGCGGAGAGGCTGAATACATGGAACACATGTTCCTTCATTGCGCTAGAGCTCAAGTAGTATGGAGCCCTACCCTGTTCTCCGCAGCAATCAACACTATCCGATTTACTTCTTTTGAACAAGCTTTTCAATCCTCAAAAAGATGAGTATGTCTTCCTCCATCCGGTATCAGAACAGGTCCTCTCCTCCCCTGGATTTGCTGGTCTCTCAAAACCACAAGAAATAAGAGAATCTTCGAGAATAGAAACCTTCTCACCTGAAGAAACTATCTACAAGGCCATCATGGAAGCCTCGAAATGGCAAAGTGCCCAATTTGATATACCTAAAAATCAGATTTTTCATCATCAGATCCAGGAGAAGAACTTCGTTCTTGGAACCATCCAGATCCATACCGATGCGACATGGAACAACTCATCTAAAGAAGCCGGCTATGGATTTATCTTCAGTAACGCTCAAGACCAACCTTTAGGCCAAGGATCTGGAAAGCAGCATCATGTTATCTCAGCCTTAGTCGCTGAAGCCATAACAATCAAGGAAGCCCTCATCGAAGCCAAAAATAAGGATTACCACTGCCTCCATCTCAAATCTGACTCTAAGGTGTTAATCATGGATATTCTACAATCGAAGGGTCATAGCGAAACTCACAGTTTGGTAGATGATATCGGGAAACTATCTCTCTCATTCTCTGAAATTTCATTTTCCTTCATTAAACGTGATATGAATGTATTGGCTTGCACTTATGAGGCTCACTAATGCCACCTAACCCATTTAATGAAAGTTTTATGTTTTATGACCAAAATAAAATAAAATAAAAACATGTTTTAAATAAGTAAAAAAAATTCAACAAAAAATTAAATATTATATATTTTAAATTCATCACCACAAATATATTAAAGGAATATTCTAGAATTAGTAAATTTCTAATTATACTAATCTTAGAATCTATCGACAATGCCATAATTAAAGTTTATTTTAGAATGCCGAAACTAACCTTATAAAATCTTTAAACAAAAGACTAATTTCCAATAGCATATGATGTAATATCCAACATTATCCTAAAATTATTTATTTTAAAAATTATTTTTTATAGAGGATTTATGTCATTTTATAAATATCATTTATAAATAGTTTTTGAAACTTACATTCAAAAGTAGAAATTTTGTCTATAAAAATTAAACTCACTATATAAAGTTATGTAACATTTAATCGTTTCATAATTTACATATCCAGATTTTTAATGGTTATTTTTTTGGGTCAGATCGAAAAATTCTGATTCATTGCCTAAAATTTACCTCTAAATTTTTTTTTAAGCTATTATAATGTAACGGATATGAATTAAATTTTGGTGTCAAATCATTAACTGGATTATTTTAGCCACCAGACTAAATCTGCTTAATAATTACTTATCTAGTGAGTTTAATTATTGATTTATATATTTTTCTAATCATAGGTCAAAAATGGTTGTTTGACCAATTCTGTTATGCTACTGTTCCTTTTTCAACTTAATATATTTATATATCATACGGACGTGACATGTTCAATATTTTAAAACATGATCAATGACTCTTCTGCATAGTCGCATGTGTCCATGATGAAGTTTGATGTAAACCTGCTATTATTATAGTATTATTATATATAGGGAGAATTTGTTTGAAAACTATAGGGAGAATTTGATCAACAGCCATATTTAATAATATAATTATGATGTTGACTAAACTAAGAATCTAACTAAAAACCCTAATGATTTATTCTATTACCCTTACTAACCCACGTGAGATTGTACTCGAAATTAAAAGGAAAAAAAAAAACTTATGTGAATAAAAAAGTTCAGAAAAAATCTCCTACTACATTACAGCTATAATACATAGTACAGAATTATATAGTTAGACCTAAAAAAAGAAAGAACTATATAGACAATATAAATATCGACTTTGACACTTAAAATCAGAACATATCACATAATTATAATCAGAACTATCTAAAACCAATTTAAATAATGACATATTAATCTCAATGCAATAATATAATAGTAAACTTATTTAAAACTAACCTAAAAGCCACAAAACAAAACATAAGCCACTACACAAAGTAATATACTATGGAAATAGATTATGATAATAATCAAAGAAATATGTTACTAACATTTGTGCATGCGTGATTAGAATAAAATAAAACTTCAAAATCCTTACTTGCAATCAACAAAAGTTGCAAAACATATTTACACAATTAATACAAATATCTTGTATCAGATTACAGAGGACAAATAGTGACTCTAAAGGATTTCAGAATTAGAAATCAAAAGATGAATTTTAACATAACGGAATTCTTTTACAGTTCTACTATTATATAATTTTCAGAGTTATTTCTTTTGGAAAAATTATTAAAAAAGACTACAATTTCTCTTCAAACAGTTGCCCACAATTCTTTTATTTTTGAGTCTTAATTAAAAGTGAAGAGTGAACATTTTTTTTAAGTCTTTCATTAGGGATAGAGTCTCACTGCCTACATTATGTAGGAACTTAGCTAATGGGCCGGCCAGTTGTAGCTTAGTATTGATAAAAAAAGGTTAATTAACGGTCGGCACTTATTTTTTTTATCTATCTAAATATAACAAAATGAAATTTCCGATATCATAATATTTAAGATCTTACATCATCAAAATAGATAAAAATTATTCTCTCCATTTCGAATATATGAATAAGTGATAGGATTAAATGAAAAAAATAAATAAAATTTTTGTGTTGGAAACCTAAAAACTTATATATTTTTCGGAGACATATTTATCCAAAATTTAAACCAATAGGAATTCAACAAAAATAAAAAATATTTGTTGTTATATAAATTTTATTATTATAATTATAAAAATAACACAGAAAACTTACAAGTTTTTTCTTGAAAATCAAGAAAAAAATGCCTAAATATCTATTATAGGAACATAGTGTGTTAACCAAATAAGGACAAGTATCTATGTTAATACATATGTTGTATTACTTTCTTCTTTTTGTGAAAATAGAATTTTGTTTTTTAATAAAAACAATAATTATGTATTTCTTATACAAAATTTGTGTAGTATATTTTTTCTTATAAACTAAAATTATAATAAAATTAAATAAGTAATATTTATTTTCAGAATAAGAATATATTAAATCTCTTAAAATAATTATATTATATGCAAAATCTTAGACGTGAACAAAATAATTATAATATAAATTTTTTCACACATGTAATTATTTGATTTTTTCAAACACACGAAAAGTACTTAAAACGAAATACGACCTAAATATAATTGTGTCCGTCTGTATAGAAAATGAATACGACATAATATTTCATCCTTCCAATTTATAAAGAATCTAAATGATTAACCGTATGCAGGGAATATTTTTTATGAAAAATAAATTTATATTTGTAGTTATTTGTATTTATTTATAATATATATATGTGATATTTGTTTATTTTTTGTTTATTTTATAGTTTGATGATATGTGTTATAAACGAAATATACTTTTTGATTTGAGATTCTATGATTTTGATGTATTATAATGTGTATATATTTTTTTACTCGTGTTAAGTTTATAGACACATGTTCACTAAATTTTTAGACCAGTGTTTATTTAGGTTTTTAAATCCATATTCATTTAGTATCTTAAATCCGTGTTTATTTAAGTTTTTAGATCCCCGTTTATTTGGGTTTTTAGATTTTTATACATTTGGATTTTTAAACCCATGTTTATTTAAATTTTTAGACATGTGTTCATTTAAAAATTTATAACTTTTTTTTATGAAATATTTTTATTGTTTTATGTATATTATAAATTATGTCCTATTAAATTAAATACAAAACAATATTTTCTATAATTTTAAATATAAATGAATTTTGTTTGAAAAAATAAAAAAATAAATTTTTTTTACCAGTTAATAAATAATTTTTAAAATTTTACTTATTGTAAATTAATATAATAAGTTCATAAATTTAATTTTAATATTTTAAGTAATATCATGCGAATTAATTGAGGACACATGGTAAGTATGTTAATTATTTGAGAAACTATAGTAACTGCAATATAAATATTATTTGAGGAAACATATTAAGAGTGTTAATTATATTTCATTAATAATTAAAAATAATTATTTAAGAATACCGATTAGATTTTATTAAATGATAATAGAAATAAAAACTCACTAAATAAATAAATGCATTTTTAATTGACTTTTCGATCTATTAGTATGAAATGTAAAATAATTTAAAAACAAATAAATGTATTTTATCAACCAAATAAGTAAAATACGTTTAAAATTAAGGAAGAGGGATATATGACTTTACACCTTAACCATTCCCCCAAGAAGAATATGTTGACCGCATCCAACCTGCTTCTACTATAGCAGCCCCTCCCACCCCCAATCAAAAAGAAACAAAATGGCAGCCCAAAAGCTCTGAGTGGAATTAACTCCAGAAAGCGTAATGCCTTGCTAATTTAGGGATCTCCAAGAAGAAGTCAGTCCAAGAATGCTCAAAGCTCCAGAAACTATCAATCATCAAACCAAGGCCATAGAGAGCAATCAGCTGACAACTTAATAAAGGAAGGACCATCGAGCCAATAATCCAAGAATTTCTTGATCATACATGCAACCTCAAAATGAGCGATGAATTATTAGGTTCCACCGAAGTCTCTTCCTTAGATGTGGCGAGCTGAAACTGTCAAGGGTTGGGGAATCCCTTGACAGTCCACAGACTCTGGGAAATGAAGCAATCTCTGCACCCAAACTTCTTAGTCCTCTCGGAGACAAGAAATAAAGATGACATTATTCTCTGCAAATTGAGCTGGCTGAACTATAAAAATAATAAATTAATCTCACCTGACCCACACGGAGGAGGCGTTCTAGCCCTGTTCTGGAAACAATACCTAAATGTGAATATTCTAGCAGCCTGCAAAATCTACATCGATATAAAAGTGAGATTTAAAGGCAAATCATTCTATGTTATTTCCTCTACGGAGAGCCTGATGCTAACAAGAAAAAGGAATTTTGGGAAAGATTTTCAGAGACTACAAAAGACAGGGACACTCCTTGGTTTGTTACTAGTGACTTTAATGTTATTCTTTACAATGATGAGAAACAAGGAGGCCCTTACAGAGCTGAAGCATCCTTTGTTGATTTCTGATCATTTGTTTCCAAAAATAATCTCATGGACCTACAATTCTCGGGTAACTGCCTCTCTTGGCGTGGAGTTAGGCACTCCCAAACTATCCACTGCAGATTGAATAGGGCTATGGTAAACAGCAGCTGGTCAGAGATCTAGGAGCGTGTACTAGCGTTACGAAGGGTCAAACCACTGACCGACTATATCCTATTTCTCCAATGATAGGAAAAAACATAAAGCGTTATTCAGATACAATCGCAATCTCAAGAATAATAAAGAGGTTAAAGGACTTATCTCAACAACCTAGAAATCAAATCTTAATGCCTCAGTTGAGGCGAGTTGAGGCGAGGCTGAAAATTTGCAAGCACGAAATCATCAGCTGGAAGAAGAAGCAAAGACTGAATATGGTCAAAGAAGGGAAAAGACTGCAAAATGAGCTAGAATCAGAAATGGCCAAGCATGCCCAAAATGAAACGCTCATCCGAGAAATCAACCAAAAGCTTAAGAAAGCTTACCAATCTGAGGAAACTTACTGGCGCCAACGCAGTAGATAGAACTGGCTCCAACTGGGAAATAAGAATTCTAGTTATTTCCACACTATAACTAGGAAACAGAGAGCTCATAATAGGTTTTCGGTGATTACTGATAGTGAAGGCAAGGAATTCTATGAAGACCACCAAATTATGAACGTCATAACCTCATGCTTCGAAGAGTTATTCACCTCAGTCTCTGGAAACAAAACAAGCATTGTCCAGGAAGCCATAAAATCGTGCATTTCACCAGAAATGAATAGGAAACTTATTATTATACCTTCGGTTGCAGAAATAAGGTAGACACTCTTCTCCATTCATCCCGACAAGGCTCCCGGTCCAGACTGTTTCTCAGTGTGCTTTTTCCAATCTAACTAGAAAGAAATATGTCCAAACATCACTTTTGAGATCCAGGATTTCTTCAAATTTGGCTTGCTGCCAAGCTCCATTAACACCACTCATATTCGGCTCATTCCCAAGACTCAGCATCCTAAGACGGTAGCTGAATACTGCCATATTGCCCTATGCTCGGTTTTCTATAAAATAATTTCAAAAGTGTTAGCCAAAAGACTTCAACCAATCTTGGAGAAGATTAATATCTGAAAACCAATCTGCTTTCATCCCAGGTAGGGCTATCTCTAATAACGTTCTAATCACACAAGAGATGCTACACAATCTGAAAACTTCTAAGGCTACAAAACGAAGCTCAATGGCTGTTAAAACCAATATGAGCAAGGCATACGATCGCATCAAATGGGATTTAATTGAAAAGGTTTTCAACCAAATGGGTTTCGATGATGTGTGTACATGATAGATAATACAGTGTATTAAGACGGTTCGATACAATGTTCTTTATAATGGTACAACTCAAGGTTCCATTATTCCCCAGAGGGGTATCCGACAAGGCGACCCAATTTCTCCTTACATATTTATACTATGTGGAGATGTACTATCTGGCCTATGCAAAAATGCTCAAGAAGAAGGCAACCTACCTAGAATTCAGATCGCCAAACAATGCCCAAAGTTGAACCATCTTTTGTTCGTTGACGACAGCATGTTCTTTTGTAGAACTAACCCTAAAAGTTGCAGGAAATTAATGACAATTCTGAATGAGTACGAACACGCATCTTAACAGAAGATCAACCTGCAAAAATCTGGCATTATCTTTGGCAAAAGAATCACACAAGACATCAAAGATAGAGTTAAAAGAACCTTAGACATTGAAACAGAAAGCGTATTTGGAAAATACATGGGGCTCCCCGAGTCTTTTGGTAGACGAAAAAATAACCTTTTTGTATCCATTGTTGATAGGATCATACATGGGGCTTCAAAGTTTATATCCCCTGTAGGAAATATGGTTATGTTAAAGTCAATCTTAGCTTCCATGCCAGCCTACTCTATGACCTGTTTCAAATTGCTTAATAGTCTTTGTAAAAATATTCAATTTGTGCTTACACTTTTCTGGTAGGACGCAGCCTTTGAGAAGAAGAGTATATGCTGGACCTCATGGCAAAAAATGACTCAAAGCAAGGTTGATGGGGGCCTTGGTTGTAGAGATATTTCTTGTTTCAATAATGCTCTATTAGCCAAACAAAGGTAGATACTCCTTAATAAACCTAACAGTCTGTTGGGAAACAAATTTCTTGGCAAATACTCCTCTGATTCCAATATCTTTCACGCAAAAATCAGTAATAATTCCTCATATGGATGGAGGTATTTGTATTGGAACTGAAGTAATCAAGGAGCAAGTTGGAAAAGCCATCAGCAATGGATACTCCACATCTATTTGGAATGACCCTTGGTTATCTACGACTTCACCTGTTACTCCTCTCGGACCCTGCATAAATGAACAAAACCAACTTATGGTTAAATATCTTTTCCACCAAGGAACATCTGAGTGGAACATTGAGAAAATTAGAGAAACCTTACCTCTGTTGGAGAAGGAAATCCTATGTATTAAATCAAGCAGTACCGGGGCTGCAGGTATATTTGTTTGGACACCAAATCCTGCTGGTGAATACTTCGTAAAGTCAAGATATTTCACAGCCTTATACATGCGATTCATTCCGCAACAACCACCATAATCTGAGCCTTACATTGATTGGAGAAAGGATGTGTGGCAGGGCAGCTTCTCTCCCAAAGTTCAAATGTTTATGTGGAAGATTATGAAGAAATCTCTACCTGTGGGGGGAAATCTCGCACAACGCAGCTTAATGAATCATCTCCAATGTGTTTTCTGCGGAGAGATTGAATCCACGGAACACTTGCTCCTTCATTGTGATAGAGCTCAAGCAGTGTGGAGCCTTGCCCAGTTCTCCACAACAATCAACACCATTCAATTTACTTCCTTTGAACAAGCTTTCCAATCCTCAAAAAGATGGGTATGTCTTCCTCCATCTGGTATCAGAATAGGCCCTCTCTTCCCCTGGATTTAGTGGTCTCTCTGGACCACAAGGAATAAGAGAATCTTCGAGAATATAACCTTCTCACCTGAAGAAACTATCTGCAAGGCCATCGTGGAAGCCTCGGAATGGCAAAGTGCCCAATTTGATCTACTTAAAAATCAGATTTTTCATCATCACATCCATGAGAATAACTTCGTTCCTGGAACCATCCAGATCCATACCGATGCGGCGTGGAACAACTCATCCAAAGAAGCTGGCTATGGATTTATCTTCAGTAACGCTCAAGATCAACCTTTATGCCAAGGATCTGGAAAGCATCATCATGTTATCTCAGCCTTAGTCATTGAAGCCATAGCAGTTAAGGAAGCCCTCATCAAAGCCAAAAAGAAGGATTACCACTGCCTCCATCTCAAATCTGACTCTAAGGTGTTAATCATGGATATTCTGCAATCGAAGGGTCATAGTGAAACTCACGGTTTGGTAGCTGATATCGTGAAATTATATCTCTCCTTCTCTGAAATTTTATTTTCCTTCATTAAACGTTATATGAATGTATTGGCAGACAAGTTGGTAAAGGCTGCACTTATAAGACCCACTAATGCCACCTAACCCATTTAATGAAAGTTTTTATGTTTTTCGACAAAACAAAAATTAAACATATTTTAAATAATTAAAAAAAAATTCAAAAAAATATAAATATTATATATTTTAAATTCATCACCACAAATATATTAAAAAATTCTAGAATTAGTGAATTTCTAATTTTAGAGTCTATCGACAATGCCATAATTAGAGTTTATTTTAGAATACCGAAATTAACCTTATAAAATCTTTAAACAAAAGACGAATTTCCAATGACATATGATGTAATATCCCACATCATCCTAAAGTTATTTATTTAAAAGTTTACCTTTTATTATATAGATGATTTATATTTATTTTATAAATATTATTTATAAATAGTTTTTGAAACTCACATCCACATTTTAAATTCAAAAGTAGAAATTTTGTCTATAAAAATTAAACTTCACTATATAAAGTTATGTAACATGTAGTCGTTCCATAATTTACATATCCAGATCTTTAATGGTTACTTTTTCTTTTGTCAACAATTAGATCAATAAGACTCGATCCATAGCCTAAAACCAACCCCTAAAATCTCTTTTTTAAGCTAACATAATGTAGCGGGTATGAATCTAACTCTGGTGTCAAATCATTAGCTCGATAATCCTCACCACCAGACTGAGAGTAACTCGGCATATAGAAATCAAACAAAAGATGCATGTATGGTCAAGAGCTGCATTGTATATGATATAAGCATTCAAGAAATCTTTGATAACAAATGCTTATAGAGTAAAACTTGTAAATTAGATTTCATTATTACATAGACAAACTATAAATCAGATTTGTAATAAAGATGCAAATATATAAATCTCATAAAGTAAGCAATTCCAAGTAAATCTTAGAATAACTAGTGAACTAATTTCAGAACCTCAGAATGTAAAATTTCCAGGAAACCAGAATTGATTCTTTAAAAACTAATAAGCGATAACGTTAATGGCAAACTCATATTGTTTTTTTAGCTTAAATCATTCCCAAAAAGAATGACCTTGTTTCAACTTTCTAGTAAACTGAGGAAAACCTAAGAAATCTTTTCTAAAAACGATCTTTATTCTCTTATGAATTGATAGTTTGTGATTTGAGGCCGATCACTACATAGGAGCGATAGCGAAGCCGCAGAGCAGAAGAGTATATTATCAAATTGAATGAGTTGAATGGATATAGAAAATGATGGGGAATACGCTGGGTAGAGGAAGAAAACTCATCAGGCTCATGACCTGAAGACTGCATGTTCGAATCCAGGCCGAGAAACCCGGGCAACTTGACCCCCGCAAAGTTTCGCACCTCATTAAGATCATATTGGCATACTCTCTCAAAAAAAAATTAGCACTATTCCTATTAGTGTTTCTGTCTTGAAGAATCTTAGAATAACTATTGGATCATCTTCTACTTTCGTAGGGTTGAAAAATTCTCTAAATCTATTGAATAAAGCAGAATCGCAGGTTTCAAAGAGCTAATGGTTCATATTAACGATTTCTGAACAAACAGAATATTAGATTGAGGCTCGAAGGTGAATCGCAAAATCAAATCTTTTCACAAAATCGATGACAAGAAAATTGTTACATGCATTCACACAAAAACCTAGAATATGTTGCCAAAAGAATAAATCATAAAATATAGCCAACGAGAGTAAGAAATCAATTGTCATAGAATAGCAGAAATCAACTTGCCTTTGATTGGAGCTCGAAGCTGACAGAGGACGGCAAAAATAGGACCGGCGGCGATGTAGGGAGGCTAATTTGTTGTCCGAGACAGAGATTTGTGAGGTTGGGAGAGTGGATTCACAAAAAATATGAGAGAAAAATTTATGAGAAAGAACTTAGGTGTAGTCGCGAAAGAGGGGAAACTAAAAATGTAAGGAGGATTAGTGAAAATTTCATTAAGTGTTTGACGGAATAAGTGATGTTATTGTCGCACCTAGCGTAAAACTTGTCTTACCATTTATTAAATGCTATTATAGCAATATAGCAAATTGCGCTATCCCAACTATCAATGTGGAGTTTTTTTTATAGGGAAACAAAAAATGAGAAATAGAAAAAAGATAAGAAAAAGTTAGTGGAAGATGATGAAGAGGAAAGAGAGAAAGAGGAGGAAAATAATGCTAAGAATGGAGAGGAAGAAAAGTGAGGGAAGAGTATGAAGAAGATACGAGGAATAGAAGAAAAAATAAATTAATATTGATGAGGTTTTTTCAAAAAATATGTATATATTGATGGTTTTATAAGAAAATAAATACTATATATCAAATAGACCATATATATTGGTATTCAATTAAAAAAGTATTTAATAATAGAAACCTTAATAATATATTCATTTTTTTATAAAAATGTTTGTTCTTTTTTAAAAAATTTCAAGACTGTACAAAAAAATCTATGGTTTATTTAAAAATAATTTTAACTTTGATTTAGTTTTTTTATTAAGATACATATTGTAAATAGAATTAGAGTAAGAAAGAATGAGTGAAGAAAAAAAAATTAAATAAAAAATGTATAATGCCAAATATAAAATATGTTAAATATTATAGTAGTTTTTAGCCAGTAGTTAATTAAAGATCACTTTGTAGCCATTTTTGCTAAATCCCCAAAGTTATATTGGCATAAAAATTTCACAAACTAGCCATACTATATTTTCTAGTTTATGTATTTTATAAAATATTTCCGATCCTTGTATTTCGGATTTTGTATATGAATTATTTTATTCTTACTATTACATTAGTTTTTAGGGTTATTTTTTCTTTTGGAAAAATTATGTTTAAAAACTACAATTTCTCTCCAAATAGTCGTTCAAAAATATTCTTGGGCTTCTGAATCTTAAAGGCAAAGAGTGATCGTGTTGGATCGTCATCTATCTATCCTAAAAGTTACTTAGCATGTTCAGTTTTTTGTGTATTTAGATTTGAAACGATCGAAAATTCCCATAGTAATATAGGTTTATGCATAATCCAAACAAAGTCGGATAACCTAAAAACAGTTTTTAAAATTCTGAGCGGGAATCTAACTGAAGTTTCTATGGAAAATAATTTTTATATTTTTCCTTACAAAAGCATATAAACCTAAAACTTCCCCATATATTTCAAAAAAAATAAAACGAACATGACTCATTATTATGCTTGAAACACTTTTTCTCCTGGCTGCACTATGCAATTGGCTATTTTCTCAGGCATTCACGATGCAACTGAGTCCAATTGTTCCTAATGAGTCATTAGTAATGACTAAGATTTGACAACTTTTTTGATTAAGTGTAGGAATTAATTAATGATGTGGATGGCGATTTTGTGTGTTTAGGATTAGTGGTTTAGTGTTAAAGTATGTCTTGTCCATGGACATACTTTTTAAAATAAAATATGTTAAATATTAAAGTCTTTAGGGTTTTTAGCTAGATACTTAATTAAAGATTACTTTATAGTAATTTTTGCTAAATCCCCATAATTATATTGGCGTAAAAACGTACTAAGTAACTATACCATATTTTCTAGTTTATGTATTTCACAAAAAAATTCCGATACTTGTATTTCGGATTTTGTACGTGAATTCTTTTATTTTATCTGTTAGATTAGTTTTCATGGTTATTTTTTCTATTGGAAAAACTATGTTAAAAGACTACAATTTTTTTTCCAAATAGTCGTTCATAATTCTTTGGCTTTTAAATCTTAAAGGTGAAGAGTGGCCGTCTTGAGGCGCCATCTATGTACCCTAAAAAATTTTTAGCGATTAAATTTTTGTGCATTTAAATTTGAAACGATCGAAATTTCCGATACTAATATAGATTTATGTATAATCCAAAACAAGTTGGATAATCTAGAAACAATTTTTTAAATTCTTAGTTGTTGTTAACTGAAATCTCTCTGAATTAATGCTTTGAAATCTACATTGTCATCCATCGACCCAACCATTACTGTTGAATTAGAAATATATTTTATATATTTTTCCTTACAAAAGCACATATACCTAAAATTTCCCATATATTTTACAGAAAGAAAAATCTAGACCACAAACATATATCACTCATTATTATGCTTGAAACACTAGCTTTTCTTCTAGCTGAATTATGCATTTGGCTATTTTATCATGCATAACGAAACTGAGTCCAATTGTTCCTAATGACTAAGATATGACAACTTTTTGATTGTGTGTAGGAATTAATTAATGATGGGGATGTGGATCTTGTGTCTCTAGGATGAGTGGTTTAGTGTTAAAGTATGTCTTGTCCATGGACATACTTTTTATGGACATATCTAACGTGTGATGAAGCCGAATGGTTGTTCTCATGTATGGTCATGGTGAGTGGCGTACTAAAAACTCTATTCTATACGGACCGCACACTGAAAACTCTGTATACTAACAATTTCAAACGATAAATTTTTGATGAATCATTTGAGAATGTTATTAAATGGTTAATACACATGTTACGTTCTTATTTTTGAACTACAATCATTCTAATTTGATTGTTTTCAAATGGTGAATACACATGTCACGTTCTTATTTTTGAACTATAATCATTCTAATTTGTACTCCCTCTGTTCTATTTATGATTAATTTTCTATATTTTCACATATTAAGAACAATTTTAATTGTTAATTATATAGATATAACTTTGGCTAGTAAACAATATCCCCTCTGTTTTCTTTATTGACTTTTAAAAAATTTCACACATATTGAGATAAACATTTAATAGTCAATTATAGATGCATAATTTTTGTATTACATAATTTTTTCATAATTATACACTAACAGGAATTCAATTAACATTTTTCAAATTTGTAGTTCATAGTCATTAATTGATCACATGCATATAGATTTATATGGAATTCATAAAAAAAATTTGGTCTCCACTTAATAAAAAATCAATTAAACAATTTTATGTACATTGATATATTGTAAAAAAAAATTGATATAAAAATAGACAAATATTAAGTAAAATTAATACATATATCAAAATATTGTGTGGATTTCAAATATTATCATGTAAATATCAAATGAAGCTTTGTTTCCTTCTGTTGTGTTTGAACATCATGGTTTTAGGAATGAGAGTGATATCTTGATTTGGAGATGAAATATGATTTTGGGTATTTAGGATTGCGAGAAATTCCTTTAACTTTTAAACACATAGTTCTGCAGTTTGGTAACAGATATTAACAGGTTAGTACATTCTATTAAATCTCTTAATAATTGGGATTATTATAGCATGTTCAACAAAATACATTATTAAAATGACAAATCAACAAAAGTTAGTAATGAAATACGTTTCAATGAAAATTAGTGGTCTTTTCTACAAAATGTGAAAGTAATTTTAACTTTTTTTTTGTTTAATTTTTGTTTTTTTTACATCTATCAATAAATACATAATTCTATAAATGAATAAAACGTCCTAATGTCATCATTATTAATTCGGAAAAAAAAGTCAATTGAACTCTGACTATACCAAAAGACGCAAATCAACCCCAATTAAACCAGATATTGTAGTTAACTATATTGGTTTAAACCCTCAAATTATTTAATTTGATCAAGCCGCATTACCTGATCGTTAAGTCATTAAGCGGGAATTACTAACTACATTTGAGGACAAGAGAGTTGGATGTTTGATTTGCCCGTTTTCCTTATTAATTCAGAGGTTGTATTGTACTTAAGGTAGGTTAGTTATCATTTTCAAAACCACAAATAGATTAATGTGTTAGTGATTTTCGTAGCAATAAATACGTATGCAATCACATTACAAACACTTAGCTTTAGTGTATTATGAACTTCTCACATTATTACTGAGACAAACCTCCTTGTTTCTCCTCTGCTCTACGCAATGTTCGATAGATTGGTGATCGACGGAACTTAGAATCCTGATGTTTTGTTCGTAAATCTTTCTCTTCTTCTTCCTTCTTACGAGTGTGTGAAGCCATTATCGAGTTATCTTGTTGACACTTGTCACTAGGCAATGTAAGTTGAAGATCTTCAATCTCAAACAAATTCTCTGTCATTTCTTGCGTTGCTGATCTCACTTTCGCTGATCTCCTTCTTAATTGCCTCCTGTAACGTAACAATCAAGTAACCATATAGCAAACTTTGAATCTTTCTTAAGGGTTCAAAAGAAAACCTTTTAGTTTCAGATTTATCTTTGTTTGCCTCAATCTTGTCTGTAGTGGATCCTCCTAAGGCTGTGTAAATGAAACCATCAAGAACAATAGAGTTAAATAACAGTATCTATATCGATTTCTAAGCTAATAAAATGATGTGAAATATATACATTTGCTTCTGATGAATCGCCTTCTATTTCGTACAGGAGGCTCATCAGATTCTTCGTCAGTTGTTAATACATTCCTTGGTTGTGTTTTTTCGTCTTTCTGACCCAAAATTGTGAAATAAATGTCACCAACAATGTCACGCAGGACAACACGAATGTTTTAAATTTACAAAACAGACAATTTTGATGCGTAGTTATAGACTTCTTTCAACTGATTGTAGTTTTGTAAATACTTATCCCCGGTTTGGCTTATCAAACCGATATATTTTGTTGACACTGAATTGAAAAAACTTAAGAAATCAAACCTCTTGTTCATGGTATTTAGCCTTAAGCAGAGCATTTTTGCCAATAACTTCATGGTGTAAAGCTTTAACCTGGAAACATAATTCAATCTTTTACTCCACAACATTGTGACGAAACAGAGAGAAGTTTTGGTTTTAAACTCACCTTGTTTCGAGCTAAATTGATCTCCTGCACAACAATTGAGACTAATCAGAAATCTGAAACAAAGAAACAATGAAGAAAACAAAGAGAACAGAAAATCTTACCCCTAAGAATTGGGTATTAGATTGAGCAAGACTCCAATTTTGCAATTGTAATTTATGTATACCTTCGCGTAAATGCCTCATTTCGTTTCTGCTTAGCTCAATTGTTTTGCTTTTTATAGTTAATGAAAAACAATCTCATTTTCATTGCAATAACAAGTTACCAAAAATGAAGCAACTATAGAACCAAAAGGATACTTTCTCTCCTCAAGAAGCTTGAACAATGCTGTATTCTCCTGTTTTGAATCGAATTCGGTCAATGATCAAAACAAATGAAATCAAAAGTTAGAGACTTTAGAAAAACCCAGAATTAGATTACCTTCAACAGTCGGTTTATGTATTCTCTCGATTCTGAACCGATTCCTTGGAGATTACTAAGCTCCTCTTGAGATTGAGTGTTAGTGATATCAGAGAGACTCTGTCTCATTTTGTGACTAAATGAAGATCTTTTCATCATCGTCTGTTATTTTGGAAACTAAAGAACTGAGAAGAATTGGAGACTCAAGTTTCAAAATTGAAAGCAGATACATTTTTGTTAAAAACGAAGAAGAAGAATCTCTTTTTCTTAGATTAAAGAGAAAAAGTTTGAAAATTGAGAGATAAAAATGGAAAAAGTTGAGAGTGAAACGAACAACAACAAAAAGAACGAAACTGGGTTTTCGAAAAATAGGTTCGGAAAGAGATTCGGTGTGTTAACGGCTTTCCGAAGCAAAGAGGCGTTGAGAAAGGGATTTGATTTATGAAGCTGGTTTTTGAATTATCCGAACCTCATGTAAAAGTAGTGGCTAGTCGCTATATTATTCCTTGGCTAGAGACTACATGTCGTTTCATAAATTCATAATACTAATTAAAATGGCAGGTTGTTGAAAAAGTTCTGATTATACAAGTTAAAAGTTAGAATATACAAAACGCAATTTGTTGTACAATTAGCATTTTAAACATGCAAATATGACTATTGATATATATATGTTCTCTTAATAACTTTATATAATATAAGATCAAATATTTCAAGTAAATAAATTGCATGAAAAAGAGCACAAAAATAATATTATAAGCCGACATTAAGTGTTTGGGCCGTAGCAGGCTCTTCAAGGCCTTTCTGTTTTTCTCTCTTTCGGATTTACTTTTTTGTGCAACAAAATCTTATTAGAAGAACATTTAGAATGCGTTTGTTGTTCTTCATTTTCCAATTAAATAATAGCAAGTATACTGATTGGTTCAAGGTATTTAGAAAGTACCAAATTATTCGCGAAATCTTGAACAAATTCGAACAACAAAAAAAATGTCTACTACTATGAAACTGAATATATTTTAAATTGTAACCTAAATTTTGTAAACTTTACGTCAAATGTTATGATAATTTTGGGTTCATATTAGAAGACCAAGAAATATTTCATTGGTAAAACACTAGTAAAAAAAAAAAAAATACCCGCGAAAAATTCGTGCGTAAAATTTTTTATGGCTTTTCGCTGGATGAACTATCCGTGAAAAGCCACAAAATATTCGTGGGTATTTCGTGGCTATAGTATCCACCAAAATACACAAAACATTTCGTGGATATTTATTTATTCTTTTTTCATTTTGCATCCGCGGGGATTCGAACTCGGGTCTCAAATAAGTGCTTTTAATCCCTTTGTTTTGGCAAAAGTGGGATTCAAACTCGGGTCACTTATGGATCATTTTAGGGACGTTACCAGCGAAACTAGAGACAATTCTTGGTAAGCAATACCATTATTAATATACACTAGTAATGGATGTTCGTGATTATTTAAGATAATTTATTTTTTTAATACGGTCATCGAATTTTTATTTTATGTGATTTTTTTATAATGATGTACCAGTAATTATGTATTTTATAGGAAAAAAAATTTTAAACATCACGATACAATTTTTTAGTAGAACAGAGCAAGCTATATTAATAAATATTACAACGTACTTTCAAAATTTGAAATTAAAAACACAACAACTACAACACACTACATATAGCTTAGGGGTGGGAATTCGGGTCGGGTCTGGTCGGGTCAGAATTTATTATTTTATTTTTTGGAAAAATTCAAAAAAAATTCGAAAAACCCACGAAAAGCCACGAAATATTTCGTGGGTAAAACAATACCCACAAAATACCACGAAAACATTAGTGGGTAAAATAATACCACGAAAAATTTCATGGGTAAGTAATTACTGTTCATCGTGGGTTTTCGTGATATTTCGTGGCTTTTGGGTTATACCCACGAAAATTTTCGTGGCTTTTTCGTAGATATATCCTTAGTGAAAAATTCAAAACACATTAATTATCCAATTATTTAATAGATCATCCAACAAAATTTAGGATATAATATTTAGATATTTGTAATAAAATAATTTAATTGATAAATTTTTATAAACAAATCCATTAAGTATTCATTTATATGTATACAAAATAATTATCTTATAAATATTTGATATTCATATTTTAATATTTAATATCCAATAATAAAAATGAGGGTCATTTTATATTTGATATTATAGATATATTGACATTACCCACGATAATCTGAAAATTATGGATAACTTTCTAAGGACACGTATCATTTGATATCACATGTTATTTAATAAAATATAAATTATTCGATATTAATTTAACTCAAACATAGATCATTTTATGAGTCATTCATTAATTAAGAGTCATTTGATGTTATATATCATTTATTTTTGTTACACATTTGATATGTTTAGAATCTAGTATTAGAACTAAATCCTTAATTAACAATGAAAATTTTTTTTGATATAAAGTTTACTTGGAAAAAGAATAATTTTCAAAACCTCAATACAACTCATCTTCGATTGACAGTTCATTGGACACTACGTTTAGAAAACATAGAATATTCAATATGGGTTTAGATTTGCTTTTTCACAATCTTCTAACTTTTAAAACTTAATTACTAGCATTATTTTTTATTATTATTAGGATATAACTAGTCGGTCATTAGCCAAGTTTTTACATAAAGTAAATGGTGTGATTTGATTTTTATTTATATAAATATGCATATTTTTAATAAACTTATTATATGGGGAATCAACTAGATTAAAGGGTACTAGCGTTGGCGCACTACTTTTGTTATGGTCCGTAATTAGAGAAAACGTAATACGAGAAAACAAATATGTTGATTAAGGCCCTGTTCGTTTGTCCATCCAGCTACTCCATCCAAATGGTCCATCTGAATGCACCATCTAGATAGACCAGCTGGATGTTGTTTGTTTCCATGGTGAATATTACATCTAGATGTTGCATCTAGATGTGTGTTTGTTTTGTAAATTAACATCTACATCTAGATGAACCTACTTATAAAATGACCAAAAACATGATTAAAATAAAGTAAAAAAGAGAAGAGAGAGTAAAAAAGAGGAGAGAAAAAAAAAGAGTAAAAAAGAGGAGAGAGAGTAAAAAAGAGATAGTAAAAAAGAAGAGAGAAAGTAAAAAAGAGGAGAGAGAAAAAAAAGAGGAGAGAGAGTAAAAAAGGAACGAGAGTAAAAAAGAGGAGAGAGAGTAAAAAAGAAGAGAGAGAGTAAAAAATAGGAGAGAGAATAAAAAAAGAAGAGAGAATAAAAAAAGAAGAGAGAGTAAAAAAGAAGAAAAAGAGTATAAAATATGAGAGAGAGTAAAAAAGAGGAGAGAGAGTAAAAAAGAAAAGAGAGCGTAAAATGAACTACATCTACGTCTAATTGCATCTTACAAACACATCTAGAATTTCTAGAAATTTAAACTAAGTTGAGATGCTCTATCCAGATGTTCCATCTGGATGATACAGAATTATGCATTTAAACGAACAACAGTTTACATCTCTATCCAGATGGAGCATCTGGATGTACAAACGAACAGCACCTAAGACAATTTAGAATTTGGTTGATATTGACGACCCACAAAAAGGTTCATACCTCGTGGTTCACGGACCAATTGTCGTCAGAATTTTTTCATTTGGTATAATGTTTAATAATAAAATGGACCCACACGGTTTCGACTAAAATATACATAAATATGAAAGTTAAATTCTATAATATTTTATATATATATTGGACCTTTGCACTCATATGGAATGGCCCAATAAGATCTATCTGCATAAAGCATTCATAAAGTTCCATTTAGTTTAGATTTTATGTCCTTAAATCGTTTAGCTCACATATACTTAAAACAAAGTATAGCTATTCATCTCTACAATTTGGTTTTGTAGGAGTTCGATTTTAAAGAATAGGTACTCTGGAATTTTTTTTGTTTGAATTTTTGTGGCAGTTTTCGTAGCTTTTATTTAGTCACAAATTTTTAGTGGTTAGATTTTGAATTTTCAACATTTTATTTATTAGAATACTATATAAGTGAATTACATAGGCCATTTGACAAAAAAAAAGAGAAATAAAAATTAAACAATTTTCTTAAAATTATTATTTCACATTTCATTAAAAAGAACTCAATCATTTATTAAATAAACTACATAATAAGAAGATACAGTTAAATTTGCACAGATTTTTTTTAATTATTAAATAACAAGAAAAAACATTTTATATAATGGAATTGATGATGAGAACCTTAAACTTGACAATTTCGCATTCATAAATCACAAGATGAACCACAATTCATTCCATAAAAGTAATAAAGGTTAAAATTATTGTACCAAATCACATCAAAATAAGATACAACATAGAAGAGTGAAATATTTATATACCATCATGAAAACAATAACCACTTTACTCAAAGTGTTAGTCAAAGTGTCAAAGGTATATTACATAGAGAGGTACCATATGATTCTCCTAAAGACATTTCTGTAGAATCTCTTTTACTGTAAACTGAAATTCAGTTTTTTTTTCGACAATTGGATCGATAAAATTTGATTTATAGTTTAAAATTCACTTTTTTAAAGCTAAAAATCGAATTCTAATACCAAATTATTAGCTAGATCATCCTAACTACCAGAACTAAAGGAACTCGGCAAATTCAATTTTTCTTAAAAATATATATATTTATAGTTAAGATTCTTACAAACTATGTTTCATAAATTATCAATAAATTTCCTTTAAGAGCATATGAAAAATTATTGGCCGACAAAAATGCAATTGTTATCGTGATTAAGGAACTTAATTAGATAGAAAAACGCGCGAACATAAAAGTATTATTTAATTCAATATGTTCATGATTAATAATATTGAATAAAATGGAAGCAAAGCATGCATTTATACAAGCTCTCCCATTTATGTGGCTTCGAACACAAACTTTAACCTCAATAAGTATGAATAATCTATGCTTCTCAAATTGCCAACACGATCATATTCATTGCGCGTTACTGAATTTTGGATAATGTGGGCCTTCTTTTATTTATAGACATATTCATGTTTATATAAGGTTTAACTAATTGAAAAAAAAAACAGTATCAAATGTCATAAATTCAAGAATTACATAATTTTGTTGGGAAATTTTGTCCAGTTGACTTTTATAACTCAAATTACTTTTTTTTTTTTTTGTAACTTAGGAATAACCCAATCAGATGGAAGGAGTTTCCGCTATTATTCTGAGGTAGTGCATCTTACGAATAAACTTTAACTTCTAGATATTCAAATAAGTCGAAAACATGAATTTATATCTACGTAAAGATAACTAGGAAAATGAAACAGAATTACATTTTCTGGTGTAATTTTTTTGGAAATGAATCATTCAACTATTTAGTTGTCTAATAAATCAGAATTACACCACATTTTATAGGAAAAGTGAATTTAATCAAGTATATTCTATTAAAATCTAGCTTCAAAAAATTATGTGTTCTACGTGATATTAGGAGTTTGAGTTTCGGATATTATCTAAAAAAATTGTGCTTTATAGGAATTGACCTACAACATTTGATTTTGGAAACTCACTTTTTACCGAACTGAACTAGTTGAGGAAATTGTTTTTCTGTGTTTTAAAATTTTAATCAGCAATAAAAAATGTACACGCTTATGAGCGGAATTGATTTGTATAGAGACTGAAATTGTACTACAAATTGGAAAATTTTGTACACTACAGCAACTATCTACAGTAAAAGTGAAAGACTAATAACTATATGACAACAACAGAATATGAGTAGCAATTTATAACCGATTTGTGGCGGAGAAATTAGCGGTAGATTTAATTTGTAGTCAAGCATTTTTACATGTATTGTCAAAATTAATTGGTCATTTGTTGTCATTATATGGCTACATATTATTTAGAATGAGCTATACTCAATTCTTATGAATGATTACTAGTTGTTCATATCTGTTCGTGACCAAATTTTGACTGGTATTAACTGTCAGAAACACAATTTTTGACTAAAAATATATATGAGCTAAATGTGTAGTAATAAAACTAATTTTATTAGAGAGAATGGATATATAGAAAATTATATAAAAGTGGTGAAAACTATATACAAAAAATAATATTAGGAAGCACTTACATTTGAAGAGATTAATGGACAATGCTTTACTTGTTGTGAGGTCTCATGGAGAACAATGTGATTACTACAAAATATCAACATACAAAAAAAATTAATATGTTATAATCCTATTTAGATACAATTATATGATTGAACAAACTGAAAACAACAAATATTTTTGAAAAACAAAACATAAATGTATTAAACCCTCACAATATGCATGTCAATTTCTACCTAAACATAGAAATGAAATATTTACTAAATAAGCCCTTTCTTAGTTATATTATACACAAAATTTAAAATATTATTAATAATAATAATACATTAACAATAACCGAAAGTATATTTGGTCAAATGATAAAATGTCCACTTTTATAATTTTTTCATGAGAGTTCGATTCTACAAAGTAGCATGACTCTCCATAGTATTATATGAAGTTTATAGGATTTGATTCATAAACTGACTATTAGACAAAAGAAATAAAAATATACATCAACAGCAATAACACAAACTTGACTACAAATCTACAAATGCTTTTCGTTTTAATTGTTTATTAATGTTAAATAATCTATTTCAATAGAGTAATCATAAGAAATTAAAAAAGCATGTGATACCCATTAATATGACAATCATGATTATAATTATTATGATGTTAACGTTTAATTGCTCCGAAAACCTAAAATAGAGATAATATTTTCCTTACTTACTTCCACTTATGGTTTATAATCTTATTTCTTTTTCATTTTCCTCTTTTTTCGGCACTAGAGCAACACATCAACTAGAAAAAGTTTATATTAATTAAACTTTTTTTTATCCACCTATAGATCTCATTAAAATAGAAACAAATATCACTCAATGTTTACAAAAGATGATTTACAAACTAGACCTCTAACATATTAATTAAATTTATTTCTGAGCCAAAATATTATTTTTTCTTTATCCACAAAACTCATTAATAATCTATTTTTTTTTTCAATAACTAGATTTATAATGTTCCATCTATAATCAAATTTTTCAAATTCTTAACAATATACCATGTAATACTCAATTATTTAACCTAAAATATTTTCTCATTGATTATGACACATACATTGACCGAATAATTGGAGTGACATACACATGGTGTAAATGGCAACATTTGTAAATGACAACAGCTAAACTTTGTTGAATATAAAATTTGATAAAAAAATATTTTTTGGATAGAATCTAGCAGAATTACTTAAAATCATACGGTAACAGCTAAATTCAATATCTAAATTCTATTGAATTTAGCGGAATCTGACGGATTTTTTTTGCCAAGTATTAGTACTAAATTTTTTTTAATCTATTTTATGTAGTGAGAGAAATCGAACCTCTTATACCATATTCATATAGCCAACAACCAAATTCTAACCCGAGACAAACGAGAATCGAATAGATATCTTAAAAAAAACAAAATACAATTATATATCTAAAGTTTATTATTTTGTTTAAAATTTATACTAACTACTCCATGATTAAGATGATTTATATCATTATAATTATTGAGAAAAAATAAGTAAAATGTAACAGTACATGTATAGTATAATTCATAGCTAATTATATATTTTATTGAAAATATTTATTAAATGTTATTTAAAGAATTGTAGTATTATTTACCGCATGCATAGAATTCATAATGAAAAAATAAAAGAGAAATTAAGGAAGTTAGTAGAAATTAAGAAAATACAAAAAAGCTTATAAAATACCTCAAATTCCACATGTGTAATTGGTAACATAGGAATTTATGGAAACAAGTGAAATTTGTAGAATTGAAATTCCACTGTCACCAGTTGTACCCACAAATCAAAATAAATTAAGTTTGTTTTGTTGCGGATAAAAATAAAAATAAAATATAAATCTCGTAAATTTTTTTTTTTACTATAAAAAATTTATACTATTAATTTTTGAAGATAAAATTGCAAAGTACATAAATTTTGAGGGTTTTTTTAGATATAACAAACTAAGTAGCTATCTAGGTAAATAGCCAGAAACTTGGTTGACTAAAAGGCTTTCTAGCAAGAGTTTTATATTCAAAGATGTATGACATTATACAATATAAAATATTTGAGTTATATATATATTTTTTATATTTTTCTTTCTTGTAGTTCTTATATCGCTTTGTGTTTAGCAGTTTATATTTAACAAAATATCATAAATTCTACCACTGTTATTTGGTAAATTTCTATTTTAAAACATGTGTGTTTAAATGTTGTAAATACCAAAGTGAAATTGGGTAGTCTAGAGGTGATTGGTGTGGAGATTCATAATTGGAAAAAGGAACTCCATAAACTCTTTCAACATTGGTGGAAATGTTTTATTTATGAGAGCTTCGTTTGGTGACAATGGAATCCACGTAGTCTTTGACTCTCTGCGTCTATCAACATCCATAAATTGCATAAATCCTTGAATTCACAATTAAATTAATTCGACTAATAACGTTACATTCTTGGGTTATTCCATTTATTAAAGTAATTAATTAGATAAGTAAGATCTATAACCTAATTCAAATTAATTAGATTAGATTATGTGACTATTTGAAATCCAATTCTCAAATACATAGTGATATAATGGTTTTGAGAATATTAAGGGATTAATATTATTCATTCAACTCTACTTGAAAAAAATTAGTTTACGTTTTAATTATGATATTACTAGTTATTGTCTAATATATGTAAAAAAAATATTTTAGTTTTATGATCTTATTTTTTCGATATTTATTTTCTAGTTTTAAAAAATTTAACAGCAAGCTAGATAACGCTACGTAAATAACTAAATTAACATTATATATTTTATAAAGGTTTAGAAAGATTAAAGAGAAATTATACTATCTAATCATGAGTTTTTTGATATTTAGGTGATATTTATGACACATTTTCAGAATACTGTTTACTTGTTTATTTTTTTAAATACCATTATATCTATAAACATTGCTATTACATAATTAAGAATATAGTTATATGTTAGTTATTTTAACGATTGTTAAAAAACATGTTATAGTGTTAACTAAAATATTATTGGATAACAATATTGTTATCTTGTTTACTATTTCATTACCAAATACAACTATTGTTATCATATTAACTCGTTCATTACAATTATTTTCCAATGTCAATATTCAACTTTTTGCACCATTTCGAATAATAGTTGTTTTTGAATTCTGGAACGATCGTTTTAGTGATCTATATTATTGTTACGCAGTTAACTTTTTTTATTATAACTATATTGTCATTGTTATCTTGTTAATGTGTTTATTATTGTTAAAATAAATAGAATTGAATTATAGGATTAATTTTATATATGTGCAGGAGAGAACTAATTTTGAAAAACTTTGGTTATTTTCTTAATTTCTTAAAAACCTATGTATATTGAGCAAAATCATCCAAAATTAAATAAGTGAATACAAAATAATCATCTGTATTAAAAATGAGTAAATAAAATTAAACTAGGTTAGAAAAAGTCTTCTTTAATTCTTTTTTTTTCTCAGGAGCATGAAGTCAAATTACATTTTCATTTTATTTTTTTTGTCAACAATTGGATCGACAAACTTCAATCCATAACCTAAAGTTCATCTTTATAATTTTTTTTAAAGCTACCATAATGCAACGGATAGAAATCAAATCCTGGTGCCAAATCATTATTGGATCATCCTAACCACCAGACTGAGAACAATTTGACTATTTTCATTTCATTTTTAGTCATGTATTTATAACTATTTTTTCAAAAAAAAAAAGCCTGCGACTTCATATGCACATGCTTTCTGGAAATGACTTACAATTCATTTAATATCTATCTATATATATATATATATATATATATATATATTAGGATGTGTATGTTGACTCGTTGACAACACTTTGAATAACATGTTTCATAAAAGTTAAATCATCAGTAATTCCACATGAAGAAAACTATGAATTTTGGACAATAAGTTAGATATGAGATAAAACTCTTTCAAAATCCTACATAACTTATAATATAAGTACAAAAAATCCAAGAAAACATTTGCCTTCATTGATTCTAAACCCTCTGAATAATTATATATGAATCTCATTTTTCCCCTTAACGAACTTGAGACGGCAGTTGATAAAATAAGTATACTTCTTTTAGGTTAAAGATAGAAAATGTAGACCAAATATTATATTGCGATCTTACGTACGGGAAGATCTTCTTTTTATTTCATTTATTATACATAATATATATTAGAATATCTTATGAGGAGAAAAAGTAAAATAAAAGCAATGTAAAATAGTATAATTCCACTTAGATTAAAAAAATATAACTCTGCTATATCTTTTGTAACCTTGATTTAAATATAGATATCAAGAATCATGTACAAATATATTCACAATTATTTTTATAAATGTTGTATTGAGTACTCTTCTCCAGTGCACACTTTTTTATTCTAAAAAAAAACAATAATTCTTTAAAAAAGTTTTTTTTTTAAATAAGACAAGAATTCGTATACTAAAAATGCTCTTCTATCAAATGTCCATGAGAGTATTTAATGCTCTCTCTGCCATCAAATGTAATGAAGGTATTTTGTTCATTTAATCAAAAAGTCATTGTCAATTTCTTAATTAAGATCATTGTATTGGTAGATAGTATTCCTTCCATTTCAAAATATATCATTTTCTAGATAAAAACATGCATATTAAAAAATTTAAAATTTTATCAATAAATCTTAATTAGATATTTTAGTTTAATAAATTTGATCAATCACACATAAAATACTACAAAATATTAATAGTTAAATACATTTAGTTGTGCATAAAATTTTGTAAAACATTGAAACAAATTTGTTTTGCTTAAATATCTTATAAATTAAAAACGAGGGAGTATTAAGTTTTGTAATAATTCATTGTTCTACACCTAATTAATTACTATTTTTAAAAAATGTGTGTGTGACTTATAGTTTCAATCTCGAAATCGATGCAGAAACTTTTATTTTTCGTTCTACATATATCCAAAATTTTCCAATAAATGTAGAAACAGTATTTGGGTTCCGATGTTTTCGGTGTAGTGTGAAATGGGAGTAATTGAAAGACATAACTCTCGTAAAAATTGGGTCGGTCTTTGGGTAAAAGACAAGAAGTGCTGTTGTATCCATTGACAAGACAATGGAAGAAAACAAAAGACTCTGTCAGAGAATGAGACCTTGCAAGTACCTAAACCACGGCATTGGCCATTGCTCCAAGAAACTCTGTACTACACCATTCCTATTTATTACTCACAAGTCACAACATTATTTTTCTTGTACATTATTTGACAAAAAAAAACAACTAAAGAAACAAAAATCAAATAAAACATGATATATATATATATATATGTGTATATAAAAACATATACACTAATTGAACTTATGTAACTCCCCTTACCGGTTATTGGCTTTTTGAATAATTTGCTTTAAGGCGCCAAAAAAAAATTGAACTTATGAATAATAACTTTGGAAGAGGTTATTTTGTTTAGTAACATGTTTATACTGTCTTAAATTCGGATTCTGACTCAATGATAGATGATAGCACGAGCCACTAATTTATAAAGTCTTGATTGGTAAGGTTTTTGGTAGAGCACAATTGCTTTTTTAAGAATTAATTATATTCGTCTATTTAAATATTTCAAATATGATTATCTGACTATTATGCTCCACCAAAACCATATTAATCGAGGAATAAGTCTTGCACTTATGTTAGTGAAAGAAACTATAGAGTATAATCCGGGATAATTTATTTTTAAAAAATTATACTATAGTTTTTATGTTTAGTAATAAGTGATATCTGGTTATATTATACAGTGAATCCCATATAATAATTGTAAGTGGGGTTTGAACTTTGTTGAATATATTGGATACTGTAAAAAAGATGTTGAAAGCTCAACATGACAGGCATATGCTTCCTTTAAGCAGTCCATGAAGTTTTACTACTTTATAAGTCTCTCTTTTTCTTCCTTCTTCTTCTTCTTCCATAGAACCCTTCATTAAACCCAGTCTCTGTTTCTCTCTATCTCTCCCTCTCTTTTAACTCTTGTTTGCAGAATCTAAACATTTCTCTTGATTAAGCTTAGTTTTGTAAGATTATGGACCACAGCAATGCTCTTCTTAGCTGGGCATACTTCTCTCATGGAAAGGTGACATTTTTTTTCCAACATTTTGGTTTCCTTTGTTTTTTCTCAGCAGTGGTGATGGATTGTTTTACTATTCTGGTTAGATCTATGTATAATGTATGTTCAAAACCTTGAATTTCTTGTGTCTTTCTTCTTTGTCTTTGTAATGAAACCCTAAGTTCGACTCAATTTTGCATAATTTCTCTTGGAGTCTGCAACTGGGTTACGAAAACCCTTTCACGGGTTCAAGTTACCTTGATTTTTGTTATACTTGTTCGAGAATTGGATACATTTGCGTAATACATTTGTTCAGATTTTTAGCTTAAAATTTCACATTTTGCATGTAAATTAGCACGAAAAGACATTTTTTTATTTGCGCTCGTTCTTCGTGACCAAAACACTGATTTTCGTATGAATCTGCAAATGAATGCTCGAATTCAGGAGTTTCTCTGTTTGCTTTTATGAATATGCATTTCTATTATGTCCATTAGCTAGGAAAGGCAAGATTTTGGGGGAAATTTATTGTGTATGTGTGCGTTATTTGTGAAAAAAGGCCCTAATTTTGATATGAGTCTGCAAATACAATGTTCAGATTTAGGGGTTTCTCTCTTGCTCTGTTTCTAATTGTTTTGTAATTTTTTCTGCTGATTTGTTCAGACAACGGAAGAGCTAAGACAGACTCTTGTGTACACAACACTGGAACTAGAACAAACGAAGATGGTGGCTCAAGAGGAACTAAGGAAGAGAGATGAACAACTGATCCATCTCGAAGATGTTCTAACCAAAACCATCAAAGAAAGAGACGAAGCTCTCGAGAAATGTGATCATCTCCTCTTCAAAAATCTCTTTCTTCAACAGAAACAACAACAGAATCAGAAACAGGAACATGTTACTCCTCCTTTGTCCGGAAATTCAAGCATTGAAGATGAGCAACTTCAGCCGCAGCAGAAGCAGCAGCTTACCCCCATCAAAAGCTTTTCTTCTTCAGACACCGAAGAAAGCATCTTGTCACCATCAGTGATCGATCCAGTGATGACAAACCAACAGATTGAAGGATCAGGAACGGAGATAATGGCTACATTGTTGCTTGAAAAGCCACTGCCTGAAAAGGGAAAACTTCTACAAGCTGTTCTCAAGGCAGGTCCCTTACTTCAGACACTCCTTTTAGCAGGTCCTTTGCCTCAATGGCGCCACCCACCGCCTCCACTCGAGACCTCTGAGATCCCTCCTGTTACTGTACCTGCACCGCAGTTTCAGAACAATGGCTTTGGGAATCATTCCAATAAGAAAAGGGCATGCTCAATCTCAGATGGGTCTTATTCAGAAGAAACTAAGTATCAGAAAGTCCTTCTCCATTAACCAACCTGGCTGCTACTGATCATTGATCTTTACTCAACAAATACTAATATGTAGTCTTCTAATATACCAATATACAGATCACTTTCTAGTGAGAGTGGTCTTTTTTAGTCAGTTTTTGTGTAGATAGAGCTTGATTTAAATTTGTGGAGAGTGTATCTGATCCATTTAGGTTTAGATCTAGAGTGATGGGAATGAAACTCCCCCTGGTTTTAACTCAAACTCAAACATGAGTTGTTACCAAATGAGAGAGTTTTGCTATTTGCTTCTTTTTTTTTCTTTTTTTTTGCTTGTTTCCTAAACCCAATTTCAGATCCATGTTTTGGCTCCATGAATGTGAAATTATTGGGGTGATTTTTATTTTCATTTTGTGATTTTCTTATCCATTACCCCTTTGTGTAAAATACTAAATTCTGAAGGAAATTAATGTGATGCTTTTTAGTGAATGTGATGTATGTTTTAGTCTTGAAGAGAAAAACAATGTTTGGGGGTGTTAAATTGATTTAAAAACTTAAAGGTATATTCATTACAAAAAGTTTTGTTTAAGGTATTTAAATGCAATATTAAATATTATGTTAAAAGAAGATGGGTGGGAAAAGTCGAAGAGTAAGCCAACAACCTGAAAGGATTTGATGTATTAATTTTGGATCCGAGTGGGTCCTGAAGATCTCAAACCGGATCTTATGTCTATTTGCTATGTGTGGAAATATCATCACATGGGCCTCTTCCCAATAAAATATTGAGGAATTTAATGAAACTAACCCTGTGTTTTTAATTATAGATAGTAGTCCATTTCTCAAACATTATGGTAAATGCACATTTCCTAGAAAGGGGCTAGATAGAAAAAATCTACATTACCCTTGTGTTTGAAGAGTAAATGGCTTGCTCCTGTGCGTGGGATTGAGGTGGTCATGATGCACGTGCGTTGGCTGTCCGTGTGTTTGAAGCACGTGAGATGTTTTGTGTTTTAAAGTGATAGATGATAGAAGTTAAATGTTTTTGAAGAAGATTACATTGCAGGCAAGGGACAGAAGCAGTGAATAAAAGATAAGATTACAGATGGACAAATTACAAACAAAAATTAGATTTAATTTTTTAAAGATTCTGCTAGTTACAAACTTATAATTGGGCATGTCTACTCTAGACAAATTTATTTGATTATTTATCTATTATCTAAATAATTTATTATAAATGCCTATCATCGACAAATTCATTTACATGTTTGTCAGTTATTTCATCAATTTTCGTAAACATGTAAGGGACAAATAGAAAATCATGTCTACTGTAGAAAAACCCATTTATATATTTGTCCATTATCTAATTTATTCAAAAAAAATATTTACCGTAGACAAATTTGTTTGCATGTTCGTCTATTATCTAATCAATCTCCAAAAATGTAAGGTACAAATATAAATTATGTCCACTATACATATCTATTGTATATTTTTCTTTTAAAAATGTATATTTAAAAGAAATAGAAGAAGAATAGAAAAGAGAAACACAATAAAAGATAATATAATATGGACAAAAATGAGAAGAGAAAAAGAAACTAATAGAAAAAGATAATAAAAATAAAGAAGAAAAAAAGAATGAGGAAAAAAGAAAAGAAAAAAAAAAGATGTGGTCGAAGATTATAAATGGGAAGGAATAGAAATGGTGGGCAAATTGATATTTTTGGATGAAAGATAAAAGAGAAAAGGGATAAAATATAGAGGAAAAAAAAGGTATTTTTAGAATAAAAACTTAAAAGAGGTTATTTATCGTATTTTTCTCTAAAATATTTGTATAAGTTGAGATTCAGATTCAATTATATGCGTTTTATATGGGTATCAACCTCATTAACCCTATATCATATAGAGTAATTTATCAAAATAGGGACTTTCGGGAAGCAGTTTTCCAAAAGAGGGACAACGTTAATTTAACGCATAGTTATGTTGTTGTTATGACGGGAATGGACGATTATACCCCTAATGACCATACAGAAATTGTCACGTGGATTGTCTTAAAATACTCATATAATCTGTACATACATATCTATAGGTGACATAGGCGGGAAAATGAGAAACTCATTTTGGCTCTTCATAAGTTCTGTCTCGGAAACCAAAACGAGATTAGGGTTTCGGAGACCAATTCAGAAACTCACTTCTCTCAAACAGAGAAGATCACTTTTCGTGCAATAGAAAAATTCTTCATTCCTGTCAACAGAATTAAAGAGCGAAATCGAGACTGAAATCTGAACAGAGGTAATATCGCTTTTGCTGACCTTCTTGTTGGTGTAAGAGAGAACAGTTTATTTAAAACTGATTTGAGTTCTATTTAAACGTGAAATGTAAACTTCGGTCACCTTGTTCGTTGTGTAAATGAGACACATCATTTCAAACTAATATGAGTCCTTTACAGAGAATGGAACGATCTGTTCTCGTAATACCTGGCGCGTGGGAATGCTCACCATCTGGGATTTGGGATTTCATAATGTCAAAGGGTAACATGGCACAACCTGAAGAGAAGCAGGGTCAACCTCATCTCAAGCAGGGAGAACTTGAACTTTCCGGATCATTGGGGTCAACTGAAACATCAAAAGTAAGAGACCATTAACAAAAACTGGAGAACAGAGAGAAGAAAGAAGAATGAGCACTGAAATCAAAAACCAAGGAAACTGAAACATAATCATCAGAATGTAACATCATGATGACTATAACAGAAGAGAAAAGCATAATGTAACAGGGAGAAAAAACGCAACAATCCAGATAATAGAAATAAAGAAGCACATGACCCAAATAAGAAACCAAAACCTTCGAAGCGTAAAAGTTGATAAACAGAAAGAGGGAAAGACATAATAAAAATGAATGGTGAAAGACAGCGTAGGAGAGAAAGATGGTGAAACACAAGAAATGCAGACCGACGTCAGACATATAACAGGTCTTTATTGCAGAAAAAACGAAACAAGGAACCACAAACTGGGAAACCACATATGCAAGAGACACAACAACTGAAAGCATTGCAACTACAGCGAGAAAACAGATCGTAAAAGAGGAGGACATGGACAATCAAAGAAACCAAACAAAGAAAAAATGCATAATAAGAAACAAATAAACCCACACACTAAAAGAACACACAATTCCAAAGGCACGCTTATGTGATATTATAATATCAAATAAGCGGGAAATCAAAGCGTCACCTTCAGAAGGGTAAATTCGTCTTTGTCCATTTTCTAGCTGTGTCTATTTCGTAAAGAAAGTCCTTCTTATCCCTCTTTTGGAAACAATTATTAATTTGTATCCCTTTTTGATAATTAATTCTATCATATACTTATTTAAGTGATATTTAAAAATATTAATATAATATGTAAGAATAATAAATTTTTCATATTTTCTATCATATGATCAATCTTATATTAATTGTCAAAACAAGATTAATACTATTATTAAACATTTTATTTTTTTTGAATAATTGGATCGACAACAATGCCCGATCCATAACTAAGTTCTCCAAATAGAGTAGAGTAAGATTATTAAACTGTAAGATTAAAATTATAATAATTAATACCTTACACTGAAAGTGTAAAACATTAGTTGAAGCAAAATGTTATAGGTTAAAACATCATTCAATATGATACGGATAAAGTATCTGAAAATCAATGATAAAATGCTATGTATATAATCCAGTTGACATATATTATGTGCATATATTATATCCCTAATTCTTTTATATTGCACATTTTCAATATTGTTTATTGTATGAGATATGATTTATTATACTTAAGGGAAAAGTCAATTAAGATTGATTACATATGTTGTATACTCTATTAATTGGTCGTTTCCTTAAAGCAAAAGGCCAAAACTTGGTGTTGCTTACAAATGATTTCAAGACAACTAGATTACTTTTTCTTTTTCAGACAACAGAAATTTTGATGGTACGAGAAAATCTTGTTTTTTCTTTTCTTTTGAAGCCCTACATAGTCATGATTATGCTTATTCGTTTGTTTTGCAACTGTCCAAGGAAAATAACACTAACAAAAATTAGTAAAGGGAAAAAACACACACACATATATATATATATATGAATTAATTTTTTGTGTTTAAATTTCTGTAATGGCTCCCTAGTTTTCATATACACAAACAACATGCGCCAGATATAAAAAATTTAGAAATCTTCTAAAAAACGAGGAAATCGAAATCTAACGACCAATTGGCATAAAGAAAAAAGAAATCAGACACGTGATTGTCATGCACGACGCTTTCTTCAAAGTTCTCCTCCACTCGTTTTAACCCTAGTTGCCACCGTTGTTTTTTCTGGCGTTCGGCTTTGTCCGGTGCTGTGGGAGGGTCCTCTCCTCCTTTCTTTTTTAGTTTCTCAGGCTAAACTTCTGCTTCTCCACGTCGAAGGTTTATTTGAGCTCCTCCTCGTCTCTTGTCGGCGGATCTGACTCACGGTGACTCTGCAAGGCTATACTGGAGATTAATCGGCGGTTTGCTTGAGGACAACATCAACTCTGTCTGTTTTCTTGCCTTTTCTAGGGGTCTCCGGCATTACACGGTGGATCTTTCAAATCTACCACATCTTCGCCGGTCAAGGAGATGCCTCGCGCGGTGGCTCTCGAGTCCAAGCACTTTCCTCCTTCGTGGTCTTCTTCTGATAGGTCTCAGGAGGTCTTCGGAGATCAACTTCTGACAGTATATGCTCTCGGTTTATTGATATGTAATCTTTTTGATTCTCACTCCGGATTGCTCAATTTGTTTGAATTAGCCGGGAATTCTTCTTGGATCTCCGACTTATCTCGTTGTTCTCCTTCTCGTTTTAGTAGAAGCTTAGGTTCAGTGTTACTGATACTTAGTTGGCTTTTAGGGGTTGGCTTCTTGTTGCTTTTGGCTTGTGGCGGATATCTGAGAAATGGTTGGTAAGGTTAATAAGACCGTGGAGTTGTTTTATGTTCTTGGTTCTCTTCTTATCGCTTTAAGTTTGGGGACCTCACGGTAAGTTCTGGACCAGATTCATCTCTCTCCTTGGTTCGCATAGTTCCAGTATGAGAAGGCTCATGGCTAGCAATAGGATAGTTGACCGTCTGACCTTGGGTAAGTCAATGTGTGGTCTGCCTGTAGCTCGCTGTTGACGGCTCATTCTCAGACTATCGGTGAAGGGTTTACTTCCCATTATGCTTTTGTGTCTCGCCACTCGCCTGTTGTCAGCATTTTTTGATTCCTCTTTGAAACCTCTTCTTCGAGCTCTGCTAAATTAATTAACTCTTCATCATTTTGATGGACAGTTCTTGTTTTGTGTACATGTTTTTTAGTTTTTTTTGGACATGTAACCAGTATCTAGACAATCTTTGCCAAATATAATTTCGATAACTCGAAAACTTTCATTTCAGTTAAATGATATATTTATATCTTATCAAAAAAAAAAATCTAACGACCAGAAGACAGACGCCTATATAGAAATCTTATAAAAACTAAAACTCTGTTAGGTTTTTGAAGTAGGACAGAGAACATAGGAAACCTCTACGTGAAGAGAGTCAAATTGAATCTGGCGACTCACAAAGGAAAGAAACCGCCGGACCAGACCACCACCTCCGAAACCAAGAGAAGAAAAAATGACACCAAGTACATTATTTTGTGTTTGAATTCGAATTTCTGATTTTTTGGATATAGAAAAAACGAAGGGTCCATTCTAACCACAAAATATGATTTTGGATTGAATATTTCAGCTTGGTTATGTTGGGATCGAATACGTTTATCTAGATTGAACGTCCCTACTTTTGTGTCTGAACGTCAATTTTACTGTGAATTTGATCACTAGATTTATAAGTATTATCCAACTTAAAAAAATAAAACATCGTAAACCTAGATGTATTGAAGCAATTAAAAAAATATATAGGAAAAACATTGTATCAAACCCAATTCTCCATATTCTCATAGTTTTTCATCTATGTAGAATTTCAGAGAGATTCTGATGACAAAATCTTATCAAAGATCAAAAAGGAAAAAAAGAAAATTTCAAAACCAAATTCAAAGATTCAAACTTTATTCACAAAAAGTGCAATATTTGTATCCTAAATTCTAAATTTTTACTAATTTTTCTTGGCCATTATTCATGAACACGACTATCTATACCGGCGATTGTCCAACATCAATCTTCAACATTTCTTCATATGGATTATGGGAAAATCTATAAGCCCCCGATGTTGTTTTCGGGTACTCTTTGCCTCTTTTGGAGATCCAAATATTTCTTATATTCACCTTCATCGTCTTGTCTCATACGTTCCTCAGATGCATTGGCATTTCCCAGATCGCTTCATATATGATTGTAAGCAACCTTCAATATGTAACTTGACATACACGTAACATGCTTATGACATTGCGTGGTACTCAAGTTTTAAATTTTGATTGCAGGCTGGATTGATTCTGGAGCCTCAGCTTTTCAACGTAATGGATAAATCTTCAGGGAAACTTTCTAAGGATCCTGCGTTGGATGGAACCTCGGTATTAAGATGCATTTCGGTGTTTGGAACCCTAATGTTTACCTTTTTGATGACAGTGAGAACTAGCCGACGAGTGGCGTTCATTAGCGGACAATTACCCACTGTGTCGGGATTGCGTTCTTTTTTGCTCCTCTGTTTGGTATTTTTTTCCATAATCTCTTCCCTGAGAGCATCGATCCTCACTACATGCCTCTAAACAAAGCCCTAGGCGAGCGATTTGTGATCATTGTAACACAAAGTCCGATACTTTTGCCTTCCACAACATATATATCTTGTTAGAGCTAAAGATCCTTAACTCTGAGCTCGGTTGCATTGCTTTGTCTGCAACTGTTATCAACGATATCCTCGGGATTTTTGTCATGGTACTCGCTTCTCTGTGGGCTACCTATAACCAGGTTTCACGTTTAACAGCTTATCGTGATATGGTCGCAGTTGTTGTCGTTCTTTTTATTGTATTCCTTATTTTCAAGCCAATCGTGCAATGGGTCATAGACCACACACCAGAAGGGAAGCCTGTAAAGGAAATTTATGTTCACAGCGTTATTCTAACCGCAATGGCTTCCTCTGTTTATTTTGTGTATTTCGACATGAAATATATCTTGGGACCATTACTGATTGGCCTTGTTATACCGGAAGGTCCACCATTAGGATCTGCCTTGGAGGCCAAGTACGAGAAGCTCACGATGAACGCGTTCTTACCAATCTCGATCACAGTCAGTACAATGAGATGTGATGCAATAAAGATCTTTAATGAGTTCAATCACATCCTCTTAAACATCTACTTAACGGATTTAACACTTGTTCTAAAACTTGCCGCTTGCCTCATACCTTGCTTGTACTATAAGTTACCTCTCAATGAATCCATTGCTGTTTCCATCATCTTGAGCTATAAAAGTTTTGCAGATTTCGTTTTCTACGAGAATGTCTTAGACGATTCGGTAACTTCCAAAATCCTCAATTGATTTTTATTTGACATAAGTCTGAAACATATTTTGTTATGGTTTGTTTTTTGCAGCATATATCGCAGGCCACCTAAGCGTTCTTGATCATATATATTCGATTCTAAATGCTGGAATTGTCCCTGTGATCTTAAAAAGCCTTTACGATCCGAAACGGAAGTATGTCAATTACCAAAAGAGGAATATACTGAATCTAGTACCACACCCTCCTATGCGATTTCTAACTTGTTTGCACAAACCTGAAAACGTCTCTGAGACCATTGCATTCCTTCAACTGTTGTCTTCACCGAACCAAGACTTCCCAATCGGAGTCACAGTTCTCCACCTTGTGAAGCTCGTTGGTCAGATCAACCCCATTACAGTCTCTCACAACGATAAGTTGAAACAGCTTGGCAACAACTCCTACATCCATACAGCAAACCTTGCCTTCAAACAGTTCATGTTAGAAATCTATGATACTGTAACCGTGTCAACATTCACTGCATTTTCTCATGAGAACTTGATGCACGAAGATATTTGCACATTTGCACTTGACTTGACAACATCAATGATTGTTGTCCCGTCAGGGAGGAGATGGACCGTAAATGGTTTGTTTGATTCTGATGACAATTCCATAAGACGTCTAAACCAGTCACTGCTCGAGCGTGCTCCTTGTTCAATAGGCATACTAGTGGATCGTGGACAGTTCTCGCGTAAATGCAATGTAGAAAGCAAGAAAAGGTACAACATCGATGTCGGTGCGATTTTCATAGGAAGAAAAGACGACAGAGAGGCACTATCCTTGATGAGAAAGATGAGACACAACCCAAGGGTTCGAATAACTGTGATTAGACTCATATTCGACCAAGAGATAGAGTCAAATAATTGGGAGTATATTCTGGATAATGAAGGCTTAAAGGATTTGAAGATGTCAGAGGAAACCAACACTATGGAATATACAGAGAGGATGGTGACCAATGGTGCAGATGTAGCCACCACAATCCGGACTCTCGCTGGAGAGTATGAGCTTATGGTGGTTGGAAGAGATCATGATATGACATCACTAGACTTCTCAGGATTAACGAATGGGTCGAATTTCCAGAGTTAGCTATCATCGGAGATTTGTTGGCAGCTAGAGATCTCAGCAGTAAGATGTCTGTTTTGGTAGTTCAACAGCAGAAACAAGCTTGATATGTTATTGTCTTGACCACAAGATTGTTGCATTATTTTAGGACAAGCTTTTAGAAGATTTAAGAGGTTTGATTAGTCATTCGTTTTGTTATATATACTATATATATATATGTACTTGAAATTTTGGATGAGACAGAAAAAATGTACAAATGGAAATTAAAGAAACTCAAGTTTTGTAAACAACATGTTTATTTTATTACCTATCAATATTTTGTTGAAACGGTAGTTTGGAAATGAGTATTATTTGAAGTTCTTTATGACCATTTGAAAAGTCGTTTTCAAACAACGTTACCAATTGGACTCAAAATGTTTCCATTTTTTCCTCTTGGTTGAGAGTATTTTTCAATGTTGGATTAACTAAAAAAAGGTAAATATAACATCTGCAAATGCATAAATCAAAGCCTAACATTTCTTCTTATCATATGTCTCAAAAAGAAAGTTTTCAATCACACACATTAAAAAATAAGATTGAAAAATAAATTGTATATACAACATCCAAAAAGATTGTGATGATTACTTGTTTCTCAAGAAAACTCTTTAGTTCTAATTGAGATGTAGTAACAAGGGTTAAATTCTGTCTCAGTTTCCAGAAGTCTCAGAGGAGTCTTGTCGCCATTTGCAGTTGATCGATCAATGTTTGTATTCTCAGGAAACAAGAATTTATCCCTTGTAAAGGATAAATCAGATCGTCACCATTTAAGAATCCACAAACCTAAATCATTTGCTGTTGCTGTTGTATCACCAACAAAGAAGCTTGACATTTAAAATCCTGTGAAGCCAATAGATCTCCAATCACGCCAAGTTCCTCAAACTCGCTCCATTCCTCAAGCCCTTCCGTGAAAACACTCTTTCTTCCTTTCTCTCTTCCGACGATGAACAAATCATACTCATTTGCAATTGATTTCAGCAACTCTGATGTCTGAGACGCGTCATTCACTACTTCCTCTGAGAAGAAAATGTCAGAACCGGCTATAACATTGCTCTTTACGTCTCTAAGTAATTCTAAATCAAGCATTCGATCCCAATCGTTTATTTCTTTGGCTTTCTGTTCAGAAGAGATGAGAGAAACCACTGTCATGTTGATCCTTTTGTCACGGGCCATTCGCTTGGCGAGTGTTAAAGCTTCTCTATCGTCTTTACCTCCGAGGAAGAGCATACAAACATGGTAAGGTGAGAAGTTTGCAGCGGTCTCTTGGATTGTTCTTCGACCATTACTGCTTCGGTATACGTATATTCCAACAGAGCAAGGAGAGAGATCAAGCACACTTTTGTTCAGTTTCCGGATCATTTTGCTGTCTGAGACAATGGATGATCCATCAGCTGACCAAGTTTGGTGAAACGGAAGGATGATGAGAGACGTCGTGTGGTTGAGAGCAAGCATACATATGTCTCCATGCATCGTCTTGGGAACAGATAAAGCTGTGTAAGTGCTGACGAAAACAGATCCGAAGTAGTCTTTTTGGAACTGCTCGAATGAGACAACAACGTTTTCGGAATTATGAAATGTGTTCTCGCTTTTACGAGTTTGCAAACGGTGAGAGATGAAGACTGGAGTGGCTTGTCCTACGAGCTCCATCAAGTGAAGGATGTAAGTAGCTACAGGATTCTCTCTTGAGGGACAGGTAGCTTCAAGGAGATTGATCATGGGACGGATATCGTCTGTTCTGTAGATACACGAAAGAATCCTCAGCTCAGAATTTGATTTCATGTGAAGCATGTTCCGCTTCTCGTATCCTGCATACACCCTCGAAGGATTGTATATGTAACTCAAGATGGGAGGTATGATTGCAGAGTTCAGCAAGATGTAAAGAGATAAGACAGTGAAGGTCACTGGCCGAATCGACTGCAATGAAAATGAAAATGAAGATGAGATCTCGGGACAAATACACAGTAGGCTTAATTGTATCAAAATGAGTACATATAAGATATACTTACCCCTCTTTGAAATGCAAAAGCATAAGCACCAAGCTCAAAAATGCCTTTAAAGGACATGATAAGAGACAGAGCAAGGCAGTCATTTGTTGGCATACCGGACAAGAAGGCGGGGATAGACGTGCAAGCGAATTTGACAACAAATGATATAACTATGATGATGAAAATACTCTTGAAATCGATCCAAGACTGTAACGTTGAAGTGTCGAGTTCTGTGGTGGTGGTAGCAACAAAGAAGGGAAGGAATGTGCCGAAGATTGCTGGCTCAAACTTTTCTATGATGGCAGAACCTAAAGGTGGACCGTGCGGAACAGCCAGACCCAAGATGAAAGGTCCAATGAAAATAGATTGCTTGCACCAATCCGCAAGAATGGCAGATCCAAAGACAAGAATGATGATTGAATATATGAAATACTTCTTTACGGGACGACCAGTAGGCGTTCTGTTTATAATGACGAACATCAATGGCCTGAAGATGTATATGGCGAAACCAACAAACATCACTGCCGTGCATGCACGTTTCAAAGGACGGTTTCCGACAATAACATCTCCAATAAATGTGGATCCAAGCCGAGATTCCTCATCCTTTAGTTCCTTTAGGAAGGCGAGAACCGCAGAGAGAATCGATGTGCTGAAGTCACTAATCACTGCAGAAGACATAGCGAGACGACCAAGCTCTGAATTCTGGAGCCCGAGCTCAAAAAGAAGGTTTCCAATTACGGGAAATGACGAGAGGCATTGGATCAAGTAGATGAAGATGATTTCAAAGAATGCTAACACTGGTTCTCCTTTTGTCCTCCCTACATCTCTCAGGATGGCGAAGAAGATAATGGAGCAAACTGTGATTGAGAGTAACACCGAGGAGAGACCGATGGTTATGGCCTTTTTCCCAGTGTTGCGGATTAGACTCAAGTCCATTTTAACTCCCATCAAGAACCAGAACATCATGTAGGAACACGCACCAACCAGACCAAAGAGAGTCTCTTTGTAGTCTTCCGTTGAGAAGAAATGTCTCATGGGTGTATTCTCCTGCAGAAACGATTTGCTTAGGAGAATCCCAGTCTGCAAAGTACACAGAGTTAGAAATAGAAAACTCGGAAAAACCCACACACAAAGATGCATACTTTGGTCGAGTTTTTAATCAAATATCAAAGATATGCAATGCAAGTCCTCACAAGCATATGGGAAGTAAAACGAATCATGCCGAGTCGTTTAAGGAAGAAATGGAAGAATTGCCAGAAGAAAGTGACGATAAGGAAAATGATCTGAACATGAGGAAACATGTAATTCCAGAACTCAATGTTTGCTTTCGGGTCCGAGAGCTTTGGGGATGGCCATAGACCCTCCGAGCTTGGGTTGATGGGCAAGACATCGCAGATCATGTTTTCATCTCTCCATGTATCTCTTAGGTACTGGTTCCTATCATCTCCAAACTCCATTGGAGAAAACTTGTTAAGCAGAACAATGATGAGAGAAACGAGAGAAACAAGAGAAATATGATTATGAAAATTGAATTGAAAGCTATAATTGTTTTAAACGGCTATGCAACAGAATTGCAGAAGAGAAGTGAAACGAAATTCATCTGGTTTTTGTTACAAAAATAAAAATAAATAAATAAACAAATTCTCTAAAAATAGTTACCTTGTGGGAACAGGAGACGGCGACATTACTTTACAGAATTCTGGTTGTTCGTTAGGGGTTTTTACAACTTGTTTTGTGTTAATTTAACCAACTCTCCACTTCAACAGAAAAATCAATCCAATATAGCTTTAGGAGAGTATAATAGCTTTAAGGAAATATTATTTTCTTATAATACCTCCAGATTCCAGAATTAACTTCAACAAATAGCAAAAATTACAGTTTACAGCAAACATCTACAAGAAAACTTCACAAACTTTAATCTTCGCCACAAGAGCCCACTCTCTTTTCCTTCTCTATATGTTCCTGCAACCTCGAAACACCAAACACAGTACAATGGTCACCCAGCATCTGCGTTTGCGGCTAAATCTTAAAACGCAAAACTTTTTATGGCGAATTCTCCTGACCTATTTTTAGAGCTCAAAATATGGGTTTAACTACCTATTTCCATGCGAGTTATGGCACAACTAACCATCTCTATTTAGTCATGGAAAAAAGCCACATGATCATAGAGCCAAAAATACCTTTGGATGGAGACTCAAGTCTAGTTACGCTCATGTCTAGCCTAGTTAGCGAATACGTTGAGCCTAACCCGAGCTGTAACATCTGGGTGAAGCTTGAGTTCTGCTATGTATTCTCCAGTTTCACGGATTTCCGGGAGAGAGACAACTCGTTTGTCTATATCTCTGTAAAGCGTAGTCACAGAGAAGCCGAGGAACCATATTAGGCTCTTCAAAGAACACTGAAAACAGATGCAAAATGATCCAACCAAACATGTTATGTGGAACTATCAAATTTTTTGTGTAATGATACCTTTGGAGCTGCGCTTTGATGATGTCAACAAGGTCTTGTGCAGTGACACTGCAGAATAATATAAAGTTAAGTTGAGGCTAAACATGATTCCCAAAGTCATTTTAATCTGAGTTTGGTGGAACACAACTTACGTTCCAAATATTTGTTTTCCTTGACCACCTTTGCGTTTAACCTTAAAAGCCCCTACGGTTTGAAATATCATCGCCAGTTGTTGTGCCTCTTCTTTCACCTGCAAAGAGGTTTCACGCAAAAGGAAAAGGAAAAAAAAAAACACAATTCTCAGCTATAACTTGACAACCAAATGACAAAGGTTTGGTGATAATTTAACATAACGAGCAAAATAAAACAACCAATTTGTTCATGTCAGATTACCCTTTGCTTTTCTGCCTCTATCCGTTCCTCTTCCATCTTTAATTCCCTGGAAAAAACACAAAAACACAAAATGATGCATTTCTTGCTGATCTTACAACAATATAACAACGTCTATTGAAAGACAAAGACTTAGATAGTAAGAGCTTTTGTGTTATGTGCATGGTAAGATCCAAAATTGAAGTGACTGAAGATTCATGTAAAAATGTAAATTACTTCAGCAGAAGTGGAGTCATGAGCTGTGCCTTTCCCGTGGGCAGGAGGAAGTTTCTGAAGAATCCGGCTTTCACGTCCAGTAATTGCCCTTGCTTACCCAAATCCGTCACGTCCTCTTTCAAGATCACCTTTAAGAAACAAAACAAAGATTAACATTTGTGTTTCATTTACAAAGCGTCCAACTAGAAATTGAAGAATAAAACAACAAGAAACCAAACAATGTTTCGTTATTATCTCCAAACTAAACTAGAAACACAAAGGTATTTACGATGAAGTTCAAATCGCACTTTCCTTGCATTCCAATTTTGTTTCAGATTTTATATGAACTACATTCAAATGAAACAGAAAACAATGCAAATGCGCCATGAGAAGTTCGAAATGAGCTCACTTTTCTAATTTTGATTCGTTTTTTTTTTCCCACAATTTCTCTTACTATCTAAACTGATACACGAAAAACACAGACGGTGTTTTTGCACTAAATCCATAAATTAAGCTTCTTCAGGTTTTCTAACATTTTCCATCAGAATCCTTACGAAACACGAACTCAAATAAAAAACTAACTAATCACTACTCGAAATTTTGAAGGAAAGCCATAAAATGTAATTAATTTACCTTGCGAAGTTTCTTCGCTTTCTTCTGGGCAACAACCTCAAAATTGAACCTTCGCTCGGATAATTTTAGGGTGTCATTTGCGACGCCATGGAAGCTGTGGGACCAACAAGGCGAGGAGCTCCACGAGAGAGACAAAGCTGTAGAAGTTGCCATTGCGAAGCAGATTTCAGTTCCGAGCAAAGATGAGAGCTCAGTTTAATGTTGTTATCTTCTTATCGGCTTTCCTGTGCTTTGCTCCGTAACAAGGTGAAATGACGAATAGTTTTCTAATGTTTCGAATTTGACCACTCAATTATTCTAATCTTTTGAGTTCTTCCTCAATATTTCATAAAGTTCAATTGTGTACCCATCATAGCCTCATAGGCATAAGTCGGTGAGAATAAATCTGCACTCAAAATTACCTTTTGTAAATTGTATTCTTCTAATCTTTAATGCTTTGAAAAACTCCATATGCTCTACCAAAGCCATATACAAGTTTGTAATAGTATGATACGCGTTTAGATGTAAACTACTAGAAGTTTATCTGGTTTTTGATTTAGGATGTTTGTTACATATATACAACATATCTACTCGATTTCAGAGTGTACATAATCTCTAAACACAAAATTCTTCTCTTGTTCATGTAACGCATATGCAGAAGCAGCTGAAATCAGGGACACACCAGCCAGAATTAGCCTAATCTGAACATCAGGAGGAACACCAGTCGTGGCTGCGAAGAAAACTGTTGCGCCGATAAGAAACTTTTTGAGGACTTGGAAATTTTTGTAAGCTCCTTTGCAGGAGGAACACACTTGTGTGTGCTGCTCAAATCTATCCAGCATCTGTTTGATTTCAAATTCCCACGCTTTTAGACATGTGTGTTTTTATTATATATCGAGATCAAACAATGTTGGGACGCATGGTTGAATGTCTTACCTGGCGCTTGGTTAATACAGTGGAAGGAAGAGGTTGGTTAGCTGAGGTGGATCCGAACCACTCAGGCTGGCTCTTGCCATGGCGTCTAAGCCAGTTTCTAAAGGCTAGAACAAAACGGTCTGCTTGAGTTGGAGTGAATGTGAGTTTTGTATACTGTTTGTTCACGTCGTAGTCTGGTGACTCCATTGATTTAGAGAGGAATACCTTTTCTTGTCCCTGAAGTACGATCATGTCTCCATCATAGACTAAGTTCGAAGTCCAATGTTCATACCACCTCGGTACAACCTAACAAAGAAAACAGCATCAGATGACTTATTCTAGAATATTGGATTGGAGATGGAGTCAAAAGTTTTTCTTACCTGCCACCAAGCGGGTCCTGGAACAGAGAATTGGAAGAAGTTACGGGCGCTGCAAACGATGGAACGGGTCTTTCCTGGAGCCATTGGTATATTGAATGAGCAAATCCAAATTACCCATTTTTGATTACCCACGATTGGTAGCTTCGCATCTATCTCAATTCTGTGGACAAACAATGCAGAGTCCCATTAAGTAGGAAGCTGTAAGTTAGCCATTTCATATGTATTGTGGTACAAACCCAACACTCACTTGTTAAGAGAATAGCACGGAGCAACAAATTTTGCGGTTATTGTTGGATTATCGTCATTCGCACCTTGGAAGCCCCAAGGTCCACTTGACTCCACCTTAAATGGCAATGGTTTGGCTCTGTCTCTTCTTCCTGTAACCTGTTTATAACACATAAACATTGCCTGAGAATGATTCTCTTACAGCGCAAGTTACAAACGCATTGGGACCTTCGAGAGAGTAAAACACCTTGTGATGAGCAAAATCGATATGGGAAGGATCAGATACGTTCTCCATTAGAGTATCATATCCATAGAAAAGGTCCCTTTGAATTGTCACCGTTGAAAATTCTGGTTTATCAAAATCATCCGGCAACCTAAAATGTTAAAGACCAAAGGATTTTTATCAGTCTGGCAAATAAAACGAATATACTATGCTCACGCCTGTGAAGATAAACTTTTTGGCTGGCTACCTAGGGGGTTCAACTGAATTGGCTCTGTCCCAGCCATTTTCATCAGGCCACACAAAGAGAAGACCTTGAGACACCATTGTAGGGAACTTAATGGCGCAAGCTCTCGGGGATTTAACAGCACGAGCTTCAGGACCTGAAGTAGCAGCCTGTGGAATCCTAGTGCAAGATCCGCACCCATTAAAGGACCATCCATGATACGAACATTGCAGGTGTCCGTTCTCATCTAATCTTCCTTCCTACAAAACCCCAATGCATCATAAAAATACATCTTCTCTACACATACACATAATGTTTGCTTCACTTATTTGATAGCCAACGGCAACACACAAGTCCAGAAACTGGTTAAAGCTCAAAACTTTGCATGAAAGTTCAGTTCTTTTTGCTCTAAGACATAACAAAACAACACAATAGTTCCGTTTCTGATCCTAATATTATATTATAAACTTGGTTGAAGCTGACCTAAAATACAATAAACAATCATTATCTCCAATAATTTAATCTTCTAATTCCAATCACAAAACCTAATATAACTGTTTGTTCAAAGATAGAGAGATAAAGAGAGATAGAGTAAGTTACAGATAGAGGAGCGAGTCGGTGAGGGCAAAGGTCATCAAAGGCGGTCCATTTCTGATCGTTTCGATCGAACCAGAGGACGAGGTCTCGACCTAAGAGCTGGAACGGGGTCGGCACATTCGGATCCAAATCCTCCACTAGAGAAACTGGATACCAGTGATCTCTCCACTTAAACTCAGACCCTTCCTCTTCCTTCTCTCCTCCATACTCTTCTTCGATCCGCTTCTCCTCCGCCGAATCCGAAGTGGGTACAGACGGTGGCGCCGCCACACGTAGAGGGCATTCGAGAAGTTTCGGTCTTGATGGAGAAACCGAGAGACTGAAAGGCAATTTTGCAGAATTGGTGGTAGGAGATAAAAAGGGAATCTTTTTGGATTGGGATTTGATGATAGTTGCAGAAGTAGAAGAGATTAAGACCACTGACATTTTCTAATCACTAAATTTTGATTCTCTGGATTTTGATATTATTTGCTCTTTCTATGATCCTATTTGAAGCTTCTGAAATCTGCGAGAAGAACGAAGAGGAAGAGTTTGCGTGCAAGTCTGCATTTTCTCGTTGCCATCGATACCATTTGTTGTCAACTGTGAACCAATAAGTTTCACACGTGGATGATTTTGGCACATTAGCAAATTTTAAACGTTGATCACTTTATCAAAAGGAACACAGATTTTGGGACATAGTTTTTTTTTTTTTTTTGTCATTAATACGCAAATTCCAATAATTCGACGCCAAATTTTAGTTGAAAAAATTATCCTAAGAGAACCAAAAATATTTCGGTTGAAGAACTTTGGCTATGTATCAAATCTTGTAGATCTAATTATTGTTGACAAAAAAATATATTTTCTCATAATAATTGATACATGAATATTAGGAAAAAAAATCTTACACATATCACTATAGAGACATCATGAATTTCTCAGATGTACATTGATCATGAAATCAGTTTTTTCGAAGCACAATGAGGTATTGCATTCCTGGTTTGGCTTTGGCTAATTGAGGAAGCATTTCTTGTGTCTTCTTTTTCACAAGCTCATAAGTTTTCTCCATTACATCTTGTCCAAATAGTGAAGCTATAGATCCTCCAACTGTGACCTTAAACGCCACCGTCAAATACTCAGCGTCTAGTGGAAATTCTCCGTTCGCATGGCTAATTTTGTCGAATACCTCAGTCGTGAAACGTCCATTATCCTTGATTATACGCTTCATATCATCCTCATGTGCAAGAAAGATTGGCACTTTGAAACTGTTGAGCTTTTGTTGATCGATCAAACCCTTTTGATTAGAATGCCAAAAAAATACAATATATATGTTTAGTCTTATGATCAAAGAGTTTAGTTAAAGAATTAATCAATTACACAGAAACCACAAATTTTTCAAAAAAAAATATTATTAACTAGATCAACAAAATATCATAGCATAAACTCAATTCATACTTAAAATTCTCTTTCTCACATGTAATAGGATGAAGTCAAACTATAGATACATAAGCCATTAGGTGCGGCATATATATATAACCACGAGACAAAGAAAAACTCGATATTGTTTCAGAAAAAATTGAAAGAGAATTTTCGAAAGGGCATTCACAAAACAAAGAAGAAAATTAACAAATAATAGTTTTAAATATAAAAATCATACAATACGATTATATATTCACTTGAGTTTAGTAAATTGTGAAGTTATGATATATATTTATAAAAATTGTGATTTTATCAAGTTAAAAAATACTAAATAATGTCTAAATTCATAAGCATTTCTGGAAAGTACTCTTTTTAAAACATATTTTTTTAGACAAAGTGCCTAGATTTATTAGAAAAAAAACCTTAGTTAAAAGTTATGTGTTTAGGATTATTACCTGTTCAGCGATTTCATTAAGAGAAGATCCAATGAAATCAATCATCATTCCATTAACAGTTTCAGACATTAGAACACCATTTGGAAGACATGAACCAAGAAGAAATAGTAATCCACCAGACACAAGCTCTTGAGCTCTCGCGTTTAAGAAGATTCCCACATCGATTTTGTATTGACTAAGATACAATTTAGCAACCTCTTTTGAGAATCCAGTGCAATGTATGTCTTTATTCCAAAGATGAGAATCACGATCTTTGATTTCTTTGGGAATCTTAGATACGAAATGGAGTGAATAAGAAGAAACTCCAATATGAAGACTATTCTTAGGCAATACACGACCAAAGAACGAACCAGGAACTCCAGTTGCGAAATAGTTTCTATTTGGAGGAAGGGTTTTAAAGAGAGTGTTGAAATCGTTTGTTTGAGAATCGTTGAAGAAAACTTGGAACTCAATGTCGTCTTGATGACACTTGTGTTCCACGGAATCTATTAGGGTTTGAACTGCAATGAAAGTGTTTGGTCCAGTAGAACAACCGAAGTCAGCTATGTTAATCAGACTTGAAGTGAAATCAATGTCGAGTTTGGTCGAGATGGCTTTGTTCATCTTCTCTTTTGCAGCTTCAACTAATGCTCCCTGCGAAACACAAAATGTTTTTTTTGATAAAATTAACACAAAATGTTTCAAAATCTCAAACTGAAAAGTAATGATTTGGATTGAAAATTTGAAATTATCTACTTATTACAAAACTGAACCTGGAATTTTGAATGTTCTCTGTAGCTGTTAGGACCTTCACCGCCACTCATCGTGAATGTTTCAGACATTTTTCTCTTCTATGATCTCTTGTTTTGTGATGATTTATCTTTGTGTGTATGAGGTTGTGATGAATGTTTGTAGTTGAAAGACTCTCTTGTGTATTATTTATATCAATCTGTCGGGCTTAACTATTGATGAATATAATAATCAACTCTAAACATATTTTACACGCCCTATTATAATATTAGTATTCAAACAATTTGCAAACGAATAAAATGAAAAGAAATACAAACAAAAGGTCAATCATTGTCCGGAGACAAATTATAGACCCACAACTATATGTGGAGGAAGCTGCTTATTGCTTAACATGGACTTGTCTCCCGAGTCCCTCAAGCACGTGCCAATAAAAAAGAATTAATATTATTAAATAGTACTAGCCCTTAGGCAATATTAAAGGGTTATCTCAATGCTTTAGACTTCAGATATATAGACTTCTATAATAAAAGTTAAATTTAGTCAATTACAAATCTAACTTCTCTTTTAAAAATTAACTCCGAAACAAACTGAAAAATAATTTTGCTTCGGTTCAGTTCCAAAATTAATCTTTTCAGTTTGGTGTTTTGGTTTTTCCGGTTTATTCAATTTTTCTTTTTCTGTTTTCTTTTTGTTTAAAACATATAAAAAACTGATTAAATGATATATTTTCATTTTATTTTAGACCAATCAATTTTATTGCAAGCGAACCCACCAAACTGATAACCGATTTCAACATTAAATCAATTTTGATTGGTTTTTGAAAAAAAACTGAGAACTAAAAGAATTAGTTCGGTCTATTTCGGTTTTTTCCAAATGCCCAGAACTATGTAGTATAATTAGTAAATTATATTAGAAGTTTTTTAGATGATTAAAACTCGTGAACAATATTTGATAAATAGATTAGGATAAGAGTGATGGAAAAAAGAAAGATTAGGATAAGAGTTTAATGGTTTTTGTTAGTAGAGCTATAAGATAATGTGAAGAATATTTGTTAATTTTCTAGATTGAGCAATAAATAAAAGTAAGCAAATGAGTAAACAATAAGCTAAATGCATTCTTCTGACTTTTCTTCTTGCAGACCTATAGTAGGAATCTTATTTGAATATTAGAAATCAATAAAGCATTAGAAGATAGTTTGATATGTTTACTAAGTGTCTTAAAATCAACTTTAGTTGGCTAAAGAATTTTGATTTTATATTTTTTTTAAACAATTCAACATATACTTAATTTTGATGCGTGAATTAACCTAAAATCAGAATTTAGATGGTTAATCAACAATAGATAACGAACCAAAATGACATAAAGATCTACATAGTGCAAAATCACGATCTTTTTTTTTTTTTGTTTTTATTGTAGATTATAAAATCGATATCAAAATCTATTTAGACCAGCACAATTTTTTTTCGTTTTAAGACCAGCACAAGTTGATCTATAAAATCTGACAATGTAATTGGAGTTGTTTGATGTTATGGCAAAAAAAGAAAATATATATATATATAATAATAATAAGGTTGATTTACTCAATTAGTCTATTATGATTCTATCTCTTACTGAAATAGTGTAAAAAGATTAAAATTACTAGAATAGTTTTTAGAGTTTTTAATACTGTTTTACCCCTGTTTCCTTTGAAAAGAAAAAAAAATTACAAAACTGTCATTAATGAATAATTCCACGTCAGCATATGTTATGTAGGTTTTTGTTTCGTAGGTTTTAATTTATGTTATGTAGGTTTTTAGTTTAAGTTATGTAGGTTTATTGTTCTCGTTACGTAGGTTTATTGTTCTGTTACATAGGTTTATTGTTCCGTTACGTAGGTTTACGTGTCGTAGATTTATTTTCCATGTGATGTATGTTTTTAGTTCACGTTTCGTAGGGTATTAGTTAGCATTTCATAGGTTTATTTTCTATGTTATGTAGGTTTATTTTTCACGTTATGTAGGTTTATTTTCCATGTTATGTAGGTTTATTTTCCATGTTGTGTAGGTTTATTTTCCATGTTGTGTAGGTTTATTTTTCATGTTGTGTAGGTTTATTTTCCATGTTATGTATGTTTATTTTCCATGTTATGTAGGTTTATTTTCCACGTTATGTAGGTTTATTTTCCATGTTATGTAGGTTTATTTTCCATGTTGTGTAGATTTATTTTCCATGTTGTGTAGATTTATTTTTCATGTTGTGTAGGTTTATTTTCCACGTTATGTAGGTTTATTTTCTACGTTGTGTAGATTTATTTTTCATGTTGTGTAGGTTTATTTTCTATGTTGTGTAGGTTTATTTTCCATATTGTGTAAGTTTATTTTCTATGTTGTGTAAGTTTATTTTTCATGTTGTTGTGTAGGTTTAATGAAAATTGTCTCAACAGTTATAAAATCAGTAAAAGAACAAAATATGTGGTGCTAGGCCGACAAGTCAGAGGCAGCTGCAAGACGAGTAGTAACGTCACGGGTTTGGCTTCCAAGGTTCAACATGCTTGTTCCATTAATTGAATCAAATAAAATATCTGTTGAATTTTGAGAAATTCGATATCTATGAAAAAAGTTAATTCACTTAGATTCTTTCAAGAAAACTAACTTCCATAATGATTTAATTCAAAGTTTATATTAGAGAGGTTGAGTTTCTTGTCATTACAATTTAATTAGCTGAGACAAAAATTCTAGTGCATTGACATAACCAGGGTACAAAGATTGGGATACTCTCTAATTCATCCAATTGATTACTAAGAAAGAAAGAAAAGAACTAAAGAGTGAAATAAAATGAGAAAAAATGTCCATTTTGATGTAGTTGATATAGTACAGATAAGATGACTGGATTGAAGATTTCTTATATATTTTTGTTGACAATATTAGATATATAATCCAAATTTAACACATCTCTAATATTTTTTACTTATTAGTTGTAGGATGGAATCAAACTCTAGAAGTAAAAGTCATTAACTAAGGCATATAATCACCATACACAGGAGTAGACGGAGGAAGAGTTAAGGTGGGGCATGTGTCCCATACTATTTTTTTTTTGGTTAATTTTGTTTTTGATTTTATTTTATAAAACTTTTTCATATATATATATATATAGATCAAGTTATGTTCTATGACTATGCTTGAAAACTAATAAAATAAATATTTTTCTATTACCACACCAAATTTTATATTTTAGTATACCACACAAATTTTTAATTTTAAGGTAAATATATAACTTAGAAGACCACATTATGTTTTACTTTTTTACGAATTATTTAAGTATATCTTTAATTTATAAATTTAGATTATCTTTTTTTTGGTTTCAATTTTTCTAAATTGTCAAATAAATTGGTTTTCTAAATCTCTATAAACAAAAATCATAGGAGTTGTTTAACAATATTCTTTCATTTGATCAAACAAAATAAAAAGAAAAATAACCTAAATTACCAAAAACTCTAGACATTTTCTAACAAATGATACATTTTTCTAATTTGTTCTAGGCTTTATATAGCCTAAGCATGATACTGTTGTGCCTCGTATTAAAACAGTTTTGGATCTACCACTAACCATACTAATAAGAATTTGGTAGATTGAAGAAGATTATTTAAAATGTACTGAAATAATTAAGCATGAAAATATATATGGATTTTCCATATTATTTATTTATACTTTTTTTTTCTTTGTTCAAATCCAAAATCTACTTTAAGTATGTAAAGTTCAGTAGTTTTTGTTGGCTTTTTTTTCGTTTTAGTGTATGAGTAAAATCAAAACAAAAAAAGTTTTTTTTTTGTCAATAATTGGATCGATAAATTTCGATCCATAGCCTAAAACTCATCTCTAAAATTTATTTTTTAAGTTACCATAATGTAGTTGATAGGAATCGAACTCTGATGCCAAATTATTAGCTGAATCATCCTAACCATCAGTTTGAGAGCAACTCGGCACAAAAAAAAAAAGTATATCAATTAGTTTTAAAATGGTAAAGGTATATAGTTGGAAACTTTTAAATCTTTCAAAAAAATCAAAAATAAATAGTATCTACTGTTTTGATATTTTTCTACTAAGTAACATCATTATCATATCATCAATATATTGCAGAGTTATAAAGAATAAGGTCTTTTGTGAACTAGCCATTTCACACTTTAATTTATACAGTAGCTTATCAATATAGAAATTAAGTGAATAACTATTTCAATACATTTATTGACCTACTCTCCAAAGTAAACGAAGATCGATCCTCAACAACCTCTTCGCTATTTTTGACTAGACAAAATAAAAAACCGGTTTAAGTCCTAATTCTATCACAACTTGATGCTAATCCTCTCCGACATCCTCATCAAATCTGAATAAACTCTATCACCACCAATCTCTTGGCCTGAAGCTCCGGCAGCAATTCTCAAAACATCTTCAATGAGTGCAACATTACCCATTATGTCCACATGACCTCCACTTTCCGGACCTCTACTTTCTAACAGACTTCCAGACGGCTTGTGTTTGTATTCTCGCACAAATGTCTTTGTCCCTGACGGGTTGAATCGTGTTTTACCTCTCCATCCCTTTGCACACATAAACCCCGAACTTATCACTGGTACACTCTCATCTCCATCCACAAACCGAGTTCCTCCTTTAAGACAAACATCATCTCCTCCATTCACTGATCCATCTATCCTGAATGGAATGCTGCTGGAAGCGGTTGAGAGCTTGTATATGTAAGATCTTTCTGTCGGTATCCCCACTCCGTAAAGACAGTACATCTCCATCTCTGGTGCATCCGGTAATCTGTTTAGAAAAAAATTATAAGGCATTCAAGTTCTGACCATTGTGGTTTTCTTCTTTGTGTACTTAAGCTTACTAGATATTAGGGATTTATCATGGGCCAAAGATGTCTGTGGACCGCCCATGATAGCATTCCTACTAGGTATAAACACAAAGGAGAACTGAACTATGTTAACTTTGAACTTACTTGGTCTCAAGTGGATTAGACCAGTACTTATAATGTCCATACTTAGGTTCGTCGAGATCATTGGCAATGCCATGAGAGAAATGAGCCTCCGCTCGTCTCATCATCTTAGGAGCTACAAATCTGAGAAGATCAAGAAGAGTGGTGGCCGTATAAGCTGTGTTTTCTGCTACTTTTACTATGCTTTCTTGGCTCATTTCATTGTACTCCGACCTAAACTCTCCACATGATGTAATATCATTTGAAGTGCTGTCTACTCTAGACAGTTCCTACGATGGTAAAAAGAGTTCAAATGATGTAAGATTGCAATTAACCCCCAAAATGGCAGGACCATGACCAGATTAATATAAAAATCACCTTGATGTTAGGAGTGGAGAGTTGTGAAGAAGGCAGTTCAGATGACCTTTTCCCGAAAGCTATGATTCTTCCATAGTTTGTATGTTCTTTTATCCAAGACTCCGGTTTGAAGCTGAAGTTTTTTCTGTTGAGATCGGTTAGCAATGGCTGCCATGATTTTCTCTTGGAGTGAATGCAACTGCCGTCTTCTTCAGCAGAGGAGTCTAGATCACCCCAGATTGTCTCACCACCTTTTGGTAACAAAGAAACTATTGAATCCCAGCTATGTGACATACTCATAAGGTGTTCTAGTGTTTGTAGCTTGATAAGTTCCGAGTCCAAGAAACTTGATGGCAAAGCTCTGAACCACAAACATGACCAATCAAAATTTACTAAACCTATTCAGAAATTATGTTGAGAGTCTAAAAATGTTAAGGAATTTGATCAAAACCAAGTTATTGATCTCCCACTTGATGTCCATTTTAGAAGTTATATATAGTCCCTATAACAAGTGTGGAAGTAACTGTGAAAACATCGATAGATCTAACCTCGCGTAAGCGATGTCTTTTCCCTCAGCGGAAAGCAAATTACTAATGGCTTTAGGGATACCTAAAAAGGAAGGACCAATGTTGATAACAGACTTGATATGTTTGGCACACCAACCTAAACCACCACCACCTCCTCCGTTTGGAATAGGCGTTTCTACCCATTTAAGGAAGTGAAGGAAATAGATAGCCCCCATTGAATGAGGAACCACCACCACTTTCTTATTCCCATTGGTTACATACATTAGCTCAATTTTACTCTTCAATCTACTTAACGATTGGTCGCGTACCTGCTCCGTTCCAATCAAAACACATTACACGTCCAAACACAATCCAAGCTTAACAATCTATAATCAAAAACTATACTAATGTATAGTTAAAAAGTAATCATTGATGTCTCATCATTGTCATAGTTATCTAGACGAATGTGGTCAAGTCAATTTGAGTATACCTCAGTATTATGGAAAGATAGCCTCCAATCATAAGAGGCCATATGAAGGTTCTTGCCTTCATATCCAATTTTTGCCAAATTCTCAATGAGAACTGCCCAAACAAAGTGATAAGGTGCGAAGTAGTCTGTAGCCACTAGTTCTTGGACTGCTCGAACCCGGATGCCGGGTGGGTCGAGACCGGTCTCACTGTCCAAAGACAAGTGTTCCAACCAGCATAGTGGCCTATAAATCAAATCAACAACATAACCACTTTAAACTCGATCAAGTCAGTATTTAGAAAATCAAAATCCTAACCAGGAAATTAAAATCATTCTAATCAAATACCAAAACTGTAATTATCCATCTAAAACAATAATCATCTCGTTGATACTAGCCTTCTTGAATAAAGCCTTCTAATTGATGTCTAGTTGATTAGCCATCTATAAACTATGTGTTTACAATAATGTATTTTCAGAAATATATTTTAGATTTCGAAATATGTTAAAACTCATATTGTGGATAGGTCCCATTGTGGATATTATAGATTTATATATTCTATGATATTCAATAGTTTTGGGATGATTTCCTATTTATTTAAAGAAATCAAATCTTAAGGTTTCCATTTCCCAATAATATATAAACTATTTCCGATAAATTTAGGAATAGTTAATTTCCTAATTTTGTTGGATAATCAGAAAACCCATAAAAACAATATCCACCACCTTGCCAAATCAGATTCCCAAGGAAAAAAAACACGCTTAACCGAGATGATATAACCCCCTAACAGGACAAACCAAAGCGAACCGGGTTATTAACGAACCAAACCGAGTGATGCAAAACATAAACGGTTTAATTTGTTACCTTGTGAGGATCTCGGTGAAGCTCGCACCCCAAAGACGTTTACGGGAAAGTCCTTCAGCACAAGGCCGACCTTCCCAAAGCTCGAGCCCACCGGTTACAATTCCCGGAACCAGAACCACCGGATGATATGCCTTCACACCGTCACTACTCAACCGAGTTCCTGGAGACACCGGAGCTTGAAGCATCGCCGGGACCGCAACGGAGTGGTAAAGGAAGAGAAGAAGCCACCAAACCGTACAAAGATAACCAATCGCCCAACAACACGAATCCACACAACTCCATATTCTTAAACGACAACGTTTTGGTTTCTCGGTGGTTGTTGAGTGTTTGGCTGTGGGGTTAACGGTGTCCTCTGAGAAGGATAGTTTTCTGAATCGGAGAAGTGGAGGCATTGAACAATGTGTTCATTTCATTAGGAGAGAATTTTATTGTATTAACGAGTTAAAATCTTTATATAACCACATCAAAGGAAATAATAAATGAGTCGGAATTAAGCTTCACGACATGAAAATAGTGAGAATGAGGAGGAGAATTAATATTTTTCCTTTTTAGGCCGTTATGTTTTTTTGTGTTTTTGTTCTTTAATAAGTATGAAAGTTTTGACATTTGTTTGGTTAATGGAAAGAATATTCGAGGTGAGTGGTAACTTAGCTACTAGAAATGTGTACAAAGTATAAAAGATAGGGGTGGGCAAGAAGATACAGAAAATTTGCAATATTCATGATCCGTTCTATTTTATCTAGATATCTAATTTTGTGATTTAATTTCGGATATCTAATTTTGTGATTTGATTTGATTTGATATCCCTTTTTTCAAATTTGCTTCGTTTTTAATAAATATTAAATTTTGTTATTTGCTTTGTTCCAAATTTTTATGGATATCCGAAAATTTTGGATCAAATTGAAGTAAATACCGAATCGAATCGGATTTTGCAGACATTTTTGTCCACCCCACTTGTCTAGTTTTTACATGCAGATTTGCTTTGTTTTCTCTTTTCTGTTGTCATGCTTGATTAGTAATCAATGCTAGAGTTATTAAAATAATGTTTTAGGAGAAGTGAGTTTAACTAAATGATTACTGATTGTAATATTAGAGATAAATGTATAATATTGTATGATAGAGTTTAAAATTTTGATTATAAATCGAATTTTGATTCAATAGTTGACAAAAGTAAAAAATATATTAATTTTTTTTTTATTCTAAATCAATGCAAAAAGAAAAATTCCATAAATACTTTTACTACTGATTTTAATGGTTTGTGATTTGGGGAAAGAGATGTGTTTGTAAATGAGAGAATATTTGATCAAATATCATCAAAATTTGTACAATTCGTTGGATCATTTTCTTTTTTGATAAGATTCGAACTTCTAGTTAGATCAGAGACAAATCAACTGGTCATCTACATCTTTGCCAACAAAATTTTGATTAGTGATATATTATACTAGTGATTTCACAATGTTTTATGTATTTTAAAATGAGTAAAAAGATTATTTCAAAGCTAGCTAGCTAGTAAACAAAAAAAATCCGTTGTTTGGCTGTCAAAATTGTAAGTTAGGCATTGTGAGGCACGAAGACACGTGAAGAGTAAAGAAGCACGTAGACAAAGAGAGAAACTGATCAAACACGAAAATCCATTTTCGCAGATCACATGCCATTATAAAAATTCTCCACTTTTTTCCATTATTCACATTTTATCTTAATCATAAGCTTTCTCGATGCCATGATTATTCTTGTACCTATTTCTCTGTCAAAAATAGTTTGTTTTTCCCCAGTTCATCTTGTAAAAGTTATATATATATATATATATATATATATTAAATTGATAAAAATCGATCCATAACCAAATTGATTTGATCTTACAATCTAATATCAAACTAAATCAAATGCAAACCAACTTATCTACTTACTTTTTGACCCTTGTATTTATAGTCTACTAGTCTTTTATATCATAGCGGGTTTTGTTTCATAAGGTTACTGTTTTTAAAAAATTTGTCCATAGCATATAGGGATACAAAGACGTACGTGTTGCAGAAAGTTTAAGCCATTTTATTTTGGTAGTCAGAGAATCCAAAGGCCCAAAATCGAGATCATCGAAAAGATTGAGCTACGTCTCTTTACTCAATCATTGGGGCACATCACATACTACAAGAAGATATCATCATATGCGTCGTATATGTACTATATACGATTTGCTTAGAAAATATATATTTTGAATAATGGATACAAAAAAAAAAATGGATGTAAAATACAAATTATGCAAAACATTAAATTAGAGTGGTTCAGAATTCATCAATTCAAATGACTAATATATAAAGAAAACCGTATAAAAAATTAAATTTACTCATAATAGACAAATTAATATCGAATTACAAATTTTACTGACTAATATATCAATTTTTGTTAACTGAACTAATATAGGTAACTAAAAATATTTGACTAACGCCATTATTATTAACGTAAAAAACAATTAAACTTTGGCCAAATTAATACAGTAAAATCTCTATAAATTAATAATATTGATACTTTGAAAAATTATTAATTTAGAGAGATATTAATTTATAGTATAAATTAATAAATATTAATTTATAGGTTGTTAAATTTTTCTATAAAAATATAAATTGAGACCATTTTAGATTAATTCTTTGAAAGTTATAAATTTTTAACTTTGGAATTAAAAAGTTTAGTATTTAAAAAATAATATTTTTGACCACAAATTATTGATACTGTATATATATATATTTTCAAATTAAGATTAATGATATAAATTGTTTAATTTCAACAGTTTATAATACTATTATATTAATGAAAATGATACATATTAAAAAATTGAAAACTTAAAGAAATTTTGATTATTTTTTATAATATGTTATTTCTACAACGTCATAGTTTGAAAATAGAACATAACGAATGTTTTATAGAGTTGAACGCTAGGAAAAAATTTGTTTTTTAAAAAATTATACATTAATATAGAACCTTATAAATATATATATATATATATATATATATATATATATATATATATATATAAATTTAGATGATTATTAATTTATGATATTATTGTGACTATATTTATACTTAAGAATTTTATTAGTTTATAGAGTTTTTAATTTATAGAGCATTAATTTAAGTTGGTTATACTGTATAATCAAGCACAATGTATCCCGGTTTAACGCTATCAAAGATAAATCCAAATTCATCAAACCGAGTTGAATTGAAAGTCGTCAGCATCAAGCAACAACCTAGAATCACTGCGACCCTAACGGAAGCCACGTTGGGTACGTTATGCTTTGCCTCTATCTCTCACTAGAGTCTCTATTTTGACTTCTCTTGATCCTTTAAAAAATTGTCGAAACACTTTTAATACATACACACACACAGTTCCTTTTGTCTCTTTGTCTCCTTAATTCCCTCCGATTCATTGCTTTTCTTTTTTAATTTCACCTCAATATCATACACATAACGTAAAAAGGAAATCAACCCTTTTTCTTCCTGGGATCTATATACCGATGTATATACATATCATCTACTTTTCCCGAATTCACTGAAGAAAAAAACCTCTTTTTTTATTACCTACCAAAACCAATAACCTGTTTGTTTATTTTCAATTTTAGTGAAAAGAAAGTATTTATATTTTAATTTTTGGCTTTAAATTGTTTTGTGTTTTCTTCTGCCTTTTTGATTTCTTTAGCTGTAAAGGTCCACAACACCATTTGCCCACAAAACGACCCCTTCTTGATGTCTCTTATGTGACTTTTGATTTGAATCGATGAATAAACATTATTTCTTTTGCTTCTTAGAATTTGCTTTTTGTTTGAAAGTTTTGATGGACTAGTAGTTTGTTTTCTCTTCAATTTTATCTTTATCGAGACTTCTGGGTTTGGTGGGTACATATTGGTTTTTCTTTTATTTTCTTTTGATTATCCTTTTAAGATGTGAAATTTTCAATTGTGATCATACTTCTGGGCTCTAATTGAATCTTTTCTCTCAGAGGCATGTCACCTGTTGCCAAAGTCTCTGAGTTTCACAGAGAAGGAAACGACTGGTAAATCATTCTCTCTCAGTCTTTCATGAGCTCTATCTGTGCATGTATGTGTGTTTCTTTATGTAATTTCAGTTCATGGGTTCTGCTCAAACTTCAGTCAATTGTCCAATTTATGATGTCGGTACCTCAGAGACCTTAAAGTTTGCAGCTTTTTACTTTTCCCAATTCCTCACTTGCCCTATCATTTTAAGATGCTCCTTAAACACAATTTGGCTTTGTTAATGGGAAATTTTGTACCCTGGAAAGGAAATGAAGATTACCTGATTCTTACCCATGTCTCAGATATTGAATAGATAATACATAAGATTAAGAAATTTGTTTTTTATAAATCTTGAAGAGAGTGAGATTTAAAATTTTGCAGGTTTTGCAAAACAGGACTGCCAAGTGATATCACTGTGGTTGTAAATGGTGTGAAGTTTCATCTTCATAAGGTATGAGCTTTTTGATTATTCTTTGATGCTTTGCTTTCTTCTTGAGTTTGGTATCTCCTCTGCCTTCTTCTGTAAGTATGTGTGTTGATCGTTGAGTAGTACAATATGAGTTAAACATCTGTGAAAAGGCAGAGAGATTAGAATTATAGGAACAAATCTGGATTTAGTGTAATGATTTTAGGAGCTTTAGTGATCAAAGCATAATTTTGTGTAGGATTGTAAGTTTTTGAATATCTGAATAGACAAGTTTAGTTGAGTTTTACTTGTATCTATTCTTTACTTCTGGAACTACTACATCATGTTCAGCTACATGGGTACAACTGCTAGTTATGTTTAATGCTTTTCTTATGGTTATGCCAGGATGCAATGACATGTAAAGGTATGTTAATCGAGATGTATATGTAGGCTTAGGTGTATCTATGTGTACTAATAAATTCCTAGCAACTGTTTAAAAAATGTGTTATTGTGATTGTATTTGCAGTTTCCGCTGGTGTCAAAATGTGGAAAGTTAGCACAGATGTATGACGATTCTAATAACACTGATAAGAAGTCTCTCTGGACAACAGTGCTTGACGAGTTCCCTGGTGGTGCAGACAATTTCCTGATAGTTGCTAGATATTGTTATGCGGCGCGAATAAATTTCACCTCGAAAAACTTAGTTTCCATACACTGTGCGGCTGAGTACCTTGAAATGACAAATGAATACGGGGAAGATAACTTGATCTCCCAAGTTGAAACATTTTTGCACAAACACGTTCTTCGCAATTGGAAAGACTGTATTTTGGCGTTACAAAGCTCTAATCCGGTGTTAAAGTGTGCAGAGAAGCTTCAGACAATACCCAAACTCATGAACGCTGTATCCACGATGGTGTGTACTGACCCGAGTCTGTTTGGATGGCCCATGATGATGTATGGTACATTGCAGAGTCCAGGGGGAAGCATTTTATGGAACGGAATAAACACGGGGGCGCGGATGAGATGCTCGAGTTCAGATTGGTGGTACGAAGATATATCTTATTTAAGTGTAGATTTGTTTAAAAGGCTCATCAAGACGATGGAAACAAAAGGTATACGTGCAGAAAGTTTAACCGGTGCGATGATGTATTATGCTAGAAAGTACTTGCCTGGTTTGGGACGGTGGCAGAGCGGAACAAGTGGCAGCAGCAAAAGCAGAAGAAGAGTTGTGAGTTTTAGTTTAGCACCGGCGTCTTCACCCTCCTCTATGTCCCCTATTGATCAGATTGCTTTGCTTGAAACTATTCTAAGCCTTTTACCTGAAAAAAGAGGAAGATCATTCTGCAAGTTTTTGTTAGGTCTCCTTCGTGTTGCTTTTATTTTGGGAGTTAATGGGAATTGCGTACAGAAATTGGAGAGAAGAATAGGGTTGCAGTTGGAACTTGCAACTCTGGAGAATCTTCTGATTCTTAACTATTTTGATTCAGAGACGCTGTACAATGTAGATTGTGTTGAACGTATAATCCGCCATTTTGTATCATCGTCATCCCAACAATTATCTGAGTTCTCTCCTCCATCTTTGGATCCAGAAATGTCTCCTTCCTCCTCAGCGCCTTTGAGAAAAGTGGCGAGGCTGGTCGATAGCTACATGGCAGAGGTTGCTTCTGATGTGGATTTGAAACCGGATAAGATGCGGTCTCTTGCAGCAGCTCTTCCGGAATGTTCAAGACCCTTGTATGATGATCTATACAGAGCATTTGATATATATTTTAAGGTTGGATCATATTTAAATCAAATCTCCCATTCTTGACATGATTTTCTCCAAAACATCCAATATTGAATATGAATATGAACTTGTCAGGTGCATCCATGGCTATCAGACAAAGACAAGGAACAACTCTGCAATATCATGGACTACCAAAGACTCTCCATAGACGCTTGTGCTCATGCTTCTCATAATGACAGGTTACCGCTCAGAGTTGTTCTCCAAGTCCTCTTTTTCGAACAAATGCATCTCAGAACTGCTCTTGCAGGTGGTCCCAATGTTGCAAACACCGAAACAGGTCATGCACTGACGATCCCTGGTGGAAGAACGGGACAGGAGATAGTTCAGCGAGATGGTTGGGTGACCATTGTTCGCCAAAATCAGGTTTTAAAAGTTGATATGCAGAAAATGAGGTCACGAGTTGGAGAACTGGAAGAGGAGTTTCAGAATATCAAGCAGGAGATGAAGAAGAGAGTGAGAAAGTCCTCTAGTTCCATGACCTCGCCACGTCTGGTCAAGCTCGGCTGTAAGTTCCTTCTCCCACGAGCCTCTGATGCCAAGAATGATACAGTCCAGAGCACAGTTTCCAGCACTCCTAGATCTGTTACTGCTGACCACTCACTCCCTCGTTCCTCCCGCCATTCCAAACACCGTAAAAGCTTCTCCCTTTTCGGATAATCTCCCTCCAAACACATCTCATCCCATCATCTCTTAAAACCCAACACAAAGAAAAGGGTTTGCCTCGTTTCAACGTGAAAAGCACACTAGAACAGCAAAGCATTCGACGTTCTTTTCTCTTCGATTTGGAGTATGTTACTGCTATTCTTGCTTCAAGGTAAAAGCTTTGAAGACTTAAACCATCAAAGTTGATACATGGTTTTGGAAAAGACAGACCTTTGTGATTTTTTGTGGGTATCAGGAGATAAATATACACGTTCAAAGTACATAAATAGAGTTAGGATCTATAGAACAAGGAAGGTATATTTTTTGGTCTGATTTGATATGGTTCTATGTGAATCTATGTAGATGTATTGTTGATTGTTGTGACTGTCTTTATGTGTAAATCTTTCTTTGTTTCCTCGATTTACAGATAAGTTTTGCTTGTTTATCAATAATATAGAATCATTTTCGCTATTCGAATGCCTTGTAACCTTTGATAAAAGAACTGAGCTACTCAACAAATTGCATTTGAGTCCCTCACATTGTTACAAAATTGTAGATCGAATATACGATGACTTTGTATGAGATTCAAAAGAACTAAGCAATCTTATAAACTTATTAAGAAAGCTAACATTGAGTTTAAAGATTTTGAAAAAAATAATTTTTAAATCATAGAAAATTTAAAGTCTTTTTTAATCTTTCATTAGTTTCCAATAAAAAGTCGTTTTTGGTGGTCTTCACAGTCCTCTTGTAAAACTTAAAAAGGAAAAAAACGAAAAGAAAAGTCTTTCATCATTCACCTCCCGCAGATCATCATCGTCCACCTTTTTGAATTCTACGATCGGGGGAGGAGCTAATTTCCCATTTCCAGATTAGGGTTTTGATCCAACGTTTTTTGTTATGCGCGAGCTGTTCATGCCCTCGTAATCAGATCCAATTTAACGAGCGACGGTGGATCTGAGGAAATTTTCCCATCATGAGCGGAATGAGAGGTCTCTCTGTTTTCATTAGCGATATCCGAAATTGCCAGAATAAGGAAGCCGAAAGACTCCGTGTCGATAAGGAGCTCGGGAATATTCGTACATGCTTCAAAAATGAGAAGGTTAGAAGTTTGTTCTCCTTAGATAGTATCTCTCAGTGGCGTAGTTTTTCGTTTGTGTTGAGTTCAAGGTTAAGTGTTATTTTTAAGAGGTTCGCTCTTTGGGTAAGTAGAATGCTCAGCGAAGAAAGTTGTGCAATTTCAGCTGACCTTTGAGCACTTTTCCTCCAAGATTTTATTATTACCTGAATTTAGTTGCAATGTGATTCATTATTACAAAAATTGGAAATATATGGGGATGGGATCCAGGTGAACAACGTAGTTGAAAGTGAGATTCACACATTTGTTAAGTGTTAATTGGAAAACCCGAGTAGTGGCATGGAGTGTTACGGGATCACAATTGAGATTGTATTATGTAGATTGTGGATGCAGTCAATAAAGTTTGAAACGTATTCATTTTTATGTGTTCACTTGCAAGGAAGAACTGCTTATCTGGAATTAATACTTTGAGAGAACTGAAATGTTTCAAGGAGAAATTAGTTTGGGATTGGGATGCCACAGATCACTTAGTAGATCCGTAGTTTCACTTGACATCAGATGGATGTTAATGTTTTAGCTGTTACTTGCATTAGTGACATACCGATACCGGTATAGTGGGTTAGATGTTAAAGATTAACCTTTTTCTTAGACTCTGCGATGCCGATCATCGGCTTGTCAATGTTTTCAATTGAATTATATAATGAGTGTCGAGTATGTAAGTGCACCACTCTGAGTAGACTTCCATTTTATGATACGGATTTGAAATGAATCACTCCTGCCTTCGATGGATTAACTTTTTCCAGCTGCTTTATGTGTGATAGGTATTGACACCATATAAAAAGAAGAAATATGTGTGGAAAATGCTTTATATACATATGCTGGGTTACGATGTAGATTTTGGACATATGGAGGCAGTTTCTCTTATATCTGCTCCAAAGTATCCTGAAAAGCAGGTAAATTCATCTCCTTTCATTTGCCTAAACAATTAACTATTGCTTTTTAGAAAGTGAAGAGAAACATGCAAAGTTACTTGTTTGATTATTAGTATATTAATCGAGCTGGAATAAAGCAATAAATAAATTGAATATCATAGAACGCAAGATATTCAAAAACTATGAATTTGATATTATTTTACGTGCTAGGCACATTAGCAATTCTACTATGTGAATAATGATATCCTTCAGTTGCAAACAATCGCCAATTCTCTCTGCAAATGCATCGTGTTTTTTATTAATCAAAGATATTCTTAACTTATTTTTTTTTCATGCTTTTAAACTGACTTCAAGTTTCTATCATGTATACAGGTTGGTTACATTGTCACATCGTGCTTGCTCAATGAAAATCATGATTTTTTGAGGTTGGCAATAAATGCAGTCCGAAACGATATTATTGGACGCAATGAGACTTTCCAGTGCCTGGCATTAACTTTGGTAAGTGCTTATTCCACCCATCATCTTGTTGCTGTCCTACTGCTTTTCAGCTTATGAGATGTAGTTTAGTATTTCAACAGAAGGTCAGTGTCTTATGTGCATTATTGTTATTTGCGTATTTGAAGTCATTTGCTTCATGAAGTGATGCTTCTGTTTGTAACTCTTTTCACCGTGTTCCATTTCCTCCGTAGGTTGGAAATATTGGTGGACGAGAATTTGCAGAGTCGTTGGCACCTGATGTTCAAAAGTTACTAGTAAGTGACTCAATAACATTGCATTTCTTTCATATGAGTACTTAATAATTAAACTTATGGGCTTGTTTGCTTCAGATTTCTAGCAGTTGCAGGCCTCTTGTAAGGAAAAAGGCTGCACTTTGCTTGCTGCGTTTGTTCAGGAAAAATCCTGACGTCGTTAATGCGGATGGCTGGTAACTATCAAACACTCTGGTGTTCTATTCGTTTTGTTTACATGCGTATTTTCTATATTATTGGTTTCATATACTTACAGGGCAGATCGTATGGCACAACTTTTGGATGAACGTGATCTTGGTGTCTTGACATCTTCTATGAGTCTTCTTGTATCTTTGGTATCCACTGACCATGAAGGGTATTCGAGTTGCCTACCCAAATGTGTCAAAATTTTAGAACGCCTTGCTAGGAATCAGGATGTTCCCCAGGAGTACACATACTATGGTATCCCATCTCCTTGGCTCCAGGTTTTTCTTAACTCGCTTTACTAATTTTTGTTTTTTTTTTTTTTTTTGTTATAGGTTAATATTACCTAACTTTACCCTGCATTCTTAATATTTTACGTTAAATCACTATCTTGGATGCTTATATGTTTTTTGGTTAGCATAGGTAAAAACAATGAGGGCTCTTCAGTATTTTCCCACCATTGAAGATCCCAGCACCAGAAGATCTCTCTTTGAGGTTCAATTTCTTCCAAGACACTTTTCTAGACACATTTTTTTACTTTGGCCTTATAACATTTGCTATGGAAATTTCAGGTTCTTCAACGGATATTGATGGGGACAGATGTTGTGAAAAATGTGAACAAGAACAATGCTTCTCACGCTGTGCTCTTTGAAGCTCTATCTTTGGTAAGATGGTCAGAAAGATGGTTGCGGATAGTTTATGCCATAAAAATTTTGTTATGCCACTTTCGATTTTCACATTTCCTTTGCATGTCTTTCCTCCTTTCCAAAACATCTAAACTTAAAAACAGAATGCTGCCTTATGCATCGACGTGTTCTGTATGATTCTTTTTGTCAGCTATTTTTTATCTTTGGTAAATTGTTTGCCTCCTGGTCTATCTGTTTTTTTTTTCCCCTTTTCCTTTAAACTTCCTTTGCCTGCTTTTATTATATACTCTACTTAAAAGGACTAATGTTCTTCTAATTGGTTTATCATTAATAGATGATTTGAGCATGTTATCCACTCTTTTCCTTGTTGAGAAGTATTTTGATCTGTCAATCTGTGGTTCTGCTATAGGTAATGCATCTCAATGCTGAGAAGGAAATGATGTCACAGTGTGTTGCTCTCCTTGGCAAATTTATATCCGTACGTGAGCCAAACATCAGATATCTAGGCTTGGTAAGAATTGCGTACAAGTTAGAACTTTATATACTGTCTGTAGTGGATCTTGTGATTTGCATGTTATTATGTATCAATTTGCGATAGTGATGCATTTCTTGCAAACACTGCAGGAGAATATGACACGAATGCTGATGATCACAGATGTCCAAGAAGTCATAAAAAAGCACCAGCCGCAGATAATCACCTCTTTGAAAGACCCTGATATCAGGTTTGCTTATTTTTCGCTGTACCAATATCAGCTAATATGGGTTGTGATTCTGTGAACCAAGACTGGCATATCTTTTAATCAAATTTGTGACTGGGGTAGCTTGCTCAACCATAAAACTGGTTATAGTTGATAGGAGTAAATTTTCCTTAATCTTCCTTTGGCTGTGAAAGTAGTAGATAACTTCTGAGAAACAATTTGAGTCAAAACTGAAATTGATTCAATGTAGGTATGCAAATATAATTGTGAATCTGTTTCCCTACAATTGCAGTAAATTTACATTCTCATGACCCGTACTCCTGTTATCCTGTGTTAATAGTTATTAATATATTTATTTGTATTTAGCAATTCTTATTGGGTCGTAAAATGACAATACTTTTTCTATGATATTGTGACAATTGAATAAATACCAGAGCTCGCATATGTATTGTCTTTCCACAACTTCTTATTATAAAGGGTCTCAATAAGTTATATATGAACATACGCTCTTCTACATATAGCAAGAGGGATATCCCACTTCCCTGTTCCTGTTTGTTTGAGATGAATAAATGAATAGTCAACCCAATAATAATCTCATATTTAGGTGGATTCTATATGTTAGTTCTTGTATACGTATAGATGTTGCCTCTTGTGCTCATAGTATAAACTTTGCCTCTTGTGCTCACAGTATTCGTAGGCGAGCGCTTGATCTGCTTTATGGAATGTGCGATGTGTCAAATGCAAAGGGTATAGTTGAAGAGTTATTACAGGTAACTCTTGTAAAGATCAATATTTTCTTTACATCTAGTTTTCATTTTCAAGTGATATCTAATAGAAGGCTTAGGTTTACTAGTGTTCACTTGAACTCAATACAAAAATATATTGCAGTATCTTAGCACAGCTGAGTTTGCCATGCGTGAGGAGTTATCACTTAAAGCTGCTATTCTTGCTGAAAAGTTTGCTCCCGATCTATCTTGGTAAGGATAACCTTGGTTTAAATTTAATTATACATCTTTTTAAGATACACACAATGGCAATGTTATGCCTGAAACAGTTTTTGTTAATTATATAATTTCCAACACGAGAAATCTGATTAATCTTTTGTTACACAACATGGTTCCTTTGATTTCCATCAGGTATGTAGATGTAATCCTTCAGTTGATTGATAAGGCGGGAGATTTTGTTAGTGATGACATTTGGTTTCGTGTGGTACAATTCGTAACAAATAATGAAGACCTGCAGGTAATGAGTTTGTGACAAGAAATCTACTGTATCCTGTTTGTGACATTCTGAAGTTGCATTAGAGTTTCTTCGATGTTTCAGCCTTATGCAGCATCAAAAGTAAGAGAATATATGGACAAGATTGCTATACATGAGACCATGGTTAAGGTTTGTATGTTCACTTTTTAAAATTAGCTCTATATGTTGCATAATGCTAGTAACTTTTGTGATTTTTATGATACAGCAAAATGATGTTAGTCACTTTCATGTATTTACCATTTTTTAATTGCCAACTACATTGCAAAGCATAGTTACTACACTTTTGAAGTTTGACACAGTTCTAGACCATTTAATTTTTTTGGGCGAATTTTAGAGTTAAGAATGAGTTGTAATGCACAACATTTATCAGGTCAGTGCTTATATTTTGGGGGAGTATGGTCACCTTCTTGCTACACGACCTGGATGCAGTGCAAGAGAGCTCTTTGGCATTTTACATGAGAAGCTTCCCACAGTATCGTAAGAAAACATATTTGATACATGGTGCTCTTTCGTCCCTTTGGATAGCTTAATGCAATGCCTTAGCCACCCTCGTCTTTTCTCAGGACTCCAACGATTCCTCTTCTTCTCTCGACATATGCAAAGCTTCTTATGCACGCTCAACCTCCAGACATAGAATTGCAAAAGCAGATTTGGACTGTATTTAAGAAGTGAGATAACCTCGTTTTTCAGTTTTGCTTATAAGCTTTTTAGGTAAGCGAATCAAATTTCTTAGTAGGGTTTTCTGTTGGCAGATACGAGAGTAGTATTGATGTGGAGATACAACAGCGAGCTGTTGAGTATTTTGAATTGAGTAAAAAAGGGGCTGCCTTGATGGATGTATTGGCTGAAATGCCTAAATTCCCTGAGCGCCAGGTCTGTTCATTTATTTCATGAATCTTTAAGCAGCCTATCCCCTAATCTTGTTGGAAGTTGTTAATGATGGAAGATGTGATGTTGGAAATTTTTGTGTCTATCCATAGTCTTCATTGATTAAAAAGGTAGAAGAGGTTGAAGATACTGCAGATCAGAGTGCAATCAAGCTTAGAGCGCAACAGCAACCTTCAAATGCTTTGGTTTTGGCTGACCCACAACCTGTGAACGGGACACCCCCACCTTTGAAGGTTCCAAGCATGAGCGGAGGCAAGGTGGGTATTTCCACTTTTGGAGTCCCAATAAACAAGACATTTTCATGTGCTTTATCTTGATACAGCACATACTCTTTCTAGTTATCTTCTGACGTTCTGTTTATCTTTGTGTATCAGCTGGACCACGAGTCAGCATCTCAGACACACTCTCAGCCAAATGGCAATTTGAGTAAAGCACAGCCACAAAATTCATCAGCAGATCTCCTGGGTGATGTGGTGGATCCTCTGGCAATAGAAGCTCCGCCTGGAGATATCTCTAGTCAACGTGTTTTCACAGAGGAAAGAGTGCTAGATGAAGTCGATGGCACAGCCATCGTACCCGTTGATGAACAAACAAACAAAGTGGAGGTAGTTTTTTCTTTCTCTTTCCTTTGGTACAGCATTGTAGGCTAAACATGGATGAAAAGCTATATCTAAACAATTGTAGTTAATTCTTTCTAAAATTTCTTTTATCAGCCCTTTGTTCTGGTTCACCTATTAGTGCAGATGCTTTGTATATGGCATATAGTTTACCTTAGTTTAGCTCAGCGTGAACTGACCCTAATATTTTAAAGAGCTGGTGCATAGCGATTTGTCATATCTAGGATTGTATCCATTTGTGTTGATATCCATAAAGTGCATCCTATCGCTTTTTGCAGTTAAATCATTCTCGTTATTGTTTTCTTAGTTGTTTTTATTTTTTGCTAAACAGCCGATTGGAAATATTGCCGAAAGATTTCATGCTTTATGTTTGAAAGATAGTGGTGTCTTATACGAGGATCCTTATATTCAGGTTTGTTCTTTTCTTTTTTCAACTTCTTTTTATTTATATTTGCTAAATTGTCTGAGAGATGGCAGCGGCTTTTTCTTTTCTGGGCTAATTCATTGTCACTATTCCCTTTTCATTAATGTGCAATGATCTAACATTCTAAACAATGTTGGTCCTCTTTCAGATTGGTGTGAAAGCTGAATGGCGAGGACACCATGGGAGACTTGTCCTCTTCTTGGGAAACAAAAATACCTCTCCGCTTACATCTGTTCAAGCTATAATACTTCCCCCTTCTCATTTAAAAATGGAATTGTCTCTTTTACCTGATACCATTCCCCCTCGAGCACAGGTACTTTTATATGTTTGATATTAATTTTGGTATCATATATATTATCTTTTGTACGTAATGGTTTTATATGGCCATAGGTACAATGTCCACTTGAAGTGATGAACCTCCGTCCTAGCAGGGATAGTGCGGTTTTGGATTTCTCATACAAATTTGGTACAAGCATGGTATACTCACTACTGCAACATCCACAAAATAGCTTGATTACTCACAGGGTTTCTTATTCGACTTTACCTGATTTCTTGTCTCTCTCATAGGTCAGTGCCAAATTACGCCTCCCAGCAGTCTTGAATAAGTTTCTTCAACCTCTACAATTGACATCTGAAGAGTTCTTTCCACAATGGAGATCACTTTCAGGACCACCACTGAAACTTCAAGAAGTTGTATGTACTCCATATATAGCTTCTCTATTTTTACTGGATAAAAAAGAATATAAAACGTGAAGAAGAAAGAGTTGATTTCTCTGGACAATTGATATTTATTTCGTATATCGTTTCTTACTCTTGACTGCTGGGGTTTTAATCAAACGCATATGCAAGTTCATTCAAAAGTACCCTTATAATGTGTTGTTATTCTTGTCGATTGCCTCATAAGATGAATCTGCAATCTCCTGCAGGTTAGAGGTGTAAGACCTCTTGCTCTTCCGGAAATGGAGAATCTGTTCAATAGTTTCCGGGTGACAATATGCCCCGGGCTTGTAAGTATTCTGTACATCTTACTTCTTCATGGATCTTCCTTGCATGTGGATGCTCATTTTGATGTATTTTATTCTTGGGTTCTCTTGTAGGATCCCAACCCTAATAATCTAGTGGCAAGCACAACCTTCTACTCAGAGAGTACCAGAGCAATGCTTTGTTTGGTGAGACATACTAACTTTTTCTGAAATAATAAGCTGAGTGTCTTTTCGCAGTTCAAACATTAGCTGCTATCACAAATGATCAATTCTTTTTGTGAATCCTGTGGTCGTACAAGCCGCAGTGGTAGATATGAATGCTGCAAAATATTTTTTGTTGCTACTTCACATCAGGAGGAACTACATACCAATAGTGATAGAAAAATCTATTTTCTCAATATGGCTGTATTTTTTATACTTTCAGGCAAGGATTGAAACGGACCCAGCAGACAGGACCCAGCTGCGGTTAACAGTAGCCTCAGGAGATCCTACTCTTACGTTTGAGTATGATATCATCTCTGCCACTAGTGCAAACCCTAAGACATGCTAATTTTGGCAACTTTTGTATTGCATTTGCTGACTATATCCCTTGTCTACAGGTTGAAAGAATTCATCAAAGAACAACTAATCCCAATTCCAATGGGCTCCCGTGCCATGGTTCCAGCAGTGCCAGTACCAGCAGCACCTATAGCCCAACCACCTAGCCCAGTGGTGGATCCTAATGATCCTGGAGCTCTTTTAGCTGGCTTACTTTAATTTAATCGCTCCAATATGTACAATGTGAAAATCTCCTCTGATATGGAGTTGCACGAGTAAAGAGACGGAAAGTATCAGAGGATCTGTGAGAGGACGGCATGTAGAGGCGGTGTAATTCATGAGCTTAGTTTTTTATCCAACTTATGCCTATGTCCCTGAGTTAGGTGAGAGCTTGGTCTGAAATCTGAAATTTTTGCATTCTTTTATGCACATTTTGTATCTGTCATGTCTATTGGGTGTGTATCAGCGTTTTTCACTTAATTCTTTTTCTCAGTGATCTTTCCTTAGGGGTTTGTCTTTTCTCTCTTTATTTGCTTATCTTGTTAGTTTCTCTTTCTCCAATTCTTGAGTTCCATACCAAATAACATGTATACATGTAGAGCTTGTGGAATTATCACTAAGTTTATTAATTTCGCTTTAAGTTTGGTCAATATTAATGATGTAGCGTTGGAGCTTTAAGCTATTACTCAAACGTGAACATTAACTTGAATCAATCTTTGAAATCTTACAATGTTACTTGGAACACAAAACTTGTCGTCCATTGGTTGATTTCTTCAAAACCTTATTGATGTAGGTGAAGACTAGATTGAATTGATGAAGACGAAAGTTAACTTAGACATTATCTTTCTAATCCACACGATTTTGGGATTAGTTGTGGTACTGAGCAAATGTATTTCTCTTACTATTTACGGATGAATTACGATAATTTGAAAGAAACATTCAATAATTTGGCTTCAATCGAGCTTTTTCTAAGATTTGTTTGCAACAATACATACGTTTATAGCTATTAACAATGTTGTTGCATTCTAAATCAAATTATAAGAAATTGTCAAATAGATCAATAAAAACTAAACAACTGTTGTCCGAAATCTAAAATGAGAAGCAAGATTCAACTTACATTTGATAGAAACATAGGACTCTCTACATGATCGAAATAGAGTTTGATTGATGAGTACTTTCTAAATCCTTCAATCGCAACTTTTTTGGCAGTTTTTTCCTTGATATCGTAACTGATAAAAAAATAGGACTGGTTACGGGATTTGCAAGAACTGAACGGTGCAAATATAAGTTGGCCGGTACTAAGTGTACCCTCAAAAGACATTTGTTGAGTCCCAACTAAACCTGGCCAAGAAGGAACACGGTGAGATTCTCTAGACCATTCTTGTTTCTCGACATCTTGTAGAACCCACACGTGAATTGAGGCGATTTCATACATCGATTGATGGCATAAAGCTATCTTCCCTTTGTAGTTCACTAGGAGCTGGGTTTCCAAAGGTAACTTAACGGTACTAAAGTCTTCAGATGTGAGATCGAAGCAGATTAAAGTTGCCTCACCTTGGATCCAAGCTTTATAATACACAACCCCATTGATGCATACACCTTTACTTGTAGGAGGAGGAAGGTGGGGATGCTTACATGCGATCTTCCTCCATTTTTGTTTAGGTCTTAATGTGAAAACTTGATGCTCATCGGACACAACTAGAGATCCACGTCTTTGTTTTCCATATAGTACCGTCATACACAACACTTTGTGTACATCATTCACAGGATCATACCCAAAATAAGAGTACAAACCTCTTCTCCTGGTGTTGACTCTAGGTAACGTTAAGAACTGGCCCGTGCTAGGATTCCCAACTATCACTTTCGTATCAAGTTGACGTAAGATCAAGCCGCGGACAGGTGGAGAAAAATTACGTAATTGATTCGGATGCAGAGTAAAGTTTACCTTTTGATGATCATCAGAAGATGGATTCTCCTGGGAGCAGGAGTCCAAGAACTGCGACTGCATTTTGTTATAGATGAAAAGAAGACGCGGCCGAGTCGAGGATTGAGTAATATACGAGTCGATGAAGTCTTTGCTTCTGATTATCATTGACAAGTGCTTTGATACGAAGATGAGCTTGGCTATGGACTTCACCGGTAACTTCAAGAGTATCTTTACAATGAGATCCAGAGGAAGTAAGGAAGTATCCAAAACGGATCCACACATTGTTGATTCTTTGTGGCATCTCTCTTCCTCACACTCTTCATGCCGCCTCAGTTCTTCCTGACACCTTATCTTTCTTACCCTAAATATTGTGTCCAAAGCAAGACAAAGATCTTATATTGATACACTACCTTTTCTTGTTTTTTCCGCCGATTGAATCGATAAAAACTGATCCACTAAATCGACAAAAGCAAATCTATTAGATGCCCAAAACCAAATCTATGGAATCGATCAATAAAAGCCCAATCCATAAGTCAATGTCTAATCTTTATATTTGAACGTGGAAAATACTGTAGAAATAGACATTAACCGGACCAAAATGCACTTTTAAAACTTTTACACATAAAATTGTATAGAAAATTGGTAAAAAACAGCACGTGGCCTAGTTGGGTTTTTCCTGATTTAGCGAAACACCTAGTGTATTTTCAAATAACAAAAAGTCGGTTATTACTTTATGAGCGAAGAAAGTCTCTTTAAATGAGAAAAAGAATAATAATTAAAACTACGATTGACGTTTCAATAAAAAAGTTTCTGTCACAAATGTTCTGCATTAAAGAATATGGTGCAATGGATAAATAGTAAAATACTTGCTATGATCACTATCGATTTGGCACTAAAACTTGAAACTCACTTTCCTGCAAAACATGAAACTCTTTCTTTTACTTGTTTGTTTCAATGCTTTTATGTTTCTTGATGAAGCATATCATTTTACCGATGAAACCAATATGCAGGCGTTGCTAGAGTTCAAGTCTCAAATTTCTGAAGGCAAAAGAGTTGTCTTGTCCTCATGGAATAGATCTTCTCCTCTCTGCAGTTGGAAGGGGGTTATCTGTTGTCACAAACACAAGAGGGTTACTCGTTTGGACCTTGGAGGATTGCAGTTTGGCGGAGTGATATCACCATCTATTGGTAATCTTTCTTTTCTTACACAGCTTAATATCTCCGATAACTTTTTTGGTGGAACCATCCCTGAAGAAGTTGGAAACTTGTTCAGACTTGAATACTTGGATATGAGCTACAATTTCCTCATAGGAGGGATTTCAATTGGTATATTTAAGTGCTCAAGAGTGGTGGAGCTTCTTTTGTTTTCAAATCATCTTTCTGAAAGTGTTCCTTCAGAAGTAGGATCATTGACAAAGCTTCTTAATTTAGATCTTGGCGAAAACAACCTTAAAGGGAACCTCCCTGCATCTCTAGCAAACTTGACATCACTCATGAATGTTGACTTTGCCAATAACAAATTAGAAAGAGAAATTCCGGATGATATAGCTAGACTGAATCAAATGGTGGACTTTTATATAGGAGGGAACAAGTTCTCAGGTTTTTTTCCTTCTGTTTTTTTCCTTCTGCCATTTATAATATGTCTTCTCTTGAATATTTGTTTATGTATGATAATTATTTCTCAGATTGTTACCAAACCTGGTGGACATAAATATTGGAAATAATAGTTTCACAGGAGTCATTCCAACAACACTTGCTAATATCTCGACCCTTCAAAAGGTTGGAATCAATGATAACTTTTTGACAGGAAGTATTCCTACGGGCTTTGGGAAATTAAGGAATTTGCAATGGCTATTACTTTATCGTAATTCTTTGGGAAATTACTCTTCTGGAGATCTTGAATTTCTTGTTTCTCTTAATAACTGCACCAAACTAGAGAAGTTACAGATTAGTTCCAATAGGCTCGGGGGTGATTTACCAACCTCCATTGTAAATCTCTCTGTGAGCCTCAACCATTTAAATCAAAAATGTTGGGCAAATTCAGTCCCTTTTCAAACTTGAATTGTCAGATAATTCTTTGACCGGCTCTCTACCAGAAGATGTTGGGCAACTTAAAAATCTTGTTCGGCTATCTGTTGCTAATAATAAATTATTCGGAGAACTCCCACATTCCTTAGGAAATTTACTCGCGATGGAAGAACTTCTGCTGCAAGGAAACTATTTTGATGGAGCCATTCCGGATATAAGAGGGCTAAAAGGTGTTAAAAGAGTTGATTTTTCAAACAATAATCTCTCTGGAAATATACCAGCATATTTTGCAAACTTTTCATCACTCAAGTATCTCTATCTATCTATCAACAATCTCGAGGGCAGTGTGCCAAAAGAAGGAAAGTTTCAGAATGCTACTATAGTTTTAGTATTTGGAAAAAAAAAATCTTTGTGGAGGCATCAAGGAATTCAAACTAAAGCCATGCTTTAGAGGAGCTGCACAGGTGAGATCAAAGCATTCTTCTCGTTTTAAAAACGTTTTGATCGGAGTAAGCATAGGCATGGCTTTGCTTTTCCTCATTTTCGCAGTTTCATTTTCTCTCTGTTGGTTCAAAAAAAGAAGGAAGAACCAGAAGAGTAACAATCCAACTCCTTCCACATTGGATGTCTTCCATGAGAAGATAAGTTATGGAGAGATCCGAAATGCTACTGATGGCTTCTCTTTGGACAATATGATTGGGTCAGGAAGTTTTGGTACCGTGTTTAAAGCTTTGCTCCCTGCAGAGAACAAGGTTGTTGCAGTGAAAGTTCTAAACATGCAGAGAGCAACGAAGAGTTTTATGGCATAATGTGAATCCCTCAAAGACATAAGACATCGTAATCTTGTGAAACTATTAACGGCTTGTTCGAGTATTGATTTCCAAGGAAACCAATTTAGAGCTCTCATCTATGAATTCATTCCTAATGGAAGCTTGGATATGTGGTTGCACCCTGAGGAAGTTGAAGAGATTCGTAGGCCCTCAAGAGCATTGACACTTTTGGAAAGGCTCAACATTGCCATAGATGTGGCTTTTGTTTTGGAATATCTTCATGTTCATTGTCAAGAACCCATAGCTCATTGTGATCTTAAGCCAAGCAATATCCTTCTCAACGATGATCTAACAGCCCATGTTAGTGATTTTGGTTTAGCTCGACTTCTCCTAAAATTCGACCAAGAGTCCTTCCTTAACCAACTTAGCTCGGCCGGCGTGAGAGGAACGATCAGCTATGCTGCACCTGGTAAAACTGTCACACTTTTATAATGTTTGTGAAGAAAATTTATGTTATTTTTTTAATTACATTCGTGCTTTTTACTCATAATGGCTCAGAATATGGAATGGGAGGACAACCATCAATACATGGTGATGTGTATAGCTTTGGGGTTCTCCTTCTGGAAATGTTCACAGGAAAACAACCAACCAATGAAATATTTGGAGGAAACTTTACTCTTCATAGCTACACCAAGTTGGCATTGTCAGAAAGAGTATTGGACTTTGTTGACCAACTGATTCTTCACAGCGGTCTAAGAGTCGGTTTCCCAGCTGCAGAATGCTTGACATTAGTTTTGGAGGTGGGACTTAGGTGTTGTGAAGAAAATCCGCTGAACCAGTTGGCAACGAGTGAAGCTGCAAAGGAGTTAATTTCAATCAAGGAGAGGTTCTTTAAAATCAGAAGAACAGTTAGACGCTAAACTATCTATTCTGAGGCCTCAATAATTATGTCTGCATAATTTGAGGGTTTTATTCTCTTTTATGTAATATGTTTAAATATATTGTTTTAATTGCAGACAAAAGACGAATGTTGTGACATTGCTTAGCTTTCTTACCCTCCAGACTCTCAACCAAACAGACCAAATCTTAGGAACAAAACACATTATGATCAACTACATGTAAAAACACTAATCAATACCGTATATCAAAGACAGAGGACGGAGGCCAATTATATTAAGAAAACACGTATCCACTATGTACGAGGACAAAATAAAACAGAGACACGAGCACAAACCTCCCCCCCCCCCCCCCAAAAAAAAAAAAAGCTCATCTGTCATAATAAGCCAAGCGAGTAGGATACAATCTTCTCTTATATTCATTATGTCAAGGGTTACAAAAGAATGTGGAAGGGACTCACAACCCAGGTTCCAGCTACTGCCACTCGCGGCACTGACCACAGCTCCAAGCACTTCCAGGTAAGGCTGATGTTTCCTCCTCCCATGGAGAACAGTGAGAATGTATCAGCAATCCACAAACTGTGCACAAAAGATCAGGCGATGGCTCCATTTGTGAACATCTCTGGCATGGACCAAGCTCTTCTTCATCTGTTGGTTCGGACTGAGGGTTTACTGAAACATTGTTATCGCCATTTACCTCGTACTGAGCACCACCTCCACTATCATCCGCTGTCAGTAGCTCAGTCAACGAGAAATAGGTTTGGGGTTCAAATTCCATATCCCCGTAGTCGAATTGTAGCTCGCCAGACGAATCCCATTCTGTTAGAACAGGCAACGCTTGCTCCTCTGCTTCCGGTTTCAGGATAGTCTGCGGTTCAGGATAGTCTGCATTAGAATCTTCTCGTTTTACTTGCCTTCTAACTGGTAGCTTTTGAGGTCCAGGCGCAAAAGCAGTGGTGCTCCATTCAAGATCAAGATTACTGGGTGTAATTTCTTCGACTTTGGAAACTGAGACCAGTAGAGGATCATCCTCTGGAAAAAATGTTTCTTCAGGGGGAAACATAGGAGTAGCAGGTAAGGGAGTAGAAGGTCTCAACTCTTGTGGTTCTAACATTCTTTCGGAATCAGAATCCAACCCAGAATTGCATTGCCTTTGTTTCTGGTTTTTGAAGACTAGTCTTTTGATCTGCTTCTGCTCCTTGAGTTTGGGATCCATATAAGGGCAATCAGGAGATCGTATTCGACGACATTTGCAACATTTGAACCCAACTACTTCAGAAATTTGTGAATCCTCAAGCTTAACAGCTTCAGTGTGGAACCACTCTGCATTTAAGATTTAGATACTAGGTAAGATATCAGCAGAGGCATTCAAGAAATTTACAATTCAAACCAGATGTTAATTGAATGAATGAATGATCTCCTTACTTTCGCATTTTGTACAGTGAATATACGTTAAACTAGGATTGTACGGCAGTTGGCAGATCCCACAAACAGGTTCCAGACCGGGTTTATCAGAGCTTCCCGCCAAGAGGATGTTTTGATTCCTGAAAAGAGCACCTGTGTCCTCCACGTTCTTTTTCCTCCATATGACTCCACACGACAATGTCTTCTGTTTGCTCTTGGATGACACAGTTGAATCAGGAGTGATTTGCTTAACTCCTGAAGTGTTCTCCTGCGGTTTCTGGGTTGGTAGTTGTTGACTAGGAGGTTTGATCTTGATGACTGGAGTGACCGCATTTTGATGTCTCCCGTTAACCATGACCTGGGATTGTGTCGGTTGTCTATGATTGATATTTGTTTGAAAACGAGCTTTTGCAAGGCAGCACCGTTTGCAGGTGACCAGAATTCCAACTTTTCCATTTGTGTGTTGCGGCGTCCAAGTGCACTCCTTGTGACAAAATCCTAAAAAAAAAGAACATAACAATCCAACACTGTCACACAAACGGACTGATATACTACAACAGAAATTTACTGTCCCTAAGCTTGCCAAATATGTGATCAATTCTTTATTTGGTGTTTCACTTCAGATACCAGAAAATTGCATCTTTTGACCCAGGAGAGCTCCGAAAAAAAATTTCATATTTTTTAATTATCATACAGAATGCCAAAAGTTAAGCAGTAATTAAGAGGACGGTTTTGTACCTTGGCAAGCTGTGCACGTTGTTGTATCCCTGCCGATATGTATAGAGTGGGAAGAAAAAGTTAATGAAATACACAATAAACAAAAATAACCACCACGAAAGGTAAAGAAAACCAAAGATTACCGTAATAGAACGTCATTATCACATGACGCACAGGAACATTTCTCCACCTTGTCCCTTCTTAGGGCTATATAAGAAAATATATCCATGCGGGAAGCTTTCAACTGCTTTCTCTGAAGCTTTGATAATTTATTGGATTGCTTCTTGGTTGCAGGCATTTGCACTCTATGAAAACTCTCTTCAAATTCTTTGATCAAGTACAAGGGAACACGTGCTTCCTGAAACCAATACTTTTCATTTCCATCTTGGATTTTCTCGACCTCCATTACATTCTTCATGACGCGTGATGGCAGATGCTTTTGATTTCCAAAGAAAACTCCGTAGCTAACCTTGTTCTCACAAATCTTTTTGTCACATATACGAGCATTCCTAAAAATGGTGGCATCTGTCTCTGGGCCTTTCACATCCTGGAGATTTTGCTCTGGCCGTACAAGTTCACTCCACCTTATATTCATATCCAGATATCTTACCTGACCGAAACGTTTAATTGAATCTCAGAAAAGAAAAGAAAAAAAAAAGATAAAAAAAACTTATTTCTTATATAATCTAACTGGAAGCATAGAATATAGACACAAACCTGAAGAGCAAGCTGAGATATGTTCTTGCTACTTTCAACCGCAGCTTTCCAAATAGACCGTCTGTTTCTCCTAGGGATGTAAGAAGCATCCCCATAACTAAACCCAGGAATCTTCTTGGAACCCCCTAATAATCAAGAAGAAAAAACGAATTAGAGGATCCGAAAAACCATTTAATAGCATGCTTAGGATTCTACAGTGATAGCTTCCATAGGGGTCAGGAAACCAAAATCAACTCACCAAATTGCTTATAAATGGTGAAAATGTGTAAAATTTGTGGCATAAAATACATAGCAAACAAGCATACCATGGCAAGATGCTTTCCTTACTGCTCGATGTGACAAAACTGCTTTCAATAGTATAACTTTTGATAACTTCCCTCCTCGCCACCAAGTAAAGCTATCATCATCAGAACCTTCAGCTGTAACTTCAGCCTGGCTCCTTTGCCTCTTCCTACCAGGTCCACGTTTCTGTGTAATCCCAGCAGTAACTGGAGAACTATGGAAAATAGAATTTTCTATCAACCAATCATCCATCAGTTTAAACCAATCGCTTGACAGAGCAACACTGCAAATATTTTCCTCAAGCTGCAACCAAGATTAACAAACCATATTGCGGTGTTGAGAACAAGATAGATCACATGTGATAACAAAACAATTACTATTAGTAGTACATCACACTAAAGTGTAGATTTTCGAATTTAACCCAGAGAGATATAGACCAAGAGTTTTCCTATGTTTTAGGAAACAAGAAGAAGAGTACATAAGATTGGGAAAAAAAACTCACTTCAAGTAGGAGAGCTTTTAGGGCTTTGCATTTTGAGGCTTCCTCTACTTGCTTTCGCCACTGTTTTCTGGGAGTTTCACTGAGAAATGGGCCAGCAATCAGACCACGCAAGCTTTCCTCCAGGTATAGTATATATGCTGCAATACTTGAAAGCACGCCCTCCGCGTTCTTTAGAGGAAAAAGGCCACTGAAGATCTTCATAGCACCCTTGGTGGCACCCGCTACAGCTGCATTTAGCATGCATCCTCTCCTACTTGCAGATGTGAGTTTGCAAGAATGACACCAACCACATCTTTCCCTAGTAATCTCCTTCTTATCAGGACTTGGCCAAAAGAAACGCGAGGCTACTAATGAAAATGCTTTCATCTGCACTAAGATGTTACTTGATGCAGCTTTCTTGGCACTACTGTACTTGCGAAGATCAGGCTCATGAGTTTCCTCTGAAGATAGGACAGCCAAACTGGCAGCAGCTAATACAGCTAATTCTCCATTTGTGTAATAATTATTGTATCCATGGGGTTTAAACGATAAGCCCAAGTATGCAACACCAGCAGCCAATTTCTTCTCCTGCATTCCACTTGATCCTCCTATAACAGCATTCTCAGTATTAACCATAGCAGATACAGGGAGGTCAAACACATTCCCTATATGGTTTCTACCGGAAATTTTTGCATCATCTGACTTGGTGACCTCTGAAACCTTGCCATCCTCTTTATCCTTTGCTTGAGCTAAATCAATCTCCCTATTCATCCAGGAGATCATGCATCCCTGAAGATCCCAGTATTGGGTGATCGCTTTGCAAATGTCCAGATATTCTAGTGTATGGCTTGATGCTGATAAAAGTACTTGTACAACTTTTGATATGTCATTGACATTGTAGTACTTGACAACTGCCCCTCCAATGACAGATATGTTAAGCCTGTGATGTAAAATGAAAGACGAAGAATGCTGGTCAGTGTCAAAGCAAGAAAAAAAACAATTTGACGTTCCAGATTAATGTAGGCCAAAAAGTGTTAGCAACTACATGTCTAGGAAGCACTCAATCATAAATTATGTAGCAGGGGCATTAATTGAAGGATCAGCTTTCTAACTCCAATAACTACCAAAAAAGAAGTTTGCATGAATTAAGGAATCGAAAACATACACCAGTAAGTGATTGCAAGTACCCAGGAAGAGTCGCCCGTGTGGATCCATTCCAAACTGTACAGCTCCTCGAAGTGAGGTTCCATGAGCAATCTTTGGCCCAATTTTGTTGATAGTGCACTCTGGACAAAACCATGGCCCATCTGGTATATACATTTTGACCACACCAATGCATCTTGAGTGATATGCTAAAGGACATCCATCACAACAAAGCAAGGTCCCATCCATTCCACAAATCCTACATTCATCGCTGTTTCCATCCAGATCTGAGCTAACGTTATTTGAACCGCCTTCAGTACATTTTGAATCCAGATGTGAGCTATCAATAACCCCTTTATCCTTGTAAGCTGAAGTTTTAGCGAATCTGGGATGGACCCGTCTAGGTCCATTTTCAGGAAGACTAATAGCAACTCGATCAGGATCAAATCCAATTTCAGATTCTTCACGGGCATCGATTTCGTCTCTTAGATCTACTACATCAAAAATATCATCACAGAGAATTTGCAGGATGTTCAATTTCATCCCAATAGGTAAGGAATAATACTCCATATCCACAACAAATTTGTTAAAAATGTCCCACTGAGGCCCACTAGCATGCCCCACCGCAGCTAAGTACTGAACTAGATAAACAGGCCAAGTTAGGACATCAAGCAAGCTCCAATCAATGCACCTGCAGATGGCAAAGCAACAAAATCTGTGAAATTCTAACAACTAAAAGAGGTGAGACATCCTGAAATAAGCTCTCTCAACCACTTGCACTGACATTTACTAGGATAATTATGCACTCCTTTGTAGTCACAGCTGTTTTCCTACTAACAACCCCATTAATGAATAACTCAGTTCTTGAGCTTTGAGGTTGAAATAACTAATTCAACTTCGCCTTAGATATGCAAATAACTAGCTTCCTTGAAGTTCAGATGCCTGACCTAATGACCTAATCAGCTATTCCGTAAGATGATCAATACACTAATGATACCAAAAAAAATCTCAGCAGATGGGAGCATTTTCCAAGAACTTCCGCCAAACAACACAGAAACTTCCCAAGTAACGAAAAATTTAATACCAAAAATCCCAAGAAAACTTGGACAGTAATAAAATTTGTCTGCACTTACCTCAAGCATTTTGAAGCCAGGATAGACCCTTCTGAGGAGTCTCTCTCAAGATGACCCTTCAACACCCGCATCAAGGCCACATGAACAGCATCCAACAAAGAATTTGGCCCCGGGAAATTTAACGCTCCCACAAAATCATTAAGTTCAAATGGGCAGATATACAGCTGTACACTGAATGACCTTAAGAACCCGTATACAGATAAGAGATGTGCCACAGTCTCCTCTGGAATACCAATTGTTCCTGATGAAGGAGGTAAATCCACTGGTTGAACAAGAGGGACCTCAGTTTCAAAGTCTGAGCCCCTCTTATCATCGCACTCAGATGTATCTGAATCACTATACAAATCACCATCTTCCACTTCGGCCTCAGAAGTTGGGATCGTAACTGCTGGTTTTTGAACTCCAGATACGTGATTTGGCAGCTCAACACCTCTGTTCTCCGGGGAATTCCTTTTCCTCTTTTCTTCCTTCTTCTGTATGAGTTTATCTAATTTATTCCTCCTAATGCATAACTCATCGTCCAAGTAACTATCCGCAATAATTAAACGACGAAGATCACGACTTTCCATTTCCTCACAATCACCATCCTCGTATTCCACTTTATATAACCCAGTATCGTAAGACAGTATCTTCCCTAGAAAAACTCCATTGTCATCAAAATCTTTCAGCACATAACGACCAAGTAACGATACCGGCACTGCCGGCTCAATCTCCAGAACCTGCTTCTTCCCTCGATTGTTCAATTTTCGGTTATCATCTTCTAATTTCTGGCGTTTCCTCGGTCTGCCCCTAGGTCTAGGAACCTTTGCTTCCATTAAAAAAAACCCTAAACTAGATCCGAATCAACTCTCTAGATACAAATCAATCCAAACACCCCCTATGATTCCAAAAATCTCACCCTTTTCACCACAATACCGAACTACAATCACAGCCGAATCTAAGATCCACGAGAATCGACACACCGGAGGGATAAAACGAGATGAATCTACAACTGTGAACCATTCAGAAAGACCTGGCGAAGTGATGAAACTCAAATCCTCTTCATGATGTTCGCTTTACCAAGTGATTCAGATTGATACAGAAAGAGAGAGTAAAAGGTACCATAAGATCGATAAAAACTTGCTAGAGTCGAAAAACCGACATTGATGATTTACTTTGAGGACTATGAGAGAGAGAAAGATGAGCCCTAATCGTTTCGAGAAAGATAAACAACCTGTAAGACACAATGCCGCAAAGATTATGTGATTTACGGAGCGAGTTCGACTCGCTAATCGGGTTATTGGGCCGTGACCCGTTGGATATCCGGTTCTTAATTTAAACCAATTTATATGTTTTCTGTATTCACATCTCAAAAGTTCAAGACACAAAAATGCACGAGACGAAGATTGTTCTGGTACAGTCGCTCACACGTGTTCACCTGCTTTTACGATGTACGCATGACGTGTCCAAATCTGTGGACTACAGATCGTACGTGTCTAAATCAAACAAGACCATTAGATATTAGTGAAAGTGTTAAAAAATAATAATAATAATAATAATAAATCAAATGTTAACCAAAAAAAAAACAGAATCAATTTAATAAATTAAATAATATCAGCAATATTATCAACAACTAGGTGAGGTAACTTTGTAAAAGAGTTCACTTAAGTAATTTTTGTGCAAGACAATATGGGTCTTTTTGTGTAATAGTATACTAGAAAATTATAGAATTTTTAGTTTTTTGGAACTAACAAATAATGATTATATTTAGGGGTTTACAAGAGTTTTATTTAGATTTAAATATTACTACAAAATTATGTGTTATTCAAACATTTATTTTAAAATCTAATTAAAATTGGGTATTGTTAGTTCCATCATTTATAAATTCTACTTAAAATATTTTTTATTGGTTGTATAATTTGTAAATCATAACTAAATCACTCACTATTCAACACTAAAGATTTGAATATAAATTTAATTTTTTAATGGATTTGTAGTATGTTTTTCATAAAATAAAAATTCCAACCATTCCTCAACACTTGTTATTTTGAGTTCTATTTACAAAATTCGTATTTTTAGACTAAAAAATTCTACATAGAATTTAAATTTTCATATATATATATATATATATATATATATATATATTTATTGTTAACTATTAGATTAGCAAGACTCACTCTGTTATTTAAATTCTAAATTTTGTTATATCGAATTATAAATTTATCTAGAATTGAATACCGATAAAAAAATCCGACAAAAAATGAATATTGCCTACTTGCAGATATTTCTAAACCTGCTAATATGACTCTTCCCTCCTTATACTATTGATTTGGTTTGTCATGGTATAAATTAACTAAATACAGTATTATTGATTGGCAATTTCTTACAGCATAAATCCGAACATATTACAACAGTTTTATAATCTTTCTAAGTAGTCAAGAGATTCGGTCTTTCTTGATCACAAAATGAAGTCTAAGATTTCTCTCCAATAAAAAAGACAAATACTCGTTGATTTTAACTCTTAAACTGCATTCTAACATATAGTAGAAGGCTTGTTACATCGTGAAAACTATTAATTAAGTCTATAATCACATAAATTTTGAATTTCTGTTTCTAACCACATGAAATTTCTTAAATGTGTTATAATTACATTAAAAACTTTAATTCGAGTTATATCTCCATAAAACTTTGAATTGGGTTCTAGCCACATAAAAACTTGAATTTCAGTTTTTAACCACTTAAAATTTTGATTTTGTAACATAAAAAATAATAAAAAGAATAATAATATTGTGGTTTTTATTACATTAAAGTAATAATTTAATAAGTTCTAAAATATAATTTTAGAGATATTTTATATAACTTTTATTAACATTTTAATATGTTAAACCAATAAGCATTTACATTTTGTAACTAAACGAACCATCATTTAAAATGAGTTAAACAATTAGATTCTGATACTATTTTTTCAAAATTTATAAACTGAAAATTCTTATTGGTTTAAGATACTAAAATATTAATAAAATAATATAAAATATAACTAAAATTATTTTTTACATATTTAATTATTATTTCAAGTTTCTGTGTAGCTACAGTTTCATGAGAATACAATCCGAATCAAAGTTTTTATATGATTAAAACATATTTCAGAAGTTTTATGTAATTAGAGACAAAGATTCAAGTTTTATCTTGTTAGATATTATTTAATTGATAGTTTCTATGAGTTACAATCCCTCCACCCAACATATTACGCATTCCTTTAAGTGTGCATATAATGTATTTTGTAGTATATTTTGAATGTGTTGTCTTATATAAATTAACTTATTAAAATAAATAAAATTTTATTACATAGAAAACTGTTTTTTATAACTTGTTAAAATTTGAGTTTTTAAATCAAGAAATATGAAAATAGATTAAGCGTACACTTGGTAGTATTCTCTTTAGACTCGTATTGGTTCCAGTGAATTTAAATTTTCAGATGCAACATCTAGCAATTGCATATAAAATAATATGAATATTTTAGATATAAAAGTATATAATTTGGATATAGATTTTGTGACAAATCTAATTTGTAAATAATATTACAATAACTTAAACACAAATGTATCATCTTGTCACAATATACATAACAAAGAAACTAAATTTTTGAAAAAAATTCAATTATATTCGCATAATCTAATTTCTAGGACAATTATATACACAAAACTTTGAATTCTAAAAAATTATTAAAAGTTTCCTTAAAAATCATACGTATCATTCTCGGAAAATATTTTTAGTTAAATGGTTAAATGTTTATCTATGTTGCTTTTCCATCAGAGTTCGATATTTTAGAGTTATATTATTAGAAGTTTATAGGATTGAGTTATAAATCAAAACTTATAAACCCAATTCTTGATATAAAAAATCATATATATATCACTTAAAAAAATTTCTGAAAACCTCAAATGATTTTGTTAAAGCTGTTTTTCCATACTTGTTTACTTATTTGCTAGTTTAAAATCTTAGAAAATAGTTAATAGGCTATGAATGTTCAAGGTTTGAGGATTAATTTTAGAATATGGATGTTTGTGGGAACTTCTCAAAATGTCATGTTTTTGAGGTTGTATTTGTTGTTTATTCTAAGTAGTTACTGTATTTATTATTTCGTTTTTCATTTTGTGTTTCTTGTCTATTCTTACATGTTATTGTTATTTGTTATTTATCTATGAGTAGTTTTTAGATTTTTGCACTTATTATTATATTTTACAAAGAAAAAAAAAAACAAAACCAATGTTTATTTGGTAACAACGATAACACCACTTTGACTATTATAAGGTTATCATATGTGTTAGAAAAATATGTTTGTAGAATATCTTTGACAATTTAGACATGATTATAAATTAATAACATGTGTTAAGAGTCAATATAGTACATTTGAAGATTAAGAAACATTTATAAAAGAAAAAGAAGATTAAGAAACTTTTATAAAATTACACTGGAAATATTTATAAATAAAACTGTTATACATAAAAATTATACATTTTGATAAAAGTAATATTCCCGGAGGCGCCAAATGTTGCAAAGCAATACAAAACCGACCGTTAGAAAAACAAAAGAGACCAACGAGAATTTAAAGTTCAAACAGATATAAATGAATTCAAGTGAACAAACAAATACTCGTTTAGTATAAATAAAACTTGGAAGATATAGGCGAGTGAACTCGGTATTCGGGTCGGGTTTAAATCAAAGACAAAAAATAATATAAGAGCTTTCGCTTTTTGGAGAAAACAGTCAAAATGGCGCGGCACAATTCTCTAATTTACCCGCCAATAAGAATTAGCATTAAACCAGTCCAAGTAAGGAAGAAAAAACAAAATGTTTTTGCTGGATTTGGACTAATGTGACTCATTTCATTCTGTTGGGCTCCAAATTAAATCAAACTTTATTACATATAACAAGAAAACTATTCTAATTCCAAAAATATAAAATCGGCACATGCATGTTCTACGAGAAAGTATAAAAAACTTCTACAATAAGGTATAAAAACCCTCCATTAGTTTTGGTTCGATTTTTTTTGTCAATAATTTGATCTCTAATGTTTTTATTCGATTTAGGTTAGTTAAATGGGATAAGTAGTAAACTATTTTTTTAATGAAAATCTCACAAGAAATCTTAAATATCAAAGTCACTTATAATTTAAATTTTGAATGTTTTCACTTCTAAAACAAATCTTCCAACTATATAAATTATTATATTTAATAATAAAAATTAATCGCTAACAATTATATTTTTAATATGTTTCACTCATAAAATAAATTTTGAAACTAAATAAAGAGGGTTAAAGTGAACAAGACATTACCTATTTAATTTATGCACGTGAATAAATTTTTTATGGTATATAATTGAAAATCGTAATAGTAGCAAGTGGCTTTTAGTCTAGTGGCACACGGTAAGTCCATATGAGATATGCGCACTTGCACAATCAGGAATCGAGTTTCACCGCCTACATTATATTGGAACTTGATTAATAGGATGGTCTGTTGTGGCCTAACAATAACAAAAAAAAATCGTAATAGTATAAATAACATGTTTCTAGTAATTTTGACCACAAAAAAAAGAATTCTTGCTTTTTTAAAAATATTGGTCTCGTGTTTAAGAGATTTGGGAAGTCTTTTTTTTCAACAATTAGATCAATAAGATCGGATCCATAGACTAAATTTCATCCCTATAATCATTTTTAAGCTATCATAATGCAGCGGGTAGGAATCGAACTCTGGTATCAAGTCATTAGCTGGATCATTTTAACCACCAGACTGAGAATAACTCGGCGATTTGAGAAGTATTCAAATTATTAATTGGATCTAATTATTGAAAAAAAAAATAGTTTAAGAAATAACCGAGAAAGCTTACAAATGATAGTTTTTGTTTACGATGTGTACATGAGTATAATATATAGCAAACCATGCTTTATTTATGTGTGTTTTTATGCTCGACTTGTGTGTTACATTATTCCCTCTTGCAAAATTATACAATCTTCTCCTCTCCTAATCGATTATTATATGTAAATATTACAGCTTGCTTGTTTCGAGATGTTCATGTAATGCATGTGAATGACAACGGAGGCTGAAGCTCTTTTTCTTTGAAATTATTTGGAGAATTTGGAAATCTCAAAATGAGCTGTTATTTGAGAGCGATGATACTAATGCCCAAACACTGGTTAAGCAAACCCTTAATAATCAAAAAGTTTGATAATATATCAATGAGAAGGAAACCCCTTTAGTTTACACACACTCAACCCCATATATGGTTTCCTCCTGAATCAAAATCCTTTTAAATGCAACATCGACACATCATAGAAGGATACAAAGAAAACATGTGGAGTTGGTTGGGTGCTAAAGAATGAGAAGGGAACGATCAATGTTAAGATGTAGTCTGGAGGCTAAACCATCTCCGTTAACCTAGACTATAAACTGCATTGATAATATGTGTTTTAGCAATGTCTGCTTTGAAAGTAATTTTAAGAACCTCATATTAGCAATGACCAATTCCGAGATCTCTTCTTTGCATGTCCCTACAACTTTACCATCTGGTTTGATCTTTGTGGAGGTCCCTTTGGTGAGGTGATTTCTCCCCATAGGTTAGAGTCCATTGCTTCTCTTTTAGCACCTAGACGTCTCTTTGACTCTATTTTGCTGAGAATAGTTTTTCAAACTTGGATCTACTATATTTGGCTATAAAAATGGTTTAGCCTCCATTGTTGTAGCTATAAAGATGCTCGCTCTACCTTCAAATTGATTGATAGAGTAGTCACGAATAGAATCAGTTCCTTTTATTATTATTTTCACACGAATTTGAAGGTCTTCTTAGATGTTGGTTTGTTCATTGAATCGATTATTTTATTTTTTATATAGTCTTTTAATTTGTTTGTATATAAAAACTTTTTTTATTAATAAATTTCAAATTTCAAAAAAAATGATCAATCATGAGAAGTGGCCACGTCTAGAAAGTTTTGCAAGTTAGATAACGGTAGGAACACACAATAACTTAATTTCAACATCTGGTTTTGTTAGACGCAGTAAATGTGTGTGAAGATAGCATTGCACAAAACTTTTTCAAAACATAAATTTTAAGTGATTGTGCGTGACAAATCATCTATTATTCAAACCTAAATTTTTTAAAATCTGTTTTAGTGTTATTGAACTTATGATTTTAAAAAATACAACCAAATCTACAATTTTTTTGGATTATATTTTACCTAATTGGCTGATACCCATTCTGGAATCAAGGGAAACAATATATCATACTTTTTCTAATTTATATTATTTGATGTATAAGATTAATAGACAATAATTAAGAAAATTTGTAAAATTATTTAGAATATTTATATATTGTAATTAATAGTGTAATTAATATAAATAAGTGATATGATTAAATGAGTAGAAAAAAATGATATGATTAAATGAATAAAATAGATCAGCTTTTTGTATTGAAAATGTAAAAATCACATATTTGAAGGAAAAAACGAAGCTAAAAATTTATTTATAACGAGTATAGTTAGGAATGAGTAATTAAGCTAAGAAATAGCTGGTCTAATTGGTTTGTAAATAGTTAAAAAATATAGGGGTAAATCTGCGTTTACAACAATTCTTTAGAAGACTCCAGAAAATAAATGTCAATCTGCAACAAACATTTTTTTTTCATTTAAACGTGAAAACTATAAGCACCAAAATCTGCTCCAGAAACATCTCGTAGACCGAACCCTAATTCAAGTGAAGAAGAAGACTTTGGTGTTCTTCACAAAGCAATTGGAAGATGGCGGAGCACTTAGCATCGATATTCGGGACGGAGAAGGATCGCGTGAATTGTCCTTTCTACTTCAAAATCGGCGCTTGTCGTCACGGAGATCGATGCTCACGACTCCACACCAAGCCTAGCATCAGCCCTACGCTTCTCCTCTCGAACATGTATCAGCGTCCCGATATGATCACTCCTGGAGTTGATGTCCATGGCAATCCCATCGATCCCCGTAAGATGCAGGAACATTTCGAGGTTGGTAACCCTTTTTTCCCTTAGGAGATTGATTTTGGGAGCAATTGATGTAATTAAGGTTATTTTTATTATTATTTTGAGGCTTTGCTGCAAATGGATTGTATTATTAGGGTTGTTGCGACCGAGTTCGTACCTTTATGAGGAGTTATGGCGGTTGTTTAGTTTCTTACGTGTTGTACTGACTTGTAATTGGATATGTTCTTGAAGATTTTGAAGTATCCAATTGTGTTTTTTTTGTTAGCGAGATTGTATTCTCTTGGAACTTGGCTGAGTGATCGTAGGCGAATAATGATTTAATTTTTGGTATGTGCTGTTGATTAAGTACTTGGAAGCTAATGTATGTATATGTGATTTTGCAGGACTTTTATGAAGATCTTTTTGAGGAGCTGAACAAATATGGCGAGATTGAGAGTCTGAACGTCTGTGACAATCTCTCTGACCACATGGTAAGTAACGCATCCTCTTATTTTTTTTCTTTTGGGGACCTTAGTTATCATACCAGTATCACATCTCCTCGTGTAGGTTGGTAATGTGTACGTACAGTTTCGAGAAGAAGAGCAAGCCGGAAAGGCACTTCGGAATCTTCAAGGAAGATTCTATGCAGGTTGTTTATGGTTCAGTGTGTTTTAAGTTTACTTGACTTTCAGGCTTGTCTGCCGCGTGAGGCGTTAGTCTTAACTTTCTTGTAACATTTGGAAATACAGGTCGACCAATCATTGTTGACTTCTCCCCTGTGACTGACTTTCGTGAAGCTACTTGTCGACAGTACGAGGAAGAGACTTGCAAACGTGGTGGATACTGCAATTTTATGCACCTTAAAGGCATTAGCAGGTCATATGTTTTACCATATGTCATGTATTTTTCATGTTAGTTTTCTGTGCTCATGAAAATCTTGACTAAAAATCATTTGACTCTATCGTCCACGGACTTGATTTGATTATACAGGGGATTGAGGAGGCAGTTATATGGAAGATACAAAAACAGGCATAGTCATAGCAGAAGTAGGAGCCCTTACAGGCATCGTAGTCACGAAGATCGTTCTCATGAAAGGCATAGCCGCAGTAGAAGGTATGATGATGATGACGATGGTGAGAGCCGTAGCAGGAGTAGAAGATACAGGAGCAATAGTCCTCGCCACAGGAGAGGAAGGAGTAGGAGCAGAAGCAGAAGTCCTGGTGGAAGGAGACAGAGAAGCCTTGTTAGGGAAGGGAGTGAGGAAAGACGTGCAAAGATTGAGCAATGGAACAAAGAGAAAGAAGAGCAGGATAATGCAAATAAAAGGGCTAATGACAATTGCAGCGATGGGTACACTAGGATAGATGACTATCAGCATGAACAGTCCTTTCAGCAAGAAGGATATTGATACCATCAATTATATCTGGTTAGTGCAAATTTTTCTTCCCATATGTGTCGCCAATCTTATAGGTAGATTGCAGTTGTGTATTACTACATTCAATAAACATAGCTCACAGCCTATTTTCCGCTGTGCAGGTTTGTGCAGGGTCAGAAACTCTGATTAGATAAATTAGTTTGCGTAGCTTACTTGGTTGCTGATAATTTTTCTTTTACAATTTATGCATGCTTGCTAGTCATGATAACATAATTGCATGTGCTTGCTTACCCTTCAGTGATGTGAACAACTCTCAATTTTGGTTTTGCATTTGTGAAACCATTTTTCAGTTTTCCATATTGTTTCCAGCAAATCCACTATCTGAAATCTGCAATTTCTTGAATACGACCAGTTCTGTAACTATGAAGGAAAAAAATTTCTAAGATAGCACAGTTTTTTCTTTGTGTTTGAACTTTGGGTGAATCTGAATCATACTTAACTAATAGTCAATGAATTTATCGTGGTTTTTCTCTGAATAGTCATAATCATTGTATTTGAACTATGTTTATACTCTGCTTGGGTGTGAATACGATGTAGTGTGTGTAGAACTTTGTTTGTTACAGTCAGGGACAAATGCTCTTTGGGGAGAGAAAGCAAATGCAACCATATCGACATTTTCTTCTCTATATTGGTTCTGGTCGTCTAATCTCAAACTCTTATTTTTCCCCGTCTCTCTGGCTTTGTTTTCTGGTTGTATGCTTACGGTTTGTGAAGAGTTTTTGCAGGTTCAGGTTTGGCTTTTGTAGGAATAACCATGGGTGCGAAAAGGTTATTTAACAATCTGCGGAATTTGTTTTACAGGTTTTTATGGTGGCTTGAAGATTTGTGTTTAAAAGATATGCAGATGCAAGGACTATTGGATTCAGACTTCTTTGAGTTTTCAGACAGGCTCGATGATGTATTGCAGATTTACTTTAGTTTTTCCAGACTTGTTCTTGACTTTTTATGGATAATTTTATATACTTTGAAAATAATCGTATGGTTTCTGTTTTAATATATCTCACGGTGTTAGAGCCGGTTTGTTAGTTCGCACCGTCTTTCAACAATTTATCAAATTTTAAGCTCATAATGGATTACTGGAAACAGATAATCGTATTCATACCGATGAATCTATACGTAATTGTTTGGTTTAGGTTTTCCCAACCTATTTGTGTACGGGTTTGTTTGAAACCGGACATAATGAGTTTGATTGTGAATTTCTCTACTTTAACCGGAAGAGACTGAGTTCCAGTACATAAGCATCGCGTTTTGCCCGGTTCTTTAGGATTTGAGCGTAGTTACAAGTCAAGATAATGTGAAGGTCAGGTGACTGTTCTCGATTTGAAGATATACTGTTGAAATATTTTGGTAATAAGACCTCCAATTGACTCTTTTAATTAATAAAAAATACGATATGAAAATCCGAAGGTGTCACAAAGACTACAGGCAAAATTCCATAACGATCCTACTCAACTCAAAGCAGAGAAACAGTTTGATAAGCGCTTTTAGAAACCACTTCATTTGGCAGCAGAATGCTTTGCCTTGGTGTGAGACTCAAGTGCATTTGCTGAGTTGAACGTTCTGCAACAGAGATCAACAAACAAGCGAATTGTTATTACAAGCCATAGAGCATCGAAGAGAGTTGAGTGAAAGAGAGATTCTAACTTCTTGCATGAACCACAGGAGACTTGACTTGCCGACTTTGGGCTCTGAGTTGCAGTTGCGGGAGTTTTCCCACCCTTCTTTGCCGGGTGGGGCGTTGCAGTGTGCCCACCTTTCTTCTTTTCCTCTGTGTCAAAGAAGACAGGCAGCCTCAAATGAGTACTTACGATTCCAAAACTCTACCTCTGCTTGCTGATTAGTGAAGGAAGGTTGTATTTTTACCTGTTTTCTGAGGAGTAACTGCTGCTTTGGCCTTCTTTGCAGACGCAGGTGATTTGGGGGCAGCTTCATTTGCTCTCTTCTTGTTTGATTCAGGTTTCTTTGGTGTGGGTGTCTCCTCTTCATCCTCTGAATCCTCATCATCATCAGAATCATCTTCGTCAACATCCATCTACAAAAACCATGACAGTATGAATTAGTCGCTCATAATTCTGAAGAAGCCTGTCTTTGTCTTCTCACTCAACACTACCAAGTAGTATTACTGTAAACAAAGAGATAGATCACTGGCTCACCCCGTCCTCAGAATCAGAATCATCTTCATCTTCATCATCATCATCATCATCATCAGCTGTTTCTGGCTTTGTATTCTTTTTTACTTCTGCAGGTTTGGCCTTGGCAGCATTCCCTGATAATGAAATTCGTTATTACCAATCATCAGAAAACAAAACAGAAGCACAACAAGTAGTTTCTGCCAAATTTTTAGTACTTCTAGGTGAAAAGAAATACCATTAGCAGTAATGCTGGCAGGAACTTCTGCTCCCACCTCTTCCTCTTCTTCTTCCTCAGAATCTGTCAAACAAATATGAATCATCAGCAACCAAGCGAATACTAGGATAGAAGAATGAGAGAAATTGAATCAAAAGAGATTTATTATCTTGCGGCTTACCAGAAAAGAACTCTCCCCCCTCAGTGAAACAGACAATCAATAAAGTGTTAAGGAAATGAAGAAAATTCCAATTCAAGATCTAAAGCCAAACACTGAGTAAAAGACATCATTAAAGGATATTGATCTTCGATGTTGGGAGATGTGTATCCAACAAAGTAGACACTTCCTTTTCCCCAGTTGTGAGAAAGTTCAAATTCCTTATCAAATACCAAATCACAGCTAAGCTGAGGGATATTCTCAGACTGAAGAGTTCCCATAACAAGCTTCTGGTCGCCAACTTTCACATATAAAGGCACAGTTTCACCCTTTTTACCTTTGCAATCTCCAAGCGAAGCCTACACACAAACAAAAATCCAAGATTATTACAGTGAACCTTAAAAAACTGTTAGAACTAAATCAATAGCATTTGAAATTAAAACCTGAGATATGTGGATAAGTGTGTCTTCTTCACACTCCACTTTAAGTGGCTTTCCTGGTTTAACTTCAACTCCTGATAACATAATTCCAAGAAAAAGAAAATATCAACATGAGTATCATAAGAGAGCCTCAAGTAAATCCTTATCACACCATTTCCACGAGATATATTCATTTCTGTGTCAGAATATTGCATCTCACAACCCTAAACACAAAAAAACTTAAACAACAGCCTCTGAAAGTGGAAAAGCATCAAAGAGTGCAGATACTAAAAACAAGTACTGATCAAGTTTCAAGAGGACGCAAAAAAGAGAAAGAAAAGAAAAGAAAACTCGGAAGAAATATATCGATGAAAAGAGTGAAAGGGAGAAGATGATTGCTTACCCCAGAATTCCATTGCTAAAGAAAAGAGAGACAAGTGATGAGTTAACGTTAGGGTTTAAGAGCAGCGAAAATGGAAATGGAGAAAGGGGTTGTGGTTTTGGGAGTATTTATAACTGAGAGGGGTTTTAGTGTTTTGGTCTTTAGGGTTCTTGTTCGGGGTTGTACGATGCCGTTTTAGAAGTTAATTTGTTCCAAAATATAATGAATAAAAAAATAAAGATTGGTCAACCAAACCTACTCTTTGGGCCAAAAGGTTTGCCATTATCTAAAACCCTAAGCAGGCTAGTAAGTGTGTGAGTGGAACCAACACTTCCTTCATTGAATGCGCCTTGTCTCTATCTTTGTCTTACCTCGCAGACTAATCTCCAATCTTCTTCAATTCCAAACCACCACAATCTCCTTCGCTCCGATTCAGATCCCAATGGACGCTACTGAACAATCTCTCCGTCAATCACTATCGGAAAAATCCTCCTCCGTAGAAGCTCAGGGAAATGCTGTCAGAGCTCTCAAGGCTTCCCGAGCAGCGAAGCCGGAGATTGATGCAGCCATTGAGCTCCTCAACAAATTGAAACTTGAGAAATCCGACGTTGAGAAGCAGCTTCAATCCACAATCAGTAGCTCCGGAAACGGTGGTTCTGTTAACCGTGAGGCTTTTCGACAAGCTGTTGTTAATACTCTCGAGCGGCGGTTGTTTTATATTCCTTCTTTCAAGATCTATCGTGGTGTCGCCGGACTTTTCGATTACGGTCCTCCTGGTTGTGCTGTTAAATCCAATGTTCTAAGCTTCTGGCGTCAAGTAAGGAAACACCATTCACATTTCTCTGTTTTCAAACTAGAATTTTAGGATTGAGATTTGAGTCGAAATTGATATGATACAAAGAATAGAAATTCTGATAGGTTTGTTATGATACGTGATTGATTTGAGCAGAAACTGAGGCAAATTTGACTTTATTTTTAGAGTAGAGATTGTGTTATGTTTGTCCTTATAAAGGATTGATTTTTGTTTATTTACAGCATTTCATTCTTGAAGAGAACATGCTAGAAGTTGATTGCCCATGTGTGACACCAGAGGTTGTTCTCAAGGCATCTGGACACGTAGATAAGTTCACTGATCTGATGGTGAAGGATGAGAAAACTGGAACTTGTTATCGAGCGGACCACTTGCTCAAAGATTTTTGCAACGAGAAGTTGGAGAAAGATCTTACCATCTCTGCTGAGAAAGCTGCTGAATTGAAAGATGTTCTTGCTGTTATGGAAGATTATTCTTCTGAACAACTTGGTGCTAAGATCAAGGAGTATGGGATTACTGCTCCAGACACGAAGAACCCTCTTTCTGAACCTTACCCTTTTAACTTGATGTTCCAAACATCCATTGGCCCATCTGGTTTGATTCCCGGGTGAGTATTTTTCATGTTGTACTTGTTTCCTTATCTAGTTTATGTCCTGAATATTTATATTTTCCTTTATTTTTGTGTGTTTCAGTTACATGCGTCCTGAAACTGCACAAGGCATTTTTGTGAACTTTAAGGACTTGTATTACTACAATGGGAGAAAACTTCCCTTTGCCGCTGCTCAAATTGGTCAAGCCTTTAGAAATGAGGTGATTATCCTTCAATTTCTATTGCTTAGCTAGATAGATTGGATGTGCTTATCTCAATCTTCTTTAAGGGACCATATTCCTTGATTATTTCTCTTTTTTTTTTAAAAGCATATCACTTGCAGATATCTCCTCGTCAAGGGCTTCTTAGAGTTCGTGAATTCACGCTGGCAGAAATTGAGCATTTTGTTGATCCTGAGAATAAGTCGCATCCGAAATTCTCTGAGGTAGCAAACTTGGAATTCCTTATGTTTCCAAGAGAGGAACAAATGTCTGGCCAATCTGCAAAAAAACTTTGCCTTGGCGAAGCTGTTGCCAAGGTCAGTATCTGTAATCATCTGTGCCTATTTAATATTCCTATGCTTTCACACACCTTTTTGTTTTGCTTTTATTTCTTATTGATGCCTGCAACTGTATTTGAATAGGGAACGGTGAACAATGAAACTCTAGGCTACTTCATCGGGAGAGTGTATCTTTTCCTTGTCCGTCTAGGCATAGACAAGGAACGTTTGCGTTTCCGCCAGCATCTAGCAAATGAAATGGCCCACTATGCTGCAGATTGTTGGGATGCCGAAATTGAAAGTTCATATGGGTGGATTGAATGTGTTGGAATTGCAGATAGGTCTGCATACGATTTACGTGCCCACTCGGTAAGAAACTTATTTTTTAATTCTCTTTTTGTATCATTTCTTTTATAGCTAGAGAAGTGATGATCGGAACCCATAGGTATTGCCATTTTAATTTACTAAAGTTGATTGTGGATCCGTTGTTTTATGGCAGGAAAAAAGTGGTGTTGCTCTTGTGGCTGAAGAGAAGTTTGCAGAACCTAAAGAAGTAGAGGTATTCCATTCAACAATTTTATCTTTGCCATTATAAGTTTATAAATATTCCTTAACTTGGTTCTCTATTTTTTTTCAGAAACTTGTGATTACTCCAGTGAAGAAAGAACTGGGTCTTGCATTCAAGGGAAATCAAAAGAATGTGGTTGAATCTTTGGAGGTAGACTGACTGAAATCTATTGTTTTAATGAAATTCTTCTTTTGTCTCTTGGTTATGGTTTACTATTAACAAGAATGCTTCTTTTGTGTAATGTTATGTTAGGCGATGAATGAGCAAGAAGCTATGGAGATGAAAGCAACCCTGGAAACCGAAGGGGAAATGGAGTTTTATGTGTGTACCCTAAAGAAAAACGTGAGCATCAAGAAGAATATGGTGTCGATCTCAAAGGAGAAAAAGAAAGAGCACCAGCGGGTTTTCACACCATCAGTGATTGAACCATCTTTTGGAATTGGTCGGATCATATATTGTTTGTACGAGCATTGTTTCAGCACAAGGCCAAGCAAAGCAGGGGATGAACAGTTGAATGTGTTCCGTTTCCCTCCCCTTGTAGCACCCATCAAGTGCACTGTTTTCCCGCTTGTTCAGAACCAACAATTTGAGGAAGCAGCCAAAGTTATCTCAAAGGAACTCGCTTCTGTTGGCATCTCTCATAAGATTGACATCACTGGTACGTAAACAATTGAAAAAAAGTATGAATGGAGCAGACCGAGTGATGATTCATGTGCGTGTCTGAACAGGTACATCGATAGGGAAGAGATACGCGAGAACAGATGAGCTTGGAGTGCCATTTGCAATAACAGTGGACTCAGATACATCGGTGACAATCAGAGAAAGAGACAGCAAAGACCAAGTTCGAGTCAGCTTGAAGGAGGCAGCTTCTGTGGTAAGCTCAGTCGCAGAGGGGAAGATGACGTGGCAAGACGTCTGGGCAAGCTTCCCTCACCACTCTTTTGCTGCTGCAGACGAGTAACTAGCTGCTTCAATTACCATTGAGAATTGAAAAACCAAAGTTTCTAAAATATTTTTACTGTAAAATGTTTTGTTGAATCTTCCTTTTCTTTTATCACAAGAAAAAAAAAAAGATAAATAGAAAAGAATCTGCTTATTTAAATTTGTTTGATTCTGTTTGTATTTGTTTCCAAGGAGGTTCTAAACTTTACCTGAATATATCACTGAGTTAACTCTATAGATAAGTATTGTAAGAGGAATGGAAGAAAATTCTGTGATATGCGAAGCATTAGACAGCTAACAATGTCAGAACAATCATCTTTTGTCTGCCATTAATACAATTATTCACTCTTAAAAATATTCAGCAAGCATATTACATAAAACACACATTATAGAGACTTTATTTTTGACGCCTCAGAATAAGCCTTTTAAGTAGGTTTCGAAATTGATTAGGAAACCGTTTACACTTTAACGTCTAGGTGTTCTTCTGGCTTTAAAAAACTTCTTCTTGATCGAGATCAATTCTTTTGCAGCTTCACTCATTGCCAACCGGTTTGCCGGATATTCATCACAACACCTAAGTCCTACCTCAAAAACCAATGTCAAGCACTCAGCAATAGGAAAACCAACTCTTAGACCGGTGTGAAGAATCAGTTGGTCAACAATTTCTGTTACTCTTTGTGGCAACGCCAACTTGGTGTAGCTATGGAGAGTAAAGTTTCCTCCAAATATTTCGTTCGTTGGTCGTTTTCCAGTAAACATTTCCAAAAGAAGAACCCCAAAGCTGTACACATCACCTTGTATTGATGGTTGTCCTCCCATTCCATATTCTGCGTCATAATCCATAGAAAATAAGTTACAATGAAAAAAAAACATATTAATATTCTTTATAAAACCTTAAAAGATGTTTTGAATATTTACCAGGTGCGGCATACCCAATGGTTCCTCTGACGCCAACCGAGCTGAGTTGGTTGACGAAGTACTCTTGGTCGAATTTTAGGAGAATCTGGGACAATCCAAAGTCGCTAACATGGGCCGTTAGATCATCGTCTAAAAGGAGGTTGCTTGGCTTAAGATCACAGTGAACTATAGGTTCATGATAATGAACATGAAGATAGTTCAAAACAAAAGCCACATCTATGGCAACACTAAGTCTTTCAAGAAGTGTCAAGGGTCTTGATGGCCTACAATTTTCTTCAATTTCCTCTGGGTGTAGCCACATATCTAAGCTTCCATTTGGCATGAACTCATATATAAGAGCTCTGAATTCGTTTCCTTGGAGATCAATACTCGAACAAGCAGTCAATAGTTTCACAAGATTACGATGCCTTATATCTTTAACGGATTCACATTCTGCCATAAAACTCTTCATTGCTCCACGTCTCTGCATGTTTAGAACTTTCACTGCAACAACCTTGTTCTCTGCAGGGAGCAAAGCTTTAAACACTGCACCAAAGCTTCCTGACCCAATCATATTGTCTGAAGAGAAGCCATTAGTCGCATTCCGGATCTCTTCATAGCTTATCTTCTCATGGTTGACATTCAATGTGGAAGGAGTTGGATTAGTAGTCTGCTTGTTCTTCATTCTTTTTCTGAACCACCATAGTGACATTGAAGCCGCAAAAAGCAGTAAAAGCAAAGCCATGCCTATGCTTGTTCCGATCACAATTTTTTTTAAACGAGAAGAATGTTTTGGTCCCATCGGTGGAGCTCCCATAAAACATGGCTTTAGTTTGAAGTCCTTGATGCCTCCACATAGATCTTTGTTTCCATATAATGAAACTATAGTAGCATTCTGAAACTTTCCTTCCTTTGGCACACTTCCCTCGACATTGTTGATAGATAGATTGAGATACTTGAGTGATGAAAAGTTTGCAAAATATGCTGGTTTATTTCCAGAGAGATTATTGTTTGAAAAATCAACTCTTTTAACACCTTTTAGCCCTCTGATATCTGGAATGGCTCCATCAAAATAGTTTCCTTGCAGCATAAGTTCTATCATTGAGAGAATATTTCCTAAGGAATGTGGGAGTTCTCCGGATAATTTATTATTAGCAACATATAGCCCAGCAAGATTTTTAAGTTGTCCAACACCTTCTGGTAGAGACCCGGTCAATGAATTATCTGACAAGTCAAGTGCAATAAGGGACTGAATTTGCATAATTTCCTGAGGTATAGCCCCAAAAGATTAAAGCTCATATCTAAGTTCTCAAGTCTGAACAAGTGTCCAACTTCTTCAGGGATGGTTCCACCAAAAGAGTTTGCAGAGATATTAAGCCATGTGAGAAAGGAAAGATTACCAAGAGATGGTGATATCACTCCGCCTAATGCGATCCTCCAAGGTCCAAACGAATAACTCTCTTGTGTTTGTGACCACATGTAACCCCCTTCCAGTTGCAAATAGGAAATGATCTATTCCATGAGGACAAGACAATTCCTTTTCCTTCGGAAACTTGAGACTTGAAATCCAGCAAGGCCTGCCTATCCGTTTCATCGGTAAAATTATATGCTTCATCAAGTAACATGAGAGCATTGAAAACAGCAAGTAAAATAAAGAATCTCATTTGCAGGAAAATGAAATAGTCCACTGAAATAGTCAAATATGAGATTCTTTATTTATATGCTTCATCAAATAACATGAGAGCATTGCAATAGTCCATTTTTTCTCCTATATTGCAAGGAAAGTAATAGATACTTTCTTCTTGTGATTGTTATTCATCTTTAAGAAATGAGAAGAATACATTTGTTACCACAAAACGAATACCTTGTAAACTATAAGCACAACATCTTTTCAGTTTAATTTTCTTTCACACCTAAAAATACAAAAAGATATAATGTCTACTAGAGAGGAATCATTGTCTCAACTCTAGCAACTTCTTATGCGCCAATATTGATGACAAACTAAACCAGTCAGGGAGGAAGAATTCGGGTTATATAGTTCATGTACTGATTTTAAGAGGAAAGCATACATAATTCAGGTGCCAAAAAACCGCTCCCCAAAACCAGTCTGGTTACAAAGCACTTCTTCTAGGCCTTGTCATTGCATTTGTCTGTGTCCTCTCTATAGTGGTTGTCTAACTCAGTTGGTACAAATATAAAAATTCTCTACTGATCGTTCTTGATAACAACCTGAAAGGGAATCTAAGGTAAGTTATTGCTTAAATGTGTCAAGTTATTTCGTCCACAACTTTTGTTTTATTTTTAATTTTGTCAACAGAGAAATAAATCACCCAATATTATATGACTGTGATGAAGGATTTTTGCTTTTTTAATCTACAAAATAACTTTAGATCGATTGTATTTAACAAAAAAAAATTCTAGATCGACGTACTGTAAATGAAATCTTAAAATAACAAAAATTAATGGATACGAAAATGAGAAGAAGAAAGAGAGGATGGGAAACAGCTGTGAAACATTGTCGGAAGAGTTGACTTAGATGGAAAATTCTGACAAAACAGACAAAAGACTTTAGCATTAGTCTGTAAAGACACCAAAGACTTGTGTTGGACCACACATTTTCAATTATTTTCTGATACTTGTCACTCCCCAATTACTAAAGATTTCCTTGTCCCCTTCATTTCTTTTTTCTCATAATAATAATTTTAGTTGTATTAATTATTTTTTTTTAGCATTCTAGTGTATTAGAGAGCTCATTAAATCTCTTATTAATATAATATTAATATTTTTAGTATAATTTAATTTAAGAACCGCACTTTAATTTTGGTTACGTGAAAGACTCACTAGATTTTTTTACTAAATCTCTCACTAATATAATGTTAATAAATTTGAGGATAATTTTTTTTTCACTTATATATTCTATAAATATATTAATATGCTTCCGACCAAAAAAAATTAATATATTAGTTTTTATTTAAATTATCATTTTTAATATGTTAATAAATTTGAGGATAATTTTTTTTGTCACTTATCTATTCTATAAGTATACTAATATGCTTCCGACCAAAAAAATATATTAATATATTAATTTTTATTTAAATTATCATTTCTAATATTTTAAAATTTTAATAAAGTTTTATATGATTTTAGAGTTTAAATAATTTTTATTTTATAATATTTATATATAATTTAAACTCATGTATAATGAATCTGGTTAGATAGATAATTTTATTTTATAATTTATAAAAAAGCAAAGTAAAAAATAATAATATATATGATTTAATTAGTTTCTAAACTATGAGATATTGAAATTGTTATAAAATATCTTAAGCCATTCATTAGTGGATCCCATGAAAGAGAAATTTGAGGAATTCTTATAATCTCTCATTTGGTAATCGATTCTACTCTATTTGTATTAAAAAAAATTATTTTTATTTATTTTATTGTTTAGAGACCAGCATTCAATATTTTTTTAGTTAATGATTCATGTCCTAATTTGGAATTTGTTATGTGCAATTCTTTTTTTGATAATTTGACCAATGTGGTATTATGTGTGGTTGCCTTGCTCGAAAGCTTAGGTTACAATTGAAAATTGTTTTCAGCGTTTTGAAAAATAAAATTTTTTTGTAAAAAATTGGAGTTAAACCAATCATTTTCTAGTTTATTTTTAATTCTAAAATATGATTAATTTAATTTCAATATCTTATAAAAAAATTTATTTTTTAAAGCAATGAAACAATTTTCAATCGGAGTTTTAATCATTTTACAAAAATATAAACTTAATAAAAGATTTTTGTGAGAAAAAATAAAAATATCAAGTCTATATTTTGCAATTTTTCTTTTCTTTGATTTCAACTAATTTTTTTTATCTCTACAAATATCTTGTAAAATTATAAATAATAAGCACCGCATAATATCACTATCTCTATTAAAATTTAAAATTATGCTAAACAATATATCATATCAAAATTTATACAATAAAAGTATAAATTAATGTACGCTAAAAAAATTAAAAATCTAGTATATATGACCTTAAAAATTCTTATCCTTAGATATAAATTTTTTGTTATATATTGTAAGTGATTACTATATTGACTTGTATTTTGGAGATCAAAAGTAAAATAAATAAATAAAAACGACAGTTTAAACTGATTTTTTGGAGAAAACACTTTTTAATAAAATAATATGAAAATGGAATCTCCGATCTCTGTGTATTTATATTCTGTATATGTCTATCACAAAATTCGTTCTCTCTCTCTCTCTCAAACCAAGAACATGAAGCAAACCTTGTGCCTCGCAGTGTGTGTTATCTTCCTCATTTTCTTCAGAAGCTCGTCTGCAATTCAAAGAGGTGTGTTTGAATCATTCTGTGTTTTTAATAGTATGTATTATCGACACCAAATCATCGTCCTTCAACTCTAAATCTTAATATTTAATTAGAAAAAGAAGATCCAGAGCTAAATCTATTAGTTCCAGCTACATCTGTGGAAGAAGACTCTATTAATGTAAGTCCATTTTATTTCTTTTCCTAATTGTAAATAATTAACTCAGAGATAAATAGTTTTAACCTTAAGTGGGTTTGGTGTTTCTATAAATAGAAACTGATGGGGATGGATAGTTGCGAAGAAGAAGATGAAGAATGTGTGAAGAGAAGAATGATGACAGAAGCTCACTTAGACTACATTTACACACAACACCACAAGCATTAACATTATTTAACATAATAATTAGTTTGCATACAAATTTTGTATGTTTGTGTATGTGTGCTAATGTTTACTTAGGTATGTCGTATATGTATTGTATATGAGTCCTATGTGACAAAACAGCTCCAAGTAACTAATTTTGCCTATGATTTACTAGCAAAAATGTTCTTTTTCAATGCTATTGATGACTTAAATATATATAGTGATTCAGTTTATGATTCAGTTTTTGTTCAAAATCTTGATTAGAGCCTGCAATTGCAGACTTGGCATGGATTGTATAGCACAGTGTCTGTGAAATGCTATATTTTTACCAGATATCCATTCGATTTGCTTCGATTTAACTGGATATCCATTAGATTTGCCTCGATTATTGGACTTCGATTATCCGATATTGGTTAGATCTGCTTTGATTATGATTATGGTAACTTCAGTGAACAAATTAGATGGTAAAGAACCTCAAGAAGAATAAATATATCTTTTGTGGTATGGGACACTCGTTCATAGTCATAGGAAAAACGGTTCAATCTCTCAGTCACAACTATGGAGTAAGAACATGACAAAAACAACAAAACCCAATTTCAAATGTACAAAGGATATGATGTGTGATGGATTTTATGAGATAGATATTTTGCAGTCTTGGATATGTTTCTATGGTACCATGAACCTTGCATGATGTGTTGAACGGCTTCTTCTGAACTCAGGAATAGATACATTACCGTTACCTTCTTTGATATGGGCTGTACAATTTGAAGGTTTGTCGTCCACAAGTGAAGTGTCCTCATGAGCATAAATCGCCCTGTGCAGTTTAAGAAATGAAGTTAAGTGTTTGATTATATGTAGTAAAAGATCTTTGTGGAGTTTATAGTAACCTTAGTTTGTGGTTCAAGGAGTTTTTGGACAAGTTTCTTTGGGCATTCTTCGATTTAAAGGGTGGTTCGTTGTCTGTCTCTGAGGAATCACTCTTAAGTGTTGAGTCTGATCTGTCACCGGCACAGAGGTCAGAGAACAAGCTTATACCCACGTCGAAATTTTGAAATCTTGAGTGTATCACATTTTGGTTGTTGTTCCCCTTTTGCGTCTGATAATTTCCAACCTTTGCTTCAGAATCTGCCTCAGAACGCAAACTGATCCCAACATCGAGTTTCTGAAACCTAGCTGGTAATGGTTGCTTTGTCTTGGCTTTACAGTTCTCGGGTTTGGTCTTCTTGATACCACCTTGACGTATGTTAAGTGCATGCCTCATAGGTTCCTCCTCAATCTCAGGGAAGAGCTTTCGAGCACTTAACTTGTGATGATTGTGAAATGTCTCAGTGTTATCACGGAGATCAATGCGAAGCCTGGGCTTGTTTTCTGCTGATGGATTCAATGGAACAGTTGAAAAGGATTTGGCTACTGGTACTCTAGCTGGAAAAGGTGTTCTTGAAACGGGAAGATTTTGAGTAACATCGGGCCTATTCCTACTTTTCATCACAGATCCTCTATCTGTCGATAATGATCTCCTATTCGGACTCGGATTTAACCTCTCTTCTGCAAGATTTGGTATCCTTGGGCTTGCTTCTCTACTTCTCAGTGCAGACGGAAACACTGACTTTCTCTGCTTGCCAGTTGAGCAACTTCTGGTCTGCTGCAAATCGCATTCACCAAAAAATGGATTAGATAATTGTCTCTTTTGCCAAGTGATCAGTAGAAAAATCTAGTCCTTGATTGATCTTACCTCGTAGCTTCGATTACTTTCATTTGGCTGTGGGCTTGCCTCAGACTTTGTTGCAGCAACGTTACCATTTCTTGGGATATGGAAAGGAGAAACTGCTCTTGCTCTCTGACATTCAGTTGTGATACGGTTGCTACCTGATCGCAATTGTTCCAGCTCTGCTTCCTTCTTCTCCAATGTCGATTTAAGGCTGGATATCTACAATGTGGAAGAAAGATTGTTTAAAATACATACTACTTCCCTTTGCAGAACGAAATGAAACGAGTACCATACAGACCTCATCCTTAAGATCACGAATTTCACCAGTTTCTTTGTTTGACCGAGCTGCTCCAAGTTCAATGGACGCAACCCTTTGGGCAAACTTAAGGGTGCTTATAGTCTCTCCTATCGCATTAACTTCAGGGTTAATATGCACAAACATTAAAGTTTTTGCTTGTCCACCTGCACATAAGTTCATAGTGTTGAGAGATAAAGCTACAAAGGAAAACAAAGCACGGTAATAATGACTTGCAAAACACCTAGTCGTAGTGTTTACCTAACGAATCCTGCAAAACTTGTGTAAGCTTGCTATTCCTGTAGGGAACGTGGGAACTCTTTTGTGCAAGTGCTGAGATGACATCACCTAGTGCAGACAACGATTTGTTTATGTGTTGAGCTTCTTTGAGTCTCTCGCCTACAGCTTCGGATTTTTCTACTCTTTCACTTCCAGCCAAATCCACTAGATGAAGGCAGCCTCTTAAAATGGATCCTGAGGCCAACTCTTTTCCTTGGACGTGAACAGTTAAAACACTGCAGTAGAAATACAGCAGTTCAATGACTACTACGTGATCATAGGAAAAAGTTAAAGCTTGAATTAAGCAATGGAGTCACATTTAACTACCTATGAGAACGGCTACTCCTCTCATTCAAAGCAGTAGCGCCAACTGCACGATTCTTTTGACCAATCCTCATCAAATCAAGAACATCTCGAGTATTAGAAACTGGGACCAACCTTGCGTCAGGTACATTAAGGCCATTGAGCTGAGAAACATTGCGTATTTCTAATGTGAGACGTTTGTCAAGGTTAACTGGACTCTCAGAGGAAAATTCGAGGAGAATATCTAAAAAAGCCAATATAACTCAAGACTTCTTCATATAAAACTGTATGAAAGGATATCTTCTGGAGGAACTATCACTGACTAGTAGATCTTTAACTTGTTCATTGTATATTTCAATCATTTGGACTCCAATTTCGTAAGACACAACATGTGTTCTTGCATTTGAAAGCTCGAAGAGATCACGCAGAGCTCGGTAGTTCACGCCCCAAGTTGTCTCAGTCATCAAATCTGGCCCACTCTACAAGGGAAAATAGAGACGAACTAATCCATTAACAAGGGGGACAATACAAAATAAAAATGTATGACAGTTTATGAGAGCCACAGTGCAAGAAGATGAATATGGGCATACCATTGTATATGTTTTCCCTGAACCAGTTTGTCCATACGCAAAGATGCAAACATTGAATCCATCTAGGACAGACCTTATTACCGGTTGAGTGTCAATGTATATTTGCTCTGGTAAGATTCAACTATTTATTAGTATGATATACAAGAAAGTATCATGAAAGTAGATACGTGGTGCGAAGCCAACCAATTCTAAGCTAAGCCGCATAACACAAGTGTTATAAAATATCTTTCAAATATTTAATACAATTATAGATGGTTGTCATTGGAACAATACAAATATAAAACATACCTTGTGAGACGTTCTGTCCAAATACTTTGTTGAAGGCAAATATTTTCCGTGCATCTTTTTCCTGCTTTAAAGGATTGACAATCATAATATTACCATTTTCTCCAATATAGTCAACGGTTGATTGCATATCCTTTTGTTCTGGTAAGAAAGGTTTGACTCTGCAGTAGACTCTAATGGTCCCTACAATGCCGATAACATAGGTCAATACACCAGAGTTTACAAAATAAGTCAGATGCAAGGTTTTAATAGGTGGGTACCTTTAAGATCTTGGACCTCATTGTAAAGTAAGCGATTTTCCTCCAGAACCTTGTGGTAAGAAGAAGATGTTACTTCCATGGCCTTAACGTGATGGACTGCCATAGAGGGAGATTTAGATTTACCATGTAAGCTATAGTTACCGAGAAGAAAAAATTGGGTTAGAGAGAATTCATTACTTATCCGTTGAAGTTCTTCCTGCAACTCTGACTGCATTTGTTTAACTTGGCATCTTGTTTCCCCAAATTGTGATTTTACTTCCTACATGAGTGAAGCTAAGAAATGAATCCATTCCATAAACATGAATGTAAAATTCTCTGGCAGCTACCACCATTCGAGAACTAACCAAATGAGATAGTTTAAAAGCAAGAAAACTCAAACTTTTAGTATTGGAAGAAATAAGTAATTTCTAACCTCCAACTCTTTCTGTTGAAGACCAATAGCTTCTACATGACTAGATGAAAACTTGTGGATGCTTGGTCTAATAAGTTCAATTTTTCCGCCACATTTACAAAACTTTGAAAACTCCTTTGACACCAAATTCTTTCTGTGCCGAAGATATTTGAAAACTGCTTCTAGAAACTCAGACCTTGATTGATCCCCGTTATCACATTTTAGTATCTTCCTTATAAAGGAACCCAGCTGCAAATCCAGGCCAGAAACCTAATATGAACCTCGGAAAAAATGTATCAACACTCGAAAATAACTTTATGAAAAGTACGTAGTACCTGATTCCCCTGAGAAACTATTACTGTAGAGAAATCCTTAACTACCCTGTTGATCAATGTATCGATCACCTACATATGTAACAAAAATCTGAGAAGGTTAAACACAATATATTACTTAGTTTTTTGAAATAATTAATACATTTAAATAAAGAGCAATCAAACTTAATTCAAACATGTCTTACCTACCATTTCATTTAAAGGTAAATCGTTGATTCCATCACTCTCCTTGACGTAAGCATGTAGAAGCTGAAGCGCAAAATGGTCAAAAAGAAAGGCCTTCGAAATTGCAGTTTCAGATTCCTCAGTTGAGATCTCATTAGAAAGGTGAAGAAAATCCATAAGCTGGTCATACTGAGAAGACTCAGACTCGCCCAAAGATACAGACTCATCACTGGTGCTTTCACTACCATTTCCATACTGCCGCGGAGAGCTGCCTTTTGGATTGATAGAGACTATCCTCACAGTCCCTCCATACCTCCATACTCCCACTCCACCCGCTTGTTTCCACTCGTAAAACCCTTTCAAACACAAAATGCAATCTACTACTTTGTTCGACGATCCCCCCTGCAATAACAAAAAGAGTTGAAATTTCATATCCTAAACAAGTTATGAAATGCATAACTTGCTACCAACAGCGAATCAGCGAATCATTGCTACCAAATATTGGCACACTGAACCTCTTCGTTCTCTTGGGAATTTCATCGGACATAACACATGCATGATGCATATATATAAAGATTCATAATATATCCAAAATTTTAAGCCATTAAAACAAAACCTTTTCGAGATCAGTAGCTCCAAAAGTTAAAAGCTGCATATCCTCTACAGCCGTAAGAAAGTTCCTCATGTTCTCAAAATATTGAATCGCGGATTGAGCCGCTCCCTCGGCATACTGAATTGCTGCCATAACAGGATTCTCCACCACCTAATTCAATAACAAAAATCACCCAAAATCACCTGAAAGTCAGAAAATTATTCGAATATTGTAGAAGAAAACCACAAATCAAGGCTAAATCGAGTACATAAAGAAACACTTTAATCACTGCATTAAAAATATCAAAAAAATCGGACCTTGAGAACTGAGCCGGGATTGACTTTGTTGAGGACGTTGCAGAGAATAAGACCATTGCGGAGGGCGAGGCGAAACTCGTCTTCCGAAGGTTTTTCCGGCAGTGTGTCCGCCGCGCCTTGGTCCATTTGTCTCAGCCATGCCACCGCTTGGTACCTTCTCACAGCTGACGAATTTCGACAATTCACAATACCCAAAATACATTTTATTGCTTATCAAAAAAAAAAAAAAAAAACATTTTATTCTTCTTTTCCGGAAAATAAGAAAATTGCGAAAAAGAATAAAAAATATTTTCTAACCGAAATTTAACGCAGGAAACTAATTGGGCTCAGATATTGAATAAATACCCAATATATAACTGACTGGGTTGGGTTTTAAAAGAGTGCATGTTTATGTGGTTGTAATTTGATATGATTTATGAGTTATGAACATCTTTTTCTTTGTTCTTTTTGACATTTTTAAAAATTTATTTTAAGGACTTGCCAAAAAGTATATATATTTTTTGAGGATATAAATACATTTTCCTATAAATTAAGTGAATAACTTATGAAAATTTTATTAAATAAAGAACTATTTTGGTAAATAAATAAGGTTCTATTGATAAAAAAAAACAATGTTCGACCTTTCAAATGATTTTTTCAGACCAAAAAAAAAACTTCAAATACTACAAATTAATTCTGAAAAAAAAAATACATAATAATAAAATCATTATTACTATCATAATTTTTTTTTTGAAAATTACTATCATAAATTACGGTCATGAGAAATAATATATCAAATCAAATAGAAATTCAAATCTACTCTGAAAATCTTTTAGATCTAATATATATGTGACTGTAAGTACTTTTCAAATACATATATGAAGGTTTGTTCTTCCATCGATGTTTTTGGGAAAATTAGAGAAAAGGGATAAAATAACACCTTGTTTTAAAAACTAAACCTTTTTTATAACTAATTTTAAAACTAAACCTTTTCAAAAAACTGTTTCTTAATTCAAATATATATATTAATTAAAATATAAATGATTCTTTTCAAATTTTTATATTACTAAGTATTGTAGTTTTTTGTAAATACGTAAACAAATTTTTCACTTGCCATTCAAACAAAAAACCTAAAGAGAATTAGAATTGTCAATCATATTAGTACGAGTCATCCATTAAGAATTGCCATTATTATAATGTAATTCTATTGCTAATTCATTGATTTTTCCCTTAGGAAAATTAGCGTAATTGTCAATTCATCTATCTCATAAAACTCATAAACTTCCATCATAATTTTCCAAATCTATCTAATCTAAAATACGTATTCTACCCAATTCTACATAATATAGAATACATCTCTTAAGTTGTTTATAAATTACATAATCTAGAATACATATTTTGTATTATTTAGAATATATTTTCGAAGATGATTTTACACTATGTAGAATATGTCTTCTACGTAATCTAGAACACGTTTTCTACCTAATCTAAAATATGCCTTCTACCTAATCTAGAATATGTCTTCTACCTAATCTATAATACGTCTTCTACCTAATTTAGAATACGTCTTCTACCCAATTTTACATAATATAGAATACATCTTTTAAGTTGTTTATAAACTACATAATCTAGAATACATATTCTTCATAATCTAGAATACATCTATGATGATAATTTTACACTATCTAAAATATGTCTTCTACCAAATCTATAAAACGTCTTCTAGATTAGGTATCAGAGTCATGGGTGTATAATTTGTTATAAATACATTTTGTTAAGTAAATTTCAAGACTAAATTTAGTTCGTATTTTTATAAACAAACTTGTTAGATTTCTTTTTGAAGTTTTAAGAATTTAGTAATCCTAAGTGTTTAGCCAGTCTCGTATCTAGGAAGTAAATCATGTAATAGTAGGGCAATAAAACCTAGAATTAAGTCTGGATTGTAAGGAAAACTAAATTTTTAAATCAATAGGATTTCAAGATGAGTTCGTATTTTAAGAATACGCTAGATAGGTTTGAATCATCTTCATCTTCAAAAATTAGATCTACAAAGGAAACTAAAAAGATTATAAATAGTCATGAAACTACTATATATGATTTCCAAGGATCAATTGACAATTGGGAAATCCCAATAGTCCATAGAGACCTACCAAATCTCAAGAATAAATTTCTTAATTTTTTTTTTTAAAATTAAAACAGAAGAACGTGATATTCAATTAACCAAACATTTTGAAACAATTTACTTGTTTTCAGAAAATGCTTTGCAAAAGTATAGAGAAAAGAATTTTACATATATACATATTGGATTAGTCCAAGTCGGTATCAAACCACTTTCAAAAGAAGGTCTTAACACCCCAATTCTAGCTATCTTAGGACATACTAGATTTAAGCTATTTGAAGATTCTTTACTTAGCTCTATAGTATCGAGTTTATGTGCTGATCCAATATCATTTGATTATTATCCAAATTTCACCGTTTCTCTAAATGATAAAAATATTTTAAAATCTTTAGTTTTACAAGTTAAAACACATAATTATGAAATGATTGAAGGATCAATTCCGATTGCCTTGGTTTTTAGATTACACTATAAAGCCATGACAAGTGCTTTTTCTTCAAAAGTAAAACTATCAAGTAAAAAAGGTGAAACTCTCTTACTCCAAACTGATCTTTCAAAATCAAACTCCGTTATTCCAAGATCAATTCAATGGAAAGATGTAAATCTTCCAGATGAATGGATCCTTGAAGGAGTCACCCAACCAAAAGCTCAAAAATCCTTAGAACCAATAGAGCCAAACACGCGTCTAAAAAATATTGAACAATATAACGATGGAAAAGTAAAACTTTCCTTCATCAGACCTAATGATAAAAATACCGAGGATGATTTATCTTATGAATCCTCTTCAGCCATGGAAACTATAGACTTAGGAAGAGTCTCCTGAATAGGTCGTGGTATTCCAATCCAAGAATCTAGATATCAACCACGATTCTCAACTTCTGGTATTCCCAATTCAATCTTAAGAAATGTTGATTTTCAAACACAAATTCCAAAACATGTTTATACATCAAGAACTAGTTTTAAACAAAATGAACTTGTTACAAAACCTGATCCAACTAGCCCGACATTTTCGGCTATAACTGATAATATGGCTAATGAACTAAATATCCTAGAAAATTATTTTGAAATAAATATAAAATTCTTACGAGAAAAATTCTATTCAAACAAAAATTTACCAAAAAAAATTGGTTTTTCAAAAAATTCTCGAAAAACAAAGACAAGATATAAGAAGAATATTATGAATATCTTAAAAAACACAAAGTTCAAGTTTTATTTTTAATTGGCTTGAAGATTATAAAAAAAAAATAACATTTATTTTCCTTATTCAAAAACATCAAATCCCCTCACAAATCGAAATCCTGAATGGGAAACACTTGCTAATGGAAAAATATTTCGTTCAAATCACCTCCTCAATAAGGAATAAAGTTTGAATTATTGGGTAAACCAATTGAAGCAATCCCTTTTAAACTCCCTCGAGAAGATGATAAGACAAATGTCAAAAACATCATTCTTCAAAACAATTTTTCAAACACCAACCTTGGTACGATAAGCAAACAACTTAATATGATTGAAAAACCAATTTTAAAACAACCAAACCCTCCCAATGAAACTTCAACTAACAAAAAACTAAAACTTCCAATTTTCGAACCTTTTCAAATTTCAGAAACCAGTTTCAAAACTTACCAAAACACAAATATAGAATTCATTCGCGCCCTTCAAAGCCAACTAAGTAACATAGAGATAGGAGAAAGTAGTAAACACCAAACTTATGATGCCCTCGACACTCTAACTTCTAAGATCCAAAGAAATTTTGAACTCATCCAAACACCTACTAATCCTGAAACACAAAACTCAAATATTCAAATAAATACTCTATGTCCCGAATTAGATTATGATAAAACCCTACACCAATTTCAAAACAATAAAATAAACCGTCTTGATTAGAAAAACAATCATGAAAACCAAATCATAATAGTACCAGACCTAGGAAAAATTCAACCAGTAGAAAAATCTAGATTTAACTCTTCTTCGGTATATGACTGGAATCTAGATGGAATATCTGAATATAATATCTTAAATTTCTTCCAAAAAATGACAATGCTGCAAATTCCTATAGAACACAAATAGGCAATGAAGATAAAACTATCGATGAACTCCTTATAGCTGGTTTTTCAGGACAACTTAAAGGATGGTGGGATAAGTAACTTACTAATCAGCAATGAGGAGAAATTCTTGATGTTATAAAAGTAGATGAAGAAGGCATACCAATTCTAGATAATTTCCGAAATCCCCAACAAAATGTTGTAGCAACTCTAGTCTTAGCTATAACCTTTCATTTCATAGGAGATCCTTTAGTCCTTAGAGACAAAAACGCAGAACTCCTTTCAAATCTTAAATGTTAAAAACTAAGTGATTTCCAATAGTACAAAAACACCTTCCTCACTAGGGTCCTACTCCGACAAGATTCAAACCAACCTTTTTGGAAAGAAAATTTTCTTGCGGGATTACCAAGACTCTTAGGAGAAAATGTTAGAACAAAAATTAGAGAATCTAGTGGTATCAAAATAATTGATTACGATGATTTCACTGGCGGAGAATTAGTTAGTCTTGTCCAACAAGAAGGTCTTAAGATCTGTCAAGATTTAAAACTCCAAAAACATCTCAAGTGGGAACTTAGAATAACAAAAGTAGAATTAAGATCTTTCTGTAAACAATTTGAAATAGATCCTAGTAACAAAAAGTCATGTGTAAGTGATTACAAGCCAATATACTATTCCAAAAAATCAAAATTTACAAAAAGAAATTTTAAGGAATATAAGCCACGAGAAAACTCTTGGAATAAATCTCGAAACAAATTTAAACCAAAAGAATCCCAAAACAAACTTTTTTACAAAAACCTAACGTGCTATAAATGCAACAAGAAAGACCATATTTCAAAATTTTGCCGTCTAAATAAGAAAAACAAAAAACGGATTCCAAGTATTTTCATTCAATATTAATTTCTAAAAAACATGATGATTCTAGTTCGGAGGAACAAGATAACATTTTTTTAGAAAATATAGAAGATGATCTAGTGGAACAAATACAGTCCATAAACACCATGTCAAATGATTTCCTCTTTGTACTAAGAGAAATCACATCCCGGAAATATAAAATAAAAATTACATTTGTTTTCTCAAAAGATTACAAAATAGATACAATTGCATTTTCTGATATTGATGCCAACATAAATTGCATAAAGATAGGTCTTGTACCAAGATTTTTTCATCATAAAACAACATTTCAATTGGTACAAGATGTTTTCATCACAAAACAACATTTCAACATCACAAAACAACATTTGAGTTCATTTTTTACATCTTTGATCTCAGTTTAAAGGGATTGTAGAGTAGTTTTGTAATTATTTTTCTTCCTTGGTTCAGGATAGTGGTTAAGTTATATGAAGAGTTTGAAGTTGATGGTTCTTTGGTTTTTGAAAAATTTTCTATTTTTTGGCTTTCATTTAGGGTTGAAATAATTGTTTCAAGAAATTTTTGTTTTAGTTGGGGGTCTGAGATTGAATTCAAGATTTCTAATTGGAACTCATGATCTTTTGTGAGGACTTGGATTTTTTTACTATCTGAGTCCGAGCTGGATGATGAATCATTAAGTTCATCAACTAGCAAGGCCTCTTCAGGAGAGGGCTCAGAATCATAATCATTAGATGTGGAAGAGTAATCTAGAAAAAGGTTTGATACTTTGGCTGAGATTTCTTCTCCAAGATCAAGCTCTTGGATTTTCTTATTTAGACTGCAAAATTTTGAAGTATGACCTTTCTTGTTGCATTTATAGCACGTTAGGTTTTTGTAAAAAAGTTTGTTTTGAGATTCTTTTGGTTTAAATTTGTTTCGAGATTTATTCCAAGAGTTTTCTCGTGCCTTATAGTCCTTAAAAATTTTTTTTGTAAATTTTGATTTTTCGGAATAGTATGTTGGCTTGCAATCACTTACACATGACTTTTTGTTACTAGGATCTATTTCAAATTGTTTTCAAAAAGATCCTAATTCTAATTTTGTTATTCTAAGTTCCCATTTGAGATGTTTTTGGAGTTTTAAATCTTGACAGATCTTAAGACATTCTTGTTGGACAAGACTAACTAATTCTCCATAAGTGAAATCATCGTAATCAATTATTTTGATACCACTAGATTCTCTAGTTTTTGTTCTAACATTTTCTCCTAAGAGTGTTGGTAGTCCCGCAAGAAAATTTTCTTTCCAAAAAGGTTGGTTTGAATCTTGTCGGAGTAAGACCCTAGTGAGGAAGGTGTTTTTGTACAATTGGAAATCACTTAGTTTTTTACATTTAAGATTTGAAAGGAGTTCTGCGTTTTGTCTCTAAGGACTAAGGGATCTCCTATGAAATGAAAGGTTATAGCTAAGACTAGAGTTGCTACAACATTTTGTTGGGGATTTCTGAAATTATCTAGAATTGGTATGCCTTCTTCATCTACTTTTATAACATCAAGAATTTCTCCTCGTTGCTGATTAGTAAGATACTTATCTCACCATCCTTTAAGCTGTCCTGAAAAACCAGCTATAAGGAGTTTATCGACAGTTTTATCTTCATTGCCTATTTGTGTTCTATAGGCATTTGCAGTCATTGTCATTTTGTGGAGGAAATTTAAGATATTATGTTCAGATATTCCATCTAGATTTCAGTCATATACCGAAGAAGAGTTAAACCTAGATTGTTCTACTGGTTGAATTTTTCCTAGGTCTGGTGCTATTATTATTTGGTTTTCATGATTATTTTTCCAATCAAGACGGTTTATTTTATTGTTTTAAAATTGGTGTAGGGTTTTATCAGAATCTGATTCGTGACATAGAGTATTTATTTGAATATTTGAGATTTGTGTTTCAGGATTAGTAGGTGTTTTGATGAGTTTAAAATTTATTTGGATATTAGAAGTTGGAGTGTCGGGGGCATCATAAGTTTGGTGTTTACTACTTTCTCCTATCTCTATGTTACTTAGTTGGCTTTGAAGGGCGCGAATGAATTCTATATTTGTGTTTTGGTAAGTTTTGACACTGGTTTCTGAAAATTGGAAATTTTAATTTTTTGTTAGTTAAAGTTTCATTTAGAGGGTTTGGTTGTTTTAAAATTATTTTTTCAATCCTATCAAGTTGTTTGCTTATCGTACCAAGGTTGGTGTTTGAAAAATTGTTTTGAAGAATGATGTTTTTGACATTTGTCTTATCATCTTCTTGAGGGAGTTTAAAAGGGATTGCTTCAATTGGTTTACCCAATAATTCAAATTTTATTCCTTGTTCAGGGGGTGATTTGAACGAAATATTTTTCCATTAGCAAGTGTTTCCCATTCAGGATTTCGATTTGTGAGGGGATTTGCTGTTTTTGAATAAGGAAAATAAATGTTTTTTTTTTATAATCTTCAAGCCAATTAAAAAATAAAACTTGAACTTTGTGTTTTTTAAGATATTCATAATATTCTTCTTGTATATTTTCTTTGTTTTTTGAGAATTTTTTGAAAAACCAATTTTTTTTGGTAAATTTTCGTTTGAATAGAATTCTTCTCGTAAGAATTTTTTTTTATTTCAAATTTATTTTCTAGGATATTTAGTTCATTAGTCATATTATCAGTTATAACCGAAAATGTCGGGCTAGTTGGCTCAGATTTTGTAACAAATTCATTTTGTTCACAACTAGATCTTGATGTATAAACAGGTTTTGGAATTTGTGTTTGAAAATCAACATTTCTTAAGATTGAATTAGTAATATTAGAAGTTGAGAATCGTGGTTGATATCTAGATTCTTGGATTGGAATACCACGACCTATTTGGGAGACTCTTCCTAAGTTTATAGTTTCCATGGCTGAAGAGGATTCATAAGATAAATCATCTTCGGTATTTTTATCATTAGGTCTGATGAAGGAAAGTTTTACTTTTCCATCGTTATATTGTTCAATATTTTTTAGACGCGTGTTTGGCTCTATTGGTTCTACGGGTTTTTGAGCTTTTGGTTGGGTGACTCCTTCAAGGATCCATTCATTTGGAAGATTTATATCTTTCCATTGAATTGATCTTGGAATAACGGAGTTTGATTTTGAAAGATCAGTTTGGAGTAAGAGAGTTTCACCTTTTTTACTCGATAGTTTTACTTTTGAAGAAAAAACACTTTTCATGGCTTTATAGTGTAATCTAAAAACCAAGGCAATCGGAATTGATCCTTCAATCATTTCATAATTATGTGTTTTAACTTGTAAAACTAAAGATTTTAAAATATTTTTATCGTTTAGAGAAACGGTGAAATTTGGATAATAATCAAATGATATTGGACTAGCACATAAACTCGATACTATAGAGCTAAGTAAAGAATCTTCAAATAGTTTAAATCTAGTATGTCCTAAGATAGCTAGAATTGGGGTGTTAAGACCTTCTTTTGAAAGTAGTTTGATACCGATTTGGACTAATCCAATATGTATATATGTAAAATTCTTTTCTCTATACCTTTGCAAAGCATTTTCTGAAAACAAGTAAATTGTTTCAAAAAGTTTGGTTAATTGAATATCATGTTCTTCTGTTTAAATTGAAAATTTTGTTTTTAAGAAATTTATTCTTGAGATTTGGTATATTTGGTCTCTATGGACTCTTGGGATTTCCCAATTGTCAATTGATCTTTGGAAATCATATATAGTAGTTTCATGACTATTTATAATCTTTTTAGTTTCCTTTGTAGATCTAATTTTTGAAGATGAAGATGATTCAAACCTATCTAGCGTATTCTTAAAATACGAACTCATCTTGAAATCCTATTGATTTAAAAATTTAGTTTTCCTTACAATCCAGACTTAATTCTAGGTTTTATTGCCCTACTATTACATGATTTACTTCCTAGATATGAGACTGGCCAAACACTCAGGATTACTAAATTCTTAAAACTTCAAAAGGAAATCTAACAAGTTTGTTTATAAAAATACGAACTAAATTTAGTCTTGAAATTTACTTAACAAAATTTATGTATAACAAATTATACATCCATGGCTCTGATAACAAGAGGAGATCTATCTAGCATATTGATAGAGGGTATTCCCTCAAATAATTCTTAAGACGTCTTCTAACTAATCTAGATGATGTATTCTACCTAATCTAGAATACGTTTTTTACCTATATGTTTTTGGATTCTACACTATATAATTTTGAATTTTTTCTATTTAATATGGATTCTAGTTAGAATTCAACATTACGTTATGTTAACATATGTGAATCGATTGATAAAATAAAAAAAATGGATGAGAATTGATTGATAGATGAACAATAAATAATGAGAAAAATAAAGTTTCTTCTATAATGTTCCTATCGACCTAAATATTCTTTATAATATTTTAGAAGAAAACATTTGACGTAGAAAGAAAAAAATTGGGAGATATAATTATAGTAATTAGTCCTAACATATTACGTATATGTATATCTACTAAACATAAAGTAATAATTAATAGTTTGTGGTGGGTGGCCTTCTAATGAAAGCCAATTTTGATAAAGCATTTTTCAAAACGACTTTTCTCTAATTCAAACCCAACAATGTAATTTTTATTTGAATTACAAAGCTAATCAATATATGGTCCATCAACGACTCTCTTTTTTTGTTATTCTTTACTTTATTTCATATTCATAATGAAAACAATTTTATAAATTGTAAAAGAAAAACAAACAATGATGAGACAAACCTGTTTCTTCAGCTTTTCTTTGAGCAAGCTCATAATCTCCATTGCTTGTTGATGACACTAAGCCCTTTAATCCTTTCATTATTTCTTGTGGCATTTTTTCTCTTTTCTTCTGCTGATTTAATTCATTAGTCATCTTTTAAAGATAGTACTTAAATTAATTACTAGTAGTGTTTTTATAAAACTCGGTTCTATTACAAAATTAAAAAGAAATTGTTTTAACAAATTGGTTCTTAAAATACCCATTTTGCATTTAAGAAATCTTTTACCTTTGAAGGCAACCCATTTGCTCACATTCATAGATAAGAAAACCACATAATAATTAAATAAATTAAATTAAAGAATAATTTGAAATGTGAAAATGAAAGCCTTAGAAGAAATGTCATCTTGATTATTTGGTTGACTAATAATATTTCACATCAACTTACCAAAAAATTGCACAGACTTCACATCAAAAAGAAGGTTATGAAGAATTTCTAATGGCAAGATCAGAAAAGTCAACTATATATGGAGAAGTTTCAAACTCGAATCAGAAATAAATTTTAGAGAGAACTTATACGAACCTTAAGTAGAAGTATAGAACGTGAAAGGACAATAAATCAATCCCTGGAAGATGTTGTTCATCGATCACACCAGTCAAACCAATTCGAACAACTTGAGATGATGAAACTCTTTGATGATATGTCGTAACTTCTAAGCTGAGAGATACAGGGAGAAGAAGAGAGAGTGTGAGAGAGAAAAGAGAGAAATAGAGATTTATGTGTAGAGAATAATGAAGATTGATTTGTTGGGTTTTGCACTTTTGTTCTTGTTTTTCTTTATAACGGTAAGAAGATGGAGAAAGAGAAACGTGTATAGAGAAAATTAAGTGTTTGGTTGGTTTACTTGTCTTTTGCTTATTTATATTATGTTTAAATGATAAATAAGAGAAGCTTATTTCTACTAATTCTCCTGATGAATTGTTATTATTATTTATAAATTTATTATTTTTCCCAAGTTAGTTTGACTGAATAGTTATTTTCTATTTTATAAATAATTTTTTTAAATAATTAGATTGACATAACATGATATATAGGTTAAATTCAACTCTGAAATTTTCCGTTAACTATTATATGTAGTGTGTTGTAATTAATTTTAGATGTCGGAACCATTAACTGGGATATTCATAAATAAATTTTGAAAATAATTTTTTTGTTTATTTTGTGTATAGATTTTGGTATCATAGATAATTATGACTATTTAGCACAAAAAAAAGTTAATTATGACTATAACACTACAATCCATTGTTTTGTTTTTTTTAATTATATTGTTGCTTAAAAAATCACAAAACCAAATTTGATGAAAAAAATTTACTTACGTGGAGGACGTGTTGTTCTCAAATCATTAAATATCAATTTCTATAGTGTGGAACAATTTTTTTTTTAATTGAAAATTGGAATATGTATGATTTCTCACACCCATAATTTGCGTGTAACCCATATTATAAGATTTGGATTATGAATTGGATGGGTTGTATGCCCTAAAATAATTCCTTATACTATTCTTATTTTAATTTAGTAATATTTTGTACATTTTGCTTTCATCATCGTATTTCAATTTTTTTTATGTGTGACTATGAAATAAATTATGTCTTTATATATTAGGTGATGCTATTTTTAAGGAACAAGAAAAATGTATTTTTGTCTTTCGGAAACAAAAATACAAAGCAACTCGATTAGAACAATAATATTTTTGTAATATAGTGAATAAAATTTTCAATAATACGATTGAATTACGTGACTTGTGTCCTTTTATATATATACAAATGATAGCATTGTCGTTCTATAATTCTGGATTTTTTAAATTGTTGCATCTTCATTTTGAAAATCCTACTTTATGACGAGAAGTTTGTAGTCAAGACTCAAGTAGTAGGGGATAGATCTCAACTTTAAACAGTTTGCAAGTTTAATTTTTTATGTTGTATGAAACTAAGTCACATTTTACTAGTTATCTCTATACATATATGATTCATACTTTCAATACATTTGAATACTAAAGATATGAAAATCTTTTCATAGGCTACACTACCCCAAAAAATAATCTAAGTCTTTTCCTATCAGAAACTCATGAGTTGCAAAAAACTAAATGTATTATTTGTTAGTAAACCTTCAACAAAAGAAAAGAAAGTACAATTTCCACAAATATAAAAGAAGAAATCATATATGAATATTGAATAGTAAATTAGACGTTGGATCCTGTGGAATTCAAATGATTACGGGCGGCACAATGAAAGCTTTGGATAATACTTTTTCTTTATTTTTATCCCTCATTATCTTACCCAAATCAAATCCGGTGTATCCTGAATTTTATTCAAATATAAATTACACAATAAAAATCGTATTTTCTGTATGCTAATGTATGGGGATCGAATTTCTAAACTGTCAAAATCCCTAATGATACAAGACCATTGACCCAATTCATTGTCACTACTAAAAATGGTATTTTTTTCTGTCAACTATAGTTATCATTAAAAATCGTATTTTGAAAACCATATTAGTTTGTGTTCCAGACATAATTGGTTAAATGCGAAAATAATACAATATCTCTTTTCATCAGTAAGTTATTGTACATGTGAAAAAAAATATTTCAGATACACTTCAAAGAGCATACAAAACGACATAAAGTTAAAATATTGAGTTATACTATTAAGTATCACTCGGTTTACTTTGATTCATTCCGGTTATCGAGTTAGTTAGGTTGTTAAGATCAACGGATTAGTTTGTTAATCCCTTGATTACTGTATATAAACATAAGTTTTTAAATAGTTTATGAGTTAATGAAGAAAACAAATTAATCTCTTCTTTCTCTCTGCGCTTTATTCAATATATACTTTTTTTACAATCTAACAAATTTTGACAATGCAAATGGCCTTTATTCTAATGGCAGACGGTAAGTCCATAAAAGATATGCACACTTGTATATTCAGGATCGAGTTCTACTGTTTATATTATGTAGAAAATTGACTGAACTAATCAGTTGTGGCCCAATATTGAAAAAAAAAAAACAAATGTTGGCGATAAACACAAGAAGTTGTTTATATGGTCTCTAGATACAAGGATTAAGTGTTCTTCTTTCTTTGTATAGATCAGCGATCGATCCAAGCGATATGTACAATCATGACCAATAAATCTTTTAAATCGATCAAATGTAAATTAATTCAAATTTCAAATAAAAAGATTTGCAATTTTTATAATGATGCGAAAACATGACTGTTTATCGAAATGGGGTATAATTTTCTCTAATAACAATAGTTAATTAGTATATTATATAGTTATAAGTTGGAATATGGTCAATAAGAAAGAAAAAAAGGAAGGTGAATATAAAAAGAAAAGATAATCCCACAGCTTGATATAGAAGTGTTGTTAAAAGAATAAACAAAAGGATTGATGAAGAATACTGTGTTTAGATATGACAAAAAGTAATTAAGTGTGAGGAGATTATGAATCAATTAAGGTTTCGTATTGATCTTATTTTCTTCATGAACCAATCAATTTGGGTTAAAACTTAAGACATTGAAATTAAAACAAAAAGAAAGAAGTAATTATGATCCGGAGAATGCTTTGTTTGTTTGTTGGTCGCATGGTCCATCGTTTTCCCATCATTTGCGCATGAAACTCTCTTTCTCTTGTTGCAAATTAACCTTAAATTGCGCAATTTTGTCTATGGACTATTATGGGCTGGGCTATTAGCGGCCCAATTACTTGTGGACGTCTTGAGAAAACTAATAGGTTAGAAGGCTGTGAATTGTGGTAGCATAAATTCAGTCATGGTTTGGACTTTGGACTAGCCTAGTTTGGAGTTTGAGTTGGATGGTGGTAAATATGTTTCATGATAAGTCTCTTTTGTTGAAAATCTTAGTTAGATGGATTGGAGTAATAAGACAAGTCGTAAATATGGGATGTTGAGTGTTAGTGAACACCCCGGTTCGGATTTTTCACTTGCAGCTGAAAGATTTTTGGTTTCGATCATCCGAAGTAGGTCTGGACATTTTGGGTTTCAGGTCGAATTCGGATAAAATCTTTTCAGATTTGATTTTTTTTATCTAAGCTGTTTATACCCATATAGAATCTAATACATTATTCGGGTCGATTTGAAATGGTTCGGATCCAAGTTCGAGAAACCACTTCCTACAATTTTATTTTAAGGTTTAAGTTTAACTATACAACCTAATGGGCTCAAGTTTAACTTCATATTTTATCAACTTTCTAATCTGTTTTAGATGGAATTTTTTTTTTGACTTGCTTAAATAACCAGTTTCTTAAAAAAAATTTAAAATGATAAACAATAATATACGGTGGCAAAACTAACAAAAAAATTATGTTTCTGATTAAGTTAAACAAACCCATTTTTGTATTGAGTTTAAGGAATTGGTTAAGATCCTTTCCACTCTTTTAAAGTGGCCGACAATTTGTTTCTTATTTTCCGTATGTCTTGATAATTCTTTTTTTCTTTGTAGATTTATGTACTCTAAAATGCATTTATTGAAGTGACCAAGTCAATATTTATTAAATTTACATATATATATATATACGTAAAATGGTACGAGGAAAATGTATAGTATTTATACGATTCTCAATAACTTTTGAAATACAGGAAAAATCACTTATATAATACTTTTTAAGAAAAGGAAAAATGTTTGCCACAAACATGGATAGCTATGTAACATTTCGTATTGTGTTTAGCTGGCAATTATTATTTAATAATTTTTATAAGGCTTGTAATATAAATATATATGTTTCAAAATTATAATAAATTCGATTAATAAAACAATAAAATATAGAGAAAAAGAGGCAAACCCGAAAATGCATGGCTGATGGCTTCGTTCAACGCCACCTACAACTTCACATCACTCTCCCACCTAACTTACCTACTCATCATTTCGCCATTCTTCTTGACTCCTATTTTATATATATCATTATTGTACATTTTTTTTTGAATTTTAAATTTTATTCAACAAAAAAAATTAATATTGTTTACGTTATGAGGCTGAAAATAATATGATTTGAAAGTCGAACTTGAGATAAAAAAAAACAAAGAGAATAAGAGACTGTTGTTGCCTATAGGAGATGATCCATGTCAAATGACCAATCCTCCCGTACATCCAGACAGAACCTTATTATCTTTGTAAGAACGAACAGAATTAATCAATGAAGAGAAAGTTTTGTGGATAACCATGTATGCATAGCCGCTGATAATTTGCCACTATTGAAGTCTCGGTTCGCATTAATGTTGTTTCTAATCGTCTTATCAATAATCCTGCACAAAATTCAAGGTAAAGTAGATGGCTGCTCATGTATTCTTCCATTGTGCTCTCTCGAAATATGATAAATAGTAGTTTGAAGTGTATAGTTTGAAGTACATTTTATTTTACTTATTATAATAATTTAATCGTCTGACTTTCACATTTTTTTGTTAATTTACAACAAAGTCAAATACTACGACTTAATATATTACCTAAAATTATAAGAAAAAAGCAAAATTATAACTTGATTTGAAACTATATAGTTTTCTAATAAGAGTAATTCATACGAAAAGATCTCACATATATATATATATATATATATATATATATATATATATATATATATATATATGTGTGTGTGAAAATTTGTTGGATATTTTATATCATATTAAAATATCTACATTTGAAGGACTAAATTTTTTTGAGAAACTTAGTATTATATAAATAACTATAGAGTTGAATACTCAAAAGTAATGCTACAAATTTTGAGTGAGAACTATATAATTTTTTAACTATTAATGCACATTTATATGTGGAAGTTCACATTATAATGTTAGTTACAAATTTAATACAGAAATATTAAATGTTACTATATATTTAAAATGACTTATTATATCTTAATAAATTTTATAAAAGACTGATAATTTATCAATAGCAGTAGCATTGCAACGAGACAAAACCAACTACCACCTCTGCTAATTCATTTTCGCCTCAGTTTTATGTCGTAACGCTAAATTAATTAAGAACATAAAATCTACAAAATCTATTAATGATCAAAATTGACAACACGCATGATTGCTAGATCTTTTATATATTATATACACCAATTTGTTTTCAACCATTCATCTCTTACCTAACCACACATTTTGTTTGTTCTCTCCTACTCCTACCATCATTACGTATATCGTTTCCCACCTGAAATTTAAACCTTTTTTTTTTGTTTTTTTAAATAAATGACGTTTCATATAACTGCGACAATCTAAATGCAGTTCTGTATTTATTATTAACGAAGATTTCAGTTATTTTTTAATTAAATCTTTGGTAAAAAGAGAATGTTTAGTTTGATTCGTGATTCTATGTTTGTGGAGAAGAAAAGCTTTGGATAGTTTGTGTAATTACGGATTCGAGTGATGGTTATCTAATTATATTCTTATTATGAATAATGAGTTTTCAATAAATCTTAGATTAAAATTATCTTAATTTGTGATCTGATATTTATCAAATTTTAATATACTTGTTCGAGGTTTGGGTGAAAAACGACTCAACTCCATTATTTCGGAAATTTTAACAAATCGGATCACATATTTGTTGGACTAAATTTAGACTTTGATACTATATCACCAATCATGAACTTCTAAATCAAAATCATAAGGTATAATAACTTTAAAATTTTTATATATTAAAACAATTGTAACTCATTTTTTGTCATCATCATTATGATTTTTAAAACTTGCATGACTAATAATAATACAACTTTTTTTTGAAATTTCATGGGTCCAATTAGTAACATTATTTGAAACGATTGTGTGGAAAAAATGAAGAGTTAAAATGAAGATCGTTTGAAAATCACAGTTGGCAAAAAAGATTTTCAAATGAAGGTCGTTTAAAAATTAATGTTCATTGGTAACACTGTATCAGTTGAATAGTATAATGAGATAAAAGTTGGTATATGAAATTTGATTTAAAATAATTTTTCTAAAAACTAAGCAATTACATTTAGTTTAATATTTTTGATATAAAAATATATATATATATATATATATATATTAAAATTACTATATTTAAAATAATACTTTATATTAATAAATAATGATTTTTCTAAATGTAAATGAACTATTATTCTTTTTAAACCACAATGTGAATCATATATATATTTTTTCTTGAATCATAATTATGCATAAAATGTAAAAAAAAAATGGTCATTTGTATTTACAAATGATTGTCGTTTTCCAAATGACTGTAAAAAATTTCATTTGTAAACAATCTTTTCAAACGACTAAAGTAAGTCCAAACGATCTTTTGCAAACTTTCTAGACAGTGGATCGGACATAGCTTTAGGCACGAGTCAGATATCTAAAAATTTTATGATACCCAGATTTGGATCCGAACACTGCAGATATCCGGTTCCAAATTATTATTACACTAAATAAATTTTTTCATAAAAAATAATACCAAAATAAGATTATGGTATTAAAATTATTAAAAACTATAAAACAATTAATTTTTAACCAAAAATATCAAATGTATTATTTTTAAAAAAATATTATAATTAAATATTATTAATAATTTAGAATAATAACAATTTTGTATTTTAAATTCCAACCTTAACATCTAAAAATTATTATAGTTCATGATTTAAAAATTTTAAAAGAATCAACACATCAATACAATTAAAATTATTTAATAAAAATAATACATATTACAAAAATTATATACTAAATATTCTAAACCGAATCTAGATAGCTAGAAGCAAAATTTTATTATCCGGATCCAAATCTGTATATTCTATATACTCAAAATTTTGAAACGGATGAGATCTTATATAATACGCCCCGACCTAATCGGACATGTGTAACAAGTGTCTAAAGCCAGACCTAACTATGAACTATCTATAAACTTAGCACAACAATTCATTATTTTACACTATGTTTTGATAAATTGATTATAATATATTTTCAAGAACATTGGAAAGAGCCCACTATGCTCTTTAATTGTTAAATAATTACTAATTTAGGATGGGTGTCAGGTCGGTTCGGTTTGTTACGGATAATATTTGATTTTGTTTGGTCAAACTTAGTTCGGTTTGGTTCAAAGGCCTAGTCCTCCTAATTACGATGTTTAACTGCATGGTCTTTCACCAGTCACCAAGATTATAATAGTCTTAAAGAACACCCGTTCTATTTCTCTATCATTTTATTTTATTTTGGTTTTAACAGTCAATGAAATTTGATTACAACGATAGAAAATTTATAGGAATAAACATACCATTGTGTAGTACATTATCAACACATAATATTGAAATGCACTCTCACAACTCATCAGATAAATATAAATAACTACGTTGAAAATGTATAATCCACAGGTTAATAATTATAACTACAAATTAACATGTAAATTTCGTTGAAATTATATATCAATTTCTTGTGAACTCACCTATAAATTAAAAGCCAACTAATTGGTTTGCTTCAAGACAAAAAAAAAAAAAAACGCAGAACCCCACCCGTCATCTTGACTTTATTTTGTTGGTATTTACACAAATCTTCACACACTAATTTAGTAATATAATGATAGATATTGGTTTTACAAGAAGTTAGTTTGATCAAATTATTAATGTTTATCTCTGTAATTTCTTTATTGCGAAGATCGATTTCAGGTAAATTTGTAATTTGGTATAATAGAATTCAGAATGTGGGTTATAGATTGATCAATCGCTAACAGAAAAAATAGGCATTGGTTTGATATCGAAGCATATATATATCTATAATACTACAACTACAATAATGAAGGCTTATATATAAACATTAACAAACAAAATCTTTCAATTGAAGGTATGTAATACGTATTAATCTCAATGTTCCACATCACAAAACTAAATGGCTTCCTCCTAATCCTCACGTGAACCATGAGCTTTACATTTTCGATTTAATTCTTCAATATATATAACATTTTTTAACAAAATAACCTTTTAAATAAATAAACGTATATGAATGCGTTAGTTCATGGCTCTTCCGTTGCTGTCATGGACCATGGCGTCATATCCATGGGGTAACTTCCCAACACTCTTAAGAACGACGTGTACTCTTGTACCTCCGCAAGTGCGTTCTGTGCACGCGTCTCCGCCATTGATGCCTCAAAGTCTACATAAAACATGTACTCAAAATTCTTAGCCGTCCCAAAGCTCCCATCACCAACTACTCTAAGTGGTCGGTTATGGTGTGGTCGTGACTCGATCTTAGTTAAACTAATGTCTCTGAAAGCAAAAGCTGAGAGGACTTTAAAGAGAACACTTGTTCCTTTATGTTCTTGAGCAGCGAAGACGATGCTGGTTTTAAATGGTCGGTCCGTTCGTGGGATTATTGGCTCACGCGCTAGCATTAAGAAACGCGTGACATTCCCTGGATCGTCTTGGATTCCGTCTGCTAAAACTTGGAGGTTGTAGAGTTCACCAGCACGTGAGCTTGCTACAGCGGCTGTGTCGTGGAGGTCGTTAGCTGCGATGTATTCGGCTGCAGCTGCTGTGTCGTGGAAAGCCTCACGTGCGGCACGTGGTGTGAGTACATCTAGAGAATGTTCTGTTTGGGCTAAAGCTTGCGGATGAGAAATCACCCGCGAGATGCAGTCTGTTCGTACTCCGGGAAGTGCGAGGAGACAGTGATGAACCGGAATTTGAACTTCTCCAACGATGTGGAGACGGTGACGGAGGAGAAGATCATAATTCCGGTGAATTGAGCCACCGAGTGAGTTTTCCACCGGAAGCACGGCTCTATCAGCAATCCAAAGCTCTACTGCTTGAAAAGCAACGTCGAATTGATCACAAGGAATAGCGTCGCAATTGGGATAAGCTTTTCCGGCGGCTGCTTCCGAGTACGCGCCGGGAACTCCTTGATAAGCAACACGAAGACTTGAGCCATGTAACGGAGCTGGTGAAAGATCAGTTATCGTCAAAGGCTGAACCGGTGCTAATTTTCCGTTAGTAGATTCAACGGAGACAATACCAAGCTCGACGGAGCCGTTAGTATGACCGTTAACGACGGCGATTTTGTTGACTAAAACACCAGAATCTTCAACAGAAGCGACTTTGCTAGATAAAATGGCGCATGAACTTTGCCAATCAGCTCGACTCACGGAAACACCGTTAGGGAAGCTAAACGATTCTGACCTATAACCACACGTAACAGACACGCGCTTTGGAATCGCGTGAGAGAAACGTTTGTTCTTAACCGTTGGATATGTTGGTCGGAACTTGAGATCACACGACGAAGCAGCATGCATGATTTGGTAATGATGGTAAGACTTACAAGAATTTAAGAGTTAAAACGGTATCGTAATAGTTTTGTAAGCTTGAGTTCTTTTGATGATAGGGAAGCTCAAAGCTGAGAAATGAAGGAGAAGAGAGATGGTCTTATATACACCAAACAAATGTGTGCAAAATTGGTCTTCACGTTTGTCATTCGGTAAAATCCTTCACCCACCACCTTTTTTTTATTTCTATTATTTTTATTTTACTTTTCGAAAGCTACTATTTTGTAAGTAAATAAAGGAAAACGCATGACAATAGTGTTTTTTTTTTTCAAATAAAATTTATATTCTTGTAACCCTATAAATCTCATACTTAAATCCTAGTTTATTTCGAAAAATTACATTGAATATCATTTATGCCGTCTTTTTCATATAAATTTAATTTTATGTAGTTATGTTTGGCTCACAAAATATTGTTAGGAAATATTGTTAGGAATGTAAAAGTTTGAAAAATTGATTATGATATATAACCTTCTCGATACAATTGTTAAAATTAGAATCCTGACTTATTTCGGGATCCATAAACTATTTTAAAATTTTTATCTCTTAAAATATTTAAAAATATATTTACTAACTAATCCATTTACTTGGTTGGTTTAATATATATATTATATTATTATTTTATGTGAAAGCTAAATTCTTCTTCCCATGGTTTTGTAAATTTCTCTAATGGTTTTTGGTTTACGTCCACAGATTTTTAAGTATTAGTGTCTTTTGTGTTTGCTTTAGAGCAGAAATTATCATTTTCTTTGAAAATATTAGATATGAATTACATATGATTTTTTATATAAAATAAACACTTAATACTTACGCGAGTTCAGTTAACAAGAAGATAATTATTATTACAAAAGTCTATAGATTTGATAAAATATTATATAAGACATATGCAGTATTAGGTCCGAAGTTTCCTTTGTCTTATTTTAGAATTTACATGTCCAAGACTGGCACGTTTTAGCTCACCTTCGTTTACTTTAACAATCGTCAATGTTTGGGTGCATGCTCAGACCATAACTGGCACACAAATACATGTTTTTTTTTGCTTTTATATAATTTCTGGCTTTTACAAGGTTAAATTGGTTTCTACTGATTAATCAGAAGTCTATATTGACCAAATGGATGAATCAAGTGGTTAAGATATGCAGTCAAAACGAAATAGAAATTGATGACATTTAGTTGACGCTTAACATTCTAAGCTAAACAATAAAACTAAACAAAACATTAATTCTCTTCATTCTTCATTTTAGTTGACAACCGTTTGATCATGTTTCTTAAATCTTAAAGCAATGTAGAATAAGAACAGTATTTTGGTCAACGGTTTTGATTGTCAACTCTATTTTTGCACATTTTCCAAATCTGTTTTGGTCAACGGATTTGATCTTTTTAAATGGTAAGGAAATGGCCACACCAAGACTATAATCAAGTTAATTATGCTTATTTTTTTCTTAATGTAGATTATGCTGATTTGATAGGTTTATTGGTTTTCAATAAGATTAACCAAACCGGTCAACTCAGTTGAGTCCTTTAACCGGTAAGGAAATTAGCCTATTGAAATTCAAATTGGACGTATTTTGTATTTGGTTATAGTCCAAAATTGGTCGAAAACATGTTTTGATTTTTTTACGTGTTCACATTAAACGAGTGAACACTTATTTTACTACCAATTACAGTTATATTTGGAAACATCGGTTAAAAATTGAATCAAGCTTTTAAAGTTATTTATAGGCGTTTAACCATTAGTTACAAACAAATTTATTTATAAGTGTTTGTCAACCATGAATTCCAACTGTCCATTTTCAAACATTTTTTATTCAATCGTTTATTATTATTTCAACTGATTTACTCAAATAAAATCATTCAATTGGACCCGAAATGTATTCCTGTAGGGATAGTTTGTAGTCAATGATAAACTCTAATTGCATTCAAAGTGTTTGCTTCAAAAGGGTTACTGAGCTAATAGAGCTGTTAGTCCACTGTAAAAACAAGTAAGATAGAATAGTATTCGCCATTGTTGTATCTTGTGAGTTCTGGTTTTTGGACGAATCGTAAACTCTTGTGGACGTACGTCATCTTAATTTGGTGACCAACTCTACAAATTGTCGCATTCTTTGCTTTCGGTTTAATCCACTTCTTAGTACTTAAAGTGAAATAAAGAAAGTATATTGATTCTATTTAGGTTCGAATACTTTTCTACATTCGTAATGATATCAACATAAGTGTACATTGACTCAAATATAAAACTATGTAATTGGAAAATATAAAATATTAATATTAATGTATTCCGAAGACTCTAATTGAACCATATTAGTAAGTTGACGAAAAAATTAAAAAGCTAGTGGTAGAAAATATTTTATAAAGTACAAAGTATCATTTTTTAAAGCATAAGTAGAAAATTTAGAATAGCAAAATACTAGTATAGGAGAGGTCTTCTACTAATATTTTTTTTCTGAAATTCGATTTCTGTAACTCCATGTAATAGGAGTTAAATTATCAGTCAACTTTAACAAAAAAAAATCTAATATACGTATTACTATTCAAACGTAATTAAAGTTTTAACTTTTCAATGATAAGATTGAGTATTTGCCATTAACAAAGCAATAAGATGTGGTTAACATGCTCGAATCTGCGTAATAACACCTACATGTCGTTCTGGATGAATTCCGTCAAACAGAACGGCGGTACACCATTAATATCGCTTCATCATAACAATAGACAGTACATACTTTTTAAGGTCATCCAGTTAACGGTAAATCAGACGAGTTACATTACAACTTCCTTCATAATGGTTGAATCTAAATATACTCCAGCATTGAAAACCATCTGTGAACATCAACTCAGGCAACTCTGACAAAACAGATATTTACTCCTCCAAAAGTTAGCAAAGAACATAGCAACACATAATCACTAATAACCTTGATGGAAACTGAAAAAAACTGATACATAGATCAGATCTAAAATTTAAAAAAAGCTGAAAAGACGACGACAAAATTGGATGATGCCTACCAAAACTTATTATCTGAAACCTAGAAAAGAAATAACAAAGACCCAACTATAAAGAAAGAACAGGGAAAGTTGAAACTTAAAGATGTACTGACAAGTATGCCGGGAGAAAACCCGACAATTACGCCAGGAGAGGTACTGACAAGTACAACAGGAGAGGTACTGACAAGTACAACAGGAGAAACCATACAGAGTTAAGATTGAAGCTAAGACCCGTAGATCATCGCATAGGCTAGTAAGAGTGATCATGCTAACCCCAACTAACCCCTAATCCGAGCTAAAACCACCAGAAAATAACAAACAAAAATTGCACAAATTGAAAAATAACCGAAACGAGATCTAGAAAACTTATTACCAACATAATAACCCCTTAACTAAACTAATCTAATCGTGAAAACAGGCCAAAGATAACTAGAGATGAGACTCCAAGAGTGGACCATAACCTGACGAATCACGGAAGACGGACACCACCACTGGAGGAGCTTCATCATCTAGAGATCAACCCGTCACAAGATCAGAAGTCACCGGGGACTAGCAAGGTGGCTGAACAGTGTTGGTGAGTAGAGAGCGCATCTGCCAGTTGCAGAGGGAGAGAAACAGAGAGGAAAGAAGAAGACATCGAGGGGGTCCCCTTGCCGGCGGCGGTGAGAAGAGGCGGCCACCGAAAGGGGAAGACGAGTTACAAAACTGTGTGTAGGAGAGAGATAAACGTGTTGAAGACGAGTTGAGACGTTTTTTGGTGACGAAGCGTATGCTTAAATAAATAATTTCTGGCTTTTTTTACCTCTTGTATTTATTAATTTATCCAATAAAATAAGGCTTATTTGTTACAGGAAAACAATTTTGAGGCAAATTGTTGTATGATCTGATAGTTTTGAACTCAAAATGAAGATGAGAGATATCTTTGATTTACTTCTCTTTTGGTCAGGGGGTTCAGACTCTCGGCATTAACCTCCGGACCATCATTTGTGAATACAATAATAATAGGAAAGATCTCTCTCATTGGGGATCAAATTAAGATATACATCCGAATTAACCTATGCGTTTAAATTATGGCTGGGCATTCGGTTCTTCGGTTCTGTTTTTTCGGTTCCAAAAAAGTGGAAACTAATGGGTATCCACAAAAATTTAGTTTGGATATTTAGAAATGAAATTCTATATAAATAATTATTTTTAAATATACAATTGTATTTCGGTTCTTTTAGGTAATTATTTGGTTCTTGGTTCGGTTTTGGTTCTCGAATTTTTGAACTGTTCGGTTATTTAACCGGTTTTAGTTTGGTTCGGTTCCTCTTTATTTAGTTTGGCTCGGTTTGGTTTTTCGATTCCTGTTATTATGCCGAGTGTTAGTTTTTTTTGTCAACATTGGACCACAACAGGCCGACCCATTAGCCAAGTTCTTACATAATGTGGGCGGTGAGACTCGATCCCTGGTTGTGCAATTGCGATGTCTTATGTCGACTTACCGTCTGCCACTAGACTAAAGACCACTTGCTGAAATAATAGGTTGCATGTTTAGTTAGATAAGGTTCATTCATTCTATTGGCTTTATGATTACAACAACATGCTCGTGTACTGAAAATTTGCAATTCATATTCGCAACTTGTTAATCTTTATGAATCTGCTCAAACATGCAAACAAACACAGAAAACAACTAATGATTTCACATTCCAATAACATTGTTCAGATTTATGATTTTTCCAGATTCACCTACATTCAGTCTTCTCCTTATTCTCGTTTCTATCTTCACTCTCCCCAATCTGCAATTATTTCAATTAAACAAAACCCAACATTACACATTGATAATATATATTTGTACGAACAAATATAACATAAGTGAGATTAACATAAATATTTGTAACCTTCATAATGCTCTCAATATCTCCGTCGACAAGGCGAGCCTTTAATATTGGGAGTGCCCTTCTCCACTCTTGCTTGGACATTCCCCGCAAACCAGAGCCTAAAACCTTCAATCCCAATGGGAGTAAGCCAGCAAGGTTTGTAGCTTCCCAAGCAAGATCATAGAAACCGTCATCTGGGTACTCTTTTCCAAAGGCATTCATACAGAAGATTTTAAAAGCCTCTTCACTTGATGGAGATTTCACTTTGTATATATGTTTGATCCCCTGCGCCTCCAAAATTCTTCGATCTTCTGTTGTGATAATAATACAACTTCCAGGACCAAACCATCCAATTTCTTTAGCCAAGGCATGTATTTGTTCTATGCGATCAACATCATCAAGAACAAGTAACACTTTCTCGTCTTTCAACCGATTCAAAGCAAGTTCTACATTAGAAACCTTCTGATTGATCATCTGAGACAACATTCGCTTCTGTAGTTGCAATTGTGCATCGTACTCAAATAAACAAGGTCTTGGATAGCTGCCTTTGATATCGAGCATGATTGCGCCAAGTTGGAATCCGCTGGAAAGTTGATGAAATAGAAATCTAGCAATGGTTGCCTTACCAATTCCAGGAGGACCCCAAATCCCAATCATCCTTACTTCATCCAAATCTAGGCATAACAATGGTTTGATTTCTACCATATGAGCTCTCATCCCAACTAAATCTTTGAAATCTCTTGCAGGTGTGAAATTTTTCTGTTTGTCTAAAACCTCAGTGATTATGTTTTTAATCATGGCCGCTTCGTTATCCCTAACATTAGAAAAGTATAAATATAAATCTATTAATAAGTCTAGTCATAAAACTGTTAATTAGTTTGGTCATGAACATTTTCTCATATATACACATCCAAAATATATGTAATTGCTTCTCTTCATAATATTAAAAACCTATAAATATATATAGTTTGGACTCTGAAGTAAATATTAACAAAGGAAACTGGAAATGAAGAAGGCATACCAGGCGCTAGAATCCGTTCCGGCTATTCCAGCCACATTCTCCAAAGCTTCTTCCCATCTCTTAATATGCTCTTTTGTTTTACCTTTACATGTTTCTTTGAAGGCTTCTCCAAAACCTCCCATCTGTTTTCTTACGTCAGTTGGTTGAACTTTATAGAAAATGGTAATCACTATTTGACCCAACAGTTCCCTACACCTCATGATCTCCACCAACTCATCAAGACACCATGAAGAAGAAGCATAGTTCTTGGATAACAAGACTATCGCGATCCTCGATCCTCTGATAGCTTTTTTGAGTTCAGGACCAATTGCTTTACTCCTTTCTATAGCATTATCAATGAATGGTTCGATTCCGTTGCTTTTAAAGGATATGAAAAGATGACTAAGAAAACCTTCCCGGAGATCTGGCCCGTGGAAACTTGGGAAGACATGGTGTATCCAATTTGGTGATGGAAAAGATAAAGAAGAAGAAGAAGAAGAAGAAGAAGAAGAAGAAGAGTTGATGGTAGAAGGAGAACCCACAACCATGGTAGAGATTGGATTAAGATTATCCATAGATGAACGAAAAGATTAACAAAGAGGACGAGGCTACTTTGTGAATGGATGACGAAACGATTATCAAAGAGGAAGAGAATTTTGTGTGAAGATCCCTTACATAAGGGGATGTTTCCCGTCCATATGTATAGTGATATTTTTTTCTTATCAAAAAAATAAATAATGTACATTTATATAATTAAAGAGATATTTCATGGAAACTGTTACTACCGACGGAATAGTGATATTTCATGGAAAATCAGTGTCCGAAGATAAGCTTCTAGAAGATGTCAGTAACTTATAAAAAGTTAAACTAGTAATTAATGGGGTCGACATCGAGATTCCTATGTATCCAGAAATATGTCTTATTATAATTGATTCGATAACAAGTTTAAAAATCTTATTCTTCCTCCATAAATATTGTAGATTAATTTCCCTCTAATCCCAATTAAAGTTGATTTAAATGGTAGAGTAAACCGAAATTGAACCTCACACATCTCATCTTCTAAATCCTCTTAAGTATAACCTCCTCCGCGCGTATCTACTTCGATTTCAACCAAATCTGTTGTCAAATTCCGTTTTTCAGTTTAGTAATCTCTCCGATTTGAAATTGATTTCTCCATTTTAGGGTTATGAGACTTAAGCTTTTATGTGTTAAGTCTCGATTTCTTTTAAGTGTGTTAAGTGAAGTTTACTCGGGCATGTAATTTGATCATTAATTGGCCAATTACAATTTAACTTTAGCTTAGGTTTAAATTAAACTAATTTTGGGTTACTCTACCATTTAAACCAAATCTAATCGGGATTGGAGGGAAATTAAATTTTTATATATTTTGTGGAGGGGGAATTAGATTTCTAAACTTTTCATTAAATCAATTATAATGAGACATATTTCTAAGTACATTTGGATCTTTTTGATAATTTCGGAAGAGATCTGGGTTATCGACCCTAATTTATGTGATATAATGTTCTACATTTGGCTATATATGAATTTGAAAATTCTACATGAATTCTACGATATATACGCAATTATGTCAATTATTAACATCTCATTTTCTCATTAAAATACATAAATGATTTTTAGTAAAAATTATTTGTATATTATTATGGTACTTTTCAAATAAAATATGTGTAAAGAGTCTGGAACAAAGTTGTTGTGAGCTTCTTGCAATATGTACATAATTTATTAACATGTTTAAGAATCTGAAATCTCCCAAAACTTAGTTTCAAAGTAAACAACAACAAACAATCATATCAACGATACATTTTTCTCTCCATTGGTTTGAGAACTTTCATCTCGTTTTCCATACATTTTAAGCATTCAATATGGCCTATACGTCAAAAATTCATTAGTTAAAATATTAATTTCAACTTTCCATAATTAAGCACATCCCAATTTGCAAATTTTGGATCCCTTGATAGAGATAGCTTTTAACATATAAAAAATCTGGTCCAAAATACTGAATTTAGTTACATAATACACTAAAAAAAAATCATTAGAATAGTCCATTATCACCCACTAATAACCAGAATAATTTTTCGTCACACTTCATACGGCAAAAATGTTGAAATGTTTTGAATTTTCCTTTATTATGTTTTTTATTACGAGAATGCTATTCTGATTGATTTTTTGTTTTTTTCGTTTTTAATACGAAAATACCATTATAATTTATAATTTTAATTTTTTTTCTAAAAAATTAAAATCTAAGAAATTTATAAAAACAAAAAACTAACCCTAAAACACAAATTCTTCTTCTTTTCTCTCCACTGTTCTCTTCTTTTTCTTCTCATCTTCGCCGTCGTTCTCCTCCGCCAACATTTTCCTTTTCCGTCGTTCTCCTTCGCGATTGGTACATATCTTCTATGATTTTTTTCGCGATTTCTCTTTTTTTGATTGGTTATTCAAAATTTTGTAGGTTTATATAAGAATTTTTGTCTGTGAGAAAGTTTCTTTTCACGATTTGCTTATATAGGTTTATAAAATTATTATGCAGGTTTTCTGAAAATTTGGTTGTTGGTGTAATATGAACTGTATGTTTTGTTGGTAGTTTTGTAGGTCTATTGAAAGTGTTACCGTGTATAGCACAGAATATCACTTGATAAGATACGAAATAATAAATCAGTAAAATCTGTTATATAATTAGACGTCTTTTTCTTTCTTATAACGACTGATGGGTTCATAATACTAACCAAGTTCATGAAGACAAGAAAATAAATAAATTTGATTGAGAGATTACAAATCCACACGGTTTTTGGCATAGATAAATTCAGGTTATTCAACTCTTTCAGTAGTTTAATTCAATGAAATAACTTTGTTTTTAAAAATCTTTAATCTTTTGAACATATGACTTTTTTTTTCTCTTCACAATAAATAACAAAACAATGATGTTGAAGTAGTTCAATGCATGAATTATTTTTAAATACAACATTCAAGAGTCAAAAAGAATTAAATAAGTGATTTCCAGGTAAAATGGGTCTCATAATGGATTCCCCGGATCCCTTAGGAGATGTAAGGTTGATAGGTGATAATATGTTGATTTTTGTTGCCGAAGATTTTGATTCACTGTAATGGATGATACAAAATCCTCAATGATCGATTTGGCAGTCATCTAGAAGCTAGAACTTCTCGATTTACTAAAAAACTAATCTTGTTTTATCACTTTTTGTGTTATCTATATTAACTAATCTTGTTTTATCACTTTTTGTGTTATCTATATTAACTAATCTTGTTTTATATATTAAATTTTAGTAAAATACAAAACTATTTAAACATAATATTTTATAGAATGAAAAATGTTTAGTAAGATCATAGTGAAAATACTTTGAACTAGTCTATTGGTTATGCGAATTTCATGGAAAGGAGAAGGAAGCTGACTAAGTGTAACCGAGACTTTTCGTACCAATGTATATGGATAAGGTTAGATTTTATGGATTTTTGGAAATTTGGATTGGACGTGAAGTTATTTTATGGATTTTGTAAAAGTATTAAAAAAAAAATCTTTTGTGAAGTTATAATGAATAAAAATTCTATTGGAAAATGAGAGAAGACGACCAAAAGAAAATTCAAAGTCATGTTGTTTTGTCGTTGTTGTGAATTAAAGCCCAAAACAAGTAGCAATAATAAATGGTAATGATAATTGCATGGAAGAGAGGCTTTCTATTGACTATTTCTAACAATTTTATTTATATATCAAGTTATTAATTTTTTGTTTTGCAAGTGGTCTTTAGTCTAGTGGCAGGCGGTAAGTCCACATAAGACAGCGCACTTGCACAACCAGGGATCGAGTCCCACCACCTACATTATGTAAAAGTTTGATTAATGGACCGATCTGTTATGACCCACTGCAACAAAAAAAAATTATTTTTGAACACGTTTACAAATATTTATCTTAAGATGCAATTTTTACTGTACGACGGCAACTTGTTTTTTTTCCATTTTTTAAAACCGAACCAAAGTTAAAAACCTTACCAAAGTAAACTAAATCAATTATAATAATTCATAAATTACTTTCCATGAGCATATTTAATTTTCTTGAGTAAAGGATTAAAGCTTCTGCAAGTCATCTGCGACGTGTAAGGAAAAGATGTCGCAGAAACCTCGCAAATTGCGAGGCGCTTGTGACATCTTAACACAAGACATCGTAGATGACTCGCAGAAGCTTTAACCGAAACATTAAACTGCAAAACTCCAACCCTACCCTAAAAGCATAAGCCGACATACATGACATCATATCAAAGATCAATACGAGAGTCCGAGAATACATCGTCAAGCATCCATCAATTGAATGCGGTACATCTAAGCCTAAACAAAACCGACACATTTCAACGTGATTGAAACTCTTATATAAAATTACCGGTTTTGTTTATGCTTATTTGTACCGCATTCAATTGATAGAAGGTTTATCGATGTATTCTCGAACTCTCGTATTGATCTTCGGAGCTTCTGCGAGTCATCTGCAACATCTGATGTAAGGATGTCGCAAGAGACTCGCAATAAAGTACACAAAACCCTAATTTTCGTCGCAAGGGTCTCGCAATAGGGTACACAAAACCATAGATTAATTCAGGTTATTCAACTCTTTAGATAGTTTAATTCAATGAAATAACTTTGTTTTAAAAAATCTTTAGTCTTCTGAACATATGACTTTTTTTTGTTGGAGTAGTTCAATGCATGAATTATTTTCAAATACAATAAAGATAACAAAACAATGATGTTGAAGTAGTTCAATGCATGAATTATTTATAAATACAACATTCAAGAGTCAAAAAGAATTAAACAAGTGATTTGCTTAATACTGAAGGTAAAATGGGTCTCGCATGGATTCCCGGGATCCCTTAGGAGGAGATGTACGATTGATAGATGATAATATGTCGATTTTTGTTGCCGAAGATTTTGATCTACTGTAATAGATGATACAGAATCTCCAATGATTGATTTGGCAGATACCTAGAAGCTGAAACTTTTCGATGTTTTATCACTTTTTTTGTTATGTATATTAACTAATCTTGTTTTATATACAAAATTTTTAGTAAAATACAGAACCATTTAAACATAATATTCTATAGAATGAAAAATGTTTAGTAAGATCATAGTGAAAATACTTTGAACTAGTCTATTGGTTATGCGAATTTCATGGAAAGGAGAAGGAAGCTGACTAAGTGTAACCGAGACTTTACGTACCAATGTATATGGATAAGGTTAGATTTTATGGGTTTTTGGAAATTTGGATTGGACGTGAAGTTATTTTATGGATTTTGTAAAAGTATTATAAAAAATTCTTTTGTGAAGTTATAATGAATAGCTATTGGAAAATGAGAGAAGACGACCAAAGGAAAATTCAAAGTCATGTTGTTTTGTCGTTGTTGTGAATTAAAGCCCAAAACAAGTAGCAATAATAAATGGTAATTATAATTGCATGGAAGAGAGGCTTTCTATTTACTATTTCTAACAATTTTATTTACATGTCAATATATTTTTGGACGCGTTTACAAACATTTAGCTTGTTTATCCTTTTTTGTGTTAAGTATATTAACTAATCTTGTTTCATCACTTATTTTTTGTAAACCTTACTCTTATAATTGGATCGATAAGGTCTGATCTATAGCCAAACTTTATATCCTAAAATTTCTCTTTTTTCCTTCCTTTTGCATCCGGGAGGAATTGAACCCTGGTGCCTGGAAATTTGTAAAGTGACAACTACCACTGGACCACATGGCCTCGACGTTTCTAAATAAATATATAAAACGATTGTATATGCATATCTTCAAAAACAAAACATATATTAAGAATTCTGTAAATTCATGTAAAAACATAAAGACTACACCCATATTTAGTTATAAAAAACTCACTCAATTTTGAGAGGAATCTGAAAACAAAATGTCCTTAGAGCAAAAAGATAAATCATAAGCTCTAATGAGCAAATTCTAGAATTTAGATATAAATTCACTTTGTATTGGTCATTCTGAACATACTCTTTATTGTGTTCAATGATTTGGTTCTTTTGTGCGTTAGATAGCATGGCTGATGCAATGCTTTCATCACTGCAACCCTGAGTCAGCTCTTGCATCTTCGCAGTGACTTCATCGTAGATCCTCTCCGCTATCTTGTCGACAAAGACTCCGATCTTGTTTTCTTTTGTCTGGTAAAGAATCTCAACCAGATCATGGTGAGGATCCCCCGTTTCTTCTTGTTGAAATTATTGAAAAAGTATATGTAATTGAATAAAATTTTAAGTAATGTACTGAAAATTATTTGAACGAAATACTTATCTTCTTGCAGGCTTGGGCTTTAAATGAAGTCCGCCCCGAGCAATGTTTGTGTGGACCGTCACCATGAGAATCAGCTAACCGTGCCGCCCGCATACTTCCGCTCTTTTTCTCAAACTTCAAGGTCCCATACCTTTGTATCGAATCTTCGAGGGATTGCATCGTTGTCGTGTGTCCTTCATTTAGCCTTCCAACGGCCACCTGGTCGCACAAGCGACCATTCAACACCTCCTCGAACTTGTTACAGATTTCACCCGTAATCGAGGGACTCCAGTAGTAACGTTACTACGAACAAAATTAATATGTGAGTCATAAATGGTGGTTAAAAAACCAAAAAAAATAACAAAACGAAAAGCTTACCGTAAAATTTTTGAACCATCTATTAACGATGTGGTTCAGGACTTGTGCGAATTTCGCGTGTGGTTCCTTGAAATCCCTTTCAAAGATTTCCACGCACGACAGTCACTAGAGCCCCATCATCATTGAACCTACCATTTTAAACCAAACAAAATAAAGATTAGTAAGATACTTATGGTTGGGCTCGTTTAAAATATCTTTGATAGCCATCCGCGTAGCAACCTCGAATGGTAACGGCTCGTACACATTGTCAGGAGTCAGAGAATCCGTCTCTCGTATGGGAGTGTAGCTCGACGGAGAACTGAAACTACCACCAGACGTCAACGCTACGGATCTCGAGCCGTCAGGCGGTGAAGGCCGAAATTTGCCTTCTCCACGAGACATTTGTAGTTGCGAACCACCACCGTCGGTAAGGTAGTGAGTATAGGAGTTGTTTACTCCAGACATCTGAAATTACGACAATTTTAATGTCTAGACTCGTTACAAATATTTTAATTTAAATATTCTAATAATGATTTTCAATTTATATGAATTATTTTAAAAATACAAAACCTTTTTAGAAATTACATAATATTAGAAAAACGTTTAAAAAAATACAACGTTTTAAAAAAATTCAAAACATTTTTATAAATTACAAAATATTAGAAAAAAAATTTTTGTAAAAAACGAAATGTTATAAAAACGTTTTTCAAAAATACAAACCGTTTTTAAAAATTATAAATCGTTTAAAAAAAATTCAAAACATTTTTAAAAATGGTAAGAAACGTTTTTAAAATAATAATTTAATTAAAATTTGCAATATTTCATTTCAAATTTACAAATTTAATTTTATAATTAATGAAATTAATTTTATAAATTACGAAATTGCCTTTTATTTACAAAATTTTTTTTATAAAAATTACAATATTGATTTCCTATTTTCAAAAACGTTTTTAAAATACTTTTTTTTTTGTCAAATCAAAAAACAATTTTGAAAATTCCAAATCTAAATCTAATAATCTAACAAGCCAAATCCTAAATTTATGTTCAAAACTGAAGGTGTAGGCTTACAGTAGGAAGAGGAGATGGCTTGCCGCGGAAATGAATGAAGACGGTGTCGCAATGGTGTCATAAATTGCTATACCTTTGCAACATCACACTCAAACGAAATGCATAGCGGTGCATAAAATTTTTCTTTGGAACTTAAAATTTCTCCTTGGAGCCTAAAATAATTACAAGAGGCTACATTTATACAAATCTTTTGATTTGTTTTGCCTAAGTGTTAGGAAAAATATAATTTTTTTTTTCTTCTAAATAACAAAGACGATATCTCAGTTAGTTTCTTTATCCACTCGATTTTTCTCTTCTTTCGTTGAGATTCTTCAAGTTCTTAAGGGTTTTTTGCTGGGATTTGTCAAATCTTTTAGGATTTCAGCTTTGATTAGTTGTGTTTAGGTCATTGTAGATGCATCCTTAATCTATGTGTTTATGAACTGACTGTTCAGATCATGTACCATAATCTTGGAGATGATGCGACATCGTTGTCTAAAAATTTTGGGTACGTTTTTCTCTGTTGTCGGCGAATCTCTCTTGTCTAGCTCAGCTGCGATTTGGTAGCCAATCGAGTATCTTCTACTACACCGCTAGGTACATTGATCTTTCTATGTTTTCTAATGCTTGAATTTGGAATCCGGAGATGTGAAGAATCATTTTTTGACGATTGAGTCCCTTTTTCTTTTCAAAGAACAAACGAGGGTTTAAGTGGTCACATTCATTTTATCTCTTTTATCAATTTTCATTATTTATTAGCATGCAATTTGGGCTTCCTTTCTAATCTGAGCTTAGCTGATATTTAGAGAAAATTATGTGTTTGTACTAACCTCATTCGAGTTCTGATGGTTTCTGCGAAAAGACCTCCCTTTTTTTAGTCATTGATGTGTTTTGGTTGTTAAAGTGCCATGTATTGATATTATCACCTGTAAATTGTGGTGAATGAAAGAGATATGATACCGTTGTGACACGCGACACTAAACCCTGTGATGTCGTAAAGGTGCAACAAAACACTTAAACAAAATATATAGCGGTGCATATATGCGTGATTCAAAACATTTATATAACATTTATGGTGCATAAAGAATGAGATTGATACGTAGTGGACTTGCAAAACACTTAAACAAAAACGATACGAATAGCGGTGCATTGATGCGTGATTGAAAACACTTATATAACATGTTTTACCTATCTGGTTTGCGAGACCAGTGTTTTACCTATCGGTTTTACCTTTCCGTTGGGGTAAGGTTAATTTATCATCAATGTATTCACGGGCTCTTAGAATTTCACTTTCCGACATTCATACAATAGTAGTGTTGATATTTGGGGTAAGGTTGGTGTTTAACATTTACATCGCAACCTCATCGCAAACGTGTCGTAAATTTGCTAGGGAACACTCATCGCCACAAAGTCGCAATATTGCTATGCTTTTGCGATAGCAATATATGTCTCGCAAACGCCACGCAGAGACATTATAATGGTGTCGGAAATTTGCGAGGTCATTCTGTGTCGCAATTTTATGACACGATTGCAATTTTTCTTATTTACTCGTAATCGCGTTGCAATGACGTCGTAATATTACAATGTCATTTTTTCCATCGCAATGTTTCATCGCAAATAAGCTATTTTCTAGTAGTGATAATCATACCCCTCTAACTAAACCACTTGTGTTCTGTTCTTTAGTTTATGAGTTGTTTCGCGTTAATTCATTAAAAGACTAGCCAAACTCAATTATAGAGGCTTGATTTTCACAAACCATATATTTCCTACCTAAACCTATATATTCATGGATTTTTTATTTTTTTTTTGTCAAATTTAACTTGTAACTCGTGTTGATTTCTCATTTTAATATGTAAGTTTTGTTGATTAGATCAAATTAACACACAAAATGTATTCGAAAATCTTCTTTTCAATCTTAATCATCTTTACTTTCTACATCGTTGTTAATTGATACATATAATAATCTGCATCTCACCTATCTATTTTACTTATCAATTTCGGTTTGCTATTTCCGATTTAGTATTGTAATTACATTGGTTAACTCTTGGTTCTACTTTTGTGATCACCCTTATGTACTGAGGAAAACGCTCACAAGAATCAATCAAACAATTAAACAAAATCCAATCTCTTCTTCTCTCGATCTCTTCTTCACCATCATCATCTATCACCTTCATCCACCATTTCACCATTGATGTTCATACTTTCGAGATAACATTTCTTCTCATAGTTATCTCCTAGGTTGATTATCACCACCTTTCGACCCTTGAGAGAATGATTCTAAAGTGGATTAACCTATCTATCTAACATTCTGTAACATTGGTATCAGAGCTACCTATTCCCGGACCCAAAATGACAAAGACAAGGACTCAGACTAGACTTGAGATGAACAAGCAAATGGAGGAACTAAAAATCGCTCAGGTGAAGCAGAACGAGTCTACTGAGGTTTTGAAATTTTCCAGTGAATCTCTCAGAACTGAGATTAACAATCACTTCACAGACATCTTAAATATGCTCGCTGAGTTACGACCAACACCACTGAACCCAGAAAAGCAACTCGTGGGTCATGCTTCATCATCATCAGCGGTGTATAACTCAAACCAACAATCTCGTCCACTCCCAGAACCTTTGGATTCTCGCTTTGGACCAAAATCCATGGCAGAAACTCAACCCCTACGACCCAAAACAAGTTAAATCATTCGTCGGGTGAAGTTCTCATATGATGAGATAGATGAGCGAATCACAAAAGGATTGTGTATGCTCTGTGACGAGCAAGATACACTTGAACACCAAGATCTCGGGTCTTCATGATTGAATGTGATAAAGATCAGGTCCCTGATTATCTAAAGGAAGCTCATCAAATTCATGAAGATTGTTGGTGATGTGGATTCACAGGTTAAGGAAGAGAAAATATCATCTCAGCTGTTACCAAAGGATGATAACAATATCACACACCAACTGTTCGATCAAATGTCAGTGAGTAAATTGTCTCAGCTATTACCAGAGGACAATGACAAAAATGGGGAAACCAGTGATGAGAAAGAGAGGAAGTCTCTTAAAACTTGGAAGTTCAAGTTCAAACCCACTGCAAAGAGAGGCAAATTGGAAGATGATAAGTTCTCTTTTGTGGATAAATCAAGTGGAAAGAACGACGCACAACGAAAGGATAATAATCATATGTGCTATGGTTTTGATTTAATATATTAAATGGGTTCTCTGTTTGTGGTGAAGATGTTTATCACTGCACTGATCATTTGAAGAAGCTTAGAATTATTATTAAGGAGAAGCTGAAAATGGATTGTGCTCACAAAAATGATGCTATGGAGTTTCTACGAGGTGTGATAAGCCAGTTAACTAAACCTGTATTTGGATTTGGGGATCAAGACTTTGCTCCAATGAGCTTGGGGTTTTCTCACACTAAGTTTAGTGCTGAAGGTATCATATTTGCAGCTATCGTTGAGCATAAAAACATAAAGACAACTCCTGTTTTATTGATGCTGAGAGGTAAATGCAAGTTTAAACATCTGACCATGGACTATGGAGACGAAAGAGGAATTGCAGGGCTTAAGCTAACAATATTTCTTGATGCTTTTGAGAAATTCAGAAAAGGAGAGCTTAGGTTAGCATGTCTTACACCTGATAATGCAGATGGTGATTTAAAGAGTTTCTTGGTTTGCCTAGAGAAGAGGTGGTTCTTCTTTGTCGTTGATGATCTTTTAGCCATTGCTCAACTGGTGACTTTTGGGAAGGAATCATATCTAACACCTAAAAGCATGAGAAAAATTAAGAACAAGGTTGCTGAAACTACAATGGTGAAGCACAATTTAGAGGATTGCCGAGATGGTTATCCCTTTGAGTTCAAGTTCTCAATAGTGCAATCTGCAAGACCTTTGTTCACAGTCCTCTCATATGGGTTGTTTCATTCTCCACGACCACCAGAATTGTCATACTACCAAGAAGACAATGTCGTCTCCGTAATCTCGTACAAGGTTCAGGTTCTGGAGTTCTCCAACATCTCAGTTCTGAAAGCTTACATTGAGGTCGATATAATTAGTCCAAATATAGTTTCAGATCAACTGAATCAGCATGTCTTTAAGCCGCTTCAATTTGGGAAATCTGATTGCAGAAAAGTTGAAGGAGAACAATATTACAAGTTTGCAATTTGTGAAGCTACTATAAAGAAAGTAGTGGTGGCAGGTAATGTTAAAGTCATTTTAAAGATAGATGTGCGAAAAAATGGAGTGGATACTAATCTCTATGGAAAGAGATGGAATGGTAACGTTAAAGTCATAATATCAAAGCACCATGTTTTACTCCTACTTCTTCAATATGAATGGTCTTCACACAACTTAGGTTCACAGACCTTGCTCTTGGGATTAAAGGAGTCAGCTGTGAGCGGAGAGACTAATAGTATACGTCTCTATGGTTTCAAAGGAACAGACAACTACCACATCTCACTGTGGGAACTTCATCTTCTTTGGAAAAGGAATACAGCCATGCTTAAAGCTCTTACTCAATGGAAAGAGCATTCTCCAGACTGCTTTTACTCTCAAAGGCAACACTCATCTCACATGTTCCTTGAGGACAAGGATTCTCTCGAGGAGGGAGTATTGATACAGATAATAATCTGCGTCTCACCTATCTATTTTACTTATCAATTTCGGTTTGCTATTTCCGGTTTAGTATTGTAATTACATTGGTTAACTCTTGGTTCTACTTTTGTGACCATGCTTATGTACTGAGGAAAACGCTCACAAGAATCAATCAAACAATTAAACGAAATCTCTTTTATCTTCTTCTCTCGATCTTTTCTTCACTATCATCATCTATCACCTTCATCCACCATTTCACCATTGATGTTCATACTTTCGAGATTACATTTCTTCTCTTAGTTATCTCCTAGGTTGATTATCACCACCTTTCGATCCTTGAGAGAAGGATTCTAGAGTGGATTATCCTATCTATCTAACATTCTGTAACATTAATGCTCGAATTAACAATCGAAGAAGAATCGTATATTGAATGATGAACATATAGATACAAATCTCTTTGTTAATCATTCACTAAATGATTCTTTTTCGATTGTTCGTTCGAGCATTAACAATGACTCACTAATTATGTTGATATATAGTTTGATGTACTTAACAGTGAGATTGATTTGGTCTAGTCAACAAAAACTAGAAGTCTAATGAATAATATTCTTCTTAAGTATTTCAGTGATTATTATAAGTGGTAGACCTGAGCGAACTCAAGGCCCATAACTAAGTATATTCAGATAACTCAGCTTCATAGTGATTAATCTTTATCTTTTCGATAAATCTTGTTTGTTCTTAGTTTGCATTAACAGCTATGGAGGTTTTCTTAATATTTTCCCACATAATAATTGAATAATCGTAATTGGAGTAGAAACTTCATAACTTAGATTCGAGGATGAACTTCTTGGAGTTGTTTTTTGTCAAACCTTATAAAGTGACAGTTCACAATTGGAGTCTTCAAGTTGATCACCTATGTTACTTTATAAGGTTTGACAGATCACACACAACCACATCTACGTCAACTGTCTATTTCTCTCGGACTGTTTAGTGCTATGTTACTTCTGGTTTCAGTACACAAACAAGCCATACAAACTAGCAAGCATTGGACTGGATTTCTCAACCATGATTACCCAAAACCTCAGCTTCTAATCTTTTTCTTCGATGTGATGGACTAAGAGATTTGGCGTGAAGACAATAACAGAAGTTACACTCCCTTACAACAAACTTCGACTCAGATTGTACAAAGAGTGGACCAAACTGTGAAGAAGCTACTTCCTTTGGATTTACTTAAGTTCTTGGTTCTGCACTTCTCTTCTTATTGATTTCTACCAAAACCTGTATGTTTTACTATCTTAGCCATTCACTCTAAGATCTGGTTCAGTTAATCTATGGCCTCCAATTTTGATCACATAAACCATTTAACATAAAAAGAAGGATTCATAATCCACCATAGAAGAAAGACCATGAACTCTGATCAATAATCATCATTCATCTCTAAAGACCCCTACACATTAAAACAACCAGAGATAATATCCAAATTTGATAACACGAATCCCAAAACTAAATTCAGGATTTTTGGTTCAAAAGACTTGGACTATGAAGCTAAATGTGAAATATTTACAAATCAAAAACAGAGGAGAAACAAAACCATGGACAAAAGTGGAAGAAGCTGCTGTGTGTTACCAGATAAAGCTCGAGACTTTGTTCCAAAGTTGACAACTTTGTTCTCTGCAAAACTCACCCACAAAGAAAATCAATCAATCAAATCAAAATAGATAACAAATAATGTAATTTCCAATTAATGAAAGTCAGAATAAAATCACAAAGCTTAACTGCATTCTTTAGGATGACAAAGACATCTAAGAGCAACTCCACAGTTACCATCTGGTCTCTCACAAGCAATGCACAAATCCGGCATATGACCTTCAACTTCCATAGAAACCCTAGCTCCCAATTTCACTTTGGAGGAGTCAGAGATTTTGGTAGAGTGATCAATAAAAGGGACATGAATGTGACCTGATGAGGTTTTGAAATAGAGTTTTCCAGATCTGCAGGTTATGAGATTAGATGGGTTTGGGATTTGAGTGTTACCACAATAGTAAATTTCTTCTTCTTGCTGTGGGTTTTGTGTGGATAACGAGAAATTGAGAAAGAAAAGTAGAAGAAGAGGAAGAAAGAGGGTTTTGCTGGAGATTTCTCGCATTTCTTATGTTTTCTCTTGTCTGCTTAGATTGTCAGTAATTTACGATTTAACAATGGTGGAGAACATTTTTTCCGACCGATGTTTGAAAACAATACTTTTCTTTTTCCGGCAAAAGTATAAACTTTTGGGGAAATTAGAAGAAATGATAATTTTTTTAATAGATTTGTACATTTATACTTTTGTAAATTTATAATAAAAATATTTTTAAAAATTATTATTTACGTTTTTTTTTCTATATGTTCTGTAAATTTTAGAATACATATTCTACACTTTGTTTTATAGTCTACGAAAATCAAAAATTACATTCTACTAAATTTTCTATGTTTTACCTACCGCAAAATGTAAATTTTAAATTAGGTAGATTTCTCATAGCTTTTAGAATTTGTATTATGCAGTTTTTACTATAATCTATGAATTTTAGAACTTACATTCTATTGATTTTCTTATGTCCTACCAACTGCATAATGTAAATTCTATATTAGGTAGTTTTCTCATAGATTTTAGAATTTGTATTCTGCGGTTTCTACTATAATCTACGAATTTTAGAACTTATATTCTACCGATTTCCCTATGTCCTACCAACCGCAGAATGTAAATTCTAAATTAGGTAGATTTCTCATAGATTTTAGAATTTGTATTCTACGGTTTCTACTATAATCTACGAATTTCAGAACTTACATTCTACTGATTTCCCTATGTCCTACCAACCGTAGAATCTAAAATCTAAATTAGGTAGACTTCTCACAAATTGTAGAATATACATTCTACGATTTCTTGTATAATTTACGGAATTCAAAATTTATATTCTACGGATCTTTCTATATTCTACGGATGACAGAACTTAAATTCTAAATTTGGTAGATTTCTCACAAATTTTAGAATTTATAATTTAATATTTCTCGTATACTCTAATCAGTTCAGAATTGACAAGTTTCAAGTATATAACCTTACGTAAAACTATTTTCTTCAAACAAAGCAAACGATATATATTTCCATAGTAAACATGATGTTAGCAATCTTCGACATGTGGTTAATTAAAACAGTATCATTTGTTGTATTCCATAGATCAATTGCAATCTTCAGCCGAGCTTCTTGAATGTTCTCATCATCTAATGAACGTCCAATCCTAACACGTGACACTTGATATGAACTCTAAAATGTTCTAATTTTTACTCAAACTATGTTCTAGAAAATTATGGATTAAATCTTATATTTTTATTTTTCTTTGAAAATATTTCTATAAATAATAGTAACTTAATATATTCATTATAAATTAAACATTTATCTTGGTCACCGTGACCATATTTTCATTTTATTAGAGCGAAATATCTTTAAAGCAATTTTTTCTTGAAAGTATTACATAAGGTTAAATCAAATGAGAATTGTATATTATATGTTAACGATTTACATTCATTTCTTCCCCCAAAAAACATGCGGAGACAAACATCGATATGTTCTTATCTTTGAACCCAAACGTGTAAAGCCCAAATGATGTATGTATCCATGAGATTAGAGAGAAACCCATCTAAAATAGATACATTCCAATTGGAGAGATGAAGAATTCATAACATAAAAACGAATCATTACACTAGCTGATAGAATGAAAAAAAGGCAACAGAGAAATTATCTGAGTATCTTATTTTGCAGAAACAAAACAGTATCAAAAACATATAAAAGAAGAAATTACAAATTCAATTTCTTTACCAATACACTATCTATCACCTAAACCCTAAACCCAGAGCCAACACATTTCAAAGTACTAAACTTGTTACCATCTTCCTCATCTTCATTATCAACTAATCCAGACAACAAAGCTTCATGCATTATTGTGATTTCACTCAATTCCATTGAACCTTCTTCAATTCTCCAAAGATTAAACGGGAACCCACAAATTCCACCAAGAACAAGCATACCATTACATGAATTGAGGAAAGAAAATGAGAGTCCATGTGGTATAAGCGTTTGAACATCACTCCATGTATATGTATCCAAGCAAAAGGATGCGATAAAATACAAATTGACACCAAAAACGTAGAATTTCCTATTGAACAAAGCTGAGCTTAGGGTTTCATGATCCTGACCAGATAGAAAAATCAGCAGGGAGTGGAGGACAAAGCTCCCATGAATCGAGAATCGGATCATAAACCTGAACAGCTAAACGTTCCTCATTATCGACTAATCCACCGACTCTTGAAGAACCACCGACGAGGATAAGCTTAGAAGAGCCAGAGTGAGTCGAGAAAACGCCTAAAAGAGGATTAAATCGGGGGAATCGAACAGGAGAAGTGAATCGCCAATGAGGTTTGAGGATCGGAGAGAAGGAGAATCTAGGAGCGGTGATGAAGATAAACCGATCAGATCCAATGAGGTGATCAGAATCCGAGAAGGAGGGAAGACGAAGCCACGAGTTCGAAAGCGAAGGATTGGTTGTGGAAAGAGGAAGTGTTGTGGATACCGAAGAGGAAAACCCATGGAGAAGAGGAAGAAGAAGGAGAAGGAGGAAGAGAGATGATAATTGAACGCCATAACTTGGAGACGAGAGAAGAGAAACAATGAAGTGAAAAAAGAAAAAGAAACTATCAGTACCAAACTCGTTATCAGCCTGCAAGTCATTACAGAAACATCACATTCTCAGCATGATCCATGAAGATGAAGTGTTTTTCAGGGCGTTCGTGAACCATCCCTAATTTTTCTTCTATTCCTCTGAGTTCAACTCTTTATGAATTGCTGTCTCGAGATTGTAAATCGTGGATGATACTGAGACAAAAAGAGTAAATTAGGTTTAACATTATTTATAAGACTAAATCAACAAAATTTAAAAATAAAGGTATAGATTATCAAAACGAGAAAAAAAACATCCTTTTTTTTCAATTTGCCTTAAACTTTTCTCGTTTATCCGGCAACAGTGTACTGATGTTTGAATTTTTAACTTTTTTTATCAATGTTATAAATATTATATTAATAGTGACTTCCAAGAATCTAGCATAAAAATTACATCGACAGAGTTCTTGGATAAACTACAAACAACTTCAGTCAAACCAATCTGCCAGTTCTAGAAATTCGGTGAAGCCAAACAAAACGAGAAATGTTTTTTAAGTCTATTGAACTCTTCCGAATACTGCAAAGTTATTGTCATTCTTCTCGGTTTTCCACTATCGTCAGGAATTTTGTAAAGTCCACTACACATTGAATTTTAGAAATATCAAACCCTAAGATACTTTCCATGATCCAGAGAATCGCTTTAAATTCAATATCAAATAGTGCTAGACATCTAAAGACACCTTTTGCCCCATGGTAGCTTCTTATGATTCTTCTATAGAATCTGAGAAACAATTAATACCAACCTTTCACCCTCATGTTTGAAGATTTAAAAGGGTGAATACGTAAAATTACTCAAATAACATTTGAATATAGTTTTATACAATTTTACACTTATTTGCTTTGTAACAAAAACATTATTATAGGTTTGCATATATGCATCCGTCCCCATAGTCATCAGTTTAGAATTATTTGATCCAACATTAAAAATTATTAGCATTATATATTAGATCATTTTGTAATTTGAATAGAGATACTTGTAGATGCTCCAAGAAAGATGTTTAAGTTTAGAGAAAGTGGTGACAGTTTGCTTTAATCCATTAGGTTTATGTTGATGAAGAGAAGTTGAAGCTGAGAAAAGTATATACAGTCCTACCAGATAATAGATGGTCCCTCTTCAAATCCACAAGTTGTTGATTTCAAGTTAGTATGAACTCAAAGACACATGAAATTTTGAGTATAGTCAAAGACTACCACTTATTTTGTTTTTTCATTACTTAAATTGAATATATGAAATTCAACTCATACAAGTTGAAAACCAAAAAAAGAGAAGAAAAAAAACTCCTACAAGTTGAAATCAAAGAAGTATAAGGCTTGGTTCTTTCACTCTATCTTATTCATATTCCGAATTGGCCTTCTTCTTCAGGGTCAGGGTCACAAGTTGGGCATGGAGTTATTGGTTTTTCTGGCTCGTTGGGATGTGGAACATCATGGTTATAGGAATTCGGATTTTCTGGTTCTTTGGGATGTGGTGCATTACTAGATGTAGGTTCGGATGATTGTGTTTCATAATTGCAATATTCATGATCACTAAACATTGATTCTGAATTCTGCATTGTAGGAAATGGAAACATTCTGGATCTTCTGCTTCTTCTTGAAAACCTATCCAATGATTGTGTTTCATAATCGTAATCATAAAATTGGTTTTGGAATGTGTGGGTTGGTGATAAGATTGGGAAACTATCGTCCGATGATTGCGGAGTTTGGTAGTGACAAAATTTGGATCTTTTATGCTCATTTGAAGACTAAGTTGGAACATATCAATTCATAAATTCATCTTCTTCTTTTCTATCAAGCAAACCTTAAGAAAAAAAGACAAAAACAACATGTTTCTACAGTGATTTAGTGTCCACGTAAGTAATTGTTTCTTTGTTAGTACCACTACGTATCGCTCTATTCAAGCCATTAAAAAAAGAAAAAAAACTATAAACTAAAATTAAGTCTATCTTTACAAATTTCTACATCAAAATTCAGACTATAAAGTAAATGTATCGATCCAATAATTGATTAAAAAAATTCTAAAGATATGCAGTTACCTCGTAATACGGTGTAAGATATTAACACTCGGTCCTATATCTGCAAAAAAATGAAGAAACAAGAAGAATAAATCTTGATGTAAATCATAAAAGAGAAAACTATGAAACAAAATATAGAACTAGGAATTTACCTGATGAGAATTTACACAAGCAAGGAAATGTTAAGTAGGATATGATGAAAAGTAGAAAACTAAACCCAAGAATCAAAATTCCAATAGACAGAAGCAAGTATTACTGTAAACAGAAGAACTACTAATATTATGCGATCCATCAATGGTGATTAAGTAGGTTGGGTTCTTAAGAGACCAAATTATATATTTACAGTATTTTAGATCTTTGTTAGTACTTTGGTTTGTAAGTCCTTCTTAAAGAAGCTGAAGGGAGAAAAATTTGGCTGAAGTGAGAATATTTGGTGACCAATCTTCTAGAAAATTATACAGTACACGTACGAATCAAATCCACCCTTAGATATATCTACCACCAATCTTTTTTTATTTGTTACCTATCAATCTTCTTCTTTTTTGTTAACTTATTACCTACCACCAGTTGTCTAAGGTGTTATCAATTTCAAGTAGAATACAAATTACATGGTTTCTTTCGTTTGTTCGACAAAGAAGACCGGTTTTATAATCTATATATTTTAAATTATATTATATTGAGCACACCCAACTCAAATGTATAAAGGGTCTGGTGCATAAATGGAAAAAGCTCTGATATATTAGTTTAAATTTTATTTCTTATAATTTTGGCCCTAATAAAACAATAACCACTTTTGTTAAACATATCAAGAATATATCACCCCTAATTTACTAATTAAGTCAATGACACCAAATTCTACATTTTACCATCTTACCTTTTTCCACTCATTTTATTTAATTATAATATCATATAATCCTATATACTTTTGCTTAGATAGACGAGGGAAGTGCACAACAAGTATTTTTATCTAAAATTAAAAGCTATGCTATGATTTTAGTTTTCTTAGATATAAGTACACATTTCTAATCTCTAACATAATCACAAGTTTATTAATTTCAAATTCAAAAATGATTGATTATATATACTCAATTCCATCTATTGGAGGGGAACTCGGTCTTGTTAATGAGAGGGAATGAGATTTTGAAATCCTTTCCCCAGATGTGGGGAGGCCACCGAGAGGCCTAAGAAGTTGGGAATTTCATCTTAAGGGGAATTCAAGAAAAGCGTTCTATTATATTTTGAGTATATAGTAATATATACTATCAACATTTTGTTGTATGCTGACATGTATGTCGCAAAAATATCTCAGAAGAAAAGGTCTAAGAATAGTATTATGTGCATGCATCTTACAAGAACCCCATATAAGTATGATAACTAAGTCATGTTAAGGAGGGGAAAAGCGATGGCCATGTAAGTATAATTGATTTCTGGAAAGTCAAGGTGTATTTTGATATGTTTAGTACGCCCTAAGAAGTTGATTCATATCCGGAAAATGCAAAGTATATTTCTAGGATGTGTAAGATACCTTGATATTTTTTGGATTAAATAGCTTGTCTATGTATATGTAATGAATGGACGTACTATGTGAACAATGTAATGCCCATGTAATCTTCTTTTTGATATAGTTAATTGAAGCCCTCCCTTTTTGTCAAGTTATATAGTAATCTATACTATGCGATGTATTCATAGACATCACAAGTTGCTAGTTCTTTCTACAATTTTAGTCATAGATATTTAAATTTGACTAATAGATCTAGATCAATTACATCATGTAGAATTACTATACATAGAGATAAACTATATACGATTAATACATATTGTGGATGCGATTTACATGTTACATTGCTTATATAGTTAAACTATAAATTTTTTTATTTCGAAATTGCTTTCAGATTGAATGAAGTGAAAGTTTCGATGGTATAGCTTTTCGCAGCAACTAGCAGATCATTATTCGCTACATGCTGATATTGCTTAATGTTTCCCTAAGCATGCTGCTCCATGGTAACCATAGTTGCAAACCAAGTTTGTCAAGAAAATATAAAACTGAGTAAACTAGTGTTATATATTATAAGTTATATTTTAAAACTATAAAGTACTTTATAGTTCAAATATTGTATCAAACAAATGCTTAGGAAGCACCTTGTCTTCCGTATCTTACAGAAATAGTTTGTATACACAAAATAGAATTACTATATCAAAATATGGCACTAACATATAACATTATCCCATAATTAACATATCATACATGATTACTATAATGACTGCTTAATATAAACGTGTTAGACATTTACAATCATAAAACACTCACAACGAGACACAAGACACAATAATAAAAAATACCGCATAGAAAACTCATAAGTATACACAAAATCACATCGCAATTTGAAATTGGTGCAATTTTAATTTGGTAAAAAGTTGTCTATTTTATTTTATATAGTACAACTATACGAATATGGAGGAATAGCAAGAGGTAGAGGAGGGGAGGACTAAAAGAAATTATGTGTAATTGATGTTTATAAAGAAAATAGACATTCTATATAAAATAGAATATATAAAACCGAATAATGTGTTTTATATAACATATTTGACTTTTATAATATTATTGGTCATTTTTAAAAATTAAAAGCTCAACATGCATAGATATAACGCTATGTTTTTTGTTTAAATTTTTAAATTTGAATAGCTTTTTTAAAGAAATTTTAAATTTAAAAAGAAAGATATAATGTAAAATATTTTTCTATTGAAAGATATAATGTAAATAAAAGAAAAGACGAGAGAATACATTGAAAAGCAAATAATAAAAAATCAATCAATTTTAAAGGGTAGTTTGACAATATTATAGAAAAAATGTTGAATAATGTTGAGTTTAGGATTTTGAGTCATATTCTTAATTATAATCTCAAAAGTGGTGATTTTGTAAATTATCTCAATAAAATATGTATTTAGGATATGGACGCATTTCAAATGCACTTTTTGCACATGTAAAAGGTCGAGTGTGATGATGGGTGACACGATTAGTTGGAATAAAAATCTAGTGAAAAAAGTTATAGATGTGCACATTAATTACTTCACTAAATTTGCTTTCTCATAATTAAATCGACTTAAATATATAGGAGATTATATATAGAAAATGTCGACTAAAAATATGGATATTTATAACCGATACACATTTTCAAAAAATAGTTTTTTTTCTCTATTTAAATACCCATTTATAAAATTCTTAAAAAGATAAATAAATATATAAGTTTAATTGTCATCACCAAATCAGGAGTACAAGACCGTGGCTTAAATTAAGCAAAAGTTAGGGGTGCTAAGAACATAACATTGAGCTTTAAACCCAAAAGTTGTTTTGGCAAACAAGAATTCAACTCCTAAGAGATTTGCAAATCCAAGGAAATGTGAGTCTTACATTCTTACTAAAGTATGTGCAAACTGTAAGAGCTTAATCAACATCAACATCAACATCACAACATACGCCAAGCAGAGATAGTTCTTAAACTCGTATTCATCCCTCTAAAACCAGTTGACAAAAGAAAAAAGAGATATATTAAACCAATTGAATTATACCAAAATTTTGATTTGGTTAGGTTTTTCCTTTGTTTGATTCGATCCGGTTTAATTGGTGGAAAGCTACCGATCTGGTTTTATAAACCCATGAGTCAACCGCTTTGTCAATACAGAGTAAATGACGTCAACTGCCATGTCATCAGAATGTTAAAATGCTACCGTTTCACGTTGAACTTCTCTCCCAAAGTGAGCGCTGTTCTCTTTCTCTCTCTTTCCTCGCAACGCTTCGCGTCTCCTCTCTTCTCTGCTCTTATTTGTGAAAATCCTCTGTGACTTCAGTAATGGAGGATTCTTATCATCTCTACTGAAGCTACGCAGACCTTAAAATTTAACTGTCTAACCCTTCTTTCAGATTGAGATTTCGGACGATCTCTGTGTTAAGAAATGCGCTCCAAGGACAAAATCTCCTACTTTTATGATGGTATATTCATTTTCTCCTTTCTTTCTTTTTCTTTATGAAGAAACAACAAAACTTCTTGAGATAAATGTCTTTACTCATCTAAGTTTTCAATTGTAACACTTAAGCAATTATATCCACCTGAACTGGACTTTGTCGTGGTCTTTATTTCACAATAGATGCATCGAAAGGTGGAATCATTCATATAGAAAATCTAGAATAAGTTCAGGGTTACGATTAGTTTGGAAATATCCAGTTTTGATTTAGTTTTTGAGTAGGGTTTTTGATGGAATAGCAAGGGGTCTAGGTGAAGTTTCTGATTTCGATTCCCTGCCTCTCTAGTCTAAGATTAAACCAGAAGCCTTTTTGTGCTGAAGAACACTCTAGAAATTGACTTCGTTGATTGTCTTAGTTAAGTCTCTGTTTTTTCTTTGCCTGAAATAAGAAACCCTAGAACTTTATCTCAACTTTAGCTGTATTCATCTGTTTCTTCTTGTTGTAGGCTTGTAGCCTTTTTGGTAGTTCATATGGGTTTGTGATGTCATGGTTTCATTGTGTTGCAGGAGATGTGGGGAGCGTCTATTTTGGACCCAATCACCCAATGAAACCTCACAGGCTTTGTATGACCCATCATCTTATCCTTGCATATGGCCTGCATAGCAAGATGGAAGTTTATGTTAGTGTCTCCTGCTCATCTTTTATGTTTATTGTTCTTGAACCTTTTATTCCTTTTGTTTTTGATCTGACTGTACTTTTCATGTGAACTCTTTATATGTTTTCTATTGTTTCAGCGTCCACACAAGGCATATCCTATTGAAATGGCTCAGTTCCATTCCCCGACTATGTGGAGTTCCTGCAACGAATTAATCCAGAAAATCAGAACTTATTTCCCAATGAAATGTCTAGATGTAAGTTTTTTTGCGTTCATTAATTGGTTTTTTGTAATTTACATGTTTAGATCTAAGGTACTTTGATGCAGATAATCTGGGAGAGGATTGTCCTGTCTTTGAGGATTTGTTTGAATTTTGTCAAATCTATGCTGGTGGAACCATAGGTAAAGCATGATACACACAGTATATGTTGGTACTCATGTTTGGTTGCCACATTGGAGCATTCTTTACTGACTGAAATTACTTGTCTATAGATGCAGCACGAAGATTGAACAACAAACTCTGTGACATTGCTATAAACTGGGCGGGTGGGTTGCACCATGCCAAAAAATGTGATGCATCTGGGTTTTGTTACATCAACGATCTCGTATTAGGAATTCTAGAGTTGTTGAAACACCATCCCCGTGTGCTCTACATAGATATAGATGTTCATCATGGTGATGGAGTTGAAGAAGCTTTTTACTTTACTGACAGGTACTAGATTCTCATAACAACTTCTCGATACTTGTATTCATATATTGATTACCAATACCTTTGAATTTTTTTACGGCAGAGTGATGACTGTTAGCTTCCATAAGTTTGGGGATAAGTTCTTTCCAGGGACAGGCGATGTTAAGGTAAATTATTCAATTATTTCATGATTTTCTGAGGACTGTTTAGATGTGTATGGATGAATTGTCATTGTGAAGTATATTTCTTGAAAAGGAAATAGGAGAAAGAGAAGGAAAATATTACGCCATAAATGTGCCGCTGAAAGATGGTATTGATGACAATAGTTTCAACCGTCTGTTCAGGACAGTAAGTTCTTTAACTCAGACTATCAAATTCTTGATGTTTTTGCCTTTTTTCATGTTTTGATTCCGTTCTTTGGTCTCTAGGCAATTGCTAAGGTTGTTGAGATATATCAACCGGGTGCAATTGTTCTTCAGTGTGGGGCAGATTCACTAGCCAGGGATCGACTGGGATGCTTTAATCTCTCTATTGATGGTGCTTTTTCCTTCTTGTAATCAAATCTCTTTCTCCCTTTCAATCTCTCTATTGCTAGTTTCTAGGCGCCTCGGGTTCTGAAATGGCTTTATCTTGTGCATTCTCCAGGACATGCTGAATGTGTTAAATTTGTGAAGAAATTCAATATTCCTCTGCTGGTATCTATCTCTCTTGACTTGCATCTACTATACCTTCCTGTAATCTTACGTTTCTGGACTACAAAATTTGTTGTTTTCGGATTCTGTATTAGGTTACAGGAGGTGGAGGATATACAAAAGAGAATGTAGCTCGGTGTTGGACCGTTGAGACAAGCATCCTTTTGGACACAGAACTTCCTAATGGTTGGTAAAGTTTCTATATTGTTTGTCAGCGAAAGTTTGGTGCTTCTGCCTTTTGTGGCTCACAGGTTAATTGTTCTGCAGATATTCCTGATAACGACTACATCAAGTATTTCGCACCGGATTTTTCTTTGAAGATACCGGGCGGTCACATTGTAAGGAACTCTTCTAGTTTTTCTCATTGCTTAAACAAAAGGCACAGAGATATTGAGAATCGTTTGTCTTTTGAAAATGAAAACAGGAGAATCAAAATACCAAATCGTATATTAGCTCAATCAAAGTACAGATCTTAGAGAATTTGCGATACATCCAACATGCTCCAAATGTGCAAATGCAAGAGGTAAACTCGAATCATAATCAAACATTTGGTGATTTAATGTGTAACTTAACACAGATCAGTTTCTTCTACGTAGGTTCCACCGGATTTCTACATACCGGATTTTGATGAAGATGAACAAAACCCAGATGAACGTGTGGATCGTAAGTATTGGGAACTACCTTAAAAACCAAAAAGTGTTTAGCTTTCATAGCAACTAATGTTTATATTGTGAATGATTTGGTTGTTACAGAGCGTTCACGGGATAAGCAGATTCAAAGGGACGATGAGTATTTTGATGGAGACAACGATAACGATGGAATGTAACATGAATTCTTAGAACACAAGTGGTTTAGTTTTTGTCTGATTCTCTGATTATTGTAATGACAAACAACAACATTTCTGATGATTGATTCCATCTTTTTACCTTGTCTTGTCACTTGTGTATATGAAGCTTTCTTCATGAAAGCTGATCATCTTTTGGTCTTTATTATAATTTGAAAATTTATTTTGGCCCAACAATCTTTTAGTGCATTAATCAAAGGTAGGTAGGTATGGATTCTTACAATGCAAAAAATTCAAAAACAAATTAACCATAATGTATGAATTAAATTCTTGATAGTTCAACTAACCATGGATAATTGATAATTCATACTTTTTCTTCTCTTTAATTTAATTTTGGGTCCAATACATCCTGATTCCTGACAAATTTTTTTTTAATGTTAAATCTGACCATGCGTGGTTATCTCCCTGTAATTTGATGTAGTTATGCTTGAATCTGCCTCTAGATTTGTTTGTATGCTTGCTAAAATGATCATATCTCTCGATTTTGTCGTAATAAGTGAATATAAATAGGGATAATTTTGGAATTTCAGTTCATAGAAAACTGTCATCTTTTCTAACTCTCTCCACGGTTCAGATCCGAGTTTGGGAGAATCTCTCTTTCTCTCTTATCTTTTCAGAAGAAGTGATCTCTTACTTTGTCTTCTCCTTCAGGTCAATGTTGCTCTGTGATCGGATCTTTTCTTTTTCCTAACTATCATTCTGATTTAATCGAGATTTTGAAAGGATTTTGGAATTGCAAGTTTGCTACTTGATATGAGTTTTTAAAATTTTCTTCTTAACATATCACGGATGCTTTGTAGATCATGTTTGTTTGATTAAAAAAGGTCAAGTTTAAGACATGATTTCGTTTCGGATTTTGATTTTACTACTTATTACATCAAGGTTTAATCTTGTTGGTATTCGAATCAGCTCAATCAGTCAAGTGGTGTTAAAGTTTTTCAACTTTTACGATGGATCAGGCGGAACTGACTGTGGACCAGGTTGGTGATATGATGTTATTTAACTTGATTTTGCCTGTCTTTACGGCTTTGTAGGCAATTGAAATCTGCTGGCAGTTCATAGGATACTCATTACGGATTTTGACGTTCATATATGTTGCATACAGAATTGAAACCTTTTGTTTTGGTCTGAATATACTTAGACAAAGATGTGCATAATGATAAGTTCATACATGATCGCCGTTCTAGATCTTTGCAGCTTTGACTACATACTTAGAAGTGTTATTCATTTGTATTTGTTTTTTATGATCGTATTAAAATACCTGACAAATATGTGGTAGGTTTACTAGTAGTTTTCAAGTATTCGATCTCTCGTTTTATTTTATCTCGCAGGTATTGAAAAGAGACATTCCATGGGAGACTTACATGACAACTAAGCTGATTTCAGCAACAGGCCTCCAGCTCTTAAGGCGCTATGATAAAAAAACCGAAAGTGCAAGGGCACAGTTATTGGAAGAAGTAAATCTTCTACAACTCTTTCTTATCATTACAAACAGTTTACAGAAATTTGAGTCATTTTTCTCTGTATTATTAGTGTTTAAAGTTGTATAATGATCAAGCAAGTCTCTGATTACATTGTCATTATGAAGTAATATGTGGTGTCGTTATCGCAGGATGGTCCAGCTTATGTTCATCTGTTTGTTAGCATCTTACGTGATATATTCAAGGAAGAGACAGTGGAATATGTCTTGGCTTTGATTTATGAAATGCTCTCAGGTAGATAAAACCTCAAGATATTTGCATTTACTTTTTCTTTCTTTTAGATACTGACTAATATCAATGCATCAACTGTTTTCCAGCAAATCCATCACGAGCTCGGTTGTTCCATGATAAATCATTGGCACATGAGGATACTTATGAGCCTTTCTTGAGGTGTGCCCCTATGCAATTGCTTTATGACAATAATTTGGTCTAGGCAAGTTGGATCAGATCTGTTGTTTCTGCTTTGGAATGATTTAGAACTTCTACATTTTTCTCATTCTCTTACTTGACCAATTAAATTGTCAGATTTCCTTTCTAGATTTCTTATAACTGCCGTTTAAATCTATGGTATCAGATAAACCTGACCTTTCCTAGTGATAGGAAACGACTGTTTCCCAAAAAATTTATCTTAATATGTGCTATGTTTAGTGGGTCATTTCCACTTGACATGGTTTTCTAGTTCTATACATATTGTGTAGTGTTTTAACCACAGGATGTTGTTGCTTTGTCTGTTTTATCTCCTTGGCCCTTGCTCGTTTTGTCTGAAATTGTGATCTTAGTCATTGTGAGTCATTTACTAGTTTAATCCTGAAAAGGGGAAACATACATAACTCCATTGGGGATAACTGCTCTCAGTTACATTTTGCTTGATTTCGGCTGCTAAACTCTAGATTTATGCAAACTGAAAATATGCCCTTTTTCAGGTTGTTGTGGAAGGGAAATTGGTTCATTCAAGAAAAAAGCTGCAAAATCCTTGCCTGGATAATAAGGTATTGAATTTTTCTTATCTGTCATATTTCTACCTAACATGTATGCAACCTACAGCCTCATTTACATCATTGTGCTAGGCCAAAAGCTGGTGATGATGATATTTCTAGTGGAGAAGCTTCTGGTTCAAAGAAACATATTACTACAATTGATGATGTTCTCAAGGGATTGGTGGAGTGGCTTTGTGCTCAGGTTTCTTCTTCTTTTTCTCTCTACTTTTCGTTGGTCTTGCATTGGTGTTTAAGTGTTAGTTGTCTTTTTCTTGTAGACAATGCTATTGTTAGAGCTAGAGCTCATTCATATAGAGTGTAAGTAATGAGAAAAAAAGAGGCAGTCTGACATTTTTTTAGGCAAAAACAATTCTATTCTCACAATGTCTTTGTTAGATTATGCAAATGCAAACACTAATGCAAACCAAATTTAAACTAACAATCTTTCTGCGTAGGCAAAAGTCTTTGATTTTGGTTGATATTAATCTTTAATTTTAACGATATGGAAGGAACCTTTATGTTGTTACATAGATATCAACAATGCTTAACTTTCATATACAGTTGAAGCAACCTTCTCATCCTAATCGTGGTGTTCCAATTGCAATCAGCTGCCTCTCGTCGCTGCTTAAGGAACCTGTTGTCAGATCGTCGTTTGTTCAGGCAGATGGGGTTAAGTTACTTGTCCCTCTAATTTCTCCAGCATCTACTCAGCAGTCGATTCAGGTAACTATATATTAAGTGGTAATAATTTTCAGTGAATGTTCACTAAAGCTGTAAATAAGTATTTCAGTTTCCACGCGGATGACTCTAGTTTTTAAAGAACTATTAATACTGCTGATTTATGTTGCTCCCTTATTTTAAAGTGTATTCTGATTCAGTTTGCAGAAGAACGAACAGCTCTCTTTTTCTTTTCCTTTTTTCTGTCATAATTTCTCCATGCCTAATTCATGTGATATGCATGCTTTCTTTCTACAGCTTCTGTACGAAACATGTCTTTGTGTGTGGCTTCTGTCCTATTATGAACCTGCAATAGAATTCTTGGCAACATCCAGGACAATGCAAAGGCTCACAGAAGTGGTTAAGAGCTCGACTAAGGAAAAGGTGAGATGTTTTCTTCTGATAATTTAGTTATTGCTATCCTGCAATTACTTAAAAGATGATTTAACATGGCATGACTATGCAATCAGAATCTCTTCTGCGCAATTTCAAGATACTTTTGTTTGTTTTTATTTGTTTTGTATCTTTATATTGCATAAATGTATTGTGATGCACTTCTTATTATGTTTATCTGACGGTATTTTGTCTCACAGGTCGTCAGGGTGGTTATATTGACATTCAGAAACTTGCTCCCTAAAGGTACATTTGGTGCCCAGATGGTTGACCTTGGACTCCCACATATTATCCAGAGTCTAAAAACACAAGCATGGAGTGACGAGGTAAGACAAGTTTAATCAAAATGCCGGAGGACTGCTTCTGTATGAAACATCTTTATGTGGAATACAAATTTCTTTATTTTCTAAAATGAGAGTTGAAGTGATTTAGACAAACAATAGATGTTTTTTTAAGTACATGGTGGTAGTTAAACCTGTTAAACTCTGAAATTGTAAGGACTTGCTGGATGCACTGAACCAAGTAGAAGAAGGACTGAAAGACAAGATCAGGACATTGAGTTCCTTTGATAAGTATAAGCAAGAGGTTCTTCTTGGTCATCTTGACTGGAACCCAATGCACAAAGAAGCCAATTTCTGGCGTGAAAATGTCACAAGCTTCGAGGAGAATGACTTCCAGGTATTCTTTAAACCTGTCTCGGGATAAAAGGTGCACAAAAGTACTTTACGATACTCACCTGCTTGTTAAAACTTGTGGATGCAGATACTCAGGGTCCTTCTAACGATCCTAGAAACATCGAGTGATCCAAGAGCATTGGCGGTAGCATGCTTTGATCTCTCACAGTTCATACAGTACCATGCAGCAGGGAGAGTGATCATAACAGACCTCAAGGCGAAAGAACGAGTAATGAAACTGATGAACCATGAGAATGCTGAGGTTACCAAGAATGCTCTCCTGTGCATCCAGAGGCTTCTCTTGGGTGCTAAGTACGCTAGCTTCTTGCAAGCTTGATGGACTTCCATGTTTCTTTCTTTCTAAAAAATGGAAAGTAACCAAAACACACATACCGATTGTGTTTTCCTTTGTTTCTTCTTGTCCAAACAAAACCTGCCTGCTGTTTTTGTTTCGATGTTACTACATTCCGACACCATCATCATCTGTTTATTATTTGTCCTAGAAAAATTGCTATTGTGTATGCTTAAATAAATAATTTCTGGCTTGGTTTTGTACCCCCTTTTGTATTTATTTATCCAATAAAATAAGGCTTATTTGTTACAGACAGTTTTGAGCCAAATTGTTGTATGATCTGAGAGTTTAGAGCTTAAATGGAGATGAGAGATATTTTGATTTTACTTTTGTTAATTAGAAGGTCCAGATTCTGGTCCTGAGATCCAGGACCATCTTTTGTTAATACAAGAATGATTGGCCTAAAACATCCTTCTCACCGGGATCATATTAGGAGACACACATCAACATATCTATGAGCCCGCTATCTTTGATTTACTTTGGTTACATGTTTAGTTAAATAAGATTCATTCATTCTATGCTCTTTATGCTTACAAACAACATGCTCGTGTACTAAAAATTTGCAATTCATATTCGCAACTTGTTTATGAATCTGCTCAAACATGCAAACAAACAGAGGAAAGAAAACCAACTCTTCGAAATTACGATTTGGCAGCTGTGTACGGGTGAGTGTCTCAAAGACTCTTAGTTGGAGAAGGCATTGACTCATATAATCTCTTCTAATATTGCTCATTTATTTAAATCGATTGGTAAAAGAAAATTAGGTATTTTACTTTGTTGTCCTCAATAGTTGAAGATAATTACAAGATCCAATATATAGTATCCACCCAAACCCATGATCCACTAAATAGAACTTGGATCTTTTGGATTAGATTTGGTTCATTTGATTTAAACAAAAAATGTTGATAAACCGACCTGCCAATAACCGAGATATAAATTTTCCCAAATTAAACCTAATTGATCAAGCATTATTTCATCTTTATCAGCCACCATTTCACCTATTTTTTCTCTTATTTCACGAAATTTCTACTAGAAATGAAGATTCTCTGATTCTTTCCATTTTCTTCTTTCATCCATCTGATTATAGCTCATCTTCATCTAATTTTCTTCTTTCTTCCATGGAAACAAAGAATGCAGCTCGAAATTATGGAAGTGAAGGTGTCGATGGAAAAATCAGTTTTAAATGGAAGTGAAGTGTTCAGATGGACGAACCCGAAAGCAATTTTTTCGGTTTTCGAACTGATGGATCAATGTTTTAAACTCAGTTTCATGGTCATTGTAAGAGATTATATATATAGTTCTAGGATTGTTAGAATCATTTACTTAATTTTCGTGGTGATTTGGTTAAGAAATTTGGAATTATTATAAAGATTCTTAATGTATTGTTCTGTGTTTTAGAGATTTGGACAATCTGAATTAAATTATAGTGTTATGGAAGCTCAATTAGATGTTTTATATTTAAGAAGAAAGAATTGTGTTGAATTTCAAAGCTTTGTGTGGAATTTAAAATTGACCAACATTTTTAAATTTTGGAGGAAACTACATATATAATGAAATACTAAAAGAGGAGGATCCAAAAGAGGGAAGACATAATTTGTTTATATAGATTAAATCTCAACATATTTGGTAAAAAACGGAGAGAGATTCTAAAAAATTTTATTTTGGAGGGAAAGTTTTTTTTTTCCGCAAAATGTTGGTAAAACATTCCAATTTTTCGAAAATAGTTATACCAGTTTTTTAGTTATGCATAAATACACATAGTTATACTTTGACAATTTTTAAGAAATTATCAGTTTACTGTAATCTAAATTTATAAATAATCGTTTTAACCAATGATATTATGATGTTTTACAATATTTATGAAGATTATATACACTCATTTCGTTGTTTTACAAATTATATACAAATTTGGTTTCATAATGACATCGTAGGCAATAAACTTCCCATATTTTGATAAGATATGTATGGTAATATGTAAAAGATATAATGTGATATATGAAATCGTAAATAATTATGTGAAAGATGTAATGTGTTGATTAAGTATATTATAAATATGAAATTATAAATAATTGTTTCAATATGAATTACATTTGTGAATATGTATATCATTTCTCTCTTTGATCTTTTAAGAATATGTATATTCTCCTCCCTATATGTATAAGTCTTATAAAGATATATCTCAAATAGTCTTACGTGTCATTGATTGATCTATCACGCTTATTTTCATCATTGGTCCACCATCCACATGTGGGGTAAACCATTATGAAAGTAAAGACTTGAGGAAAAAAAACAAAATCAAAAATTGTTGGCTTCTTATTAAAATCAAAAGAGTTGGCTTCTTTAATAATCTCTAAACCTACGGTGGATAATAGTAAACCGATGGATTTTAGTTAATCGACCAATTAATTGAAATCCCCAATAGAGATGGGATCAATTTAACTGATGTCCATAATATACAATTGTTTATTTGCTTCAACTATCAACGGGATGTAACTCATCTTTATCTTCATCGGTTTCAACATAAGATCGACCAGTATCCATATGAATCATCGTTTTATAAAGACCGTTATTGTACTTTTGCTATTTTAACTAGTTGTACATTTGTACATTCAATATTGAAATCAATACTACATAAATCTCGATTCAACTCAATATAAATCGAGCCCATATAAAACATCACCAGAATCAGTTGAAGAACACAAACTCGAATATTGTACCAAACATCGATGTAACTCGCAGCGAATGGGATGTCGGGCTTGTAACTGAATATCGCCGTGAAGAAGGAAGCTATAACGGTGAAGATTGTCGCCGGGAATTGCGAGGGGGAGGATCGCCGGATCATCGCCGTGAATGAGATTGAATATCGCCGTAAATTATTTTGTTTCATTTCCGTACAAGTCATATTAAATTCAGATGAGCTTGAATTGGGTTAGATTGGTTGGTTTAATTCAGATTTCAATTGATCGGTACATTTAATTTCTCACCAAATCAGATTTCAATATACTTTTTTTTTCATTTAATTAATATAAAGGGCAAATAGTGACAAAATTTTAGAAAGGAGAGTAGAAGAGCATTTGATTCACTAAGAGAGTACCTTAGTCACTTTGTTCACAACTAATAGTATCGGTACATTGATCCGCTGCGTACTGCTTTCACATTCCAATAACTTAATGCATGACTTATTTACATTCTGTTTTCTCCTTATTCTCGTTTCTATCTTCACTTCCCAATCTGCAATTAATTTCAATGAAACAAGACTCATCATTACACATTGATAATTGTACAAACAAATATTATTATTATTATTTTTTGTCAAAGTACAAACAAATATAATATAATTGAGATTCACATAAATATTTGTAACCTTTCATCGAAGCCGTCAATGAAGCTCTCATAAAGGCCTAGGATACCTAATTTTTGGCTTGGTTTTCTCCCCTTAACAGGGACCTCCAAAATTTGGAGAAGCCTGTATCCTCTAACTGTTTATCTAGAAATAAAAAAAATTAAAGTATAAAGTGTCTGAACATTAAATTTGGATCAAAATAATATTTCCGTCCGTGAGTAGCTATAATTGAAAAGAATTTACCTATTCTTCCCTTAATAGGGACCTTCAAAATTTGGAGAAGCCCGCATTCTCCAACTTTCCATATGGTATCATCTGTTTTGAACTCAAAAACAAGCTCACTGGTAGTCACCTCACTTACTTCAACTTCAAATGTGTATATAAGCTCTGTTTGAGGCTCTATCTTGAGACGCTTATTTTTGACCATGATGTTAATAGTTTTCCTAGGGGAAATTATATGTCTTGTAAGAGATCTTAATAGTATAAAACACGCCTTAAATCTCAATGATGTAGGAAGAGATGTTTCATTCAGCTTGATTGTCAAGGAACCTCCATTTGTAGCTCTGTAATTGAAGCAGGTTGGCACATGTTTCCCAGGTAACACTGCATACTTACTAGTTGGTGTGTGCATGATGAGGTCTCTGGCTTTTTGGTTTAGTTTGAAGCAGTTGGTGAAGAAGAGACAAATATCTGGATTGTTAAAGGAACAATCCAGTCTCTCGAGAGACCTACAATCCCTTGCTTCTATGTGTAATAGGGAATCAAAAAGTTGAGGTGATACCAGATTATTAGATCGATGAAACTTTCTGAGTTTCCTGAGACTTGAGCATCCACGAATATCCAATCTTTCAAGATTTATAGCAGTTGAAAGATCAGGAAGTTTTTTCAAAAAATGAGAACCAGACAAATCCATCCGCTTGAGACATTTGAGTGGCTGCATCGACAAATAAGAAAATGTTAATACGATATTTGTCCTCTTTTTCTATGATTTGAATACTGACTGGTCTTATAAATAAAAAGAAAAAGGAACAAGTCTGGTCATAGAATACATTTCTATAAATGAAGTTGTTAATTTAGGGTAAGCAAACTATAAATAATACTAAGTTAATTAATAAGTTAGCCATTTATAGAAAGTATTTTATTGTGTTTGAAAAGTGAATTGAGATAGAGTAGTATAGATCTGACCCAATAAAAGATATAATTTTATTTTATAAGTTTACTTTTGATTAATGTACTTACTTTATTTCCTTCCCATAGCTTTTGAAGCTTGCTGTAAGGCATGCTTAATTCGACCAGATACTCAGGATTAAAAGTAGCAGGCAAACTTATATTCGGGAACCAAAACCAGTGTAGACGCCTTATCATCTGAGAATAATAAAGTAGTGACTGCAGTCTCTTGAAAGGAGAAACACCATAACGATCAAAGATGCATACGAATTGGACATCTGACATTCTTTCACTTATACTCAACTCTTCATACTTTAACTGCCTTATTTTCAACTCATTCAACTCTTCATCTTTTAACCAAGAAAAGTCTAAGTTTATCCCAATTAAGTTGCTACAATCCTGAAAAATAATCAAAACAAAATATACGTTTAGATGATTACTAATTATCAGATAATCTCAATTTTCAGGGACCAAATGTAACGGCAAAACTTACTATTGTATGGTCATATAAATCTCTTTCATTAAACAAAAGCTGACGTTTCACCTGCTTACGCGAAGTCTCTCTTCCAAATTGTTCTAGCAAAGTATGCGCCCAGATCACTCCGTCGTATTCATGAATAGATATGAAAGATTTCTGAACTAAGATGTCAAGACTTTGCTTTACATTCCAGAACTTCTTTGCAAGAAGCTCTTCCACTTCATGAATTCTATAAAAAGGAGGACCCGTGAAAAGGCAGGCTATATAAAGGAATAAATCCTTCTCATCATCATGTAAGGCATCGTAACTAAACTTTATAATGCTCTCAATATCTCCGTCGACAAGGCGAGCCTTTAACATTGGGAGTGCCCTTCTCCACTCTTGCTTGGACATTCCCCGCAAAGCAGAGCCTAAAACCTTCAATCCCAATGGGAGTGAGCCAGCAAGGTATGTAGCTTTCCAAGCAAGATCATAGAAACCGTCATCTGGGTACTCTTTTCCAAAGGCATTCATACAGAAGATTTTAAAAACCTCTTCACTTGATGGAGATTTCACTTTGTATATATGTATGATCCCTTGCGCCTCCAAAATTCTTCGATCTTCTGTTGTGATAATAATACAACTTCCAGGACCAAAATATCCAATTTCTTTAGCCAAGGCATGTACTTGTTCTATGCGATCAACATCATCAAGAACAAGTAACACTTTCTCGTCTTTCAACCGATTGAAAGCAAGTTCTATATTAGAAACATTCTGATTGATCATCTGAGACAACATTCGGTTCTGTAGTTGCAATTTTGCATCGTACTCAAAAGGTCTTGGATATTTGCCTTTGATATCGAATATGATTGCGCCAAGTTGGAATCTGCTGGAAAGTTGATGAAATAGAAATCTAGCAATGGTTGTCTTACCAATTCCAGGAGGACCCCAAATCCCAATCCTTTGATCTAGGCATAACAATCGTTCAATTTCTACCATATGAGCTCTCATCCCAACTAAATCTTTGAAATCGCTTGGTGGTGTGAAATTTTTCAGTTTGTCTGAAACCTCAGTGATTATCTTTTCAATCATGGCCGCTTCGGTATCCCTAGCAATAGAAAAGTATAAATATAAATGTATTAATAAGTGTAGTCATAAAAATGTTAATTAGTTTGGTCATCAACATTTTCTCATATATACACATCCAAAATATATGTAATTGCTTCTCTTCATAATATTAACAAAGGAAAGTGGAAATGAAGAAAGCATACCAGGCGCTAGAATCCATTCCGGCTATTCCAGCCACATTTTCCAAAGCTTCTTCCCATCTCTTAATATGCTCTTTTGTTTTCCCTTTACATGTTTCTTTGAAGGCTTCTCCAAACTCTCCCGTCTGTTTTCTTATGTCAGCTGGTTGAACTTTATAGAAAATGGTAATCACGATTTGACCCAACACTTCCCTACACCTCATGATCTCCACCAACTCATCAAGACACCATGAAGAAGAAGCATAGTTCTTGGATAACAAGACTATCGCGATCCTCGATCCTCTGATAGCTTTTTTGAGTTCAGGACCAATTGATTTACTCCTTTCTATAGCATTATCAATGAATGGTTCGATTCCGTTGCTTTTAAAGGATTTCAAAAGATGACTAAGAAAGCGTTTTCGGACATCTGGCCCGTGGAAACTTGGGAAGACATGGTGTATCCAATTTGGTGATGGAAAAGATAAAGAAGAAGAAGAGTTGATGATAGAAGAAGAACCCACAACCATGGTAGAGATTGAATTAAGATTATCCATGGTTGAACGAAAAGATTAACAAAGAGGAAGAGGCTACTTTGTGAATGGATGACGAAACGATTATCAAAGAGGAAGAGACTTTTGTGTGAAGATCTCCATTTACTTTTCGTGTTGTGGGACCCCTCTGTCCTTTTCATTTCATACTATTCGTCCCACTTTTCTTATTTTATGACAAATCTTCGCTACAATCTCGCCACTCATTCCCCGAAAGTGATTGGACCTCTATCCATTAAGTTCTGGGGATTCAGCAATTGGGCGGCATGGGATCTTACCTCGGTATTCCAAAGAATATTGGAGGTGTAATAACAAAGGTTTTTGATTTTGTTCGGGAAAAACTTAATAAGCGGATAAATAATTGGTCCTCAAAGTTTTTGTCTAAAGGGGGGAATGAAATTTTGATTAAATCGGTCCTCACTACTCTGCCGGCTTATGTTATGTCATGTTATAGATTGCCCAAAATGATAATAACAAAATTAAATTCGGCCATTGCGAATTTCTGGTGATCGAATTCAAAAACCTTAAAGGGAGTTCACTAGATGAAATGGAAAAAATTATGTCGTCCGAAAGAGAAGAGAGGTTTAGGCTTCCGAATTTTAGAGGAATTTAACTCAGCACTTCTTGCTAAACAAGTTAGGAGGCTGATCGACTACCTTGAGTCATTGTTTGCATGAGTGATGCGTGGCCGCTACTATAAAAATCATTGCGTTCCATTTCGGTTTGGAGGGATCCATGGATCCCAGATATATATTGAGACACGAGCATCACTTGGTATAGATCCAGACATTTTTCCGAACCTAACAGTTGATCAATTTATAGAATCTTAGTCCCATACCTGGAGAGAGACTCTATTGAGACAATATTTCATCCCATCGGATGTTAGTTTAATCATGGGAATACCAATTTCACGACAAACACGGTCAGATTATTGGGGATGGCACTACACGAAGACTGGTCGGTATTCAGTAAAATCAGGATATCGAATGGAGGCACATAGTTCTCTATTGGATGTTGGCTCACAGGGTCCAAATTTCTGGGCAATACAAGCAAAAATCTTGAAATTTGATTTGCCCGAATAAAATTCGCCATTTCCTGTGGCAAGCTCTTATGGGCTGTATAGCAGTTAAGAAGAACCTACATAACCGGGGAATAAGATATGATATAAGCTATGATCGATGTAATGCACATGAGGAAATAATTAATAATGTCTTGTTTGAGTGCCCCCCGGCAATTCAGTCATGGGCACTCTTTCCAGTTCCATCGCCCTTAAGCATTTTCCCGGGAAATTCGATATGGTACAGCTTGGGCTACCTTCTATGGAGAGCTCCAGAGTCACCAAATGTCAATGTCTTTCCATGGTTAATTTGGAACATTTGGAAAACAAGAAATGAAGTGTGTTTTTTGGGATAAATAAAGACCCCAAGGAAGTATTATCTCAAACGAAGCAAGAAGCGGCAAAATGGTCAAATGCTAAAAGGAAAAGTTGTCAAGTTAGTCAACCAGGATCGCTAAATTCTGCTACGATTTGGCCTGAGGTGTCGAGACATTTGATTGTTAATCCATTTTTTACGGGTTATTGATGTTTTGTAGATGCATCGTGGAAAGAGTTCTGATATACATTCCGGGATAGTCTAGGTTTGTTTTCCTCAACGCGGTTACTGGGGGATGCATGGGGGTAAGACGAATACGAAGGAGTCTCTCTACACTTCATTCAGAGGTAGAAGTTGTGTTGTGGACTATGGAATTTATGATTTTGACTTATAACTTAGAGGTGGAGATGACATTCGACTGTACAGATGTTTTAAAGCTTTTGACTCATCCAGATAAGTGGCTGGTTTTTCAACCCTATCAGAAATATTTTCTCAGGTTAAAATCTCTATTTTGTGCTTTCTCTCTTCATGTAATTCCAAGATCTCAAAACCATAAAGCTGATGCTTTCGCTCGTTCTATTAGAGAGTCAGTTAATGAATTAGTGTTGTAAACTTTCTTTCACCTTTTGTGACTGGTTTTGGCTTTTTTGAATTAATATATGGTTGACAAAAAAAAATTTCATTGAACCAATTATAATAAGACATTTTTCTGGGTACATTTAGATCTTTTTGATACTTTCGGGAGAGATCTCAGGTCGTTGATGCCCATTAATGTGATATTATGTTCTACATTTGGCTATATATGAGTTTGAAAATTCTGCATGAATTCTATGATATAAACGCAATTATGTCAATTATTAACATCTCATTTTTTTTTGTCAGCACTGGACCACAACTGACCGGCCCATTAATCAAATTCCTACATAATATAGGCGGTGAGACTCGATCCTTAGTTGTACAAGTGCAAATATCTTAGTGGAATTACCGCCTGCCACTAGACTAAAAGTCAATTATTAATATCTCATTTTCTCATTAAAAATACATAAATGATTTTTAGTAAGGTTTATTTGTATATTGTTATGGTACTTTCTAATAAAATATGTGTATTCTGGAACAAACTTTTTGTTGTGAGCTTCTTGCAATATGTATATAATTTAATAACATGTCTTGGAATCAGAAATCTCCCAAAACTTAATTTCAAAGTCAACAACAACAAATAATCATACCAACGATACCTTTTTCTCTGCATTGGTTTGGGAACTTTCCTCTGGCTTTCCATACATTTTAAGCATTCAATATGGCCTCTATGTCAAAAAATCATTAGTTAAAGATATTAATTTCAACTCTCCATAACTAAGCACATCCCAACTTGCAAATTTTTGGTCCCTTGATAGAGATAGCTTTTAACAAAAAAAAAATCTGGTCCGAGATACTGAATTTAATTACATAATACATTAAAAAAAAGTAACTAAAATAGTCCATAATCACCCACTAAATCCATTTTTTTCACACTTCATAAGGCAAAATATGTGGAAATGTCTTGAGTATTTCTTTGTTATGTTTTTATTACGAGAATGTCATTCTATTTAAAATGAATTTGTGTCTGATTAAAAGTCCTTTTCCATCGTTCTCCTTTGCGATTAGTACATTTTTTCTCTGATTTTTTTTTGTGATTTCTCCTTTTTTGAGTGGTTATTCGACATTTTGTAGGTTTATGTAAGAATTTGTATCTGTGAGAAAGTTTCTTTACATGATTTGCTTATATAGGTTTATAAAATTGTTATGTAGTTTTCTGTAAATTTGGTTGTTGGATTGATATGAATTGTAGGTTTTGTTAGTGGTTTTGTAGGTTTATTGAAACGCTTATAACGAGTGTTACTCTATGTTACATAGCAATGGCAGAGAAGAATAATTATCCTAGAGATTATTTAAGGCAAGAGAGAGTCCTAACATGCAAAAAAGCTTAAATCAGTTGTAAGCTTAAAGAGTTTAAATGATGCAACTTGCAATTGGAGAATATGCATTCAACGGCATAAGATACAATTTTTTAGTTGGAGTACTTCTCAAATTAGCAACGATGAAGTATGCATGGGCGGCGAAGCCTGTTGATTGGTTGATGATGAACCAACTAAAGGTTGATAAGAGCAATGAGGTGTGTTAATATTTACAGTTTCTGTTTTATAGGTTTTGATTGAAACTTTTTGTAGGTTTAGTTTTTTTTTGTTTTTCCGTAAAGGCATTGTAGATTTTGTCAGAGCTTTTGTAGATTTGTATAACGTCTTGTAGGTTTTTCTAACATTTGTTATTTTGCAAATACTCATTGAGAAAAATATGGTGCATAAGCCTCTTGAAGACGAGAGGGAGGATCCGACGTTACACAACATGATCCGAGATATCCTTGATGGCACTTTAGATAAATATTTTTTGGGATGCTGAAAAGAAGACTACAAAGAGAAAGATAACTGAAGGTATTTAACTGATCTGAATCCACGTGGAGAATATGATGGTTATAGAGGAGGTCAGCTAATTACATACACTTAGCCAGGACCATTGGGATAGTAAGTATGGTGATGTATTATATAACTTTTTGTAGTTACAAACATAATCTGTAACATATTATACTAACAAATGACCATATTTTTTGTACTAAAGTGTGTCCTCTGTGAGTATTGTTTAGGATTATCGCGATATAATTCAAACACAATGATTATGGAAGTTCTAATTGATTTTCATAGGTTTACCATTATCTCGATGTAGGTTTATCATTGTCGTTTTGTAGGTTTACAATTGTTTACTTGTAGGTTTACAATTGTCTTTTTATATATTAGCTGTTGTCTTTTGTATGTTCAGCTGCTGCTAGGGTGTGAACACATGGGATTTTGTCTAAGTCAAACCTTTTAGAAAAACATATTTTCTCGGACAAATTGGCGACACTGGTTGATGAGATGTTAGTCACTTGTATTTGATGTTCATCAATAGGTTGAACGTTTTTGACTTCTTCAACTTGTCCCTGAAAGAACAAAACAATAAGTGTATCAATTAAACCTACAAAAAAGACTATAAACATACATTACTTACACAAATTGTCGAAAAACCTACAATCCGGATATATAAATATACAGACTAGAACTCTCGTTTGCTATATACAATTTTTGGTATGGGCCAAAAAATAGTACATGAGCAATATATACAAGAGAAATTATGGGAAATAGCCCCTTTTGAGTTTATATTCTAAAAAATACCCCTTTTTCCTTCTACATTTTACACTTTTTTCACCTTCTCTCTAACTCTCTCTCTCACAGAAATGACAATTATACCCTCTCTCTAACTCTTTAGAAAAACACAAGATTGGTTTTAGAAAAAAACAAGATATCAAAAGCCACAATAAGATAAACGATTCTCTCTTTTAATTTCTTCTTCTCTCATCATTTTCGTAAAGTTTTTGTCAGTGATGGACTTGTAACTAGTATCATGTATCGAGCATATGTAGTACGTTTCCATAGCTTTTATAAGTTATTGTCGTCCACTATAGATATTTCATATATTCTTCTAACATCTCACCCATAATATATTCTGTCAAATTTGATGCAAAAGTTTAACTGATGCATGGACGAATAAATATATGATATCCCCAATTGATATGTCCACAAACCTAAAATACGTTCACAAATGATGTCTACAATTGAAATATGTCCACAAACAATGTTCACAATTTGAAATATGTCCATAAATGATGTATACAACTGAAAATATGTCCACAAATAATGTCCACAAATAATGTCCACAACTAAAAGTATGTCCATAGATTATATCGACAACTGAAAATGTGTGAACTAGCTTTTAAGTTTTGAACACACTTCTATATAATTATACTCCCAATCGTTTTGATATAGCTTTTGTCCCTTGGTTATATGTCATATGTATTTTGTCCACGTACAAAATGTTTTTTAATGCATTCAAATGTATTCACAATTAAAATCTTTTGTCCCTTACTCACATCCTTCTGAATATATTAACATGTACATGGACAAATACATAAGTTATCGTCTATATTGTTTTATCATATTGTGTATATGGACACATATCTATATATGTATCACATGGACATGGACAAATATGTGCCCATATTTTGCCCTTACATTGGCCTTATATTGAAATTGACAAAATTGTAAACACAATGACATGGACATTGACAAATATATGTGTATCACATGGACTAGAACATGGACAAACATCTTCATTGTCTCGTACATAGTCCACTCACCTTCTGAATATATTCATCTATATATAGATAAATACATACATGGACCTATTCCATTTATGGACATATGTTTATATATGTATCATACATATAGACATGGAAAAATTATTTGTATCACATGAACAAGACATATATATGACATTATATGGACATGGACTTCAAAAATTTGATTTGCAAAAATAAGTCCATGTCCACAAACACCCATTTTCAGAACATAACGTGTGGGGGGCATACTAGTCCATATCGATTCCACAATTAGATTTGTCCATGTCCATAGGACAAACTTACAACCAACTTTCCAAGGATGGGACAAAAATTTCATTGGACATGGACATATATAACTTTTATAGGAAAAATGTCTATATGAAACATATGGACATAGACGAATTTGTCTCCATGTTTGGAATATGGCCTTTTTGTACAAGGACATAATTATTCTATGTTTCATAATGGTAATGATATTATATGGTCGTTCCGGGGTATATATTCTTTGGCTATGTTCCTTACTATATGTTCTTCGGCTATGGCTGTGTTTGGATATGAGAAATTGTCCATGTCAACAAAATAAGTCATGACTTGCAAGATATGAGAGCCTTCAGAAATTTTTCTATGTCTAGAAACGCCAATTTTCAGAGGAGGCATATTAATCCATGGTTATTTCCATAATTAGATTTTTCCATGTCCATAGGATAAATATTGTCCATACATGAAAGATAATGCCAGTTTTCCTTGAAATGGACGACCGAGACATTGAATAGACTTCACAATTAGACATATATTTGTCCATGTCCATATAATAATTGGACATTGAATGGACCTCACAATTGGACATCTTAAGCCATTTTTCCATGTATACGACAACATACGAGAAGTTGGACTTCACAATTATCCAACTAGAAAATTGGTTTAGGATTGAGACATGTTATAATTACAGTAAAACAATAAAGTAACCTACCCATTCCAATGAGGGTAGGGTTGCATAGAAGGTGAGTTGAAGCTAGCAGATAAGGCATGCAAATGTGCTATGATTGGACATGACTCACTACCTATGGTTGCATATCTGTCCGTTGAACATTGGGATCATGGAAAAAAATTTATATTTATTTATCAAAATATATGACTAAGGAAATTTAGATAAAATGTGTGAAAATGTTGAGAAGTACAAAAGCTTAAATATGTATTAAATCGAGATTTAAATGAGATATAAGATATAAGAAATGTGATCAGTAGGAAATTGAAAACAATTACAAAATGTGTTTTTGTTGATAAGGCGTGTTTAGAAAAGACGAATTTCACTCATTAACATGACGTAATATGTATCATGTGATGGGACTTAAAAGCTGAGAAAAAAAAATGGGGATGTCATATGATTGGACATGGTAGGTGATTATCCCTTTAATATACTAATAGTGATGTACTATGTAATATTTAAATGTATTTTAAAATAAATAAAAAACTATTATTGTGGAAAAACATATATAACCAGACAAAATGTGCAATAGAGCTTACATATATGTATGTCTTTGTCTATGATATAGTATAAAAGACGTGGACATCTAAATACATAATTGTGTCATGTCCATCTAAGACAAAATCAGGTAAAGACAAGGACAAATGATGAATACATGCAAGAGAAGGACATTAGGTTACAAAAATTGCTCAAGCTTATCCCCCATTACAATTTCATTAATTTGTAATGTGTATTGCATATCATCTTAAATTTGAAGGTTTATTGTAATAAACTTCTCACTTCCTTCAGCTATATCATCGTCATTTCCACCAGTTCTGTATTTGTCTTTATTCAATCCCTTGTCGATGTCCTCTCCTTCTTATTTTTTTATGTCCATTACCATGCAAAACAATGGTTTACATAAGCTACTTCCCTTTTAATACTTACATTGTACTCCATAGGTCTTAGGTTTTCTTGTTACACTTACTCAAAACCCATGTCTTGCTTTCTCCCTTTTGTAGGACAACACCCAATCCCAAATCGTCAACACCATATTAATATTTTTAGAACAAAACTTAACATTCGCTGGCAGTTCATGTCTTTAATCATCTTCATCATTTTAATAACCTACCACATTTTTTATTGAAATAGTTTACCTCTTTTCTCTAACATTTTCTCTTCCCTTCTCTCCTCTCAGATTTCCCTCTCAACTTCTTTCACTTTGGTTTCTTCGAACTTACTTTTCACTACCTCTTGCCCGTAACTTTTTGAGCTAACCCAACACAACCTTTTCTTTTTTAAATGCTACCATTTCAAAAAAAAATCAGGGTCATTATTATCTTTTTATCCTTCAAAACTAGGTAAGCGGAAAAATGTGAAAATCTTTAGACATTTTTGATGAATATGTTTACTAACAAAGCATTTTTGTTGAAATTCTCTTAAGATAATCTAGTTTTAAACAAAAAAGTAGGACAAAATTATCAATCTAATGTCTAAGTTTTTTTCTTTGTTTTATTAGGAGAAACAATTTAGATTTTAGATGAAAAAATTAGAAACAGAAATAATAAATATTTTTTTAAACAATAAATATGTTAAAAATATCCAAATTAATAGCAAGTAAGTTTTTAAAAGCTAGTGACCACATAAAAGAATTGTAATAAAACTTCTGTCAGTTTTGTTGTTGAGATTCAACAACACACATGCCAGCCTTTTTAAATATTCTTCTTTTTCTAATATTTAATTTCTAATCAAACTACAAGTTTTAAAAATGTTCTTCCATTTCTGAAAGAAAATTAGTTGTCAATTAAAGAGACTACTACATGCTATATGAATATCCATACAAACAAAAAATATATAATGATCATGCATACTAGTATCTGCAAACTAAATTTATTTTGATTTCTGATTATAATTTTTTTGTTCTGTTTGAATAAGTTTTTTTGTGCTCAATAAATTTTTAATTTGTAACAATATGTGAGTTTAAGTTACTCTGTTTTTCAACACTACCATGAAGACTTTTTCAGGTTAAAGTCTCTTTTTCGTGCTTTCTTTCTCTATGTAATTCCGAGATCTCTAAACCATAAAACTGATGCTTTCGTTCGTTCTATTAGAGAGTCAGCTAATGGCTTAGTGTTGTAAACTTTTTCTCTATCCTTATGGTAGTGTTAATAATATTATTCGAGTTGACAAAAAATAAAATTACTCTGTTTTTCATGTGTTAGTTCTACTTATTTTAGTTGGTTTATTATAGATATGGTTTAAGCGAAACTGGTTGGATTTGGTTAAACGAATAAGATTGAATAAGATTGTGATTGATATTTTAAATTGAGAACTCATAATTTAATTGTAATTAGAGAAAAATGTTAAATTCAACAAATAAGTTTATGGATTATTGTATGCATTAGTAAGTAAACACTATATTTTATTAGTTCGTATGAATAATCATTTAATGTATAATCTTTTTCTCCTTTACATTGCGTTATAAAGTTATTTCGTAGAGCATTAAAATGAGTTGGAAGATGTGTATCTACTACGCTGTCACTTCGGAGTGAACTCATCAACTATGGCAAAGCATTTTGTGGTTAATTTGTTGACCCTTTATCAAAATATGTGCAATCTTTTTGGGTTTTACAATTTTTTGTAGCTATAAAATGATTTGATTTGATAATATATTATTCAAAATGAATGTTTTAATGTTTAGTGATAGTTTTTTTTTATGTAGTTGTGATAGTTTTTTTTTCCCAAATCTAAATAATTAACAAATTTACTTTAAAAATTTTATAAACAAATTTTTCTTAGAAAATAATTAAATTGGGGAACACATGGGTAAATCAAAATCTTTTAGGATTTTTTTTATAACCTAAAATCTGTTGGATTTCTTTCGGGTTTTTTATGCACGGACTTAAACCGGACTCAAATCTATATCCAACCAAAACAAACCCATCTTTTTGGATTTTTCGTTCACCCATCACCACAAATGATAAATAAATTAAGACTTTAATTCAGAGCCATCCACCATTCTTGAATTTTTACCTACTTTTTGTTTACATAATATTTGCATTAATAGCAGAAGGAATCAAGGTACTCCTATCCTCCTCTACTCTACACCCTCTGGGAGTCACGCAAACAAATCTCAGAACATGGTTGCTATGGAATTTTGACAATCGAGTTTTCAACCCGTCAGAAGTTGTTCCTAAAGCTATCAAATCGGCTAAGGAATGGGAAAATGCTTAATCAAATAAACCAAGATCCTTACCTCAAACACTAGAACTCCAACCTGACTTTAGGCATTCGGGTATTCTAGTTGATTTGTGGAAAATTGATCAATTAATGATAATATAGTTTAATAAATCGAATTTGGTTAATAAAATTAATTGAACAAATTTAATAAATTTGTGTTAAATTACTAAGAATTGAATTACGTAGAATATAATAACTCAATAAGATTCAAGCTTCACAATATTACTTACACAATTGACATCATTGAAGATGTCTACAAGAAACTGTGATAATAAGAGAAGTTTTCATCCTCAGTTTTTAGTAATGATACTGTCCAGCAAAGACTCACATGCATCTTCAAGCAAATCCAGTACTTGTGTAAATAAACCATAAACAAGAACAGATCATGTAGCTATTTTAAATTCTTAAAAAAGATCAACCAATTTTGGAAGACATCACAGCTTAATAGTTTCGAGCATCAGCCTGAACCAAAATTTCCAAGCTTATCCAATCTAAATCAATATTTAATATACACATCGATTCAGCTTATCCAATCTCTCTAATGGTGATTATTACCTTCTCAAAACCTTGAGCTCCACCATAATATGGGTCTGGAACAAACTTGTCATTGTGCTTCTTGCAGTATGAACACATTAGCTTAACCTCAAATTGAAGAACATATTTTAGTTTCAAAGTCAAGCAGCAACAACAACAATCAACGATACCTTTTTATCTGCATTGGATGGAAAATTTCCTCCAGCTTTCCATACATTATAAGCATTCAATATGTCCTCTACATCAAAAATTCATTAGTCAAAGATATTAACTTCAACTCTCCATGATTAATCGCATCCCAACTTGCAAATTCCTTGACTAATTGAACCACAAAATGTTTGGAGAAAAAGGTATTGCCCGTTTTTGACAAATTAAATATGAACTTTCTCTCACTCCAAAAAAATAGAAACTTTACGTTGACCACACCAAATCAGTATCGCCATTAGTCAAACTTAACTAACGTCAAGCGTCATTAGTGATTTGACTAACAGTATATACTGATTTGACGTGGTCAACGTAAAGTTCGTATTTTTTGGAGTAAGAAGAAGTTCGTATTTAATTTGGCAAAAACGGGTAAGTTTAGTATTAAATTGACCGTTTCCTCGTTAAATTATAGTATTTTTAATCGAAAATAAACAATAATAACTACACCAAGAAACATATGGTCCAGTTGGCTTCCCTCTGATATAGCTGGATACCAGATGATGAGTTTGAATCTGACCATACTCTAATTTGAGAACTAAGTCTATGAATCGAGTCTTGCCGATCAAATGGTTATATGTTGATAAAAAAACAATAACTACTAAACATATTATCAAATTGTTGCCAAAAGTTGCAAAAACTTTGAACAACTCTCTCCCCGTCACACAAAAATTATGAAAAAATTGCATACGCCATTTAACCTAGCCACATATTTAAAAAAAAACAAAACCAGTAATTTTTAAGTTTTTCGACATCAGAACTCATGTTCATGCGGGTTTGTTCGGCAATGGCCTAGAAGAAGATGATTCTTCGGAGAAGACGATGATTATTTCTTTAAATGAATTATCTATTATATTCTTATTTAATCGCGTTGTTTTCGAATTTGGAATTATTATTATCGTAATCTTTTCTACCACATTCTCGACATTATCATTTATTTTGATGTTATCTCGAATAGATTTTTGGTTCGGGTTTCAGGCCTATAAAACAAAATCTCAAAAAAAATTCAAAATATCAACACAGGTCTAGTAACCTAAATAAAAATGGTTAAAATTTTTTCCTTTTTCTTTCTATCTGATGGTTCTTGACAATGGATGATCTCAACTTTTTCGTCACGTAAGCGTTGACTTGATGTTCTGTCCATTTGAATACTATTCCAACATGTATTTTCGTAACACAATATATAGATTATAAATCTAAGTTCAAAATGTAAGAGATTCTATATATTTAAAAATCTTACCAACTAAAGTATGAGCAGTAGATCTACATTATATTGTTTATTTAGTTAAACTCGTATTAATTATCTAATTGTATTTTGTCTTGTTTGGCTCGACTTATATAAACATATTAAGATTATACCTGCGTTATAACGCATGATTTGTTTGTTTTGATTTTGAATAAGAGAAAACGGTCAATTCAATACCAAACTTACTCATTTTGCCAAATTAAATATGAACTTCTTCTCGCTCCAAAAAAAAAGAGAAACTTTACGATGACCGAGTCAAATCACTAACAACACTTAACGTTAGTTAAATTTGACTAACGGCGATACTGATTTAGCGTGGTCAACATAAATTTTGTATTTTTTTGGAGTCAAAAGAAGTTTGTATTTAATTTGGTAAAACGGGTAAGTTTGGTATTAAATTAACCGTTTTCTCAAAATGTTTGTACAAAGTTGAATTAGTATTGTTTCTTCTACCTTTGTTTTGCTCATCCATCGCAAGAATGAGATCAAAGTCCCTGAAATCAGATGCCTTAATCCGTCTAGATAATGATGTTAACTCAATTCCACGACGTTTTGCAGCACTTTTCATTCTTGGATCTGCCATATTTCCCTTGTAAAACAAAACAAAAAACGGTGTCACAAATCAATTTTGGTTCAGAAGCATAACTTACAAAGTCTCACTGCTCCTAACTCCCGCCAAATTACATCCAAAATCAAGCCTTTCTACAACTGAAAGAATCATCATTAACTACTTGTTCCAAATCAGACATCAATCTTCTTTCACAACCCTAAATTAGATTAGTGATTTTGTTCTTCCATTTTTTTGCAGTTTAACAATCAAAATCGATTCAGAAACATGAATTTCAAAGTCCTCACTGCTCTTTACTCTCACCAAAACTCAAAATCTAAAATCAAACCTTTCTACATCTGGAAGCATCATTAACTAATTTTCAAATCAATCACTAATATTCTTTCACAACCCTAAAACTAGATTATATTTTTATTGTGTTCATCTCTTTCAAATCGAAAGGCAATAGAGTCGGAACAGAATGATAATACCTCGTGATAATCAATGGTTCCAGCTGAATCAATGTTAAATTTTGATGAGACCTCTCTTCTTCACAATATCTCTAAAAACGCCTTCAGCAGCTGGGCTCCGACAAATATTTCCAAGACAGACAAAAAGAACAGAAAAGGGTTTAGTTTCATTGTCCTGCGTGGGAGTCGCCATTAAAGATGAAGCAAAGCACCTAAGGGAATGAGAAATTCTGGGTTTTTCTCGGAAAACAGAAACAAGATTTGGTTTTTTGTTAGATTGGCGTTTGGTTGAGTGGAAAGTAGATGCGAAATGAGAAGGTGGAAAAGGAGAGAAGTGGCAAAATGGTAACTAAGAAGTGATAGTTGGAGAAATGGTGAAGTTGGGAGAGTAGTATTGTAATGGCGTCATCATTCCCTGAAAGCTTGGAGATTTGGGATATACGAGTTTTCTAGTCTCCTCATTCTTTTCCGTAATAAGCTCTAAAATTTTCTTATTTTCCATTTATGCATGATAAAAAGAGTCATGTTAGTGAAGCAAGAGAAGACAACTCTCTTGATCTTAACTTTTAGATCCAGGTAACATGTATAGGACTTATGCATACACTTCGACCTCTGTGTTTCTTAACCATTCTTCTACCTTCAAAACAATAGCAATGGATTCAGATGTCAAGAGATGAAGGATCTTAAGCAGTTCTTATAAAGGAGATACATATACTCCTATAGTAGGTTAGAAAAGCTTCGAAAAAGATAATATGTTAATTATTTTTGTATCCATATTCCTAAAAAAATAATTTTTAGTTCTAAGATTTCCACATTCGATCAGATTTTCTCAAACTCAGTGACGAAATTATATCAAAAGCATAAACCCTTGTAGATCTAGCAATTATATGTAAGAATACTTGTACAATCCACTGCGACCAGACTTATATAGTCTAAGTAGTACAACTATTTTTACCATAATGAAACTTGTAACAGTGACAAAAAAAACTTGTAATCTTGTATCATGAACCATTGTAGAAAAAAGAAAAAAATTGTATCAAATTGATACTATCAATACGCACCATAATTATATATAAAAAAAAACTTGATGAAGATATTATTGATATGCACTTTCTATTTAATTACTAGAAAATCTTGTAGAAGAGCTAGGCATGGGAATAATACATGAAAATCCAACCCAAATCGAAAATTAAGAGAAATCGAAAAAAATCGAATCCGACAAAATACCTGACCGAATTTTACATCATAGAAGTTTGCGTACCCGAATCCGAACGGTTACAACCGGAAACCTGAATGGATACCTGAAATATTTGAAATATATTATATAGTTTAAAAATAATTATATATATATATAACCTGGAAAATATATATATATATATATATATATATTCAATTTTTTAAATTAAATTGTGATTTTTCTATAAAAATCAATTTTTTAAAAAGAGTTAAATAAAAATACTTGTACCCAAACCAAACCCAACCCGAAATAGAACATTTTATAAGAATTGAACCCAATCTGAATTCGAAATATACCGAACCAAATTCGATCCAAAATTTTAAAATATTCAAACGAGTTTTATATATGTAAACCTGAAAACCAAAATCTAAAATAATCTGATCTAAACCCAAACGGATACCCGAATGTCCACATAAATAGTGAAAGCAGACCAAAATTATGTTTCTTTTTGCCCCGCATCACCAAAAACGTGTTTCTTTTAGCCATTCGACTATTTACTTTTAATTTTCTAAAAAAATTATACCAAAAAGTCTAACTTTTTGTGTGTATATATATATATATATATATTTTACAACATACAGTTCCAAGATATATAATTCATTTTCAGGTCAACAATTTACTTATAGAAGAAACAACAATTATCTTCTCTTTATATACTATACAATTGTTTTGCAACCACCACTTTGATCGTCACTAATTACATTCGATCGGGAAGATTTCATAAATTTACCTTCATGTTCTTTTCATAAAGAGATTGATTCATGGGTTTGTTAATTGAACTCATTTTTGTGGGAATAAACATCCTACATCGAGAGTTTAGATGAGATTTAAGTATTATATATAAGATAAGGGTCAATCCATGCATTGTCAATTAGTTTTGAGTTGTATGCACATAAGTCTATATGATATTAGAACCTGAACACATGCTTTTCCACCGGAACCCGATCTGGCCCATCGAAAGAGACTCAATTAATCTTACCCGAAATTAATCCTATAATAGATATTGTCGAGATTAATAGCTAGACGGGTCATTGTCTCGAGGATGTGAGAATAAACATCCCACATCGGAAGTTTAGATGAGACTTAAGTATTATATGTAAGATAAGAGTCAATCAATTCATTATCAATTGATTTTGAGTTGGAAGCCCATAATTCTACATGGTATCAGAGTCAGGTTTGAGTATGTGTCTATGTTTTCGCTATGCCCTGCCATTTTGTTGAGGCCTGGCAACACAAGACATCTCATGAATAACTCCATTGTTACTGAAAAAATCTGTAAGGCAAGAAATTCACTCCCATTATCACTTCAAATTCCTCTAATTTCAGACTTAAACTGCCGTTCAACTAGTGCAAAGAATTGTTGAAGCTTTGTTGGTGCTGAATGTTTATTTGGGAGAAGGTATAACCATACAGCTCTACTGTAGTCATCAACAATGGTGAGGAAATATTGAGCTCCACAAAGAGCTTTGGTTCGATATGGTCCCCTCAAGTCGCAATGTATCAATTCAAAAGCAAAACTTGTGTTATTCATACTGCTTGGAATAACATCTCTGGATTGTTTGGCACGAATACAAATCTCACATGCCTTAGAATCAAAAACATCAGATTTCTTAAAACCATAAATAGGTAAAGAGTCGACAACTTAAGAAGATGGGTGGCGTATGCGTTTATGCCACACTTCTCTGGTATCACACTGAGCACTCGTCACCAACACCGCAGCAACATCCAAACTTCTAAAGAAATAGAGACCTCTCTGCTCTTCACCCGCCCCAATCAAGGTCCTCGTGATGTGGTCATGAATGGTGTAAAGAACATCAGAAAATTGAAAGTTGCAACAACGTTCCTTAGGAGATACAGAAATCAAGTGACAATGTAACCCATCAACATATAAAACATTTTGAAGACTGATCTCTGGACCCAAATATACTGAACCTTTGGTGAGAAGATACAGTAAATAGTCCATCTAGAAGTTTAATACTGACCGGATTCATAAACGTGCAGTCATTAAGAAAATCTAGAGAACCTGTCATATGATTTGTAGCACCGGTATCAATAATGCATGATTTATTGGAAAACATACCAGTTAGGCGATCAGACGATTCTGGTTTGCTTTCATTCAACAGAGTGACAAGAGTGTTCCATTTTCTCTCAGATAGTCCACTAAACTCATGCTTTTCTGCTGTAGAACATAGAGAAGAAGCAGATACTGCATTAGCTGAAACCTGTTCTATTCCGCCACGTTTGTTGTTTGGCGGAGCTGATGCACGAGATGATGGATTTTTGAACTTTGGGCGATCACCCCACCACTTGGGATAACCAATTTGGCGGAAGCACTGTTCAGATTTGTGCCCAGTTCGTCCACAAGGTGTACAAAGTACCAATTTGTCACGATCATTTGAATTTGATTGAGGTTTAGCTTGGGTTTGGACAGCAAAGCTAATTCCATCTGTAGCATCCACATATGCTCTGGTTTCCATTCTTGAGTCCTCTTCTTGGGTTAAGGTGTTTAAAATATCATCAATTGATGGTAGAGTAGCACGAGATAGAAGTGTTGAACGTGTTTGCACATATATCTCATCAAGTCCACGAAGGAACTCATGAACACGATCCTCCTCGCGTTCACGTTGCAGGTCCGAGTTTATATTGCAGGTGCATGATCCACACTTGCAGCTTTTAGGTGGGAGAAAATCATTCAACATTGTCCATAGCTTGTTGAGTTGCCCAAAGTATGCTTCAATGGATTGACCATTTTGGCTAATTGTTGCAATTTATGTCTTAATTCTATGCAACTTCATTCCATTCTTAACTGAGAATCTTTTTTGAATCTGATTCCATAAGTAGGAAGCAATGTCAGAGTGAGACAAGTTGGAGCAAACTGCAGCATCAATGGTGAGCTTTATCCATGATACTACCAAAGCATTATTCGTCCACCAATCTTCAAGATCTGGAGAATTCGGAGATGGTTGCTGAATGGTTCCATCAACGAACCCAAACTTTTTCCTTGCTTTCAACGCGAGATGTATATTTGAGGACCACTCATCATATTTAGATCCACGAAGCAACGGTTGAGAGATGATGCAATCAGGATTGTCACTTGCTGAGAGATCATAGGGAGAGATAGTACGGCGTTGAACCACAATCACTTCACGTGTAGCAGAACTGTCTTCAGTCATGATTTTCCGACAAGTCTAGAAAGAATGAAGATTGTGTCGGCGGTAAGTTTGTGTGTAAGAAACCATATGGCTCTGATACCATATCAGAACAGAATGAATAGAGTGTTTCTGACTCTTAATCTCTGGTCCATCAACCTTGGTTTATACATGGGTTTCACACAATCAATGTAATACAGAGAGGGAAAAGAAGAATATGAACAATAAGGTAAGTTTCTATATGTACAGATCCGTAATAATTTTCATATTAAATTTTGTGTTTAATTAATATTTTAGTTAATTACTGCTAGGGGATACATGATAGTACATGATACATATACCTTCTGTGTTCTCAAAAAAGTGTCATTTTAGGTGTGAAGTCATTAGTTATAGTTTTTCTCATAAAATGTTTATTTGTGCTTAATATTTCTCGAACATTTAATTTTTATGAATATTTTTAAACTAAATTGAATGAATAATTTCAGAAACTTTCCATAACGACTGTTAAATTTGTTGTATTTTTGCAAACTATTAGACTTATAAGATTTATCCATAATTAAAATCAAAAACCTTAATAAACAGGACTACATAACTTTTTCTAATCGAAAGCTGATAGAAAATATTGCAGAAATTGCTATTGACCATAAAAAATTATTAACTATGATATTTAATTAATTTATCGATATATATATATATTATATTAACTTAACTGAAAATTTAATTTATACTGTATATTAGTTTATCACATATTAAATTATAAAGGTTATATTATATCTAATTATGCTCTTAAATTACGTAGAATTTTATCTAATTTGTAATATCATAAGTAGCATAAGATGACATAAATGATCATATGTTTAATTAATTGTAACATATATTAAAACTTTATAGAATATCAAGGTAAATATCATTTTAAATCATGTGGATACTATTTTTATAAATTACCCATTATACGATCAAAATGCAATACCTATGTATAAGTTATACTATACTTTAATTTATAATAACTATATCTTATCATAATTATAATTATAATTTTGTATTTAACCCTAGATTTACTTTCTTTTTTCGGACCCTAAAATTCGATGCAATATATCTATTTAAAAGAGGTAAGAGTTACCTTGTTTTACCAAGAGCAAGTCGAAAATCCGTTTGTTTGCTCTCGTCTACAATTTCGAATACCTAAATTTCTATTATTCGCTTCAGTTTCGATCGCAACGAAGAATTTTGCTCGAATACTGTCAAATGTTGCCTCATTTTTGTGATTTGATTCTGAAAATCACACGTAAGTTTTTCTTAATCCTTTCTTCTGATCTTAAAGTTAGTTTTTCTTCTGATTAACTGGTTTTCAAATTGCTACTAAACCACAATTACTAGATTTTTCAGAAAAGTTTTTACAAATTGCATACTAAAAAAAAAAATGTTTTGTTTCTTTATAAGATTTATAAGATTCTTTAATTGGTTATTATTAATATCTTTTATCAATATAATAATATTAGTTTTTTTGTCAATATTAAACCAACTGACCGGTCCATTAGCCAAATTCTTACATAATATAGGTGGCGGGACTCAATCTCTGGTTTATGCAAGTGCGCATATCTTAATGACTTACCGTCTCTCACTAAACTAAATGCCACTTACATATAATATTATTAGTTTGTCTTAAGCTTAATATATAATGATTTATTTTAACTTAAATATATATAATGATAAAATAGTTAAATATAATAAAAATTTACTATAAAAAAGAACAAAAAACAAAAAGGAAACATAATTTTCTTTTTGTAAAATATATCATAACATAAATTATGGACAACTTTACATAGAAATCTCTTATATAAAAAAATGTGGTGATAACTTATTTTCATCTTTTATAATAATAGAAAATATTTATCTCTTGATAAAATATTTTAAGTGATTATTACTATTATTTTTATCTACGTAATATTAGTTTGTTTTCAATTTAATATATGAAGATATAATAATTAAATATAATAAAAACAGAAAATATATGACATATAACTTACATATGTTTTTTACTTAAAAATTTTATAATAAATTAGTATTACTTTAAGCATAAGATTTAATCTTCGACTAAGTCATATGAAATAATATATATAATCAAGTATGAATTAGGATACACCTTTTAAAATTAAATTCTTTTAATGAACATAATTAAAAAATCAAATATTAAAAATATATTAAAAACGAGGAATATGATATGTCTCACACTTGGACCTCCTAAATAAATATACTATTCCAAGAATACAACCTAAAATAATATATCAAATGGGTACATTTAAAATATTAAGTTTAAACAAGTAGTAAAAATTACAGAAGAAACTATCACAATAGATATGATCATGCCATATTTAAATTATTAAACGAAAATGATTTAGCTCTTTATAGGGATAACTATCACTTTATGCATATTGGTTTGATTCAAGTTACATTCAAACCTTTAACATTAAGAGGTTTACCAGAGAATTTTATAGCAGCTCTTAAAGATGGTAGAAATCAACATTGGAAAAAATCATTAATAAGAAGTATTCAAACCAGTTTAACTTATGGGCGGTATATTTTAATGCATACCCCAATCTACAAATATCATTGAATGATGAAAATTCATTAAATGCTTTAATATTAAGCGTAAAACTTCATGGCTATGATTATATGCCAGGAGCTGAAGTAATATGTATCTGTTATAGAATTTATCATAAATTATTACACACGTTAAATTTTCTGTGTAAAATAATGGATTACAGATTCGAAACAATTCTAATAGAAACAAACTTTGGTAAATCTCATGTTACCACAAAAAAACCAATTAAATGAGATGAAATTGAATTCCCAAAAGAATGGATATTGGAAGAGGCAATGCCTCCAAAAATCAAAGTAATAATGAAATTTAGTGTAGCTTTTTATAGTTATTGTAGGGATTCCTTAAATAATACTTTTTTCTTAAGGTTTTTTCCTACAAAAAAATTGAGGTCCCATATTTCTTCAATTGTCTAATTTTCACATTTAGAATCTTGGTCCATAGAAAAATGGGGTATAATTTCCTTTGAAGGAAGGAGTGACTTTTGAACTCAATTACATTGTTTTTCTTTTAATGATATAGAGAACAATGGCTTTACGGAATTGTAGTTTTGGGTCTATCTTTTGTGTGAACTTGTTCTTAGGGATACGCCTCTGTTGTACACTCTTTACTCTGTTTTTTGTGTGGAGTCTCTTTGTTTGATTGTCGACCCATGAAACCAAAAGGGTCGGCTAGAGGAATCTTAGGTTAATGTCTTTGCACCAAAACTCTGTTTTAGACAAAAGAGTTCGTTAAGCCAACCAACCTTTGTAGGTCCAGTTTTACGGAACAACTCCATTTAAAGGAAAGGACCATGAGCTAACACTTGCAAAAATTGTGGCTGAGCCCTTGAATTCCCGAAAGAGCCAACGATTCCTAGTGCAGCCAAGGATCTAATCTCTCAGCTACTGGCTAAAGACCCGAATAGACGTTTGGGGTAATCTTTAGGTGCAACGACTGTGAAACGTCACCCATTTTTCCAAGGAGTGAATTGGGCTTTGCTTATGTGTACTCGTCCTCCTTTTATTCCTCCACCTTTCCGTAAGGACCCTTTGTTTGATGAAATTTGTCCTGAAACTCATGTCAACTATTATTAATATCTTAAATTAGCATTGCGTAATTAATTTATTTGATTCAGTTACAATTTGTTCCTAAGAAACAAACTCAGCTTAATATATTCTGTTGACTTTAAAAGAGTATAATTGTATTTAAGAAAAGCTTTAGATGTTTTTTCTCTTAACCCAAAATATTTTAGAAATTTATTAAATTTTCTTTAGAGACCAGGAAATGTTGATAAGTAATGTAAATTGGGAATTGTGGTAGTATTGTTGGTGTATTATTATTAGAATTAAATTGGAAGGATAGTTGTTGGAAAAAAAAAGTAGATACGTATACACAATAATAAAAATATATATCCAAAAGAAATGCAATTCAGGAGTTCTACTTGATGACAACAAAACTGAAAGAACATTATCAGTTCACAACTAATAAGCATTTCAGCCATTTATTGTATGAGTTCTAACTTTGAATTTTTTTTGCTGTAGAATTTGTTTCATAGATTTTTTAGCTGTAAATATTTTTTTTTGTAACATTTTTGTTTGTAAATTTTTTAGTTGTAAGAATTTATATTTGTAAAATTCATCAATTTTAGCTCTATATTTTTAGTTTTTCACAACTAAAAATATTCTATAAAAAAAAATTGGCTTTCCAAAACAACGAAAACAAAAAATAAATTTAGAGCATGATTATTTTAATTTTAGTGTATTAAAAAGATTTTTATTTTCTAGAACAACAAAATTAGTTGTCAATCAGACCTAAAAAATAAATTATTTTATGTTTTATCAGTTTAACCGATTTAATTTTATTATATGTCAAAGAAAAACCAAAAAACTACCTTTTGTTTTCTTTTGATAAAATAAGAACATGTTTTCTATATATATATATATGTATATATATCCTTGTTTTTAGATTTAAATATAAAAAAATTCTTTGTAAAATTGTGTTAACTGATGTACAAAAACCTACTTCTTCAGCCTTTAGATATTGTTGATATTCAACGAGAACTTGAAGCCAATAAATAATGATCCAATAGCCTCTACCGCTCCACCTACCGTGTTTCTTTTCTATTAGAACTTTGAAAAATATAAGAACATCAATATATAACTATAAGCAACATATTGAAGTAATTTCTTTTGCCAACTTTGGAAAACAATAGGGAGCTATACAACACCTGAAACACAAGCAACATATTGTAGTTAGAATTATTTATTTAAAAGGTATTTAAATTTTGCTTAGAAGTTAAAATTTTGTTGGAAAAAGATAGATTTCTTAATGGATAATAAAGATTAGTCTTTGACTAAACTAAACTGTGATTAAGGGTAATCTATAAGAATCCGATTACACTCACTAATATAAAAGTGTGTTGAATTTTTATATACAATATTAAACAACTAGATTTGATAGATGAAGATTTCCTATAATCCATATAAATTTAAAATCGACTAATTCATAAGCAAAATTCTAAATTCCGAGAAAAAATATAATTTCTACTGCTAGACAACAATTTTTTTATAATATACTTTCTCATCCAAAAGGATTTGAATCCAAATCTACCAAAATGTTTTAAACAAAACCAGACTATAAGTCCATTTGCTAGATTGTGATTTTCAAAGTCATATATGATTTTACTAATTTTTTTTTTCAAATCTATTAAACATGTTGAAATAGTATAGTACAAACTCAACCAAGAAAATCGGTAAATCATTTATTTCACGTTCACATTCATCTAAAACAAAATAGTTTGGTAATTAAAAGTTAAAACCAATATAGATAGTTGATAAAACCAACTGTTTAATATATCTGTAGGAATATTTTACAAAAAATAATAATACTTATATGTAGGAATATGCACACTTTGTTAAATTAATGAATAGAATGTAGCCTAGTTAATAGTGGAATATAACTATTTTGAGAAAAGTCAATTATAGTTTTTACAAACAGTGTTGCGGGTTTGTCCCAATCTTTTCACTGAATATGTCCCACTCCCACGTGGTATGTTTGAGAGCAGACTAGTTAAATTGTGTATTATGCATATTAAGGAAATACATATTATTGTCTATTTGAAATCAAATTTCTTATGAATGATGCACATGAAATAAAAATTACCAATATTAAAATAATTTTTTTGCTTTGACCTAACTAATCCATTCATACAATGCAAAATAATATTAGTACAGTAGAGCCTCTATGTGTTGTTTCTTGATAAATTAATATTATGATAACTAACACTTTTTTTTTTGTCATAGATTCAAAATTCTGTTAAATTCGATAAATTAATAATTTGATAAATTAACAAAAAATTTAGTCGTAACGTTATTAATTTGTCGATGTTTGACTGTATTGATATGATCCATAATCAAAAGATTAAATTAGGGAGGGACATAATACCTGAAACCTGAAACTTGAACTGAATCCGATCCAAAATAAAAAAATTTGAATCGAATCAAACTTGACAAAGTACCCGAACCGATCTTGCATTATGGAAGATTAGATACCCGAACCCGAAGGGGTAAAACCTGAAACCCGAATAGATACTCGAAAAACCCAAAATATATTATATAATTTAAAAATAATTATATATATAATATAATTTTAGTTAGTTAAATATTCAAAATTATAATTATATATCTAAATATATTAAAATTTGAATCAAAACATTATGAAAAAACTAAAATATTCATTTTAAAATTAAATTATAATTTTTTAAAGAATTTTTTTTAGTTTTTTTAAGAATTAATAAAAATATCCTAACCTAATCCAAAATTCTAAAATATCTGAACGGGTCTTGTATGTGTAAACCTGAAAACCTAAAATTCAAAAAAATCCGATCCGAACCCGAACGGATACCCAAATGCCGACGCCTAGATTAAACAATGCAGTTGGTGTATATATTGTTCATGAATTGGCATTTTGTCCAGACACGTAAAAAGAAGGTTTTGAGGTAATTTAAAAAACAAAAAAATGGATGGAGTTCAAAACTTCATATATCCAATGGGCTATATATTAATATATGGGCTTACATTGGGCCCATTAGAACAAAATTCAATTGGTTTATGATTATGAATCTACTCTCTTCTCTCTTCTTTCACTGTCCGTCTCTTTTCTGGAAAATTTGAATCGTGCTTTCAATCGAAGTTTTTTCGAAAAGAAGGTTTAGAGTGGAGGCTGAGAGTAGAAATCAATGGAGGAAGAACCGCAGAATGGAAGTCCGAGTCCGGTTAAAGAATTAGCGGTGGTTGCGGCGCCGCCTGAAGTGGAAGATGAGGAGCCGATGGTCGGACCTGGACCTGCTCCACGTAGCAAACGCAAGCGTCCACTTCAGTTTGAGCAAGCTTATCTTGATTCACTTCCTTCAGCTAATATGTAATTATGCCTTGTGCTTGGAACTCTCGTTGCTCGTTTATCATTCTATGGAGTCAAGTTTTTGTTTTGGGAAGGGTTAAGTGCTGTTAATTTAGTTTGGTGAAGTTTAAGATGAAATTGGTTCTTATTGCTGCTTCGAATCGAGCTTGAATTTTTGGGAGTTGTGAGATTAATATGGTCTTGGAAAGTGCTTTGCTACTAGTAAACTTATGTATTTGTTTTTCTTTCTTCAGGTATGAGAAAAGTTATATGCATCGGGATGTAGTTACACATGTTGCTGTTTCAGCAGCTGATTTCTTTATTAGTGGAAGCATGGACGGTAATGTTTTAGATGTTTTGCGATATTTTTTGGATTTTCAGCTTTCAATTTTGGTTCTTTTGTAATGTCAACAATGGATGAGTTGTGTGTTCTGTGGTTTTTTTTCTTAGATACTATCGGGTTACTCTGAAATATATGTACTTGTTAATTCGCTTTAACATGTATGTATTTTCATTCTCTAGGTCACTTGAAATTTTGGAAGAAAAAGGGTGTTGGTATCGAGTTTGCTAAGCATTTCCGCTCCCATCTCGGTCCAATTGAAGGTCTAGCGGTGAGTACTGTTAGTGATTTTTTATGTGTACAGTTTTTCTCTCTGGTGTAAGATACTGTCACCTTAAATGGGATTTCTAAGTCGATGCACGTGCTATAATTGTTGAAAGGTTAGCTTTGTCCTTTTGTCGTGAAGATAGATAATTTTGGGGAAGTTATACTTAGACTTGTTATGGTTTTCAAATTTTTTTTGTGTTTATTTTCTAGTTCTGTTATCAACCATGACTCGTTTCAGCAATGCAGGTTAGTATTGATGGTTTGCTTTGCTGTACAATCTCAAATGACCATGCTGTTAAAATATATGATGTTGTCAACTACGACATGATGGCCATGATCCGTTTGCCATATATTCCTGGTGCTGTTGAGTGGGTTTACAAACAAGGGGATGTCAAAGCTAGACTTGCTGTTAGTGACCGAAACTCATCGTTTGTGCATATTTATGATCCGCGTTCTGGTTCTAATGAACCCATTGCTTCCAAAGAGGTTTGTTTCAATCTCTTTTTGTTTCGTTGCTATTTCTTTTCTCATCATTTTTCCCAAGCGATAAACAGTACCTATATCTTTGTATGTCCAGATTCATATGAATCCAATTAAGGTCATGAAGTATAATCCTGTTTCGGACACAATGATCTCTGGTGACACAAAAGGAATTATTGAGTACTGGAGTCCTTCTACACTGCAGTTTCCTGAGGATGAGTATGCCCTTGTCTCATTTCTTATCCAATGCCCTCCTATTTTTGTTCTATTTCGTTAGTCTATTAGTAATAGAGTAATAACTTATATAACATATCATATATAGTCTGGGCCTTTCATGAGCAGAGGAGCATACCACGTGTTCTGTGTGTGATTGATGTAGTTAGATTTCACATTGATGAGAATGAGCCCGTAGTACAAGCACTTTAGTTTCTAATCTATGATTTGACTGTCTCAGAATCTTTGCTTCCATTTATGCTTCACGGATTAACCTTTTGCTTGGTGTTGCAGGGTAAACTTTAAACTGAAGAGTGATACAAATCTCTTTGAGATTATAAAGTGCAAAACAACTATCTCTTCCATTGAGGTACTTATGTTGGCAATATCTTTGGTTTGGCTTTCTTTATGTACTCAGAATGCAGATATTAGCAATTGATATGTAGGGTGAAAATCATAGTGCAAGTTGTGGTCTTTAAAATTTAGTGGAATTCTTTTCAGGTGAGTCCAGATGGTAGACAGTTTTCTCTTACCTCTCCTGATCGTAGGATTCGCGTGTTCTGGTTTAGAACTGGTAAACTGAGGCGGGTATATGATGAGTCACTAGAGGTAAAGTTACACATTCTACTTTTCTTTTCTTTGCTGTTTTCATTTTCTTTGGATTAATAATCTATTCCATTGAAATTGTTAGGTGGCCCAAGATCTGCAGAGGAGCGATGCTCCATTGTACAGACTTGAAACAATTGACTTTGGTAGAAGAATGGCAGTCGAAAAGGAACTTGAAAAGACCGAGAACGCTCCACAACCCAATGCAGTTTTCGACGAAAGTTCTAATTTCCTCATATATGCCACTCTTCTTGGAATAAAAGTAAGAATTCTATTCTCGTGTATGATTTTACCAAAATCTTGCATATTGGTCTAGATATGATAAGCATCCTGTCTCACATGGACGTGATACTACCATCCACAAGCATAAAGACCCAATACTTTCGCTACTGGCTATGACTTAGTATTCAAGATAGAGTTGGTTACTTTTCTGTAAACATAAGTGTTTATGATATCTGCTGATAAAGTGTATGCAGAGGGAAGATCTTATATCAAAACGGACCAGTTTATAGTTTAATCATACTAGAATTCTCTTTATGGTAACTAAATGGAATAATAGTGAGCAACTGACTAATTTCCCTGTCAACCTTTTTGTTTCCTAGATAATAAATTTACACACCAACACAGTTGCAAGGATCCTTGGAAAGGTGGAGAGTAATGAAAGGTATCTGAGAGTTGCATTATACCAAGGTGATCAAGGAGGCAAGAAAGTTAGAAAGATTCCGGCAGCTGCAGCAAATGTAAATGAAAGCAAGGAGCCTTTAACTGATCCGACTATCTTATGCTGTGCCTTCAAGAAAAGCAGGATCTATATGTATAGGTACTTTCGTCATATTATGCTAAAGTGACTCATGTTAATGTTTGCCGGACTAAGATATCTGTTTTTGCATAATTATATTGCACTCCGTAGAATGAAACTCTCTTATGTTTTCTCCAGATATCCCTTGAGTTTTCTTATTCCGTTTCTGGATTTTCTTCCAGCCTCGATATTTCCAAGAAATACTTTAATTTTACTATCATTAATTTGGTTTCTGCAGTCGGAGAGAGCCAGAAGAACCTGAAGATGCAACCCAAGGGAGGGACGTGTTCAATGAGAAGCCTGCTGCTGATGAACTTATGTCTGTCTCAGATATTGGAAACTCAGCTACAACATCTCTTCCAGAGAATGTGGTATGCTCTTCATAACCTACTATATTTGCGACATTTAACTTAACAGTACGTAGTTTCTGATTTGGGTCTTTGATACAAAAGTTTTTCCAACTATTTTTTATGTATAAACTTTTTCATCTAGATCATGCATACTACGTTGGGTGATATTCACATGAAGCTTTACCCAGAAGAATGTCCCAAAACTGTGGAGAACTTCACAACACACTGTCGAAATGGCTATTACGATAACCACCTCTTCCACAGGGTTATCAGAGGATTTATGATACAGACTGGAGATCCTCTGGGGGATGGGACTGGAGGACAGTCAATTTGGGGTAGAGAATTCGAGGATGAGTTTCACAAAAGGTAAAAAACATATCTTACTACCTTGAGTTTGGCTGTCCTTTAAAAGCGAATTGAATGTAAATTAGTTTGTAATATGTTGTTGTTCTTCTTGACCTGCAGTCTACGGCATGACAGGCCATTCACAGTGTCTATGGCAAATGCTGGTCCAAACACAAATGGGTCTCAATTCTTTATCACAACGGTGGCTACACCATGGCTAGACAATAAACATACTGTGTTTGGAAGAGTTGTGAAGGGAATGGATGTCGTACAGGTACGATTCCAAAAACCGAAAAAGCTTTATTTCTCTTTTGCTTGCTGGCTTAATGCCTGACTTTGTGTCTAATCATAAAACCAAATGAATAAACAGGGTATTGAGAAAGTGAAGACAGACAAAAACGATAGGCCTTACCAAGATGTTAAGATACTTAATGTCACTGTTCCCAAATAATAGCGTCTTTGCTCCTCTCAAAGATAGTAAACCAAAGTTGCTGATCCATTCCCCAGATGGGTTTCAAGTAGATCTAAAATTGTTCCCAGAAGGTGAAACATTTACAATTCTGAGTTGGGAAGTTTGATCTTTGATGATTTATTTATGTTGGATCAAACTGGGATTTTTTTTGTGCCATAGTAGACGAGTTAGTTGCCTTACATTTTAACACTTTGATTTTGTCAAAACAACTTTGTTAAAGTTGCTTAATCAACAAGTCTTCAATTTCTAGTGTTATCAGATTACTTTTAATTTACCAACTTGTTATCTTATTCTATGAATGACCTAAATATTGACCTGATCATGATGATAATCTAAAAATTCTTCCCTGAGGTTAAAATTATCTCGGTAAAGTTGTGTATCATCAAATCTAGCATCTCTTAGGCAGCTATGTGAATTACAAGCTCGTAACAGATCCATTTACTTAAGTCATACAGAGTTAGAGACGATGCAGAATTCTTCTATGACTCAGTTCCACAAATTGAAAGAGAAAACACAAAATGAAAATATAAATATAGAAAACTCTTATGGCTTTCATATCTAAGGAGATAAAGTTTGTGATCCAAGAATCTTTGTTAACAACGGACTACAAGAGCATCAAAAAGAGAGCAAAAAACCAGATCCAACTAGAAACAATACAGTCAAAATCTCGACTTCAGTTCCATGAGGACATAATCTTACTCAAAGAGACTGAATCCCATGTCCTGCAATAATAAATACAAATAATTCATGAGTTAAACAAATCAAGATCCAGTATAAGATTAAAATACAAAGAGAACACTACTTACATCATCAGACTCTTCTTTCTCTTCCTTCTTGGCTTCTTTCTTCTCTGCAGCTGCAGGAGCAGCGGCTGAACCACCACTTGATGGAGCAGCTGAAACAGCCACACCACCACCCGATGGTACAGACGCTAACTTCTCCCTACCGGCTGCAATCAGCTCAGTGATGTCTTTACCACTCACTTCTTTCAAAAATTCATCAACATCAGCACCATCAACATCAGCACCAACTACATAAACAAATACACAACAGCAGCAATTCACCATTAAAAATCCACACTTCGCTATACACAACAAAACCCATAAGATTCACATATGACAAAACAAAGCCTTGACAAAAATCTCTTTATCTTCAACTTCAGGAATCAAACAAAACTTTTAAAAGAGAAATGATGCAAATGCAGAATACACCAATAAAAATTCATACTTTGCTATATCACAACAAAACCCATAAGGTTCACATATGATAAAACCAAGCATTGACAAAAGAAATGAAACTGATGCACAATACACCATTAAAAATTCATACTTTGCTACAACAAAACCCATAAGATTCACATATTCCAAAACAAAGCCTTACCAAATAAACTCTTTGTCTTCACTTTTAGGAATCAAACTAAACTCTAACAGCTAAATGAAGCAAATGCAGAATGCACCATTAAAAATCATACTCTGCTATACAACAAAACCCACAGACATTCACATATAACAAAACATCGAGCCATGACAAAGAATTCTTTATCTTCAACTTTACAAATCAAAAACTCTAACAGCTAAAAATGAAGCAAATGCAGGATACAACTAAAAATCTTATTGCTTTATCATACTTCATTGTTCCAGTAACCCAATCTAACCATTCAAAAACTAAATGCTATAACACAAAATTTACCAGCTCCAATGATATTCTTGATATTATCAGCAGAAGGATTAGCGTTTCCGCCCAAAACAGCGAGGAGGAATGCAGCAGCAACCTTCATTTTCTGATTTTGATTAACAAACAGTTAAAATATAAGATAAAATTAGCAGATGAAACTTGGTATTAAACATAAGAGAGCGATTTGATTCAAAGACAATGAAAGAAAGTACCAAAACGATTTGGGCAGGAAGCTACAAGCCTTTAGCGATTTGGTGTGTTATTGAGAAGGGAGAGGAAAAGGAGGATGAGTTATATGTATATATAGTTAGGGTTTTCCCTCTGCTTCTGTTCTCTTTGTGTTTAGCCTTTTCGGCAGTTTCATCGTCACATCTTGACCGTTCGTTATCTTCCCTTTCCGGGTTTACCCTCTATTTTTTCCTTTTTGGTTTCGTCAGAACCACCGGTTCAATCCGTTCAAACCGGCAATAGTCTTTTTTTTGGGCTTAAGGGACATTTAACTCATTTTTAGTGGTGAGTGATTTAAATTTTATGAAATTTAAAATAATTTTGGATAATTTTACAAAAGTTTTTACGATTCGTGACAACTAAAACTCTATCGGTAATAATTGTTTTTGGTTTTTTGAAGGCCTAAAGCCGTTTAGCTCCATTTTAATGGTGTATTACATTTGACGCTAATGGCCGAATAACTAATATCAAATAAAATAAAATACGTTTCAAAGAAAAATCTTTTTAATCACATAGTTAAATGTTAAGTTTTGCTATTTTGCCACCAATATTTGATTTTAGAAAATTGTTGGAATTTCTGGTATAATAATTTTTGAAGTTTGAGAATTCATGCTTTATCGATCTATTTATTAAAAAAAAATCTGATCAATTATGAGAATTTCTTGGAGGAGTTTAAGGTTTTCTTTTGGAATATCACTATATTACTATATCACATTATTATCTTGTATTTTTTTTAATAATCTTGTATAATCAATTTTTTTGGAAAGAATTTTTGAACTCTTTTATCTTTTTTGTCAAACAAGAATTCTTGAACTTAATTGTGCTTTTTAACATCGGATTATACTGATTCAAGCTTGTAATGAACAGTACAAAAAATACTTATTGAAATTAAGAGACCAATATTATTATTATTATCAAATAAATAGTACATTCCAATTAATTAAAGAACAGAAGATATGTTTTTAAATTAAACAAATTAAGCTTTCCATACAAACAATATATAAAATTTTTTACAAAAAAAAAACAATGTATAAATTTTGCACTAGACGATGTATTATGATTGTTACATGAAGAATTTAAATAAAAATGTGTATGTAAATTTATTGTTTAAGGACGTGAGTGACGAGGCCAGGAATATGTATATTTGTGAGATAGTCTTCCCAATTAATGCATTTTGGATCGAAATCAAACATCAATTTCTTTGAAATTTTGCTTTCCTTCTCATTTTGGTTGGCACATAAGCTCTTAGTATTTCCATCGTCGAATCTGAAAAACGAAATATTAATTTTACATTAAAATATATTGAAATTTATTAGTAACTTGAAATATTAATTTTACAATTTATATAAATTGAAAAATAAAACTAAATATTTGAGGTTAATACTTACATGCCCTTGAAAAGTACGTAAGGCTCGTAAAGTTGTACCAATCTCATCACCAAATTGATTTTGCGGTTCTTGTCTCCATATTTATCTCCCTTCCTCCAAGGATATATTATATCAATCAATTTCAATAACTGATTGAAAAAAAATAAGAAATCATTAATATCACATATAAAAATTCACTATGACCAAATATTTACTGTTTTATTTGGATGAATGCTTGATAGAAAAAACGACATATTAAACTATACATAATATTAAGTTTTTTTTGTTAGTTAGTAAATTCGACCAACTGAATGGTAGATATGCTATACTATTTAGAAAACAAAAGACATGTAGATTTTGTAAAATGTAATCATTTCAAAAATTTAATTAATCAATCTATATTTTTGTTTCTCTTTTGGTCGGAATTAATAAATCTATCTTATATTATCAATTAATAACTTAGAAGATTACTAATAAGTCAAAAATAATATAAAATCTTTGATTTTTTTTTTGTATATCCGCGAAGTAAAAATCCAACTAATCTTTATGGAATCGGTGTCAACGACTAGCCGAACTTCGAATTTTCTAATATGACCAAAGATATGGCTCCTTCTTTGTATGACCAAACAACAAAAACTTAGTTTCCCACATAAATTAAACTTAGGACTAACATGTCTTGCCCCAAGTCTATCCGTACCACCAGTCTACACTCCTTGGTTAAAACACTTATTGGAGTAATATATTAATACAATTATTTCATTCCTGTTATTACCTGTAGAGGTAGTTTGTAACGTAGACTCATGTAGAGGCTAAACAAAGCCATGGTTGGTATGAACCTCACTTTTGAGACGGCTATGAGCGAGCCATTACGACTACGCAAAGGATTTTTGGTGAAGTAAGGAACCACAATCTCATGAATATTTCCAAATGTTATTGGATTCTGGTGAGACGAACCAACATGGTAGATCATGTGAACCCCTGAACCACCAGAATGTGTGGTTGCAGCTGTGATCATTGCATTTGCCACCATATCCACCGGTATCTGTCAAAATGATCAACACAATTGCACATCAAAAATTGGAAATCTAGCTAGACTTAAGATTTTATTGAACACCTTTCTTTAGTTCAACAATTTACCATATCGCAAACGGAGTTTACATCGACAAGGAAACACTTGAGTACTCCCTTTCCATATGCAATAATCACACTGTCTACAGTTCTGCATAACAAGTCATTAATGTGAATAGTTGTATTTAGGAAGGATGAAATTAGGCATGGGCAATTGGATAGAAAATTCAGGACCCATTTTGTTTTTTTTTTGTTTTTATAATAAGAGGTTCTGGGCCTTTGGCCTATATATCCCCTTGGGACCTGGGAAGCCCATGTGTGTAGATCAAACCCCTGACCTAAGCACTTAGATCTTTGGTACCGAGTGTCCTCAGACCAGTTGAGCTATCACCACTTGGTCATTTCGATCTTTTTTTATGGTTCAGTTTGGTTCGAATCGATGTACTATCTAATTAAGTTTGGTTCACTCTTTTGAGATTCAGATATAATGTCCTAAGCTAAGATGGTTAGAAATATTGAGTTTTTTAATCATTGATAAAGCTCTCTTGTGGACTAAAGTGATTATGTTAGTTTTAACATTTGAATCGAAATTCAGAAAAAGTTTACCTTAAACCTTCGATCCAACCAGGAAATGGTTCGGAAAGTGTGCTAGTGATCATAGTAGGACGTATAATGACAAGAGGAAGATTATCTTTGTGACTACCTAGAAGCATCTCTCCCATGGATTTCGTAAAAACATATGTGTTTGGCCATCCATGAAGCTTTGCCCTAATCACCAGAATATATTTCTTAATTAAATTTTAATAATGAAAATCTTAGGATCTTAATTACTACAACACTGACCTTTCCATTCCAAGTTCTTTCATTGAGAGAGTTATGTCTTCTTCTGAACAATCTTGTTCATTGAGTTCTTTCAGTTTTTGCTTCATTAGTTCCATTTCAAGGTTTATATCTAATTGAACGCCATTCTCGTTATAAATATCTTCCATGATGAATGGTTTTTCAGGTAGGAGTCCTGGCTTTTCTCCACAAACATAAGCTAAAGAAAGAAAAAAGAAGAATTAAAACTAAAATTTTATCAAAACATATAAATAGTTAAGATAATTTGGAATATTTAAACATATATAGAGGAATAATTAGAGAAAGACTCACCCGTTGAGACATGAAGAAGCAATTGTGCTCTAACGCAATTTTTGGCGAAGTTAAGAACGTTGAGAGCTCCAAATGTGTTGATTCCAAGCCCAACATCATATCTTTTTTTTTATCATAAGAATTGTATATTAAATTAATATCGTATTAAAGATAGAAATAAGAAACTATATAAATGTGATACATATAAATATAGTACCTCTCGTCAAAATTTGTTGTGGCTGCAACATTGACAACAACATCAATTTCCTTTTGCATACTTTCTCTAAGATCAGAATCATTCATGCCTAAATGATCCTTAGCGATATCACCTGCGACCGGGACAACTTTTTCGGACAACAATATATTCAGTTTATCATTGCCAAGATTCTGTCTTAACACCTTAAACAAATCTTTCTCGAAAGCCTGATACATAAATATAATACAATAAATCAGATAATCAACATTTACTTTAATAAAAAACTCTAATATTATATAAAATGAAAGTACATATATTCCTCTAAGGAATTATATGTAGCAGATTAGGTTTAGTTGGTGTATAAACCTCGGTGCGTAGTCGTTTAGCCGCAGCTTCGTTGTCCGAAGCTCTCACCACAAGATACAGCTTCTTCACATTTGGTTGTACTCTCAGAATTTTCTCCACAAAAACTAAGAAATAAATATCACTGAACATCAATTATAATTCACTTAGTTGCTAATAGGAATCTACTCCATTTTATATAATTAATGGTGCACACGAGCTAATATAGCATATACATTTGCAAGAAAATAATTGATTTTCGACCCAAATATCCTTTAGAATATTGTTAGAACCAGATATTAGTTCCAACAAATATTCTATGGATATTGGTTCCGAAAATAATTGTCAATCAGGACTAGTAACCATATATTTGTTGTAGGTACGTAGTCGAAAATTGAAATCCGTTAAAATTCTTTTACGTAAATAATTATCTTTAATTGTGAATATCATGTTTCAGTATGTCTTATCTTGAGGAACATTGTTCTTAAAACAACATCAAAAAATAATCAAGATTTTGATCATTTTGAATTTGTTTTTTGTTTTTTTTACCAAAGCTCTAGAGAAGTGATTAATAACTGTAACTAATATTGAAGATAATTTAAACCTAAGTTGATGAGGAATGAATAAAAATTAGAAAGAATATTTAAAGAATACATACCCTTGGCAAGGAAACCGGTAGCGCCGGTGACAAGAATTGTTTTGCTTTGAAGAAATTGAACACAATTGAGTTCCATTGTTTGAGTTTTAGGTTTTTTTTTTATAACTCAGAAGAAATTACGAATAAGTTTATGTGGCAAAGAAACTCATTGGAGTAGAAGAGTATTTATAGTGGCAAATGACATTGTGTGAAAGTCTATTATACCCTCAGATAATCTTAATAAACTAAACCAATATTTGTCCAATGTCATTTGGCATTATATGATTTGAATATATTAACATATTAAATTCCTCACTACTTCAAAACAATTTCAATGCCAAAAAAAATCTAACTTTATCAAATAAATTGAATACATTCCGAACTAAATTTCTTTTAGAATTTTTGTTTATAACGTCTCAGTTCATAAAAGGTTCATAACATTATTTTCTTGAGTTTCTGAAAATATAAACATAAATAATTTTTAACCAAAATTAATAATAATTTTATGTATTACAAATCAATAAATGGGCTAACTAAGGAGCTTCCAAAGAAAAGTTCGTAATAGCCGCCTTAATAGGCGGCAAGAGAGAACTTTTATGACTTCGTGACTTAGTTCAAATTTTGGTAATATTTTTGCATGCAAAATTTTGGTTACCTTTTTTGAAAAGAACAGAATATATTTGTTTGGCTACAGAAGTCTTTTAAACATATACGAATCACCAACTATAAATTGTGTATAATATAATATACTTTAGCAATATATATATATATATATATATATAATATTAGACAATATGTATGAAAAATGTCAATAATTTTAAAACAAATTATCTAAGATAATGAGATTGTCAAAAAGCAAGTGGTCCAATTAGTTTGTTCATGATCAAGTTAGGTACTAAATAGTGACTTTGAATTCAACATGTTTTAATTAGAACATTTAGAGTATAAATCAGATTTTATTAATCTAATGAATAATGTTGACAAAAGAAAATGAATAAATGAAAATTAAGAATAATAGAAATCTTCTTAAGTATACATTTAAGTTGTAAGATTTTCCTTGTTAGAAGATTAAGAAGCCACTACCTCATTAAACTAAAAGAATTATTCAGGATAAAAAATAGTTGCCACAAGAAAATGATATTATTCAAAATCTACAGAGTTTTGTTTACTTATGAGTTTTAAAAATAAATTATAAATTTGTATAAATGATTTATTAGAGTAAGATACACATAATTTTCTATTTCAAAGGAATTACTATATTTGAAGTCATATTGGTCTAGTGGGAGATAGTAAATTTACTGAAGATAGATATTATCTTATATATAGGGATCGAGTCCTATTGCCTATATGGGCTAGCTAATTATGCTACCATATTGAAAATTAAAAATTATAAATAGTAGATAATATGGGTCAACAATATTGGTCAACATGCATGTAGTGACAATAGTACAAGAACAACAACAAAAACAACAAAAACATGTATATTAGAAGTTTACATTTGAGTTATGACCTTTGTGAATAAACATGTGTACGTATATTGACTAAAGAAATTTTGTTCCTTCGCAGGTGGTGTAATTGTCATAGTAGTCCATGAGTTTTCTCGTATGTAATCAAAGATAGGTTTTTGATTAATCAAAATTGATATTATAAATTTTATTTGTTATTGTTAATTAGCCCTACCGTACCAAATAATGCTTCATTCATCTTGTATTTAATGTGGATTTCTATAATAAATCAAGTTAAATTGGGAAAATTCCTATACTTCAACTGTTAAATATTCATTAATGTGATTTTACTTACTAGCGGGTTATTCTCAGTCTGGTGTTAGTATGATCTAACTAATAACTATAATATATAGGGTTTGAATTTTTCTCACTATATATAGTAGATTAAAAAGAAAATTTAAACTATTGATCGGATCTTGTCAATTCAATTATTGACAAAATTTTATTTATTTATTTATTAGAGTTTGATTTTAGTTAGTCAAATACTTTTGCGTGATAAAGTTTGGGGTTATAGATTAGATCTAATTATTATTCTAATTATTGACAAAAAAAAATTAAATTTAATTATTCTGACATGATTCTTAAAATCTTATGAGTCTATAAAACACGTATATAAATTTTTCTTTATACCAGATCTCTGATAAAATATTACGACAAAAATCTAACAATAAACTATCTTATGAAAAATATGTTGGAAATTCAAAACCGATTCGACACTTATTCTTCCTATAAATTCCATCTAAAATTTGTCAGAAATTATCAATCATTTGACAAAATATTTTCTTTCATAAATTCTATCAAAATGACTATGTTTTCTTTTTCAGTGAGTTCTAATTGTCATCCTGGAGTTGTGATCTTTATCAATGGTATTTTATTTTTTAGTATAATTCTATAAATAAGAATGATTGGTCATCCAAATTGGTATATGTATATCCTTCATAACTTGATCCGTGTTAAATTATTTTACAATGCATACAATTAGGTAAACTATGTTTGGGGAAAATTTAAGTCTTATATAGATTTGAAGCTGAAACCAATAAATACACACATCAACTTCGAACATACTACTTTAGAAGAAGATTCATGTTTGGCTCGATTTCTGAAACTAAGTCATTTTCTTAAATCAAACCAAAAAAGGTTTTCAAATTAGAATTCTTGCTGGCGAGGAAGTCCCACTAATTTAATATCCCATCTATTCTAAAATGTATGATGTTTAAGATTTTTATATTAATTTAAAAATTATTTAATATTTTATTTTTTCAACTAAAAATATATTTTTATTCTATTTAATAACTATTCATCCAATTAGAAAATAATCTGTAGAATACAAATGGTCAAAATAGATAAACAAAATATAATAAATATTGCATTGGAAGATGAAAACATCAAATAATTTGAAAAAAAACTTTTTTCTTAAAACATCATACATTTTGGAACGGATAAAATATTTGTTACTAGAACGTATGTAAAATATTACAAGAAATCACTTGATTTCTAACTAAAAATTTTGTCCAAAATTTATCTTAATGAAATTTTCTTGATAGATTTCAGACGGTTATCTCTTATCGATAGATTCCAAATAATTTTTTTTTGTCTGAAATAAATGATCAGAAATAGAACAAAAGTGTGGTTCTCCAAAATAACAAAGTGTTTAAACCCTTGACGTTGTCTAAGAAAATCTTATCGTTGGTGATGCATATGATTTCTTTTTGTTAATTGAAGTTACTTCTGTAATTACTTCACTATTCTTTAGGGAGTGCAGAATCCATTGGGGTTGTGCATCTGTATGTTGGGTGTTCTTCTGTCGTGCAACCCGACAGCTTATGTGCGACCTGAACAGAGAAGAGGCAACTGGGGCAGGTCCCAATAAGTAAGAGTTCATCAGTCAACTGAGTTCTGAACGAATTAGATCCTAAAGTCTCACGTACGGTTCTCTGAGAAGGGAGTGACTATTTCAAACACCGTCTACTCTACACACCAACAAAGACCTTTCTCCTTTGAGAATGCCAATCCTGGACAAAAGTCGGAGAATCAGGGGCCCCTGATTCTTCTTTTTTGACTAGGCATAATATCCGAAATCCAATCTGAAATAAGAAGAATCGAATCGAATCCGAGAAAATACCCGAATGATTTTTACATTATAAAAGTTTAGGTATGCGAACCCTAACGGATAAAAACTGAAATCTAAAATATATTATATAGTTTAAAATAATTATATATATATATAAACTTTTAATTACCTAAATATAATTATAAATTTAAATAAGTTACAATTTGAATTAAATGAATGGAAAAAGTCTAAAATATCCATTTTTAAAATTAAATTATAATTTTTAAAGAATTTTTTAACTTTTTTAAAGATTTAGATGAAAATATCCAAACCCGAACCGATATAGGACATTTTATAAGAATCGAACCCGAAATATACAGAATCAAACCCGATCCAAAAATCTAAAATAGCCGAACATATTTTATATGTATAAATCCAAAAACCCGAAATCTAAAAGGACCCGATCCAAACCAAACGGGTACCCGAAAGCTGTAGCCAATTTTTTTTTTTAACGACCTAACTTCAACTAGTTAAATGTCTATTTCTTTTAATTTTCTTATCGGAATTTGATTATAAAGAAAATTGTATATACCTTATATATATATTTCCTATAATAAAATAGACTTTGCTAAGTCCAAAAAGGTTACGAAGCAGTGCACTGAATTTGTATATAAAAAACAAGAGAAGAGGAAGAGAGTAGTCGCGAAGCTATGCCAAGAACCAATTTTCGATAGTTATGATAATGTAAGAACTAAAACCACACGTCAAGTCTATAATTGATATTATAATTCAAAGATGGGTTGTTGATTAATCAAAATTGATATTATAATTTTATTTGTTATGGTTAATAGCCTTACCGTTACCGTACCAACAAATGCTTCATTCATCTTGTATTCAATGTGGATTTCTATAATAAATCAAGTTAAATTGGGAAAAACTCCTATGCTTCAATTGTTAAATATTTTTACTTACTAGCAAGTTATTCTCAATCCGGTGTTAGGATAATCTATCTAATAACTATAATATATGAGATATGAATTTTTTCCACTACATATAGTAGATTAAAAAGAAAATTTAATATTGATCGGATATTGTCAATTCAATTATTGACAAAAATTTATTTAATTATTAATTAGAGTTTGATTTCAGTTAGTCAAATAAGTGATAAAATTTGGAGTTATAAATTAGATCTTATTATTCTAATTATTGACAAAAAGAAATCAAATTTAATTATTCTTACATGATTCTTAAAATCTTATGAGTTTATAAAACGCATATATAAATTTTTCTTTATACCAGATTTCTGATAAAATATTACGACAAAAATCTAACAATAAACTATTTTATGAATAATATGTCGGAAATTCTAAACCGATTCAACACTTACTCTCCCTATAAATTTCGTCAAAAATTTTCCAGAAATTATCGATTATTTCTTACAAAATATTTTCTTTCATAAATTCTATCAAAATGACTATGTTTTTTTTTTTTTTTTTTTTTGCAGTGAGTTCTAATTGTCATCTTGAAGTTGTGATCTTTATCAATGGTATTTTATTTTTCAGTAGAATTCTATAGATAAGAATGATTGGTCATCCAAATTGGCAAATTTATATCCTTCACAACTTGATCCATGTGAAATTATTTTACAATGCATACAATTAGGTAAACTAGTTTTGGGGAAAATTTAAGTCTTATATAGATTTGAAGCTGAAACCAACAAATACACATATCAACGTCGATCATACTACTTCATGTTTGGCTCGATTTATGAATCTAAGTCATTTTCTTAAGTTGTGACAAACATTCTAAATACTAAATATAGCCCGGTGCCAGATTTTCCTTAACAAGTTACCTAAGATTCCGAATGTAACTAACGAAAAATACATTCCATTTAACTCATTTTATTTTTACATCATTTTCACTTAATTTTTTTTCCAAAATTTAAGTTTTCATATATTATAAAAATTGATATAAATAACAGCTCTATCACTATATTGGATATATATGATTCTCAACATAAAATATAAGTAGTTGATATGGCAAAACTCTATAAAAAAAGTGGCAAAAGCTGTAGCCAATTTTTTTTAAGCGACCTAAGTTCAAATTTTAGTCTTGAATATAGATTTGGCGGAGAACTAAGAGAGGTGGGTTTACTTGCCAAAGATATCTTCCCTCAACTATATGTCGCAATTTTATGGTAAAAAATAGGAAAATGTTTTTAGTCAACTAGTTAAATGTCTATTTCTTTTAGTTTTCTTATTGGAATTCAACTATAAAAAATTGTGTTTATCCCATGTAATATTATTAAGAAACATTTGAATTATGAATTAGTATTTGTCGATCAAATTGTTAACGTATATATACATATTTCCTATAATAAAATAGACTTTGCTAAGTCTAAGGTTACGAAGCAGTGCACTGAATTTGTATATAAAAAACAAGAGAAGAGAGAAGAGACGAGTCGCGACGCCATGCCAAGAACCAATTTTCGATAGTTATGATAATGTAAGAACTAAAACCACACGTCAAGTCTTTTCTTAATTCTTCTTCATTTTTAAAGACTTTTCTAATTTCAACTCCTTATGCGTAGGTAAAGGGGAATTCAATGTACTTTATTATACTTATCTTAAATAGCCATCAATAGTGACACAATTCTCCAAAGATCTTTGCAAAATCAAATTCACTTTATTACAAAAATCACTATATATAATGTCTATAATTTGGCAAAACTTGTTTGACAAAGCAATGCACCTTGTTGCATAAATGTTTTTAATATTATAAGTAATCTTCAACGTGTATTCTGCTTAATAGAATTTGAAGTATGAATTGGGTTTGGTGATCCAATTGATGACAAGAAACACTAAAATTCTAGAGATATACATGAACAAATGAATGGTGTTAAATGTGACAATTGGTTGTCATTGTGCTCTACCCATGAAGAAAAGAAAATACTAACGGATAGAACTGAAGGACTATTCAATGGGTCGAGATTGATAAAACTTATGTAGACTAGGCCCATGTTAGTAATACTTTTAGGCCCACAAGATTTAATATTTTGTTTATGGGGTCTAGTGGACTAGGGGGCGATTTTGCAAACGACGGTAAATGATGGTGAATTTTGGAAAAAAGTTTAGAACAAAAGTTGAGATATTAAATTAGTTTGATTTTTGGCTTAATTGCACGAGCATCAATTTTTAGGTTTAATTATACAAATTTACGGTAAACGTAAGATTATTAAACGACTTATTTAATTTAATCATAATCCAAACCAAAACCAAAATTAAACCGAATTTTGACTCGATTAATGACCCAATTTTGACTCGACTCCTCTTCCTTCAACAAACAGACCGTTTGCTTCTTTCCATCTCCATCTCTATCGTCTTCTTCCTCTGAAATACTTCAGATTTTGGTTCAAATACACGACCTTAACTCCTTAAAACCTTAAAGATTCACCTTGTTTTTTGTCCTGGTGAATTTAGACAAGATGTTTGATTTCCCCACACCAGAATCACCAATCAACACGATCTTGAACAAATAATCGTAATCATGTTCTACTCTATGCGCCATATTTTTCCTCTTCGATCTCACAAAAGACAACCTTTACAGAAAAATTCCCAAAATCAATAAGCGATATTCATAAACCACACTCGTATACAAATAACAAAAATCAATCTTCATAAACCACACTTATATATATAACAAAAACCGATCTTTATAAACCAAACTCATAACAATAGAGCTTCATAGAAAGAAAAAAAAAGTCTTCCAAGAAGACTCATCATGATCGAAGAAAACGTGGCGGCACAAGAGATCCTTCATTGATGGCAAGAGATATGGAGAACAACCTATAGATCCGGTAAAACTAAAACAGAGAAAGCTAAGCAAAAGACCGAGAAGGGGAGAAGATGACAGTGCCAGAGCTAAAGGAGCTTTCAGTCACCTCTCCCCAGACGAGATGCAACGGAGGCGCTAGGTTAAATCGAGAGAGAAAGTTGATTTTTTTTTTCGTTCGTGAAATGGTTGAGGTATCTGTTGGAATTTCCTGTGCATTTAGATAACCAAATTTGTATACTAATTTATGATTTTTTTTCTTTTGTATTTTGTTTATTTCTGCATTTCTAACTATTTATTAATTTTTTTTAAAATAATTTGATCCATAAAATTCAATCCATAACTTAAACTTTTCAAATTTTAAATTTTATTATGCAATACTATACCAATACTTAAAGTTGTAGTATAGTAAATTTAGATATTTAATCACTTTGATCACACATACTTCACAAAACTCTATATATATATATATATATCATAATTATTAATTAAGGAAGTCATATTATTATCAAATAAATAAATACATTCCAATAGAGAATTTGTATATGAAACAACTTTCACTTTCCGTACAAATAAGTATAATATTATTTAAACAGAAAATACATGCAGCCGGTCCAAATCTAGAAAAGAAGTAATGGAGAAATGAAAAATAGACCTTAATATATTAGAATTGTGGGCCTAAGTTTTAAAAATAAAAATAAGGTTTTGGATATGGTTGCACTTATAGTATCTATCAAAGAGACGGTATGGGCGTACATGTACAAATAAGTTTGTGTATGTAAACTTATCGTTCAAGCACATGAGTGATGAGGCCAGGAATATGTGTATTTGTGAGATAATTTCCCCAATTAATGCCTTTTGGGTCGAAATCAAACATCAAATATTTCGAAGTTTTGCTTTCCTCTTCTTTCTGGTTGGCACATAAACTTTTAGTATTTCCATCATCGAATCTGAAAAAGAAAAAAAATATTAATATTATATTATTGTTTTTATTTCTTTTAACAATTATATTTAAGATTTCCATAAGAGTCAAATTTCACAAAATAATACTATTGTAACATTTCAAGTTATACTTACGTGCCCTTGAAAAGTACATACGGCTCGTAAAGTTGTACCAATCTCATAACCAAGTCGATATTGCGGTTCTTGTCTTCATATTTATCTCCTTCTCTCCAAGGATATATTATATCAATCAATTTTAATAACTGATTTAAAAAAATAAGAAATAATTAATATCACATAGCAAAATTCACTATACACTTATTAACGAAAATTTTTATTATACGCAAATAATTAGTGTTTTTTCCCTTACAAAATAGTATATATATGCAAATAAAAGTCCAAGATTAAATATGTTTATTTTTTATTTGATATATTGAAATCAAATATTAATCTATTGATACAATTATCTCATTAATATTAAATACCTGTAAAGGTAATTTGTAACGTAGGGTCATGTAGAGGCTGAACAAAGCCATGGTTGATATGAACTTTACTTCTGAGACAGGTATAAGCGAGCCATTACGACTACGCAAAGGGTTTTTGGTGAAGTAAGGAACCAAAATCTTATGAATATCTCCAAATGTTATTGGGTTCTGGTGAGACGAACCAACATGATACACTATGTGAACCATTGAACCACCAGCATGTGTGGCTGCAGCTGTGATCATTGCATTTGCCACCATATCCGCTGGTATCTGTCAAAATGCACAACACAATCAAACGTATCGATCACATGAAAAATCAAAATCTGAAGCTAAATTTATTTAACAGCTTTCTTTAGTTCAACAATTTACCATATCGCAAACAGAGTTTACGTCGACAAGGAAACACTTGAGCACTCCCTTTCCGTATGCAATGATCACACTGTCAATAGTTCTGCATACAAACAGTTTATGTATCTCTCCTTTTGTTTTATAATGTTGGGGGTGTTTTGGGCTCGGATAGAGTATTACTTATCTATCCCAAACCCATTACACTCGAGGGACTAAGATAAGCCATGTGAAAGTCCCTTGTATTTTACATTTGGTTGTGCTACCATTTTTCTAACTCTTTTTTTCGTTCACCATGTGGGTGTGGTATATTTGTCTCTTGATTTGATTCAATTTATTTTCAATCTTTTTAAGTAAAATATTCCTTTTTGAAATATTAAATAAGAATAAAATGAAACAAAAATATGTCAAAAAATGTTAATATGTTAAATTATTGTTTCAATCTATTAACTTATTTTTAATCTATTAAATCTTAATAATCATTTATTTTAAATGAGTAAAGTCCGATCCTCAAATTGACTAAATCTACATGCATTGTCTATACCAAATCTCATTGATAAAATATTTGTGTTCTTTCTTTTTTTTCGAAAATTGGATCGACTAGACTCGAACCCCTGATGTCAGAATCATTAGTTGAACATCTTAACCAACATACTGATTAATTAGAACTTAGCGTAATATTCAATATTTAAAGATAATTTAATCTTGAGCATTATACGAGATTGATCTGCATTATAGAGATTTGTAAGAGGTCTTGAGTTATTTAATTATTGATAAAAGTTACGTCGGATTAAAGTGACATGTTAATTAGTTTGAACTTTTGAAACGAAATTCAGAAAAAGTTTACCTTAAACCTTCGATCCAACCAGGAAATGGTTCGGAAAATGTGCTAGTGATCATTGTAGGACGTATAATAACAAGAGGAACATTATCTTTGTGGCTACCAAGAAGCATCTCCCCCATTGATTTGGTGAATACATATGTATTTGGCCATCCATGAAGCTTTGCCCTAAAATAATTATATAATTTTCATTAGATTATATTACCTGTGTGGAGGGTAGAGAAGATGAGAGGAGAAACGAAAGAAGAAGTCAATTTTTTTTTTTTGATGGATTCATCCGTTTGAAATCCGCAGAAAACCTAATATGAACATGTCAAAAAATTATTGTTGGATGGACGATAGAAAACAAAATCTCGATGGATATATTACGGATTTATCTCTTGAAAACTCAAACCTACCGTACCAAAATTCTGAAGTAACTACATTAATTAATCTGTCACTAAATGATTAAGAAATAGTAATTAATTCTTTACGGTTTAGACTATCTCTAATGTATTCTTTTATTTTTTACTTTTAAATAGAAGAACTCTATAATAAAGATGTCTTTTGCTCCAATGTATTCCTATATTTTTTACTCTACAAAAAAATATATTCTATGTTTAATTTATCATTAATATCTACTTATTTTTAAAACTTGCAATTTAATCCTATTTATTTGATTTTTTTAAATTACATATTTTTGGAGTTTATTTCGCTATTTGTAATTTTTATGTTGTTTAATCTATGAACTTTTCATTGTTGTGAACCAAATATGTGTCCAGCCTATATATATATAGAGTTTAGTTTTGTCTCATACTACGTGTTTCTCATGTTGTTTATAATATTATCATTTATAATATTTAGAATTTAATTATTATTTAGAATTTTAATTAGAATTTCTAAATATTTAAAATTTAATTAATTTTCAAATTTTAATTATCATTTAGATATTAATTATCATTTATAATATTTGAAATTTAATTATTATTTAGATTTAGTGATTATTTATAATAGGTAATGATTATTTATATCATTTATAAAAAGTTAAAATTTATAAAAAGTTAAAGGATTGTTTGTAAGTAAAAAAATTTACCTATAAAATAGAGAAAAAATAACACTTAGAGACACAAATATAAGTATGTTGGAAAGAATTTCACTCTAAAATAGTATTATTTAAAGGCAAACATAGAGGTGAGTTGGAGATGTTCTAAGAGATCAATCAACAATTACAAAAGATTTTTCGATGGATGAGAACTACCGGTCCAATATAGATATTTTTTCATTCCATTCTGATTGTTAAATATAATGAAAACTGACCTTTCCATTCCAAGTTCTTTCATAGAAAGAGTTATGTCTTCTTCCGAACAATCTTGTTCATTGAGTTCTTTTAATCTTTGTTTCAGTAGTTCCATTTCACGGTTTATATCTAATTGAAGACCATTCTCGTTATAAATATCTTCTATAGCGAATGGTTTTTCAGGTAGTAGTCCCGTTTTTTCTCTGCAAACATAAGCTAAAGAAAACAAATAAGAATAAAAGTTTAAAGAAACATATAAAAATTGTGAAATATAAAGAATAATTAGAGAAAGACTCACCCGTTGAGACATGAAGAAGCAATTGGGCTTTGACACATTTTTTAGCGAAGTTTGGAACATTGAGAGCTCCAAATGTGTTGATTCCAAGCCCAACATCATATCTTTTTTTTTCATATGAATCATATATATTTTATTAGAAATAAAAAGAAGAAATTCAATATATGTTTTCTGTGTAGATATATAAGCTAGTTAGTACCTCTCATCAAAGTTTGTGGTGGCTGCAACATTGACAACAACATCAATTTCCTTTAGCATACGTTCTTTAAGATCGGAATCATTTATGCCTAAATGATCCCTAGCAATATCACCTGCGATCGCAACAATTTTTTCGGACAACAATGCATTCAAATTATCATTGCCAAGATTCTGTCTTAACACCTTAAACAGATCTTTCTCAAAAGCCTAACACATAAATATAATACAACAAATCAGATCATCAATTAACATTAATCTCAACACGTTCTAAATTTAATATAAATGAATACATAAAAGGAACAGATAATAAATTAGGTCTAGTTGGTATATAAACCTCTGTGCGTAAGCGTTTAGTTGCAGCTTCATTGTCCGAAGCTCTCACCACAAGGTACAGCTTCTTCACATTTGGCTGTACTCTCAGAATTTTCTCCACAAAAACTAAGAAAATTACACCAATCAAAATAAATTATAATTCAATTTCATATTATTATGGGACACACGAGCTGAAAAGTATATTATCGAAACTACATACCCTTGGCAAGGAAACCGGTAGCGCCGGTGACAAGAATCGTTTTGTTTTGAAGAAACTGAACACATTTGAGTTCCATTGTTTGGACTTTTGTTGTAAGTCAGAAGAAATTACTAATAAGTTTATGCGGCAACGAAACTCATGGAGTAGAAGATTGTCTATAGTGGCAAGTGAAATAGGGTTAAAGTCTATTGTACCCTCATATAATCCTAGTTTTTTTAATTTATTTTTTATACTAATAGTAGCAAAACTAATATCTGTCCGAATCATTTGACATTATATATGATCAAAATCTATAACATATTAAATTCGTCGCTGATTTTTGTAGACAAGTCTTACTGTGGCGAAAAATTCGCATGTAAGATGTCATGAAGGATTCTACCTCTTTTTACTACAATTGGTAAATTAAGAAAAAATATAGGCAGTGAATCATATGCTATGGATCGTACCACAATTGTTGAAAAAAATAAAAAACTATGAACTTCCCAATAATAAATTAGTCGGACTAATTCTTTTTTCTTGGAAAAGTTTCAATCAAATTTATTGAAAATTTAAACAGTGAATGGCCTGGGGTATTGGCACATGTGAGTACGTCTGGAGGTAGGGTCTTCAACAAAGCTTTTGTAGTCAATATTGGCTAGTGAAAAATAAATTTTGAGGATGCCAGTTCAGATTTTTTTTTCCAAAAAGAAAATAAAAGGCTTGAGTAGTGACCACTGACCATTAATATCATTTTCTTTTTGTCAAAGATTAATATCATTTTATTAATATAGATTTTACTACAAGAAAACAGGGAAAATTATGACCATTTTTTTTTGCCCAATTACATTATTTTTATTTGTAGACCACTTTTAACTAAAAATATGTCAAAAATTCATTTTCGACTAATTATATATTATTATGGTGTTATAAATTTAATTATTCTTTAGTAGTGTTTAAAATGAGAGAGTGGGAAAAAGGATGTAATTTTGTTTTCACTCAAAAACTTACGTAAAAAGATAATAATGGTCAGTGGTCACTACTCGATTTTTGAAGAGCTAACCAACCATTAAATGAAATTGAATGGAGAGAGACGTGTTTGCATTTTGACCATAGCTAGGCAACACTAGTTGCATTATATTATATTCGGTGTATGGACAGAACAAAAATGTGGTTCTGCAAGGTAATGAATTGTTCAAACCCTTGACACTATCTAAATAAATTTGTTTATGTTTTAGTGACTATTTTAATATACTTTAATAAATCTTTAATGATTTAGAGACAAAAAAAATTGTCAGGACATGTGTACCAATGTTAGTGTTCACTTTACAAATTGTTGGCTAGATTCTTTTTCGATATAAGTGAAAGAAAAAAAGATTTTAGAATGTGAAATTTGGCTATAGATCGTATCTTGAAAAAGAAAAATTTACAAAATAGGGTAAGTTAATATGGTTTGGAAAGTGTGCTAGTGATCATAGTGGGGCGTATAATGACAAGAGGAAGATTTCCTTTGTGCCTACCAAGAAAGCATTTCACCCATTGATTGTGTAAAACCATATGTGTTTGGCCATCCATGAATCTTTGCCCAAAAAGAGTTATATTGCTTTCATTAGATTATAGTAACTAAAATCCCAAGGATATTAGTTAAAAGTTACTACATACAACATCAACCTTTCCATTCCAAGTTCTTTCATAGAAAGAGTTATGTCTTTTTCTGAACAATTTTGTTCATTGAGTTCTTTCAGATTTTGCTTCATTAGTTCTATTTCAAGGTTTATTATATCCAATTGAACACCATTCTCGTTATAAATATCTTCCATGACAAATGGTTTTCAGGTAGGAGTCCTGACTTTTCTCCACAAACATAAGCACGAGAAAAAAAAAAGAATTAATACTAAAAGTTTATAAAACCATATAAATAGTTAAGATAAGTTGGAATATCTATGTATATAAAGAAGAATGTTGTTTTTTTCTTAGAGTGTCACATCATCTTCTATTTTAATTAATATTTTAATTTAAAATTATAAATACAAAATAAATACACATCTTAAATACATTACAAATACAAAATAAATATACATCTTAATTACAAACATGAATTATTAATTCATTTCATAGATAAAAAAACAAAGAAACATACATTACAAATTTAAAACTAATCCACAAAATACATATAATACATATATAATTCCTAGATGAAAACAAATAGCATAGCCCTAAGAAACTAAACAAATATATAGTGGCTAATTAAAACAAATAATAAGTTAGTGAATTTAAAAATTTAAAATACAAAAAATACATTATTCATGTAATTACTCATACTAATTTATTTAATACACAAAACCTTTTTTCATAAAGATGTTGAAGTGTTCTCGTATACTCAAGTAAAATAATAACTTTAATCTTATTGAAAACACAAATAAATTATTAAGAATATTGGATTATGAATTCATACAAATGTAAGTTCTCATTATTTTCTTATAAATAAATAATTTGGTCATTCCACTTTTTGGCAAAGTTGAGGACATTGAGCGGTCCAAATGTATTAATGCTAGCGGTCCAAATGTATTAATGCTAAGACATTGAGCGGTCCAACATCAAATCATTTCACACATAAAAAACGAAATGAAAGTTAGATTTTAAAATCTTCCTTAATAATAAAAACTGAATGATTTGTCGATCATTTATCGATCGTTACTACACCTTTCATCAAATTTTGTTGTGGCTGCTATATTGACAACAAGATCATCTCATTCCACAAATGTTGTAAGGGATCAGAGTCTTTCATTCCAAGATTATCAACAGAAATATCACCTGGAATTGGTACCACTTTTTCTGATACTAAATCGTTTAGATTTTCGTCACCTAAATTATTCCTCAACACTCTAAAAGGATCTTTCTCCATACCTGTTGTATTATTCGACATAGTTTAGATTAGTTCTCTTGAATTCTAAGATACATTTTTTACATAATATTTTATTTATAACGACATATATATTACCAAATGTTCTAGTTATACCTCACTTTGAAAACGTCGCATGGCTGATTTATTGTCTGCTGCTCTCAAGAGAAGAAAGAGCTTCTTCACTTTTGGTTGTACCCTCAATATTTTCTCCACAAACACTATAATATTTTTTAAATAATTAGTTTAATTTCAACGAAAAAGTGGTTGACCATCTCAACATAAAGTATTCGAAAATATAACATTAGAATTATGAAGATTCCCAATTAAATGAAGATGAAAAAGAGCCAAAACTACATGTAATTGATGTATAGACCACTAAAAGAGATAAAATAATATGATAACGAACGTTTAGCTATTTAACATAAAAATTGTTTACGAATAAAATGTAGAAAATTGTGATTGATAAAATGAAAAATCAAATATATCAACACAAAAAAATTGACAGAAAACAAAATATTGATTGAACTTTATTTGATTGAATCAAAAATCATTGTTATATATATTGCTAAGGGATCCAAATTGGTACCTTTGGCGAGGAAAACGGGTACACCAGTGATAAGAATGGTTTTGTTGTGGAGGAAGTGAACGCAATTGGATTCCATTGATAATAATATCTATTTAATCAAATATGCAATTGAATAAGTAAAATAGATATTTATGATATAGTAGGTAGCTTGCTTAGTACTTTTGTGTAGAGGGTAATTGGGTAAAAGCCCCATTATCAAATTCAAATCCCAAATAAACACCCAATAATATAATCGAAGTCTAACAGAATTTAAGGTCCATTAAAGTAAAACTCAATACTGAATAAGTCATAATCAAGACACTTGTTAAGATTCTAGCCGCATGTGAGACATTTGTATCCCACTGACGAACGGAAGGGTTTTTCAAGGTCAACACATATGCTCTAGGACTCACACCTAGAACCCACTAAACAACATGCATGATGACACTCGTACGTAAAAGACACATCTAGATTCCACTGAAAAATTCATGCTCAGCCAAAGCAGCCTATAAAAAGAAACCAAAAGAAGAAGACAGAACACATGAAAAACAGGGAAGAGAAGCTGTACAATCTAAAGAACAAGAGGCAAGCAAGCAAGAACACTTGAAGTGGAGACATTCAAGAACGAAGAACAAGAGGCAAGCAAGCAAGAACACTTGAAGTGGAGACATTCAAGAACGAAGAACAAGAGACAAGCAAGCAAGAACACTGGAAGAGACATTCAAGAACGAAGAACAAGAGATAAACAAGGAACAACATTTGAAGAGGAGACGTTTAAGAAGGAAGAACATGAGATAAACGAGGAATAATACAAATGTTAAAAGTCTAGCGAAACTCTAGAGCACGGACACTCGAAATTGACATTAAGGACTTCAAATACAAAAATCTTGACCCCAATAACTCAATAAAACAAAACATAAAATTTGACGAACAAAAAAATATTCGCAAATAAGTTTGTGCTAAACTGAGCACAACACTTAGAAGTCGAGGTACGAATATATATAGGCACATAAATATTGACCAATGTTGTGGACTACTCATATCTACCTATATTAGTCTTTTAAGAGTTATAACTTGTCGAGTTTTTTTTATTTTGGTGGTTACATATCCTAGTTAATGATTTAGACATTTGAAATTTGACTCCACTATACTACATGTGAATATAAGATTTTAAAAATGGTTTGAATTTTAAAATGAATATTTGCTTTGTTTGACAAAAAAGAAAAAGATAGAATTGAATGTTGGCTATTATATTTTTTTAAAAAGTGATTTAAGTATTTCTTATTTCAATATATTTTTTATCTCCTTCAATAAAATGCTTGAAGACCAAAATTTCACTCATAAATTTCTATGAAACAAAAGTGAATATCTTGAATACAAATTGTACTACTTCTAAAATATTGTATAAGTTTTACAAAATCACAAATTTATTTTAATATATTCAAATTAAGTTCAAAATTACTACAAGGAAATTTCGTATTCAAAAAAAATTTCAATGGATATCTGATAGATTGCAAGTTTATTGAAAAAATTTCGATGAATTTATAAGTTTTTTAAAAAGGTTGTCACAATTTCTGACGGAATTTTATCTGCCTTTTGACATGATTGTGATCGTTAAGACCATAAAATCGACAAGAGACAATTATTAACACCAACCACTATTAATTTTGTCAAGTCCTTATCTGAGATACGATATAGCTACTTCAACAAATTTCCATACAATATTTTGAATTATAATGAAGTAGCTTACTGGATACCTTCAAGATTATTCCATTATAGTGGAAATGAGAGTTCTTGTCAAGCTCCTGTGCTATATATATTGGAAAATGACACTCTCCATCTATGACCATTTTTAATTATTTATTAAATTTATTACGAGTACGTATTAAAAGTAGAATACTATGGCTACAATACAAACTAAGAACATAACACAATACATGAGAGATAATACAAACTTATACACAATTTTAGTACGCTTCAAGTAATTAATAAATAACCAAAGAATGTAAATAATACAAACTTATAATATGCTAAAAGTCTTATTTCTTGAGTACATAGGTGATGAGGCCAGGAATATGAATAGTCGTCATGTAATCTTCCCAATCAACAGACTTTGGATCAAACTGGAACAAACCATTTGCCTCTTTATTGATCTTGTTTCTTTTCAACCGCAATATCTCGGTATTTGTATCATCAAATCTGCGAAAAGAAGAAGAGAAAATGTAATGTCAGAAAATTTCAAAGAATGAAAGAAAAAATTATCAACTCATTTGGAAAGTTTAAGATTGATACATACATGCCCTTAAATAGAACATAAGGTCTATAAAGCTCGACCAATCGCATCGCCAACTTAATTTTGCGATCAATGTCTTGATATTTATTTCCGTTCCACCATGGATAAATTATATATATCAACCGCAACATCTGAGTGAAAAAAATATTTATACATTAAAAAAATTGTTATAAGAATTTAAATAATTTTTTTTCTTTCAATACAGGTTAACAAAAGAACAACAGATTAGTCGTTGATATTAGTTCTCCGGAGATTAGTTGAAATTCATCTCCCGTTGACACAATTCATTGACTCGAAACACATAATATCCATTGTTTTGAGACACTGACTTGAAATTCATAGTGTATGTTGATCCGGATATCCCGAGTTACCAAAGAAAAAAAAAACAATTTTTCTTGAATATTAGCCATTAATTAGGTACCTGCAGAGGTAGCTTGTAACGAACGGTCATGTAGAAGCCGAACTGAGCCATTGTGGTTAAGATAGTGCCTTTGGAGACTATGATGGGTGAGCCGTCACGTCCAACAAGAGGGGTTTTGGTGAAATATCGAGCCGCGAGATCATGAATCTGTTCGAATGTGATTGGATTCTTGCAAGATGAGCCAACATGGTACACTGTCTGAGAGCCTGAGTTCCCGGCGTGTATTGCTGCAGCCATGACCATTGCGTTTGCGACCATGTCTACAGGTATCTGTGAACATTGATTTTAGTACACATATAAATGTATAGAGCATGATTTTCTTTTATCATGTGCAAGTAAAATAATTGAATAGACTTTAGATATATATATATATATATATATATATATATATATATATATAATTTTGTGGATAATTAAAAAGTAAATACAAGTGTGACATAGTAAATTATGAACAATTAACCTTATCAAAAAAAAAAAATTATGAACAATTAAGTAGAACTTACAAGATCAAGGACTGAGTTTGGATCCGCAAGAAAGCACTTGAGCCTTCCTTTGCCATATGCAACAATCACACTATCTATGGTTCTACACATAACAAAAACGTACGGAGTAATGGATTAGACCAAACATAAGCTCAAAGATTTCTTGAAATTGATCTACAGTTACCTTAAGCCTTCGATCCAACCGGGAAATGGTTCAGCAAAAGTGCTAGTGATCATTGTCGGACGGATGATAACTAAAGGAAGATCTTCTCTATAGTGACCTAGAAGCATCTCTCCCATTGATTTTGTGAACACATATGTATTTGGCCATCCATGAATCTTTGCCCTATTAGAATTAAGACCACTTTGATTCAGAAACAATGAATATATCAAACTATATATATATATATATATATATAAGAGACCTGGTTGTTTGATTAGTACACTGACCTTGACATTCCAAGATCTTTCATCGACTGTCCAATCTCTTCTTCTGAACAATCTTGTTTTTGAAGTTCTTTCAATTTCTGTCTCATTAGCTCCAATTCGGTATTGATTACTAATTTTCCATTTTCATTCAAGGTCTCTCCCATCTCAAATACTTTCTCTTTTAGGATTCCAGACTTCTCTCCGCACACATACGCTACAAATTCACAAGAACAAATTAAAAAAAAAAAGAGTTTCTATATACTATTAAAAAACTATTGATTCTTTATCGAAAAATCCATCAAAAATCCGTCAGAGACAAGTTTTTGGAGGGATCATATAGTTAAATATGGTCAACACACAAATTACGAAGTAAATGACAATATATTCTTGTATGAAAATATTAAAGATGATCGAACTAACCAGTTGAGACATGAAGAAGCAACTGTCCTTTAACACACTTTTTGGCAAAGTTGAGGACATTGAGCGGCCCAAAAGTATTAATGCTAAGACCAACATCATATCTTTACAACAAAAAATTTGAATTGATAGTTAGAGCTTAATATATTTTCTGATTTAAGTATAAAAGTTAAATGATTTATCGATCGTTTCTAAACCTTTCATCAAAGTTCGTTGTGGCTGCGACATTGACAATGAGATCAATCTCATTCCACAAATGTTGTAAGAGATCAGAGTCTTTTACTCCAAGATTATCAACTGAAATATCACCTGGAATTGGTACAACTTTTTCTGATACTAAATCGTTTAGGTTTTCGTCACCTAAATTGTTCCTCAACACTCTAAATAGATCTTTCTCCATAACCTGTTGTATTATATATGTAGGCCAATTAGTTCCCGAAATCAAGTGTTACATAGTCTCTTGTTTAATTATAAATTTGTAAAAATAATTACATTTATATAAGGGAAATGTTTAAGTACTGTACCTCAGTGCGAAAACGTTGCATGGCTGATTCATTGTCTGCTGCTCTCAAGAGAAGAAAAAGCTTCTTCACTTTTGGTTGTACTCTTAATATTTTCTCCACAAACACTACAATTATTTTTTTTTTATTTTAGTTTTAAAATTTAATTTAGTATGGAATTTTTCTAAGGGAATATCCATGAATATAGGAAGTGGTTCACCATCATAACATATAACATTATAATTATTTAGCAAGAAAACATATAGAAACATACACTATTGTAATTAGGTAGATTCAAAATGAATAAAGAAAGAGCCAAAAAAAAAAAAAAAAAAAAAACCATGCGTATGTAGTTGATGTATATGGACACTAAAAGAGATTGAACAACCAATGAAATAAAACTATAATAGAGATGAATAATATAATAAAGAAAGTTAACTATTTAAGAAAAAGATGTTTACCAATATATAATGACGAAAGTTATGATTAATAAAACGTGAAATATTAGTTTACACGCATACATATTAATATAAATGTTATATATTCCATGCAAATGCGATTCAAAAGCCATAATGAACCATTGTCACTAAACCAATAACAACAAAGAAAAAGTATTAACATAAATTAAATAAATTCATATTTTATTTTATTTTTTGATAAAAAAAAATTCATACTTTTTGTAAACATAAATACATTCAGTCGAATTTTCGACGGATTTTTCTGTCGTAAATCGGATTTTTTCTTGTATTGCATACATACTTAACATAAGAATCAAATTATATGAGAAGGGATCATCCAAATCGGTACCTTTGGCGAGGAAACCAGGTACACCGGTGACGAGAATAGTTTTGTTTTGGAGGAAGTGAACGCAGTTGGATTCCATTGGAGACACTTTATATTTAATCAAATATGTAATTGAATAAAATGGATAGTTATGAGATTATAAGACCTTTGGAGTTGAGGTATGAATATATATATAGGCACATAGTCATTGACCGATATTGTTGACCCGTTATATCTACTATTTGTAGATCTACCTACATGCACTTAAAAGCCATTATTTCAATTATTTCTGATTTTAATATTTTTTCTATCTCCAAAAATTAAATGCTACGGAATTTTGGAGATTGAGAGTTAGAAGCCTAATTGTAACTCATGTATTATTATGAACAGAAGTTAATATCTTAAATAAATATTGCATGTCTAAGATAAGCTAGCTCAACTGGCAACACCCAAACAATTGCCTAAGAGGTCACCGATTTAAATTTCATGCTAGAAAAATGATCAGGGCCAAGAATAATCACTACAAAAAAATTGTTATTGATAGCACTTTATAAAAGCATCGTTTTCGTAACTGCTATCATAAATAATTTGTAAAATTTGGTAAAAACTACAGTAATGTATATGGTAACAAGTGTAATTAAATACTATGCAAAAGTAAATATATAATATCATAAAATAAGATATAATAGCATATCCGTAAAACGCTATAATATATACTGATCTTAGTTATAAACGATATAATAACAGTGTTTACGAATATGTTATGTATTATGTATTATAGTGTTTATCGTGTGTTAATAATGAACATATTTCTTATAGTGAATACAATCAAAAGATAACTCCAAATTAAAGAGATGGATTAGGGCCGAAGACCCGAACTTTCTCCTGGTTTTCAAAAAAAGAAAAAAAAAATATATATATATATATGTATATATATTGTATGTCTTATATTTTAAAAAAAAAAGTTGTGAAAGTTAGAAAATAACAAATTTATTTATATATTTTCAAATTGAATACAATATAATTCCAATGAAGTCTATCTGTAAGAATCTGTCGGAAATGTCTTACACACAGTGTGAACATTGTTTTCGTAGAGAACATAAACATGTAAGTTTCTTAAGTGAATCATATAGTTGAAATCGGAGAAGTTAGAGTCGGTATAAAGTGACGTATGGTAACTTGCTCATGTGTTTTAAACTTAGCGGACCATGCAAGGGTACCATCATTGACGACTCAACAAAAAAATTTGAATTTAATTCATGAAATAAAAAATTGAGGTTTTTATGGATTTTAGAAAAGGAATATCTTTGGTTAAGAAAAAATTAAATCTTATTCTTAAAATTTAGAGTCTCATAATGTTCGTGAGCATCTTGACATGTAATGTTCTTCATCTTGAAATTATAAATACATAATTCACAATTCTCTATATATATCGAACTTAGTTAGATAAAAAATTTATTTCGTTAACAATTATATCAACTAACCCTAATCAATAATTTAAACTTTTAAATCCTAAATTTTATCATGGAAAACTAGGCAACTATCTAAAATCGAATTCGAGTAGACATGATTGTGGATTAACAATCTTTAACAAGAAAAAGTATATAACTAATATGGGAAGAGGCCAATAAGCAAATGATCTAATTGGCTTGTTCTTGATCTAAATAGACACCGGATGGTACGTTTGAATCTTATTTGTTTTAGTTGGAGTATTTAGGCTATGTATTAAACTTTGGTGATTCAATAATTATATTTATCCACACTTTATGGAATATAAAAATTGTAGGTCAGAAAACTTTTAAAATAAAGAATAATTAGATAAATCAGGATTAAACAAGAAATCTGTTAAGGAACTTTTAATTATGAATAGTGATGAGCTAGATTATGTATTTGACAAAACTAGGAGTGTCACGTTATCAAATCGTTGTCCATTTATCTAACCGGTTTCTTATTTTCTGGAATTTTTTCAGATAATATTAAATCAGCTTTAGTAATTAGAACTCCATTATTAATTATAATGATACATTTAGTGGAATGTGATAATCCAGACAACATAACGAGCAAAAACGTGGAAAGAAAAACTTCTGTTGAATTGAATTACTGGTAATTTCCAGAATGAGGCTCAATCGAATTAACCATAAAAGGCCGACGAATTGGGATCAATTACATAATAACATCACACAAAATTAGCAGAATTTTTTTTTGTTACAATTGAATCAATAATTTAAATTTTATATAAACTTTAAATTCTATTGTACGGAATTATATGACTATTGAAAATCAAATTATGGTTAAAAAGACTGTGAATATAAATATTTAATCATTTGAGCAAAAATATATTCTAAGCTAATGATTTCATTTTTGATTTTTATTTTTCTCTTTTAGTTTTCATTAACTTTAACATGAAGTTTGCCCCAAAAAAGAAAGATGAAAAACACTTCTCAAGACCATTTAACAACTCTTAAATATTATAGATTTGAAAAAGAAAAAAAAAACTCACCTTTGTATATAAGATCGTACAAAAGTCAATTTTTAAAAAAATTCTGAACCTAAATTATTAAGTTTTCAATTAACATATTAAACATGTAAAACATATATTAAAATACAAATAAATAAATAAAACCAACATTATTATGGTCTAATGATGTTGGAGAGAGAATAAGGAACTTCAGTAATACGCTATCCGAATTCGATCATCATAGAAACAAAATCATATTTTGCATGGCATTTCAAAAATATTTATCTGCTTCCTCTGACTATCGGGTGTAGTTGAGCTTAGAATAACGATCATACGCTACCCAAATCCGTACCACCTAGAATATCAAAATAAATAAATAAATAAAAGCTTCTTGTAATCGTTTAACCGAATTTAAAACCACAATTTACATAAATGCACCGAAATTTTAAACTTTGGTTCTGTTCGGCAAAAAATAATATAATAATTGTAATTAGAACAGTGCCAAACTCACTTTGACTGGCTATATCTGCTAAGAAATTATAGTCAGCCATAATTATGTTTCCTTGCAAAATACATTAAAAGATCAATTAACTAAAAAATAATTAATTAACGAAAAAATAATTTAAAAGATCAAATTCTTCATCGTTAAAATATGGCTTACGTATATGTCAATTATTACGATATATGACATATATTCATATTTTTAGTAGTTATTAAATATATTAGGTACGTAACTAAAACTATACAAAGTTTATTTACTATTTCAGCACAATACAACATTTAACCTACTCTTAAAGTTAAAATAGAACGCGTACCTTAGAAAAACATGATTCAACCTAAGGGCGGTTGGTCATAAATTATGCAACAATGACCTAACATGCTTAAACGTCTCAGAAACATTGAAACTTTTGAGAAAAAGACACAAAATACCTAACCCTATATATTTTAGTAAAGAATTTAATTGGAAGCAACAGAAATGTCTCAAACTTAAAACATTATAATTAAATATACTTATTGAAGTTTTAGAATTACAAGTCATCTTTTCTAATAATTTAGACTTGCAAATTTTGTGGAGCTACACCGAGTGTAACAGATTACCATATCAGATGTAAACAATATTAAAGTTAACTAAAATTGTAAGTGGTCATAAGTCCAACTGTTTATAGTTTTTATATTTTGCTCAAAATCGATGAATCATATTTCATTGATTGAATTTATTTAATTGCCTTAAAAATGTATAAGGTGGGTAAGATATCGTGGGATTAGTTTGGATTATAATACAATATTGATTCAACAATTTTAGAAAAATTATACATTTATTAACTTTTTTTTTGTCACGAAGAAATCAATTCCATTTAGTGTTCAACCAACCAACTGATTACACATTAAAAGACCTATACTATGCTTCACTTTGACTTGAAATATTATTGCAATCTCTGCGAACCAAGCACATGTAAAGAAATAACTACATGTAAAGAAATTGTCAGTTGTTCGATTATATGAGCGAATTATTGAAATATGGGCAAACAAAAAGAGTTGTATTATTTAGAAAATTTTCCATCTTGACACAAATTTCAAAAGTTATTATTATCTAATGCATGGTCGAAAGATCTATATTTTAGAACAATTAGCAAACCTGAGATACATAATTTGTTAAACGAATTATATTGTTATGTCTAAAAATTTAAATTGATGGGAAAAAATTATCTTGTGAAAAACTTACATCTCATTAATTCCCTCAAGATTAAATATTAATTTTTTTTGGCCAACAAGTTGCTTCTATTAGATTGAATGTTTTGTGTCACATGAAAAAAAACATAATTCATACAAAGCATAAATATAATAAAATCTTAGAGATATGGAGATCATCCTAGTTTTGGTGCCACAGCAGACAAGTGAACACATGAGAAGGGTCTTTGAACGAGAAAATTTTGATTTTGGAGCAACTTCTCCAAAATGAAGAAAACGTTAGATCCAATTTTCTCCGGCACTAGAACTAATTCTAACCTAAAGAAAATTAGTCTAAAATGTCTTGAACCCAGATGATATCCAAACAATTTATGCCTAAAGTCCATACAAGTATGTCCTTTAAAGACACAATACATGGATTAATAAGAGAAATTGTTTTTAAAATACTGTTGAAAAGAACAGACTCAAACACGTAGTCCATTAACATGATTAGTCCACATACCTAAAATGCATAGGCATTTGCCAAATCTAGCAAGGGTGGCAAAGCCATATCAGAACTTGCTAAAGACGAAGGTTTGATTTGAATCAGGTTTTTAGTCACATGATGAGAAGGCAGATCCTGGCAGTTTCTGCCAGAAAAGTCTAGGCCTTTAGAGACCCTAAATGAGATTTTTACTAGTTGTTTAATAAACGTCAAATACTCCAAAATTTAACTCAAGAATAATGGCACTACACAATTTCAATCGAACTTCAAAGATTATGGATGTTAACTTGGACCAAACATTATGATAATATGAGTGGACAAGAAAAAAGAAAAAACAATGAGAATCAAAGAACAATGTGAAAACAATAATTCTTCAAAAAACCAGATTCAATTACATCCATCCATCGTCGCCTGGTATCCAGATCCGCGAAACACACATTCCTTTCTGTTTTCATAGGTAGTAATACATAAGGTGTTTTCAATCAAAGTCTTTACTTTTACTAAATTTTTTTTGTCAACACGAGGTTACAACTAACCGGTCTATTAGTCAAATTCTTACATAATGTAGATAGTAAGACTCGATTTCTAGATGTGCAAGTTCCTACGTAACTGGCCTTTACTTTTATTAATTAGTAGAAAGTAAAAAGTAATTGTTTTCTAGTATGCCCCTCATAAATTTATACTATTTTTTAATCCTTTTTTAGAGGTTATTAACCAAAATCATGAATTAACACAAACTTGTATATTATTAAAAGAAATTTTATAAGAAAAAAAACATATTTGGTCAACTAATTAAATGTTTTTTTTTGTTTTCCTACCAAAATTCATGTTAAAGAATTGCAATACCTATTGTGATATTGTTAGGCCCAATCTGTCGCATAAGCTCTAAAGCGTAACTATTTTTTTCTTTAGCAAAGTTTAGGACCCACAAAACAATTCTATTCAGTAAAGCTTAAGACCGAAAAAATTTTTGTTCTTATGTTATGAATCTTTGTATTAGAGATCCATGAACTCTTATGAACCATTGTTAACTTTTTTTTTTGTCACACACAAACTGCTTTCATTAATAACTTAGAAGTTTAACATTACAATATCAGAAAGAGCAGAGGTCAATACATTGCTTAGTCGAAATCGACATAAAAGCATAACATAAATTACAATCAGCTGGAGAAAAATTGAACAGTCTGAATGTATTGGATAGCAGTTGGAATGACGTTCTTGAATCTGAAAAGAAACTTGAACAATTCCGGGTTCGATTGACTCAAAGGTCAGGTGAACCAGAGGGGTAGCTCTTGAAACCATAGGGTATGAGTTGTTGAAACTTTTCTCCTTAAAGAAGAAGTCTCGTGGAACCATTCTCTCCCATACAGAGAAGAATTCTTGATCTAATACCTTTTGCAAGGTAATTAGTATAGATAAAGGACTTAAGGATAACTGATACCCAATTAGATTTAAACTAAGGCCCATGAAATTTGTCTTGTCCTCTAAGACCCAATTTCATAGATCATTTAGAAAAAAATTAATAGGGTACCTTAAATAAGGCCAAGCCCAAGATCGAAACCCATTAACAGGTCCAGTCCACGAAGGTCCTGAATGGGTGAAAGAGCAATGATCCCAGTTAGGGTTTTGGATGGCAGTGCTGTTGTACTTGCTCACTTCGCCGGAGAGTTGCAGATCGGAGGAGACTGCAAGGCCATTGCCTAGGTCTAAATCTCGTCGGCAGACCGTGCTCACCCCATAGGGGACTCTCAACTGAGCAACGGATGATTGTGCTTTTTGACACGACGGAGGGGAAGATGGAGCACAATACCAGATCTGAGCCTCGCCAGAGAAGGGTGAAACCTTTGGCCGGATTAGCAGGATATGGGGAGTGCGTGAAGGCAGTGGGTGCGGATAGCGATCTCGGCGGTTGAGAAACGCCGGAATAGAGTAACTTACCAAAAAGACAAAGTCTACAAACAAAGAAGAAGAAGATGAAAGGAAGACGAACAGTGGAAGATACAATGATCTCATCTCCGACGAACGACCATGGTGGTGGGGGTGTTGAAGATACCTTTGTCCTCTAAAGGTAGAGCTTCGGACTTCACCTTCTACTGTCATAGATTCTGTCAGAGGAGAGAAGCAGATGAGAAATAACAACATAGGAGACAAGGAGTAGAAGAGAGAGCCAGACCAAGTCTAACGTCGGCGAAACTCCGATGAGATCGGCATCGCCGACGTGAGAGGAAGAATCGTAATTTATCTCGAAAGATGGACCAGAGAGATTTTTCTAAACGTTAACCATTGTTAACTTAGAACAATAAATTTCGTAGTAATTTCGAAACAGATTAAAAGCGGTGAATACTTTTTTTAATAAATGGTACAATTAGAAACATTGTATATTCGAATGGCAAGACTAACAAAAAGGGAAAAAAGAACACAAATCAATTGATACAAGATATTCTTAATTTTGAAAGAAACAAAAACAAATTACTATCTCTTGTTATTCTTATAATGGGACATTAAACCGGGTCACTCTATAGCTAACCTGAGAGACTCAACAATTTCTTTGTTTCATCTCATCATTTTTTCTGTGATTAATCTTTAACAATGCCTAACTGAGAACTTTCACACAGCTCTGAGCTTGATATACAAGAAACACTAAGACAAGTTCAAGAGCCTGAGTCTCTTGAGTTCTGGTCGTGTTTATCCCGGTCCTCAGAAACCTGTTTCTCACACTTGCCGGTCTCCAAAGTAACCGGTTTGTCATTATCTATTGTCATTGGAGTAATAGCTGTCAGGACTGGAGGATTACTGCCCACTTGATTCAGTGAAGATGAGACTCCACCACAATTTATGGTAGGTGCCGAGCCCTTGGGGCCAGGCTCTGCTGTTTCTGTGTCTTCATATTCAGACAAGAGATCTATGAACTCATTGAGCAGACGCTGCACCTTTCTGTTTGACGCCATAGCAGGAAGAATATCGTTTCTCAAAATTTTATGCTTCTTCATCCCCTGGGAAATAAAAGCTGAGTTTTCAAGTATTCTGATATGGAATTGGTTAGGCTTTAAAACAAGAGAAGATATTCAATTTACCAAAACATAAGGATCCCAAGACAAGTTGACGTCTGAAGATGCTGCTTCAGCCATACCACTAGGAGGTCCAAGAAAGCTCTCGCAGACTTCTCTTAATCTGGAGTCGTCTGCCTCTCTGTAGACAACGAAACAGACCTTAATCAGGTGGAAAATGATTTGGGTTAAGAATCACAAAACAAGGAAAATCATAAGCACATCACTGGTCGGTGGGAGAACAAAACAGAGTCTGAAAGTGATAATATATTTTTTTGACCTGGAATAAAATGATTCAACTCCCAGCAAAGCCGATAAAACCTCCAACAGAATAAGATTTCATATGAGAATAGTGAACACACCTTGCTAGAAACCTCACATATGCGAGGAGGCATTGGCGATATTCGTTAGGAGACTCAAGGGCAAGCGAGGATGCAAGTTGAGATTCCAAATGTGCACGTGTTTGCATTCCATCATCAGTAACCCTGTAAACATGAATTCAGCTTCTTTACGGACTTAGAATAGGTTATCCATCTCAGGGCCAAAAGGAAGACAAGAGCAACCTGTTCCACCCTGGCTTTCTGGCCATATACTTTCTGACATCAACTTGCAAACTAGCAAGCTCACCGCATGGAGCTGAACCCAAATTCCAGGAGCTACTGAAATTTGAAGCCGGGAAGCAATCATCAAAGACTCTCAGCCAGCACATTAGACTCATGTCGAAGAGGAATGCTTGACGTGTGGCTAGAACAACAAGTGGAGAACCAGATTTGGATAATTTCACAGATATCACTTTTATGGTACCTGCAATAATGTAACAGTGTATCAGCAAAGCTTGTCTCATCACACAAAATTAAATAGGTTTTACCGATTCCACTAGGTAAACATGACAGTCCAACGCAAGTATGGAGCCATCTTCAAGCATGACACTCCAAAGCAATAACGGAGCCATCTTCATACGAATTATAAGATCGATTTTCTCATGCAAAACTAAGTTTGTGTCTCAACTACCAAGTCACCCAATAGACAAAACTAGTAAATCCCAGTTATTCATACTTTTGACTGGATTTTATCCCTTCGAATTCAAAAATCTTAATAGGTTGCCTTGAGAGACATGTTTTAGAGGATGAGAAGCCAGCATACCTTCTATTGCGGAAGATAAACTGACATCGGAAGAGACCAATGATAATAAAGAGTTATGGAGGAGGCATTTCCTATTAAAAAGATCCCATACGTATAATGATCCTTTTCTTGTGACAAGCAATAATTTCCAGCTATCGTCGCAATCAATAAATGTTGCAGCAGATCCCATCATCATAGTTGGCATAGCACGCCTTCCACACTTAGTGTAGACCTTCATGAAATGAAAAAGAGTAAATATGTTATCATATCTTATCCTGAGAACCACCTCGCATTTATGTTACATATATCAATTCAAAATTCTTTCTCCATGAGTTTAATATACACAATCACCTCAGATCTTAAACTAGGCACTTCCTATGAAAATCAGTCCCAGCAGAAATAAACTACTGGTGTAAAGTTTTGTCACAGCGATAGATTTAAATTGGTAAGATACTCAGATTATCAACAACACGAGGGGCTATTACTATTAGTATTCTAACAATAGATAAATATGCTTGCACAGGAATGATATCGATGATTCACTAATGATGTACAAATAATATATCGTAATCACTCTAATTGAAGAGTTTCATCTAAAAAAAGTGGCATACAAGGACTATAAATTAATGCAGAAAAATTATTCTTACCTGGAGACTTCCGTCATCGCATCCGACAGCCCAAAAATTCAGATTACCAGCCAATACTGTGACTTTCCCCATAATCCGATCAGACCAAAGAGTTTCACCTGATTTTTTGCATGCAATCTCAGTTTCCTTGACCAGAGATGTACTTACTGCACCAACAGTGTCCAAAGGATGCTCCCTTGGACAAGCTTCTAAGCAAACAGGTGGGGCAGCTTCCCCTTCATTCCAATTGAATACTCTTATCAACAGATCTTCGCTAGAAGATCCCTTTATTCCTACAGATTTTTCAACATTTAAAACTCCATCTCCTCCAGAAGTTCCAAGAACCTTCTCTATAACAAGGCTTTCAGTGATGGTAGCGCGAGCTGTAATCCTTGAACGCTCTTTAACATCGGGGTTCTTGCCAACTATTTGTTTCATGGATAAGTCTCTATTGCTAGTCTCCATTAGAACATCTCCACTATCTCCCTTACCAGGAGCAGCAGCAGAAGAAGGCGGAAAATTATGGGATTGCCCGTTAATGGCAATATTATTCTCTTGTTGAGAAACTCCAACAGCTTCAGGAATAATCCTCTTTCTTCCGTCAGGCCGTCTATACACTTTCTGATTCACAGGATTCGATACCTGATTTGAGGTTGACACTGTATTTAATGTGTCACCAGTAGCCTCGGCTGTCTTATTCCGATCATCAGCTTGAGATTTAAATTTCTTTGCAGTACTCTCCACGTTTACTGACGGTTTTGCTGTCACATGGTTTTGTTGAACATCTGATGCCGCCCTCTTAATACCGGATGACTTTGTTGAGACTGTTTCAAGTAACAACTGGGCTGGGCTCTCAACTAGGTTTGCTTGCCGGCCTCTGACATCTCCATATCGATTTTTCTTCAGCTCATCTAGTTCTGTATTGGTTAGCTTGATACCTAATTCTTTTGGGTCAAAGTGAATGATCGCCACTGTTCCATCCAGGGAACATGCAAAAAGTGAATATCCGTCAGGACTCCTGTAATTTGCCAAAAATATATATATGGTTAAAGAAACCCATTAACCTCCTTATTTCATTTTAGACAACTGATTATGACTCTTAGATAATGGTCTAGGGTTATATATAAACCGTAAACTAATTACATAAAAACCCCATATATGGCAAACTGAATACACCTTTGAGATGAAAACAAAAACTTACTATGAAGAATCAAGTCCAAATCAAATATGATTACCACATATAAGAGGGAAAACTTTACCATGACAGATCAACAACACTTTGGCCAAAGAAATGCTTAGCGACAAATATCGGGCGCGGACTTGCAGTTGTCCATACAGTTATAGTGCGATCTTGACTCCCCATTGCAATTATATTGTATGCTTCCAAATCTTTCCCCCCTGATTTGGAAGTCCCATTGCTCCACCCAACTCGTTTCAGTTCTTGGGCACTGATATGGGTTCGTTTAAACATTGAATGATTGAACTTCACAACAATTATAGGAGCATTATGACCTAAGAAGTCGAATGCTGCAGACCATTCCCCTCTTTCTAAAACAGGAGCAGAATGCCTCGGCTTCTGAAACCCATGAGTTGTGGTAATGAAGTGGCCACAGGGGGACCACCCAAGTCGCCTGAAAAATGTGGATCCAATCTAGAGAGAAAAGAAAAAAAAAAGAATTGATCGCATTTGCACTAAATATGCGAGAGAGAGCAAGGAAACATTCTTGTAACTTTCAGATAATAAAGAGTTAAAACTCTCTAATCAATCCTGTATATAACCAACTCTTTATGTAACTATATCCTATTAGAATTTCTTAAGCAAAACTACATACCGATTTTGACCAAAAACCAACTGTTTTGTGTACCATGCTCCAATCGCTTGTTCGCCATATAATCACAGTTTTGTCATCCGATTGACTAGCAATAAATGACCCGATTGGATCCCAGGTTACACCTTTTACCAAGCTCAAGTGACCCCTAAGAACAGTAGTACAAATACCACTGCGCATATTCCATATATGGACTGTGTTGTCTAAACTTCCACTAGCCAGCATTGAATCATCTGGAGACCAATTAAGATCCACCTACTTTAAGCGTAGTTCAAAAATATACCTCAGTTATTACATGATCTTTGAAATTACCACTACAGAATTATGAAGTAAAAAACATAAGGCATTGTTTACCACATCGGCAGTGTGTCCCCTTAGAGTCATTACAGCTTTCCAGTTTTCTACAACTGGAGGTTCCCCACTACCAAACTCAATGGTGCCTGCACCTGGCTTTCTCTCATGAATTTGAATTACTTGATCGTCTGAACCAGATGCCACGTACCTGCCGTGCTTGGCCCACCTAACACAGTTGACTGACCCAAAATGGTCATGAAGGGTTGCAAGAAGCCTGTCTTTTGAATCTAAGTTTTGCAAATCAATGTCAACAGACTTCATGTTCCATATCCGTACCTATATCCATATTAGAGAGTAGAATTAGTGAACTAAAAATTCTAAGTGCAATTACAAATGAGGTCAGCTGTGTCCATTCCTTGGTCGATTACAAACAGTGTTGAGTACTCAGCGGATTTTCCATAACTTCAACAGCTTGAACACCATTTGGTAACTTTAAATAGCAATTCTACACTAAATTTCCAAATTTTTTCAGTCAGAGAGGGTAGAGATAATCAATCCTAGGACAGTAACATGGCCCAAATGCTACAAAGCCTACAATCTTCATCGAGCCAAGAGAAGCTCAAGCGCTGGAATCACAAACCAAATTTTGTACTAGATTCAAGAAATCTATATCACAATTCGTAGTGCTGGATAGACATTCTTGAAGCTCAAAGAAAGTAGCACCAAATCCAAAGAAGAAACAAAGATGCAAGAGCTGAAACAGTAGATATAAGCAGTTCAACACCACACTCTTGCGAAACATAGCTCTTTTAATAAACTCTTATAGTATCAAGTACTTCAATCAGGTTGCATCAATTTGACGGCAAAGATTAGATGCCTTCAAAGCATCAAATGTGAATTCGAATTCGGTTCAGAGTAGACAAAACAAGCTAAGATTACCATCTAGAAGGTAGAAGTTAGATTCTTAACACACACAAACGAAGTGCAAATTTCACAAATTAAACGAACCACAGAACATTACCAACAAATGTGTTATTGAATTTTTCAGTTCATCTGGAGAAAAAAAATGAAGCAATAGAAGAAGAAAAATTAGACACCTTGTGGTCACTACCGCCTGTGGCAAATCTTTCTCCGTTAGGCTGAACATCAATGGAGAATATCTGCAACCCTTCATGCTTGACCCAAAAGGGTTTCTCTGCAATCATCTCTAGCCCTCTTCTCTTCACAATTCGAACTAAAATTGGAACAGAAAATCAAAATTTACGACAGAAACCTCATTGAGATCACACCATGAACATACTCGGGGAAGTCACTAAGACTCAGCACAAACACAGTTGAACAGAGGTTAGAAGACCCAATCTGGAAATTGAGAATTTGCAAACATGAATTCACGAAACCAGAAACCAAGAAGGCTACGAAGAAGAGAACAGACTAAAGAACTGAAACGGTGAGGAGAATGAAGTCAATTTCGAGGTTACTTTTTGTTCCTCATTCGGTAAAATTTTCTTTAAAAAACCCTAATTTTTAGTGGTTAACAAAGAGAAGAAGTAGAAAGACCTAACATTTGGGTTAAATTAAACAAATTTAGAGGAATGTAATGTGTTTCAGTACAAGAGTGTGATGTGTGTTTGTGTCATTGATATGAAATATAAAAACCCTACCTTTGGAGAAAAGGGCTCCTCGAATTCCCTCTTAGGATTCTCAATGAAGTTTCAGTCTAAAATACACCTAATTACAATTACCAATAATCTTTCAAAAAGACAAAAAATAAGGGTCTTTCAAAGATGATTAGTGGAGATGGTATTACAATTTACAAGGCCTCGGCAATCAAACCAAACCAAAAACGGGTATTGGTTCACTTTTAATATTTAACTTTAGTTTTTGGTTTGGATTTGCTTATTAACTGAGAACCAAACCAAATAAGAACCAAAACTAATTTGTACTAAAACTATTTTGTTTAGTTTTGATTATATATAATCAATTTTTTTTTTGAAATGTAGTTATTTGTAAGTTATAACCAAAATTAACCAAAAACATTTTTAGTATAAATTAGTTTTGGTTTTTCTTTGATTCTGTTTACTTCTTAGTTAAAAACCAAACTGAATTGAGAATTGAAGTTGAAAATATTGGAATCGAGTAACCATTTCTTTAAAATAGTCTGCACTGTATACTTAATGCTCAATTTTAGCATTTCTTGGACATTGCCTCAAAATAAGACCTGATGCTATAAAAAGTGAAATATGATACAATTTATAAATTTTAAACAATAATATTTGTAAACTAAATATAAAAATTTATAAATATAAACAGTTTGTTATAAATGATGATCATATTACTAACAAATATTATATTCCTTCTGTTTCATAATATAAGTTGTTTTAGAGGTTTTTTGTTTTAAAATATAAGTTGTTTTCTAAAATCAAGATAAAACGTAAATTAAAAGTTATAGACAAATTTAATTCTACATAATTCTTTTCATTTTTTCTTTTCTTTTAAACCACTTTTCTTTTATTTTCCTTGATTAAATGCTGATATAAAATGATAATTTTTACAAAATATAAAAAACTAAACTTTTTTTATTGTGTGCATTCAAGCAAAACCATTTATATTATGGAAAAGAGGGAGTAAATATATTAAAACTATCTCAAACAAAACAAACAATACATCTCATTCATTCAAATCTAGTTAGTTCTAACGAAGAATTAATTGAATGTTAGAATAAAAATTAGTTTAACTCAAAAAAATGTCAAACAATTAGATCGATATGATCCGATCTATACCTTAAAATCTATTTTTTAAAAGAAAATTTAATCTCTCACGTAGTAGGAAAAATAGATTCGGCATTCAAAAACAAATGATTAGACGTCTGTTAAATTGGAAATTAATTTGAGTGAATTTTGGTCATCAAATCATATAAAAACAGTCAAATTTAAAAGTAAATATAATTTTCTTTCCATATTTTTTTTCCTGGCTCCCTGGCTTTCTCCGTCATACGAATATTCCACTGATTCCTATATACTCTATGGAAAAGTTCATAATTAAACCAATAAGAGAAACCCAATTACTATATGTTTATATAATAAAATAATACTCTTCAACATTCAATTTTATAATAAGAATCAACAATTTCAGCTAGATCTATATTTCCTCCTTGTCCTGATGCTTTAACACAATCATCTTCTTCTTCTTCTTAAAGTCAACAAAAAAATGGCAGAACCTCAAGGAAGAATCAAGCTTCGCGATGGTAGATACTTGGCTTACAAGGAAAAAGGTGTCCCTAAAGATGATGCTAAATTCAACATCGTTCTTGTTCATGGATTTGGTAGTTCCAAAGATATGAACTTCAATGTCTCACAAGTACATACTGATCCTTTAATTTCCTTTATTCTTTTTATGTTTTTTTGAAGTCATTTATCCAGATTTTGTACTTTTAATCTTGAGATCTAAATTATGTGCTTTAGATTCTGCAAGTAAAGTGAAAACCGAAAAAGAAAAAGAAAAATCTGCAAATGAAGAGAAAAACGAAGAAGTCGTACTGTTTTTTCTTTCCTTCTATGTTTTGATGGTCTGAAAAAGTAGTTTAATCCAAAGTTGTCTTAATAATTTGCTGAAAGTGACTTTGCAATTATTGGCAAAACAATTTAATTTTTTCGAGACCATTACAATATCCAAGAAATTGACTTTTCGAGACAAAGTAAAGTTAATTCATATTTTCAATTTGTCAATATAGTCATGGTGAAATAGTAGAATTAAAAAAACTTAGGACAACGCTCTTTAACTTGAATTTGATTTTTCTTTACTATATTGTGTGAGACAGTTAAAGAATTTTACATGACTCTTTTGGCTATGGGTGTAACCAAACTTAAGACAGCAATAATATTACTTGAATTTGGTGAGAAAATTTTCGTAGAGATTTGGTTGAAATCTAATGAGGTTTGTTTTAGTTATAACCTCAGGCTTTTGTGGATGAAATTGGAATACACTTTGTGTTATACGATCGAGCTGGCTATGGAGAGAGTGACCCAAATCCGAAACGTTCACTGAAGAGTGAAGCTTACGATGTTCAAGAACTTGCGGATTGCTTACAAATTGGATCCAAATTTTATTTGATTGGAGTCTCAATGGGTTCATACACTATTTGGAGTTGTCTCAAACACATTCCTCAGAGGTAAAGAATCAAATCGAATCAATTATATTATAATTTATTCATTTTATTTGAAGTCATTTAAGACACATGTTGCAAAAATTTCGCATCAAGATTGGATAAATGTTGTCAGAGAATTCACGTTCATATTCATAGTGTAGGAACCAATTTGTCTTCATCTGTTCTGACTAAAATCTTAATATTATAATGTCTAAATATAAACCTTCACAAATGTAAATAAATTTATTTTCCATATTCCTTGCTACAACCATAATTTATTCAACTAACACCTTTGTCGAGTTGAAAATTTTCTGGTTTAGTTTTGATCATATTTATTTAATTAACCTTTTTTTAGTATATTTATACGGTAAGATCTAGCATAGGCCATAAAAACCGAAAATCAAACTAAATCGAACTGAAAGTAATTCAATTTGGTATTGGGTCATGTCAAATAACTAAACGGTTCTAGAATATTATTATTTACAGTTTTTGATTCAGTTAAATTAAAAAAGAGAATCGAAAGTAATTATAAAAGAACTAAACTTAAATTATGCTAATTATACTAATAATACCTTATAATCCAAATCGGCACAGATCTTACTAATATATTAAATACGTCTAAGTGATTTTTTTTTGGTGTTTGGTTAATTACTTTTAATTATAAGTAACCATTCAGAACTAAACCGATTAAAAACCAAATTTATTTTAGGTTTAATTTAGTTTACATTTCAAGTATTCATTCGGAATCGAAAGAGAAAAGAACCAAATTTTAACCAATTTTTATGTTTTCTAAATCTAAAAGAACTTACCTAAACCGAATGCACATGATTAGTAGGATCTAGTTTTTTCTTTAGTTCAATTTTTTTGGAGGTTAACCCATTTTAGTTTGGCCTAATATACCATATCGGATTTGAACCTAGTGATCAACCTTATACGGTTAAAAAAATATAATTACGAAAAAAAACACACACACATTTGTTATACAAGCATTAGAATTATGAATCATATTGGCTGATAAATGGAATTGTAATAGGCTAGCAGGAGTTGCAATGGTAGCGCCGGTGGTGAATTACCGGTGGCCGTCGATTCCACAAACTCTAATGAAAAATGATTACAGAAGAGAAGTTGCTAAATGGTCTGTTTGGTTAGCTAAGTATTTACCAGGACTTCTTCATTGGTGGGTTACTCAGAATATGTTCTCTACAACTTCAATGTTAGAGAAAAATACTCTTTACTTTAATGAGCAAGACATCGAAGTCCTCAAGCACACTAAAGGCTTCCCAATGCTCACTAAGGTAATTTTTTCTCTTTACCAAATACTTTCATAAGTCTTTACATTTTTAAGGTTTTCAACATCGTTGGACCGGCTGATTGTAAACTACAAACTAAAAAGTTTGCTTTTCCTCCAATTGATAGTATTTGCAGTTTTTCCAAATTACATGTAGTAACTAATAAGCTAATTACCATTCTACTATGATATTAGTTTTGTATTACATAGATTATCTTGAAAAAAAAGTGGGATGTGATTAGTTCAATTTACGGATATTCATGGATAATAATCCATATACATGTCCACAGGAGAGGTTACGAGAACGCGGCGTTTTCGAGACGCTGAGAAGTGATTTTTTAGTGGCGTTTGGCGATTGGGATTTTGACCCGGCTGACTTACCCGACCCGTCTGTGTCTGGACCCGAGAACAACTCTTCTTCTATTCACATATGGCAAGGCTACGAAGACAAAGTAATGCCACATCAGTTGCTAAGATGCTTGTGCCGCAAGGTACCATGGATTAGGTATCATGAGGTCCCTAAAGGAGGCCACTTGATCGTGCACTATGATGGAGTCTGCGACGCGATTTTGAAATCACTTCTTTTAGGAGAAGATCTCCCAATGTACAAACCAAAAGCCATGATCATCGAGCAAGCTTAGAGACTTTGAGTCATTATTCTTATTGTTTGTTCTCTTGTTTGGTTCTTTGATTTTGATTGATAACAATCGAATCCTCGTTTGTCAAGTATTTGAAACTTGTAAATTTTCGTATCTTTCGACATATTTATATTTCATTGTTATAGAAGAGTGATTGTAGCAAAGTAAGTTTTGCAATATTTTGGAAGAAGTTTAACACTAGCAAGCTTTGACACTAATAGATGGTAGGCCTAATATAAGTTTAACACTAGCAAGCTTTGCCACCGGAAGAAAATATCTATCATGTTTTTTACGGTATTTGGTGACCGCGACTACTACCAGCGATAATGATTAAATTTTTTGGTTTTGGGTATGTTTGCTAGTCGTTGTGTTGTTTATTTCTTAGTCGCCACAACTAGAGACTCGTTTTTTATTTTTTTTACTTTTGTAAAATTTATAATAATAGGTTACAAATATTTACGAAAATGAAAAAAAATTGTTAATTTAAATTATAAAATGCTGATACTTATTTAGCAAAAATAATTTAAACATAATTTAACACAAAAAAATTTTTAACATAACAAAAGTTTCACAAATAAAACACAAAAAGCTTTTAATAAGATAGTTAGTGAACTTTACAAATTTCACTTGTGAATGTGTATCGCAATTACGTATGTTTATAAAACAAATTATGTTAATATAGATTATCGATATTAGTTTTGCAAAAAAAAAAATATAAAAGTTTGAGTATATACAATATCATAACAAAAATTTAAAAACAAAATTACTTTAAGATGAAATTTTTTGAGTATTTCACTTTTCGTTGTACCGGAGCAAGATCATAGTTAAAAATGTCATGGAACTTATTCTTACGGAATTTGTGCAGTGAGTCTACTCGATCTCCTCCAGGCAAACCATATGAGAAGAGAAGAACTGCCATCGCATTAAAGAGTTGCGACAATTTGGGAAAAGTCAGCTAGTGAGTTCTCAATCGATTAATGACATATTCCAAGGGTTGATACTCGTCAATTGCAAAGTCGAGAACTTGCTGAAGGTTCCATGGAAAGAAATCGGCCATTTTCTTTGGATTAACTCGAAAGATTGAAGAAGCAGAAAGAAGAAGATATCGAAGATCAATAAGCTCGGTAAAGGAAAGCGTAACAGAGCACAGAGAAGTTAAACAAGAAAATTTGAAGAGAACGACTAACGGAAATCTGAAGAAGAAGGATGTTGAACAAAAGTCTTAACAATTTTATTTTTTCAAAAAATGACCCTTACTAATGGAAAAAATGAAGATAATGACTACTTTTCTCATGACGTTCAAAAAACCACATTGTCACAACAATTCTAATTGTTTATAGCAGGCATAAAATTGGATATTCACAACTTTTTATCAACATCGCATTCAAAGACTCTGTTAAGTTAGATGTCATGATGTTGAAACGATTCACTGGAGAATACGCACGTGACTACTTCTAAATATTGGCTTTAGACAATTATTTCCAAATCGTTTTGTCATATTGAATTTTTTTATAGAAAATAGAATCAAACTCTACTTTTAAATATAGTCTAGTTGTCTTAGCAATTACTAGAATAAGATTTAAACATATGAATCATGTCTCTAAATTCTTTTGGAAATGAAAGCTACAAATCTCATAATGCGCTGAATGATAATTTGTAGACAAAGCATAGACATTAGAATGTGCTCGATCAGATATAAAAGTTAAATTAGCAGCATCAGGAATGATAGACAATAAGCACTTCATAAACTAATCCTAAGAATCATCATCATTCTCTGAATCCACAATACCAAATGTAATGGGATAAAGCTGGAATTTATCATCTTGGGATGAAACATTGAGTAAATGTATAGTCTTGCTTAGTATAAGTGCTACTATGTCATTGCATTTAGAGCACCTATTATGGCCATATTCATTCGAAGGTTAATGAAATGTATCGTCAATAACCTTGAGTTTGTTTGTGTCATTCAACCAGAGCAAAGTGATTTCTGAAAATTTGAGCCAAAGTTTAGCCAATTCAAAACACAACGAGTTTCACACAATGTGGTGCATGGAGAAAAATGGATGTTTGTATTGATCCATAGATTGATAAGATTGGATTCAATGTGTTAGCTTGTGAAATCAATACCCTTTTGAGAAAGAAATTGAAATCAAGGACGGACATTCGTAAATATTGAAATTTGAAGAAAAGAGCAACAAATTTAAGTAAAAAAAGAAAGATGAAATTGAAAGAAAGAAAATAAGAGAAATCAACGAAAGAAAATCATGGAATTGTAGAATGAAAAGAATCAAAAGACTCACGACTCAAATTCAAGCTCCATTGTTAAGAAAAACATGATAAACAATGGCTGAATGTTTGGATTCTTATACCATATTGATAAAGTGAAACAAATCAACTTTATTTTTCATTAAATGAAAAATGATTGTAAGAAAGTGGTTTATATAAAATGAGTTGTTAGCAAACAATATACTGACAGAGAACATAATAAACTATATGTAATCCATTCTATAAACCGAATAAACATCAAAACTCAATCATGCAATAAAATCGGTAATATATTTGATAATACCATAGTTTAGGAAATTTACTATTATTTATATATATATCTATATATCATTTACAATGTAGCTATATTTATTTTCTTTATAATTTTTTTTTTTGTCAACAAATAATCATTAGATCGATAAAGCCAAAATTCTCCAACTAGAATTGTGTGTGATTTGAATTTACCATCTGATATCTAACTAAATTAAAAGCAAATCAATTGCGATATATGTTTCATGGTTGATTGTAATTTTGTTCTTACGAGAGTCAAATATTTTTTTTACTCTCATCAAATTTATATGGTATCATACTATCATAGCTGTAATAATTTAACGATGGGTTCATCTTTGTTCTTAAACCAAAAATTCTTTTAATCAATTTTATTTTTCAACAGTTAAACTCATCATGAAGATCGAAATATAAGCCAAAGTGGTTCCATAATTTTTCTATGGCTATGATAAATTAAATTATCGAAAATCAAGACAAAGTGATTTCTTTAATTTTTTTACTTTACTTTATACTATTTAGCGACCCGCCCTTCGGACAGAATTTAAATGTAAGAATAGGAGAAAGTATGTAAAAATTTATAGTTTCATAGAAAGTTTATTCTATGTAAACTATAGAAATTATATATTTTCATTAAGAAGCAACGTACTCCATTTTTTCTGATATTATAGGCTTTCCAAAATTGCAAAAGCCTATAATATCAGACAGCACACTTGTACAACCAGGGATCGAATTTGGCGCGGTAAGTCCACTAAAGACAGCGCACTTGCACAACTAGGGATCGAATCCTACCGCCTACATTATGTAGGAACTTGACTAATGGGCCGGCCAGTTGTGGTCCATTGTTGACAAAAAAAAGAGGGTAATATGAAGAGATATCATCAACATATGCCTAAACAAAAAGTATGAAGCTAAATAAAATACGTCTAAACATATTACAATATTTAACCATTACAAATGAATTTTTTGACTCATTAGAAACTTTCATCTTCACTATATGTGATGTTCATATAAATATTAAGATATTCATCATCACTATATTCGCTAATAGTCTACATATATTTAATAAATTTAATTTGATACCAACTCTATAACAATTTTTAAAAATTTGATTTTAATGGTTTTTATTTAGTTTTTATAAATTAAATGAGTTTAGTGCAAAAACCTTTATATCATTTTTAATTTCTAAATTAAAATAAACTTAGTAATTTTTTCTCTTTTTTATTGTCTACAAATTTAGATTTTTATTACATATCTATTAATAAATTCTAAATTCACCAATTACTAAACATATTTTGGTCGTTGTATGATATAAAATTATAAGAGGTATGTAGAGAATCTATAATTTGTTTTTGTAATTGTGGTGAATTTATATAAAAATAAATTAAATTCAAATATATTTTTATAATTTTTCTTAATTGTGGTATTATATTTTATTTATGAAATCGTAAGACTATGATTTCATATTATATTTTTAATTGTGATATTAATTTTACTTTAAATATTAAATTAATATAGGTATCGATTCAATTGTGGTTTAGCATTTATAATCTATTTTTAGTTATAGTTTAAAATTAAATTTTTTTTTAAAGGTGAATGATGATATCGCATTTTAAGAAGAGAGTAACATTTTATTTTAGTACTCATTTTTGTAAACCATAGAACCTCTCAATTGTTTTCAAATACTCATAACTACAAAATTCCGAGTAAAGGTGAATTTATGTTTTGAAAGCTTTAGAGCATCTAATGAGAGTATTATAGTAGTATTACAATGAATATCACACTAATAAAATAATATAAAGTAACTAAAAATTATTAATTTTTTTGAATACTCTATTATGAATCTCTCATTTGAGAGACTATGGTATTTTCGTGAGAGACTCCCAAATTAGACACATGTCATTATTTTGTTTGTTGCACTTTTTAAAAATAACTTTAATTTATAATGTTAAATAAATAATTAACATGTTATAATTTCAAAATTTAAATTTATTCATAAATTATAAAATAAAATTAGCTCCGAACTAAAGTGAATTTATGTTTTCAATCCGTTAGTGTTAATCTATTGGTCATTGTCAAGTATTCGTCTATATCAACCTGACATCAAAACACTAACAATTAGGCACTCATGGCATTTCCAACCACGATATTATTTTTGTGTTATAATTACACTATATTTGATGTAATTTTGACACTGAAAAAAAAATTATCTCTTACCATAACACTAAAAGTCACACAAAAAATATTATTATTTTATTACTATATTGTTAAATACTACCCTCATGAATTATTTAACGTAATTATAGGCTAAGTAAATAATAATTAACTTATTATTCAATTCATTTTAAAATTAAGGTTTCAAATAAAGAAATATCAAACATTTAAAAATTAAAATTTGGCCTTCGTCTTCTTCGCCGCAAGGAGCCACAAAAGAACGAGAAAACCTAATTCTTCTCACGATCTTCATCTCAGTTGGTTTTATTGTCAAATTCTTAATCTCTAGATTTGTACAAGTAATCTCATAATGATGGTAACATTACAAGAAAGCATGCTGATAACTGATGGCAATAATGGTTGGTTACCGTCGGTTATAGGCCATAACCGACGGTAACCCACCACAATTGTCCGTCGCGTATGACTCGTCGGTTATTGGGCTCCGATCGGTTTCTGTTGGTTATGACAGACGGAAGCTGACGACAACAGCCGTCGGTTATGCCGTCGGTTATGCTGTCGGTTATAAGCCATCGGTTACCGTCGGTTACCGTAGGTTAGTGTCCGTGGGTTATCGTAGGTTCATGCCCGTAGGTTACTGTAGGTTCGTGTCCGTTGGTTACCGTAGGTTAGTGTGCGTAGGTTATTGTAGGTTCATGTTCGTAGGTTACCGTAGGTTCGTGTCCGTAGGTTACCATCGGTTATTATCCGTAGGTTACCGTAGATTCATGATAATGGATCAGCTAAAATCCAGATTCATCTTGCATAAGATTTGGGGTTTGTCAAAAATAAGTTAATAATCAAGAAATTGAAACGTTTTCACTTGTAACTAGTGATGATTGTAGATTTAGTTTTGATTCATAACATCAATTTTGTTCAATGACTAACACATGGCCTAAATCAACAAATTTTTCAATGAAACAAATTGAAAACGTAAAAGGAAAAATATAAAATATTTGTATTTTATTTTTACAGTTTGCTACAGTAGCAACACCAAATACAGTGCAACACCGTAGCAAAAACGGGAATTACACCAATTTGTTACAATAGCAACACCAAATATAGTGCGACACTGTAGAAAAACGGGAATTACACTATTATTATGTTGAATTTAATGTTGGGTTGGAGAGAAAAAACATAAACTTAATACTAAAATAGTATTTTAGTGTTGGGTTAGAGATAACCTTACAACTAAAGATCTAGAAAATTTGCTGAAATTTCAACCATTTCTTTAACACAACGTCAAAAATATTATTTATAAAATGTTAACGAAATTACAATGAATATTTGAAATGATCACTGCTTGATCAAAAATTTGTGATGAAAAAATCAGACACAAAGTGATCAAAACTTACTAACCAATTACCTATCACTTACTAAGCTAATTTAAAGTGAATATATATCCTTTTCCAAGTTTAAAAAAATTCACTGATAAATCAAATTCAGTCTTTTTTATATGATATCTCAGATATTTCATATTTTTGATCCGCACATGAAATAAGAGTAGAAAGTTTGTTAGACACCTTTGTATTATGTTAATCATTCAGGTAGAAGTCCAAAAACCAACTAACCCAATTAGAAAAAATAATTTCTAACTGGATTCGAACTCGGGAGATGACCAACCAGTTATTTTATCTTAAAATGTTTATTATGTCAACTTTTTATCACCGACCTTTTTTTTGTCAATTCTATCACCGACTTAAAGTTAATAGATTTTTTTTGAAATCACAACTAAAATAAACATACTTTTTTCTAGAATATCAAAAATGTAGTTTGATTAGGTTTAGCATTCTCCTCATCATATAAAATATGTAACAATTGCTATATTACTATAACAGTAAGTATCAATTCTTACAATTTCTATATCTCATAACTTTATACAAAGAGCACTTGATTTGCCAATTGGATACGAGGTAAATATCCGTGTAGTCGCAAAAAATAAGAAAAAAATATTAATTACAAAGAAGAATATAGCTTATATTGGAAAGAATTTTAGCAGAAAAATTAAGACAAGTGTCATAAACGTGTCAATTGATAAACGAAAGTGAAATAATAGATACCAGATTCGACGTACCACATTAATAAATATCAAATATATTATTTTAATTTTTGTTTTGTCAGTTACACTCTTCTTCACTACTCCAATCACTTTTTATAAATATTAGTATAACTTTTTTATTTAACAAAATATAAAATAAATATCACTTTCATGCATGCATATATATATAGACCATTGTAAACTCCGCCTCTTCTTCAGTTTAAAAGAACCTCACTAAGCTTCAGTTTCTACTGACACATCCAAAAACTATTTTACTTTCTTCTTCCAGGTAACAAAATTATATTTTTGATTTTAATATAATTAACATTTTTGTTTCACGAAATCTTCGATTGAAAATATGAATGCATGTTAAACTTTCATGATTTTTCTAGGTCAATCAAAACGATGTCGGTTTACGAATCGGAGACTTCGACGTTTCGTGTTTACAATCACGAGCTCCAAACGCAATCGCAAACGCAGATGCAAGAAACTCTTCATGAGGTACCAATAGGTAGAACAAATTCGATATTATCATTAACTATTGACGAAATTCAGATGAAAAGTGGAAAAAGCTTTGGGACAATGAACATGGACGAGTTTCTCGCGAACTTGTGGACGACTGTTGAAGAAAACGATAACAATGGAGAAGGAAATGAGGCTCATCACGACGGAGAGAAACCGACTGTATTGCCACGTCAAGGTTCGTTATCAGTGCCAGTACCTTTAAGCAAAAAAACCGTCGATGAAGTTTGGCTCGAGATACAAAACGGCGGTTTACAACAACAACCACCGTCGTCGTCAACTTCCGGTAGAAATTCTGATGAAGATATTCGCCGGCAACAAACTCTTGGTGAGATTACTCTCGAAGATTTTCTAGTGAAAGCTGGTGTTGTGCAAGAGCCATTGAAGGCGACAATGAGGATGTCGAATTCTGATTTTGGTTATAATCCGGAGTTTGGAGTCGGTTTACATCAGAACCAACATAATTATGGTGATAACCGGTCAGGTTATAATGAAAACCGGACATTTTATTCGGTTTTGGGGGAATCTTCGAATTGTATGATTGGAAATGGGAGGAGTAATCAGTATTTGACCGGTTTAGATACTTTTCGGATCAAAAAACGAATTATTGACGGTCCACCGGAGATATTGATGGAACGGAGACAACGACGGATGATTAAAAACCGGGAATCCGCGGCTCGGTCTCGTGCTCGGAGACAAGTAAGTCCGAGTTTCTGGTTAAACCGGATTTTTTTTTTGCTTAATTAGAGAGTGCATTTATGAATGGGTCTTTATAAATTTATGAAAATATATACAATACATAATATTTGTTTACTTTAATAGGCATATACTGTGGAATTGGAGTTGGAATTGAACAACCTGACAGAAGAAAACACAAAGCTCAAGAAAATTGTGGTAATTCTTTTTAAGGAAACGTTGATATAATTTCGTTATTAAAAAGATTATTATTATTATTGACTACTAATATTAGCTTAATTTTTATATGGAAAATACGGTATAATATTGACCATTTAAAAAAAAAATTACTGTTTGTTGTTTTAGGAGGAGAATGAGAGGAAAAGAAGACAAGAGGTAATATTTCAATTTCTATATTTACTAAAACAGTTATTTAACAAATATAAATTAAATAATATATGTGCGATTATGTTGGATTCAGAGTTGACTGTATAGGAATTTGCATGGGTATCTCATGAGCATTATAAAGTAACAATATCGTTACAAAGTATAATATTGACATTTTTTGCTAAATAATTAATTAATTTGCATGCAGATGGTGAATAGAAGCCAACAAGTTACTAAAGACAAGAGTGGAGACAAATTGAAAAGGATTCGGAGGATTGCTAGTGCCTGTTGGTAGAAAGTAGCTTGTTTAATTACATATTTATATTATACATATATATAAATATTTATATATAAATGTATATCTTAATTTGAGAAACACAAGCATTTGTGTATAGAATAATCTCTTTATATATACTCTTAACGTATCTCTGGATTCACTTTCCAAGTTGATCATGTCTCGAGCAGAAACACTCGCAGATTTTGCATCTCGGAAACTCTTTTTGTCGAGTCATCTTTGGTGAAAACTTTCTTATTCATTATTAATTGGAAAACAATACGAATCTTCAATCTTTGGATTGTTCATCCATTTATGCACATTGATTGGCAACGCTAATTTCCTACTGTTAGACAGATTTTCATTTAGCATTTGTTATATGAGATCTAACATAACGCTCAAAAAAATGTCGTTTAGCACATGTTATATGGGTCTAACATAACGTTCAAAAAAATTAAGGGCCATTCCAAAAATGTTGTCGAATTTTTAACTTTTTTTCTCACTAGATAATTTAAGTTTTAAGATCCAAATTTTCTTTTCCTTTAGTAAACTTTTTTATTAATAATCGAATTGACAATATCTTTCTGATTTAAAAATTTTATAAAACCATATTTAATCTATTAGGGAGGGTTTAATCTCTGATATTAAAGTAGCTTGTGTAATTATATTATACATATATATATATATAAGTATTTATATATAAATGTATGTCTTAATTTGAGAAACACAAAACATTCATGTATAGAATAATCTCTTTTCATATACTCTTAATGTATCTCCATATTCACTTTCCAAATTGATCATTTCTGGGACAGAACACTCACAGATTTTGCATCTCTGAAACTCTTTTTGTCGACTCATCTTTGGTGAAAACTTTCTCATTCATTATTAATTGGCAAACGATACAAATCTTCAATTTTTGGATTGTTCATCCATCTGCACATTGATTGTCAACTCTTATTTCCTACTGTTAGACGAATAGATTTTTGTTAGCAAATGTCATATGAGATCTAAAATAACACTCAAAATAATGTCGTTTAGCAAATATGAGATCTAATATAATGTTCGAAAAATGTCATTTAGCATGCGTCATATGAGATCTAAAATAAAGCTCAAAATAATTAAGGATCAATAAATCTTATAGTCCAATTTTTTTTCTTTTAATTAAGTTTAGAGATCAAGAAAATTTTCTTTCTCGTTAATCGATCTTGTACAGACTGTTTTATTTTAGTAACACACAACTTTTAATTATTCGAGATGGTTTTAGCGTGAGATGCTCTTATATTACTACCTATTTTTCCATGTCTAGATCCCCAGTTTTTCTCTTCTCCTATTATTGATTGTGCACCTGTCATCAATGATATACAAATATGATTGATTTGTTGGAATTTCATTGACTTTTGAATATGCTGTCCTTTAAGCCACCCATGATACCTCCCATCGCTGCTCTGTTTTCCCTACGTTCTCATCATCAACTCGCTTTTCTATCCATCCGCGATACTTGCCCCTCTTATCTACATTTCTGACGAGCATTGAACACTTTGAACTCCAAGATTTGTTCGACCATCTCTATTGACAACTGAGCCAACAACAATTTTGTAATGCTGAGGAGTTCTGCAAGCAAGTAATTGATTTGAATATTGAATATATTCTCCTCACATTTAAAATTGGACATCTGAAATGTGAATTTTGTAAGATTTGACATCTATGGTTCTCATCAATCAAGAATTGGATCTGAGCTCTAATACCATTAATAGTGGTCTAACTCACATCTAAAGCGAGTTCAAAGGTCAAAATTGTCACTTTTCAATTTTCCAAGAGCCATAAGCCTAACTAATGTGAGATTGCCAATGGATTTGTTGGTTTTTTCAATCTTTTATATAAGTTATTGTATATCGAGCTTTACTTCAATATTTTTCGTGAAAAGTGAAAGTTGAGACATAATATTTAGTACCATCTAATCATCGAAATCAATGGCACAATAGAGAAAAATGAGTTGATTGCTGTTTTGTGATGGAATAGAGTTTATTGGGAGAAATCCAATATCACATTATGCATCAAATTAAAAATTTGATCGTAACAAAAAAATCTAAAGATAGCAAATGATAATGACTAAAAGATAAGAGAAATGTATTGAACACTAATGTTTATGTATGGTATTCTTTTTCTTTTTTTTGCCACAACTGGCCGGCTCATTAACCAAATTCTTACATAAAATAGGCAGCATGATTTGATATTTGGTTGTGCAAGTGCGCATGTTTTAGTGAATTTACCGCCTGTTTATGCATGGTATTTTAAAACTATTTTAGATATAAATCTAAATTTAATTTTGGATTTGATTTGCATTTTTGTAAATTGAAAATAAGACATAATTGAAGTAGGCATGAGATGGTAAGTTTAATTCTCACACTAGTTTATTTGGAGAATTTAGACTATGTATCGAATTTTATTGTTGATCTAATGATTAACATAATTGAAATTACTATCAAATGAACATCCTTTTAAAAATGGTCAGTTTTCATAAATGTCGACAAAAACAAATAATGAATATGATTACAATATGTGAGGACAGAAGCTTTATAGCTAGTTGTAATATCTATTGTTTTGTGGCTACAAACGAAGTTGACGTCATGATAGAGAGAATAACAAAGTTGTAACCTTTTGATTTTGTAGCTTTCAATTTATATTAAACCACCGACATTGTTCATTTGAGTTCTATCGGTTTTACATAAATCATTTATGTAAGAAAGGTTCTCTTCCATCTATGGCGAATGTTTAATTAGATTAATAAGAATCAATCTACATCTCAAATTCTATTATTTAGAACTATATAATTATTTTACTTCCAACTCCAATAAAAAAACAAAACAAAACTTTTTTAATTATTAAATTTGCTCATAGTTTGTGATTTATGAGGTAAAAACAAAGTCTGTTATTTAAAAAAAAGAAAAAAAAGAAAGTCGGTCCAACGATTATAAAAAATAAAATTAAGAATAAAATTAAAAAATATGATTACTTATAACCAAAAATATTTTCATCAATTCTCGATTTTAAAAACACTATTTCATGTATTTAACATCCATGTAAATTGGAAAAAAAAAAGAAAAAAGAAAAAAAAACATAACATGAGACGTAGAAACGTGAAAGACCATAGAATAAGAAAGACTTTTACATGTGATCCTACAAGTAGACAGCCACCACAATTCTCTATCACAATCTCTCCTTCCTTTTCAACCTTGTAATATTATTTATTATTATTATTACTATTTTCTCTCTAAATCTTTACTTTTAATATATATACAACACACGTTGAGACCAATAAAATCTCTATTGCAAAAAAAAAAAAAAGATGTCAAAAATGAAGAGCACTCATCATTTGTCTGAGGAAGTAAAAGAACCAATCTCTCCGGGAACTTCTCAAGGGAAACAAAACAAGACGGCGACCAAAACATGTTTGCCGGAAATTACGGTGTTGTCGGGACGTGATAGGCTAAAGAGACATAGAGAAGAGGTTGCCGGAAAAGTACCAATACCTGAAAGTTGGGGAAACGAAGGATTGCTTATGGGATGGATGGATTTCTCAGCCTTTGATGCTGCTTTCACTTCTAATCAGATTGTTTCTGCTCGAGCTGCGTTAATGGCCGATGCCGGAGATGATACCGGAGGTAGAGGAAGTAGGCAACGGCTTCGAGTTGAGAGTTCTTGTTGATTATCAATGTTTTTAGAGAAATATTTTATGCAAATAAATTTATACTCATTCTCAAAGTTGAATATTGTTAGATACATATCTCTTCACATTGATCTTGGGAAGTTGAATCATCGGTAGAGTTATCTAAAGTTTTTCATATAATAAGTGTCTAATTGATTTGATTAATTTCATGGCTATTTTGATTTTGTAAATATGGGTTGGATAATAATCCATACATTTTGTATTGAAAATTTAGAGACTTATACTACTTTTCAAAAAAGATATATTATTGCTCTTGCAAACTTTCATACTTTCCCAATTATCAAAAACCAAAAATCAAATTCAGTTACATTTCAGTCGTTTTTCTCTCTTCCATTCGTTGCAGATGCCATTTTGCAGACTTGCTCTTCCTCCTCTTTAGGGTTCCACTTTGTGGAATCATTTAGACTTAGGTGGTTTTAAGCTTTGTTTTGCGTTCCATCTTTTGTTTCTCCTTTGATTTGGGAATCTTTAATTGGTGTTTAGGAGGATTTAGAGGTTGTCTATGATTTCCTTCAACGTTATAGCTACGGTTGTAATTAGATCTTATGTTATTTTCTTATTGGGTCATGGGTTTTGTCTTGCTAGCTCTCTTCTGATTCGAGTTTTGTTGGTTTTGCTACTTTGTCTGGTTGGTTTTTGTGGTGATCTCTCTAATTTCACTCATTTACTATTTTCTTTCAAGTATGGTATTCTCCGTGCAGAAGATTGATTCGCTTCTTATATCTAGATTCAAGACCCGATCAAAGTCTGATCTTTGTAAACTTATATCGGGGCGTAACTGGTCGTATTTACTACTTCCATTAGATTTTTTTTTTGGGTCTTAACTTCCATAAGATTAATGAGATTAGTTATGTCTTTCCTCTCATTCTTATTGGATTAGAAGTTTTATTAACCATTTTGTTAGCTCTCGTTTTCCTTTGTAGTTAGCTTTGCTCATTCGGGTTGTTGGTAATGTTCTTTTTTTGGCAAGTAGTTTCTGTCAGAACCGGAGAACCTTTGGAATCAACAAGTAATAAAAGACAGCATAAATTAACACATTCCCGATAAGCTAACCGAAGAATTGTTTGCAGAGTTTTGGATGTCCTTAATCCAAACTCAGTGTAGTTTGTGTAAATATTCACTTAATCTGATACTTATATGTGTTCTAATGTTAGCAGAAGTCAATGAACTAATCCATGAGCTCTTAATGCCATAAAGGCTAAGATTTTTTGGTATAATCTCCAAACCGAAGGAGAAATATAAAATCCATCTCCCTAGAAGAGAGTTATTGCAGGCAAAAGATTATGAGCATGATTGAAATTTTTTTAGTTTTGTTGCATTGAAAATCAAAAATCAAAAATCTTTGTAAATATATGAAATTGAACCAAACATATTTTAGTTAAAAAAAAAACTAGAATATAATATATTTAATTTAAATCTCATACAAAAATTTTTACTTTTTAAAGGAAAAAAATAAAAACAATTCTAGTTAGACCCTCCCGATTAGTAAATGTTTTCGATTAATTGTTTTGAAAAACAAAAATCTTTGTATAAAATTTAAATTAAACCAATCATATTTTAAAATAAAAAACAAACTAAAATATAATTAATTTAATTTAAATCTCATACAACAAATATTTTTGCTTTTTCAAAACAATTCCAAATTTCCAATCGACCCCGTATAAATCTTTCCATAGCTATGAGTTAATTCCATGGGCTTAGTTAGGACATAGTGAAGTCAAGCACGAATTGGATCAAGGCTCATGAAAGCGGCCCGTAATTTCACTATACCTCTTCTCTATTCCTCGTTCGAGTCGGCAAATCAAAACACACAAAATTCTCCCGTCCTCCAATAACGGTGGCAAAGACTGTAATATTCCGATGAGTTCAAGGGACCTAAAAGTAAAATGGAGTTGGAGCTCAGCCATAATCGGAGCAGCAACATCAACCGCCATAGCTTCTCTTCTAAGTGCCAAACCAAAAGATCCGACATTCCATCTTATCTCCATAGACCTTACCTCACTCAAACTAAACCTCCCAGTCCTCGACGCTGAACTCATGCTAACCGTACACGTCACCAACCCTAACATCGCACCCATTCATTACTCATCAACCACTATGTCGATTCTCTACGATGGTACAGTCCTTGGCTCAGCTGAGGTTAAGGCTGGTTCGCAACCGGCTAGATCTTGTCAGCTTCTTCGGTTACCGGCACGTCTCGATGGGATGGAGCTTGCGCAACACGCGCGTAGGTTTTTTGGTGACGTGGCGAAAAGAGAGATGAAACTTGAAGCTAAGCTTACTATTGAAGGAGCGGCTAAGGTCTTGTGGTGGGACCATAGTTTTAGGGTACATGTGGATAGTTTTGTTACCGTTGATCCTGTTTTTCTTGATGTTATTGATCAAGATAATAGATCTGAAATGGATTTGTTTCTTACTTGAAAAATAACCAAGATAAATTTGTAACTATTTTTAGGTTATGTAGTTAATATTTTTGTTTCAGTTGTTGACAAAGTCTTTTTGGAATTTTGAATTCTATATTAATGATGATATAGTATAGTGGTCGACCAGTGAAAATATGAAATACACGATGCATTATATAGATTTACCAAACTAAAAATGGGTCTAGTTTTAGTTTGCAAATGCTATTCAATCTACAATTTTCTTTAAAAAAAAAATCAATTCCAGGAATCATGCAATATTTTTACAGAGGGCTTGTGGTCGTATGTACAATAGATTTTCAAACATTGAATAATAGATTTGGACGCTTTGCTAGGAGGATTTCAATTGAATACATTGAAAAGTTGCTACCTCAAATCTGAAGCTCGAGGCCTACACGGAGTTTAAATTAATGACAAAACCTTTTATGATGAATAGATATATTTCACAACTAAACAATGAGCTATTAGACTGACAAGATAAAATTTACATTTTTATTAAAAATGGCAAAGTTGAAATTGAAATCATAGTCAACAAATTGATACGTAACAGAATCCATAAAAATACTAGATCTCGATCAAGTTTATGAGAATACTGACAAAAAAAATGAGTCTCCTACATGAGAAAACTAAACCTAATAAAAACAATCACCAAAACCAAAGAAGAAAGATCCAACAATCAACATGGAGAGCACCTATGTGCTACAAATTTGTCTTGGTTCTGTGTTTTTTCTCGAATTATTAGGAGTTGCTTTTACTCTTCAATTCTTCCCTTTTTTTTTTGTTTTTGTTTTTGTTTTAGGGTTACCTTTCTCCTGTTCGTGCAATGCTTCCGGGGATATGTTAGTCTTCCTCTGGCTTTGTTTTGTGTCTGTACTGATGTATTCGAATCCGGTTCTATTAACGTTATATCAGATGACAAAACACATGGGAGCAACCTATACCAATGGACCTAACCAAGATTGTAAAACCAAGATCTAAACCAAATGTTTGACCGAAAAATTAATCCGTAATCGGACATATATTTCATATTAATCATATATCATGAACTGGCCGTACCGTCTTCTTCTCCGTTAATGGCATTTCGTAGGGTTTTACTCTCTCACCTCCGCCGATCTCGTCACACTTGCTCCTCTCTCCCTTATCACCATCCCGCCTCAGAACGGCCGTCGATCGTACTTGGTCTTTTCCAATCCCGCTTATTTTCCTCTCCCCCGGATTTGGACTCTGAGCTAAGTCGACTCAGAGACGAATCGATCACTGGATTGACAAATGGTGATCATGGGTTAGAGTTCGGCGATTTGAGCCAGGAATTGATAGGAGCTGGTGCGACAAATCATGAATTTTTGACTCGACATGTGATCTCGTTGCTTGATTCTTATCATGACTTCACTGGATTGCCCTGGTATTGCAAAGTTTACTGCTTTCTAATACATAGAGTGAATTTGAGGATTTTGAGAAATTTATTAGTTTTGTTAATTTGGCTCAGATGATTTGCCAGGTGGGTAGTGATTGCTTCATCTACTGTGGCTTTCAGAACGGCTTTACTTCCTATACTGATTTTGCAGCGCAAGCAAACTAAAAGAATTTCACAATTCTTACCAAAGTGTGAGCATTTTCTCTCCTTATTCTCTAATTGCACAACTCACCATTGGTGGTTGTGAAAGCATTTTTTCGTTTCCGTTCTGTGCTCATTTCTTAATGATTAGATGCTAATTATTTAATTGTGGTTTTGCTTCTTTCTAGTACCGCCTTTCTGGCCTCCACAGGGTTCAGAAAAGAGTGTTATTGAACAACTCAAACTGGTTCGGAACGAAAGAAAAGCTATCGGATGCCCTTCATTTTTGTGGGTTCCTGCTTATTTCTCCATACAGGTGATGTTTCATCTTGCCTTGTGTTTCATAAGTAATTTGGTAGACCATGCAACTTATATTTCTGGAGAAAATATCGAATACTTGTTACTCTGCGTGACATTTTCCCGTAGCCCTTTTGACTCTTCATGAATGAAAAATGACCACATTTTCTTGGTGCCATTTGTGCTTTTTTTAGTTACTATCACTCATGTAATATCCTCAATGATTGTGTTACTCGCATATCATGGTGTAGAGTTCTTTGAGTGGCAAGAAGTTGTAGGCCTTAATCCCCCGTTCTTATTTCTGCAGATTTCATGTTTTTTCTTGTGGATAGCTAGCATTAGAAGAATGTCACTTGATCTTCATCCCGGTTTTGATACGGTAAGTCGCCAGTATATTGGGATCAATGATAAACACACTCTAATATTATTGTTTCTACGACTATTGTTATTTCAGGCCTCCTACTGTCATATGTCAACGTTTTAGAAAATATCTCCTGCGGCACTTGCCTTTCGATTGAATTCGTTGTTCCATTTCTCGCAGGGTGGAGCTTTATGGTTTCAAAATTTGACTGAAATTCCAAATGGACTTTATGGTCCACTTTTTCCCTTTTTAATAGCTGGTTTGCATTACACAAACACACAGGTATTTACTGTTGTTTCTCTTACTGGATCAAAAAACCTTAAGAAACTATTATACAACATTTCATCAACTAGGATCATTTCGTGTGAAGTGTATTTCTGCTTATTTTATGTATTCCTGCTTGTTTGAATATGTATATTTTTTACCGCAGATAACTTTTACAGCTTCCTCCGTTCACAAAGTTGATAATTTGAAAGAATTGGCGAAAGTGAGTTTTCTACTTCAGTGTTCAGTTTAGTAATAGGAAGTCTATATTTGATCATATATATTCATTAACTGTTTGACCAAATAAGTAACTGTCACTTGGTTGCCTGGCATCGAGTAAAATACCAAATTTTACCCAAAAAAGAAAGCTCTCAAGAGTTCTTTATGCGTGTTTCTTTTTCTTCTGCAGACTTTCAAGACAATTTTGAATCTTTTGACATTTGTTCTTTATGGGCTTTCATTTCAAATGCCTCAGGTAAATTATCTGATCATATACCCCCTTCTGAAGTTCTTTCTTGTTTTTGTTTGGGTTGGTACTAAGAGGTTCTAACCAAAGGTTCTTTTGAATAAAAATGTCAGTGTAGAATACCGACCTTTGGTTATACCTATATAATTTTGAGTCCAGATTATATTTTCTATAGCCGTGACTGTATTTTGATGCTGTTTCAGCTTAACTTTTATCAACTACGTTTTGTTAAAATTCAAAAGTCCGATATACTGGACTCTTAACCCATTTGAAAAGTAGAAACCTATAGTAATCGATCTTGCAACTACGCCATTCAAACCAGACTATCGTATTTATACAGAGTCACGTGTTTTTCGATTATAAGCTAGTATCTGAGTAAATGTTTTGTAAGTACTACTGCTCCCAGTTTACTTATCCCTGAAACAGTCATTTTATCTTCATCCTTTCGATTGGGAATACTGTAGTTTGCACTGCTACATGTTCAAAAGTTTCGTTTCTTCTTATACTGTATATTATAACTTCTCAGGGAAGTCTGCTCTACTGGGCTACCAATTTGTCATTCAGTATTGCTCAGGTTGGTTCTCATGATTACAATTTTATATCTATTAATTCTGTGTGATATGGTATTCTATTAGTGAAAGCTTTCTTTGGACCACAAAAAGAAAACATAAAGAGAGGAGTTGAGTCATTTTTCTGTCTCAAATGCAGGCAAAATTTGAGATCTTAGTTAGACTTGTTAAGATGATTCGTTTAGTGAAAATTGGGGATAGACAACATTTGCTAAAGATGTTTTAATCTTGAATTCATGTTAATTATAAGCCCAACTATAGAGTTTCAAGTTGCCATTTAGCATCTGTGTCTGGGTACCGGCGTTTTGACTTGAGAGTCGTAAAGGTTTTCGTAGACATTGGTCTTAAGTTACTGATATAGCATAGTAATTAGTTAAAAGTTAAGTAAACTCCGATGAGGGGAATTATTTTTGAGCTGGTTATGGGCAATAGATTATGGATTATCGATTATAGAATATGGGTAGACAGAAGTTTACCTAAGAGGTACTCTTCAGCACTTGAATCTAGCGTTTATAAGCAATATAATATTTTCTTTAGTTAAATTGTTTTTATGGTTTGTATCTCTGTTCACACCAACTCTACCTTCTGTGCTACATTAAAAATGTAAGTACCCATTGGTTGTCTCATATAGCACACTGTCTTTGTAGCAATCAATCCTTAGACATCCTGTTGTAAGTGCTAAGTTGGGCCTACAAGAAAACGACAGTGTCCAGAAAGAGTCTGGAAACCCTATTTTAACAAATATAAATGAAGGCAAACTCAGTGACTCATCCTCGAAGGGACGCTTGATCTCAGTGCATAACTTAACCCCGAAGGAGTTAGTTGGTGTAAGTCTATAGCATGGATCGGGATGTTATTACATTAACTAGTCTTCCACATCTTGGTACTATCGTTAACAGCTTTTTGACTACAGCTTTCTGCCAAATACTTATCAGGAGGGCACAAGGAAAAATCAATTCCGCTATTAAGGTAACATCATGTAGCTATGATTTCTTCTCATCATGAAAAAGCATTTGCCTTGGACCGGCATATATCGACCTAGCTGTTCTAGTGACATTTTTTTTTTGTCAGATTGGCATTTGAAAAGGATCCTGAATATCTTCAAGCTATGGTTATTCTTGGGCAGGCTTTATATCAGAAAGAACAGTTCGCTGAAGCTGCAAAATACTTAGAGCAGGCTGCGTCTAAGGTGTGATTTCAATACTTCAATCTCATTACCTCAAAATGCATTATATGTTTTAAATCAACCATATTAATGAGAGGTAATTATGATTCTCTCAGCTTCTTGATGCGTGTCCAACAGAAGTTGAAGAAGTCGATCTTTTGATTGTTGCATCCCAATGGGCTGGTGTCTCCAATATACGCCAGGTTAGTTATTCACACAGTACTTGTTACCATCAATCTCATTTGTATACACATTGATTTGTAAAGAAACTCAAAGAACACTCGTGCCTTCAGGGGAAGACATCAGAAGGAATCACACACCTTGAAAGAGTAGCAAACATGGAAGAGCCTAACGATCCAAAGAGCAAAGCTCATTACTTAGACGCATTAGTACTCTACTCAAGGTAAAATGAAGAAAAAAATCAAACTTATCTTCATTTGTTTGGTCTTATAATCTGTAATGAGACTCTTTGAATTCGAAAATTCTTTTTCTCATATCACATTGTGTGTGTGCAGTGCTATATTCAACCAAGGAAGGAGAGATGAAGCAGCAAAGTACTTAAGAAGAGTGGTAGCTTATGATCCATCTTTCAATGAATTGTTGAAACAATGTGAAGAAGATGATACTAATTTCACTTCCTCATCTGAATCTTCTACCCATAAAAGTTAATTAACTTTTCTTTTGTTTCTTACTGATTTTGTTAGGGGTTTCACCATCTTCTTTTAAAATGTTCTTTTATACTATTTAAATTAAGTATGTATTCGATTTTTTTTTTTTTGTCAACATTGGATCGACAATGCCCGATCCATAGCCTAAAATCCATCCTCAATAATCTTTTTTTAAGCGATCACAATGCAGCTGAATCTTTTTTTTGTTGTGCCAAAATGTATGTATACGAATACAAATAATAAATATGTTAAGAACTGTTATTCAGCAAATATATAAATCTATTTTTATAATTGCATAACAGTGTACAAAAATTCTTTTAACAAAGCAATATTATGTAAGATAACTATGAAAACCAATCGTTGAAATTGTTTCTTATGATCAAGAAGAATAATTTGTACAATAAATTTAATTATGGTTTTTTTAGCTGGGCCTACTCTTAAGGGAAACTCAGATTTCTATGAATTAGAAGGATTCATTGTAGATTTAGACATCAGATTTTCCGGTTATGGAAAAAGAATTTTAAGTACGGCAAAAGTAACAAAATTTAAGTACTTTGTTTTGGTACTCGATCATGCCTTTTGGTGTGGAGTTTCCTTTTGTTGTTTACTGGTCCGATACATGGGACCTTGTAACTTTCTTATTTTCAGTATTATTTTCTATTTTGCGGAAAAAAATGATGACCATGCTAGGATATGTTTTTTGAAAAATCAATATAAATATTATATATATATATATATTAAATTTAGATGTGATATTTGTTTTATTTTTGTTTATTTTGATTTGTGTTGTAAATTTATTAATTTTATATATACTTGATATACTAAAAATCAATTCATAATGATAAACGATGTTGTACACAAAATATATTTTTCGATGTCTGTTGAATTAGATTTTGATGCAGTACAATTTTCGTATATAAATTTTATTGACTCGTGTCATTTAGGTTTTTAGACTTATGTTTATTTAGGTTTTTAGACTCGCATTCATTTAAGTTTTTAGATTCGCGTTCATTTAAGTATATTTAACTACAAATGCATATTGATATTTATTTATTTGGTGTTTTGAGAAAAAGTCATGGGATGAATGTTAAATAGAAAAATGACATTCATTAGGTATAATTTTTTCTAGTAGGATTAGGAGAAAATTTTAAGATAAAGATTGATTAGGGATATCTCTTATATGATATACCCTAAATATTATGAATTAGTTATGATAAGTTGTTAATTTTTTAAATAATATAATTAAAGATTAAATGTTAAGTTTAAAGTTAATACTATTGTTGATATTCATTATGTTAACTATGACTCGATATAAAATCATATGAACTCGATATTTCATTACAATTTTTATCATTTCATTATTACTCCATATAACATATTGATCATATTCATTTTTTGTTATATTAAAATTTAAGACAAACTAATAATATTATGTTGATAATAATAATAATAATTTATATATTGTTATCAAGAGAAAATCGTTTTTTTAATTAAAATGATAAAAAAATTTATGTGATTATTATTTTCTAGTAACAAATTTGTCACAATACTTTCTATGCCAAAACATACTAATACAACACGGTATTTAAGTTAATATTACACTTTTATTATATAAGAGATATTAGGAATTAGTTATTATAAGCTTTTATATTTATTTCACATCTAATCGAATATAAAATATTATGTTTTAAGCTAATAATAATATCTTATAAAATCTTTTTATACAAAATCGTCCACAATTTATGTCATAATATATTTTACCCTAAAAAATTTAACGTTTAGCTTTCGTATTTTTTTGTCAAGTAAATTTTTATTATATTTAATTAGTTTATGCTTATATATTTAAGTTAAAACAAATTTTATATATCAAAATTAAAACAAACTAATAATATTATGTAGATAAAGATATTAATAATTATTAGTTAGAGAATTTTATCAAATCTTATTAAAAAAAATTATATTTTATTATTATAAAAGATATGAGTCTGTTATAGTTTTCTTATATATAGAGATGTCTACTAGTAGAATGGGACAAATTTAACTACAGCAAATGTAATTTGGTTTGTTTTCAACAATTTTTAATTTAAGACATCCTTCATTTCATAGACCAGATACAACAAAGAATTCTCGAGCGTTTGTAGACCAATTAGTCAATGTTCAACAATAGTGTACCTGAATTTTTCAGCCCTACACGTAAATATATCGTTTTTTTTTGTTTATCTTGTAGTCTCGGAGTTACATTTATTTTTAAAAATAGTAAAATTGATGTAATAAAAAAATATGAAGACATATGGTTTAATGGTAACGGTTATTTTATAAATCTTCAAATATAAAATAAAAAAAATGATTTTTTTTTAACATCATGAAAAAATAATTTTAAAATATGAGTTTTGCCTATAAATCAAATATTTTTGATCTAATTATTAAAAAAGAGTAAGGATGACAAAAAAAAATATACAAAATAAAACTTAGATATAGGTTATTGAGAAATCTTATAGACTTTTCAAAATTATAGTCGAACGTAGTTTTTTTTTTTTTAAACTTAATAAATTCATTGTTGAAGATAAGAAAGTTAGTAAGGTAGAATCAAGTTTACAAAAAAGGATTTCTGGATAACTATGTGACATAGCATATCAGAAACTGTGTTTTGAAAATTTAGAATTTTAGGAATTAGAGATAACGAGAATTTAATATATCTAAAATTTAACCTTCTATGGAAAGATTCTGACTCTGCTGCAAAGTCAATCTTTGATTGCTGAACCAATTCAATTGGTTTACATTTTCAATCAATAATTGGTGAGTTTTCATTTTCTTTGCTAAATAATTGGTGAGATTGAGGAAGATTTTACGAGTGAGTGATCTTTATCATAAGGATGCTCATTGTCGCACATTTTTTTTCATTGTCAACAATGTTCTTTCAATGTTCCTAAACGAAAGTTTTCGGTGAAGGCAAAATCACTTAGCATCATATCTACCTGAAAGTGAATATAATTGACACACTTGATCAAATTTCTAACGTTTATATTATTTGTAACACCTTTTAGCGTTTGTTAGCTTCTAAATGCTTTTCAAACTTTTTGTAAATGAGTATATTAAAAAAAACAAGTAGATAATATAACATCTAAACATACACACAAGAAACAATAAGTATTTACAAAGATTTCTTAATAACATGAAATGTATCTATAACTAAACTACATGTTTTAGAAAACAAATTTTATACAAATGAAAAATAAATTTACTACATTATATATATTTATATATACTAGATATAGACTCGTGCGATGCACAGATTTTATGAAAAAATTTGATATATATATATATATATATACATGTATTATGTTTTGGATAATATTTAAGAATTTTGTTGATTACTAATTTTTGAAACCCACTGAAATTTTTTGAATAGTTGAATTTGATATGTGGAAAAATTTCATTGACTAAAAACTTTTGATACCCAACTTTATAGAATAGGATTTTATAAATATAAATAAATAAAATTATTTATAATCCTTTTTATATTAGGATTGAGAATTGAGAAAATATTTTGTGGTAAATATAAATATTTAAATTAAAAATATTAAAATATTTCAAAATATTTCAAATTTTTTGGATCATTAGATTTGACATATGGAACAATCCCGTTGATTACTATATTTTGAACCCCTACTTTATATAATAGGATATAATAGGATACTGCAAAATATTCAATCGTTAGATTTTACATGTTGATGAATCCATTTGATTACTAAGTTTTGAAACCCAACTTTATATAATAGACTTTGATATCAAAAAGAATCATGTTGATTACAAATTTTTGAAACTCAAATTTATATAACAAGATATAGTAGGATATTCCAAAATTATGAATCCGTGGATTTGACATGTGAAATAATCTCGTAGATTACTAACTTTTGAAACCCAAATTTATATAATAGAATTTTATAATTATACATAAAGATAATTATTTATAATAATTTTTATATTAGGATTGTGAATAGAGATAAATAACTTAAAATTATGAATATACGTGTATATATATATCCTATAATTTGAATAGAGATAAATTGTGAATAGAGATAAATAACAATTTTATATAATACAATTAAGTTTTGTAAAAATTATGAAAATATTTACAATACCATATGTAATTTTTTAAAATTATATTTTCTCTAAAATATAAATTTCTTTTTATTATATATTAATATGAGATATTTTTATTTTTTTATAATTATAAATAAATATAATAATTTATACAAAATTATAATAAGATTCTAAATAGATTTAAAATATTTGGAATATAAAAATAAATATTAAAAAAGTTAAATAGATTTAAAATTTGTTTCCCCCTTAAAATTTATAATACAGAAAAAATTATTTTCAAATATATTTTATTTTCCAGTTTAAATATATAAATACAGAAAAACAATTTGATAGCTATATTTGAAGCATAGAACAATCGTGTTAATACGTAACTTTAATGGTTCAAACTTTATATAATAAGAATAAAAAATTGAGATGGGAAGATGTTTATCTATAAAACTTACATTTAGTGATAAGAAACCATTTTAATAATTACACATAAATAAAAGAAGTTAATACATTTAATTTTAACTATTTACCTCTCTTTTTTGGCCTTTATTTTACAATTCATTTTTGTGTTAGAATTGTAAATAAGGCTAAATATTTTTTAATAGATATAAATATTTTTAATAAATTTTGTTGCTTTTTAATATATATATAAAATTTCTCATTGTTGGATTTGAGAAATATAACAAGATATGGGTGAATTAGCTAAATATACATAAAGGAATTAGAAATTCATCAAATACCTATTCAATTTGCTTAATTAACCAAATATCAATAGACCATAGTGCTAAATTATATAACTGCCCTATTATCATTATCTGGAAGAGAGAGAGAATGACATATCATTAAATGCAAGGACAATGTATTTAATGCTTTGTCTTCCGTTTATTATCCGATAACACATATATTATCGTGGTAACTTATTTATTAACTGTTAACATATTTATATTATCAGGTAACACATATTTTACCTGAGTTAAATATTTGTTATCCGCTAACTTTAATTTATTATCCGTTAACAATTACCCGTTACTGCATATACTATTTGATAAAATATATGTTAATGCTTACAATATAAGATATCACATCTATTATCTGTTAACATATTTTTTATCCAATAAATATTATATTTTATTAGCACATAAATTGTGCGTTAAACATATATATATATATATGATAAATACAAAATTACCTATATTTGATTAACATATATATATATATTACCAACATTTGTTATCAGGTACATGTAAAGTTTGTTATGATTCATAGGGAAGGTACTAAGTCCTAGTTTTTTTATATTTTGGATATTTTCATGTCATTCATATATTAAAATTTTGGGTATATTTAATTAAAAAGTAACCAACCAGAATTGAACACAAAAATATTTTAGTTCTTAGTCAGCTTTCTGTTTGATCAGAAGGAAATAAACCAAACCAAAAAGTTTTAAATATTCAAATGAACCTAAACTTCTAGACTTGAATTCTTTTTTGGTAAAAAAATAGGAAAAAAAGTGCAACACGAAAACTTCTCGGAAAGTCATTTATCCTAATATTATTCTCACCCAAACACGTATAATTATACAATAATGATAGAATCTGATACATTAGTGTTGATATGATCACACCCTATACTTGAAAATCTAAAATCTAAAAGAACTGAATCGAAACAAATTTGGAAATCTAAACCTAATTTAAACCACATATTATATTTGCATAGATTATTTTGATTTAAAACTTTCTCTATTTTATCTTTATATTTCAAGCCTTGTTAATATAATGTGCTGATCTGATACATTATTTCCAGAATAAAGACAAAAGAAACTAGTGACAAGAAAAAAAAAAAAAAAACAAAGACAAGACAAGAGAAACAAGACTTTTGCCTTTTTGAGTCTCCGGGAATGAAAAACCAAGAAGACAGTTTCCGAGAAGAAGTCTACAAGTTGTCTTATGAGACATCTAAACAATCAACATTTTCACGACTTTCTTTATACAATTATGAAATCAAAAGTGGGACTTTCTTTTTACATGGGACACCTACTTGGCTACATGATGCAACTTTACTTTTATATATTTTTTTCTAGTCTCACTTTTTCTTTTTTGATAATTCATTTTACTAATCTAATCACCCCTTTGTAAGAGCTAAACAAATCTCATAGTTTTGAAGACCAAAACTACTATGAACCAATCCAACTATGCCAATATACTAATCGGGATAGTTTGAGAAGAGTATTTTCATAAGAAAACAAAAATTTTTTTTTTAAAAAAGGCTGTTATTCTTTTGGTAACCTACATCAAATTTAAAATATTCAGTTTCTGCATTATGCAATTTAAAAAAAAAATTAATATACATAGAGTTTAGAATATCATATATATAATGTCTATTGTTAAAAAATGACCTAGTCAAGTGTCTTTCTTGAAATGAATAAATTTTGATTTCTACACCTCTTTTTACCACAGTTCAAATTGAGGTAATTGTGTGATCATCTTTGATAGAATTTAAAGTTTGGTGGCTAGATCAAGTTTTGTGATCCAGTTGACGATAAACAAAAAATGATCAAGGGTGGATTTTAAAAATCCAATTTTTCTTTCTTAAAATGATAGGAATTTTAAATCTTTCATCTATAATTTTTTTTATGTCCAAGAATAACGGTTGATAATAGCATATATTTAAGATATAAATCATCCCTCACAAATGGATTTGAACTCATAATCCCTTTGTTTGGAAAACTATTCGGACCAAAGTTTTATAAGATGCATGAGCTGTGAACAATTTATACCTTAGTAGCATATATCTTCCAAAAGTGATACAAAATAAGTCTTCTCAATAACTTAGATGTTCTGAGTATGTAAAATGCTTGAAACATTCAAAGATTACAAGAGGTCTAAATGTCTAATTAAATGAGATCTTTGACCTCATGGACCTATTTGTCTAACGTTCACTACTCGTGCATATAGATGTTTATATTTTGTTTTGTTTTTGTTTTTATTTTTCTGGTCAACACATTCTAGCTATTCTTTTTGATAAACCGTATGGGAAAAAGGTGATATTTTAATAAAGCATATTATTTCTAATAATTAATTTTTATAGTTAAGTACTTTTATATAGATATGACTATTCAAATATTTGGAGGCATTGAACCTATTCTTATTTTAATTAATGACATATTAATGAATTTGATTGAAACAGTCCAACCAAAATTTTAGAGTATTTTGTTTACTCTATTAAATTACTCTGAAGAGGTCCTCACCACAACTGATAATCTACCTAACTATTACAACAAACTTTTGTTTCTTCGCCATGATATATATAAACGCTTATTTTCTACTTAGTGCTCTTTATGTGAATAGATTTATGAATTCATATGCCTTTTGGCTTTTAAACACACTGGTAAGTACAACATCTATTTTGGAATATATGACTTTCTGTTCAAAAACACGTAATATTTTTTTTGTCAACGTTGGTCACAATTAGCCGGTCTATTAGCCAAATTCTTATATAATATAGGCAGTGGAACTCGATCTCTAGTTGTGCAAGTGTGCATGTCTTTTGTGGATTTACCGTCTGTTACAAGATTAAAAATCATTTGTAAAAAAAACAAAAACACGTAAATTTTAAAACTAAAATTTTTATCAGTTAAATTATGCCAATCATATAAGAGACTGCAACATTTTAATAGTCACAAAAAATGAAATACGTTTAGTTATGCATAGGAAACATATAAAACATTTTGTAATATGATTTTTTTTTTCTAAAATCTCTTACGAAATGAAACAGAAATAGTATCATTTAGTCAAAAATCTAACACCTAAACCATTTAAGGGTACCTTGATAAACATAAATAGGGCAAAAATGTACTTATATCGGTCATTGATTTAATTTTTGCCAGAAAATAAATTATTGTTGTCACCAAATTAACGATGATATAATTATATGACTCATGTCTTAAACCTTATTAGAAACACAAGAGTCAAACTAGTTTGTGCTGTCTTGTTAAGGGATTAGTTGGATTTGGGCTAAATGATGCAAGAGGAGATATTTCATATTACATAGAATAGGTTACAAGAGGCAATATATACTTGTACAGAGAGATGAGTCTAGGTTTATTACATATAGACACTACCATAAATAACAGATATGAGATTAATGTGATTGATCTCTAGTATCTTTACAAATACCTTATCTAGTAATAAAAAAATACTATCATGTAATTTGTCCATTCTGTAAACTTTTGTTTCAAAGAGATTTAAACCCACAAGTAATGGCCAACTAGTGGACATGATTATTATAACTAAGAATAGTGATGTTATTTAAATATATATATATATATATATATATATTTGCTGTAATGTGATGGTGACTTTTGTGGGTAGCTCTGTTCTTAAATAAAGTGTTGAAAACTATATGGATTTCCGCCAAGAAAAAAGGTAATGGTGACAAAAGAGATTATGGTAAAGTGGTAAGTAACTGTCCTAAAATTTTAAAGAGTTCATAGATTCGATTTCCCTTTCCTTACTATACAAAATTAAAATACATTTTCCTACTTATCATTATATAAATATGGGTCAATATTTTCAGTCTATTTGAATATCCGGAAAAATGATCTATCCGTGGACTGCACCTATCCGTGGACTGCACCTCTCGCAAGAGAATAGTTCAGATCTCTTCCATAAGATCTAGGAACTCATGAATTAAAAAGAAGAAGAAGGTCATGGTCATTGTAATGAGCCTGGAAATGGGATGATCTGACAAAGAAAATGACTAACGAAACGTCGACCAAATTTTCACAATAAAACAAAGGAATTCTGTTGAAACGATAGCAACGTTTGATCATATCGAAAAGACAATCTAGCTCAAAGACAAACAAATTGTCGGGTGTAGAGACCTACACCATTGGGACAGTCACTCGACACATATCTTCATTGTTCATGGGATCTTACTACGAAACTGAATATCTCACAGATCAAATCCAACATATGAACTCCTAGGTCGTGGAGATTCAACTGTAGTCACCCATATATATAAAAAAAAAGTAATGGGAAGCATTGTAAATAATTTCACAAGGCAATGGTGCAATATTTCGAACAGAGACAACAATTAGGATAGACCGATGAAATGTTTTAAGAAAGAAGCTATATAGTTGTCATTTGTCCATTATGCGGAAATGCTGTCTGTTCTTACTTCTCTCGCATAATTTTTTTTTTTTTTTTCAACAATTAGATCTACAAGATCCGATCCATAGCCTATGTTCTCTTGTTAATCTATAATATATAATGGGGAGTATTCAAACCCCTAGTATCAAAACCATTAGGTAGATCACCCTAACCACCAGATTGAGAAGATTTCGACTTGTGTATTAGATATATAAGCGAACCAATGGTTATTTTACTGTAACCCTTAAATTATTTATCAACCGTATGTTGCAACCATATATTTCGTTCATTTTCTAAATAAAACTATGTTTTTTTATAAAAATGAAAAATGATAAACTTTGGTATTAAATAAAATTATGTTTCAATGCATCAAAAATATAAACGAGATATAATAAATTTACCCCAAAAAAGAGATATAAAGAGGAGACCAATGATTTTACATTTACCCTCCTATCATCTTAAAGCTCTAGAGATCGAATCGAAATTATGAATGTGAGATTTGATACTTTAATTAGAAATGGAGCGTGACCTTTGGTATCACGGTCCAAGAGTACTTATATTATCTATTTTATATATATATATATATATAATTTTTTTAATTTACGTGAGTAAATTCAGATGAAACCAACAAATCTCATATGTATGAAAGTTCATCGAGATCTAACATATATTTAGACTTGAAAGGAATGAAATCTCTAATACTATATTAGTACTGACTTACATTATCATCTATTTATCATCTATCTATCCAGCCACTATCTCTAGGATAACAAATATTTTCTTTTTTCTCTTTTAAGAGGATTCGAACCCAAAACTTCTTAAAAGTGTTCAACACAAGGCTAGTACTAAAGCACAAATCCCTCGGCTATCTGTTACATATGTATGGTTAACGATTGGTATAACAATGATTGATCATAATATACATAATAATACGTATCGATTGTGAATAGTCTTCTAGCTAGTTTTGTTCTCAAGTAGAGGTGGAAGCAGATTCTTGGTTTAAGGCTCAATTGAAAGAACATGCCAATCACTGGTTATCCGAAGCCAGATGTCTAAACCATGTTTCTTATTATAAACCTTTCCGGGTTATCAATGTTTTATGGATGGTTTTTGCAAGGATTCAGAATATGTTTTGGCCTTGGTTAATTCTATTTTCTAGATGCAGTGTAAGGATCATGTCTGGAATCTTGGTGTATTTGAAAGAGTCTAAAACTTTTACAAAGCCAGATGTCTAAACCATGTTTCTTATTATGAGATGTTTGTTATCCTGCAGATGATGGAAGCATGAAGAGGAATGTCTTAGATTTTAAAGTAATTTTTTTTAACAAGTAACCATTAATTGATAACAAGGCCCAATGTCTGATTTATAATCTAAGTTTTCTAAATAGAATATGATGAAATCGAACTCACTACTTTATGCCTAATTAAATCAGGGACAAAGTAAATGAGTCACCTGTTTCTTGGTAGCTATTAAAGTTTACATAAAGAATTTCTCAGAAGAATATTGAAAGGATATAATTAGTAAGAGAATCCTTGACTTATTCAATGATAAGGTCTTGCCCAAAACACTCATTGTTTTATGTAGGACATAATAGAAATAACACGAAATTATCACAAAAATGGGCCCTCACTCAGTTCCTCAACAAAATATGAAAAAAGACAAAACAATATGAATTAACAAAAACTAAAGTTCAAACGCGTAAAAACTTTTCTCATTTCACTCGGGAATACCCAAGACTTACTTGTCTCTATTTAAACTCATCATCACGAGTACATAAAGTTTCACTTTTTTCTCAATAATCAAAAACACCAAAAAAATGGGAGAAGAGTTTGCCGTAGGGTTTCGGTTTTATCCAACAGAAGTTGAGCTTATTTCGTTTTACTTAAGAACTCAACTTAATGGAGGAAATGCTACCATTCACAATCTCATACCAATCCTCAATGTGTTTAGCTTTGAGCCTACTCAGCTTCCAAGTATGTATATGTAAATCATTAGCTTTATATAATGATAAATGTTTCATATATATAGATTTGTAGAAGCATATATAACATTAGAGTTTTCTTTGTGAACTCTTGAGTAGATAATGTTGTTCTATTGATATTGTATGCATGAGATTTAGGTTTCAATTGATTCTTTATGTTTACTTGCTTAAAACGAGTTTGTTTTATATAAATTTAGGAAAAATTCTCTACAAAGAATCATATTTTTATACAAATGTTTCTATACAAATATCATGTTGTCATCTCTTAGAATGCCCCAAAATTGATTACCATTTTATGGATGTCTTTGCTTCCATTTTTTTATATCTTTTTTTGGATGTGGAACCAATCAATATGTTCTACTTCGTGAATTCGTGTATCTTTCATTCAATGATATATGTACATAAAAAATATTTGTGTAGAATGTATTGAGGCCTAATTTCTGGTGTGTTTTAATTGAAATTGTTGTGTAGATCTTGCAGGAGAGAAGTGTAGAGGAGATGGAGAACAATGGTTTTTCTTTGTGCCAAGACAAGAACGTGAAGCTAGAGGAGGAAGACCTAGTAGGACCACTGGTACAGGATACTGGAAAGCAACTGGTTCACCAAGTCCGGTATTCTCGCCGAATAATCGAGTGATCGGAGTTAAGAAGACGATGGTGTTCTATACCGGAAAAGTACCTACCGGAAAAAAATCGAAATGGAAGATGAATGAATATAAAGCTGTGGATGAAACAGCTCGCCGGACTATTTCTACCATTCCTCAGGTGCATATATATATAACCACATTTTTATGATTAAACTATTTTTGTTTATCAGATATTAATAGCAAAATCATTTTTCAATACTTGAACAAGATTTTTAATAAAATACTAAAAAAAGTTTCCAGCCAAAATTTGTCAAAATTTTAGACATATTTCGGATAAATTTTTATTTCCAACAAAAATAGAATTCACAAAACACTCTGCCGTAAATGATCTTTTAGACGGATTTTCGATAGATTATTCTGCAAGAAAATAGTTGTTTTGAGTTCAAATGATATCTCACAAACCAAACAAAAAAAATCAGCTAAAATTTGTTAAACGAATCTCATTTTGAATTTTCATGAAATAGAACTAACAGAGAAATTCTGTTGAAAATTATTTATAAGACGGATTTCCGATAGATTGTTCTGTTGTGATGATTTCTTAGTCGAGTGTTAAAAAAAAAGGTGTTTCACCATTTGGAATATGTTCATAAATATTTTACAAAAAAAAAAGAAATATGTTCATAATTAAGTGAACAAGCTTCACAAATTACACTTCTTAAAGAACTGTTTTAATATATCTCATCATTTATATGATCAGGTCTAAACCTATAATAGTGTTTTTTCAAAAGAATTGTATATATGGTAAAAAGAAAGTGATTTAAAAATTTTACATAAATTTTCTCAGTATTTGAAATTATCACATAAAATGATGAAACCAACTAAAGTAATTCATGCATTTTTTGTACTCTATTGTTTACAAAACAGAAAATTTAACAGAATTTATTACTTATTGTTTATCATATAGTTGAAGCCAGAATTCAGTCTGTGTAGAATCTACGTAAAATCAGGAAGGTCGAGAGCCTTTGATAGACGTCCTACAAATAAGATACAAAGAGAGCTTCGTAGCAATGGAGTTGCAACATCCTCTCGTGTGAATATGTCGGCATCACCAGAAACTTCATGTTCAGATGGAGACAAACTTTATTTGCCCGTGAATGCAAATGTTACTACTAGTACACAAAATAGTTCAGAAATGCTTGATGAACTTCCACAACCTTTTTGGGAATGGGAACAAGTTAATTGGTCAAATGTATTAAATTATTTTTGATCATTAGTTGTTACTATATTTGGAAGAGAAGAAGTAGAAAAATTCATTGCATTGTATAACCTTAATAAGTAGTAAAATGAGGTGTAGATTAACCCACTTATGAAAACTATTCATTGGTGAAATGGGTAAAGTTGTCGCTACCTTTTTCCATTTGTTTAACATAAATGTTATTCTTATGTTTTAGAATTTTTTTTTGTGTGTCCAATTTGTTGATGTTTACATCAGTCAATGTAAAAGTTAATGATTTAATTAATTTATGTATGTGTTATCAAAGTGATCAAATGCAAATAACTAAAAGTGATTAAATGTAGATAATTAAATAACAAAGATAAATGATGAAAGCAAACCTCTGGTTTAGCTAGTCACCGGATGGTAAGTTTGAATTTTTCCATGTTCTAGTTAGAGAATTTAGATTATGGATCAAGTATTGTCGATCTAATATTTTTTTTTGTCAACAATTGGACTGACAAATTCCGATCAATAGTTTAAAGTTCACCTCTATTATCCATTTTTTAAGTTACCATAATGCAGCAGGTAGAAATCGAATTCTAGTACCAAATCATTAGATGGATCATCCTAACCACCAGACTGAGAGTAATGGTTACTTGTTAAGAAAAATGATGAAAGCAAGTTAAAATATTTAGGGACGTGTTTTTAGTTAAGTAGTTAATTATCCAATATTTATTTATGGAGTTTGACTCCATAAATTTGGGAAAATTGAGTTGTAGATTAAACCTTTGGTTATGTGTGTACAAGTTTCATGCATCAAATATTTTGATAAGTAAAATAAATTAAATCTTAAATATGTGTCCTCTTTTTAATCAACATATTTTTTTTATTAACATATATCATATTAATTTATCAATCTAAGAAGAACACAAATTGTTTATATAAAAATATTTTCTAGATAAACATCTAACACTTCTAGCTAACCAATTTACTTTAGTATTGAGACTGAGAGAAACCGAGGAAGAGTCATCTGAGTCAATTTATTATGTATTATAAAATAACAATTCGGTTAATGATTACATTTACACCTTTGTATGATTTTTGCCTATATATGTATCACCACAATGTGACTTTTTTTTAATAATTATCAGACCACATTGTTGGCTTCACACAAACATTTAATTAGTAGGCTTCATAATATTAACATTCTAATTTTAATTCGAATAAACAAATATTATATATTATTTTATTATTTTAATTATTATATGAAAGACTTTTGTAAGAGACTACCATTACAAATGCTCTAAGTTTTTCTTCTTATATTTTCTTCTTTTCTTTTTTCTTTCAAGTTTTCAATAAAATAAATCCATGCAATTTTAAACTTTTGCACAATTAAATTATTTTTGCTAGTATTTCTCACCAAAATTTATCATTATTAGGTTATGTATTACATGTTGTTTCCTTTTATTTTCTTTCTATTTGAATTTAGTAACTACAATTGGTTAAAAGCAATTGTTTAAAAGGATATGTAATCAAACTAACATTAAAACAAAAACAAAAAAAGATAAACCAAATTTTGTTTCTTTGGGTATTTTTATAAAATTGGTATTTTTGAGATTTAAAAAAAAACAAATTCACCCCTATTTGTTACCCAAAAAAACCATAACAGATCAGCACTCTCTTTTTTTCTCATTCAAAGAGTAATCTTTATCAGCATTTAAAGGTTTAAATGATAAGAAAGATTAAAATGTGGTAATCTTTCAGAAACTATAAAAAATAAGAGGGCTCATCACAAAGTTCGCCATATAAGCAATGTTTGTCATCATTTTAGGGTTTTAAGAAATATTTGGGAGAATTTCAGAAACTACAAGAAATAAGAGGGCTTATTCCAAAGTTCGCCGGAGTTTCTGATGATGGCAATTGTCTACGCGGTAGTAGCAAGAGGTACGGTGGTACTGGCCGAATTCAGCGCCGTCACAGGAAATTCAGGCACCGTGGTACGGCGGATCCTCGAGAAGCTTTCACCGGAAAACGCTGATTCAAGGCTCTGTTTTTCACAGGATCGTTTTATCTTCCACATTCTCAGATCTGATGGCCTTACCTTCCTTTGTATGGCGAATGAAACCTTCGGAAGTAAGTTTTCTATCGTCAACATTCCCATAAAATTATGCGATTGTATTAACCTGAAAGGGGATTTGAAGAATTTCGCCTTAATAGTTAGTTGTTTGAGGTTAATGAGTTGTCCAGTAGTGGACATTTGTCTGGAACTCTTAGTTGATTGAGATTTTGAATTGATTAATTGATTGGGTAATGAAGACGATTCAAGTTTCCTATTAGGTTCTATGTTTGATTCTCTCTTTTGAGGGTAATCATACTCTCAAGGTGGTTCTTTCTGCTTTGGTAATTGTGTGGTATTGTTGATGTTCATTGGGGTTGATTATTGAATTGTAGGAAGAGTTCCATTTTCGTATTTGGAGGATATACATATGAGGTTTATGAAAAACTATGGTAAAGTTGCACATCATGCTCCGGCTTATGCCATGAATGATGAATTTTCGAGAGTTTTGCATCAGCAAATGGAGTTCTTCTCTAGTAATCCTAATGCAGATATACTCAATCGTGTCAGAGGAGAAGTTAGTGAAGTAAGTGGCTTTTCAGTATCAGTTTTAGATTTTGCTATTAAGAAGCTCGGATTTTAGTGCATAGTCGAGTAAAATTTTATTGCCTTACCAGTTCCTATTTATCTTTGGTGAAAGTTTTTGAGTACAGTCCACATGCCTTTGTTCATATGTTGCTCAATATCTTCTTTCTAAATGAAGAAGTGTCTCTCATTGCTTATGCTGTCATGCATTTACAGATTCACTCAGTCATGATAGATAATATCGACAAAATACTCGAGAGAGGTGATAGGATTGAGCTTCTTGTTGATAAAACAGCTACAATGCAAGATAGAACGTTCCATTTCAGGAAACAATCAAAGCGCCTTCGTCGAGCTCTTTGGATGAAAAACGTTAAGCTCTTGTAAGGCTCTCTCTTTAACTGGTTTTTGTTTCTGCAACCTATGTGTGAATAAGTTCTTAAATCAAGCTACTGTTATGTGTTTGTGTTGAAACAGAGTGTTGTTGACTTGCTTGATCGTTCTCTTGCTGTACATTATAATCGCCTCGTTCTGTGGAGGCATCACAATACCATCATGCAGATCTTGATCTCGAGTGTTCATATTCACGGTTTGAATCTGAACATCATTTCAGAAACTCTCACTGCAGATTCAGACCACCTGAAGCTACGTTATTTTGTCTACATGTACCTGTAAATGTCTTTGCCTTGTGATAAGAGATTTATTTTTGTCATAAATTATATATTATATAAAATGATTTGCTGATTGGATACATTATGTCAAACCTTTAGCTCTATATTTGTTGTACATTCCCTCTATATGAATAAAAAAGAGAGGTTTATTACAATAACCGACTTGGACCAAACCAAAAAGCGCCCGTGAACTGGTTTGGTTCAATTCTGCATATATCAAAAATTTATGTAGTAGATTTGAAATTTTTATATGTTACGATTGTTTATCCATGGTGTTATAATTTGTGTATGAAAACTCCAGAACACCGATAAAAGGAAAAAAACTGCTGATAATTTATATGGAAATAATCTGTTTTCCCAATAACCAGCCGGTTTGATCTGTATTACGAAAGATCAACCGGTTTTGTTTGAACCGGATCTGTATCAAGTGTCTCGGGTTCGAATACGATTAACCGTACCTGTTTCATTAAAACGTCTTATATATTATAGCTTCAAAGGCCCCCCCTCCTTTGCTTCTCCTTCCTCACTGAAAGTTTTCTTTTTCATCGATACTCAATACTCATAATCTCCTTCTACCCTCCAGGTTCGTGGTATTTTGTTGCATTTGACGTTTGTGATAATTGAATTGCAATTAACGTCTTGATCTCTCTTTAACCCTATTCGTTTCAATCGGAATTCTTCAGATCTGATCAATTTTTCCTCTCCGTGTGTTTTTGCATTTACAGATCCGAGGATTCTGTCGTTTGCAGGTAATTCGATTTTTGATCTCTGATCTTTTATTGTGTATTTCTAATCGCTTACGATTCCTCGCTAATCATAGAATTTGGTGTTGTTTTGTTGCATTTACTGATGATGATCATGAATTTATCTTCCGATTTTCGTAAATTTGTAAACGGACTGGGAAATAGGATTTGTTGATTTTTTTAAATCTTTTTTGGTATTCAAGCATGGCTGCTCCAGTGCCTCCAGGAGCACCTAGACCCAACAACCAGCAAAACTCCGGTCCTCCGAATTTCGTTCCTGGTTCACAAGGAAACCCCAATTCGTTAGCTGCCAATATGCAGAATTTGAACATTAACCGGCCAGCTCCTCCCATGCCTGGTTCTGGTCCCAGACCATCTCCACCTTTTGGTCAGTCACCACAACCTTTTCCTCAATCCGCACCTTCCTATGGGGTTCAACAACAACCAAGGCCTTCTCCAATGGCTAGGCCTGGACCTCCTCCTCCTGCGATGGTTAGACCAGGTGGGCCTCCTCAGGTATTGCAACCTGGCGGGTTTCCATCAAATCCTCCAGTAGGAAGACCCGCTTTTCCACCTTCTAGTCAGCCACCATTTGGTTCTAGACCATCGACTGGCCCATTGGTTGGTGGTGGGTCGTCATTTCCGCAGCCTGGTGGTGTTTCCTCATTTCCGCAACCTGGTGGTTTCCCACCTTCAGGTCCACCTGGCAGTGTAGCTGCAGCTCCTCCTTCAGGAGCACGCCCAGCTGGTTTTGGTTCACCTCCACCAGCGGGACCTAGCATGTCCATGCCTCCTCCCTCTGGCATGCCTGGCGGTCCAGTGAGCAATGGACCTCCTCCGATGATGGGTCAGGGGGCTTTTCCAAGAGGATCGCAATTCCAAAATGGTGCTACAATGGCTCCACCACCACCCTATGGACAGCCTCCCAATGCACCTCCTCTTTCAGGAAATTCTCCATTATCCTCCCCTCCTGCTCATATGCAACCGCCAACACCTTTTACAGGTGCTCCTTATGGCAGGCCACCGCCAGTGTCGGGGGGCTTTCCGTATGGAGCACCACCACAGCAGGTACATTCACTGAAGCCCATGATGTATCTTCTTGTTTAGCAGTTACCGTTCTGTCAATTTATAACATAATAAAAGTAAAAATATTCTTAATATGACTTGAGGATCTTTCCAGAAGGGAACCAGTTTTATGGATCTTTTTGCCTAATAAAACTATAGGGAACAGTTTATGTTGTATGTTTAGATCTTTGCCTTTCATCTATTAACACAGTTGGTGTATTTACTCTGTGTGACACGTTATGAATGATTTACAACTTAAAATTTGTAGCTCCCTTCTACTCCTGGCACTCCTGGTTCAGTGTATGGGATGGGTCCAATACCAAATCAGTCAATGACCACTGTCTCCGGTCCCTCAAAGATTGATCTTAATCAGATCCCAAGGCCAGGGTCAAGCTCCAGTCCAATCGTGTATGAAACTCGCGTGCAGAATCAGGCTAATCCTCCACCGGTATGTCATATAATATGATTTTTGTAGAAATTACTGCGTGATCTCAACTCGACTCTAAAACTGCAATTTATTCTCCCTGAATCTCTTGCTTTCTTCTTTTTGAAGCCTACTACTGTTGATTATATTACTAGAGACACTGGAAATTCCAGCCCGCGTTACATACGATGCACAATCAGTCAGGTAACTGTGAAGCGAAATATCTTGAGCCTAATGTAATCCATTGTAATCTACGTATTGATTTACTTGACGTCAGATATTGATACATTGCTTCCCTGTATCCTTAATAGATCCCATGCACAGTTGATCTTTTATCTACATCTGGTATGCAACTGGCGTTAATAGTCCAACCAATGGCGATTTCTCATCCATCTGAAGAGCCTATCCAAGTAACATGAAATTCTTCCCATACTACCTTTTTAATCCCTTCAAGCATTTTGGCGTTTGTTGTTTGCAATGTTTATATGTTTGGAAGAAAACAGAATTAATACTGTTAGAATTTTACAAATTTTACGGAAATTTAAATTCATGTTGGCATGAACCTATGATATATGGCAGGTTGTGGACTTCGGTGAGAGTGGCCCTGTTAGATGTTCACGTTGTAAAGGCTACATGAATCCTTTCATGAAGTTCATTGATCAAGGAAGGAAGTTCATTTGTAACTTGTGTGGTAAATATTACTCTTTCCGTAAATAAAAGCCATAGATAGTAAGTTAGTGCTATTTCAACGTTAATGTAACAAGTTATGAGAACTAAAAGTAATCTACACTAGAACTAAAAACTGGTTTACTTTACTGAATTGAAAGATAACTATGTGAATTTGGGTTTCACCTATAGGGAAGATGCTACTTTTATCTTGACCCCGAATGAATTGTTATCATCCTAATCATTTAGGACTTTAATAATGTGGAATGTTTGAGTGATTCACTGTCTCATCAAAACTTCTTTGCACAGGATACACTGATGAAACACCTCGTGACTACCAGTGTAATCTGGGTCCAGATGGTAGACGTAGGGATGCTGATGAAAGACCTGAGCTGTGTAGGGGAACTGTTGACTTTGTTGCTACGAAAGAATATATGGTTAGTTCTTAAACTTTTCAGATTATTTCATGCCAAAGTTTTGTTAAATTTTGTGATACTGTTATAAGATGTCAGTTTTGGTTTAGGGGTTCTGAGAGCACAACAGAATTATTTATGAAATGCTCAGTACTCATATGTAATCGATTTTCAGAAAGTGGGAAATTCGACTGACGCTGAAAATGTTTTAGTATTGTTATCGATGCTTTGTACTTATGTTGATCCACTTATTGTAAGCCTCTAAAATTAAATTTTGCTTTCTAGCTGGAATGTTTTGTTTCTGTGCTAAAATGGGAGATTGTGGTGATGAGATTTGCTTGGTGATGCTAAGCAAGATACCTGGTCCATTGCAATAAGATGGAGATAAATAGTAGTATCTTTTTCGCAGGTACGAGATCCAATGCCAGCAGTTTATTTCTTCCTCATTGATGTCTCAATGAATGCAATTCAAACAGGTGCAACTGCAGCTGCTTGCAGTGCAATTCAGCAAGTCCTCTCAGACCTTCCTGTAAGTTCTCTCGCCCTTTCCACTGATATACAAGAATATTTCCCTTAAACGGCTTACATTATCTGCCTTGGGATGCATATTTATTTGTTTCTGTAGGCTGCATGCTTGACTACTGTTGGGTGGTAGTCATTGAATCAAGTTAATGTTCCTGTCAGACATGTTTTACGCATCCTCAATTATAGTTTCTATTTGATTTTTATTTTTTCATACCCTCATTCACCAAGCCCTTCCTTTCCTAACTCTGTTAGATACAAAATCATAAACCACTTTATATCTGGGAACCAAAGTACTGCCAAATATCAAAAAAATATCACACCCAAGAATTAAACATGGAATCTTAGGGATGAATTGAAGTACATCCCTTACACTTCCATACCCAAACTAATCCCCAAAATATTCGATTTGCTGGAACACCAAAAACATCTTCTATTACACTAAGATTAACTGGCTGATGTAAAGTAATATATTGTTTTTGGTTAACGATATGGCATAGTTCATGAACTCTTACCAGAAGCATCTCTTATGTATAGTCACTTACATGCTGATGTGACATAACTAATGAACTCTTGTACCGCATGATAAATAAGCTTGGTAAATTTTGCTAGGCTATGGTCACTAGAGTAATGATTTTGGAATAGACATGTTTTATTTAATCATTATATGTTTTTGAAAAAGCCTTGTATGCATTTTGCAGGAAGGCTCTAGGACATTTGTGGGAATTGCCACATTTGACTCAACAATACACTTTTATAACTTAAAGAGTGCACTGCAGCAGGTGACTTATTAAAAAGTCTTGTTTGTTAAAACTTCTGATGGTTCCCTTGTGGATTTGATTTCCCCGCTTACGTGTAGCCATTAATGCTCATTGTTCCGGATGTACAAGATGTTTATACACCTTTAGAAACAGATGTCATTGTTCAGCTATCTGAGGTAAACTCTTGGCCACTAATTTTACGTTCATTTTGGGTGCATCCTGGTTATGTTTTTTTAGCTTATGTCAACATCTGGTTTTAACTGAGTTTTTAATTCTAATCTGCTTCTTATTCTCTCTATTACTTTATCCTGTTGGAATTCAGTGCCGTCAACACCTAGAGATTTTGTTGGAAAGTATCCCAACAATGTTTCAGGAAAGCAAGAGTCCTGAATCTGCTTTTGGTGCAGCAGTTAAGGTACGCAAGTGCCAAATGTGATGCATAAGTAGAAATGCATGCAGTTAGATTGTATCCTTAATTTAACAAATAGACTGCGTACTAATAAGTAAGCGTGAACCAAATCTGGGTTAATTATCTTGGAGAAGCAATAAAGGAAGTTAAATCAGTTTTGTGGGTGCATTGGCCAAAGGAGCTGGTGGTGTAGCAAAGCGCAAATGCTCTTTGGATTAGCTTTAGTATATTCACGATTTGTTTCTTGCAGAATAAGAAAGAGTAGATCTATTGGTCTCCTTATACCATTAACTCATGCATCTACAAATATTTTCCTTCTAGGCCGCTTTCTTAGCGATGAAGAGCACTGGTGGAAAGCTCATGGTGTTTCAATCAGGTGAGCTACTAATTCTATTTGGTTCCTTTGAGTAATGCTTTTGTCTTCAATCACTTGGAAACCATCGATACATCTTATGTCACCTGAAATGTGCATTGATCATCATCTCTTTTTCTTTAAGTACCTGTATAACTTAAATGATACAATTACCGTTACCTCCATAGTTTTGCCTTCTGTTGGCATTGGAGCTCTTTCTTCTAGAGAAGCTGATGGGAGAGTTAATGCCTCTGCGGGTGAAAAGGTACCATTGCAATTTTTTTTTCTTTTAGTGCAGTCTGACCTCTGCATTCGAGGTCTTAAAACTTTTTCAAAATGCATTTCTTTGGTTTCTTTTCTTGGCTTGTTTTGCTTAGAAACTTACTGGCATTTGGTCCTGAGATTTCCGTGTGTCATTGAAAGTACATCCTCTTTTATATGATTTCAGGAGGCCCATAAATTACTACAACCGGCAGACAAAACTATAAGGACCATGGCTATCGAATTTGCTGAATACCAGGTATACCATTGGCCCAGATGTGGAAAATGAACCAGTAGTGTTCCATCTGCATAACAATTAATTGCTGCGTATCACATACCCTTAATTGTTGCAATAGTTTACCCCATCTAATGTTTTAAAACGTGTCTCAGGTCTGTGTAGATTTATTTATTACGTCTCAGGCCTATGTTGACATGGCTTCAATTTCAGACATACCAAGAACTACTGGAGGACAGGTAGATTCAAATGTTTTCTATTATTTCAGATTATCATGTATTCTTTTAGTTGTGAACGGCTTGCATTTCTCTACATTAATGATGGATATAACTTACATAGTTCAGTAAGAATTCTAGTAGTATATTTCTCGTGTATTTTGAGCTCAATGTTTTGATATTTGCTGATTTTAACTTCTATTATATTTGTTTGTAGGTTTATTGTTACTACCCTTTCTCAGCTCTTTCAGATCCTCCCAAGCTTTACAATGATCTTAGATGGAATATCACAAGGCCACAGGGTTTTGAGGCTGTCATGCGAGTTAGATGCAGTCAGGTAATGTTTTGTGGCAGAGAGCTCTGTCCATGAATTACTCTGCAAACTTCAGCTTGAGGTTATATTGATGAATAATTGGATACCACTCTTGCTGATTATTGTAGGGTATTCAAGTGCAAGAATACTCTGGGAACTTCTGTAAACGCATACCAACTGACATTGATCTACCTGCGGTGGGTGGCATCCTCCGTAAAGATCTCCTATAGAATTATGTGTATCTGTTTAATTTCTGTCTATGCCAAGATGATATTTCTCTGTGCTGTGGTTGTGGAAGTACGGAATATTCGTGTTGCTTTGCAGTTGTAAAAGTAAAATGCAAATCAAGAGGAACACGTAATTTAGTTGCAAGTCGCCTGGGGAAACAGTTTGGTATAAATTTCTTTGTTTTAACGAACCTTGAGTGCCATGCAGATTGACTGTGACAAAGCTGTAATGGTGACACTAAAGCATGATGACAAACTACAAGATGGAGCTGAATGCGGTTTTCAGGTTTACTTTGTACTCATGTCAATTGGCTATACGAAATAGTTTTCGCAAAACCCTACTTTGTTGAAGTGTAGGTACACTGTCATTTCATAAAATGTTTACTTTTTCTTGACAATTTTTCTGTGGCTTTCAGTGTGCCCTTTTGTATACCACCATATCTGGAGAACGAAGAATCAGGGTTCTTAACTTATCACTCCCTTGTACATTCATGCTCAGCAACTTGTTCCGCTCAGCTGACCTAGATTCCCAATTTGCTTGTATGCTGAAACAAGGTAAGCACCATTATTTCAACTCTGATTCTACTACGAATCATATTGTCATTATAATATCTTTGAATGGATTTTTTTATAATATCAGTGCTAAATGTGTGATATAAGTTACTTGTGTTGTTTATTTTGGTAGCGGCTAATGAGATCCCTTTCAAGGCACTTCCATTGGTTAAGGAGCAAGCAATTAATAATTGCGTCACTATACTCTATTCCTATCGTAAATTCTGTGCGACAGTTACATCAACTGGGCAACTGATTCTTCCTGAAGCACTCAAGCTTTTGCCACTATATACTCTCGGTATGTTCCTGACACTTTTAGTTCAGTTGAAACAAAAGTTACACCACTTTGAGTTGGTTTATCCTTTGCGCTAGGCACTATCTATGCCTTGTATTGAATTAGGAATGAATTCATATTGTATATCAGATTTCTCGTTTCTGCCTTTAAATTGTGGATATACAAGAAGTTTTCTTGCATAAATGATTTTTATGGCCGATGTACCCCTTTTTGTAAACTTTGCTGCTTTTCATGTGGCCTTTGAGACACTGTAACATGCTTAATACTGATCATATGCGAGAGCAAGTTAGACAATATATTTCATTAAGATGCACCTATTTTTATTGTTCATGTGAATTATTGGTACATATTCTTGCTTTGTGTTTTATATAGCATTGTAGAGCAGAACTTGTGATCCCATTATTTTTCCTTTTCAGCCTTGACCAAAGGTGTCGGGTTACGGATGAATGGGAGAATTGATGACCGATCATATTGGATAAACCATGTATCTTCATTGTCTGCCCCTTTGGCAATTCCACTAGTTTATCCAAGGATGATTTCTGTTCATGACCTTGATACAAAGGTATGGGGCTAAACTTTTAGATCAGATATCGTTACACCTTAATATACTCTTTTTTTTGATGGTTGTTCTTTGATCTATCAGGATAAAGAAGAATCGGTGGTTCCTTCTCCAATCCCATTACAAAGTGAACACCTTAGTGATGAGGGTGTCTATTTTCTTGAGAACGGTGAAGATGGTTTGATATATGTTGGAGAATCAGTAAATTCAGATATCCTAAAGAAGCTTTTTGATGTTCCCTCAGCTGCTGACATTCCAAGTCAGGTAAACTAATCATCATCTTAGCAACATGATATATTCCGTAGGATCTCTGACTATTACCCGATTGTTAGCTCTGCACGTACAGATCATGAATCATTTGCTCATCCATGTTTCACATTCAGAAATAACGGTGTTTCAACATATTTTACTTATCACAATTATGGAAAATATGAACCATGAAACAGTTTCCTGAAGTTTGCGAAACCTACTTAACATGAAACATTGCGTTTTTCTTCACAGTATGTGTTGCAGAAGTATGATAATCAGCTATCAAAGAAGTTCAATAATGTCGTGAATGAAATAAGAAGGCAAAGATGTTCTTACCTACGGTACAAAACAAAGTCTCACTATCTATCTTCTTTTTCTCCTCGAGCGATTACCAATCTAACCTTATAAATGTCTTCGTGTTCTCTCCTCTGCAGCCTTAAAGTGTGCAAAAAGGGAGATCCAGCAGGTGAGCTAAGCTTTAGGAGTTATACACTTATCATAGCTTACTCTTTAACCAAGCTTCATCATACCGAGGCCATTGGTTAGCAGAAACTAATTAGTCTCTTGTACTCTGTTTTCTTCAGGAAATATGTTATTCCAATCGTATATGGTAGAGGACAGGACAACAGATGGGTCCTCGTACGTTGAGTTTCTCGTTCAAGTTCACCGACAAATCCAACAGAAACTGAACTGACAGGTCTCTCAAGTCTCTTCTGTTTCATTTCTTCATAATCTTTAGATTAGAAGAGCAAAGCATCGAGAAAAGGAAATGAGAACAAAAAAAGGAAAGAAAATCTTCTTCCTTTGTACATACTTTTGGCTGAGAAATTTATAATTATTCTTCAGAGTTTTTGTGTGCTTGAGAGAAGTTCTATATTCAACGGAAGAGAGAAAGAGAGTGAGAAAGAGACAGAGCTTGATAATTTTTTTTTTGTCGCATTTATTTATGGGTTGTTGTTATATACAACAGACTTTTTTGTAGTCGTACTTATAAAAGGATTTTTCAATATTTACAATTGTTTTCAGGATCTCTCACCATTGTCTTGTCACCTAATTTTGTGTTACTATTCGATATGGATCAAATCATTTTGTTTCCTCTATAAAATTGAGAGCTTTACCATTGTGTTGTTTAGTCCACCAGTTCAAATCCTCTTTGGGTATTAAATTTTCTAAATGGTCAACGAACAAATAAAAGTTCATTAGCATTTGTAGGCCTAGACATTCGGGTTTTCGTAATTAGGTGTTTCTACTTTTCAGACCGGTTTTGGCTCAAACATCAATCGGGTTTGTGTATTTTTTTTTAACTGCATATTTATTATTAGACAATAGCATCATCATTTACAACGTTATACAAGAACTGTGGACACGAGTTAAACAATTTCCAGAATGGAGATCTTAATTTTAGACTTTCCCTAGCTAGAAAACCAGCACACATGTTGTTTCGTCGTGATGTTTGTACAAAGCATCGAGCGCAATTGATTAACTGTAGCAATATTATGTTGGAGACGCAAATTACACTCCCCACCATTAAGAAGGTTTATCAATATGGAGTTGTCACCTTCAAACGCAACGGTTCGATATCCTTGACTCCATGAACATTGCATAGCCCATATTAACGATGTAGCTTCAGCTTCCTCCACTAAAACCCGACCTTGAAATTGCCCCATTCCACCTGCTAACATCCTACCTTGCAAATCCCATATTAGCCAACCTAACCCAGACTGTCTATTATTACCTTCATGATGTGAGGCGTCAAAATTACACTTAACCCAAGCCTTGATCAGGGCGTAATCATCTTGTTTGCTGACCAAGATCACGAGTGGTCGACACATCCGAAATATGGTTTGTAGAAGTAGTCGCATCAAGCCATTCAATTGTATCTGGGATTGCTCGCTGAAATGTCTCCATAGTAGTAATCGTAGTCCTCGAATAACATAATGCGTTACGGCTTTTCCATAGTCGCCACAACAGAAAGAAACCCTTACTTTGCATCTCCTTTGTAAGAGTAGAAGTCTGCTGAAGTTGGAGGAGAAACAAATATTTGTTGTTTACCGAAATAGTGGTGTCATGTAATACACTAAGCGGTATACGAGAGAGACGCCAAACAGCCTGAACATAATCACACGTAAAGAGACAGTGATCTGTACTCTCGAATTGTTGACAACACCTCAAACAGCGGGGAGGGACGGCCAGACATCGTCGTTGCAGGTTATCAGCTGTCGCTATTGCACCAGAACCAATTCGCCAAAGGAAATGTTTCAATTTAGGAGGAATAGGCAAATACCATATACCTTTTGTCAACTCCGGTGAACCTTGAAGCGGAGGAGCAGAGCTATTAGTAGAGGCCCCATATCGAGCCAGCCAATAGTCTGATTTCACAGAATAGCCACCATGATTCGTACCACCCCAGTACACTGAATCCGACATTGCCGGGAAGGGAAGATATATTTTCTGTATCAAATTTCGATCCGCAGGATCTATATATCGCTCAATCTTCGCCAAATCCCATTGGAATGTGACTGGGTCAATTAGAGTAGCCAATGGAATTGATGGGTGAAATGGAGGTAATTATCGAGCCGGTCTAGGCGGGGATGTAGGTAGCCAATTATGTAGGTCAATCGAAGTACTTTTGCCATCACCAAGACAAACCGCAAGACCACGTTTAAGAAGATCACAACCATAATGTAGTGACTGCCAACCATAAGAGGATTGTGAACCACGTCGTGAATTTAAGAATGTACCACGTGGAAAATATCTCGCTTTAAGGACCCGATAAAGCAAACTATCTGGCAACACTGCTTCTAAGAAATCCCACTCGATTCGGTTATAGGCTTTACTAACATCTGTTTTCACTGCCATAAAGTTACGAGCTAGCAGCTTGTTAGTACGTAAGGCATGGAAAACTTCATGGGCCATCAGAACATTATCTAATATTTGTAGACCTGGAGCAAAAGCTGCTTGATTTTCACTAATTATATGCGGAAGAATCGGTCTGAGTCGGTTGATCATAATCTTCGAGATAATTTTATATATAACATTGCAGAGGCTGATAGGATGGAAATCCTTCATCGTTCTTGGGTGCTTAATCTTTGGAATGAGACATGTTCAAATGATTCCAGTCTTGCGGCATTGTCTCGTTTCAAAAAACCTTTGTACAGCCGGTACAAGTGTTGGCTGTATAAGTTCCTAATATGATTTGAAGAAACTAGCCGTAAACCCATCCGGACCTGGAGCTTTAGATGACCCAATAGAAAACAAAGCTTTTCGGATTTCATCCGATGTAATATCAGCTTGGAGTTGTTGATTCATATCCAAAGAAACCACCTCCAGAATATGTTGTAACGCAACCTCCAAATCTTGTGGTCCAGCTGTAGTAAATAGATTTGTAAAATATCGTTCCGCCTCATGACCAATGTTTCTTGACCCATAAATAGTTGTTCCCTCAACGTCGTTAATGTGAGTAATGTGATTTCGTATCCTTCGTGTCTTTGTTGCTGCATGGAATTAATGTGTATTCGCATCTCCCAATTGTAACCATTGCACTCAGCCTTTTTAGCACCAATAAGCTATAGTTTCTTTCAGTTACAATAACAGAAGACAAACTATAGTTTCTTATACTAAAAGTAAAATTGGTTAAGTGATAACCAAAACAAATTGATATAAACCAAACCACAACTTAATTCAAACCAGTCGTATACATGCTTCAATACCCCTCCTCAAGATGGTGAGTATATAGAACTCATTCCCATCTTGCCAAGAATTGTGGTGAAGCTCCCTGCAGCTAATGGTTTAGTGAAGATATCCGCAAGATTATCTTCAGACTTCACATGTAACGGTTTTATCAATCCATCAAGTACCTTTTCCCTCACCTTATGACAGTCAATCTCTAAGTGTTTAGTCCTTTCGTGAAATACTGAGTTTTTAGATATGTGTATAGCTGCAACTGAATCGCATAAGAAGGGAACTGATCTCTCTTGAGGTGCTTCGAACTCTGCCAACAGACCTACCAGCCACATGACTTCCTTCAATGCGAACCTCATAGCACGGTATTCGGATTCTGCAGAGGAAAGAGCTACAGTTTGCTGCTTCTTCGATTTCCAAGCTATCATTGAGTTTCCGAGAAACATACAAAAACCTGAGGTAGACTGTCGCGTGTCCTTACAAGAACCCCAATCAGCATCTGTATAGGCACGCAGAATCAAATCACAGTTCGCAGAGTAAAACACACCATTGCCGATAGTTCCCTTTAAATAATGTAAGACTTTATAAGCAGCTTGCAAATGAGATGACTTAGGTGCTGATGTGAATTGACACAGCTTATTTACAGCAAAAGTAATGTCTGGTCGCGATATTGTGAGATACATCATCTTCCCAACTAATCTTCTGTACTGTTCAGGGTTTGAAAGCAGAGGATCATCACTGTCCAAACACAATTTAATGCTGGGTTCCATTGGTATTTTCGATGGTTTAGAAGCCAACAGACCTGATTCTTCTAACAGCTCTAGAGTGTACTTTCTTTGACTAATAGATATCCCCTTAGAGCTTCTTGCAATTTCTAACCCAAGAAAATACCTTAAAGGACCTAAATCTCGAATTTTAAACTGCTCATGAAGATCTTTCTTCAGCTGTATAACTTCATCATCATCATTGGAAGCTATAACAATGTCATCCACATAAACCAAAACCGCTACATACTTCCCATCAATGTTCTTGATAAAAAGTGTATGATCACTGTGGGATTTCTTAAATCCTAATGACTGTAAGGTATGACTAAATTTGAGGAACCATTGCCTAGATGCTTGTTTTAAACCATAGAGAGATTTGTGTAACTTACAAACAGCATTCTCTGGCAATGTACTTCCATCACGAGCTTTGTATCCAGGCGGCAGTGTCATGTAGATTTCTTCATGTAAATCTCCATTAAGGAAGGGATTTGACACGTCCAATTGAGTGAGGCTCCATCCTTTCGCTGCAGCTACTCCAATCATGGTTTTAATTGTAGTCATTTTAGCCACCGGAGAAAAGGTGTCCACAAAATCAACTCCTTCCTTTTGAGTATAGCCCTTTGCCACCAACCTTGCTTTATACCTTTCAAGGGTCCCATCTGCATTGAGTTTTGTTTTATAAACCCATCTGCACCCTACATCATTCTTTCCTTCTGGTAGTGAACAAATGCTCCATGTTCCAGAATTTTCCAGAGCTATGAGTTCCTCATTCATGGCATTAAGCCATTCTTTGAACTTCTTAGCCTAAGAAAAACTATTAGGTTCCGAAAACAGATTCACAGAGCACATATATAACTTGTATTCTTCAGTTAGCTGATCATAAGTAACGAAGTTTGCAAGTGGATAAGGCAATCCAGTCTCTGTTATCCCACAATAATAGTCATGGAGATAGGTAGGTTTCTTCTGTCTTCTTTTCTCTATTTTTGGAGCAGAGTTGTTGTCCTCTAGGTTCTCACTTCCTTCCGCAGGTTCTGTACTTTGTACTTCATGTTTTTCTAGAGTATGAACAGAGGAAAGTTCCTGTAAGTTCGATGTTGGTGATGCAGTAATGATGTCTGCGTCTTCCAATTCTTCTGATATCAAAGTGATCGGAACTTTCTGGTGGACATTTCTTACTGTATTTAACTCTACTGATTCATCTTCTGTGACTTTATTAGAAAACAGAGCATCGAAATCCACCTGATCCTTGTTCTGTAAGGGGAATAATTCCTCATGAAATATCACATTGCGGGAGATGTGAACCTGATTAGTCTCCAAATCCAACAATCTGTATCCTTTCACTCCTGTAGGATACCCAAGAAATATATGCGGCCTAGCTCTTGGTTGAAATTTATGTCTCTGTTTGGCAGAAGTTGAGACATAACAAAGGCAGCCAAAAACTTTCAAAGCATCATAATCTGGGACCTTTCCATTTAAGAGCTCATAAGGTGACTTGTCTTTAAGTATTGTTGCAGGCAATCTATTGATCAAGAAGACAGCAGTGAGTACACAATCCCCCCAATATTCAAGCGGCACATTACTCTGAAACATAAGAGAACGGGCCACATTTAAGATATGCTGATGCTTTCTTTCTACAACGGAATTTTGCTCAGGGGTTTCGGGGCAGCTGTGATACGCTTGAATCCCTTTTGACTTATACAACTCTTCAAATCTTAATTCAGGGGCATTATCTGATCTAACTCCTTTGACAGTAGCTTGATATTGTGTTTCCACCATTTTAAGAATGCTGGAAAAACTTGTAAAACATCACTCTTTAAACGCATTAGATAAACCCAAGTTACTCGAGAGAAATCGTCAACAATAGTAATGAAATATCTATATCCTTCTAGAGTAGACACAGAAAAAGGACCCCAAACATCAATGTGAAGCAAATCAAACGGTTTCTCACACATATTATTCAATGCTTTAAAGGGTAAACGTTTCTGTTTTGCCAAAGGACAAATACTTCAATGGAAATTCTCTTTACTTTTCTTTTCAATGCCTAAAAAACTCATAATAGAATCAACCTTTCTAACACTTGGATGACCTAATCTATTGTGCCAAAGAGATGAATCAATCAACAGATTAACAGAAAATGGTAAACTCTTAACAATGTCTTCCGAGAAACAAGCTTTATCGAGAAAATAAAGGTTCGAAACTTGTTCAGCTCGTCCAATCATCAGCCCCTTGATAGGCTCCTGTATCACACAAGTAAGAGGATCAAAAACAACACGGCAATTCAAGTCGGTTGTCAGCTGACTAACACTAAGTAAGTTCATCCTAAATTCTGGAATGTAAAGAACATTTCTCAAAACAAGGCAACTATTTATCTTAACTTCACCAATTCCAGCAATACGAATATCTAAACCATTTGGTAAAGTCACTGATTTATTCTGAATGTCATTCATATGAACAAAACAGTTTTTATCAGCGGTGACATGATGAGTGGCACCACTATCTATAACCCAAGTCTCAGCAGAAAGAACAGAACCTGTATCCTTCATCGCTCCTACGAAATGAAGAATTGAGTTAGAGAATTCAATACCAGGTTCTGCAGTGATCATTCCTTTTGAAGCAGCTTGTTTCCCATCTTGCTTTGTTGGTAAAGTGAGCTGTGAGTTGAAATAAGATATAACTCCCTCAATTTGATCCTTTGTCAGACTTTTCACGGCTTCTTGCTTCTGTTTATGCTTAAATCCAGGAGGATATCCATGGATTTTGTAACATTTTTCAATACTGTGACCTGTATATCCACAATGAGCGCAGGTAGACTTTTGATTCTTTCGAGTTGACGCCACTGCATTCACGACAGCATCGACCTGTTTCTTTTCATCTAAACTACAAGCCGAAACAGAGGGAACAAGAGTCATACTTCTCTGACTATGATCTGAATCAAGGACATTGTAAACTTCCGCAAGATCAGGTACTCTCTTTCGCATTATGATTTGGTTTCTTGCATTAGAATACGACTCATTCAGCCCTGCAAGGAACTTAATGACCTTGATGTGATCCGACTTTGTGGCTGTCTTCTTGCAGCACTCACAGGCCTTGCAAGTATTGATACATTCTGCTCCTTCCAATTCATCCCATAGAGTTTTCAACTTGGTATAGTAAGTGGATAGATTCATCGATCCCTGTTGTAAGCTCCATATCTGTTGGGTAAGTTGATAAGATCTAGGCAGGTTCATAATATGAAATCGCACAAGCAAATTCTTCCAAATTTCAGATGCATCCTCAAAGCGTAAAATACTCCCATATATCTGCTTGTTTACAGAATTCAAGATCCATGATTTTACCATTGAGTTGCATCTAGACCAGATTTTATAGTGCGGATGCGTGACATAAGGCCTCGGAAGGCTCCCATCTACGAAAGAAATCTTATTCTTCGCATCTAATGCTATGTTCATAGCAATACTCCAAGTGGTGTAATTCGTCCCGTCTAAGATTTCCGTGATGATCGGAGTCCCTGGGTTATCTCCACTGGTAAGAAAGTAAAGTGAATATTGAATCCCTTCGAAATTGAAATTCTCCTGAGCTGGAACTTTGATCTCTGAACTTGAGTTTCCAAAAAGCTTCTTTGAAATCGCGGAACCTTGATTTTGCTCATTTTCTTGCTCTGAGGACTCCGATTTCACCGAACAAGTTCTCTTAGTTGATAAGGTGAGTTTTCTAGTTGTTGCTAATCTCTTTCCTCCTTTCCGTATAACAACCATGGTTTCTTCAAAGATTTCAAAGCTTCTTTGAAGATGAGAAAGAAGACCCAGATTTCGGCAATTTTTGATGAAATTGGAAAGAGAAAACAACAAATTGAGCTGAAGGAAAGAGTTCTAATCAACAATCGATCAGTTTATCAAAGAAATTCGCAGATCGAATCTGCTCTGATACCATCTTTGAGTGAGTGAGGTTGAGAGAACGAGAAGAAAAAGTTAACGAGAAGAAAAGTTTGTTTTTATTCTTTCAGTTACAATAACAGAAGACAAACTATAGTTTCTTATACTAAAAGTAAAATTGGTTAAGTGATAACCAAAACAAATTGATATAAACCAAACCACAACTTAATTCAAACCAGTCGTATACATGCTTCAATACCGACCATACGCATCAGCTAGTTCTTGTTTAATACGTTGATATCATCCATAGAAGCTGAATTATCTAGTGTTGCATTCTCGAGTTGCACGTGTAACAATTTGATCTGAAGAACAGAATTCGTCCCCGAAGTAGCTTTCCAGCGCGATAAAGCAGAACGACTTTCCTTAAGAAGATCCCTGATGGATAAGGTAATGTTCTCAGAGCCAGCACTCCATATAGACTGTAAGAGATTCCTCACATCCGAATTCTGAGCAAACCGTGCATCATAATAAAATAGTATTCTCCCACATTCAATTGTTTTTTGTATTTTGATCAATGCAGGACGATGATCAAATTCTCCCATTCTCAAATACTAACGCGTGAAGCCGGATACTGAGCTTGCCATTCATCATTGCTAAATACTCTATCTAGCCAACACTTAAGAGTCTGCGCGCATCCCTTCTCCCAACCCACGTCATATTGCTTCCCACATAAGGTAGATCTTTTATTTGACATGTATTGACCATTTGCTGAAAGTCACAGAATGTCCAAGGATCCCTATGTGCGCCTCCTTATTTCTCACTTGGATGTAATATCTCATTAAAGTCTCCACAAAATAGCTAGGGTCCACGTCTATTAACCGCAATACGTTATAATGTTTCCCGCAAGTGATGTCTTAATTGTCTAACAAATAAAAGCACTCGTTATCTTTATTTATTTCACAATCGAGTACACGTTGATTAGATAGCATAAACTGAATAGAAATACAATTTTGCCACATAACAGCTAAACCACCGCCTATTCCTAACAGAAACACATCGGACATTATCAAAGCCTAATTGAGATGCAACATCGCGGACCACGTCGTCTTGATTCTTCGTTTTGATAAGAAAGAGTAGAGCCGGGTTATATGACTGCATAAAAACCTTAACGCATCGAACCGTCAGAGACCCTTTCAATCCTTGACAGTTCCAAAACATGATGTTCATCGCAACTCCGGTGGATTATAGCCCACCGAGCCTTCACCTTGACAACGCAAGAATCTGCCACTTGTTCCCGTCTCAGTTGATGTCTTGTTCACATCACAGTACACATTCCGAACTTGCATCTTATCCAAATGGCGAAAGTACCTCTTATTCACACGCTCATCAACATCATCAGAGGCCACATCACATCTGACATCGTAACTCATGAACACAAGGTTTGGTAGTTTCACCGACGGAGTAGATGTGTCTGGAACCTTGCGTTTGCGAGAAACGTCACTGATTGTTGCAGAAGTATCTTCTGATTGCGCCATGTATTCATCCAATGGCTCAGGACCGCCATTGTCATCACCCGAATCATCTCCGTGTTTGCTGGGATCTTTATCAATATCATCATCATCAGAAGGGCGTGGTGGAGGAGGGCTTGCATTCGCTCGGCATTCATTTGCATCGTGAGACATTATTCCACAAGTCGAACAGAATTGTCAAGAGTTCATATCGGAACCGTAGAACTGCAGTTTCCTCCCCAAAACGGTACAGACGTTGGAAGTGCAGAGGTTTGTTGATGTTCCAAAGCACCTTCAACCGAACGTAGTCAACAAGAACAGAGCCATTCGCTGCGAAATCGGTTTCAATGAAGTTCCCAATTTTAAACCCGATGTGAGTAACCATTCGTAGAGTCAGGTAACGCAGAGGGATCCCACAAATTTGGATCCAGAATGTGATGACATCAACATCTTCTTGTTTGAACAGAGGACCAAATATGAGCGGTGATCATCCACTCGTTAAACGACCAAGGGCCACGACTGAGTACATTGGTCAGTAATTCCTCTGATTGGAACAGAAATTGCAGCCGGCGACTTTCAAATATTCGACAGTCACACCCGCAATAACACACCACATGTGGGGTAAGGTATTCATCATTGCTCTCAGATTTTGGCGGCGAGGGTTTACCGGCTTCACCATCAAACTGTGTTGGGTCTCACAAGCACATGGCATCACATAAAGTTTTGTATAAACTAATGTTTCATATGAATTCTTATAAACTTTGATTAAGAAATTTGCTCTTCTTTATTGCTTATATGCTCAAAAATTAAACAACTCAACCAAAATATTTAGGATTAGTTATTTTCCTAAATAACTAAAGTATTCATCATTGCTCTCAAATTTTGGTGGCGAGGGTTTACACAACATTGTTATTTTCCTTATTCTATTAGGATTAGTTCCTTTAAATCGTAGTCTATCTTGGAGAATATCTTATTTCACTTATCTTCATGCTTAAGATATGGAACCTTGTTCACCAAGATAATGTTGAATCCTTTGGACCTATCCAACATTTTCTCCCTTAAGCTCCAAATGATTCTTTGACATACACTACAAGAAAACAGGCCCTTTGCAATGGCCATTTGCGATGGAAAAAATGACGTTGCAAGATTGCGATGTAGTTGCAACTACATTGCGATAAATAACAATACATGGCAGAGGCGTCGCAAGTCTGCGACGCCGATGAGATGTCGCAAGTCTGCGACGCCGATGAGATGTCGCAGACTTGCAACTCCAATGCGATGCTAATGCGTGACGATTGCGATACATATAATGCCATCGCAAGTTACTCGCAAGCTTGCAACGTTGTAGCGATGCTTCCTATCCTAGCAAAATTGCGAGACTTTTGCAATGAGATTGCGATATATATAGAGTAAACTCGAACCTTAACCTTACACAAATCGTCTAAACGTTGAAGAGTGAAAGGGTTGAAATGTTGCAAAGACGTTGCAAGTTTACAACGCCTCTGCGACGACAAGGCCTTGATGTTGCAAGGGCATTGCAAACTTGCAACGTCTTTGCAACATATCCAATGGAAATGTCGCTAGGGCGTTGCAACTAGCTGAAAACGGTTAAGGTAAAAAAGTAAACCCGAACCTTACCCTTACACAAACCGACTACTGTATGAGGGTAGTAAAGTGCAATTAGAATATGCCGAAAGTACATCGATAATATTATGTCAATTACGTTCGCAACGTTTAATTTTTTGAATCAATCCCGACCATGTTATATAAGTTTTTGGATAGCGAATATGTGGAAAACACCTTGTATCGTTTTCATTTAAGTGTTTTGCGAGTCCACTAAGTATCAATCTCATCCTCTACGCACCGGGAATGTCTTATAAGTGTTTTCAATCACGAAACTCTATGCAATGCTTTCCGTTCATCTAAACGTTGAAGAGTGAAAGGGTTGAAATGTTGCAAAGACATTGCAAGTTTGCAACACCTCTGCGACGACAAGGCCTTGATGTTGCAAGGGCGTTGCAAACTTGCAACGTCTTTGCAACATATCCAATGGAAATGTCGCAAGGGCGTTGCAACTAGATGAAAAAGGTTAAGGTAAAAAAGTAAACCCGAACCTTACCCTTACACAAACCGGCTACCGTATGAGGGTAGTAAAGTGCAATTGGAATATGCCGAAAGTACATCGATAATATTATGTCAATTACATTCGCAACGTTTAATTTTTTGAATTAATCCCGACTATGTTATATAAGTGTTTTGGAAAATGAATATGTGGAAAGCACCTTGTACCATTTTCGTTTAAGTGTTTTGCGAGTCCACTAAGTATCAATCTCATTCACTACGCATTGGGAATGTCATATAAGTGTTGTCAATCTCGCTATACATTTCGTCTAAGTGTTTTAGTGTAAATGTGTTGAAAAGTTGCAAAGACGTTGCATGTTTGCAACACCCTTGCAACATCGAACCTTGACGTTGCAAGTTTGCAACGTCTTTGCAACGTTTCGTGTCTTACAGTCGTAAGGGCGTTGCAAATTTGCAACGTCTCATGCCTTACCGTCGCAAGGGTGTTGCAAGCTTGCAACGCCCGAAACCCTAATTGGGCGTTGCAAAGCCATTGCATAACTTTTATTATTATGTGACCGCATAAGTATTGTCTCCTCTTCTCTTTACTTTCTTCTCTTCTCTTCTATTACTTTCTTCTTCCTTTTTTATTCGCGATTTCCTCCTCCAATCTCTTTCTCTTTGTCTTCTTCTTCTTCCTCTCTTCTTCTCTTCTTCTTCTTCCTCCTTTTTTCTTTTCCTCTCTTCTTCTTCTTCCTTTCTTCTTCTTCTTCTTCCTTCCTTCTTCCTCCTCCGACGGGACCCCTCTCCTTCGCGGCCAGCTTCGACTCCGAGGGTGAGCTCCTCCTCCACGACGGTGAGCTCCTTCTTAACCTTATTTTTTTTAATTTTCGGATATATATTGTTAGATTTAGTGTTTATGTCTTGGAATGTTAGATTTAGGATTTGGAATGTTAGATTTAGGATTTGGAATGTTAGATTTAGGTTTAGGAATGTTAGATTTAGGATTTGGTATTTTCAAAATAGTTTTTGGATTTGTCCAAAAAATTTAGGGATTTAAAAACGTTTTTGTGATTTGGAAATTAATTTTCTAATTTATATAAAACGTTTTTTGAAATCAAAAACGTTTTTGTAATTACAAAATAAATTTCCTTCATTTTAAAATTAAATTTAGCAATTTAAAACGAAAATTAAAAATGTAAATTAAATTTATTTCTAAAAAACGTTTTTTAATATTTCTAAAAACGTTTTTGCAATTACAAAACTAATTTATTTCATTTTAAAATTAATTTTACCAATTTAAAATGAATATTACAATTTTTAACTAAGTTAATTTTGTCAAAATGTTTTTGTAATCAAATGAATATTACAAATTGTAATTAAATTTATTTTGTAAAAAATGTTTTAAAAAATTTGTAAGCTATACGCCGAGGTAAACTTTTTTTAATTTATTTCACATACTTTAAAAAAAATGTTGTTACAATAACGTATTAATATAATTTTTTCTTTTCAGGTCGCTCCCCATAACAAGGGAAGAATCTATGGGGCCGGACGCACACTCGGTTCTACAATGTCGCAGTGTCTTACGCCGCAAGGATCTCAATCTCGGGAGTATGGAGATTCTTCTGAAATGGTAGAGGTGAAAACAGAGCTAGCGGAAGCGAAGAGGAAAATATCGGAATACAATAGGCTCTTCTCCATTTTGGCCGCAAAGGACGACCAGATAGTTGCATGTCTGAAGGAGATGCGCCTCGACGAACCCGGATCGAACTCGGCAAACGCAAACTAGAGCGGGGAACTAAACCCCGATGTTTCCAATGACTTTTAGAACATTTTCGTTTATTATATATTTTTAAATATTTATTTAAAAATTAAACTTTTAATATATATTTTATTTATTTCCATTTTTCTAATTTATTAAAATTTAAAATTAATTTTAATTTCAATCTAATTAAAGAAATAAAAAATTGTTGTGTAGCTGTCGCAGACTTGCGACGGAAAGATGATGTCGCAGGTCTGCGACGTCCTTCTGGTGTCGCATTCTTGCGACGATTACTGGTATCGCTGAAGTGTCGCAAACTTGCGAGGCATATGTCTTACTCGTAGGTGTCGCAAGTTTGCGACGTCGCTGCGACACAACGTTTCCGTTGCAAGTCTGCGACGCCCCTGCAATAAATATTTTTTGCAACGAGCCCCTTGCAACGAACATGTTGGTGTCGCAGGAGTGTCGCATTTGGCCTATTGCGACGCTTTTGCAACGAATTTTTCCATTGCAAAACGTCTGTTTTCTTGTAGTGATATCTTGTAGACCAATCAAGTCCCTCATTTTCTTGAACTTAAACTGAGCCAATGCCTTAGTAAATATGTCCGCACATTGTTCTTCTCCGGACACATGTTTCACGTTAATTTGGCTGCTTTCAATGCACTCACGGATGAAGTGATACCGCTTATGTATGTGTTTACTTTGTCCATGAAACACTGGGTTTCTTGTAAGTTCTATCGCAGATTTGTTGTTAATACAAATCATCATCTTTTCACATATCTTTCCCGTGATTTCACTTATCAAGTCTTGAAGCCAAATAACTTGCTTTGCTGCCTCCGTTGCCACCATAAACTCAGCCTCGCATGAAGAAAAAGCTACCGTGTTTTGCTTTTGAGAACACCAAGTGATTGGTGTATCCCTGAAATAAAATGTATGGCCCGTTGTACTTCTCCCATCGTCGGCATCAATATTGTGGCTGCTGTCACTATATCCTATGATCTCCTTTGTTCCTCCTCATTTGTATTTAAGACCATTGTTAAGTTTTCCTTGTACACACCGTAGGATTTGTTTAAGAGTTGTGGCGTGAGACTCTCTCGGGTCTTGCATGTAACGACTTAAAACCCCATCCGAGAAAGCTAGATCGGGTCGTGTATGTAATAGGTATCGAAGACATCCTACTGTTCTTCGATATGTTGTAGCATCCAATTGTTTTTCATCTTGAGCTTTTGAAACTTTCAAGCCAAACTTCATTGGAATTTGAGTAGGATTGCATGTGTCTAAACCCGCTTCTTTAAGAATTTGAAGTGCATAAGCTTCTTGCTTAATCGTGATACCATCTTTACTTTGATCAACTTTGATTCTAAGATATTATGTAAGCTTTCTGAGATCGGTCATCTCAAATTTGGTTGCCATTCCTTTCTTGAATTCATTGATGATACTCATTGATGTTCCGATGACAAAAAGATCATCCATGTACACAGCAACAACATGCAGATTTTTGCTTTTTTCTTTGTGATACACGAAGCTTTCTTTTGAACACTTAATGTACTTCATATCTCTTAGAATCCAATTCAGTTTTGTATTCCATGCTCTTGGAGCTTTTCTCAAACCATACAAAGCCTTGGTCAATTTGAAAACCTTGCGCTCTTGTCCCTTCTTTTCAAATCCCTCGGGTTGAGATACATATACATCTTCATTGATTTCTTCATGTAAATATTGCCATTTTTACATCTAGATGATGAATTTCCCAACCTTCGGATGCAGCCAAACCAAGTAACATTCGAATTGTCTCTATTCTTGCAACTGGTGCAAAAGCTTCTTCATAATCAATTCCTTGCTTTTGTACATACTTTTTTGCAACAAGTCTAGCTTTATACTTTTTAATTGATCCATCAGCATTCCTTTTAATCTTGAAAATCCATTTTAGACCAATAACCTTTGCTCCTCGTGGCTTATCAAGCAAGAACCATGTCTTGTTCTTGTTGATCGAATCAATCTCATCTAAACATGCATTCGTCCATTCAATGGTGTCTTTGGCTTTTTTATAGCTCGTTGGTTCATCATTGATCAATAAAAAAAAATTCTCACTTTTCAAATCTGCAAGTAAAACATAGTCATTGAGATAACTTGGAGAATTTACTTGCCGATTTGTCCTTCGCAATGTCGGTGGAGATTGAGTTGTTCCTCCTTCTTCTTCGTGATTCTCGTTGCCTTCTTCATCAGTTTCATGACGTGTTTCCACGTCGTTTCCTTCTCCTTGTTGATTACCATCATACATCCCATTATCATTGTCTATGGCTTCTCCCCAAGTCATTCTAAACATTCCTAAGACCTCACTATCGTTTTCTTCAACTCCTTTCCAATTCCAGCATGTTGTTTCTTTAAAGACAACATCTCGACTTATCACAACCCTTTTTGTTCTTGGATTGTGAAGCCTATAAGTGTTTGTTCTTGGATTGTAAAGCCACTTCTACGATTCCTCATCAAGCCGAGAATGTAAACAAATTGGCTTACTAATCTTGAGTTTGATCTTGTAGAGTCTGTTAGGTGATCTTTAAACTTTAGAAGTAATCTTTTTGTGAGTCATGTAGTGTTAGGTAGTCTTCCCTCATTCTAACATCACATCCATGTTCAGTTGCTTGTCCTAGATTCAATATGTTGCTGTTAGTCCCGAAATATAGTAGATATTCGTAAGAAGTTTTTGATCACCCGTTTTTCCTTCAAATAATATCAAACCTTTTCCTTCGATATTAACACAAGATCCATCTCCGAATTTTACTCTCCCTTTCACCTTTTCGTTTAGCTCTGAGAAGAAACTCTTTTCCCCCGTCATGTGATTACTCGCTCCATTATCCAAATACCAACAGCCATCTTCTTTCTTTTCTTTTTCGTATTTTTTAGGAATAAGATTTTCTTTGTATAGAAATACAACCTCGTGCATGTAAAGAGTTTCGTCATCGGTTCCTTCTTATTTCTCTTCGTTCTCTTCTACTTCCACCTTATGCATTTCTTCTAGTTTCTTCTTTCTTTCGGGACAAACCGAAGCAAAGTGTCCCTTTTTGTCACATCAAAAATACATAACTTGTGATCTATCTTTCTTTTCTTTGTTTTGGTATCTTGAATTAGATCTCCCTCGACCCCTTCCTCGACCTCTGCCTCTTCCTCTCGTGCTCTCAAACCTTGATCCTTCTCTGTATGCCTCGTTACTCGCATATAACAAATCCTCATCGTAGTTTTGGCTTTCACTTAGAACAATTCTTTCTTCGTATGCCTTAAGTTGACAAACAATATCATCGTATGCAGTTTTGTTTAGGTCAAGAACTTGTTCTAAAGATGCAATGATTTGTATGTATCTTTGTGGAGGTAAACTATTGAGGAATTCTTAACCATCTTCGATTTCTCAACCGTGTGTCCCAAGGTAGTTGCCTTAGAGGCAATCTCCGATAACTTCCTCGATAAGCTATCGATTGTATATGTTTCCTTCATGCTCATTCTTTCGAATTCAGCCATAAGAGTTTGTAGTCTTGCTTCTTTCACTTTATCCGCACCTAGATGCCTCGATTTGATAGATTCCCAAATAAAGTTTCGTATAAACTAATGTTTTGTATGAATTCGTATAAACTTTGATTAAGAAATTTACTCTTCTTTATTGCTTAGAAATATATGCTCAAAAACTAAAAAACTCAAAGTATGTTTTGGTCACAACTCAACCAAATGTTGTTATTTTCCTTTTTTTCTATTAGGATTAGTTCCTTTAAATCCTAGTTTATCTTGGAAAATATCTCATTTCACCTATCACCAAGATAATGTTGAATCCTTTGGACTTATCCAACATCACAACCATCAAGGGAGAGATCAACAACATCATCCTAGATTCCAAGAGAAATCTTTTGCAGAGCACGACGTACGTTATCAGACATTATCACCACAAATTTTGATTGCAGAGAAGAGAGACTCAAATTGAGAAATTTGAAAACAATGCAAGCCTCTTTACAGAGCAGAGAAACCGTGAGAAAAGAGAGACTTGAAACAACCGCCCCCAACGGTAAGAAACAGCCGCCTTGAGGATCGGAGAAACAGTCATCGACGGTTACAAGAAATCGCTTTTTGAATCGCACCGAGAGAGATATCATCTTTTTTTATAGAGGGTTTGTGTATTTTTATTTTTTTTATAGATATATTAACTACCTATTCGGTACATAGATTTGGTACCTTTTCAATTATTTCGTCAAATTGAAGTACAATTACTCTTAATTTGAGTCATTTCAATTCGAGTTTTGGATATCCAATTTTATCAGGTCTAAGCATTTTATAAAATAATGGAGGTGATTTTGTATAAATATGATAAGATCTCTTTCTCTATTTTCTCTCTCGAAAACATCTCTCTAAAACATCCCTTTCTCTCTAAGTCCCAAGTCCGACTTTCGGGAGTGAAGCAGACTAAACATTTCACAAGGGTGAACCTTGCTAAGGCCGCATAAATAAGTTGAAGAGGATTCAGTCGCTCACAATAAGCTATATTTCGGGCAACTAGTACGAGCTAAAGAAAAAAATGCTAATTTAAAACAAAGAGAAAAAGTACTACGTTATATCTTTTTTTTTTTCTTTGCTGCAACACAATTATAATAAGATGAGATATCGCAGATACAATGAAACAAAAAGTTGAAGGCCAAAACTCATTCAACACTAAATTTTCTCTTTTTGCCTCTTCTCTTGTGGATTCTTCATGATTTGAATTCTAACGACTCACTAAACATATCAGAAAGTGAATCGCCAAAAAACTGGGATGAAGAAAAATATAAAGTTACCGGAAAGGAAGAAAATCAAGCCATTTTCGCTTTCCGAGAAGGAGGTCGGCGGAATAAGCTTATCAAGTCATCAAGACCCTGTCATCATTTCAAAGGACTCTGTTAATTAATACTACTGTTTGTATATGTATAGATGAATCATGTTTGTTTATGAATAATTTTATGTTTACCCGAGTTGTGATGACGAGGAAACTGAAAAGTACTATTAAGTATGATCCTAATACCAGAAGCAAGAGCAAGTCGAATGTTACACTTGCCACCTAAAGACACGAGCATCAATTAGAAACACATCAAGGAGTGGTTCAAGAAAATCTCAGAGAACGAGGGACCTTCATCGCATGAACAAAGCTAGTCTTGTGGAATTTTTGAGACAGATGAAAGTACCTGGTATATATTCAGGCTAGCCTTTGTTGCATCGTAAAAGGTAAAACTTCCATCTAGTGATTCATGTTGAACTCTGACTTCAGCAGTATAATCTTCTAGTTCCTACCAAGAGGCATCTCACGTAGTTAACACCAAAAATCATAAACAATCTCTGGGTAGCATGCGGTATAAAGTAATCGAACATGACATTGTCAGAAATAGATAATATACTTTCTTCAAAGCCATGATCAATGGTTCGTTCTTTGAGAGGAATGGTGCCACCCGAGGAGTTTGTGACAAAAGATCCAACCATGATCTCACATAGAAGGGATTTACAGCCAAACTACTGTCATCAGCAAATATCTTGATGTCTTTTCCTTGGTGACCATAGATATGCCCCTGCAGTAAATAGATTTCAATTTTTTGTGAACTTGATACACATTTTCTCTTCAAATGGAAATAGCTACAGTATAAGTACTTAAAATGAGTGGTTGTCTTACCGCAAGGCTTTCAGCCACCAACTTGATACCCTTAATGATGGCAGCTTCATTCACCAATTGCCTGCAGAAAAGGATTTTCATATTTAGTTTTACGGATAACGGCTATTCTTGATGGATGGAACAGATGCTGATATAGGTTACCAGAGTGCAGAAAGCAGATGAACAGTTTTGTATGTGCTACCTTGTGTCAGACAGACTTCCAGCATTTTCTAGTAACTCGGGTGGACTTGAAAGTTCTGATAGAGTGGCTGCAGTAACTCTGAGTCTTGAAAACTGTTCATGCTCCCAAGCAACCTAAATATATCAGCGGTACAAATTTAATCAGAAAGGGTCTATTGTAATGAACAGCTAAGTCAATTGACAGAGAGAAAATAGTATTGTCAAACATGTCAATAACCCATTCATGAGAAGATAATTAAAAGAAGTGAAATAAATGACAATTAACTAAGCAAAAGCTAGGTTATATGAACGAATTATCATTTCAAAATGTGAAGGCTTGCTTACTCATTGGATATAACAATTTTAATGCTGCACAACATTATAACTTTCAATAATAAGAAAGACATTCTGACTATCACAATTTCAGCACACATCTAACGACTAACAGTCAACTCGACACTTATAATTTCCAAGATCCAGATGAAAAAGAACACACGGAACTAAGATATACACTTGACATTTGCATTGTTTTAAAAGGCAGTATCAACTCACTCGTGAATTCGAGATATTAATCTTCTTGTGCTTCAGAGCAACTTGAAAACCCAAGTCTTCTGCCACATTAGAGAATCCCTGAAAAGGAGCATCCATTAACCAATTGACCATAAGAGCTAGTCACTGCAAAAATCCATACACTATAAACTATTGTGTTTACCTCAAAAATTTGTTTTATATAGGCATTATCCGGAGGCTTTGACACATGGATTAATAGTTCATTGTCCCAAGAACCAACACTGTTCAGGCAAATGGCATAATCAATGCTCTCACGCATCCTCTGATCAAGACTCTTTAACCACTGCAAAGATATGATGCTTAATGAAGAATAAGTGAATAACAAGAAGTTTGTACAACAAACAAAAAAATGCAGGACAAATTCGCTTTTAGTAGATTAAAGAAGTAAAGTTCTAGTACCTTTTGAGTTCCGACATAGTTGTATGGTCCACCAGATGTCAGTGCAAAAAGTAAATTGTATCTTCCTCTTGTCTTGGGATTTGAGTACAGAATGGAAAATAGTCTAGCTACTTCAAGAAGCGCCACGACCCCACTTCCATTGCTGTCACTTCCGACTGATAATGCCTACAAATACAAGTTAATCAGGTATATTCTACCACAATAGGAAGATTATCCACTACTCAATTTACGTACAGGAGCTGCTCCAAAGGTATCATACGATGCAACTACAGCAATTGTTTGAAGCTGGTTGGAATCTCCATCTGCTCTTGATCCTGGAAGCCATCCCTACACATAACCCAAATCTCTCAGGCTTTCTGTATGTCAAGCATCGAAATGACTAGCACAATACACAGAGAGGACGCAGAAGCACATATCCAGATACTATACGTAACTAACAAGGAGCAGACAGATCAATATTAAGATAAAATAATAATGTTCGACCTAGGTTCAATGATACTAAACTTGAGGGAAGAGTACACCAAATTCCTAGTTGCTGAAAGAAAAGAGCTTCCACTGATAATATAAAGATGATGAAGGCAAAACTGATATTGGAAAAATCTACTCAAAACTAAATTGTAGGATGCACATTTGTATGCTACCACAATCAAACCCATCAGAGTCTTAACAACTGAGTGTCTATAGGCTGTCTCGCCAACCTCACTCATCCTAAAATACAGCCAGCCAAGGTTCCCATAACTGAATTAACTAATAGCTGAAGACAAGACTGGGATGATTCTACTTTTAATAGATTCAAATCTCATCATGACAATATTAGAATCACTTAAAATTTATTGAGTTACCTGAATGTTTGTGATGGTGGGAGATGCAATTTTCCTAGGCTCTGATACAGAGATAACAAGCTTATATCTGAAAATAGTTACCGAAAAGATGATTTAAATACACACCACATAAAAAGATTATCAATAAAGCTTTTGCTTGGAAATGAACACTATCATAGATCAAATGAGCACACTCAAATATTGATACACCAGTTCAGCAATGCTTCAAGCATCTAACTATTGATACAAGATGTGCAAGTAGACTAACTGTTTAATACGTAGCTTTCCCAATATTGAAGTCACACACTATCATTCATTGGTATACTTAGTTTGTAACAAAACTGTTAGCCAGAAGGCATAATCACTACAAAATCTCATTGTAATTTGGAGAGTCATTGACAATTAACTGACTAACCCGCCTGTAGTCGCAGTAGCTTGCTGACCAAGTGCATCATTTTTCTTTACATCAGCCAGCATAGCATCAGTCTCTTCATTCTCAAATGCGAAGTACACAGGAAACTGTAATAATAATAGGCGGCTACTTACCATAAAAGCTCTGAAAAGTTCTGTTCAACTAAACTAATACAAATAAAACAAGACACTCACAGCTATGTTTCCATGGACAAGTAACTTTTCAAGTTGTGCTAATAATTTCCTCAGTCCATCAGTTTCAGAGCTTAGACTTCCACCACCAATGTTTCCTGGCCTAAAAGTCTGAGGAAGCAGAATCAATAGTCCCCCAAGAGACTGCTTTTGAGAGATGTAATCTGCCATCAATATTAACAAAGTAAGTAACAAATCGCAACATGTATGTAAGCAAATCTTAGCCTCAGACAATGAAAAGCAATCCAAATGAAAGTGCAATCTAGCTGCCTCACTAAAATGAGCTCACTCCACGAATCAAAATCGTACCTTGAACAAATCCAATATCGAGCTCCCGGAGAGGGAGGATAAGTACAGAGCGAGATAGATCGGCGCCGCGTTGGAAGCTGAGGGAAGCGGCATGGTGATTAAGGGAAGAGAAACGAGAGCCAAAAGGAACACCGGAGATATCATACTGAATGAGACGATAAACATCAACAACAGTAGCTGCATCACAGAGCTCAACGCAAGCGACGAGTATGAGCATAAGCGCGACGATAGGATACATGGATTCGACCACCATGACCCGATGTCTCTGCTTCGATTTCTTCTCCTCCGCCATTGTTGGTGGATGGTCTCTGGATCTAGGGTTTTGTGCAAAAGTGGAAGAAGTAGAGATCTTTGATTTGATCCAGAGAATGAATTTGTGTTGTTGTTTTTTTCTTATAATAAGTTTAGAGAGTCTTTAGTTCCAAAAAAAAAAAAGAAGAGTTTAGAGTCTTTAGTAGTCACAACTAGAGATTTATCGTTGACTTCTGGGTTTTATTTAGAAAATAATAACAAAATATAATTTTTCGAGAACGATGGATGCACGTTCATTTAAGACACTTTCAATTAATTGCAAGATTTCACATTATATGAGAGCAAACAGAGATTTGATAAGGAATTAGACTGTGACCTTAATTGCTTCCCAATCTGCAAGGATCTTGGGTTTGGAGGAAACTTTTAAAGCTTCGTGATAAAGTCTATCCTTTCTTTAAGGTCAATATTCAATCTGGTATGTCTTCATTTGTCTGATTTGATAACTGGAGCAGTGCTGAAAAATTAATTGACATTATTGGACCAAGCGGTACTCGGTATTTTGGTTTACAAAGGAATGCTTTAGTGGCTGATGCTTGTTTTGGGAATTCTTGGCACTTTGGACCAGCTTGAATCCGTAGATTTGACCCTTTAATAGCTCAGCTTCGTGAGGAAGTGTTACATGATGCATCTTTGGCTCCTGGCTTGGTTCTTTGGAGACATTCTCCCAATTCGTTCGAGCCTTATTTCTTGGCTAAAAGCACTTGGGATCAGATCCGAGTATCAGACAGTTTAGTTCCTTAGAGTAAGATAATCAGGTTCTTCAAAAGGTCCCTAAGTTCTCTTTTATATCTTGGATTGCCATAAAAGATCGGGTATCAACTGGAACCAGAATGCGGACTTGGGGGATGATGCAGTCTTGTGTTTTATGTGGAGAAAGGAATGAATCTAGAGATCATCTCTTTTTTGCTTGCCTTTTTTGCTTGCCCTTACAGTTTCTCCATTTTGTTTTTGCTTGCAAGTGGCCTCCTTGGCCCTTTGATCAATCCCGACTGGACTGCTACTGTATCAAGCCTTATGCACCATTCTTTTGGAAGGCTTGATTTCATTCTTATAAGGTTAGTCTTCCAATCTACTATATACTATGTATGGCGTGAGTGTAACCTGCGGATTAATGGTTGTGTGGGATCTTCCTTCTCGGCCCTCTCCCATGTAATTGAGAAGATCATCTGCAATTGTATCTCTTCTCTGAATTATAGAGGAGCTCACGGGCTGGAACCTCTTCTTCGTCATTGGTTCGAAATGAGAAGACTTTGACATTGTATCTTTTATGTTCCAGTGCTTATTTGATTCATTCAATTTGTACTACACTTTTGTATATATCTTTTTGGTTGATTAATAACTTTGAAATTTCAACAAAATTTTTTTTGCTTCCTAGTCCATATTTGTTTGTCCATCCAGCTACTCCATCCAGATGGTCTATCTGAATGCACCATCTAAATAGAGTAGCTGGATGTTGTTTGTTTCCATGGTGAATACTACATCTAAATGTTGCATCTAGATGTATGTTTGTTTGTTTTGTAAATTGACATCTACATCTAAATGGACCTACATATAAATTGACCAAAAAAATCATAATTAAAATAGAGTAAAAAAGAGGACATAGCATAAAAGAGGAGAGAGAGTAAAAAAGAAGAGAGATAGTAAAATAGAAGAGAGAGAGAGAGTAAAAGAGGAGAGAGAGTAAAACTAAGAGAAAGACTAAAAAAGAGGAGAAAGAGAAAAAAAGAGAAGAGAGAGAGTAAAAAATAAGAGAGAGCATAGAAAAGAAGAGAGAGCGTAAAAATAGGAGAGAGAGTAAAAAAAAGAGAGTAAAAAGAATAGAGAGCGTAAAATAGAAGAGAGAGCGTAAAAATAGGAGAGAGAGTAAAAAAGAGGAGAGAGAATAAAAAAGAGAGCGTAAAAAAGAGGAGAGAGAGTAAAAAAAAGGAAAAAGAGTAAAAAAGAGGAGATAGAGTAAAAAGAGGAGAGAAAGTAAAAAGAGGAGAGAGAAAAAAAAGAAGAAAGAGAGTAAAAAGAAGAAAGAGAATAAAAAGAAGAGAGAGAGTAAAAAGAGAAGAGAGAGTAAAAAGAGGAGAGAGAGTAAAAAGAGGAGAGAGAGCATAAAAAGAGGAAAGAGAGTAAAAAGAGGAAAGAGAGTAAAAAAGAGAAAAGAGAGTAAAAAGATGAGAGAGAGTAAAAAAGAAGAGAGAGCGTAAAAAATAGGAGAACGAATAAAAAATATGAGAGAGAGTAAAAAATATGAGAGAGAGTAAAAAAGAAGTGAGAGAGTAAAAAAGAGGAGAGAGAGTAAAAAATGAGAGAGAGTAAAAAAGTAGAGAGAGTAAAAAATATGAGAAAAAATAAAAAATATGATAAAGAGAGTACAAAAAAAATTGTATTTTGATATTTTGATATTTTAAATTTTTATAAACTCAATTTACGTCCAATTGCTTCTTATAAACAAATCTCAAATTTCTAAAAATTTAAACTATGTTGAGATGCTCCATCCAGCATATCCATCCGGATGATGCACAATTATGCATTTAAACGAACAACAGTTTACATCTCTATCCAGATGGAGCATCTGGATGGACAAACAAACAACACCCTAGTCGTTTTTTGTTGTCAATCTCCTCTAAGCCATCTCTCACAATTAAATTAAGAATGCAAGTAGCACATCTCAAATTGATACTATTGTAGTTTTTCAATGGTTATTGTAAATATTCTTTGGATGTCCCACTCGACTAAGGAGTCAAGTAAAACCGTACTAAACCCATATATCCATAGTTAATGACATTCTTTTACTTATTTCTCTGCTTGTTCTGTCCAACTCGTTTTCCTTTACACATACATCTCCACAATATCTTTGTGCATATTCTCATAAAAACAGGTTTGTACAATTGGACTTCACAGCAAAAAAAATCCAAAATAAACTCTCTACAAAAGCTAAAGGTAACTCAGCAAGCATTATCACTTCATTAGTACTTTCCCTAACCATAATTTCATATACTTTATATAGCTTAAGACTACTGCAATCGCCATCAGTTTCAAACACAATTTGATCATTAAACTTATTCTCGCAGCTTCACAAGCTTTGAAGGACTTACATGAGACTTTTAGATGCTTCTTCATGTCAGATGTACCAGACTTAGATGTCTTTTTGTCTACTGAAGAGATCCCAAACACAAGACTTTGTTTTCTTTTTTTCCTTAGAACCATTATCTTGATTTTCTTTTCCTTTTATTGCCAGAACTTCGAACCTCAACATATTCGTTTGTTCTCTAATTTCACTAGACTCATGGTTACAAGAAACCATCTGCTTGAAAGACAAAATACAAACACATTTAATGAGGCTCTAATCGATTTAATATTTTTGAGAGTCTACATCATTTGCTACCCAGTTTAAATGCTTAACTGACTATTCATTTTAACTGAGTACATACTAACCTACATTGCAATAGTAGACACCTTAAGTGCTCCAAATTTCTTTTTTGTTAATTAAAATGGAGCTCCCAAAATTTACACTAACATAAATATGAAATGGATGATATGTTATTTTAGACAAAGAGCAAGAACTGATACAGAAAATTAAATTGACTAAACAAAGCCAAATTTTTTTTCTATATATAAGATCGGTTGGCTCAAGTTCTCTCGACATTTTTAGATAATGTGTACCAATTAAGTAATAAAATTATCAGATTATAAAATTATAAAACGTGGAAACCCGCGCGATTAGAATGTTAATTTTTTAATCGGAAATTAGTAATATTTTGAACTTCAAAATCAAGAATGATACAAGTCAACAATGAGATACAAAAGATCCGAATCATTTTTTAAAAAGGAGTTTATGTTATTTTCCATGATTGACAAATAAAAATAGTGGTATGGTAGGTTAGGGTGTGAGTATATAGATGACTTAAAGGCTGTCTAAATACCTAAAACTATAAATATATTGATTAGATTTATAAAGGGAAAACTCCACACACACAAAAAAAACCTTCAAACTAACAATAGTATTTTTTTTGTTCAGTTTTTTTTTTCTTTTTACGATTTTTAGTATGTTAATGGTAATACTAAAAATAACAATCATAATGCAAAAAAAAATAAAAATTTATTGGTATTTGATTGGGTATAGGAAATCATTCAAATATTCAATACCTTGATACATGGTGTGGTCTGTTGACCACGTTTATTTAGTTTGCGACCTAAAATAATCTCTAACATGTCATTTGTAATAAATAAAATGAAAATATATAATCAAAAAAAATATCTCTATATGGTTTACTTGACATAAATAAGCAAATTTGAAAGATATAATAGGATTGGTTAATTACATTCTGAAATTTCGTGGCTAATTATTTAATACAATTGAAAACTATGAAATATTGGTCCAACAAAAAAAACTGTAACAGTTTATTCCGTCTTTTAGTTTATCTTAAGTTTCACATCCAGATAGGCTTCTTTCCGTAGCTTTGTGCAGTTCGGCATTCCAATTTAGCAGTCTATTTTTTTATTTATGAGGTACATATATTCGCCATAAGATATTTTGTCTTTACCTTGGACGTTGGTTAGTCACTATTGGTTCCGATCTTTAGTCAGGGTTGCTGATTTCTCGAATCTATTCTTTCAAGTATCATACTCTAGTATTTTCGAGAATTGTATTATCGTTTTTCTCTTTTGAGCTTAGCTTTCAGGAATATATATATATTTTCCGTTGGTTTAAGTATTCTATCTTTGTATGCCGCAACTGTATCTTTATTTGGATTTTCTTAATAACAATCAGTGACAAAAAAAAAAAGACTATAAAATTTTTAATAAAACGATTTGTTTGTTTATTTCTATACTTTATAATATCATCAATCACCCAACTAAAATAGACTATTTGTTGTATTTAAAATAAGATTTATTATGATATCATGAAAATATTTATATACGAGAAGATCTAATATTTTAAAGACCTATATTTTATCTATACATAATACGTATGATCTCATTTATACAACTTGATCAATATAAAGTTCTATTGTATATTCTGAAATAGATCACTTGGAATATTTAATAAACATTTCATTCTACATTTCACTTTATCTCATGCTTTCGTCTTCTTCTTTCCCAACGGCGAAGCAACAACCGTCACATAATGGAAAATTCGAAATCACCGCCGTGCCCTCCGACGTTTTCCAGTCTAACATCCTCACTCGTCTCGACGGTGCTTCCCTCGCCGCCTTGAGCTCCACTTGCTCCCATCTTCACTCTTTCTCCTCTGAAGAATCTCTCTGGGAAAAACAATGTACAGCCACGTGGCCTTCTATAATAGACACACGTGTCCAAACCATCATCTCAACGTTCCCCGCCGGTCAACGCTCGTTTTTCTCCGATTCTTTCCCGTTTCTTGAGAACCAAGGTGTTATCAATCTCTCACCGTCCGTTGATACAACAGAATTAATATCAGCCGTTGATACTTTCTACAAAGATGAAGTGATTTTCTCAAAGGTTCACGTTACAGAAACCGTCTCCGGTTGGTTCCTTTATTCACCTTTAAGAGTTGATCTCGTTGACCCGAAAGATTTGATTTCAACCAAAGTTTCTCTAACCGATCAATGGGAAGGTGACATGTGGAGAAACGACTTGGAACAAAATCTGTCGTTAAGTTGGATACTTATTGACCCGACCCGTAAGAGAGCGGTTAATATATCAAACCGTAAACCAGTAGAAGTAAACCGTCACTGGTTAACCGGAGAAGTCCATGTAAAATTCTCCACTATTTTCACCGTTGGTGATAAGAAAAAGTTAGACGAAGTTGAGTTCTCGGTGACGGTGGTATTAGCTACGTTTAGTCGGAGGGGAGAGGAGACGCCGGTGATGCAAATAAGGGAAGTGAGTTTTGTGGCGGAGGACATGGACGGTAAAAATTTAGAGGGGAAGGACAGTTTGGTAATTTTAACAGCTGCGATGGAGTTGAAGCGTAGGTTTAAGGTGGGAGGAGAAGAAGAAGGGAAAATGAAGTACAAAGAGTTTAAGAAAATGAAGATGGTGAAGGCGGAGATGAATTTACGGCCGGAGAAAGAACCGGGAGTTGAGACGGTGGTGTGTTTTGTTGCCGTTTTGTTACTTGGTATTCTTTTGTGTTTTTATTTGTTTATACATAAAAATATTATGGGCATTATGAGAAAACTTACAAAATAAAATAGTCCCATTTATTATTAATGTATTGATAAATTAATAGATTTCGTTGTTTTTTTGTCAACCACAATATTATTTCAAAAACAATTATCAAAAGGTGAAAGAAAATTTACAACACTAATCTATTAGCTGAATTTCTAATAGAATATATTTCGTTGTTTCCAGATTTATTTTCAGCTTAGTGTTATATCAATAAATTGATAACTCTATAAATTAAATTAGAAATTATAGATTTACTCGCGTTTTTATGATGATTATATATTTCAGCTAAATCAAATTTTAGGAATGAATTGGGGTTGAATTATGAATTGAGTTTTGTCGAGAAAGATAGAAAAAAATGTAGTTCTAATATTATTAAGTTAATTTTTTTTAACATAGTTTATAATTTTGAATTTCAGCCGTAATCATTGTTAAAAAATTGAATTTGAATCCTTTAATAATGTAATAGGGCTCGTGCTAAAAATATGATTAAAAATGTTAGAAATATATATATATTTTTATATGTAGTTAACATTTTTTTTAGAAATAAAGATAGGAATGGAGACATGAAGGAGCCTGATTTTACGATTTAAGCAATGTCAACGTCAACGCACGCACATGGAATCGGTTGGAAATGATTTCTCTGATAATTAGAATAATGATATGTAACATTATCGGTAATGCAACATTATTACTAAAAATTATTTATTTTTAGTTACCGTTAAACAGCCATATATCTATAGATTTTGGAAATTTGTTTTAGCTTAATTGTAAAGATTTCTTGGTTACAAACAAAATTATTTATATATGGAGTGATTTGGTTTTTGACTGTACCCTAATAGAATTCGTTATCTCTATGATTGCGATTCTTCATGATATTGTGTGTAAAATCCGAAAATCAATTTCGTATCTTCATTTATCGGCGAATATGGGATCACCTAAAATTAGTTTGATAAAGAAGGCAACAATCTCAATGCTGACAAACCAGATATAAATGATCTGCTCTTTTATAACTTCTTAGAACTGATAAAATAATCAAAGCCTTTCACTTATTTACTTCGTAGGAAAACAGATTATTCGTCTACAAACAACAAATGAGAAATTGTTGGACTATTCCTAGCAATAGAGATACCATTTAACGAAGATATAATCATGTTTAACCGCAAACAAAAGATCTTAGAAATAATATATGATGAACATTACAGAGACTTATCTGTCTAAACTCTGAAAGTTGGCATGGTGTGTCCTTCTTTAAGATTAGGCATATGTTAGTAAAATCAAACCTATGATCAAAACTCTTAGAAGACAAGAAATCATTTCAATCTTAAATTACATGGTCTTTATTACCACCACAACATTAGTATAGATGGTCTTATTACTTATCGAACGAGAATCTGCATATCATTTCTAATACCAATATGAAGGAAGGTTATTTGTTGATGAATAAGCTGACTTAAAATACCAAAAATAGACTTACCCATGAGAATATACAACAAATAAGGATTTCATATACTTGCTACATGTATCCACATGAAGAGTTATTGAGTCCTATACTTAGCCATATCTTCGAGTAGATCACACAAACTGAAATTCCTCTAGAAAGTTTTGAAGAATAGTTTTTGTATGACTGAGACATTAATGGCTATGAATGGTAATGTAGATTTTAGATTTTGGTTTTTAATTTTTGGTTTTTGGTTTTTAGTTTTTGGCTTTTGGTTTCTGATTTTTGGTTTTTAGGGTAACTTTTAGTTTTTCAGAAGCATCATTGATATTTTTTATAGTTTTTGGTTTTAAATTTAATTTTTAAACCCTTTTTTTTGTTTACTGTTTTAAAATTCTTTTTATAATTGATTTATTCTAAAATTATATATAAATTAAATTTGAATAATAAACAACATACAAAATATCATATAAAATGCAAAAAATGCATATATAGATTTAGTGCATCATATTTAAAGCACAACTATAAAATAAAATACAGTTTAAAAATACATATATAGGTATAAATCCCTATTTTTAGAATAATAAAATTAAATTTTGTTATATTTAAAGCACAATATTTTAAGAGTAATAAAATCAAAATGTACAATATTTAAATCCAATTTTTAAAGCTTTTTATAATATTTAAAACGTAATTTTTAAGAATTTTAAATTCAAAATTTACAATATTTAATGTATTATTTAAAACAAATAATTCTGATTCCTATAAAAAAGGTATTATTAATTTTGTAGGTGCGAAGAAAAACTTATTTATAATTAATTTTGTGTTTAGGCATTAGAGAAATATTTTTTAAAAATTTAATAGTATTGTAAGGTTTAGTGTCTACATATTATTTAGTACACTCTTACATATATTAGTTAACTAAATAAAAAAATAGAAAATAGAAAATAAAAAACAAAAAATAAAACAAAAAAGAAAGCAACTCTCGATGATTTTTTGGGAAAAAATTAATGAAAGTTGGTTTTTGTTTAGAAATTAGTAGAAACTCTTAAAAACTAGTTTTTCTATTTTTTAAAAGAAATTATTTTTGTAAAATCTTAATTGGCAAAAATGGTTTTTTCAAAAATAAAAACCAAAAACTACTCCAAAAACTCGTTCAATCAAGGCCAATATGTCTAACAAAAGTCTTACGATCATGTATGAGAAGCATGGGCTTCTTATAGGGCCTGACAGGAACTATATGGGCCTCTTAAAGTACAACAACCCAAAGCTATGACAGTCTTTAAAACGAGTTCGACATATTCTGTCTCGATATTTGGCCAGACTTTGCTAATCAAACCACAAATGTGATTGCTACAGACACATTTTTTGTACTTCGTATGAGAGTATTGTATTTTCAAAATTGTTGAGTTTACATAGGTTCACATTTTTTTGTCCATTAACTTCATAACTCAAATTTATTCAAATCTACACCATGATATAAAACTGTTACTACTTGGAATACAACTATCATAAAGAAGACTAATAAATTTATTTATTTTTTATTATTGTTAGATAATTATTATAGATGAAAAAATAAGTTTGGTCAAGTAGTTAATACCCACCACATATTTTTTTTATCGGGATCAATTCTAGATAAATGCGTAATCATGTGTGATAGGATTTAGAGTTTAAGTTATGTATCGATTTTTGTCAATCTAATTATTAAAAAAAATTAAGATATATTTTCACTCTTGCATTAGATTTTTTTTTTTAAATATATCCATGCAAAAAGTGCATGAAATATTAAATTTCTTGCTGTCTTGGGACGAATTATTACAAAAACGATAGTATGAAAATTATTTTCTATTTTAAGTTGTAATATCACTAAAAACAAAGTGACTGCAGATTGGTAGGTAAAACTGAGTTACAGCCTAAAATAGATCTGGTGGACTATATTCTCGCAGAGTCAGCTTACTCTACTTATAGTCGAACCTGTCTGTGATGCCGGATGGTTGTGAATTGGCTGGTCCTTGCAACACTATTGGTCTTTGGAGATTTAATTGATTTATGGGTTGTTTTCAAAAAATCTTACGAACTAAATTTGTCGAGAAAATAATATTTGGTTAAGTGGTTTTTTTTGTTAAACCAGATCCAATCTGAAATATCTGATAAAGTGGTTAAATGTTTATTTATGTAATATTGTCTATCAAAATTCGATTCAGAAGATTGTGTCCACATTATAGTTTTAAATTTGAAGTTTATCGATCCAATTAATGAAAAAAAAAACTAAAATTATCAGATGGATCGCATATATTTCCGATGTATCAAAAAAAATTTCCGCTTAGAAAAGCAAATCATTAATCCCATGCTCTACATGAAGGAACAACAATTGCAGTCACTTAGTATTCTCAATTTTCATAGTTGGTGAATTTTGGAGGCATGGTAGAGTAAATTGATAAAGAAAATTGTGGAAGAAATTTTGGTGTAGTAAAGTGGATGATTCGTGTACGATACTAACTTTCAAATAAATATACTTAAGTCTATCCTATTCTGTTTTCCTTCTTTGTAAGTAACTCAAATTCTACTTTGCCGCATTCTTGTTTATTGATTGGTAAGCCAATTTATTCAATTTCATTGTCAATGATAAATAAACAGATTTCACATCATAAACCATGGTTCTTAAATTAGGAGTGACAACAAGTGATGTGAACCGACTAGTTCAATTACTTTTTTTTAAAGACAGCTGAAATCTAGACGAAAATTCTAGTAAAATACGATCTTTCACACTTCCACATGTATTTCCAATTACAAGATAAACAACATTTGAAGAGTTGGATATACAAGTAATTACACCATTTACAAAGTAACTGTTCACCTAACTTAAAAGTCGAAACAATAAGTAACAAGATGTGACATATTTTTAATGGAAGACGTTGACATCGTCATAATGGAGACTAATGATTGTGTCTACTTACGCTAATAAGTTTATCGACCTATTTACGTCAAATGCCAAACATCCCACATTAGAAAATCCCACATTAGAAAAATTAAAAATTCTTGAGCAATATATATATATATATATATTAATTCTCCCTTCTTAAATTCTAAAGAACCAAACAATAATTTCAAGATACTTTTATATCTATTTTATAAGTGTACTTATAAAAACTTATAAAAATATATAAACAAACATTTACGTAATTTTTATAAAGGCACTTATAAACACTTATAAAGAAATGTAACATAGAGATTAGAAACAAAACAAACCTTAAGAGCCAAAAAAATTATAAAGTTTTATAAAGCAAGTTATAAAAATACCAAAAATTTATGAGCGTTTATAAGACTAGTTATAAAAACACAAAAAATTTAGAGAAGATGAACAAGAAGAGGAAAAAACTCTAAATCGCAAAAAATACATATGAAACTATATAAAAACATTCAATAGCGTGCGAAACTCATAGATCCAGCAATTATAATGTCGAGAAAAAACTATATCGCGAAATCGAAGATTGAAACCTTATAATCTCAAATCTGAAATTGATTTGAATCGCATACCAATTTTGAAGAAAATCTTACCACCTAGTGTCTTGAATTGAGAGTCGATGAATAGGAATCATTGAATTTGATAGAAAACTTGGAATCAATGGATTGAAATCCTTGAATCATAAAATTCCTTAAAATCACCACAAAGGGGCAAAAAAGGAATGACAAAAATTAGAGGGGTATTTTTTGTAAAGGCACAATCACAGAGACATTTTTGTTAAAGAGTATCATGAAAAAGACAATATTCAAAATTTCTCTAAAATTTTACTTAGCCCAATATAAAATATAAAATATGCCCTATAAATTTACTTAACCTAATTGATTAGTTGTTAAATTTTGTTTTCTTGGTTTATCGACTTTTAAAGTTGATTCTAATTCTAATATTTTCTACTGTAACCGTTGAAAAATGCTTCTCTGCAATAATTATTGTGAAGATTTATTTGCATAATCGTATTGGTGATATATTTTAGTGATTGTCTATTTTGTTTTACTGAAAAACAGATATTTGACAGTGTGATTAATTAAGAGAAATTTTGAATATTACCTTTTGTTGTACTTTTCATAAAAATGTTCATGTAATTTTGTTTTTGCATATGAAAATGTTCATGTAATTTTGTTTTTGCAAAAATGACTTCACAAATGGAAAAAGACAAAAATGCACTTGAATGTTTTTATATAATTCTTTTTTTTTTTAAACTTTATTTTCGCACCAAAATTTGTTTTATCTCAAAAATTTGTTTTAGAAACTTATAAGGTCTTACAAGAGATCTTATAAAACCTCATAAATAGTATATTTATAAGTTATTTTATAAAATTTTGTAAAAAATAAATTTGCACAGACATAAATATAATATATATTTATAAGCTTGTTTGTAAAACCATATAAAACATTATAAAATCAAAATATTGAAAATTATTTTTATAACTTAAAATTATAAGATTTCTATATTCATTTGTTCTTTTTTGCGATCCTAACCATTAAACAGTTAAAACTTAGAAGAAAAAAATAGGTCACAAAAGTAATGATATTGGTTAATGATTATAATTTATACGTTACCATTTGCGACAAAACTAAAAAGCGAGATTTACAAAATAGACAGTGAGAGAACAATAATAATAATAATAGTATAGAAAACACTAGTTTTACAAAGAATCAAGTCACAAATCAAGCCATATACATGTAGAGATGACATCAATACAGCGGTAAAAAAAATTATCTTTTTTAGTTTTTAATTTTTTTTGTTAAATAATTTTATTTGTAAGCATTATTTTCTTTGATGAATTCACATATTTGATATTCCTTAATGATTTTTGTTTTATTGTTTTCATATGATCTTATATCTTATTTGTATGGTTTCCTTTTAAAATTTTACAAAGTTTGTAATAGCACTGTTGGCAATGCACAATAATAATATCATATTCGCAACTTGTTTATGAATCTGCTCAAACATGCAAACAAACAGAGGAAAGAAAACCAACTCTTCGAAATTACGATTTGGCAGCTGCGTACTGCTTTCACATTCCAATAACATTGCTCAGATTTATGATTTTTCCAAATTACAATTACATTCTGTCTTCTCTTTATTCTCGTTTCTATCTTCACTCTCCCAGTCTGCAATTAATTTCAATTAAACAAGACTCATCATTACACATTGATAATTCTACAAACAAATATAATATAAGTGAGATTCACATAAAGCCTTTGGATACCTAATTTCTGCCTCGTTTTTCTCCCTTTAACAGGGACCTCCAAAATTTGGACCTCATAAAGCCCTTGGTTATCACTATTTGACCCAACACTTTCCTACACCTCATGATCTCCACCAACTCATCAAGACACCATGAAGAAGAAGCATAGTTCTTGGATAACAAGAATATCGCGATCCTCGATCCTCTGATAGCTTTTTCGAGTTCAGGACCAATTGATTTACTCCTTTCTATAGCATTATCAATGAATGGTTCAATTCCGTTGCTTTTAAAGGATATCAAAAGATGACTAAGAATGCCTTCCCGGACATCTGGCCCGTGGAAACTTGGGAAGAATTAGAAGAACCCACAACCATGCTAGAGATTGGATTAAGATTATCCATGGATGAATAAAAAGATTAACAAAGAGGAAGAGGCTACTTTGTGAATGGATGGCGAAACGATTATCAAAGAGGAAGAGACTTTTGAGTAAAAGAAAAATATTTCTTGCAGCTTGAGATTGTTGAGAAACTATCTTATAAGAAGTTCGGAAAAACTTTGAATACTTTGAATTAGTCTTGGTTATGCGAATTTCATGGAAAGGAGAAGGAAGCTGACTAAGTGTAACCGAGACTTTTCGTACCAATGTATATGGATAAGGTTAGATTTTATGGATTTTTGGAAATTTTGATTGGACGTGAAGTTATTTTATGAATTTTATATAAGTATCTTAAAATTTTCTTTTGTGAAGTTATAATAAATAGCTATTGGAAAATGAGAGAAGACGACCAAAGTCATGTTGTTTTGTCGTTTTTGTGAATTAAAGCCCAAAACAAGTAGCAATAATAAATGGTAATGATAATTGCATGGAAGAGAGGCTTTCTATTGACTATTTCTAACAATTTTATTTACATATCAATTTTATTTTTGAACGCCTTTACAAATATTTATCTTGTTTATCACTTTTTGTGTTATGTATATTAACTAATCTTGTTTTATCACTTTTTATGTTATGTATATTAACTAATCTTGTTTTATATACTAAATTTTTAGTAAAATACAATCATTTAAACATAATATTCTATAGAATATTTGACTCTGTAAAAAATCCATATGTATCCACAAATATGTCTCATTATAATTGACTCGGTAAAATGTTTAAAAATTTAATTCCCTTCCACAAATATTGCAGATTAATTTCTCCCAATCCCAATTAAAGTTAATTTAAATGGTAGAGTAAACCAAAATTAAACCTCTCACGCATCTCATCTTCTAAATCCTCTAAAGTATAACCTCTTCCGCGTGTAGCTACTTTGATTTCAACCAAATCCATTGCCGAATTTCGTTTTTCAGTTTAGTAATCTCTCCGATTTAAAATGATTTCTCCATTTTAGGATTACAGACTTAAGCTTTTACGTATTAAGTCTCGATTTCTTTTAAGTGCCTTAAGTAAAATTTACTCGGACATGTAATCAGATCATTAATTGGCCAATTACAATTTCAATTCAGCTTAGGTTTAAATTAAACTAATTTTGAGTTATTTTACTATTTAAACCAAATCCAATCGGGAATGGAGGGAAATTAAAATAAGGCTTATTTGTTACAGACACTTTTGAGCCAAATTGTTGTATGATTTGAGCTTAAATGGAGATGAGAGATATTTTGATTTTACATTTGTTAATTAGAAGGTTCAGATTCTCGTCCTGAGATCCAGGACCATCTTTTGTTAATACAAGAATGATTGTTTATGAATCTGCTCATATTCGCAACTTGTTTATGAATCTGCTCAAACATGCAAACAAACAGAGGAAAGAAAACTAACTCTTCCAAATTATGATTTGGCAGCTGCGTAGTGGTTTCACATTCCAATAACATTGTTCAGATTTATGATTTTTCCAAATTACAATTACATTCTGTCTTCTCCTTATTCTCGTTTCTATCTTCACTCTCCCAATCTGCAATTAATTTCAATTAAACAAGACTCATCATTACACATTGATAATTCTACAAACAAATGTAATATAAATGAGATTCACATAAATATTTATAACCTTTCATCGAAGCCGTCTATCAAGCTCTCATAAAGCCCTACGATACCTAATTTCTGACTCGTTCTTCTCCCCTTAACAGGGACCTCCAAAATTTGGAGAAGCCCGTATCCTCCAACTGCTTATCTAGAAATCAAAAAATTTATAAGTATAAAGTGTCTGAACATTAAATTTGGATCAAAATAATATTGCCGTCCGTGAGTAGGTAGAACTGAAAAGAATTTACCTATTCTTCCCTTAATAGGGACCTCCAAAATTTGGAGAAGCCCGCATTCTCCAACTTTCCAGTTGGTATCATCTGTTTTGAACTCAAAAACAAGCTCACTGGAAGTCACCTCACTTACTTCAACTTCAAATGTGTATATATGCTCTGTTTTAGGTGGATATATACTGAGACGCTTATTTTTGACCATGATGTTAATAGTTTGGAAACCACCATCATATCTTATTTGCTCTAGTATAATACAAGCCTTAAATCTCAATGATGTAGGAAGAGATGTTTCATTCAACTTGATTGTCAAGGAACCTCCATCTGTATCTCTGTAATTGAAGCAGGTTGGCACATCTTTCCCAGGTAACACTGCATACTTATTAGTTGGTGTGTGCATGATGAGGTCTCTGGCTTTTTGGTTCAGTTTGAAGCAGTTGATGAAGATGAGACAAATATCTGGATTGTTAAAGGAACAATCCAGTCTCTCAAGAGACCTACAATCCCTTGCGTCTATGTGTAATAGGGAATCAGAAAGTTGAGGTGATACCAGATTATTTGATACATGAAACTTTCTGAGTTTCCTGAGACTTGAGCATTCATTAATTTCCAATCTTTCAAGATTTATAGCAGTTGAAAGATCAGGAAGCTTTTTCAAATCAAGAGAACGAGACAAATCCATCCGCTTGAGACATTTGAGTGGCTGCATCGACAAATAAGAAAATGTTAATACGATATTTGTCCCCTTTTTCTATGATTTGAATAGTGACAGGTCTTATAAATAAAAAGAAAAAGGAAGGGGTCATAGAATACATTTCTATAAATGAAGTTGATAATTTAGGGTAAGCAAACTATAAATAATACTAAGTTTATTAATAAGTTATATTATATATGACTTTTATTGTGTTTGTAAAGTGAATTGAGATAGAGTAGTATAGATCTGACCCAATAAAAGATATAATTTTATATTTTAAGTTTAATTTTGATTAATGTACTTACTTTATTTCCTTCCCATAGCTTTTGAAGCTTGCTGGAATACATGCGTAATTCGACCAGATACTCAGGATTAAAAGTAGCAGGCAAACTTATATTCGGGAAATAAGTCCAGTGTAGAAGCCTTATCATCTGAGAATGATAAAGTAGTGAGTGCAGTCTAAAAGGAGCGACACCAGACATGCGTACGAATTGGAGATCTGACATTCTTTCACTTATACTCAACTCTTCATACTTTAACTGCCTTATCCTCAACTCATTCAACTCTTCACCACTTATTTCCCACCGAGAAAAGTCTAAGTTTATGCCAATTAAGTTGCTACAATCCTGAAAAATAACCAAAACAAAATATACGTTTAGATGATTACTAATTATCAGAAAACTCAATTTTTAGGGACCAAATGTAACGGCAAAACTTACTATTGTATGGTCATATGAATCTCTTGCATCAAACAAAAGCTGACGTTTCACCTGCTTACGCGAAGTCTCTCTTCCAAATTGTCTTAGCAAAGTATGCACCCTGATCCTTCCGTATTCATCAATATATATGAAAGATTTCTTAATTAAGATGTCAAGACTTGGCTTTACATTCCAGAACTTCTTTGCAAGAAGCTCTTCCACTCTATGAATACTCCAACTCGTGAAAATGCAGGCTATATAAAGGAATAAATCTTTCTCTTCATAATGTAAGGCATCGTAACTAAACTTTATAATGTTTTCAATATCTCCGTCGACAAGGCGAGCCTTTAACATTGGGAGTGCCCTTCTCCACTCTTGCTTGGACATTCCCCGCAAAGCAGAGCCTAAAACCTTCAATCCCAATGGGAGTGAGCCAGCAAGGTTTGTAGCTTTCCAAGCAAGATCATAGAAACCGTCATCTGGGTACTCTTTTCCAAAGGCATTCATACAGAAGATTTTAAAAGCCTCTTCACTTGATGGAGATTTCACTTTGTATATATGTTTGATCCCCTGCGCCTCCAAAATTCTTCGATCTTCTGTTGTGATAATAATACAACTTCCAGGACCAAACCATCCAATTTCTTTAGCCAAGGCATGTACTTGTTCTATGCGATCAACATCATCAAGAACAAGTAACACTTTCTCGTCTTTCAACCGATTCAAAGCAAGTTCTATATTAGAAACATTCTGATTGATCTGAGACAACATTCGCTTCCGTAGTTGCAATTGTGCATCGTACTCAAATAAACAAGGTCTTGGATAGCTGCCTTTGATATCGAGCATGATTGCGCCAAGTTGGAATCTGCTGGAAAGTTGATGAAATAGAAATCTAGCAATGGTTGTCTGACCAATTCCAGGAGGACCCCAAATCCCACTTCGAATCTAGGCATAACAATCGTTTGATTTCTACCATATGAGCTCTCATCCCAATTAAATATTAGGAGAAGCCCGTATCCTCCAACTGTTTTTTTCCCCTATTCTGTATTTCTGGCTCGTTTTTCTCCTATTCTTCCCTTAACAGAGACCTCCAAAATTTGGAGAAGCCCGCATTCTCCAACTTTCCACTTGCTATCATCAGTTATGAACTCAAAAACAAGCTCACTGGAAGTCACCTCACTTACTTCAACTTCAAATGTGTATATATGCTCTATTTGAGGTTGATCTATCTCGAGGCGCTTATTTTTGACCATGATGTTAAGAGTTGGTAAACAACCATATTCTATTTTCTCTAGTATAATACAAGCCTTAAATCTCAATGATGTAGGAAGAGATGTTTCATTCAACTTGATTGGCAAGGAACCTCCATCTGTAGCTCTGTAATTGAAGCAGGTTGGCACATGTTTCCCAGGTAACACTGCATACTTACTAGTTGGTGTGTGCATGATGAGGTCTCCGGCTTTTTGGTTCAGTTTGAAGCAGTTGGTGAAGATGAGACAAATATCTGGATTGTTAAAGGAACAATCCAGTGTCTCAAGAGACCTACAATCCCATGCGTTTATGAGTAATAAGGAATCAGAAAGTTGAGGTGATACCAGATTATTTGATACATGAAACTTTCTGAGTTTCCTAAGACTTGAGCATCTACGAATAGCCAATCTTTCAAGATTTATAGCAGTTGAAAGATCAGGAAGCTCTTTCAAATCAACAGAATAAGACAAATCCATCCGCTTGAGACTTTTGAGTGGCTGCATCGACAAATAAGAAAATGTTAATACGATATTTGTCCCATTTTTCTATGATTTTAATACTGACTCGTCTTATAAATAAAAAGAAAAAAGAACGGGTCATAGAAGTTGTTAATTTAGGGTAAGCAAACTATAAATAATACTAAGTTAATTAATAAATAATAAAAATATATAAAAGCATGAAATTATCAGAAAATATATAATTTTATTTTATAAGTTTACTTTTGATTAATGTACTTACTTTATTTCCTTCCCATAGCATTTGAAGCTTGCTGAAAGGCATGCGTAAATCGACCAGATACTCTGTATTAAAAGTAGCAGGCAAACTTATATTCGGGAACGACATCCAGAATAGAAGCCTTATCATCTGAGAATGATAAAATAGTGAGTGCAGTCTCTTAAAAGGAGCAACACCATCATAACGATCATGGATGCATACGAATTGGACATCTGGCATTCTTTCACTTATACTCAACTCTTTATACTTTAATTGCCCTATATTCAACTCATTCAACTCTTCATCACTTTTTGCCAACCGAGAAAAGTCTAAGTTTATGCCAATTAAGTTGCTACAATCCTGAAAAATAACCAAAACAAAATATACGTTTAGATGATTACTAATTATCAGATAAACTCAATATTTAGGGACCAAATGTAACGGCAAAACTTACTATTGTATGGTCATATAAATCTCTTTCATCAATCAAAAACTGACGTTTCACCTGCTTACGCGAAGTCTCTCTTCCAAATTGTTTTAGCAAAGTATGCACCTTGATACATCCGTCGTCAATATATATGAAAGATTTCTTAAGTAAGATGTCAACACTTTGCTTTACATTCCAGAACTTCTCTGCAAGAAGCTCTTCCACTTCATGAGTATAACAATCCCTACCCGTGAAAAGGCAGACTATATAAAGGAATAAATCTTTCTCTTGATCATGTAAGGCATCGTAACTAAACTTTATAATGCTCCCAATACCTCCGTCGACAAGGCGAGCCATTAACATTGGGAGTTCCCTTCTCCACTCTTGCTTGGACATTCCCCGCAAACCAGAGCCTAAAACCTTCAATCCCAATGGGAGTGAGCCAGCAAGGTTTGTAGCTTCACAAACAAGATAATAGAAACCGTCATCTGGGTACTCTTTTCCAAAGGCATTCATACAGAAGATTTTAAAAGCCTCTTCACTTGATGGAGATTTCACTTCGTATATATGTTTGATCCCCTGCGCCTCCAAAATTCTTCGATTTTCTGTTGTGATAATAATACGACTTCCAGGACCAAACCATCCAATTTCTTTAGCCACGGCATGTACTTGTTCTATGCGATCAACATCATCAAGAACAAGTAACACTTTCTCGTATTTCAACCGATTCAAACCAAGTTTTATATTAAAAACATTCTGATTGATCATCTGAGACAACATTCGCTTTTGTAGTTGCAATCGTGCATCGTACACATCCAAACAAGGTCTTGGATAGCTGTCTTTGATATCGAGCATGATTGCGTCAAGTTGGAATCTGCTGGAAAGATGATAATATAGAAATCTAGCAATGGTTGTCTTACCAATTCCAGGAGGACCCCAAATCCCAATCATCCTTACTTCATCCAAATCTAGGCATAACAATCGTTTGATTTCTACCATATGAGCTCCCATCCCAACTAAATATTTGAAATCTCTTGGTGGTGTGAAATTGATGGTAGAAGAAGAAACCAGAACCATGGTAGAGATTGGATTAAGATTATCCACGGATGAACGAAAAGATTAACAAAGAGGAAGAGGCTACTTTGTGAATGGATGACGAAACGATTATCAAAGAGGAAGAGACTTTTGTGTGAAGATGTGTTTTGTTTAAATGGATGACAAGTAGCCAAAAGAGAAAGCCAAAAGACAAATAACAGAGGCCACGTGTTGTGGGACCCTAAGGTGATGTTTCCCGTCCTTATGTTTTCTCGCTTCTATGTGAAGAAAACATAAGGTGATGTTTCCCGTCCATATGTATAGTGAATTTTATTCTTATCAAAAAAATAAATAATGTACATTTATATAATTAAAGCGATATTTCATGGAATCTGTTACTACCGACAGAATAGTGATATTTCATGGAAAATCAGTATCCCTATTCTCCACCATTCATTTGAGTACTCCGAAGATAAAAGGACTAGAAGATTTGAGTAACTTATAAAAAATTAAACAAGTAATTAATGGGTCTAGCAACTTATAAAAAATATATCCTCCACCGCGCATAACTACTTCGATTTCAACAAAATCCATTGTCGAATTTCATTTTTCAATTTAGTAATTTCTCTGATTTGAAATGATTTCTCTATTTTAGGGTTACAGACTTAAACTTTTATGTGTTAAGTCTCTATTTCTTTTAAGTGCGTTAAGTGAAATTACTCGGGCATGTAATCAGATCATTAATTAGCCAATTACAGTTTCATTTCAGCTTAGGTTTATATTAAACTAATTTTGGGTTACTCTACCATTTAAACCAAATCTAATCGGGATTGGAGGGAAATTAAATTTTCAATATTTTGTAAAGGGAGAATTAGATTTTTAAACTTTTCATTGAGTCAATTATAATGAGACATATTTCTAGGTACATTTGGATCTTTTTGATACTTTCGGGAGAGTTATGGGTTGTCGACCCAAATTAATGTGATATGATGTTCTATATATTTGGCTATATATGAGTTTGAAAATGCTGCATGAATTCTACAACACAACAAGAAATCTGACGATTTGCAACGTAAGATGATGTCGCAATAATTGTGATGTTGCTGCGAGGAATTTTGATTGCGACTAACAATTTGCGACGAAACGGTTGATGTCGCAGTGGTGTCGCAAAAAGCGATTTGCGAGGTATCTGCAAGGCCCTTTTCCCTTGCAAATTGCCTTTTCGACACCGCTGTGACATCAACCGTTTTGTCGCAAACCGTTAGTCGCAATCCAAATTATTCGCAGTAACATCGCAAATATTGCGACGTCATCTTACGTCGCAAATCCTGCGATGGATACGAGCTTCCCAGATTCGTCGCAAGATTTGCGAGTTACATGTGAGGCTAAATAATGCGAGGTCGTTGCGAGGCCGCCTTTGCGAAGCCAGTGCAAGGCATGTTTTGCTAGGCCGTTAGCGAGGCCTTTGGGACGGCCTAGAAAAATAATTTTTTTTAATTTAATAATATTGAAAATAAAATATATTTAAATTCTGAAAATGAAAATAAAAATAATATACATTTAAATTAAAATATTTTACAAAAAATTATTATTTAAAAAAAATCGTAAAAGTCTACTGAAATGTCCGGGTTTTGTTCCATGATCGTGTCCGCGTTCCCCGTCGGTGTGCAGCAGCTTCAGCCTAGCAGCTATTCAGTCTTCCTTCTCTACCAAAATAGGGAACAACTCATCATATGCCGATATCCTCTTCATCTGGGACGGATCAAACTTTTTTCTTCCGCTAGCTCATTTTGCGTCTGATCTACCACCTCCCTAAAATCAGAGGAATCTGCAGAGGTTTGAGATTGAGATCCTTACGACGTAAAACACTGCTCTATCCTTGATCTGAGTGAGCGACCGGTCTAAAACAGTCTCCCATTTTTACGGGGAGCAACCTGATAAGAAAAAAGTATATTAATACATTAGTGTAACTAATTTAAACGGAATATACACAAAATAAATTAGAACAATCTTACCTCGGCTTATATTTGGTTCTTTTGTGCGGTAGATAGTCCACCTGACCCAATGCTCTCATCACCGCAATCCTGAGTCAGCTCATACATCTTGCTAATAGCGAACAAGATCATCTCAAACCCTTGTATCGAACCATCAGGGCATTGCAGCATTGCCGTGTGTCCTCCATTTATGCTTCCAACGGCTCACCTGGTTGCACAAGCGACTCTTCAACACGTCCTTGAATTTTAACAAACTTCCCCCATAATGGAAGGATTCTAGTGGTAATGTTGCTATAAATAAAAAAAGATGTGACTCATACATTGTAGTTAAAAAAAAAACTAAACATAATAAAAAACTAACCGCAACAGTTTTGAACCATCTAGTGAGACGGCCTAGGCTGAGATTTGATCTCTCCCAGAGATGTCTGTGGTTGCGATCCGGGAGGCGTAGGTGGATGAGATCCGCCAGACTCGGAAAGATAACGATTATAAGGGTTGTGAATTACAGACATCTAAAATTATGACAATTTAGATGTTTGGACTTGTTATCAAAAATTCTAAATAAACCAATAGACAGTTATAAATTCTGGACAGATCCTGGAAGATACGATTATAGCGGTTATGAAATTCGGACATCTAAAATTATGATAATTTAGATGTACGGATTCATAATAAAAAAAATTAAAATTTTTTTTAGTAAACCCAAAAATGTTTTGTAAAATCCAAAAAATTATTTTTACAAATCTAGATCTAAAACGTAAGTTCCTAAACCAATATTTCAACAAATTCGAACCTAGATCTACATTCGAATCCTAAAATCTAAGAAATCTAGAAGTAGAACCACTTACCTTGAGAATGTGGCGGTTAGAGGTGGAGGAGCATGGCGGAGAAGGCGGCGGAGCTCGTGGCTAGGCGGCATGGGGGTGTGGCTAGGTGGCGTGGCTTTAGATATGAAGAAGAAGAGGAAATGTGGAGGTGGATATGTGATAAAATCGAAGAAGAAATTAAGAGAAGGGGACTTACCTTGGAGAATCACGACGGAGAAGAGGCGAAGGATCTCGACGGCGTGGCTATTGGGGGAGAAGAAGAGCGAAGAAGAAGAAACAAGACGGAGGAGAAGAGAGAAGAAGGAGAAAGAAGAAAGGGAAAGAAGAAGGAGAAGAAGAAACACACAGGAGAAAAGAGAAGGAAGAGAGAAGAAAAGAAACGCGAAGGGAGAAGAGAAGAAAAGAGAAGAGGCGCAGTGGGTATAACTAGGCTTCTGCGAGTCCACTGCGAGGTTTCTACGACGCAAACTAGGGTTTCTGGTGTCCCTATTTGCGAAGCCGTTGCCAGGGCAAGGCAAAATGTGTCGCACTCGCCTCGCAATTTGTGAGACTCTTGCGACATATTTTGCCTTGCCTTCTTAATGGCCTCGCAAATGGATTAAACGAAAACAAAACGAAGAGCGGTGCATAGATACATGATTGAAAACACTTATATAAAATTATTATTTTTGAGGATACTTAAACGTAGATAATGTAATTGATACGTAGTGGTAAGGTTATGGTTTAACGGTTTTACCTTTCTGGTTTTCCCATTTGCGAGGTAGCTGCGAGGAAACTGGCTTATTCCTCGCAGTGGTGTCGCAAAGCACTTAAACAAAGACTAAACGAAGTGTAGTGCACATATATGGGATTGAAAATACTTATATAACATGTTCGGGATTGATTCCAAGAATTAAACGTAATGAATCTAATTGATGAATGATTATCGATGTATTGTTGGCCTTTTCAAGTTGCACTTTGCTACGTTCATACACTAGATTTGTGTTAGGGGTAAGGTTCTAGTTTAATGGTTTTACCTTTCCGCTTTACCCATTTGCGAGTCCACTGCAAGGAATATGTCAGATTCCTCGCAATAGCCTCGCAATTTGTGAGGTATCTGCGAGGAATCTGGCATATTCCTCGCAGTGGCCTCGCAAAGCACTTAAACGAATACTAAACAAAGTGCGGTGCACATATACGTGATTGAAAATACTTATTCAACATGTTCGGGATTGATTCCGAGAATTAAACGTAGTGAATCTAATTGATGAATAATTATTTTCCTACATTCATACAGTAGACAGTTTTTTGTTTGCGGTAAGGTTCAGGTTTAACGGTTTTCCCTTTTGAGTTTTCCCATTTGCGAGGCACTGCGAGGAATATGCCAGATTCCTCGCAGTGGTCTCGCAAAACATTTAAACGAATACTAACAAAATGCGGTGCACATATACGTGATTGAAAATATTTATACAACATGTTCAGAATTGATTCCAAAAATTAAACATAGTAAATCTAACTGATGAATGATTATCAAAAGATGACTAAGAAAGCCTTCCCGGACATCTGGCCCATGGAAACTTGGGAAGACATGGTGTATCCAATTTGGTGATGGAAAAGATAAAGAAGAAGAAGAATAAGAGTTGATGGTAGAAGAAGAACCTACAACCAGGGTAGAGATTGGATTAAGATTATCCATGGATGAACGAAAAGATTAAGAAAGAGGAAGAGGCTACTTTGTGAATGGATGACGAAACAATTATTAAAGAGGAGGAGACTTTTCTGTGAAGATCCTGTCCATATGTATAGTGATATTTTTTTCTTATCAAAAAAATAAATAATGCACATTTATATAATTAAAGAGATATTTTATGGAAACTGTTACTACCGACAGAATAGTGATATTTCATGGAAAATCAGTGTCCCTATTCTCCACCTTTCATTGGAGTACTCCGAAGATAAGGGACTAGAAGATTTGAGTAACTTATAAAAAGTTAAACTAGTAATTAATGGAGTTGACAACGAGATCCCTCTCGAAAGTATTAAAAAGATTCATATATATCTAGAAGTATACTTCATTACAATTGACTCTGTAAATAGTTCAAGAATTTAATTTCTCTTCCACAAATATTACAGATTAATTGCCCTCCACTCCCAATTAAAGTTGGTTTAAATGGTAGAGTAAACCGAAATTGAACCTCTCACGCATCTCATCTTCCAAATCTTCATAAGTATAACCTCCTCTGCGCGTAGCTACTTCAATTTCAACCATATCCATTGTCGAATTCTGTTTTTAGTTTAGTAATCTCTTCAATTTGAAATGATTTCTCCATTTTAGGGTTACGAGACTTAAGATTTTACGTGCTAAGTCTTGATTTCTTTTAAGTGCGTTAAGTGAAGTTTACTCGGATATGTAATCATATCATTAATTGGCCAATTACAGTTTCATTTTAGCTTAGATTTAAATTAAACTAATTTTGGGTTACTCTACCATTTAAACCAAATCTAATCGGGATTGGAGGAAAATTAAATCTTCAATATTTTGTGGAGGGGGAATTAGATTTCTAAACTTTTCATTAAGTCAATTATAATGAGATATATTTCTGGGTATATTTGGATCTTTTTGATACTTTCGGGAGAGATTTGGGTTGTCGACCCTAATTAATGTGATATGATATTCTACATTTGGCTATATATGAGTTTGAAAATTCTGCATGAATTCTACGATATATACGCAATTATGTCAATTATTAGCCTCTCATTTTCTCATTAAAAATACATAAATGATTTTTAGTAAGAATTATTTGTATATTGTTATGGTACTTTTCTAATAAAATATGTGTAAAGAGTGTGGAACAAACTTGTTGTTGTGAGCTTCTTGCAATATGTACATAATTTAATAATATGTCTTAGAATCTGAAATCTTCCAAAACTTAGTTTCAAAGTCAACAACAACAAACAATCATATCAACGATACCTTTTTCTCTGCATTGGTTTGGGAACTTTCCTCTGGCTTTCCATACATTTTAAGCATTTAATATGGCATCTACGTCAAAAATTCATTAGTTAAAGATATTAATTTCAACTCTCCATAACTAAGCACATCCCAACTTGCAAATTTTTGGTCCCTTGATAGAGATAGTTTTTAACAAAGAAAAAATGGTCTGAGATGTTGAATCTAATTACATAATACATTAAAAAAGAAGAAAAAATGACTAAAATAGTCCATTATCACTCACTAATTACCAGAATAATTTTTTGTTACACTTCATAAGGCAAAAGGTGTAGAAATATCTTGAATTTTCCTTTGTTACGTTTTTATTACGAGAATGCCATTTTGATTAAAAAACACTTTTTTTTTAATATTTATTACGAAAATGCCATTATAATTTATAATTTTATTTTTTCAGAATTTTTTTTTAAAATCTAAGAAATTTGTAAAAACAAAAAATTAAACCCCGATGTTCTCCTCTTCTTCTTCTTCTCATCTTCGCCATCGTTCTTCTCATCTTCTCCTTCGCGATTGGTACATTTCTTCTCAGATTTTTTTTTGCGATTTCTCCTTTTTTTGAGTGGTTATTCGATATTTTGTAGGTTTATGTAAGAATTCGTGTCTGTGATAAAGTTTCTTTTCACGATTTGCTTATATAGGCTTATAAAATTGTTATGTAGGTTTTCTTGAAATTTGCTTGTTGGTCTGATATGAACTGTAGGTTTTGTTGGTGGTTTTGTAGGTTTATTAAAACGCTTATAACGAGTTTATTGTGTGTTGCATAGCAATGGCAGAGAAAAAAGATTATCCTAAGATATTATTTAAGCCAGGAGGGAGTCTCAACATGCAAAAAAACTTAAATCATTGTTGTAAGCTTAAAGAGTTTGAAATGATGCAGCTTGCAATTGGAGAATATGCATTCAACGACATAAGAGACAATTTTTCTGTTGGAGTACTTCTCAAATCAGCAACGATGAAGTATACATGGGCGGCGAAGCCTGTGGATTGGTTGATGATGAACTAACTAAAGGTTGATAGGAGCAATGAGGTGTGTTAATATCGCTTGAAGAGTTTTTGTGTTGCAGGTTTACGGCTTCTGTTTTATAGGTTTTGATTGGAACTTTTTGTAGGTTTAGTTTTTTTGTTTTTCCATAAAGGCATTGTAGGTTTTTTTCAGAGCTTTTGTAGGAAAACTGTCAATTAAACCCTGATTCTGCCAAAAATCGTTGATTAAACACTGTACTCCGGACTCCTTCTATTAAACATGTAATTTATTGTTGACTTTTTAAAAAACATCAAACTTATAGTTGACTTGGCCAATTAAACACTCCGTTAATTTGACTAACGGAATTAGTTAACTCCGTTAAGTGAACATTAACGATCTAAGTTAATTGAAACGCAACGTTTCATTAAATCACTTTTTTATGCCACGTGTCAAGGAAGCATCTCGATTTCCTCTCTTACTCTTCATCTTCTCCGATGCAATGAGATTTCAATGTCGAAAAGGGATTTCAATGTCACTAACTCTTGACCCAATGGGATTTTAATGTCGAATTCTCCTCTCTTACTCTTGATTCTTCTCTGATGACCAATGACCGGTCTTCACCTTCTTCTCGTCTTCCTTCACTCTCTCTCATAACTCTATGTTCTTTAAGATTTTTCCCAAATTCACATATCTATTATGACAAAACCTTATTCAACTTCTCTCATGGCTTTCATTTTATTGATTTTTATTTTTATTTGTAAAAGTTCTGATTTTGATTTTGAATTTCTTCTCTTCTTCAATTCTCCATGGTTTTAAACCTTATTCAAATTCTCTTATTCGGACTTTTCTTCTTCTCTTCAGATTTTTTCCTCTTCCTCGGTGTCTCCAATCGATTTGGGGATAAAGGAGAGAACGAAACTTCCTCATCTACGATTGTTTGTCCTTCTTCTTCGGAGTTCTGGTATTTTCAGATTTCTTCATCTCCCCTTTGAAATCGTCATCAGCATTATGTGTATATATAGAAAAAATTTTATTTAATGAAACACAGCGTATTACTTAACTGAGTATAACAGAGTTCGCTTAACGGAGTTAACTAATTCTGTTAGTCAAATTAACGGAGTGTTTAATTGGCGAAGTCAACTATAAGTTTGATGTTTTTTAAAAAGTCAAAAATAAATTACATGTTTAATCAAAGGAGTCCGGAGTACAATGTTTAATCAACGATTTTTGACAGAATCAGGGTTTAATTGACATTTTTCCCTTTATATAATGTCTTGTAGGTTTTTTATAACATTTGCTATTTTGCAAAACTCGTTGAGAAAAACATGGTGCATAAGCCTCTTGAAGACGAGAAGGAGGACCCGACGTTACACAACATGATCCGAGATATCCTTGATGACACTTTAGAAGAATCTTTTTGGGATGCTGAAATGAAGATAGCAAAGAGAAAGATAACCGATGGTATTTAACTGATTTGAGTCCACGTAGAGAGTATGATGGTGATAGAGGAGGTCAGCTAATTACATAGACTTAGCTAGGAAAATTGGCATAGTAAGTAGGGTGATGCGTTATATAATTTTTTGTAGTTGCAAACATAATCTGCAGCATATTATACTAACAAATGACCATATTTTTGTAATGAGGTGTGTCCTCTGTGAGTATGGTTTAGGATTGTAATTCAAACACAATGATTATGGAGGTTCTGATTGATTTTTCGTAGGTTTACCATTGTCTTGATGTAGGTTTATCATTGTCGTTTTGTAGGTTTACAATTGTTTACTTGTAGGTTTACAATTGTCTTTTTGTAGATTTACAATTGTCTTTTTGTATATTAGTTGTTGTCATTTTGTATGTTCAGCTGATGTTTGGGTGTGGACACATGGGATTTTGTGTAAGTCAAACCTTTTGCAAGAACATCTTTTCTCAGGAAAATTGACGACATTAGTTGATGAGATGTTAGTCACTTGTGTTTGATGTTCATCTATAGGTTGAACGTCGTAGTTTCTGGCTTTCAATTTGTCCCTAGAAGAACAAAACAATAAGTTTATCAATTCAACATACAAAAGAGGACTATAAATCTACATTACTTACACAAATTGTCAAAAAACCTACAATCCGGATATATAAACATACAGACTAGAACTCTCGTTTGCTATATATAATTTTTTGGTATGGGCCAAAAAATAGTACATGGGAAATATATACAAAAGAAAATTATGGGAAATAGCCCTTTTTGAGTTTATATTCTAAAAAATACCCCTTTTCCTTATACATTTTACACCTTTTACACCTTCTCTCTAACTTTCTCTCTCTCACGGAAATGACGATTATACCTTCTCTCTTACTCTTTAGAAAAAAAAAAGATTTCAAAACACAAGATTGGTTTTAGAAAAACACAAGATTTCAAGAGCCATAATAAGATAAAGTGATTCTCTCTTTTAATTTCTTATTCTCTCATAATTTTTGTAAAGTTTTTGTCAGTGATGGACTTGTAACTCTGTATCATGTATCGAGCATATGCTATAAGTTTTCATGGTTTTTATAAGTTCTTGTCGTCCACTATGGACATTTCATATATTCTTCTAACATCTCACCTAGAATATGTTCTGTCAAATTTGATGCAAAAATGTAACTGATGCATAGAAGAATAAATAAATGATGTCCCCAATTGATATGTCCACAAACCTACAATACGTCCACAAATGACGTCTACAATTGAAATATGTCCACAAACGATATTTTTAATTTGAAATATGTCCATAAATGATGTAGACAACTGAAAGTATGTCCATAAATAATGTTCACAACTGAAAATGTGTGAACTAGCTTTTAAGTTTTGAACACACTTCTATATAATTATACTCCCAATCGTTTTGATATAGCTATTGTCCCCCGGTTATATGTCCTATGTATATTTTCCACGCACAAAATGTTTTTGAATGCATTCATATGTATTCGCAAGGGTAATTTTGACTTTTCCTATATAGCCCCTTTCTAGAAAAGGTGCATTTCCTAGAATGTTTCAGAAAGAGGCTATTTTATATAATTTAAAACATAAAAGGGCTAGTTTCATTAAATCTCCTTATATACAATCACCTTTAAAATAAGAGAAAATTATGACAAATGCTCTCTTTTCAAATAAAATCATCAAAAATGCCCTGACACTATTCAGCATCATCTACACTGTCCTATATCAATTTTTTCTCTCCTACTACTTTACTTTTTTTAATCCCTACCCGTTTGTTTTCTTCTCACTTTTTGCATTTGTTTCCTAATTTCTTGCTCTCTTTTTTACTGCATCACTCTATTCTCTCTCCCTTTTTATTGTTTCTCTGCCTTCGCAAACAATCATGTCAATCACTGCTTTATTTTTTTCCACATAAACGTCCATGTCCTTCCAAAGACAAATGTCTACTTATCATTTATAAGAACATGTACAATTAAAATTTTTTGTCCTTTACTCACATCCTTCTGAATATATTAATATATACATGGAGAAATACATAAGTTGTCTTCTATATTGTTTTATCATATTGTGTATATGGACATATATCTATATATGTATCACATGGACATGGACATATATGTACCCATATTTTGCCCTTACAATGGCCTTATATTGAAATGGACAAAATTGTAATGCAAGGACATGAACATTGACAAATATATGTGTATCACATGGACTAGGACATGGATATGGCATTATATGGACATGGACAAACATCTTCATTGTCTCGTACATAGTCCACTCACCTTATGAATATATTCATATATATATAGACACATACAGACATGGACCTATTGCGTATATGGACATATGTTTATATATGTATCATATATATGGACATGGACAAATATATATGTATCACATGAACACGGACATGGATTTCAGAAAGTTGATTTGGAAAAATAGTCCATGTCCACATACGCCCATTTTCAAAACATAACGTGTGGAGGCATACTAGTCTATGTCGATTTCCACAATTAGATTTGTCCATGTCCATAGGACAAATTTACAACCAATTTTCCAAGGATGAGACAAAATTTTCATTGGACATGAACAAATATAACTTTTACAGGACAAATGCCTATATATGAAACATATGGACATAGATAAATTTGTCTCCATGTTTGGACGTGGACAAATATGGCCTTTTTGTACAAGGACCTAATTATTCTATGTCTCATAATGGTAATGAGATTATGTGGTCGTTCCGGGGTATATGTTCTTTGGCTATGTTTCTTACTATATGTTCTTCGGCTACGGCCGTGTTTGGATAAGGAAATTGTCCATGTTAACAAAATAATTCATGACTTGCAAGATAAGAGAGCCTTCAGAATTTTTTTTATGTCCAAAAACGCCCATTTTCAAAACATAACATGTGGATGCATATTAATCCATATTGATTTCCACAATTAGATTTTTCCATGTCCATAGGACAAACATTGTCCATACATGAAAGATAATGCTTGTTTTCCTTGAAATGGGCTAATGAGACATTGAATAGACTTCCCAATTAGACATATATTTGTCCATGTCCATATAATAATTGGACATTGAATGAACCTCACAATTGTACATCTTAAGCCATTTGTCCATGTCTACGACAAGATACGAGAAGTTGGACTTCATAATTATCCAACTTCACAATTGAATGAGATACTTGGTTTAGGATTGAAACATGTTATAACACTACAAGAAAACATGTTGTTTGTGACTGAAAAGTGTGACTGAAAAATCAGTCACAAAATGTGATACTAATTTGAGACTGAATTGGGACTGAAGTACCACTGAAAAAATCAGTCCTACATCAGTCGCAAATAAGAGACTGTATATCTCAGTCTTAGATCAGTCACAAAAGTGTGACTATTTTGAGACTGATTTAGGACTGAATTATGAAGTCGCAGATCAGTCACAAAATTTGTGACTGATCTGCGATTGAATTTAAAAAAATGGTATCAGTCCCTAATCAGTCTCAGATTTTGTGACTCGAGTGTGACTGATTATTATATAGATCAGTTTTTTCCAACGTAGTCGAAAAGAATTATTCCAAAATTGTAATTTACATCGTTACATGATGTTTACACATCATACTATCCATTTAGGAATGATTAAAATAGATGTTTAATCGAATTATATGAAATCACATTGACGTTTATGTAATTGTTCTTCTTAAACGATATTACAATATACTTCCATTTTTTCTTCGAATATCGAAATATTCTATTATTGTTTATATATATTGTTTAAACTTTGTTTGTTGTTGTATTCATTAACAATAACACATTCAAATGATTATAATTTCATCAATTTAGTTGACCCAGAAATTTTAGGGGAAAATTTCTAAAACCGAATAAAAAATAAATAGATAATATATATATGTGTGCGTAGAACATTACCGAAGTAATGTACTAGTCCAACGGTTTTTGATAATAGTGGAAACATGTCTATTCCCATAAGGTCACGGGTTCGAGTCCTTTCGTTTGTTTTTTTTAAAATTTATTAATTTTGAGACTGATCTGTGACTGATTCGTTTTAGGGTTTAGGGATTCAAAAAAAATTTAAATTTTTTAAAAAATTTGAAAAAATTTCGAATTTTTTTTAAAAATTTTAAAAATTTTCGGAAAATTTTAAAAAATTTAATTTCAGTCGCAGATCAGTCTCAGATTTTGTGACTAAAGTGTGACTGATTTTTTTTAGATCGGGTTTTTCCAACGTAGTGGAATAAAATTATTCCGAAACTGCAATTTACAGTGTTATATGATGTTTACACATCATACTATCCATTTAGAAATGATTAAAATTAATGTTTTATCGATTTATATGAAATCACATTGATGTTTACGTAATTGTTCTCCTTAAATGATATTACATTATACGTACATTTTTTCTTCAAATATCAAACTATTCTATTATCGTTTATTTATATTGTTGAAACTATGTTTGTTGTTGTATTGATTAACAATAACACATTCAAATGCTTATAATTTTATCAATTTTGGTAACCCGCAAATTTCCAGGAAAAATTTCCAAAACCGAACATATAACTAATAGGTAATATATATATATGTGTGCGTAGAACATTACCGAAGTAATGTACTAGCCTAGTGGTTTCTGATAATAGTGGAAACATGTATATTCCCATGAGGTCATGGGTTCGAGTCCTTTGATTCTTTTTTTTTAAAACTTATTAATTTTGCGACTGATTAGGGACTGATTTACAAATCAGTCGCAGATCAGTCTCAAATTTTGAGACATATCTGTGACTGATTCGTTTTAGGGTTTAGGGATTCAAAAACAATTTAAATTTTTTAAAAAATTTTAAAAATTTTCGGAAAATTTTAAAAAATTTAGTTTCAGTCGCAGATCAGTCACAAATTTTGTGACTGATCTGAGACTGAATTTTTAAAAATGTCATCAGTCTCTAATCAGTCTCAAATTTTGTGACTGAAGTGTGACTGATTTTTTTTAGATCGGGTTTTTCCAACGTAGTCGAATAAAATTATTCCAAAACTGCAATTTACATTGTTATATGATGTTACACATCATAATATCCATTTAGAAATGATTAAAATTAATGTTTTATCGATTTATATGAAATCACATTGACGTTTTATGTAATTGTTCTTCTTAAACGATATTACATTATACGTACATTTTTTCTTCAAATATCAAACTATTCTATTATCGTTTATTTATATTGTTGAAACTATGTTTGTTATTGTATTGATTAACAATAACACATTCGAATGTTTATAATTTCATCAATTTTGGTAAGCCGCAAATTTCCGGGAAAATTTTCCAAAACCGAACATATATCTAATAGGTAATATATATTAACGCACGTAAACAATTATCGAAAGAGTCTGGTAGCCTATTGGTTAGCGGACTACAACAAAAACATGTAACATGCAAGGTCACGGGTTCGAGTCGTGGCTTGCAACTTTTTCCAAATTAATTAAACTGAGACTAAAATTCAGTCTCACTTCAGTCACTTTTTTTTCAGCGACTGATTTGAGACTGATTTTTCAGTCTCAGTTTAATAACATTATATCTAAACCCCTTTCTTCTTCCTCGCAGTTTGACGCATTCATCTCTCCTTACCTCTGTAATTGGCCGATTTCCTCTCCAAATTTTCCCTACTTTGCAACAAAACAATCCACTTTCATGTCTCAATCTTGTAGGTCTCGATTAGGGAGAGGTGGAGGAAGATCCGAGAGAAGTTTTCAAGGAAGTGGTGAGCATTCCTCTTCTCCGGTGACTCCGACGAGCACGGCAGCGTGGCTTCCGGTGGTCCGACCTCACGGCGGTGGCTCTTCTAGTTATCCACAACAACCAAATTTTGATTCTTACCATGAGAACTCTCCAAATCTTCAACAATTTGATGAGAGATTTTCTTCACAACAAGGAAATCGATCGGCTCAATTCACTCTCGAGGGCCTCCTAGCGGATGAAGATGGAGCACGAGAGCTTCCTAAGTTGGATCCGTTTCCAGCCGAAGGAACCATATGGTATAGATTTTGTTCTTTGTTTTTTTTTCAATTTTATGGGAAATATTGATTGAATTGGTATTAGTTTGGTTTGATTAGGTTGATAGAATTTATATTTGGTAGATTAGGAATTTGTATGGATATATAGGAATTTTTGGGAATTTTTATGGATATATAGGATTTTTTGGGAATTTTAATGGATATATAAGAATTTTTAGGAATTTTTATGCATCTTGAAATGAATGTTTTTAATTATAAATGTGCTTTCTTAATTTTTATATAATTTTAAGAATATTTTTATATATTTTTGGAAGTTTTATAGGTTTATATGAGTTTTTAGAGTTTTTTAGAATTTTTTAAAAATATTTGTGAATTTTTAAAAATATTTTTGATTTGTTAGAATTTTACAAATTTTTAATTTAGAAGTTGTTTTGATTTTTGAAAAGATTTTATGATTTTTAAATTCTTTTTTATGATTTTCGAAATATTTTATCGATTTTTAAAAAGTTTTTAAATTTCGTCATTATTTTTCTTCGATTCGTTATTTTAGGTTTGATCGAGATCGAGAGAGCCACATTTCGAGACATATCACTCGGTACACCTCACGCCGGATCAGGAAAATGAGCTTTTCCTTCAGGTATATGTAAAAATTACATTAAATTGCATTTTTTATAATTTATTACTAATTTTTACATTTATTTTTGTTTTTTAGTCTACGTTGCCTGACCGCAACGGGAACGTGTACGGATTAGGAAATCTCAGCAGGAAGTATTGCTCAGCAGAATCAGGCTTTGCTTCAATAGCTTCAGAGGGCGCTCTCGTCTTTCCCTACACACTTGACTTCGATGGCTCCTCCTCCTCCTCCTTCACGGCACGATGGTTCCAGATCTTCTTCAGCAACCCGACCTACCGACGACTTCCCTAACCAACATTGATTATATTTACGTTGTATTTTAGCTTAAATATTTTATGTTTTTCGGATTTCGGATTCAAAACAATTCGGTTTTTGTAAAATATATTTTATTTAAATTTTTAATTTAAAAAAAATTAAAATAATATTTATATTTTTCGAAAATAAATAATTTAATAAAAAAAATTTTAAAAAAATAAAAAAATTGTGTGACTGATTTGTGACTGAATTTAGGGACTGATTTGTGACTGAATTTAGGGACTGATTTGTGACTGAAATCTGGGACTGATTTGTGACTGAAATCTGGGACTGATTTGTGACTGAATTTAGGGACTGATTTGTGACTGAATTTAGGGACTGATTTGTGACTGAATTTAGGGACTGATTTGTGACTGAAATTAGGGACTGATTTGCGACTGATATTTTTAGTCTCTAATCAGTCGCAGATTTTGTGACTAATCTGCGACTGATTGTAACAACGACTAAGGCTTTGCGACTGATTGATTCAGTCTCACTTCAGTCCCAATTTGAGCATTTGAGACTGATTTGAGACTGATTGTGCAGTCTCAAAAGACATGTTTTCTTGTAGTGTAATAACAGTAAAACAATAAAGAAACCCACTCATTCCAATGAGGGTAGGGTTGCATAGAAGGTGAGTTGAAGCTGGCAGATAAGACAGACAAATGTGTTATGATGGACATGGCTCACTACCTATGGCTGCATATAGGTCCGTTGAACATTGGGAACATGGAAAAAATTTCATATTTATTTATCAAAAGATATGACTAAGGAAATTTAAATTAAAGGTGTGAAAATGTTGAGAAGTACAAAAGCTTAAATATGTATGAAATCGAGATAAAAGAGATATAAGATATAAGAAATGTGATCAGTAGGAAATTGAAAACAATTACAAAAGGCCTTTTTGTTGATAAGGCTTGTTCAAAAAAGACGAATTTCACTCCTATTAGCATGACGTAATATGTTTCATGTGATGGAATTTAAAACTGGAAAAAAAGAATAGGGATGTGATATGATTGGACATGGTAGGTGACTATCCCTTTAATCTACTAAAAGTGATGTACTATGTACCATTTAAATGTCTTCAAAAATAAAAAAACTATTATTGTGGAAAAACATATATATAACCCGACAAAATGTGCAATAGAGCTTACATATATGTATGTCTTTGTCTCTGCGAGATATAGTTTAAAAGACGTGGACATCTAAATACATAATGGTGTCATGTCCATCTAAGAAAAAATCAGGTAAAGACAAAGACAAGTGCCGAATACATCCAAGAGAAGGACATTAGGTTACAAAAATTGCTCAGGCTTGTCCCTCATTACATTTTCATTAATTTGTAATGTGTATCCCTCTCAACTTCTTTCACTTTGGTTTCTTTGAAGTTCTTATCACTACTTGTTGCCCATTTTTTCTCACTATTCTTGCCTGTAACTTTTTAGGCAGGTCCAACACAACCTTTTCTTTTTTACAAGCTGCCATTTCAAAAAAATCAAGATCATTATTGTCCTTTTATCCTTCAAAACTAGGTAGGCAGGAGAAGGTGAAAACCTTAAGATATTTTTGATGAATATGGTTACCAACATGGAATTTTTGATGAAATTCTCATAAAATAATCTAATTTTAAACAAAAGAGTAAGACAAAATTATCAATCTAAAGCTTAAGTTTTTTATTTGCTTTATTCGGAGAAACAATTTCGATTTTAGATGAAGAAATTAGAAACAGAAACAATAAATATTTTTTAAAACAATAAATATGTTAAAGATACCCAAATCAATAGTGGATCAAGTAAGCTTTTAAAAGTTAGTGACCACATGAAAGAATTGTAATAAAACTTCTGTCAATTTTATTGTTGAAATTCAACTACACACATGCCGGCCTATTAAATATACTTTTTTTCTTCTAATATTTAATTTCTAATCAAACTACAAGTTTTAAAACTGTGCTTCTTCCATTTCTGAAAGAAAAATAGTTGTCAATTAAAGAGACTACTACATGCTATCTGAATATCCATACAAACAAAAAATATATAATGATAATGCATACTAGTATTTGCAAACTAAATTTATTTCGATTTCTGATTATAATTTTTTGTTCGGTTTGAAAAAGTTTTTTTTGAAATAACACATTACTTACGTCTAAGTCTGCACATTTGTTACGTCCAAGTTTATCCTTCCCATATATATCTCAGAGGAAGTCATTAAAAAGTGATTTCCGATGACTAAGGCGATTTCCGGTGAGTAGATGTGATTTCCGGCATGGAAAAAAGATATTTCCAGCGATGTACACGGCGATTACAAGAGATGACTTTTATTCTCAGTTCACGGTCGAGAGATGAGAAGAGGCGATGGTACGAGTTTGGGAGGGGAAAACATAGAGCACGTTGCATTTTGTATAATATTTTTTAAGAGGAAGAAAGAATAATGAAAGATTTAAATAATTTGACAGTTTCTTTATTTTTTCTTACTATTATTTTCTTTTCCAAAAAAAAAAGACAATTTTGAGAATATTGTATAACATATTGAAAATATCAGTTTTATTGTTTCCAATTGTGCTAGATTTGCCAATTCCCTTATTTATAGTTTCCAGTTGTGCTAGATTTGCCAATTCCCTAGATATTTTCAACTATTTATACCCAAAAAATGAACATAAAATAGATATTATAACATATGTGGTTGAGAATTTTATATTTGCTTTTCTTACAATTATTGTTATTAGCCCTGGTACCGAATTAGTGGTCCCACCTCTTTCTATTTCTAGTTTTCAATTTGGCCACTAACAAAAAAAGAAGTCTATATATTGATCTAAATATTGCCTCTGAAGTCTCACAGTCACAACAAAAGTAGAACTAAGTTTGAGTTTACGTCTTGTGATACCGAAGAAATGTCGACCGTTGAAAAGCCTACTCCGTTTAGCGGCGTTAAAGACTCAACCAAAGTTCGAGTTACGATCGTCCAATCCTCCACCGAATACAACGATACTCCGTCCACTCTCGGTATAATTATTTTAGAAATATTTGTGTGGGTGCTCTTTTTTGGTGGGAATTATTGCACATGCCTCCTTGTAAATTTCTTTTGTATTAGCCCTTTTTTTACAGGTGAAAAAACGGTCTTGCCCCTACAGATAGGTCAAAGCAACGGCGGACATATGAGATAGGACGTCCATACTGGACAACATATGGATTATGGGGTAAGACGTCCATACTGGGACAACATATGGATTATGATACCTTACTTTGTTCTTTTTCCACCATTTCTCTTACCACTATCGACTTCTATCCTCTATGAAAATTATATTATTTCGCATTGTTTGTCCATTACAAAACATCTAAGTCATATTATACCTTGTTTTGTTCTTCTTCCATTATTTCTCTTGCCACTATCGACTTCTATCTTCCATGAAAAATATATTTCCCCGCATACCTTGTCCACTACAGACGTCTAATCCATATGTCTTAACATCGTACACATATTTGGTCACGTGCCAGCCATCTATACGCTTTGTGTAATTCTAATCCCCATGAGAAAGTCATCATAATCCATCTTTCTGTCACATTATTATCCAATCAACCTTCATCACAAAGTACATCAATGCCTGGAATACATCTCATATATTGTCTATACTAGACGTCCCCATATCATTTTTGCCTTCATTACCAAACACACAAAAAATGTACATAATATTACAACTACCGTTTACCCTTACATTACGAAACAATAAAAAGAACCACCCACACAACAAAGCAAACAACCTACAACTTAAAACATTTCACATTTTTGGCCATAACTCAACACTACTTAACCAATACTTACATCTTATGAGCCAAACATTTCTATAAGCCGAATTGATCTCCACCAAATGAAGCACTCACTCTCACATTGGTGGCATGTGACATAATTTCAAGATTAAAAATGGCATTATATATTTTGTGTAATTCCAATCCCCAAGAGAAAGTCATCATAATCCATCTTTCTATCATATTTGCTGTCCACTTTGGACATCTTACACCATATGTCTGCCATTGCTTTGACCCAACTTCAGAGGCAAGACCGTCTTTTCGGATGGAAAAAGGGGCACTCCACACAATAAATTTACAAAGGGGCATTCCACACAACTTTCAATTAAAACAGGGCATAGGTCAAAATAAAACAGGGGCATTCCCCTTATTTTATTAGTTGTCATACATAATCTAAGCTAGTCTCACTTATCTTACGAATATACAAACTCAATTTCTTGTTTTCATTTTCACTATAACATAATGATACACGGACTATTCACGTGTTTTTTTAAGTTGGAAGTATTGGAGAGATTAATGTTTAATGAGCTGGTTTAGCTCATTGTGATTTGTTCTGGTTATCGAGCCGGTTAAGTGTATTGTGCTCTTTAACCGAGTTCGTTGGTCATCGGTTTTGTTGTAACAAACTTGTATTCCAAAAAGAAAGCAGAGCAACATTTTGTGATTGAATGAAAAATAAATTACTCTCAAACACCCAATTTCTACGTGGTATCAGAGCTCTCTTAAAGATTCTTGTTATTTCCTTCTTTTTGCTTAGTCTTCCTCGTGAAATCTCTTTGTCATCATGGTAGTTCCTAGAGACGGAGATTCTGGAGCAATTGTTCTAGCTGCAGCGACTGTGTCGCCTTATACTCTGGCAAGCTCTGACAATCTGGGAGTCTTATTATCGCCGATTATTCTTAATTGTTCGAACTAAAACATTTGGTCTATGGAGATGATGAATGCTCTGGAAGCTAAAAGAAAGACCGGCTTTGTTAATGGAACTTTGAAGAAACCAAGCATTGATGATCCGAACTACGAGAATTGGCTAGTTGTTAATTTCATGATCGTGGGATGGATTCGGGCTTCGATCGATCCTAAAGTGAAATCCACTGTAAGTTTCATATATGATGCTTATCTTTTGTGGAGTGATTTGAAACAAAGATTCTCCGTTGAAAATACCGTTCGTGTTCATCAATTAAAATCTCAAATTGCGTCGTGTTGCCAAAATGAAAGAAGTGTTATCGAGTATTATGGAGAACTGTGTTCTCTGCGGGAAGAATTGCAAATGTATGGACTTCTGTTTCATTGTGTTTGCGATGCTAAAATCGAAACGTCTAAAGAAAAAGAAGAAGAAAAGATTCATCAATTTGTTATGGGTCTTGATGATTCAAGATTCGGAAATCTATGGACAACAATCATAGGAATGGATCCTTTGCCTAGTTTGGGTGATGTTTATTCCCGAGTAATAAGAGAAGAGCAATGACTTATATCTGTTGTTAATCGCGAACAACAATAGAGTGCAATCGGGTTTACAACTACAGGTTCTGCAGGTTCCAAATTGGAAAATGGTGTCTCTGTAAAGCAAGATGCTTCAATTCTCAAAAACCGCAATATTACTTGTATTCACTGTGGAAGAACTGGCCATGAAAAACGTGATTGTTGGTACATTGTTGGCTTTCGAGAGTGGTGGACTGAGAGAGCTGCATGGTCTGAGAAACGAGATCGAGGTAAAACAAGTGCAAGAGGTTGCGGTCGTGGTAATGGTGGACGAGGAAGGGGTTCAATGAATGACGCAACTACTGCTCACGCCACTTCCTCAAATGGATCAGTATTTCCAGAATTAACTGCTGATCAATGGAGAATGTTGCAGCAAATCATCAATGAAAAAACAAATTCTTCTCAGTCAGTTAATCCAGATAAGTTGGCTGGTAAGAATTGTTTGGGAGAAGTTATTTTAGATACTGGGGCTTCTCACCACATGATAGGAGATTTGTCTCTTTTAACCAATCTTATGAAGATCTCTCATTGCTTGAATGGTCTTGGAGATGGAAGCAAAACATTTGTTGTAAATATGGGGATTTTGTCATTGTCGGATACTCTTTCTTTGCATAAAGTCCTATTCGTGCCTGATTTGAACTGTACTCTTGTATCAGTTGCAAAGTTGTTTAAACAAACAAAGTGCAATGCTTTGTTCACTGATACAATGTGTGTGATACAAGACCTTTCCCTGAGGATGCAGATTGGAACAGGTGAAGAAAGAGATGGTGTATACTATCTAAGTGCAACAAGCTCTGCAAAGCTGAATTCAGTTCAAGGGAAATTTGATCTTGATCTACGGCATTTACGTCTTGGACACCCCTCTTATACTATTCTTTCTCAATTGCCACAATATTCTAATTCTTCTACATCGACTTACATTCAAAATCTTGTAATGCTAAAGAAACAAGATAAGTTTTTCCTCATAGTATCAATAAAATTGCAGATTCTTTTGAGCTTGTTCACTGTGATATTTGGGGGCCTTATAGAGTTCGTTCTTCGTTTGGAGCTGTCTACTTCCTAACTATAGTTGATGACTACTCTAGAGCAGTTTGGACCTATCTTCTCTTAGCCAAATCAGAAGTTCACAGTGTTCTCAAAACCTTCTTCTCATACACTGAAAAACAGTTTGGTAAGTCAATTAAAACACTAAGGAGTGACAATGGGGCTGAGTTCTTGTCTTTGGGTTCTTATTTTCGAGAAAAAGGAGTGATACATCAAACCCCTTGCGTGTATACTCCTCAGCAGAATGAGAGAGTTGAAAGAAAACATAGACAAAATCTTAATGTGGCTAGAAGTCTTATGTTTCAGTCTTATTTGCCAATTGATTTTTGGGGAGAAGCCATTTTAACTACCGCCTATGTTATTAATAGAACTCCTTCTGCCATTCACAAAGGCAAAACTCCCTATGAGTTGTTGCATGGAGTTGCTTCAGATTATTCTCAAATGAAATTTTTTGGCTCAGCATGTTATGTTCACTATGTTCCTCGTGATAAAAACAAGTTTGGTTCCAGAAGTAGGTACTGCATTTTTGTATCCTTTTGGCCAAAAGGGCTGGAAAGTTTATGATCCTTCAACTAATGAGATTATGATCTCTAAAGATGTAATTTTCAGAGAGGATGTGTTTCCCTGTGTTGCTGATTCAACTTTGTTTATTGCAATACAATTTGATTCTTCAAATGATGAAGACTGGGAATTCTCTGATTCCTACTAATGTGGCTGAATGTACTGATATTGTTGTTGCATATGGTGATAACACAAATGAATTTGAAGTGATGTTTTGGCTGACAGGGGGAGTTCTCCTACTGATGTTCCACCTACTCACACTTCTACTTTTAATAATGCAGATGAGATAAATACTTCTTCTGTTGAATCCAGAAAAGAAAATATTATTTCTACTGCAGACTTGTCTCAGAGTTCAACAGAAGGGGATGCTTTACGAAGAACTAAAAGAACTCGTGATTCCCCAGCTTATCTCAAGGATTGTGTGCAGTATAGTGTTACTTGTGATTTTAATCTCGAAACTTCAGTTTCTGTTACTGACAAATCGTTATATCCTCTTACATATTTTATATCTGATGCTCAGTTTTCTCCAAATCAAAAAGCTTTTTTGGCTGCTATCACTGCCGAGATATAACCTAAGCATTATGGTGAAGCTGTAAAGATTAAAGTGTGGCGTGATACTATGACCAAAGAAGTTACTGCTTTAGAAGTTCAAAAGACTGGGGATATCACTACAAGAAAACACGCGAATTGCGACGTCAATTTGCGATGGAGAAAGAACGTCGCAAGTTTGCGACGTTGTTGCGGCATGTTTGCGTTGGTTTTGCGACATAGAGATTGGCGTTGCAAACACGTCGCAAATTTGCGATGTGTGTGCAACGCTTTTGTACCATCGCAATCCTGCGAGGTATTTGCGATGCTGTTGCGAGGTGGCTGACATCCATCGCAATTACATCGCAAATTTCCTCCAATTCCCTATAAATACCCCACCATGTGATTGTATATTCACACAACATCTCATAAACACTTAGAGAGATAAAAATTAGAGAGAGAAAGAATTGTGGGAGAAAAAAATCTGAAAATTAATACAATTTTCTGTAAGCTAAAAAAATGACGTTGGAAAATGAAGTGTTCGCATTACGACGATGGATGTATAATCACAAAGATCCGGAGACGGGAGAAGTGACAAAAGAGTTTCGAGATGGGCTACGAGCATTCATAAACCAGGCGGCAAATAACCCATTTTCTCCGAATGACGGTAACATATTCTGTCCATGTATAAAATGTGGGAACACCAAATATGTGAATGTTGATATGGTGAAACGACACGTATATAATAGAGGATTTACTCCGAACTATTATGTGTGGTTTTCACATGGGGAAGGGTATAGTCTGGGTGCTGGGAGTAGTAGTATGGGTGCTGGTGATGATCTACCTAGTGATAATCGTAATTATAATTATGGCGAAAATATGTTTGAAAGTTATGAGCATCTACAAGGTGATAGGTATCATGATATGGTCACAGATGCATATCATGGATCTATTCCAGTAGGTAGTGAAAATACTTTTAAAGAACCTAACGCTGAAGCGAAACAGTTCTATGATATGCTTGATGCTGCTAATCAACCTATCTATGAGGGATGTAGAGAAGGTCTATCTAAACTATCATTAGCATCTAGGTTGATGTCTATCAAAAGTGAAGGAAACATAACCGAGAGAAGTATGAACCAATTAGTGGATGCGTTTAAAGAGTATCTGCCATCAGATAATAATTCAGCTGAGAGTTACTATGAAATGCAGAAGTTAGTTGCGGGTCTCGGATTACCATCAGAAGTGATTGATGTATGCATTGACAATTGTATGATTTTTTGGAAAGACGATGATAAGTTGCAGGAATGTCGTTTTTGCGGGAAGCCGAGGTATCGAGCAACATGTGGAAGGAATCGAGTGCCATACAAACGTATGTGGTATTTTCCAATCACTGATAGATTGAAGCGACTATACCAGTCGGAAAGGACATCAGTGACTATGAGATGGCACGCATACCACACTACAAATGATGAGGAGGTTACACATCCGTCAGATGCAAAAGCGTGGAAATATTTCTAGACGGTACATTCTGACTTTGCGAAAGAGTCTAGAAATGTTTATCTTGGTTTTGCACAGATGAATTTAGTCTATTTGGTTTGTCGGGAAGACAATATTCGATATGGCTTGTCATATTGACGCCATACAATCTTCCACCTGAGATGTGCATGCAAAGTGAATTCTTGTTTATGACCATTCTAGTGCCAGGTCCTAGTCATCCAAGGCGATCTCTTGATGTGTTCATGCAACCTTTGGTTCACGAGCTGAAACAGTTATGGTATAGAGGAGTTCGCACATATGATTTATCGCAGAAGCAGAATTTCAAGATGCATGCAGTTTTATTGTGGACGATAAGTGACTTTCCCGCATACGGAATGTTATCTGGGTGAACAACTCATGGAAGGTTATCTTGTCCATACTGTATGGAATGGATTGATGCATTTCAATTAAAGCATGGTAAGAAATCATGTTGGTTTGATTGTCACAGTCGGTTTCTTTCTATGCACCACCCGTACTGGAGGAACAAGAAACTGTTCAAGAAGACCAAGGTTGTGCGCATTCCTCCTCCAACACATATGTCTGGGGATGAGCTCTTGCAGCAGATCAATTGATTATTATGGTGCTGAGGAAACATGTAAACGTGGGGACAATTGACACACTCCAGGAAACATGCCTGACGGATATACAAAATCTCATAACTGGCACAAAAAGAGTATCTTTTGGGAACTCCCATATTGGAAAGATCTCTTACTACGTCACAACCTCGATCCGATGCACATCGTTAAAAACTTTTTCAATAACATTATGAACACGATTTTGAATGTGCAGGGAAAGAGTAAAGACAATTTTATATCAAGGTTACACATCACTGAGATATGTTCGAGAAGCGAATTACATATTACACGGAATGAAAAACAACCGATTCCCAGCTTTCGCTTGAGCGGAGAAGCGCGACAAGCATTGTTTAATTGGATATCTTCAGATGTAAAGTTTCCTGATGGTTACGTCTCCAAATTCTCCCGATGTATCGAGCAAGGGAAAAAAATATCTGGTATGAAGAGTCATGATTGCCACGTATTCATGCAGCGACTACTGCCATTTGCCTTGCTCGAGCTTTTACCCACGAATGTCCACGAAGCAATTGCAGGTACTCACGTTAAATATTAGCATTCTATTAATCATGTGCGTTGTAAAACACACATATTTATGTGTATAATCTGTATTTATGACTTTTAGGTATCAGAGCATTCTTTAGGGATCTGTGTATACGAACACTAATAGAGCTCGTGAAGCAGCTCGTGGTGGGCCTGTACAATTTCGATGGATGTACCCTTTTGAGCGATTCATGGGCCATTTGAAAAGAAAGGTCAAAAATCAAGCCAAGGTCGAAGGATCGATCATTGCAGGAAGCTTGACCGAGGAAACATCTCATTTCACATCGTATTACTTTAGTCTGACTGTCAAAACCAAAAGAACCCAGGTAGGACGATATGATGATGGAGGGATTAAAGCATCATATGCCATTGCAGTTCCAGATATCTTCACTCAGATTGGAAGACTTGCTGGCAAAATTAAGGAAGATTACTAGGAAAATCACACGTACTCTCGTGCAGCGCACAACTATATCTTGAGGAATTGTGAAGAGATAGTATCGTTTGAAAGGTATGTACTTATCAACTAGTAATTAATTTGATAAAGTTTAATTAATGCCTGCGACATTATTTACTATGCAGTGAATTCGACAGACAAATTCGAGAAGGCTTCCCTGATTTAAGTGAAAGCGAGTATGAAACCTATAAAGAACGTGATTTTACCGGACGGTTGAATTATTACGTACGTAAGATCACAATCGGCATGTAATTCACAATTAAAGTACAATATCACGTTTTTATATCTAATTTATTCGTGTAGGTGAAGAATGGATGTGCAGGCAAACCTTTGCCTTTATGGTTGCATGAGATTGTTGATGAACCAATTGCGAGGATCGTAACTGCCCCAATGTATTTTACGCGCGGATTCACTTTTCATACTTACAACCACGACCGCAATAAATCAACCGCAAATTATGGAATTCACGTGCCAGGTGAAATCGACTTCTACGGTATTTTGAACAAAATTATAGAAGTCACATTTCCAGGAGTTCTTGGACTTAAATGCATTTTATTCCAATGTCGGTGGTACAATACAACGGCTGATCGAGGAGTGTGTACTAACCATTTAGGGGTAACCGACGTAAACGCAAGCCACACATATTCAAAGTTTGATCCTTTTATTCTAGCATGTCAAGCAGAACAAGTGTGTTTTATCTTCTATCCTCGTATAAAGCAAAAAAGGGAGACATGGCTATCTGTAATAAAAGTAAATCCAAGAGGTCGTATTGTCGGGGAGGTCGACGATGTGGTTATGCAACAAGAAAGAGGATCAGATGTATGTATAGCTGTTGAATCAACCGAATATATCATACATGCACAACAAGGTGCAGAAGACATTGTTCAAGAAGAATCGGAGGGGGAAATTGCTAATTCTGACGAGTTCGAGGAGACAGATGAAGAAGAAAACACAGAGGATGAAGACTCTGAGTGAAGTGATTTTAGCATGTAATTTTATTTTTAATCAAGTAATGTGACATTTTTTTATAAAAAAATAAGTGGTTTTGCGATGGCTCTGCGACGTATGGGTCCAAAACGTCGCAGAAACGTCGTACTCAGACGTTGCAGAGCCATCGCAGATAACGTCGCAGTTGCAAGACCTTGCAAGGTGCCTAACATCCCTCGCAATTACATCGCAAATTTTCTCCAATTCCCTATAAATACCCCACAGTGTGATTGTATATTCACACAACATCTCATAAAGAATTAGAGAGAGAAAGAATTGTGACATTTTTTTTTCACGTAAATCAAGGAAAAGATATCAATCTTTTACTTGATTTACGTGAAAAAAAAGGTTAGAATGAAGTAGTGTATTTGACATAAACTCTTTTAAGTTTTTCTTATCAACACATTAATTGTGAAATAGAATAATTAGTTGAGTTTATTAATGAACTAGCAAACGTTCTAAAAGATATGTAAGGATAGACGCAAAACAGACGAACTATTTTGTTAAGACTTAAGATCTCCGTCAAACTCAACAAGTGTTGTAAGAAAAGACTTAAAAGTCGTATGAAACTTTTTACCAAATATGTATTGTTGGTCTTTAGCAATACATATTTGACAAAAAGTTTCATACGACTTTTAAGTCTTTTCTTACAACACTTGTTGAGTTTGACGGCGATTTACTCGTAAGTTCAAACATAATAGTTCGTTTGCGATGGTTTCGCGATGGAACTGCGATGGAGAATAAGTTGTCATCGCAATGGCATCGCAGACTTGCGATGTACTTGCGACGTTCAGGGTGAAAACCCTAATTTTCTGTCACAGGTACATCGCAATTCTGCGATGCCATTGCGATGACAATTTATTCTCCATCGCAGTTCCATCGCGAAGCCATCGCAGTGCTCAGGGTATAAATTAAAAACGAGCCGCCTGTTCGCCACTTATTCTCCCTTTTCCATTTTGACAAACTTCCTCCACTCCTCTCCTCTCCTCTCCAGCGGCGGGTCTTCTCTTCCTCGGCGTCTCCTTCCAGGTAAGTGGTTATTCCTTCTTCTCTTCTTCCTTCGCATCCTTCTTCTTGTTGCTTACATCCTCCATTTCTCATTTCTTTTAGATATTCTTCTCCTTCTCCACCAACGACATAAGGCTAAGGTATGTATTTCCATTGTCAATTTCTTAGAGTTAAGCCTTGGAATGTAGATTTAGGTTGCCATTTATTGTAGTTTCGGATTTAGGGCTTAGATTTTAGATCTACAAATTTTATGTATATGTAAAAACGTTTTGTGATTTTTTACAATGCTTTTGAATTTTTTAAACGTTTTTTAGGTTTTTATTCACGTTTTTTTTTATTCACGTTTTTTGATTTTTATAAACATTTTTGGATTTAAAGAAACGCTATTTGATTTTTAAAAACCATATTTAATTTTTAAAAACACTTTTGTAACTTTCATAAACATTTTTTGCTTTTTAAAAACGTTTTTTTATTTTTAAAAATGATTTTGGAACTTTTCTTAACATTTTTGATTTTTAAAAACACTTTTGTAATTTTCATAAACATTTGTGGCTTTTTGAAAACGTTTTTTGATTTTTAAAAATGATTTTGAAATTTTTCTTAACATTTTTAATTTTTCAAAACGTTTTTTGAATTTTAAAAACACTTTTGCGATTTCTAAAACCATTTGTGGCTTTTTTAAAAATCTTTTTATTTTTATTTTTACGAATTATTTTTGAATTTTGCAAAACCATTTTTTATTTAAAAAAATTATGATTTATAAAACGTTTTTATATTACCTAAACGTTTTTTGTATTTTTAAAAATGATTTAGGAAATTTTCTAAACAATGTTAAAACGACTTTAAACCGGGAAAAACTTTTAAATTGCGATTAGAATTTATTAAAACGACTTTAACCATTTTATAAAAAATTAACGAGTCCGAACATCTAATTCCAGATGTCCGGATGACATAATCCTTATACTAGGTACCTCTCCGAGGGTGGGCCCCCGTACTCCACCCGGTTCTCAGGCATCCCCTACCTCACGTTCTTTACCTGACAGACCGGGTTATAGTTCCGGCTCTCAGCCGGGTTTCACGCTCGTGCGGGACACACATTCAGAGCCTCCTCCTACTCCCGTCTACCAGCCGCTTCCACCGAATGTCATTGCAGGGATGTCGATTGAAGAAATTCTGAATGAGGCAGGCCACAAAGGTCTGAAAACTCTTCATCCGCTGCGTTCACCGGGAACCCTATGGTATTTCCCAATCTACACAATTATGACTTTAAGACTTTGTTAATCAAATTTAAATTAATTTTGGGAATAAAATTGTAGGTTCAATGACGATCAGGTGTTGGCGACAGCCGTGCGGGAAATCTTCGAGAGAGATTTCACGGAACCGCACGCAAACTTCTCCCAGGTCCCCAACCACATCGTCGATAGGTGGTTCAAGACATTCGCGGTAAGTTTCTTAAATTAATTTAATTTTTTTAAATACATTTCTACATTAATTTAATGATTTTTTTTCCCTGTTGTAGCAACGATACCACTGGAGCCCCTCGATTACAGGTGATGTCTGTATGAAATTCGAGAAGGTTTTGAAGAGTCGATTGTGCGATCAGGTTGGGCGTTGGAAGGCCAAATGGCAGGCACAGGGCGACCAAGCAATGCCGCGGTGGTTCAACACCGCAGTTTGGGAGGGTCTTGTCGGAGCAGAAAAGCGCAAGTGCGCGGGCGGCTCGGTTGTCTGATTCTGATAGCGACGGTCCGCATCGACATTGCTCGGGCCAACTTTCGTTCAAGGCCCGAGCTCGGAAATTGGTAATATGTTACGTTTATATTTTTTTAATAATATATTACGAATCATATCTTATTACAATTGATTTCTTTTTAATCTTTTCAGCAAGAAGAGACGGGGGATGCTCATCCTGATCTGGTAGAGACGCTCTACCAGACCAAACGGAACAAGGTCGGGGTCTTGGTCGACAAAAAGGCGGAGCGGTTATACAACAAGGTCACTGCGAAGATGCAGTAGTTGACCCAAGACGGGGGGGACGAGGGTACTGGTTCTACTGTGCTATCAACCGCACAGAAGAACCAGATTTATGCTGAGGTAAAGTTTCTGTCTCTCTTTCTTGTTTATTCCGTTTGAAATTGTTAAAATAATTTTTAATTATTTTTTTTTACCAGGTTGCTCCCCGTAAAAAGGGGAGAGTATACGGGACCGGTCGCTCCTTGGGCTCGCAGATCGAGTTGAGCATCGGATCTCAGAGCTCCCAATATCAACCGGCTGCCGATTCCGCAAAAATGGTCGAGATGGAAGAAAAGCTTCAAGCTCAGGATTCGAAGATGCAAGAACAAGATAAACTCATCTCATCTTTGCGGGTCAACATGGCCCAGTTCTCGCAGCTTTTTTCCACGTTGGCCTCCAAAGATCCGGACATTGCTGCTCAGCTGAACCAGATGCATGTTCAGCCTAGATCGAGTTCACGTAACCCTAACCAGAACGCAGACCCAGATCACATCCTGGACCCTACCTCGGACCCGAACCTCGACATTTCAGACGATTATTAGTTTTTTTTTTTTGTTGTAAATATTTGTATTAATTAATAGTTTTTTTTTTAATATATTCCTTTTAAACATTTATTTTTAAATAATTTTTAAATTAATTTAAACAAAATAAATAATTTCTAAACAAAAATAAAAAAAAGGACGTCGCAAGGGCGTCGCAAGCATGATGTCGCAAAGACGTCGCAAGTGTAAAATCGCAAAGACGTCGCAAGGGCGTCGCAAGCACGACATCGCAAAAACGTCGCAAGGGCCTCGCATTGTTGACGTCGCAACGACGTCGCAACACTGCTACATAACCGCGATGCACCCACTCCGTCACAGATTTGCGACGTCAACTGTACGTCGCACTACCTGCGATGTCTTTGCGATGTTTTGTATTTGCGACACACAATTTGCAACGTTTTTGACGATGTCGCAGAATCGTAGCAATTTCCCTATTTGCGACGGCTCTACAACGTCTGCGACGACTCTGCAACGTTTTTGGCCATCACAAATCACGTGTTTTCTTGTAGTGGATAGTCGATCTTCCTTCTGGCAAAGTTGTTCTTGGCTCACAATGGGTTTATCGAACCAAGTATAATGCAGATGGCTCAATAGAAAGACATAAAGCTAGGTTTGTAGTGTTTGGTAACAATCAGGTTGAGGGTGAAGACTACTCTGAAACATTTGCTCATGTCGTTAAAATGACCATTGTGAGATCTTTGCTCAGGTTAGTTGCTGCAAAACGCTGGAATGTTTACAAAATGGATGTGAGTAATGCATTTCTACATGGGGATCTAGAAGAAGAGGTACATATAAAATTACCTCCAGGTTTCAGGCATACTCATCCAGGGAAAGTGTGTCGATTGAAAAGGTCTTTGTATGGATTAAAACAAGCTTGTCGTTGTTGGTTTAAAAAGTTATCAGACTCACTTCTCAGATTCGGTTTTGTACAATCTTATGATGACTACTCCTTTTCATATACTAAGAAAGGTAAAGAAATCAGAGTGTTGGTGTATGTTGATGATCTTATAATTTGCGGCAATGATGAGTATTTTATTGCTAAATGCAAAGCGTATCTTAGTAATTGCTTCTCCATGAAGGATTTGAGAAAGCTAAAATACTTTCTTGGAATCGAAGTGGGTCGAAGCTTGGAAGGTATTTTTCTTTCTCAGAGAAAGAATACTTTAGATATAATCTCTGAGTCTCGCTTGTTAGGTTCAAAACCTATACTCCTCTCGAACAAAATCATAAGCTGGCCTTAGATGATGGGCCCTTACTTGAAGACCCTTCTAGTTACAGAAGACTTATTGGTCGTTTAATATACTTGACAAACACAAGACCAGAACTATGTTACTCAGTTCACGTGTCTCAATTCATGCGATCTCCTCGTTTAACTCATTGGGAGTCTGCACTTCGTGTTGTTTGATATTTGAAAGGTAGTCCATGTATGGGCATTCTTCTCACGTCAAATAAAGATCTCACATTAAAAATATATTGTGACTCCGATTGGGCATCATGTCCTTTGACAAGAAGGTCTTTGACTGCCTATATTGTTCTACTTGGAGACTCACCGGTTTCATGGAAGACTAAAAAGTAAGACATTGTGTCCCACTCTTCTGCAGAAGCATAGTATAGATCCATGGCTGCTAGTCTTCGAGAATTAAAATGGTTTCGTCGGTTATTGTCAAATCTGGGTATTGTTCAAGACTCTCCTGATCAGCTTTTCTGTGATAGCAAAGTTGTTATACACATTGCTTCAAATCTTGTGTTTCATGAGCGTACGAAGCACATAGACTTCGACTGTCATGCTGTTTGGGATGCTATTGGAGACGGAGTTATAGCTCTTCATCATGTCAAGACAACTGATCAACTAGCAGACATCATGACAAAAACTTTACATAAAGCTCAGTTTCAGTTCTTAATGTCTAAGTTGGGCATTCATAATCTTCATGCTCCAACATGAGGGGGAGTATTGGAGAGATTAATGTATAATGAGCTGGTTTATCTCATTCTGATTTGTTCTGGTTATCGAGCCGGTTAAGTGTATTGTGCTCCTTAACCGAGTTCATTGGTCATCGGTTTTGTTGTAACAAACTTGTATAAAAGACTCTGTTTTTCCAAAAAGAAAGCAGAGCAACATTTTGTGATTGAATGAAAAACGAATTACTCTTAAACACTCGGTTTCTACAGGAAGTCCATAATTTATCGGTAAGTTATATTTACAAAAGCAATTATTTTTTGTTCTTGCAGCCAAGGCAGAAAAGTATATCGAAGAAGCGGCGAAGGACAAGGCGGAGTTGGTGTTGTTCTGGAGAGATTTATTGGTGGATATCCTCGTGGGTTTAGGTTTGGTTTGGCAGTCGGAATTCACAACGAAGAAGGTCGTGATGAATTTCGCAAGTATCATGCTTCTGCTGTTCAAGTTCCTGATATGATCTCTAGTTGACATTTTTACTTGTTCATCAGCTAAATTTTATTGTGTGCTTACCCTTAAAGCGAGATTTTTCCTACATACTGATCTAATTATTCACCACCGATCATATCTTGATAATAACATTCTGTTTCCTTGAAAACCGGATTTTTATCTTTCATGTCATAAATGTAAAGAGTAATACTAATTTGTTAAAATATGGTTTTAATACATATTTTTAATGTGCTATAAATAATAAATTTAAATATTTTCCAAATTATGCGATTCGTTTCTATCCATAAATTTAAATAATAGATTTATGTTTTGAACAGTTGAAATTTAATTCGGAACCAATTAATTAAAACTTAAATTTAACTTTGAAAATAAAATATATTTCAAGGATAGCCTTGGACAAAAAAAACAATACAAAGAAACAAACCAAACCAGGCGGTCTAGTGGTCTTTAGTCTAGTGCAGGCGGTAAATCCATCAAAGACATGCGACTTGCACAACCAGAGATCGAGTCCCACCGCCTACATTCTGTAGGAACTTGGCTAATGGGCCGGCCAGTTGTGGTCCAGTATTGACAAAAAAAAAAAAAAACAAATTAACCAAACCAAACCATCTTGTTTCATAATTTCTCATATGATCATTCGTAAAATCTATTTCTCTGAAACTTTCGGATTGAATTTTGTTGGAATAAGTTGTGAAAGGTGGTGACTAAATAAGTGAACCAAATCTTGTTAATTTTCAATTGCAATTTGTCAAGTGTTGGATTGAAGAGTTATATCTCTAGTTTAATTAGGCATTAGGATCACAAAATGACTCTTTTTGTTTGGTTTATGTAATGAATCTTGTTCAGGTCCTGAAGTAGAGAGATTGGCAAAAGCAGCTAGGAAAAACAATGTGTACTTGGTAATGGGAGCTATAGAGAAAGATGAGTATACTCTCTATTGCACAGCTCTTTTCTTCATTCCACAAGGTATGTTCTTGGGTAAGCATCGTAAACTCATGCCCACAGCTATGGAGCGTTGCATTTGGGGTCAAGGAGATGGATCAACCACCCCGGTTTACGACACTCCCATTGGCAAACTCGGTGCGGCTATTTGCTGGGAAAATAGAATGCCTCTCTACAGAACTGCCTTGTATGACAAAAGTCAGTTTGTTTCAAGTCAATACAAACCCGACAAATCCCACGGAGCTGATCACTTAGCCCGCACATTCAAATGGTCTTCTTGGTTTTATGCCTTTATGTACATCGTACCTTTTCTTTAGACTTTGTATTGTTTATGAGTTAAGTTGACAAAAAATAATAATAATACATATTTGTAAAATAAAACCATAATTAAGTCAAATATTGATACTATAAAGATTAAGAACATTCTTGTTTTGAGTAATATTTTCTGGTGAAACAAAACTTATATAAAAAGATATATGGTTTTGTAGTCGAATTTATAATTATTTTTATAAGATCACAATTGCATATTCATCATTGTCAAAACTTATTAAGTTGATCATTTGTCACTTTCACATTGACATTAAATTTCACATGCTGTAAACTAATCCATAATTCATGTTACTGTACTAAAAAAAAAGGTGTCAAGAGAAAAGGTTTTGTATTCCATTGTGATTTAAGATGTATTTTAATTGTCTTATAATTATCTGCAAAAGTTAATACTTATAATCTCAAAATTGTGTGTTTATTAGGAGTGAAAATACAGCTAAGAAGACCAAGACATGTGTGTGTGTGTATATATATATAAACTGCTACAAACTTAGAATTATGCGATTACGAGTAGCGATATGATCCATGATCTTAAATATTCAAAGTATGCATATCATTTTTAGTGCCTTCATAAAAATATCTAATACTATTAGTTGATAAGAATTATTTAGAAACAACATTACATCAAAATGGTTACACCAATAAAAAGTATATAAAAGATAAATAAAAAGTGTGTATAAAGAGGAAAAACAAGTTAATTTATTTCTTTTTCAAAAAACTTCAATAGCCAATCAAAGGTACTACAAAAAATTTAGTTATTATCACAAAAAAATTTGACTAAAAATATCGGCCACAAATTATAGACTACTAAAAATCACTCGATTCTAAACAGTTTTTTTTTAAGGAACATGTCATTGGAAATAGAAAACCGCTGAAAATTAGTATGTAATTCTCGAGTTTCTGACAAATAATTTCCGTGGGGCAATCAACAAATTAGTTACTTACAAGTAGATAAAATTACGTATAAAAAACCATTACAGCTAAAATATTAATAAAAATATTTAAAAACATTCATAATATTTTTACGATTACATTAAAAGTTCTACAAGTTACAATCATGAACATTGATGTATTTATAAGCATATATGCAATTATTACACCCATGGATTTGTAAAAAAATGTTTATATATATATTAATATTTTAATAAGTGACCCCCTTACTAATTTTTGTTGACACCCATCAAATATAAATTTAACTATAACCCAATAAAATTTGGGACAACTGTAAAATGCCCTTGGTTTTTGACATTTTCAACACTGCCCTCGATTTTTGATATTCTTAGAAAATTATCATTCATTATTGATAAATGACTAAAATACTCTCTCATGTTTTAGATAGCAAACAATGTTTTCTTCTATTTTCATTTTTCCTCTTCCACTATTCTTCTTCGATCTCTGCAATTTTCTTTTGGATCTCCGAAATTTCTTCATCAATTTTGGTAGTTCATCAATCTATCTTGATAGGTTCATATATCTGAAACTCTTTCTGGTCTCTTCAAACCTATTTTTCAATTTCGCCATAAATTTCTTATTCTTCTTGGATTTTGATTATTCTTCTTCAATTTTGATCATTCTTCTTCGATTTTGTAATATTTGAGCTTAGATTTTAAAAAATTCAAAATTTTAGGTTTTTCAAAGCTATGAGATTTTATCAAGATTCAAAAATGGAAGAAAATATCGTGGAAAGAAGAAAGAAAAACAAAGAACAAAAAGAAAGAAAAAATTAAGAGATAAAAATGAGAGAAGGATAAAAGAGACAATCAAATGGCAAAACAAAAATAAAATAACCAGAGATTTATGAAAACGAATTTGAAATCGGACAAATAGTCAAATAGGATGTCGAAATAGGCTAAAGAAAAAACGAGGAAAATGACGACAATATTTACTTGTTTTACTTAAGCCTAATTCAAAAACTTATAAGTGTTTAAAGGCAATATTTTATAACGTTTTGTAAGATAGCTTATAAACGCATAAGCAAATTTTTACGTAATTTTATAAGTGTACTTATAAAATCTTATAAAAAGATATAAACAAACATTTTACGATATTTTTATAAGTGTACGTACAAAACCATAAAAAGAAATTTATCATGGAATTGAAACAAACATTTTTTTTGTCAACATTGGGCCACGACTTGCTGGTCCATTAGCTAAGTTCCTACATAATATAGGTAGTGAGACTCGATCCCTAGATGTGTAAGTGCGTCTACCTTTAATGAACTTACCATCTGCCACTAGACTAAAGGCCACATGCGGAGACGAAACAAACATTTAAATGATTTCAAAAAATAATTTATAAGGTTTTATAAGTCAAGTTATTTAAGAGTCAAAAAATAATTTACAGGTATTTATATTTGTAGGTTTTATAAATGTACTTATAAAAGCTTATAAAAATATATAAACAAACATTTTACATAGTTTCTATAAGGACACTTATAAACCCTTATAAAGAAATGTAACATAGAGATTGGAGACGAAACAAACCTTAAGAGCTAAAAAAGTTATAAGGTTTTATAAGGCAAGTTCTAAAAAAGCCAAAAATTTATAAGCGTTTATAAGACTAGTTATAAAAACACAAAAAATTTGGAGAAGATGAGCTAGAAGAGGAAAAAACTCTAAATTGCGAAAAATACATATGAAACTATATAAAAAACACTCAATAGAGTGTGAAAATCATAGATCCAGTAATTATACTGTCGAGAAAGAACTATATCGTGAAATCGAAGACCGAAACCTTATAATCTCAAATATGAAATTGATTTGAATCACATACCAATTTTGAAGAAAATCTTAACACCTAATGTCTTGAATTGTGAGTCCATGAATAAGAATCATTGAATTTGATAGAAAACTTGGAATAAATAGATTGAAATCCTTGAATCATAAAATTCTTTTTTTTAACGAAAACTTTTTTTTCGCGCCAAAAGTTTTGTTTATCTCAAAATTTTGTTTTAGAAACTTATAAGGTTTTACAAGAGATCTTATAAAACCTCATAAATAATATATTTATAAGTTATCTTATAAAACCTTATAAAAAATAAATTAACAGGACATAAATGTAATATATATTTATAAGTTTGTTTGTAAAACCATATAAGACATTATAAAATCAAAATATTAAAAATTATTGTCATAATTTTAAATTAGAAGATTTCGATCTGTATTGATTTATTCTTTTTTGCGATCCAACGATCTTCATATTCGTGTTCTTCTCCAAAAAATACTGGATCTTTATAAATTGACTTATAAATCCTTATTATTTTTGTTGGCTATTTAGGTTTATTTGGTCTCCATGTTATATTTCTTCATGTTTTATAAGTACCCTTATAAATAAACTATTTTGAAATTTCTGAGTTATAATCATTCTATGGGTTTAAGCATCAAGTGGATATGTTCAGGGTATAGCTAGTATTTTACTTGATTTACTCATTTTGATTATTTCATTGGGTTTAAACATCCAATTAGAGTTTTGTTTTTTTCATTCAAGATTTATTATAATCATTCACTTGAATTTAGACATCCAATTGTTTTGTTTAAAGTATAATGTTTAGCTTGATTTAGTTATTTTAATAGTTCCATTGCGTTTAGACATCCAGTTACCTATGGTTTAGTTTTTTTCCATTCAAGAGTTAATATATCCATTCTGTAGGATTTATGTATCCATTGAGTTCCTATAGGGTATAGTTTCAGCTTAAGTTATTAAATTTTGATCATTCCTTAATTTAGACATCTAATTAGGGTTTAGTTTTTTTGTTCAAAATAGTTTATTTATAAAGTTTAATAAGATAACTTATAAATTATTTTTTATAAAATAACTTATAAATATACTATTTATAGTATCTTATAAAATCTCTTATAAAACCTTATAAATGTTAAAATAAACTTTTAGATGAAAAATTTGGGGGGAGGAAAAGTTTTTGGCAAGAAAAACATTTTGGCAGAAAAAATATTCGTAAGAAAAAAAACAAATTAATGATATTTTAGTCATTTGTCAATAATAAAAGATATTTTCAGAAAATGTCAAAAAAACAGAGATAGTGTTGAAAATGTGCTCCATTGAAGAGCAATTTTGCAATTGTCCTATTAATTAATAATAATTGTTTTGTTATTGTTTTTAAATCAAAATGGCGGATCCAAGTAGAAGAAAGATGTGCCCCATACTTAAAAAAGTTTTGGTTAATTTTTTTATTGTTTATATTTTTCACCAATTTATGTTCTAGATCCACCCTTTGCCAATCTTTCTACTTCAGGACCCAAACGATAGGAGTCATTTTGTGACCCTAATGCTTAATTAAACTAGAGATATAACTAACAAGATTTGGTTCACTTATTTAGTCACCACCTTTTACAACTTATTCAAGCAAAATTCAATCAAAAAGTTCAGTAGAGAAGAAGCTGAACTCTAGACGGAAATTCTTGTAAAATACCATCTTTCATTCTTCCAATTACAAGATAAGATAGACAACAATTGAAGAGTTGGATGTAACATACATTAAATGGAAAACGTTGACAACTTCATAATGGACACTAATGATTGCGTCTACTTATTTACGCTCATAAGTTTATCGACCCATTTCAAGTTACATAATATGCCTATACGCTGAAAAGTGTTTGATCAAGTGATTTAATCTATTTCTGTAATTATCAGAATTCAATTAAAGAGAAATGTGTAATTCACATAATATTATTTAGAGTTTGAGGAGATTTAGGCTACGCATCGACGCCAAAATAATGTGTATAGGCTTGAGAATCCAAATCATCAACCAGAAAGTTTTTGGAAGAAATATTGGTGACAGGTTGGTACAGTAGAGTGGATTATTCGTGTACGATACTGTCTTCCAAATATAAGAAAGCCTATCCTATTTTCTTTCATTCTTTGTAAGTAATTCAAATTCTATTTTGCAACTTTCTTGTTTTATTTATTAGTAAGCCAATTTTTTATAACTTCATTGTCAATTATAAATAAAATAGATTTGACAAAATTTTGTAAATATTTTTCCTTTCTTATCAAACTTCTGAGTAGACCATCAACGCCATTGATGACGATAAACAAAGAACATTATGACTATGAGCACATCAAATTTAATATATGCTATCTTTTTTTTTCATATAAGTTGTTTTTTTTTACTCAATAATAGTCTTTTGAAAACGTTTTAGTACAGAAAAAAATTAATTAATGTTTGTTATTATGTGAATCCTTCTATAGAATTACAATTTATCAAACAGATAAGAATGATCGTAACAATTTGTCCGATTGTCTTTCACAACTATACAAAACCATTGCCAACATCAGATCCGAAAAAAGTATCCTTATCGCATTGTGTTCCCAAATTTATGGTTATAGCTTATAGGTCAAATTATAATATTATGTATTGTTTTCCATGATTGGTCAAATTATTAAAAAACTAAAATATTAAATGATTTTTTTAAGTTAGTTTTTTTAATATATGTGTTCTTAGGTTCCGACCAAAATATATATATATATTGTTAGGTAAACAACAACAGGAAGTGCAACTAAGGTTGTTTTTTCCTTTTTTTTTTGATATTCTGGGTGGTTCGGATTTGGGTAGCATATGACCACTTCTCCAAGCTCAACTATATCCGGGATCAGAGAAAACCAAATAAATATTCCTAAAATGTTATGCAAAATGTGACTTTGTTTCTATGCTGAAAACCAGGTAACTGTTTCATACAATTAAGCTTGTTTTGAAAAAAATAAAAATCAAACTTATAAATACAAAACACAATAGCTATGTGTTTGACATAAAATGGAAAATAAAACAACATAACTGAAATCAAATTTTGATACGTGATTTGGACAAACATATGAGATTCAAAGAAATGTATGGTACCTATAAAGCTACTTCGAATTGAAAATAGATAGCAGAATATTTGAGTTTAATATAGAAGAGAAGAGAAAGCAGTTGGCTTATTCAATTGGCTCTCTTACATTATTGTACTAATAAGATTCACAATTTCCAACTTAAACTTTGAAACTGAAACAGAACATATTGAACTTGACCTCATTATTAGACTGACATCAACTCCAACTCACGAACTACGAAAATCTTTGATTACTTGTTTGTTTCATCTTCTCATTTCTCCACTTTTGACACGAATGTAACCGGTTTCTTCGGGTGCTCATTGACAGTCAAATGTAAAACCTCTGGTCTCGAGTAATGTCCAACCACATCAAAGCATAACTTGGCTCTTGCTATATCACCAAGATCTGGTTAAGAACAAATAATGTTTTCAATATAATGAGGTAGAAAAGATTTAAGCCTAAGATGAATATTAGAGAGGATTGTTATACCAAGAGTTGCTGTGACGAGACCCTCTGAATCAAAGTTTGGTCCGGCAAGAACTTGTCCCAAAGGTGAAATAATAACACTTCCACCTTGAGACACAATAGCATCATATTCTTTGTTGTCATCGAAATTGGCAAACAAGTAATGATCAGGATGATCAGGATAATGTTTTCGCTGACAAAACTGACAAGCCGATAACACGAAACATCCACCTTCCGTTGCAATGTGCATCATTGAGGATTGCCATTCTTTTGAACCATCAGCAGTAGGTGCACAATATATCTCAACGCCTAAAACACCAAAAAGTATAAAAATAATTCGTTAAAAATCTTAGATAAAAAACCAAATGTCCCTAGCAAGATTCCATATCCGTGGGATTTGTCGGGTTTGTATTGCTTGAAACAAACTGACCTTTGGCGTACAAGGCAGTTCTGTAGAGAGGCATTCTATTTTCCCAGCAAATAGCCGCACCGAGTTTGCCAATGGGAGCGTCGTAAACCGGGAGGGTTGATCCATCTCCTTGACCCCAAATGCAACGTTCCATTGCTGTGGGCATGAGTTTACGATGCTTACCCAAGAACTCACCTTGTGGACTGAAGAAAAGAGCTGTGCAATAGAGAGTATACCCATCTTTCTCTATAGCTCCCACTACCAAGTACACATTGTTTTTCCTAGCTGCTTTTGCCAATCTCTCTACTTCAGGACCTGAACAAGATTCATTACATAAACCAAACAAAAAGAGTCATTTCGTGATCCGAATGCCTAATTAAACTAGAGATATAACTCTCCAATCCAACACTTGACAGATTGCAATTGAAAATTAACAAGATTTGTGCCACTTATTTAGTCACCACCTTTCACAACTTATTCCAACAAAATTCAATCCGAAAGTTTCAGAGAAATAGATACGGATGATCATATGAGAAATTATAAAACAAGATGGTTTGGTTTGGTTTGTTTTTTTGTATTGTTTCTTATAAATTTATGGATAGAAACGAATCGCATAATTTGGAAAGTATTTAAATTTATTATTTATAGAACATTAGAAATATGTATTAAAACCATATTTAAAAAAATTAGTATTACTCTTTACATTTATGACATGAAAGATAAAAATCCGGTTTTCAAGATTCTGTTATTATCAAGATAGGATCGGTGGTGAATAATTATATCAGTATGTAGGAACAATCTCACTTTAAGGGTAAACACACAATAAAATTTAGCTGATGAACAAGTAAAAATGTCAACTAGAGATCATACCAGGAACTTGAATAGCAGAAGCATGATACTTGCGAAATTCATCACGACCTTCTTCGTTGTGAAATCCGACTGCCAAACCGAACCTAAACCCACGAGGATATCCGCCAATAAATCCCTCTGGAAACAACACCAACTCCGCCTTGTCCTTCGCCGCTTCTTCGATATAGTTTTCTGCCTTCGCTGCAAGAATAAAAAATAATTGCTCTGTAAATACGAGAATAATCTGCGTATCATTATGTTATATTGAAAATGAAAACAAGAAATTGAGTTTGTAAATTCGTATGACAAAAAATAAAATAATTTTACCGAGAGTTGACGGAGTATCGTTATATTCGGTGGAGGATTGGACGATCGTAACTCGAACTTTGGTTGAGTCTTCAACGCCGCTAAAGGGAGCAGGTTTCTCGACGGTCGACATTTCTTCAGTACTACAAGACATAAACTCAAACTTAGTTCTACTTTTGTTGTGACTGTGAGACTTCAGAGGCAATATTTAGATCAATATATAGACTCTCTTTTTTTATTTATATAGAATAAGTATTCTTAAGTAATCAAAGGAGGTAATTAAGCTTATTTTGACAAAAACAAAACATGTAGATATTAAAATGAAATAGATATGTGTTTGACATAAAATGGAAAATAAAACAACATAACTGAAATGAAGTCTGATTCATGATGTGGACAAACATATAAAATCCAAAATTGAAATTTTGGATAGTACCTATAAAGTTACTTCAAGCTGAAAATAGATAGCAGAACATTTAAATTTTATTTCGAAAAGAAGATAAAGCAACTGGCTTATCCAATGGGCTCTCTTACATTATTGTACTAATAAGATAAATAAACTTCCAACATAAAACTTTCAAACTGAAACACAACATATAGATAGAACATGACTTTATCATATGACTTGAGTATTAACTCCAACTGATGAGTTATTAACTCTTGATTACTTGTTTGTTTCATCTTCTGATTTCTCCACTTTCGGCACGAATGTAACCGGTTTCTTCGGGTGCTCATTGACAGTCAAATGTAAAACCTCTGGTCTCTAGTAATGTCCAACCACATCAAAGTATAACTTGGCTCTTGCTATATCACCAAGATCTGGTTAAGAACAAATAATGTTTCCAATATAATGAGGTCAAAAAGATTTAAGTACTTTTCATAGTAGCCTAAGATGAATAGTAAAGAGAATTATTATACCAAGAGTTGCTGTGACGAGTTTCTCTGAATCAAAGTTTGGTCCGGCAAGAACTTGTCCTAAAGGTGAAATAATAACACTTCCACCTTGAGATACAATAGCATCATGTTCTTTGTTGTCGTCGAAATCGGCAAACAAGTAATCAGGATGGTCCGGATAATGTTTTCGTTGACAAAACTGACAAGCCGATAACACGAAACATCCACCTTCCATTGCAATGTGCATCATTGAGAATTGCCATTCTTTTGAACCATCAGCAGTAGGTGCACAATATATCTCAATGCCTAAAACACCAAAAAGTAAATTAAATTCGTTAAAAATCAATAACTCAATGTGCCTAACAAAATTTCATATCTGTGGGATTTCTCTCGATACCAAAAAAGTGTCTTAAACAAACTGACCTTTAACGTACAAGGCAGTTCTATATAGAGGCATTCTATTTTCCCAGCAAATAGCCGCACCGAGTTTGCCAATGGGAGTGTCATAAACAGGGATGGTTGATCCATCTCCTTGACCCCAAATGCAACGTTCCATAGCTGTGGGCATGAGTTTACGATGCTTACCCAAGAACTCACCTTGTGGACTGAAGAAAAGAGCTGTGCAATAGAGAGTATACCCATCTCTCTATAGCTCCCATTACCAAGTACACATTGTTTTTCCTAGCTACCATTGCCAATCTCTCTACTTCAGGACCTAAACAAGATTCATTAAACCAGAAAAAAAGAGTCATTTCGTGACCCTTATGCTTAATTAAACTAGAGCTATAACTCTTCAATTCATCCAAATTCAATACTTGACAGTTTTGTAAATGCAAATTAACAAGATTTGGTTATTTAGTCACCACCATTCACAACTTATTCCAATGAAATTTAATCCAAAAGTTTCAGAAAAAAAGATTTTAAGAATGATCATATGAGAATTAGTGTATTTCCAACTGACAAATCCATCAGAAAGAATGATCGTTTTTAATTGATTATTACGCCTAGGGTTATCTTGATAGAGGAAACATATTTAATTCTGAAAGGTAAAGGTTAAGTTTTTAACTTGTTCCAAATTAAATTTCAACTGTCAAAAACATACACATATCTACAATATGTACACACATTAAATATGTATAGAAACGAATTAAATAATTTGGAAACTATTTAAATTAATTACTTATATCAAAGTCTAATTATATGTGGCCAAGAAAAGTAGAAGATACAATACAAAAATGTATTAAAACCGTATTCTAATCTGTAAGTTTGTGATTTGACCAAATAAATAAATAAGAAATCTGTGAGTTTGTGACAAAGAAAAAATCATTACTCTATGCATTTATGACATAAAAGATAAAATTACTGTATGTGTGTTTCAAAAACGAAAAGATAAAAATATTGTTCCCAAGGAAACAGAATGTTATCATCAAAATAGGATTTGGTGGTGAATAATTGGTTTAATATGTACTAAAAATTACTCTCATCGTTCTTTAAATATTAATTTCTAGTCATTTTAATTGTTTTTAAAAGATTTATTTTCAGTTTTTATGTAAATTTTATCATTTAATAATTATAAATTACAAATTTCAAAAACATTAATTGAATTTACTGAATTTTTATTGGTATAGAGTCATAGAAAATTGTGTATTGCAAAAAATTATACACTAATAATTAACTATTAAATGCAAGTGATATTTAGTCTAGTGGCAGACAGTAAGTCCACTAAGACATGTACACTTGCACAATTAGGGATCGAGTCCCACCGTATACATAATGTAGGAACTTAGTTAATGGGCCGGCCAGTTGTGGCCCAGTATTGACAAAAAAAAATTAACTATTAAATTTAATTTTTTTAATATGTGTGACTTTTTTTAAAACATCAATCAAAAAAAACAGAAAGAGTATCATTATAAGGATAAGATTAAGATAAGATTTAATTTAGCTGACCAACAAGAAAAAGAAAAATCAAAGAGATCATACCAGGAATTTGAATAGCAGAAGCATGGTACTTGCGAAATTCATCAAGACCTTCTTCGTTATGAATTCCGACCGCAATACCAAACCTAAAGCCACGAGGATATCCACCAATAAACCCTTCCGGAAACAACACTAACTCAGCCTTTTCTTTTGCTGCTTCCTCAATATACTTCTCTGCCTTGCCTGTAAGAAAAGAAAATGATTGTTTCGTAAATTTTAACTTACCGATCAATTGTAAGTTTCCAATTCAAAATTAATTGAGAATAAGTGAAATAATTCATGTATCATATATTATTAGAACAAAATAATCTTAATTTTCGATATATCACATCTATCACATTCTAACACTTACTGGACAAAGAAAAACGAAATATTGACATACCAAAATAGAAAAGTAAAAATCATATCGGATTTATCTAGATTATCAAACAGAATTAAAAACGAGAACCAAAAATTGAGTTTGTATATTGGTAAGATTAGTGAGACTAGCTTAGAATATGTATAACAAAAAAAAAAAAAAAAAAAAAAACTAATTATACCGATAGTGGCCGGAGTATCGTTATATTCGGTGGAGGATTGGACGATCGTAACTCGAACTTTGGTTGAGTCTTTAATGCCGCTAAAGGGAGCAGGTTTCTCGACGGTCGACATTTCTTCAGTACTACAAGACATAAACTCAAACTTAGTTCCACTTTTGTTGTGACTGTGAGACTTCAGAGGCAATATTTAGATCAATATATAGACTCTCTTTCTCTTTTGTTTGTGGCCAAATTTTATTTTACAAGAGTCCAAAAATCGAAAATTGGAAACAGAAAGAGGTGGGACTACAAATTCACGTGTTATTCCCGTACCAAGGGTAATAACAATTATTGTAAGAAAAACAAATATAGAATTCTTCGCCACATATGTTATATTAGCTATTTTATGTTCATTTTTGGTATGGCTAGTTGAAAATATTATGCCATATTGATGTTTAACTTATATTTTTTTATTTTAATGCAAAATGATAGAATTACTTAAATAATTGATGTTATTACATATATTGTACAAATATACAATTTCATTCTCGAAGTAAGTCATTATATAGTTTTCGAAATAAATGTCATTTTTTTCAAGGCCATCCATAACCGAATCCTCATTCTCTAAAACTTTTTTAATATACTAATTACGATGGGAAAGAGTTATATCTTGATGTTAGAATCATTAGTTGTGTAATCATAACCACTAAATAATTAATACTTAGATGAAAAAAAAGAAAAAAAAAAGGTCACAAAAGTAATGATATTTGTTAATGATTATAATTTATACATTACCATTTGCGACAAAACTAAAAAGCGAGATTTTATAGAAAACACTAGTTTAACAAAGAATCAAGTCACAAAACAAGCCATATACATGTAGAGATGACATCAATACAGCAGTAAAAAAAATCTCTTTTAGTTTAAAATTTCTTTTTAAAAATAAATTATCTTATTTGTAAGCATTATTTTCTTTGATGGATTCACATATTTGATATTCCTTAATGATTTTTGTTTTATTGTTTTCATATGATCTTATCTTATTTGTATGGTTTCCTTTTAAAATTTTACAAAGTTTGTAATCGCACTGTTGGCAATGTACAATAATAATATCAAAAACCGATTGAGTTTTCCTTTGTTTCTTCCTGTCCAAACAAAACCTGGCTGCTGTTTTTGTTTCGATGTTACTACACTCCAAGATCATCATCATTTGTTTATTATTTGTCCTAGAAAAATTGCTATTGTGTATGCTCAAATAAATAATTTCCGGCTTGTTTTTGTACCCCCTTTTGTATTTATTTATCCAATAAAATAAGGCTTATTTGTTACAGACAGTTTTGAGCCAAACAACTTGTTTATGAATCTGCTCAAACATGCAAACAAACAGAGGAAAGAAAACCAACTCTTCGAAATTACGATTTGGCAGCTGCGTACTGCTTTCACATTCCAATAACTTATGCATGACTTATTACATTCTGTCTTCTCCTTATTCTCGTTTCTATCTTCACTCTCCCAATCTGCAATTAATTTCAATCAAACAAGACTCATCATTACACATTGATAATTGTACAAACAAATATAATATAAGTGAGATTCACATAAATATATGTAACCTTTCATCGAAGCCGTCTATGAAGCTCTCATCAAGCCTAATTTCTGGCTTGTTTTTTTTTGTTTTTTTTTTCTTTTTTTTCTCCATCTTCTGTATTTCTGGCTCGTTTTTCTCCTATTCTTCCCTTAACAGGGACCTCCAAGATTTGGAGAAGCCCGCATTCTCCAACTTTCCAGTCGCTATCATCTGTTTTGAACTCAAAAACAAGCTCATTGGAAGTCACCTCACTTACTTCAACTTCAAATGTGTATATATGCTCTGTTTTAGGTCGATATATCTTGAGACGCTTATTTTTGACCATGATGTTAATAATTGGGTACAAACACAGGACGCCTTCTTCACCATATTCTTCTATTTTCTCTAGTATAATACAAGCCTTAAATCTCAATGATGTAGGAAGAGATGTTTCATTCAACTTGATTGGCAAGGAACCTCCATCTGTAGCTCTGTAATTGAAGCAGGTTGGCACATGTTTCCCAGGTAACACTGCATACTTACTAGTTGGTGTGTGCATGATGAATCTGGCTTTTTGGTTCAGTTTGAAGCAGTTGGTGAAGGATGAGACAAATATTTGGATTATTAAAGGAACAATCCAGTCTCTCAAGAGACCTACAATCCATTGCGTATATATCTAATAGGGAATCAGATTGAGGTAATTTTCTGAGTTTCTTGAGACTTGAGCATTTATCAATATACAATCTTTCAAGATTTATAGCATTTGAAAGATCAGGAAGCTTTTTCAAATCAAGAAAACGAGACAAATACATCCACTTGAGATTTTTGAGTGGCTGCATCGACAATTAAGAAAATGTTAATACGATATTTGTCCCCTTTTGCTATGATTTTAATACAGACTGGTCTTATAAATAAAAAGAAAAAGAAACGGGTCATAGAATACATTTCTAAAATGAAAGTTGTTAATATAGTAGTATAGATCTGATCCAATAAAAGATATAATTTTATTTTTAAGTTTACTTTTGATTAATGTACGTACTTTATTTCCTTCCCATAGCTTTTGAAGCTTGCTGAAACGCATGCGTAATTGGACCAGATACTCAGGATTAAAAGTAGCAGGCAAACTTATATTCGGGAACCAGTACCAGTCTAGAAGCCTTATCATCTGAGAATGATAAAGTAGTGAGTGCAGTCTCTTAAAAGGAGCAACACCATAGATGCGTACGAATTGGAGATCTGACATTCTTTCACTTATACTCAACTCATTCAACTCATTCAACTCTTCATCATTAAAGTTTAAGTGTATCCCAATTAAGTTGCTACAATCCTGAAAAATAACCAAAACAAAATATACGTTTAGATGATCACTAATTATCAGATAAACTCAATTTTTAGGGACCAAATGTAACGGCAAAACTTACTATTGTATGGTCATATAAATCGCTTGCATTAATCAAAAGCTGACGTTTCACCTGCTTACGCGAAGTCTCTCTACCAAATTGTTCTAGCAAAGTATGCACCCTGATCCTTCCGTATTCATCAATATATATGAAAGATTTCTTAACTAAGATGTCAACACTTCGCTTTACATTCAAGAACTTCTTTGCAAGAACCTCTTCCACTACATGAGTACTACTATGAACAGGACTACCCATGAAAAGGCAGGTTATATAAAGGAATAAATCTTTCTCTTCATCATGTAAGGCATCGTAACTAAACTTTATAATGCTCCCAATATCCCCAATATCTCCTTCGACAAAGCGAGCCTTTAACATTGGGAGTTCCCTTCTCCACTCTTGCTTGGGCATTCCCCGCAAAGCAGAGCCTAAAACCTTCAATCCCAATGGGAGTGAGCCAGCAAGGTTTGTAGCTTTCCTAGCAAGATCATAGAAACCGTCATCTGGGTACTCGTTTCCAAAGGCATTCATACAGAAGATTTTAAAAGCCTCTTCACTTGATGGAGATTTCACTTTGTATATATGTTTGATCCCCTGCGCCTCCAAAATTCTTCGATCTTCTGTTGTGATAATAATACAACTTCCAGGACCAAACCATCCAATTTCTTTAGCCAAGGCATCTACTTGTTCTATGCGATCAACATCATCAAGAACAAGCAACACTTTCTCGTCTTTCAATCGATTCAAAGTGAGTTCTATATTAGAAACATTCTGATTGATCTGAGACAACATTTGCTTCTGTAGTTGCAATTGTGCATCGTACTCATCCAAACAAGGTCTTGGATAGCTAACTTTGATATTGACCATGATTGCGCCAAGTTGGAATCTGCTGGAAAGTTGATGAAATAGAAATCTAGCAATGGTTGTCTTACCAATTCCAGGAGGACCCAAAATCCCAATCATCCTTACTTCATCCAAATCTAGGCATAACAATGGTTCGATTTCTACCATATGAGCTCTCATCCCAACTAAATCTTTGAAATATCTTGGTGGTGGGAAACTTTTCAGTTTGTCTAAAACCTCAGTGATTATGTTTTTAATCATGGCCGCTTCGTTATCCCTAACATTAGTATAAATATAAATCTATTAATAAGTGTAGTCATAAAAATGTTGATTAGTTTGGTCATCAACATTTTCTCATATATACACATCCAAAATATATGTAATTGCTTCTCTTGATAATATTAAAAACCTATAAAAATATATAGTTTGGACTCTGAAGTAAATATTAACAAAGGAAACTGGAAATGAAGAAAGCATACCAGGCGCTAGAATCCATTCCGGCTATTCCAGCCACATTCTCCAAAGCTTTTCTCCATCTCGTAATTTGCTTTTTTGTTTTACCTTTACATGTTTCTTTGAAGGCTTCTCCAAAATCTCCCGTCTGTTTTCTTATGTCAGCTGGTTGAACTTTATAGAAAATGGTTATCACTATTTGACCCAACACTTCCCTACTCCTCATGATCTCCACCAACTCATCAAGACACCATGAAGAAGAAGCATAGCTCTTGGATAACAAGACTATCGCGATCCTCGATCCTCTGATAGCTTTTTTGAGTTCAGGACCAATTGATTTACTCCTTTTTATAGCATTATCAATGAACGGTTCGATTCCGTTGCTTTTAAAGGATATCAAAAGATGACTAAGAATGCCTTTTCGGACATCTGGCCCGTGGAAACTTGGGAAGACATGGTGTATCCAATTTGGTGATGGAAAAGATAAAGAAGAAGAAGAAGAGTTGATGGTAGAAGAAGAACCCACAACCATGGTAGAGATTGGATTAAGATTATCCATGGATGAACGAAACGATTAACAAAGAGGAAGAGGCTACTTTTTGAATGGATGACGAAACAATTATTAAAGAGGAAGAGACTTTTCAGTGAAGATCCTGTCCATATGTATAGTGATATTTTTTTCTTATCAAAAACATAAATAATGCACATTTATATAATTAAAGAGATATTTCATGGAAACTGTTACTACCGACAGAATAGTGATATTTCATGGAAAATCAGTGTCCCTATTCTCCACCATTCATTGGAGTACTCCGATAAGGGACTAGCAGATTTGAGTAACTTATAAAAAGTTAAACTAGTAATTAATGGGTTGACATCGAGATCTCTCTCGAAAATATCAAGAAGATCCATATGTATCCAGAAGTATGCCTCATTATAATTGATTCTGTAAAAAGTTCAAAAATTTAATTTTTCCTCAACAAAGATTGCAGATTATTTTCCCTCCAATCCCAACTAAAGTTGGTTTAAATGGTAGAGTAAACCGAAATTGAATCTCTCACACATCTTATCTTCCAAATCCTTTTAAGTATAACCTCCTCCGCGCATAGCTATTTCGATTTCAACCAAATCCATTGTCGAATTCCGTTTTTCTGTTTAGTTATCTCTCCGATTTGAAATGATTTCTCCATTTTAGGGTTACGGGACTTAAGATTTTACGTGTTAAGTCTCGATTTCTTTTAAGTGCATTAAGTGAAGTTTACTCGGGCATGTAATCAGATCATTAATTGGCCAATTACAGTTTCATTTCAGCTTAGGTTTAAATTAAACTAATTTTGGGTTACTCTACCATTTACACCAAATCTAATCGGGATTAGAGTGAAATTAAATTTTCAATATTTTATGGAGGGAAAATTAGATTTCTAAACTTTTCATTGAGTCAATTATAATGACACATATTTTTGGGTATATTTGGATCTTTTTGATACTTTCGGGAGAGATATGGGTTGTCAACCCCAATTAAAGTGATATGATGTTCTACATTTGGCTATATATGAGTTTGAAAATTCTGCATGAATTCTATGATATATACGAAATTATGTCAATTATTAACATCTCATTTTCTCATTAAAAATACATAAATGATTTTTAGAAGAATTATTTGTATATTGTTATGGTACTTTTCTAATAAAATATGTGTAAAGAGTTTGGAACAAACTTGTTGTTGTGAGCTTCTTGCAGTATGTACATAATTTAATAACATGTCTTAGAATCTAAAATCTCCCAAAACTTAGTTTCAAAGTCAACAACAACAAACAATCATATCAACGATATTTTTTTCTCTGCATTGGTTTGGAAACTTTCCTCTGGCTGTCCATACATTTTAAGCATTCAATATGGCCTCTACGTCAAAAATTCATTAGTTAAAGATATTATTTTCAACTCTCCATAACTAAGCACATCCCAACTTACAAATTTTTGGTCTCTTGATAGAGATAGCTTTTAACAAAAAATAATATCTGGTCCGAGACACTGAATCTAATTACATAATACATTAAAAAAAAGAATGACAAGAATAGTCTATTATCACCTACTAATGACCAGAATAATTTTTTGTCACACTTCATAAGGCAAAAGGTGTGGAAATATCTTGAATTTTCCTATGTTATATTTTTATTATGAGAAAGTCATTCTGATTAAAAAAATTTGTTTTTTTCGTTTTTATTATGAAATACCATTATAATTTATAATTTTATTTTTCAGAAAAAATTAAAATCTAAGAAATTTGTAAAAACAAAAAACTAAACCCTAAAACACAAATTCTTCTTCTTCTTCTTTTCTCTCCGCCGTTCTCCTCTTCTTCTCATCTTCACCGTCGTTCTCCTTCTCTGTCGTTCTCCTTCGCGATTGGTACATTCCTTCTTTGATTTTTTCGCGATTTCTCGTTTTTTGAGTGGTTATTCGACATTTTGTAGGTTTAAAAAATTGTTATGTAGGATTTCTGGAAATTTGGTTGTTGGTCTGATATGAAATGTAGGTTTTGTTGGTGGTTTTGTATGTTTATTGAAACGCTTATAACGAGTTTTACTGTGTGTTGCATAGCAATGACAGAGAAGAAGGATTATCCTAAGAGATTATTTAAGCCAAGAGAGAGTCTCAACATGCAAAAAAGCTTAAATCATTGTTAAGCTTAAAGAGTTTGAAATGATGCAGCTTGCAATTGGAGAAGATGCATTCAACGACATAAGAGATAATTTTTCTGTTGGAGTACTTCTTAAATTAGCAACGATGAAGTATACATGGGAGGCGTAGCCTGTGGATTGATTGATGATGAATCAACTAAAGGTTGATAGGAGCAATGAAGTGTGTTAATACCGCTTGAAGCGTTTTTGTGTTGCATGTTTACAGTTTTTGTTTTATAGGTTTTGATTGGAACTTTTTGTAGGTTTAGTTTTTTTGTTTTTCCGTAAAGGCATTGTAGGTTTTGTCAGAGCTTTTGTAGGTTTGTATAATGTCTTGTAGGCTTTTTCTAACATTTGTTATTTTGCAGATACTCATTGAGAAAACCATGGTGCATAACCTTCTTGAAAACGAGAAGGAAGATCCGATGTTACACAACATGATCCGAGATATCCTTGATGGCACTTTCGATGAATCTTTTTGGGATGCTGAAAAGAAGACATCAAAGAGAAAGATAATTGAGAGTATTTAATTGATCTAAATCCATGTGGAGAGTATGATGATGATAGAGGAGGTCAGCTAATTACATACACTTAGCTAGGACCATTGGCATAGTAAGTAGGGTGATGCGTTATATAATTTTTTGTAGTTGCAAACATAATCTGCAACATATTATACTAACAAAGGACCATATTTTTTGTAATGAGGTGTGTCCTCTGTGAGTATGGTTTAGGATTGTCACGATGTAATTTAAACACAATGATTATGAAGGTTTCAATTTATTTTTGTAGGTTTACTATTGTCTCAATATAGGTTTATCATTCTCGTTTTGTAGGTTTATGATTGTGTACTTGTAGGTTTACAATTGTCTTTTTATAGGTTTACAATTGTCTTTTTGTATATTAGTTGTTGTCCTTTTGTATGTTCAGCTGCTGCTAGGGCATGGACACATGAGATTTTGTCTAAGTCAAACCTTTCGCACGAACATCTTTTCTCGGGCAAATTGATGACATTGGTTGATGAGATGTTGGTCACTTGTGTTTGATGTTCATCTATAGGTTGAACGTTGTAGTTTTTGGCTTCTTCAATTTGTCCCTCAAAAAACAAAACAATAAGTTTATCAATTAAACCTACAAAAGAGGACTATAAACCTACATTACTTACACAATTAAAAAACCTACAATCCGAATATATAAACATTCAGACTAGAACTCTCGTTTGCTATATATAATTTTTTGATATGGGCCAAAAAATAGTACATGAGAAATATATACAAGAGAAATTATGGAAAATAGCCCCTTTTGAGTTTATATTCTAAAAAATACCCCCTTTTTCCTTCTACATTTTACACTTTTTTCTCTCTACTCTTTCTATCTCTCTCACGGAAATGATGATTATACCCTATCTATAAATCTTTAGAAAAACACAAGATTTCAAAAAAAAGATTGGTTTTAGAAAAACACAAGATTTCAAAAGCCACAATAAGATAAAGTGATTCTCACTTTTTAATTTCTTTTTCTCTTGTCATTTTCATAAAAAATTTGTTAGTGATGGACATTGACAAATATATGTGTATCACATGGATATGGCATTATATGGACATGGACAAACATTTTCATTGTTTCGTGCATAGTCCACTCACCTTCTGAATATATTCATCTATATATAGACAAATACAAACATGAACCTATTGCGTATATTGACATATATTATCTATGTATCATATATATGGACATGGACAAATATATATGTATCACATGAACAAGGACATAGGTATGACATTATATGGACATGGACTTCAGAAATTTGATTTGCAAAAATAAGTCCATGTCCATAGACGCCCGTTTTCAGAACATAACGTATGGAGGCATACTAGTCCATGTCGATTTCCACAATTAGATTTGTCCATGTCCATAGGACAAACTTACAACTAACTTTTCAAGGATGGAACAAAATTTTCATTGGACATGGACAAATATAACTTTTACAAGACAAATGCCTATATATGAAACATATGGACATGGACGAATTTGTCTCCATGTTTGGACGTGGAAAAACATGACCTTTTTGTACAAAGACATAATTATTCTATGTCTTATAATGTTAATGACATTATATTGTCGTTCTAGGGTATATATTCTTTGGGTATGTTATTTCATGTGATGGACTTAAAGCTGGGAAAAAAGAATGGGGATGTGATATGATTGGACATGATAGATGACAATCCTTTTAATCTACTAAAAGTGATGTACTATGTACCATTTAAATGTCTTCTAAAATAAATAAAAACTATTATTGTGGAAAAGCATATATAACCAGACAAAATGTACAAATAGAGCTTACATATATGTATGTCTTTGTCTCTACCAGATATAGTATAAAAGACGTGGACATCTAAATACATAATGGTGTCATTTCCATCTAAGACAAAATCAGGTAAAGACAAGGACAAGTGCCGAGTACATCTAAGAGAAGGACATTAGGTTACAAAAATTGCTCAGCAATTTCATTAATTTGTAATGTGTATTGCATATAATCTTAAATTTGAAGGTTTATTGTAATAACCTTCTCACTTCCTTCTGCTATATCATCGTCATTCCCACCAGTTATGTATTTGTCTTCATTCAATCCTTTGTCCATGTCCTCTCCTTCTTATTTTTATGTCCATTGCCATGCAAAACCATGGTTTACGCAAGCTACTCCATAGGTCGTAGGTTTTCTTGTTATACTTAGTCAAAGCTCATGTCTTGCTTTCTCCCTTTTGTAGTACAACATCCAATCCCAAATTGTCAACATCAAATTAATATTTCTAGGACAAAACTTAATATTCACTGGCAATTAATGTCTTTAATCATCTTCGTCATTTTAATAACCTACCACCTTTTTTACTAAAATAGTTTACCTCTTTTCTCTAATTTCTTCTCTTCCCTTCTCTCCTCTCAGATTTCCCTCTCAACTTCTTTCACTTTGGTTTCTTCAAACTTCTTTTCACTACCTCTTGTTCTTTTTTTCTCACTACTCTTGCCTGTAACTTTTTGGGCTGACCGAGCACAACCTTTTCTTTTTTACACGCTGCCATTTCAAAAAAAAATCAGAGTCATTATTGTCTTTTTATCCTTCAAAACTAGGTAGGCATGAGAAGGTGAAAATCTTAAGGCATTTTTGATGAATACGCTTTACCAACAGGGCATTTTTTGATGAAATTCTCTTAAAATAATCTAATTTTAAACAAAAGAGTAGGACAAAATTATCAATCAAAAGCCTAAGTTTTTTCTTTGCTTTATTCGGAGAAACAATTTAGATTTTAGATGAAGAAATTAGAAACAGAAACAATAAATATTTTAAAAATAATAAATATGTTAAATATACCCAAATCAATAGTGGATAAAGTAAGCTTTTAAAAGCTAGTGACCACATGAAAGAATTGTAATAAAACTTCTATCAGTTTTATTGTTGAGATTCAACAACACACATGCCGGCCTATTAAATATACTTCTTTTTTCTAATATTTAATTTCTAATCAAACTACAAATTTTAAAAATGTTCTTCTTCCATTTCTGAAAGAAAAATAGTTGTCAATTAAAGAGATTGCTACATGCTATATGAATATTCATACAAATAAAAAATATATAATGATAATGCATACTAGTATCTGCAAACTAAATTTATTTCGGTATCTGATTATAATTTTTTTGTTCGGTTTGAATAAGTTTTTTTGAAATAACACTTTACTTATGTCTAAGTCTGAACATTTTTACGTCTAAAATTATCCTTCCCATATATATCTCAGAGGAAGTCATTAAAAGGTGATTTCCGATGACTAAGGTGATTTACGGAGAGTAGATGCGATTTTTGGCATGGAAAAAAGATATTTCCGGTGACGTACACGGTGATTACAGGAGATGATTTTTATTCTCAGTCCAAGGTCGAGAGATGAGAAGAGGCGATGGTACGATTGCGAGGGGAAAACATAGAGCAGAGGAGTTTACAACGGTGGTCAGATGCGAAGAAAAACACACGCCAAGGCGGCTCAACACACGTCAAGGCAGCTGATAACTCCCAGCGTTTCAGCTGTCAACATAGTCAAATGGAGGAGAAGCAAGCGATTCAAAACCCCAGTTTTGTCTCTGGAGATCGAGGCTCCTCTCAGGCAAAAATCAGCGGCGCAATGGTAAATGATTCTCGTTACGAAGTCAAATTGGAGCCCATCCTCAAGGCGGGGTAATACTAACCTTACGAATATATTACCTCACAAATCCAATCTAAGACTTACTGAAGGAATATCCAAAACCTCAGAATCTCAAGTTTTAAGCAAAAAAGACTCGATGATTTTGGAAAGTTCATTTTCTTCCCAGGGTTTCATCCCACAATCTTTTGGCTTAATGGTGGAACTGACGAATCGATTAAATGGTCCTAGTTTCGGACCTAGAACTCACCATTTCAAACACTTCGCTTTCGTGAACCTAAGTTCAGGACGATTCAATGTCAAGCCTCTCTGGTGTAATGGGTTATACGGCGGATCTTTTAAGTCAGTCGTAACAGGTCACGTTTTGGAAGGTCAATCGTACCTTCCTTTACTAGCAATCTCGCAATAAATTCTCTATTATAGCTGAATCAAATCAGAATGAAAAATGGAAACTTTCAATTATTTGTGTTGATTCCAATTCTCTTTGGCATTGATCCAGGATTTTAAATTATTTGGAGCAGAAAGGAAAGTTGGAAAGACTCTTTAGACATCAAATATCTCTCACGCAAGATCTCAAAAGATTGGATGCAGAAAAGGGAATTCTCTCTCTGTACCTTAATTCTGATTCCATACTTTGGAAACTAGATTATTTCAATTCTCATTACCGGCATATGCCAATTTATGGTGTTCATATCTTAGTCCTCTATAAACTAGATTTCTTACGCCTTATTTTTCCTTTTATCTATAATACTCTTCACACCAATCATGGCCCAACTAAACGCAAAGAAGAAGATGAACATCGGTGCCTCTTCAGCGCTAATCCCACGGATTAAAATTCTGAGATTTGACAACAGCGCTCTGCTAGAAAAGTGTTCAAAGGTTTTGTTGGGAAGGTGTATGAATCTGGCGAAACAAGACGTAAGCGCGTTAATTCAACGTTTTTCCCGTATATGGAGAATGGAGGACCGAGTGATCGGAACAGACCTAGGTTTCGGAAGGTTCCTGTTCACTTTCAATACCAAAGAAGACATGGAGGATGTCCTCAAACTCGGAGCAACACACTTTGATGGGTGGATGATTACCTTCTATTGATGGCAAGCTCGAGCTCCGGAAGACTATCCTTCGACATTAACCATGTGTGCGCATCTGCCAAATATCCCAACGAAATTTTCAACCGAAATGGTCTACAATGAAATCGGCAAACAACTTGGCAAGGTGGTAAAAGTCGATGTGGATGGAGCCAGAGTATTAGTGGAAATTAATGAGATGAAGGCACTAGTAATTCGTACTGTTGTTATGTTCGCAGATGGTGAGGAAACGTTTGTAAAGGTCAAGTATGATCGTCATCAAGGGATATACAGCTATTGCAATTATATTAACCATGAGGTATCGCGCTGCAAACGATTAATGGAGCATGAAAACAGGAAAACCGCCAAAGAGAGGCTTAAGAGGGCATATTGACAATCTGACCACAAACAAAGTTACAAAGGAGCTCTAGTTAATAATGAAAAACTAGAAGCTGGGAGGAGCAAGAACAGAGAGTCGAGACAACGACAATTGGATCAATACGGTTCGAATTTGACCCAGCCTCAGATGGAGCTCAAGTATGCTCCCACGCCTAAAGCTCAAACTGAGACTTCGAAGACGCAAGAGAATGTGAACAACAAGGCAACTAGCGCTCTTGTGACCAAAAAAGATATCACAGGGTCTTGGAAGACAAAAAGGTACGAGGACATGGTTTCAGCTGCGAACCAGACTTGCTCCTCACAGGAGAATGGAGCAAAGATTCGTTCTGATGAAGCTCTATCTTCATCCAAGAAGAAAAAATTGTTGCCACCAATCACTGACAGTGAAGAGGTATCCTCTAAAGCCACTCTCTCTGGAACAAATGGGAATGTATTTAATGAGGAATCATTTAAAGAAGTCTCTTTCGGAGGAAAATACGATCCAATGAATTGGGATATACTCTTTGAGAGCAAATCAGGTGGAGGGGAGAAAGTCAATGTAAGTCTATCAATTGAAGATCTCGAGCAGCTGAAAGCCTACAGTACTATCACAGAAGAAGAAAGGCTGAGTTTACTAAAGGCAAAGTCTCTCCAAGTGTTGCGACCAAGCCCCCACTCCCACCTACTAAGAAAGTTACCGCCGAGACATCTAGAGACTCTTCATCGGAGATGATCAAAAAGGGACCAAAAACTACAAGTGGTCTCAAAGGTATGAGCTCTAAGAAGCAAAACATCATTGAGGCTGTAGCTCCACAAAAGCGACCAGAGAAGAAAATAAAAGGAGGCAAGCCTCCACAGGGACCAAGCGAGAGTGTTACATCTCGTAAATCGGCATCGTCCGCTTAAATGTTTTTCCATTTAATTTTTTATGATTAAAGTCTTATCATGGAATTGTTAGGGTATTGGGAGTTCTATTTCTCTTAATTATTTGAAGGATATCAATAAAAATGTGGTTTTGATTTCTTATTCTTAATGGAAACTAAGAAACAAGACAACTACATGGAAGAAATTATGAGTGACCTAAAATTCGATAATATGATCACAGTGGCACCAATTGGATCGAGTGCGGGCCTGCTTTTATTTTATAAAAAAACTACTATAATGTCATTCTATCTCATAAAGATAAAAACATTATAGACATATCCTTAGATTTACGTGGCACAAAGACTTGCGTATCTTTTGTTTATGGAGAACTTGTCTATAAGTTGAGAGATCAAGTGTGGGAAAGACTAACAAGGATTGGCATTCAAAGATCGGAACCTTGGTTCATTGTAAGTGAGTTTAATGAACTCTCCGGTCATCATGAAAAGAAAAGTGGGAGAATGCGGAGTTCAAGTTCATCTTTACTGTTTGTCGGAGAATACAATGTTACAAAATTGCGGTTTTCTTGAATTTTCATGTATCGGCGACATGTGGTCATGCAGGGGTGTCCGACAAAATGAGATTATCCATTGTAAATTAGACAAAGCTTTTGGGAATGAGGAGTGGAACACACGTTTCCACAGTCTAAAATCGAATACCTTCAAATGATCGGTTCGGATCACAGACCAATTTTTTCAGAAATGAAGCATTCTAAGACCATACGTAGGCCAGGATTTTCACTTTGATAGGCAATGGCTGGGTAGACCGGGCTTTGACAAAACTTTCGCGAATGACTGGTCTACATATGCAAACTTGAGAGGAAATCGCGTCTCCGACAAGATTCGTAATTGTAGAAGAGAATTCTCTAAATGGCGGAAAAAACAAATCACATTTGGAAAAAAAAATAATCGAAGAACTCAAAGATAAATTGGAAAGCATGAAAAATCTTGACTCTTGTCCTACTACGAAGATTCAGAAAGTGGGTTTGAACTAAGCTTGGCTTATAAAGAAGAAGAAACTTACTGGAAACAGAAGAGTCGAAATAGATGGCTTGTGGAAGGAGATAAAAATACTAAATACTTCCATGCCCAAACAAAAAAACAAAGAGCAAAAAATAGAATCAATGGTCTCTTTGATGACCAAGGAAACTGGGTGGACTAGGAGGGAAGTATTGAGTTTGAAGCAGTTAAGTATTTTGAAAAGCTGTTCAAAACAAATGGGACCATTGATTTTAAGGAGTCTCTAGAAGGGATTGAATGTCTAGTAACTGATGAACAAAATCGCTTATTACTTGGACCAGCGACAATGGAGGAAGTGAAGCGACCTTTATTTATGATGGACCCAGGGAAAGCGCCAGACCCGGATGGAATGACAACTCTTTTCTTCCAACAATCATGATCTTTCATTAAGAATGAAATAGTACGCGTCGTTAACAATTTTATAACGATAGAGAGTTTGAACGAGAAATTAATCAAACAAATATTTGTCTGATTCCGAAGACAGCCAGACCAACAACTATGGCGGCATTCCACCCTATTAGTTTGTGCAATGTTATATATAAAATCATTTCCAAAGTTGTGTGTCTAAGATTGAAAAGGATTCTTCCCAGTTAATCTCAGATACTCAGTCTGCTTTTGTGTTAGGGCGTCTCATTTCAGATAATATCCTAATAGTTCATGAGATGTTTTATGCCCTTAAAACGAATAACATGATTAACGGTACTTACATGGCAATCAAAACCGATATGAGTAAAGCATATGACCACATTGAATGAGACTTCATGCGTCATCTCCTTCTTAAACTTGGTTTTCATGAAAGATAGGTTAAAGGCATAATGCACTGTGTGAGCTTGGTAACCTATTCCATTTTGTTGAACGGAGTTCCACGAGGCTGTGTCATACCTAAACGGGTTTAGGGTTTAGACATTGATTTGATGGAAAGACGTTGATTTGATGGAAAAACGAGGAATTCAGGATCTCCTGGATATTCAAAATCTAGGAGGTATGAGTACTTATCTGGAACTCCCAGAGGGCTTAGAATGAGCCAAAACAAAGGCTTTTGCTTTTGTTTCTAGAAAATAAACTCAAGGATTAACTCATGGACAACAAAGTTTTTACAAAAAGGGGTAAAGAGGTATTAATCAAATCGGTACTTACCGCTATTATGTCCTATGTTATGTCATGTTACCGTCTCCAAGGGACGTTAACTTCAAAGATCTCAGCAGCTATTGCAAATTTTTGGTGGCCCAATTTTGGTACCTCGAGAGGTATTCATTGGATTCGGTGGGAGAAACTTTGCAAGACTAAACTTGAAGGGGGTTTAAGATTTAGGGCGATCAAGGAATTTAATCTGGCATTACTTGCTAAACAACTTTGGCGATCATTGGATCAACCGGACTCTCTTCTCTCGAAGATTTTACGTGGACGTTATTAATTCGGCACTAATCCACTAGACCCTCGTCAATTGTACTCTCCTTCCTACGGATGGCAGAGTATCATCTCCGCTCGAGGGCTAGTACTGAAGGGCTTAATTAAGGGAGTGGGCAATGGAGAAACTATTCGGGTTTGGTCAAACCCATGGATCCCAGAGCATTATCCACGACCGGCTATGGGTTTCACTTTAGATCTTTACCCAAATTTAAGAGTATCCGAGTTGATTAACCAACATTCGCGCTTATGGCGTGAGACTTTAATCAACCAATTATTCCTCCCGTATGACGCAAATTTTATTACAAGGATTCATATCCTACGAAGACCGAGTTCGGACCGCCTAAGCTGGCATTACAATAAGACTGGTCTCTACATGGTAAAATCAGGTTATTGGGCAGAAAAGAATCTCTTCTTATGTTCGTATCGACCTTTTGGTCTAAATAATATACAGAGTTACAATCTCAGGTCTGGAAAGTGAAGGCACCACAGAAAATTAAGCATTTCATTTAGCAAGTGGTTTCAGGACAACTAGCATTTAAATCAAACCTTCTCAGACGCGGTATAAAATGTGATGCATGTTGTGATTTATGTGAAGCTGATACGGAGACGATAAACCATGTATTTTTTGAATGCCTGTCAGCCCTTTAGGCTTGGACTTTGTTAAAAATTCATGCAGGACTGAACTTCCTGGGGGAATCCATTTTCTCCAGTATTGATCATCTGATCTGGTGACTACCTTGTTAGGAGGAATACAATAGTTTTCCATGGATCCTATGGTTATTACGGAAAGCGAGAAATGAAAAGGTTTTTTCAATTAAAGATAGAAATTCTCAAGATATTGTCCAGCATGAGAAGAGGCACATAAAGAGAGTGTTACTGCATCCAATTGCAATAATACGTTACCTTAGCTTTCCTCGGGATCTGTTTCACGACCATTGACATTTAATCCAGCTTTCTTAGGATATAGGTGTATGGTGGATGCATCCTGGAAGGAATCAGATCTGTTCACAGGATTGGGCTGGTAATCTTTACCGAACAGTAATCAGGGCATTCATTTCGGAGTACAACGCATTAGATGCAGCTTGTCTTCTCTGCATTCAAAATTTTGAGGCGCTTCTTTGGGCCATAACGTGTCTTTCCTCTCTTCAGATTGTGGAAATAGAGTTTTTAGTCGATTGTTATGAGTTTCTTAAGATAATTGAGGAGCCTCATGCCTGGCCTGCTTTCCTACCTTATTTGGACAATTTCTCAAGACTTCGTAGCTCATTTCGGTCATGTTCCGTCCTCCATGTTCTATGTGCACTCAACCACAAAGCTGATCACTTAGCCCGCACAACCAGAGGGTCTTCCCGATCTCATGTCTTTCTGCACAATGTACCTCTTCTTTAGACTTTGTATTGTTTATGAGTTAAGTTGACAAAAAAAACATATAATACATATTTGTAAAATAAAACCATAATTAAGTCAAATATTGATACAATAAAGATTAAGAACATTCTTGTTTTGAGTAATATTTTCTGTTGAAACAAAACTTATATAAGAAGATATATGGTTTTGTAGTCGAATTTATAATTATTTTTATAAGATCACAATTGCATATTCATCATTGTCAAAACTTATTAAGTTGATCATTTGTCACTTTCACATTGACATTAAATTTCACATGTTGTAAGCTAATCCATAATTCATGATACTCTACTAAAAAAAAGGTGTGAAGAGAAAAGGTTTTGTATTCCATTCTGATTTAAGATGTATTTTAATTGTGTTATAATTATCTGCAAAAGTTAATACTTATAATCTCAAAATTGTGTGTTTATTAGGAGTGAAAATACAGCTAAGAAGACCAAGACATGTGTGTGTATATATATAAACTGCTAGAAACATTAATTATGCGATTACGAGTAGCGATATGATCCATGATCTTAAATATTCACGGTATACATATCATTTTTAGTGGCCCCATAAGTTAAATACATTCAACTTGGTAGACAAAAATCATGCAACGCACTTTTTATGAGCAAGCATTTAAACAATACAAAAATATCTAATACTATTAGTTGATAAGAATTATTTAGAAAACAACATTACATCAAAATAATTACACCAATAAAAAGTGTATAAAAGATAAATAAAAAGTGTGTATAAAGAGGAAAAACAAGTTAAATTATTTCTTTTTCAAAACACTTCAATAGCCAATCAAAGTTAATATGAATATGCTAAAAAAAATTTAGAGTTATTATCACAAAAAAATTTGACTAAAAATATTGGCCACAAATTATAGACTACTAAAAATCACTCGAGTTATTATGTAATTATCGAGTTTCTGACAAATAAATTCCGTGGGGAAATCAACAAATTAGTTACTTACAAGTAGATAAAATTACGTATGAAAAACCATTACAACTAAAATATTAATAAAAATATTTAAAAACATTCATAATATTTTTACGATTACATTAAGAATTCTACAAGTTACAATCATGAACATTGATGTATTTATAAGCATAAATGCAATTATTAAAACTAACAACAAAAATGCTAATAAAACATTTCTCTTCTATTTTCGGATGTCTGCCAAATACAGTGGCGAAGGTAGTATGTAAGGAGGGTTAAATGAAACCCATGGATTTTTAAAAAATTGTTTATATATATTAATTTTTTAATAATTGATCCCCTTACTAAATTTTTGTTGACACCCATCAAATATAAATATAATTTTTCAACACTGCCCTCGGTTTTTGATATTTTTAGAAATGTAATTCATTATTGATAAATAACTAAAATACCCTCTCGATAGCAAACAACACTTCCTTCTATTTTCACTTTTTTGATATTCATTTTTCCTCTTCCACAATTCCTCTTCGATATCTGTAATTTTCTTCTTGGATCTCTGAAATTTCTTCATCAATATTGGTAGTTCATCGATCTATCTTGGTAAGTTCATATATCTGAAACTCTTTCTTGTCTCTTCAAACCTATTTGTTTCAATTTTGCCATAAATTTCTTATTCTTCTTGGATTTTGATTATTCTTCTTCAATTTTGATCATTCTTCTCCGATTTTCAAATATTTGAGCTTATATTTTGTAATATTTGAGTTTAAATTTTAAAAAAATCAAAATTTTAGGGTTTTCAAAGCTATGAGATTTTATCAAGATTCAAAAATGGAAGAAAATATTGTGGATAGAAGGAAGAAAAACAAAAAACAAAAAGAAAGAAAAATGGAAGAGATAAAAAATGAGATAAGGATAAAAGAGACAATCAAATGGCAAAACAAAACTAAAATAACCAGAGATTTATGAAAACGAATTCAAAATTGGACAAATAGCAAAATAGGATGTCGAAATAGGCTAAGAGAAAAACGAGGAAATTGACGACAGTTCTTACTTGTTTTACTTAGCCTAATTCAAAAATTTATAAGTGTTTAAAAGCAATATTTTATAACGTTTATAAGATAGCTTATAAAAATGCTTACTTATAAAATCTTATAAAAAGATATAAACAAACATTTTATGATAGTTTTTATAAGTGTACGTATAAAACCGTAAAAAGAAATTTAACATAGAGACGAAATAAACATTTTTTTTTGTCAACACTGGGCCACAACTTACCGGTCCATTAGTCAAATTCCTACATAATGTAGGCAGTAGGACTCAATCCCTGGATGTGCAAGTGCGCTTACCTTTAATTGACTTACCACATACCACTAGACTAAAAGTCACATGTGGAGACGAAACAAACATTTAAAAGATTTTAAAAAATAATTTATAAGGTTTTATAAGTCAAGTTATAAAGAGCCAAAAAATAATTTAAAGGTACTTATATTTGTAGGTTTTATATGTGTACTTATAAAAGCTTATAAAAATATATAAACAAACATTTTACGTTAGTTTTTATAAGGGCACTTATAAACCTTATAAAGAAATGTAACATAGAGATTAGAGAGGAAACAAACCTTAAGAGCCAAAAAAGTTATAAGGTTTTATAAGGCAAGATATAAAAGAGCCAAAAATTTATAAACATTTATAAGACTAGTTATAAAAACACAAAAAAATTGGAGAAGATGAACATGAAGAGGAAAAAACTCTAAATCGTGAAAAATACATATGAAACTATATAAAAACACTCAATAGAGTGCGAAAATCATAGATCCAGTAACTATAATTTCGAGAAAAAACTATATCGCGAAATCAAAGACCGAAACCTTATAATCTCATATCTGAAATTGATTTGAATCGCATACCGATTTTGAAGAAAATCTTAACACCTAATGTCTTGAATTGAGAGTCGATGAATAGGAATCATTGAGTTTGATAGAAAACATGGAATCAAAGGATTGAAATCCTTAAATCATAAAATTATTTACAATCACCAAAGAACTGAACAAGGGCAAAAAGGGAATGACATAAATTAGAGGGGCATTTTTTGCAAAAACACAATCATTGGGGTATTTTTGTGAAAGGGTACCATGAAAAGGGCAATACTCAAAATTTCTCTAAAAATTTACTTAGCTCAATATAAAATATAAAATAGGCCCGTATAGATTTACTTAACCTAATTGATTAGTTGTTAAAAAAAAATTTCTTGGTTTATCCACTTTTAAAGTTGATTCTAATTTTACTACTTTTTACTGCAATCGTTGAAAAATGCTTCTCTCCAATGACTATTGTGAAGATTTATTTGCATAATCGTATTGGTGATATATTTTTAGTGATTGTCTAGTTTGTTTTACTGAAAAACAGATATTTGACAATGTAACTAATGAAACAATGATACACAATTTCTAGAATATGAGTGAGTGTACAATATGTCTTTTATATAACTATTTGTATTTACATTTTATAAGGTTAAATTTATCTCCTTTTTAAAAAAAATATTTTAAGTCCCATAGATCAAAATCTTGGCTCCACCACTCACCAAATGTGTTTGGTTCTTCAATCTCGACTTCAATATTTCCATTGCTACAGTATTAATCTAGAAAAAAATCTTATAAATTTTATAAGATTATTTTTTTTTTTTGTCAACAAATAACTATTAAATCAAAGAGTTCTTATTCATAACCAAAGTTCTCCGAATAGAAGATAATGAGATTACTTTTATCTTAGAACTAGGACTATATAAAACAAGAAATAACTACTACGAATATATGATTTTTGATTGTCCATTTTTAAATGTTTATGAATGTAACATTTTATGAAATCTGTAATTTGTTTTGTAACTGATATTGTTTATTTATTAATTAAGAGAAATTTTGAGTATTACCTTTTTTGTTGTACCTTTTCACAAAATTGTTCATGTAATTTTGTTTTTGCAAAAAATGTCCCTCACAGATGGAAAAAGACAAAAATGCAATCGAATTTTTTTTATATAAATTTTGTTTACGAAAACTTTTTTTTTGAGCCAAAAATTTTGTTTATCTCAAAATTTTGTTTTGGAAACTTATAAAGTTTTACAAAAGTTCTTATAAAACCTCATAAATAGTATATTTATAAGTTATGTTATAAAACCTTATAAAAAATAAATTTACATGACACAAATGTAATAGATATTTATAAGATTGTTTGTAAAACCATATAAAACATTATAAAATCAAAATATTGAAAATTATTTTCATAACTTAAAATTATAAGATTTTGATCTATATTCATTTGTTCTTTTTCGTGATCCTCCAAAGATCTTCATATTCGTGCTCTTCTCCAAAAAAGATGGATCTTTATAAATTGACTTATAAATCCTTATTATTTGTGTTGGCTATTTAGGTTTGTTTCGTCTCCACGTTATATTTCTTTATGTTTTATAAGTACCCTTATAAATAAACTATTTTGAAATTTCTGAATTATAATCATTCTATGGGTTTAAGCATCAAATGGATATGTAGGGTATAGTATTTTGCTTGATTAATTTTTTTTATTGTTTATATTTTTCATCAATTTTTTTTCAAAATTTTTTATAAAGAGTACCCCATACTATAAAATATTATGTTCCAGATCCGCCATTTGCCAATCTTTCTATTTCAGGACCCAAACGATAGGAGTCATTTTGTGACCCTAATGCTTAATTAAACTAGAGATATAACTAACAAGATTTGGTTCACTTATTTAGTCACCACCTTTTAAAACTTATTCAAGCAAAATTCAATCAAAAAGTTCAGTAGAGAAAAAGCTGAACTCTAGACGGAAATTCTTGTAAAATACCATCTTTCATTCTTCCAATTACAAGATAAGATAGACAACAATTGAAGAGTTGGATGTAACATACATTAAATGGAAAACGTTGACAACTTCATAATGGACACTAATGATTGCGTCTACTTATTTACGCTCATAAGTTTATCGACCCATTTCAAGTTACATAATATGCCTATACGCTGAAAAGTGTTTGATCAAGTGATTTAATCTATTTCTGTAATTATCAGAATTCAATTAAAGAGAAATGTGTAATTCACATAATATTATTTAGAGTTTGAGGAGATTTAGGCTACGCATCGACGCCAAAATAATGTGTATAGGCTTGAGAATCCAAATCATCAACCAGAAAGTTTTTGGAAGAAATATTGGTGACAGGTTGGTACAGTAGAGTGGATTATTCGTGTACGATACTGTCTTCCAAATATAAGAAAGCCTATCCTATTTTCTTTCATTCTTTGTAAGTAATTCAAATTCTATTTTGCAACTTTCTTGTTTTATTTATTAGTAAGCCAATTTTTTTTAACTTCATTGTCAATTATAAATAAAATAGATTTGACAAAATTTTGCAAATATTTTTCCTTTCTTATCAAACTTCTGAGTAGACCATCAACGCCATTGATGACGATAAACAAAGAACATTATGACTATGAGCACATCAAATTTAATATATGCTATCTTTTTTTCATATAAGTTGTATTTTTTTTCTCAATAATAGTCTTTTGAAAACGTTTTAGTACAGAAAAAAATTAATTAATGTTTGTTATTATGTGAATCGTTCTATAGAATTACAATTTATCAAACAGATAAGAATGATCGTAACAATTTGTCCGATTGTCTTTCACAACTATACAAAACCATTGCCAACATCAGATCCGAAAAAAAGTATCCTTATCGCATTTGTGTTCCCAAATTTATGGTTATAGCTTATACGTCAAATTATAATATTATGTATTGTTTTCCATGATTAGTCAAATTATTAAAAAACTAAAATATTAAATGATTTTTTTTAAGTTAGTTTTTTTTAATATATGTGTTCTTAGGTTCCGACCAAAATATATATATATATATATATAGATGTTCTTAGGTAAACAAAAACAGGAAGTGCAACGAAGGTTGTTTTTCTTTTTTTTTTAATATCCCGGGTGGTTCAGATTTGGGTAGAGTATGATCACTTTTCCAAGCTCAACTATACTCGGAGCCAGTGAAAACCAAGTAAATATCCCTAAAATGTCATGCAAAGTGTGATTTTATTTCTATGGAGGAAACCAGGTAGCTGTATCATACAATTAAGCTTGTTTTGAAAAAAAAAATCAAACTTATAAATACAAAACACAATAGATATGTGTTTAAATTTTTCATTATTCTTTCTTCCTCTTAAAAAATATTATACTAAACGCAATCTACTCGCAATAATAACGGTATGCGGATTAGTCAGGGTGTCCAACAGTCCACTGTCTTACGTTTGCTAACGATTTGTTATTTTTCTTTTGGACTGATATCAAAAACGGAACAAAATTGCGCAAAATTTTAGAGGTTTATGAAGGTGTTTCGGGACCAAAAATCAATTATTAGTTTTGTCTCAAAGGTTTATCAAACCACTAGTGAGAGGTGTATGAAGCTCCTTCCCATTCCAAATATTGGTGGTAGTGGAAGATATTTGCGTCTTCCGGAACAATTTAGCGGATGAAAAGCCGAGCTTTTCGCCTATATTATAGATCGTATACATGGAACAATTAATAGTTGGCAATATCGTTTTCTTAATGCAGTAGGCAAAAAAATGCTCAAAAAGACAGTGTCATATACAATACCAAATTATACTATGAACTAGATGATGTTCTGTGGTATGCACAAGATATGTTTTTGTGAAAAATTAATATACATTTGTAGTTATTTTAATTTATTTATAATATTTATATGTGATATTTATTTTTTTTATTTTTTTCATAATTTGATTTAATATGTAAATTTATAAATTTGAAATACTAAAATTCAGTTTATAATGATAATAATTGTTGTATACGAATTATATTTTTCATACTTTGTTGATTTAAGTTTTGATGCATTAAAATTTTCATATATAAACTCTTTTAACTCGTGTCATTTAGGTTTTTAGATTCATGTTCATTTAAGGTTTTAAACTCATATTTATTTTTATCATTATTATATATTATCAATTATATATACATAATATATCCATTTGTATTAACATTGAATTATTTTATAAATAAATATGTGAAATCGTTCTAGTATTTTTTTGTTTGTTTTTTTCATATTACATGGTTTGATTTTAATTTTAGAATTTATATTTACTTCAAAGTTATAATGAGTAACAAGATTTGGTTCACTTATTTAGTCACCACCTTTTACAACTTATTCAAGCAAAATTCAATCAAAAAGTTCAGTAGAGAAAAAGCTGAACTCTACACGGAAATTCTTGTAAAATACCATCTTTCATTCTTCCAATTACAAGATAAGATAGACAACAATTGAAGAGTTGGATGTAACATACTTTTAATGGAAAACGTTGACATCTTCATAATGGACACTAATGATTGCGTCTACTTATTTACGCTCATAAGTTTATCGACCCATTTCAAGTTACATAAGATGCCTATACGCTGAAAAAAGTGTTTGATAAAGTGATTTAGTCTATTTCTGTAATTATCAGAATTCGGTTAAAGGGAATCGTGTAATTCGCATGATATTATTTGGGGTTTGAAGGGATTTAGTCTACGCATCGACGACAAAATAATGTGTATAAGCTTGAGAATCCAAATCATCAGCCAGAAAGTTTTTGGAAGAAATATCGGTGACAGGTTGGTACAGTAGAGTGGATTATTCGTGTACGATACTGTCTTCCAAATATAAGATGGAAAAGAAAACAAAATAACTGAAAATAAATTCTGATACATGATTTGGACAAACGTATGAGATTCAAAGAATTGTATGGTACCTATAAAGCTACTTCGAATTGAAAATAGATAGCAGAATATTTGAGTTTTATACAGAAGAGAAGAGAAAGCAATTGGCTTATCCAATTGGCTCTCTTACATTATTGTACTAATAAGATTCACAAATTCCAACTTAAACTTTGAAACTGAAACTAAACATATTGAACTTGACCTTATTATTAGACTGACATCAACTGCAACTCACGAACTGCGAAATCTTTGATTACTTGTTTGTTTCATCTTCTGATTTCTCCACTTTTGACACGAATGTAACCGGTTTCTTCGGGTGCTCATTGACAGTCAAATGTAAAACCTCTGGTCTCGAGTAATGTCCAACCACATCAAAGCATAACTTGGCTCTTGCTATATCACCAAGATCTGGTTAAGAACAAATAATTAATGTTTTCAATATAATGAGGTAGAAAAGATTTAAGCCTAAGAGATGAATATTAAAGAAGATTGTTATACCAAGAGTTGCTGTGACGAGACCCTCTGAATCAAAGTTTGGTCCGGCAAGAACTTGTCCCAAAGGTGAAATAATAACACTTCCACCTTGAGACACAATAGCATCATGTTCTTTGTTGTCGTCGAAATTGGCAAACAAGTAATCAGGATGGTCAGGATAATGTTTTCGCTGACAGAACTGACAAGCCGATAACACGAAACATCCACCTTCCATTGCAATGTGCATCATTGAGGATTGCCATTCTTTTGAACCATCAGCAGTAGGTGCACAATATATCTCAACGCCTAAAACACCAAAAAGTATAAAACTAATTCGTTAAAAATCTTAGATAAAAAACCAAATGTCCCTAGCAAGATTTCATATCCGTGTGATTTGTCCGGTTTGTATTGCTTGAAACAAACTGACCTTTGGCGTACAAGGCAGTTCTGTAAAGAGGCATCCTGTTTTCCCAGCAAATAGCCGCACCGAGTTTGCCAATGCGAGTGTTGTAAACCGGGATGGTTGATCCATCTCCTTGACCCCAAATGCAACGTTCCATAGCTGTGGGCATGAGTTTACGATGCTTACCCAAGAACTCACCTTGTGGACTGAAGAAAAGAGCTGTGCAATAGAGAGTATACCCATCTTTCTCTATAGCTCCCACTACCAAGTACACATTGTTTTTCCTAGCTGCTTTTGCCAATCTCTCTACTTCAGGACCTGGACAAGATTCATTACATAAACCAAACAAAAAGAGTCATTTCGTGATCCTAATCCCTAATTAAATTAAAGATATAACTTTCCAAATCCAACACTTGACAGATTGCAATTGAAAATTAACAAGATTTGGTTCACTTATTTAGTCACCACCTTTCACAACTTATTCCAACAAAATTCAGTCCGAAAGTTTCAGAGAAATAGATTTTACGAATGATCATATGAGAAATTATAAAACAAGATGGTTTGGTTTGGTTTGTTTCTTTGTATTGTTTTTTTTTGTCCAAGGCTATCCTTGAAATATATTTAATTTTCAAAGTTAAATTTAAGTTTTAATTAATTGGTTCCGAATTAAATTTCAACTGTCCAAAACATAAGTTTATTATTTAAATTTATGGATAGAAACGAATCGCATAATTTGGAAAATATTTAAATTTATTATTTATAGCACATTAGAAATATGTATTAAAACCATATTTAAAAAAATTAGTATTACTCTTTACATTTATAACATGAAAGATAAAAATCCGGTTTTCAAGGAAACAGAATGTTATTATCTCACTTTAAGTGTAAGCACACAATAAAATTTAGCTGATGAACAAGTAAAAATGTCAACTAGAGATCATACCAGGAACTTGAATAGCAGAAGCATGATACTTGCGAAATTCATCACGACCTTCTTCGTTGTGAATTCCGACTGCCAAACCGAACCTAAACCCACGAGGATATCCGCCAATAAATCCCTCTGGAAATAACACCAATTCCGCCTTGTCCTTCGCCGCTTCTTCGATATACTTTTCTGCCTTGGCTGCAAGCATAATAAATAATTGTTTTGTAAATATAATTTACTGATAAATTATGGATTTCCAATTTAAAAAAAAAACACGAGAATAGTCTGGGTATCATTATGTTATATTGAAAATGAAAACAAGAAATTGAGTTTGTAAATTCGTAAGATAAGTAAGACTAACTTAGATTATGTATGACAAAAAATAAAACTAATTATACCGATAGTGGCTGGAGTATCGTTGTATTCGGTGGAGGATTGGACGATCGTAACTCGAACTTTGGTTGAGTCTTTAACGCCGCTAAAGGGAGCAGGTTTCTCGACGGTCGACATTTCTTCAGTACTACAAGACAAACTCAAACTTAGTTCTACTTTTGTTGTGACTGTGAGACTTCAGAGGCAATATTTAGATCAATATATAGACTCTCTTTTTCTTTTGTTTGTGGCCAAATTGAAAACGAGAAATAGAAAGACGTGGGACCACTAATTCGGTACCAAGGCTAATAACAATAATTGTAAGAAAAGCAAATATAAAATTCTCAACCACATATGTTATAATATCTATTTTGTGTTCATTTTTTTGGTATAAATAGTTGAAAATATCTAGGGAATTGGCAAATCTAGCACAATTGGAAACAGTAAAACTGATATTTTCAATATTTTATACAATATTCTCAAAATTGTCTTTTTTTTACCATTTTTGAAATTGAAAAGAAAATAACAGTAAGAAAAAATAAAGAAACTGTCAAATTATTTAAATTTTTCATTATTCTTTCTTCCTCTTAAAAAATACTATACAAAACGCAATCTACTCGCAATAATAACGGTATGCGGATTAGTCAGGGTGGTCCAACAGTCCACTGTCTTACGTTTGCTAACGATTTGTTATTTTTCTTTTGGGCCGATTTCAAAAACGGAACAAAATTGCGTGAAATTTTTGAGATTTATGAAGGTGTTTCGGGTCAAAAAATCAATTATTACTTTTGTCTCAAAGGTTTATCAAACCACAAGTGACAGGTGTATGAAGCTCCTTCCCATTCCAAATATTGGTGGTAGTGGAAGATATTTGGGTCTTCCGGAACAGTTTATCGGATGGAAACCCGAGCTTTTAGCCTATATTATAGATCGTATACATCGGACAATTAATAGTTGGCAATATCGTTTTCTCAATGCAGTAGGCAAACAAATGCTCAAAAAGACAATGTAACATGCAATACCAATTTATACTATGAACTAGATTATATCACGTGTTATGCATGGCATATGCTTTTGTAAAAAATTAATATACATTTGTAGTTATTTTAATTTATTTATAATATTTATATGTCATAATTTTTTTCATGATTTGATTTATATATGTAAATTTATAAATTTTATATATATATGATATAATAAAATCAGTTTATAATGATAACAATTGTTGCATATGAATTATATTTTTAGTACTCTATTGATTTAAGTTTTGATGCATTAAAATTTTCATATATTATTTTTTTTATATAATAGATTTAAGTTATATATTTCAATCTACGCATTTTGTTTTTCATATCTTTATATACTCAAAGTTATAACAAATCTTTATATATTTAAATTAAAATAAAGTAATAATATTATGTATATAAAGATAATATCATAATCAGTTACAAGAATCTTATTAAATTTTATCGAGAGATAAAATATTATTTTTATTATTATAAAAAGGTGTTGTTCGTTTGTCCATCCAAATGTTCCATCTGGATAGAGATGTAAATTGTTGTTCGTTTAAATGCATAATTGTGCATCATCTGAATGGACATGCTAGATGAAACATCTCAACTTAGTTTAAATTTTTAGAAATTCTAGATATGTTTATAAGAAACAATTGAACGTAGATGGAGTTCATAAAAATTAAAAATATCATTTTCTTCTACTTTTTTTACTCTTTTTATCCTATTTTTTATTTTTTCTCATATTTTCTACTCTTTCTCTACTTTTTTACTCTCTCTCCTCTTTTTTACTCTCTCTCCTCTTTTTACTCTCTCTCATTTTTTACTCTCTCTCCTCTTTATTACACTATCTCCCCTCTTTTTATTCATTGTCCTATTTTTACGCTCTCTCATCTTTTTTACTCTCTCTCTTCTTTTTTACCCTCTATCCTATTTTTACACTCTCTCTTTTTTTTATGCTCTCTCCTCTTTTTTACTCTCCCTCCTCTTTTTTACTCTCTCTACTCTTTTTTACTCTCTCACCTCTTTTTACTTTCTCTCCTCTTTTTTACTTTCTCTCCTCTTTTTTACTCTCTCTCCTCTTTTTACGCTCTCTCTTCTTTTTACTCTCTCTCCTCTTTTTTACTCTCTCTCCTATTTTTTACGTTCTCTCCTTTTTTTACTCTCTCTCCTCTTTTTTACTCTCTCTCCTATTTTTACACTCTCTCTTCTTTTTACACTCTCTCCTCTTTTTTACTCTCTCTCCTCTTTTTTACTCTCTCTCCTATTTTTACGCTTTCTCTTCTTTTTTACTCTCTCTCCTTTTGATCGGTTTTCATAAACTTTCGTAATGTATTTTTTTAATTTATTTTATAAAAATATAATATCATAAAATAGGAGTAAAAATCATTATTAAAAATATATCAAATCTTAACAAATTATTATCAATGTATATTAGGTAAAATTATGTAGTATATTGTTTTCTCACCAAAAATATGTAGTACATTCAATTAAGATATAATAATAAAAAATTGATATGTGAACAAAAGATCTCACACAATTTCTTTTTCTATTAGCAATTTTTATTATAATGTTAGTAATCGAACTTTTGTTTATATTAGCATTTCGTACCATTTTATCTATATTTTCATATTTTACAGATATATTTTACTATACTATTTTGTACTATTTTATGTATATTATTACTTTTAACTGTAACATTTTACTCTTCTCAAAAAAAAAATTTACTCTTCTCAAAAAATAAAAACATTTTACTCTTTAAACTATTTGATTTTATTTATCACTTAATCTTCTATATAATAAAAGGATAGTAATATTTAGAAATACCCTTACTACTATGTTGAATATTACATAGAATGTCATCGGATTTTACAATGTTAGTGAGAGTATTTTTGCAAGATTGTCTTTCTTTATCAAGTATTTATTGATTAGATTACGAATGATTATGTATTTAATTAACGAGTTTAATTGAAAACAATATTTATGGTATTTAGATAATTCACTAAATGTTGGAGATTTCATTGGATCTTAAACATTTAATATTGTAGATTTCAAAATTTAATTTTTAAGTTCTAATTTATAACATTTGTTATAATCAATCGAAATGATTTATTCCATTTCCAAGGGAACATTTTAAATGATAATAATTAATGGTATAGAGGACACATTGCAATCATATTTTCCTTAAACAAAATAAAGATTTCGATAATTATAAAACAATTCGATTTTGATTTATTACAAAAAACTCTAATACACTACTATATATATGTCCATTATTTTTATGTCACAATTGGCATAAACCTCTTCACAATAGTCATTCACTTCTCATAATCTTCAACTATGGTTTCTAGGTAAAGATTTATATTTTTCTTATTCTAATAATTTCGTTTGTTATATAATTCATTTTCTTAATTATACCACTAACACAAAATTAATTATACAACTTTTGTTATTCTATAATGCGTTTTTAAATATTATTCAACTAAATATTTTTATAATTGAAACCAACTCAATTTTATGAAACCTTCAGTGTAGCTAATATATCTTCATCCCATAAACATTTCTACTAATTCAAAAACAGTAAGACCATTGGATTTGAGTATAAAATTGTGTTTATGAAAGATTTCTATAGAAATATGGTCTTACTACTGGGACAAAGTTTCAAATCTTAAGAATGACTAAAAGATATTATGAACTTCGCATTCTTGATGGAGACAAAACTGGTGATATCGTTCTAATCCCAAATCAAATGATTTCACCAACTCTTTTGTATATTTATGGTGATAAATCAATGCAATTGATTAATCAATTTAGTCATATTGTTATTCATTTATTTCGATTTTGTAGTAATGATTTATCTTATATTTTCTAAATTAAACAATAATTTTTTTTTGTATTCAAATAGTGATCTTGAATCTTCGAACCATAGTAACACACATTATATTAATTACGGTATATTGTACACATTTCAATTTATTAAATTCGTGACAAGAGAAATATCAAGGCTTTTGTATATATGAAATCCATAAATGTTAAATATTCTCTATAATAGCTGAGTACTACATAAATGTTGAATATTACAAAAGTTTTATGTATGGTATTTAGTAAATATAATGGAATAAATTATGTAATGTTTTCAACATAATTATATTGGTTTTAAATTTAATTTTGACATAATTTAGTCAAAACTTATTGATATGTTTTCAATATAGAAAGTAGAATTTAAATACATATACGATTTCAATAAATTCATATGGTAGGTAGATGATGGACATTACTTCATGTAATTTATTTATATAGAGGAATATACATATATGGTGAATATATATATATATATATATATATATATATTGTCAATATTAGACCACAACTGGCCGGTCTATTAGCCAAATTCTTACATAATGTAGGCAGTAGAACTTGATCTCTGGTTGTGCAAGTGCGCATGTCTTAGTAGACTTATCGCATGCCACTAGACAAAAAGCCATGGTGAATATATTTAGAACAAGTAAAATATATGACTTACAAAATGTAATATATATGCGGATTGGCATTGACAATATATAATAGAGATGTCCTCTTACTATGTTAAATGATTTGTGGATTTTCGACTAATTATATTTTGTATTTTAAAAAACTTATTTCTTACAATACTTAACGTAGTGTTGTCAAAAAGTAATCCTAACTATATAAAAAAATTAAAATTATTATTTCTTACCAGACTTAATGTTTTGTTGTCTGAAAAGAAACCCAAATTATAATTTAATGGGTATTATTAAAACTATGGTCTAATTTCATTTAATAAATAAATTTCTTCGAATCATATTTAATGAATTGGTGTCAAAAAGGAAACTTGATTATTATATATTATGAAGTATCATGAATTATGGACATTGATTGTGTTCAAAAGATATTGGTCACTCCCAATTTAATTAGTTCAAGTATTTTTCGGACTGTGATTATTATTCTTATTGCCATATCTAGTTATTTTCGAATCATTTTAATAGTTGTAACTTATATCTTCTATCTCAATATACCATATCTAATACAATATATCATATTAGTTGTTAATTTCAAATCGACAAGGTAACTATAATATTTGAGATTGTGATGTCTTAACTCTACATTTGAACCGAATTAATTTGAAATAATCTATTAAATTTACACAATTTAAAATATACAACTAACCATATTTGTTGTTTACTTGACATCGACAAAAGTAAATAATATCTTTGTGATTGTGGTGTCATAACTTTACCTTTGTAACCAATTAATTTGACCTAAACCTAATGTCATATGTTAGCTAAGTGTCTTCATCCCCTAGCTCTTTCTACTAATTCAAGAATAAGAAAACCAACTGGATTTGCAAGAAGAATTATTGAACCTAGAATTTTTTCTAGGGATAGAATTGGTCAGATTGTTAAACTACAAAATTCAGATAAATAGCAATTATTACTAAAAAGATATGGATCATTTGAGCCATTCTATTTTTAGTGATAAATACATAATATATAAGAAAAAAAGAAATGTAATAAACACACATGATCTGATCTGTTTGGTTTAAAACAACAATTATTAATTAGTACACTTAACATGTTTTATTTATTATCATGGTACAATTAATTTTCCATCTTTAGTAACATATTCTTTTATTTTAGTTGGATGTTAACTATTTTTCTTCCTTTTATACCATCCTTACATTTCAATATAATCGAAATGCAATAATCATGTATTTTTAAATTAAAAATGAAATGTAATAAAAACACATACCATATTTACTAAAATAGTATTTAATAATATATATTCATTGAGAAAAACATCAGTATTTATTTATTTGAAAACACAAATTATAAATTTTGTTTCCGTTTATGAATAGTTATTAGTAATTGTTTTGAATAATTATAGGAACTAAAAAGATATAGATCATTTGAGCGATTATATTTTTGCTATGAATGAGATTACTTTTTGTACAAAATAAATATTTAAAACCGACTTTACTTAATATATTTATCAATATTTTAAATTTCAAAATATTGTTTGAGATATGATATTGAAACCAATATTCATAAATTGTATCAACGAATATTGTTTGAATTCGTGTCATATTCATTTCAAATACCTTATTAATATTTCTCTCTATCAATTAAAAAATATTAATTTTTGAAATAGAAACAATCATTAATATCTATGTTAACTTTTAAATTGTATTCCTTAAATTAATATTGTTAATAAAAATGATTTAAGTTAACTTAAAAATTAATTATTATGAATATGGGTCTAACTAACAACCTAAATGAACACGAGTCTAAAAAATTAAATGAATATGGTCTAAAAACTTAAATGAACATGGTCTAAGAACTTAAGTAAAACTAGTATAAAAATCTAAATAAACATAAATCTAGAAACTTAAATAATACGTGTCTAAAAATCTAAATAAATATGAGTAAAAGAAGTTAAATAATAATATTGCTTGAATTCCTGTCATATTCATCTCAAAATATAAATATATATATATATATATACTTAGATTTTGTTAATTCATGTTTACTAAAACTTATAACCTTCTGGCAAATGATAAATTTAAAAGCTAAACAAACACGGGTCTAACAACCTAAATGAACAGGGGTTAAGAAACCTAAATGAACTTGGGTCTAAAAACTTAAATGATCACGGATATAAAAACCTAAATGAATGTACACAAATCTACAAACCTAAATAATCGTGTGTTTAACAACCTAAATGAACACGAGTCAAACAAATTCTGTAATGCATCAAAACTGTAATAAACATGGATCCAAAAAATATATTTTGTACACAACACGAATCATCATATAAATTGATTTTTAGTATATTAAGAATATATAAAAATAATAAATTTTATATACAAATTAAATCATAAAATAAATTTTAGGCAAACAAACATCACTTATATAAATATTACAAAGAAATATAAATAACTATCAATTTATATTTATTTTGCGTAACAAATAATTTTGTGCACCGCACGGATAATCATCTACTATACCGTTTGTTTGTTTTTATACTATCATTAAAATTCTAGACAAAATAAAATCAGCTATAACAATTGAGGTACCGTTGGGTTTGCTCAACGAAAGCTTCTTGTTCATTGTCTGAGAAATGTTAATGTTTCTCTGTTTTTTCTTTGTTTTAAACATCTTTTTCTGATTTTTTCTTGCAGACAAGTCTGTTGTTAAATCGGACAGCGAATGGTTCTTCTTGTGCTCGTGGAAAGAAGTATCCTCACGGTTCACAGAACAGAAGAGCAACCAAAATGGGGTATTGGAAAGCCACAGGAAAAGAACGTAATGTGAAGTCAAGTTCTGAGGTGATTAGAACTAAGAGGACGCTTGTATTCCATATTGGTCGTGCGCCAAAAGGGGGAAGAACAGAATGGATTATGCATGAGCATTGTATGATTGAAGTACCACTGGTAAATTGTTCTCTAACTCTTGACTTGTTTTGTTTCGCCACATAATAGTACATTGAAACACAAGGTTTTTGCAGACAATTAAAGGGAAAAATAGTATGTTATTAGCAATTACATAGAGGTATTGAAATGATTTCATCTGAAATCTGTCCAAATTTTAGTTTTTCCGAGAGATGACCTAAAACCAAGGGACGGTTCTGTCGGTAATCTGTTGGAAATCAGTTGATTTCTTGTAGATTTATTGGAGTCGCAGGGCCATTTAGCTAAGGAATGTATTTACATGGTAGGCTTTTTCGATCTTCGGTTTATATTTATTGAATTTCTTGAGTATTTGTATAGGATGCTCTGGTTGTTTGCCGGCTTAGGAGGAATACTGAATTTCAAGGAGTTACAAAGAAGCCACCACAGATAAGTTCATCACATGACCAGCATCTAAACTCACAGAATGAAGCTATTTCAGAAATTACTTCTGGTTGGGAAAATATGGTTGATTTCTACTTATCATGTGAATCAGGGCAAGAACTACTAGGTGAAATAGCAGAATCTACACAATCTTCACAAAATCCACAGGTCAGTCTTCTGTTACTTAATTTCTTTATCTCATTTTTAAGTGTGAACTAAATTGTCGATGCGCGACAAAAGATTCATAAACCAATTTCCATGAATATTTCAATGGTTCAAGGGTCCTAGTGAAGAAGATTTTTATGCTGATATCTTGAGAGATGAGATAGTAAAGCTAGATGATCCAGCAACCTCTGGTAATACACTGCTCAATGTCCCAAGGCTTCAAATCAGAGTCCAACAGCACAAGAGTACTGCCATTACCAGACATGGTAGACAAACAAATGCAATCACTATTACAGAAACTACCCTTACAGAATGAAACTGGAGAAGAAAACAACATATCCATGTCGAATTGCTTTATTGGTATCTACTCGATTAAGTCAATAAACCGAGCTCGATGGGATGTTGTTGTTCGGATGGTGGTTATGATAGCTGTGTTGGATATGTTTGTTCTAAATTGATTTGGTTATTCTGTTGAAAACAGAGTATAACTAAATTAGTTAAGTCACGTGTATTCAACATTCTGGAAGCAAGTTTCTAAGCTGATATATAACCGACTTAGTCTTCTATATAAGGGGGATAAAGTTAAAAGAAAAAGGAAGAGATAACGATAACAAAAAGATCTTATCTTCTCTTGGTTCTTCTTTTAATCGTGAGCTTTGACCTTCATCAAGGAGGTTCTTTGGTGAAGTTGCAGAGTGAAGGCTGAGCATTTACATCCTCGGAAACTATAGAGTTGAGGGTGCTATTCGCTCAAGTCCAGAAGAATAATTCTTCACCTCTGCTTCTCTTCGTCTCTAATCTCTGTTTGTCATTAATCCTCTCTCTTCGTGAGTTTCGGGTTCCAACAAGCTGTTTTGGTCTTTCATCTGGTGTGAGGCCAAAGAAGACATCTTCTAGGTATGTTGCTTGTTTCTGTCTTAAATGTTGATAGGAGATGATGTTCTTGGTTAGGCTTAGTGTACCTTTAAATTTATAGAATTCGAATTTAATGAACTTGAGGTTCTCGAGAGATGCAAGATTTGTTTCAGGTAGATTTACTGTCTTTATAAATTCATTGTCAACAAGGTTTGGTTCAGATTGAGAATATATGTGAAGCAATGTATCTTTCTTTTTTCAATTCACTTTTCATTGGTTTGGTTTAATTATCAAAGAGAACATTCTTTGTTCTTTTGGTTAAGAAGATTTTGATTGCCAACCCAAATTGAAAGCTTGGATACCACAATTACATCAACTACTTAAAAAAGGTTATAATGTTTTATAAGAATCAGAGGGGAAGATTGTATGAATGGAGGAAGGCTTCTTTATTGAGAACACTCAAAAGAGATACTACAAAAGCCACTTAGACTAAACTTACTCACTTAGATTTGCCCTCAACACTGCACAAGTAATGGTATTTATAGTACAAATTGATAAGGAATATTCATGAAATATTCAATAAAATATTTTACACACTTGCTTAAGACATTACATTATAATGACTCTACAATTCAACTCTTACTTTATATCATTACTATCAGTTTGTTTCAGCTCCTAATTATGGGGGTCATAAAGACATTGGTGCTATGAATACTGAAAATACACTATTGCCTGATATATACATTGTCCAACAACTCAATTTATGTGCTTATCTTGCTCCTGTGAATAATGATTTTTGAGAGGGTACATAAACCATCCAACACTAATGTCACAGTCAGATTTTAAAGCCCAATAGTCATCAAATTATATACATGGAGTCTTGTCTGAAATTTGCTTAAATGGACTTGACTTCTTATCTCAATGTCCTCTCCTCAAGTAATAATAGAATGAGGAACTAGGGGTCTTTTGTGACAATTTCAAAAGTTAATGGTAAATATTAAATAGAGATAATTACTGAAATAGTTCAATATGATCCATTAATTACTAGAATAGTTTCTTTTGATCCATGAATAGTGCCAAGGTGTGGAAATGTCCATAATTTTCCACAATGATCCATTTATTACAAGAATGCCATTCTTATTAAAAAAATCTCTCCACCGTTGTTTTTCGGGGGCTATAACTCTTCGGTCACTGATCCGTTCATCATGTTCTTGATACGGTTGGAAAGATATCAATCTCAAGAATCCGTAGCTTCAAACCGTTTGTTAATCGGAGTTGTATTGAAGAAGTTATGATCATTTTAATGTAAGAGGTCGAAAAGCCTACATAACATACACCAACAAACCTACTGCACTTGACAACAAACCTACTGCACTTGACAACAAACCTACATCAAAGACAACAAACCTACTGCACTTGACAACAAACCTACATCAAAGACAACAAACCTACTGCACTTGACAACAAACCTACATCAAAGAAAAATGAAAAACCTACAACACTTGACAAAAATCCTACAACAAAGAAACCTAAAAACTTACATAACATAAACTAAAAACCTACACAACATTATGTTGGTTTTAAGGTAATTTTTCATAGGTTTGTGATGAACTTATTTTCAGTGGCTATAACTATTCGGTCACTGATCCGTTCGTCGTGTTCTTGGTATAGTTGGAAAGATCTCGATCTCAATAATCTGTAGCTTCAAACTATTCGTTAATCGGAGTTGTATTGAAGAAGTTATGATCATTTTAATGTAAGAGGTCGAAAAACCTACATAACATACACCAACAAACCTACTGCACTTAACAACAAACCTACCATAATGTTATGTAGGTTTGACATCAAACAACAAACCTACCATAATGTTATGTAGGTTTTTCACAAACCTACCATAATGTTATGTAGGTTTTTCACAAACCTACATAACATCAAACAACAAACCTACCATAATGTTCTCCTCTTCTTTTCTTTTCTTCTCCTATTCTTTTCTTCTCTTCTTTTCTTCTTCTTCTCTCTTTTTCGTTTTCTCTCTCCACTGTGGTTTTTTGGGGGCTATAATTCTTTGGTTACTGATCCGTTCGTCATGTTCTTGGTATGGTTGGAAAGGTCTCGATCTCAAGAATTCGTAGCTTCAAACCGTTCGTTAATCGGAGTTGTATTGAGAACGTTATGATCATTTTATGCAAGAGGTCGAAAAACCTACATAACATCAACGAAAAACCTACCATCTGAAAAACCTACATAACATAAACTGAAACCTACATAACATAAACTGAAACCTACGAAACTGAGAAACCTATATAACATAAACTGAAACCTACATAACATAAACTAAAACCTACGAAACTGAGAAACCTACATAATATAAACTGAAACCTACATAACATAAACTAAAACCTACGAAACTGAGAAACCTACATAACATAAACTGAAACCTACGAAACTGAGAAACCTACCTCACATAATGCTGACGTGGAATTATTCATTAATGGCAGTTTCGTAATTTTTTTTTTTTCAAAGGATACAGGAGTAAAATGGTATTAAAAACGCAAAAAAACTAGTTTAGTAATTTTAATCTTTTTAGACTATTTCAGTACGAACTAGAATTATAAAAGAGTAGTGAAGTAAATCACCCTATTAAATAAGTAGTATAATGAAGATTGTTTTTAGCCGAAAAAGGTGAAATTGTGTGGTCATCTGAAATACTTCTGGTCATCTGAGATTTTGCGCGTTCATCAAATTAAAAACCTCAGCTTTTTGCATTTTCTCCTTAAACACAAACCCGTTTCGGTGATTCCGATTTTTGTCATTTGATTTTGAATCAATTTTCGAAAGATCTCGTTCAATTTCGAGCATTATCCAATCCTAGCAGAGGATGAAGTCGATCCTGAAGTTTGGTTAAACTCGACCCTTTAGTCAAATTCGATTTGTAAGTTGGAGATGATCTTAAATTCGAGTAATTGGTTGGAATCAAAATTCAATTTTGATTCTTAGAGATTGATGCGTTATCATCTCTTATAGTCTTAGCTAGTAGTTCTTAATGTGATATCCAATGACTTTAGTTATTGCAGATAAAGTGGAAAACTCTTGGTAGAGAGAATTGATGAAGAATGTTCTTTTCCTGATTTGTAGTACTAGTAGTTTGCATTGATCTAAAAGCATTTATATTGCTCAGTGAATCCAATCACAATTGAGGAAATATGTATTTTTGTAGTTGGTAGGCTTTGTAAATAGGGATTTAGGAGTCTGAATTGACTAAGTCCTTGGATGATTTTGTTCCAGGTGTTTTAAATAATTGAAAATCAACAATGTCGAAGCCGATCCTGCTTGTTGCTGTACTAGTTATACTTATAGTCACTTCTCAGTTTGAATGGAGACAACCACTTGTTGAATTAGATGCAGCCACCAGCTTGTCTCAGAAACAGCAGCAAATTTCAGACAGGGAAGAAGCTGTAAAAGAGAAGGTACTGATTCAAACTCAGTCGTGCATTTCTTTGTGTTCCCTGTAGAAGACGAGCATTTTAGTAATAATGTAGATTTCCTGGAAACAGTTTTGGGGTGGTTACCTTATGGCTTAGATGTTGTTAAAAGTCAGAAGAGCTGTGAGTGTCTAGTGTTTATGGATTAAGTTTCATCTTCATATATCCTTGCTTGGCATGGAATCATGTGTTTGCATCTGGTAAATCAGTTTTAGATCATTGACTTTATGGTTTTTGAACATCATGGGATCTGTTGTTTTTAAATTTGGAACTGATTACTTATGATTAGACATTCTGCAGTTCTATATGTTTTCTTGGACTGGATTTTTGAGTCTTGTTCTGTTTCTTTTTTGCGGTTGTGTTTAGAATTCTACAATAAAAATTGTGTTGAACTGTTTTCCGGGATCGCTTAATGGCTTTTGTTTAATGCATAAGATAATTGATAAAGTAGAAACGCTGATGTTGTTACATTTGAATATCATAAGTCCGTTTGGATATTCAATCAGCAACACTAGGACACGAATAACATTAACATTATGTTCTGCTTTAACTCCTGACCTCAATGTATTCTCTAGCAATCTCTCTCTTAGTAATCTACACCTTCCGTTACTAATCCATCTTGCTATCTTTTACTTCTGTGGATCAGCAATGAACCAACGCTAGGATCACACGTTTCATTTCTATGACACTTGCATTAGGTGCAAATCCAAGAGTTTGGATGAGGTTAGGTAGAACAATTATGTAGCTCGTAGCTTTTGAACTCAACATGGTATGAGTACTGGGCTTAGGCCCTTCGCTCTTTATAAATAACAAATTCCTGGTGGGTTTCAGAGCAATTATTTACATTATAAGCTCGTAGGATGGTACTCACTTAGGTATGTCAGTCTTACTTGGTCCTCTACAAAAAGCGGATATTCTAAAGAAGGATCCACAAGTCTGCTCGTTTTATGGTGTTTCTGTCTCAAGCTCAGCTACCATATCTTGTCGTTCTCAGGAGATAGTAAAATCTAAATGCCATATTCACCGTTCTTTACAGATCATCATATCGCAGGAGAGACATATCCAGAGGCTAAATGAACTTGTCCGAAGTCTTCAGTTGCAGTTGGTACAATGCAAGAAAGAGAATGAGACTCAAAATGCCACCAAAAGCTATCATCTAAACAAACAATTCATTAAGGTCGAAAGGAAACAGATCCTAGACGGCTAAACTCTCCCCTACAAAAACTATTCTAGAGAACTGAAAGTTGTGAAAGAGATCTAACTCTTTAATCTTGTGTTTTATTGTATCTATGTTTTGTGTTCAAGGATACATCATACCTAGAAATAAATAAAAAGTATATTTATGCGAGGTTACTGTTGATCTAAAGATACATGGGTACAAAAAATGTTTGAATTGAACCTATCTAGTTAGTTTTAAGGTACATGAATGATGGAGACTTATGAGTCGTTATGTCCTAATACAATAAAAGAACTGAGTCAAAACTCAGAACTCACTGCAGATTTTGACTTTTTTGTGTTGTTTTAGTTTAATATTTAGATTTTATAAAATCTTAAAAGAAAAATATTTAATATTTAGTATTCATTTCAGAATTTTTATATTAAATTCATAAGGTAATGTAAATGAACACAAAACTAGATTCATATGTATATGACCCATTTAAAGGCTAAATTCTATCAGATTCTTTTCATCGGTTTTTGTAAATCTGATTCTCTGAAAATGCTTGTAATATCAGATAATTAAAGATTAACAAAACGTTAATATGTATTCCAACTTGAAAAAAGGAAATTTCCTTTTTCAAAATGGAAAAAGTAAGTAATTATTATCTGTTCGGATACTTTTATTAATAATTAAATTAAAACTTGAGACCCAAGACTCGTACTACTCTATATTACAGTTACTTCCTTCCTTCACTCTGATATTATCTCTCTCTCTCTCGCTTTACTCCGATTTTGTCGCTCTCTCTCGCTTGAACAAAGAAACGATGTTGAAGAAGAAGAATAATAATATGTGTCGTGAAGTATGGGCTTGGAATCGAACCAAAGTGATTTTGATCAGAGATTGTCTAAGAAATTACCGTTTTATTGCGATTGATACTGAGTTTCCAGGTTGTTTGAGAGAAACATCGCAAAACGCTACAGACGACGAACGCTACGGCGACATGATCTACACTGTCAGACGGACAAAACTGATCCAGTTAGGTCTTACTCTGTTTGATGCCGATGGTAGAAACGGCGGTACTTGGGAAATCAATTTCTCTGATTTCGGAGATATCAACGATGCGAGAAACGAAAAATCCATCGAATTCCTGAGACGCAATGGTTTGGATCTGGAGAAGATAAGAGAAGAAGGGATTGGTATTGATGATTTCTTCTCGGAATTGATTAGGATGTTGAAGCCACAGAAGAACATTACTTGGGTCACCTTTCATGGATCCTACGACATCGCGTATCTACTCAAGTGTCTCAGCGGAAATTTTCTGCCAATGACTTCAGAGAGATTCTCAAAAGCTGTGTCGAGAGTTCTGGGTTCGGTCTATGATTTGAAAGCCATGGCCGGTCGATACAAAGGGTTAAGTAACCGACTCGGTTTAGAGAGATTAGGACAAGAGTTGGGACTGAAACGGGTCGGAACTGCACACCACGCTGGTTCAGACAGTGAGCTTACGGCTAAAGTGTTTATTAAGATGACTCAAGTATTCGACAACATCAAAAAGTATGAAGGTTTTGTTTATGGACTTGGTTACAGGATTGTCTCAGATCGTTTAAATCACGAGCTACAGAGCCAAGATTTGTTGATGACAATTTGTTACAGACCACCACCACCACCACCGTTTATGCTTCAACATCCGATGTTTGTTCCTGGTCTCCCACCATTTGGTGGCTTCTTCTTTATGCCGAGAGTATCAATGTCTTAATGACTTCTTATCTAGCTTAAGCTGTGTCTAATTGTGTTTAAGTGTTAATCAACTAAGTCTTGAACATAGTTTATGCTTTTTTATTTGCGTTCCTGTGTTTTTGACTACTAATAAGAGCTAAAGTTGATGCAAACATTTCAAACTGCATCAGAATTTGTGAAACATATAACAAATTGAGGCTCAAGTAAAATCAAAATTATACGATAATGGTCTAATTTTTTCTCATTGTGATCTTCTGAGAATGAACAAAATAAAATTCTTGCAGCAAAATAAATTTCCAATATCTGAGAATTTTATATTTATTTAGTCATCGAAAAACATTAACTACAAGGATTAACAGAGTTAATTAATTAAAATGAATTATAATAAATAAATAAATCCTTTAATAAACCTCAAGCCCATATAAAACCCCAGCGTGTTTCTCAGGCCCATCTTGAACGAAATACAAATCTCTCATTCTCTGAAACGCATGCCACGTAAGCAAACTATCTGAACCGGCTTGATGACATTTCCCAACCGCCCGGTTAACATCAAGCGTTCGTGCGACCCGGTCTAAACCACCATACAATCTCGTCTCACAAAACCTCATCATATGCTTCACATCATAAACACGCTCACCAAAAAAAGCTCTCATCACGCGCTGAAATTCACTTAACGCGTGTGGTAGTTCCCGGCGCGTGAGAATCTTCATCAAGTAACCGAAATCATACGCGCTGTGAAACGTCACCCAGCTCACTTCTTCGTTGCAAACGAGTCCCGATGACATCATCAGCTCCGCGAATCTCTGTGAATCAACTCCGTCGCGGCGATTACGTTCGAAATCAATCCCTTGACGACGAAGGAGCTCGATTGAATCAGGAGCGTGTGCGTCACGCGTTACATCGAAGTCACGGAAATTGAACTCCCAAATGAAGCGTTGTCGATCGTCACCACAGAGATTCGGAAGGTTTCCGTCGGCGTCGGAGAGAGTGAGACCGATTTGGATTAAGCTGAGCGCATCGACGTTGGCTTTGAGAAGACAGTAGAGATCGGTTGGGTTTGCACGGCGGAGATCAGATTTGAAAATCACTCCAGGAAACTCTGTATCCATCGAAATGAATGGATAATCGTCGATCATTTCACTGATTAATTCAAATTCCGATTCTAAATTCTCCGCCCAGACTTCGCGAGTCACAACGGTGATTCCGCTTTGTTTTTGTCTCGGATCTGTGTTCAAATTCATGATCGCTAGTAAAATTAAAATCGAATCTAAAAGCTTTCGAGTGTTGGTTTTTGATTTTCTGATTTGAGTTTAAGAGTCAAAGTGTGTGTGTATGTATATATACGAGTATGTGTGTGTAAAGAGTGAGGAGTTGCGAGGAAGAAGACGTGAAGAGAAAAACGCGTCAAGTTGGCTCAGTAACGTAATTCTGGAACTTGACTCGGTCCAACTTGGCTTTCCTTTAGTGGCTTTAATAAATTAATCATTTGTTTATTTATTGATTATTCATTTCATTGTGATGTCACAAATTCACAATTGGTGTTATATACACGGAATTTGTTGTAGAAAACTCTGACACAAGTCACATTTTTCTGTCAGAAAATTATTCGGAAAAAACGTTTTAATACATTTTATATTCACTGAAATGATCCTAAGAAATGTATAGAATTTATAGCTAAATGAGTTTAATTTTGATAAAAACACTACAAAGTGTAAGTCGTTGGGTAATGCCTACTTAATAATAGGTACGTAGTTAGAGCCTTTATCGTAAAGAATGTATTGAATACATTCTGGAGTTTGCCAGTTCTCCTTTTCAGAAATCTACTAAATTTAAATGAGGGCAAAGAAAATTGATTTGGTTTTCTTCTAGGAGATTATCACTCTTTTGATTTTGGAAACGATATTATGTTTGATCATTTAGTTGTTGTTTCTCTTATTTGGACTTTGGGCTTGTTTTAAAGATTATGAGAATTTTAATATTTTTCGTCAGCTTTATTTCTAAACCAATTTGTTTATGTCAGTATCTACGTAATTTATCCTTTCTAATATCAGTCGGACAAAAGAAAAAAAGAATTAATTGTTATGAGAATGATTTAAATGATTTTGTGTAAATTTAGCAAAATTGTTATGATTTGTTTTATATTCCGAAATATCAATTCAAACGAAGGAAATTTAGATTTATGTATTTTGGACTTGATGTTTTTCTGAGTTGGGGTTAGGCATCTCCAATGGATATAGACATTTTTAATAAATTTAGTGTTTACAATATTTTTAATAAATATGGAACTTAGGTTACTTTATAATGTGTTTGTATCGTAAAATTTTAATATTTTAAATATATAATTAAATAATACATTTTTCATTTTAAAATAAATCATTTCCAAGTCGAGTTGATAAAAAAAAAATTCCCAATTCCAACTTATTTTTTATTCGTCTGTGGGTTTTTTGTACTAATTATTAAAAGACGAATTTAATATAACCAGTTTATAAAAAATATAGTCATGTTAAAAAATTTGTTTGTTGAGAAATTTTGAGAGACACCAAGTGAAGCATGTGACTGATATTCCTCTCGTTTGTCTCCAAAAAAGCTACATGATATTCGTAAAATTATGAAAAGAAATATCAGTTCTTAAATATAGTTTTTTCTAATCAAGTACTGAATATGGTGGAAGTAATGTCAAGTGGCTTAATTAACAACGAATATCAGAAGTCTCAAGTTGATGGATCAAAGTCCAAACTCCAAGTGTGTTGCGTATGTAAAACGTGTCGTAAATCCCAAATACCCAATTGAATATTTTATCTATTTAAAGGTCATTATCTTTAACCGGGCGGTTCAGATAGTTTGCTTACGTGGGCCTGGGGTTCTATATGGACTTGAAGTGTTTATTTTTTATAATTCAATTGAATTAGTTAAGTGCCTTAGTCAATCAATCCTTTTTATTAATGTTCTTTGGTGACAACTAAATAAAAAATTACAACTTTCAGTAATTGAAATTCCCTTTAAGTTTATGTCATTGCAAGATTTTTCGTTCAATTCAGTCTCTGAAGCTTACAATGAGAAAAATTGAATATTATCTTAAAATGTTGACTTCACTTTACCCTCAATCTGTTATACGTTTTGCCAAATTCTGATACACTTCCAAATGTTTCCATCAATTTGTACGATAAACAGGCACCATAACAGAAAAACATAAACTATGTTCATGACTTAGAGTTGATTAACACTTAAAACACAATTAAAGCATAGACACAACTTAATCTAGATAAGAAGTGATTAAGACATTGATACTCTCGGCATAAAGAAGAAGCCACCAAATGGTGGGAGACCAGGAACAAACATCGGATGTTGAAGCATAAACGGTGGTGGTGGTGGTGGTCTGTAACTAATTGTCATCAACAAATTTTGGCTCTGTAGCTCGTGGTTTAAACGATCTGAGATAATCCTGTAACCAAGTCCATAAACAAAACTTTCACACTTTTTGATGTTGTCGTCTACTTGACTCATCTTAATAAACACTTTAGCCGTAAGCTTACTGTCTGAACCAGCGTGGTGTGCAGTTCCAACCCGGTTCAGTCCCAACTCTTGCCCTAATCTCTCTAAATCTAGTCGGTTACTCAACCCTTTGTATCGACCGGCCATGGCTTTCAAATCATAGACCGAGCCCAGAACTCTCGACACCGCTTTTGAGAATCTCTCTGAAGTCATTGGCAGAAATTCTCCGGTGAGACATTTTAGAACATATGCGATGTCGTAGGATCCATGAAAAGTGACCCAAGTAATGTTCTTCTGTGGCTTCAACATGCTAATCAATTCCGAGAAGATATCATCAATACCAATCCCTTCTTCTCTTATCTTCTCCAGATCCAAACCATTGCGTCTCAGGAATTCAATGGATTTTTCGTTTCTAGTATCGTTGATATCACCGAAATCAGAGAAATTGATTTCCCAAGTACCGCCGATTCTACCATCGGCATCAAACAGAGAAAGACCTAACTGGATCAGTTTTGTCCGACTGACAGTGTAGATCATGTCGCCGTAGCGTTCGTCGTCTGCAGCGTTTTGCGATGTTTCTCTCAAACAACCTGGAAACTCAGTATCAATCGCAATAAAACGGTAATTTCTTAGACAATCTCTGATCCAAATCATCTCTTTGGTTCGATTCCAAGCCCATACTTCACGACACATATTAGTATTCTTTGAAATCAAAATTATAGCAAAAGATTTAAAAACTATCTTTCCAAACTATCTCAAAACTTAACCAAAACTATCTTGTTTATCTTATAGAACAACTCTCCAAAAGACTTTATTTATATATATAGATTGAGACAATCTCTTTAATCTATTAAAATTTACATTATTCTAATCCTATTATTCAAATATTATCCTTAATAATTTGCTCTTATCTAAAGATAACTTGGTTTTCAAGCTATCAGAAATTATCCAAACATTCTTCTTCAACATCGTTTCTTTGTTTAAGCGAGAGAAAGCGACAAAATCGGAGTAAAGCGAGAAAGAGAGATAATATCAGAGTGAAGGAAGGAATGGAGTCTTGGGTCTCAAGTTTAGATATATTGAGTATCTAACAGCAAGATTTCAACGAGTTAATTTCATTTAATTATTAATAAAAGTATTTACTTTGTCGATTTTAGAAAATAAAATTTCCTTTTCTCAAATTTTTGTTTTTCCTGATATTTGTGTTTCGTATTATCGTTTGAAACTATCTGACTTCTCTTTTTTTTTACCAAACACTTTCAGATTTTTACTTTATAAAATACTCCCATTTTTCCCATTTTTGGTTTACAAAATCCATTTATTGAGGCGAGATTTAAATAATTTTCTCAATACACGTAATCATCAATTTAATTGCCATAAGACTTTAAATTCCAATAATCATAATTGATGCTACAAATCAGATAATTATTTTCTTGGCTCAAAATGCAACCAAAATTATAACAAAATTTACAACATATTTTTATCACTAGCTCTATCAATGTAATAAGACTCAAAAAAAAATGCTAATAATCTAAAATATCAATATTTTTTCTTTTTATATATAAATTATGATTAATCGTAGTAACAAAATCTATTTTAAATTTAGATAAATATATTGAAAACTATTTAAAAATAAATATCTCTAATTAACAAAGAAAAACGATAAATATTGCATAAAATTTGTGATTGTATTAATTTATGTTTCTCGTATGGTAGAATTTAGCCTTAAAATGGTGTGTATGAATCTATAAAATTTTGACATTCATTATCCTAAAATAATATGTATACATTTTTTTTACATATATGTACGGTATTAGATAATTTTTCTTAAATATCATATTTTTATTTCACTAACCGACTTTAGTTGAAGTTAGACTAAAGTCGAGTGTAACAACTAGTAGAGTGTCTGTTTCGTTAGTGAATTGTTTTAAGAGTGTATTTAAGACTCTCTCTTTTCAAGTTAATGCAAGGTGTTGGAACTAGGACTACGATGGGCGAATGCCCAATTATATTTCTAGCCCACAAGCTTGAATTTCAACTACAAGACAATTGTCTTGTTGGTTCACGAGTTCAAAACCCACCTAAGAAAGGAAACAACTTACAAGTATAAGTATTGTAAGAGAAGCCCGGAACTGGATATTGTGTGCGCTTCCCCAGAAATCCTTAGAACTACCTCTCTTAAATTAGCCCGGGACATAAAAATCTGAATCAAAATACTGAACCGACAACATGTCTTCCGTTTGATTGGTTCCTGTCTTAGAATTGTTCGATTTTAATATTTAGGTAATTTTGGTTTTTGGTTCGGTTCAGTTTTTAATCGAGAACCGAACAAAACTAAATAAGAACCGAAACTAATTGTAAACCGAACATAACCAAATAAAAATCGGAACTAATTAATTTGTACTAAAACTAATTTTTTTACTTTTGATTACAAATAATCAAGTTTTTGGGTATTTGTTTATCTTTTTGGTTACAAGTAACTAGCCATAGGTATAATAACCGGAACCTAAAACCGAACATAAATAAGAGGAATCAAACCGAACTGGAACCATTTAAATAACCGAATGGTTCCTAAATTCTTATATCCAAAAGAGTTAGAACCGAATCGGTACCAAACCAAGAACCGAAATACAATTATATAATCAAAAATAATTATTTATATAGAATATACTAATATGTTTCATGTGACTTTTGTATTGTAGGTTGGCCTATTCTAAACTTTTTTTACTGCAAATTGTAATAGGTACTCATAGTGGATGCTTAATAGATTATTTTAGATGATTGTTTAATCATTATAGGTATCTTTGTTAGGTGAAATGAGACTTGATATCTATTATTTTTTGTACACTCTCTTTTGTAATCTGAAGTTTTGATTTTTATTTGGTTTATTAATTTCAATCAAAGAAAAAACAAATATAGGTTGTATCAAATGATTATTTTAAGTGTTTTTTGGTTATTTTCGCTAAAAATAATTGTTTTGAACTGAAAACCATCGAGAACCAAAATTATTTTGGTTCTTATTCGGTTCTAATTTCAAGTATCCATTTAGAAGTAGAATCAATAATAACTGAACCAAAAACAAACCGAAATTTAATAAGTACCTATTGGTTACCATATTTTAGGAATTAAAAAAACTGAAAACCGAAGAACTGAAAGTCAGAACTACAAGTAATTATTCAGAACCAAAACAATATTGTTTCGAATCTAATTCGGTTTCCTCTATTCGGAACTGAAACTGAATCAAATTTTAGATGGTATATATTGGTTACTACATTGGAAAAAAAAATGACCTAAACCAAAAAAAAAAAAAAAAAAAAAAAAAAAAAACTAAATGCCCATGACTATCTTTGGAAAAGATTTTTTGTATTGGTGTGGGGACACTCTTACTTCAAAAATTCAAGTTTCTGTATCTAACCCAATTCAACTTTTCTCTTCTAAAATTGTAAATGTGGATTTTCAGAATAACACAAGGCAAGTTTTTCAAATTAAGATTTGTCTATATTCAGTTCCAAAAACCAACACCCAGTTCATCTTTTAAACTTCACACATAAAAAATATGAATCGTTTTTAGTTATTAGATTAAAAAAATTGTGTGTGTAAATCTTTGTTGCTTAGACTATGTACATTGGTTTGTATATTCAACACCTTTTTTTATTGTTATAATATTCTATTTCATTTTTTCTTTTTCCATGTAATTTAAATTATATATATATATTACTTTATAATTAATTTTTTCATCCAATTAAAATATCACACCTCATATACTTAATGTTGAATTTTTTCAACATGGTTGAATCCATGTCATATTTAACATGGTGTTCAACACCCCCATTGTAGGAATAAAAGTGTTGAATAATTTTATTCAACATCCCATTATAAATAGTCTTAGTAGACAGATTCAAAGAGGACAACAAGAGTGACTTAATTACAACGTCACTAAAGTAACAACAACACTTGCCAAGTAAAGTTGGCGCGAATTTGAATCATTTTCTTTTTTCCTTTAAGCATCTGCAAAATATAGCTTTCTTAATGTGCATTTCTTTTTTTATTAAATGTTCAAAAATAAAGAAAACACTTTCTATTTTATTTTTTTAACTGCTAAAACACTTTTTATCATCCAAAACGAATTCATCTTTCATTTTCCCCTTCCCTCTCTCCACCTTTTTGCCAATTTGATTAAATAAATTTATTTAAATGAAATTTATATCGACAAAATATGATTAATCTGATAACGTATCTAAATGACAGTTGGTAAAAATTTTAGTTAGTTTTGAAAGTTAATAGTTTCTTTTTTTTGACGAAATTTGTAAGAGTTTTTTTAAATATATTTTTCTTAATTTAAATTTCAAGAAACTTTCCAAAGTAAATAAGTGGCTCAGTTGGCTTACCCTTGATTTAGGTAGACATGAAGTGGTGAGTTCAAATTTCATCCCGGTCTATTTAAAAAATTTAGACTATAGATCGAGTATTCTTATTGATCTAATGGTTATTTGTTGACCAAAAAAATTTCAAAAAACTTTCCAAAGTAAATAATAAAAAGCATAATAAATGTCATGCATATTGCACCACAAGCTGTGCAAATGTCACATACTCACGTGTATTAAGTCATCAAAGTACATAAAGCTCTCGAATCCATTTACATACTTTATTCTAAACCATTGAATTGACATTTATAGAAAAGTGATTTGAAAAAATATTCCATGAATAACAAGTTTCAAGACAATAACTTATATAAGTCTCTTGTCTCACTTTTGATTTCCAATCAAATCATCAGAACTATTTTATAAACCAATGCATAGATTGATCAGTTTCAGAATAGATTGGATTGAGAAAAATAGATTTACTTGGGAAGTTCACATTTACCTGAAAAAGAGAAGACAAAAGTCTTTTTAAGTTAGAAATTTAGTTGACCCAATATCGTTTACCTAGTACCAAGTGAATATATATGATGATCTTGTCATGTCCCCAAGAAACATGATCCAAAAATTGTGCCAAATTGACCTCTTCAAAAATCAGTTGTGTTTCTTAAATCAAGAAACATCCGCAAACAATGGAAAATTGATTAATTAATCTATTGGTGACTGCAAGTAATTATGATCACTAGACAGTGGAGAAAAAAGAAAGATTTCGAGAGCCAAGAGGCAGTTATTTTCTTAAGACTTCACGAAATCTTAACTAAAATTTGTGGATGAATTTGTCTTATATATCTTTTTGCATGTTGTTCTATGTCTTAATATGGTTTTTCCTTTTCCACGAGAAACATAGAATTTATCAACTTCAAGTTTTCATTAACTATACAAACGAAAAGCGGAATTTGTGAAATATATAGCAATTATAGCTTAAACCTAAAATCGAATCACAAATATTTTTACACCTAATATTAATTATCTTCATCAAATCTAAGGGTGGGCATTCCGGTTTACGGTTCATTTTTTTTTGGTTTTATGGTTTATCGATTTTATAAAAATTCAAACTATTTGAAAACTATTTAAAATTTGATTGAATACGGTTCAGTTTTTTCTCGATTTACGATTTATTTTTTTGTAAAAATCAAACTATATTAAAACCATAAGTAATAAGGTCCGATTTGATATGGTTTCCTTATTTTTCATTGTATCATAGTTTAATAAATCAATAAAAATACTCATACAAAAAATCAATATGTCGAAATTCTAAATAACTTAAATCAAATCAAATAAATAATACATTTTAAGTCATCAACTGAAAAACCAATAAGTTAAAAATGACTTGTAAATCACAAACCATTATTTATTAGTCTTTATATATATTTTTATAAATATGTAGTTAATAAAAAAAACCTCAAAACACAAATGGTTTTATGGTTATAAACTGAACCGAAACAGAAATATTTTTATATTGGTAACTAAACGAATTTTTTCTAAAAACCAAATTACCTAATTATGGTTCATTTTGGTTTGGTTTTTTCGAATAAGGTTATTTTGCCACCCCTAATCAAACATTTCAGTTGAAGATTAAATAATATTAAATAACTTTTTGCAAAAAAAATTTCCAATTCGTTATGTTTTGCAACTTAACCTCTATTTCTAAAAGTACAAATTAAATTACAAAATAAAATAATATTCAATATAATCCTTATTTATAGCTACATACATTAAATTTTTAAAAATTTGATTGTAGATTTGATTCTTTGTCACGAAAACATATATAATTCCATCACAATTTAAAAAATTTGATAGTAGAATTATATTGCATATATATATATATATATATATTGGTTTAATTTGCATTTTCGAGAAAGATTAAAAAAGTTGTAAAACTTGGAAATTTTGCATGCACCAAATCCTTTTAAATGCTTTTAATCAAAACACATAAGGGCATAATATATGCGCGTACGTATTAACTACAATTACCAAAAAAAAAGGAAATTTCAATATTATATCGATAAAACTCGTTATATAGCCTATTCCAACTTTTCAATTTTCTATTTAATTTCTATCCATAATTGATTTTATAAGTTGCCAACGTACTTACTTTATAAAGTAATAGTAGAGTTTATTAGAAAAAAATAGAAAAATGAGAAAATTTATATGGACTGAAATTCTATTATCTTAGGAAAATTACTTAATGATATTTATAGTAAAATATTATTATTAACTAATTTCATTCGTTAAACAATAAAAAACAATATATATTATAATGAACAATAACATTTCGAAGAATTCACTTGACTAAAACACTAAAATATTATAACAAAAAGTAGCCTAGTCTCTCTAAAGAATAATGATCATTCCTTTGCTTAAACGTCAACGGCACATCGCTGAACAAGCTGGTACTTAACGGCTGGACCATCACCGGAAACATGTCCGGCTAAGTTAATGTAAGCTGGACAATTAACATGGAGACGATATCTACCGGAGATCCACGTTCCCACTTTCCATCTAACCCAACCGTCGATCTTTATGTCAAGAAGTACCATCCCCGCCGTTAGATCTTGGCTTAACGCCGGTGAAAGGTACGGTGCCACGGGTACGGTTGTTCCATAGAGAAACGGCGACCATACCGTCACATCAAGGTGGCCTTGGTAAGTCGCCGGCAATAAAGTCGCCAACGTCACCTTATAACATAAAAAAACAATTAATTTACAAACAAAACATTTTAAAGAAGCATTCAATACTATGAAATCTTAGACTAGGGGTGGGCTATCGAATTCTTTTCAATCTGGTGATTAGGATGATTCAGCTAATAATTGGTATCCAATGTTTGTTTTTTGCCCACTACATATAGTAGATTAAACAAAAAGATTTTAAGATGGGGGCTTTAGTCTATAAATCGTGTCCAACTGTTGACAAAAGAAGAATAACTATAGGTGGACATTTCGGATTTCAGGTCTGGTAATATCGGAGTTTTAGATTTCGGGTCCGATAATATCGGGGTTTTGGATTTCGGGTCTAGACACTTTGGATCCATGTAAGAACCAAAACATATTATGCATCGGATCGGTTCTGGTCCCGCGGATCCAGGTCGGTTCGGGTCTTTATAACACTTATATTACTAAGCATTGCAACCAAAGATCACACCAAAATGAAATTCTAAACGCGAATTCTAAACGCGAATAATCTATATTACCTGTTGGTTATGGTAGGAGGCGTAAATATCAAGACGATCATAGAAGATTCCGATCTTGTCGTTAGGATTACGAGAAGAAAGAGTAACTTGAAGATTGGAAGTGAGATAATTCGGCTGCGAAATGTTAAACGCGTAAATGGTTGCGTCTTGAAGAACAAAACGCGGTCCGTGTGGGTGAAGAATAGCCCAAACTAAGAAAACCACAAAAAGAACAGCTGCAAGAAACCCAAGCACGATGGCTCCAATGCGTCTTCGCATCTTCTCATCTTCGTCGTGGTGATGCTCACATTCTTTCTCTGTCATTTTTTGCGTTAGCGTTTAGCGTTTGTTGATGGAGAGAGATATTAGTTTGTTGTTGTTGAGTAGAAGAGAAGTGAATGATTTTTTTAATATAAAGAAAAAAAACAGAGAGTTACTCTCTTTGTTTTCTTTGTCACATCAAAGAGACAGAGAGATACTATGGAGTTGAAAGATGATATATATATATATATATATATATATATATATAACAAGTTAACAACCAAAGTCTTTGCGAAAATCATGTGAAAATAGATTATATTTAAAGAATTATTCAAAAATGGATTATCATTGCAAAAATGTAAATTTCTTTTTTAGCTCATATTTGTCAACGATCATATTATTAATTCATTTATAAATATTCTTGTACTTTAATTTACTTTTTTTGTTAACTTTTTTCTTTAATGCAATATTTAGGAATACGTATATATTCCTATCAAATTTTTAGCCATGTGGTAGGAAGAGTTTGGGGGTCTATTGATCTTAATCCTAAATTCAATTTCGACCAAATATTAAATTGTTGTAATTTGACCATACAAAAATAAAATCATTTTTATTTTCTCATCAGAAAATCTAGAATCAAACTAGTCATTTTATACTATTTTTTGAAAATTTATTTGGATTTTGGTCCGTTAACACAATAAATTTAGCAATGTAGACAAGTTTTGTGTGTTCAAAAACAAGTTCTGTTTATTACAAGAAATAATTTGTAGATTGAAAAGTTTCACCCATAGAAAAGCACTTTGGAAGTCGGTGAAGAATCTTCTTTCCGCAGCATCATTCATAGCTACATTATATATACAAAATTATTTTATATATTGCAAGTGAATTTTGGTTGTAATTGTATTTGTCTTAGAGAGCGAGACGTCGTCTTAGGTATCGAAGTAATGAAAACTTCTAATATCTTACGAAATGCGATATGTCGATTCATAATGGTAAACTAATTTTGAAAGAAAAAAAAAAGAAGCTACGAACAACTCAATCAACAATGCTTCGCAGAATTTCTAATGGAGAAATAAAAACGTGGAAGCTATTAATTTCACATTATAATGATTCAGTCAACAAAATTTTCACACTAAGTCGTCATATGAAATCGGGTGGAGTCATATTATGTGGTAGCGTGACTATGAATTATATTACCCTTTTACAAAGATATAATGAAGACTTAATAAAGAGGTAATGTAGTTGGTGAAAATATAACTAAATTTGTGGTGGAAAGAATATTATACTTTTTAACATGAAAATTTAGGAATATTATACAGAGAAACCCCGCATATATAATAGAGTTTGAAATTTGGATATAGATCAGATTTTATCGATCTAATCGTTGATATAAAAAATTTATTTTACTGGCCACTCAATCTTCATGAATATATGCATAATATTTATAATATGTTTTTTTTAACATCAATAAGATCGATAAATTTGGATCCATAGACCATAATCCAAATTTTAAATCGCCTTCAACCATTTGGCCATCTCGCCGACATCAGGATTATGACTGAGTACCTAGGTGAATAGCGAGTAAATCTCAAATCTCAAAACTTCAAACACTATTATGCGGGAATTACGCTTTTCACTGAAATCAAAATCGAGCCCAGAAAAATTGCAGATGTACTTGGTTTTAACCATTTGAAAAAATATTATTTCTCTATAATAGAAGCTTTTTAATTCGTTAGAAATGAATATGTCAATTTGTGATATGTGTGCTTCTGGTTAGAAAAAAAGTTAATATGCTACGAACATGAATTTATCTTAGGCCTGACTACCTAAAGATCTATGGAACATGGTAAAGACTTATGTAATTTTCATTGTTCACTTTCCTTTCCTACTAGAATCAAAGTATAATTAAGGAATTTAAGATCATCTCTTAAAACTCAGTGACCACAAATTTCCTTGTCAAACTCTTCATATGCATTTTTAGAGGTATTTAACAACCTACAATTCTGTGTTTGACTCTTTGAAATGCTTTCTTTTGGGTCTATTTCTTGCAGCATGCCCATCTATTGTCTTAATTATAAGCAGTATTCTTACCTTGAGGATGCAGTGTAACACCCAAATCTGCAAATTTGCCTTGCAAAATACGGTTTAGAAACCGTAGTCTTTAATCTGCATCTGAGGACACTTCTGATTCAAGCCCATACAAATCACAACCCGAGCATATATTTGTATGCCAAGAAATAATAGTATCTTATCAGCTGCTTCCAGATTAGGATCTATCAAGGCATTTAATAATACGTCTCCAACAATTTCAATTGCATAAATCTTCCTGTATATATACATTTGTGTACAACTGTTCTACTTCTCGAGAAGATGGTGCTAATATGATTTTGTTGGCTGATATGAAATTAATAAAAGAACATGAAGACAAGAATATAAACCAACCAATAATCCCAAACTCTCTGTATATATACAATAATGACATCAGTAGCTGTACTTTCAAAATTTCGAAAATGAATGTGTTCTTTGAACAAAGATGTTCTTTCTAAATGATTTTTGTTTTTTGGTGACAATATAAACGTTAAAGAGAATAAGTAACAAAAGAGAGTTTGGTAAAAAAAATTGCTTGTATGATACTTACCTTCATGAACAATTCCTGGAGCTGCCACTGTTACTATTATTGATGTCTTCGATCATCATTCCTTTCAGACTCTTAGCCAACCAAATCGCGGTTTCTCTAGGTGAAACTTTGTTCTTCCCAAACGGCTGCAACACGATGGCAAGCTCTTCGAGCCTGCTCTGTTCCAGCAAATCTGCAGATAGTTCCAATAGACCTTCAAGTGCCTCTGCTCTTTGTCTGAATGACTTGATGTCCAACGTCTCTTTCACAGCTGGAGCAGGAGTTGTTTCCTCCTCAGGCATGAAAGAGTTGGGTCTGGTCATAGCTGGTGAAGAATCAGAGCAGGAGTTAAAGCTTTTTGTTTCTGAGTAATTGGTGATGGGGTCTTGGTCTTCAGGACGTGCTTCGTTTCTTGAGTCAGGCTCTGAGATGTTAGATCTCGAGGTGGGTGATTCAGAGGGAGTGACTACTTTTCTCACTTCCATTTCATCTCTCACAACGTTTATGAGTTTTCCCATGTCTACGTTCTGAACACCGACTTCAACACTTTCCATGACTGGTTGGTCACTCCCTACTCGGAAACTACTGTGGCGGTTAACGTGTATGTAATCGTCAACAACTGCGGGATGATGAGAAGGATTGTTGTTCTTCCCAAGGGCTGAGCCCCGAGGCACAACGGTTCTTTTGTTATCTGAGTGGGAATTCACTTGGTGGGAGCTAGTTTTGTTATCCGAGTGAGAATTCACTTGGTGGGAGCTTGTTCTGTTCTCTGAGTAAGAGCTCACTTGGTGGGAGCTTGTTTTGTTCTCTGCGAAAGAGTGCACTTGGTGGGAGCTTGTTCTGTTATCTGCGTAAGAGCTCACTTGTTGAGAGCTTGTTTTGTTCTCTGCGCTAGAGTGCACTTGGTGGGAGCTTGTTCTGTTCTCTGCGTAAGAGCTCACTTGGTGGGAGCTTGTTATATTCTCTGCGCAAGAGTTCACTTGGTGTAATGGTCCAAGATCCAAAGGCGTTGGTGCTGCTCTAGGGACAGAGGAGACGAATTCTTTGACTCTGAATTTGGCATCATTATGTTGTTGGAATGTGTTAGGCTCGTAGCTCTGTATTGTTAAAGGCCTATCATCTTTGGGCACAGTAGGAGAACTTCCTTCTTCTGGCTGATGATGGGTAACGGTGTTTTGAACATCCGAAACAGAGTCGGGAATTTCATTTAGCCGCATACTGGTGCTGTGTTCTTCTCTACGGATCATCATCTCTGAGGAGGAGATTTCCGGAAATGAAGACAAGTGTTCGATGTGACAAGATCTTATGTGCTCATCGGGATTAGTATGTTCTGCCACGTCAATATATGGGGTAGAAGCATCATCACAGAGTTCAAATGCCTGCATGGACAGCGAAGACGAGATAGAGTTGCTGCTTTCACTCTGCACTCCTTTAGAAGATCCCACAGAGATTCTTTTTGGCTCCGGGGTAATCACAGTGGATGCATGGACACGATATTGATGAGAATTCGTTTCAGATTCTGACGGCACAGTTGGATGTAGCTTCATGGTGTTCTTGGCTGCCATATTTGAAATATCTGCTCCTAGTTGTCTTGACTGCTGCGCTGTCATAGACGTTCTTCTTGGTAAAGTAGGAGGTGTTCTTTGCCTTCGTTTAATTGACATTGCCTCTTCAGCTTCTTGTTTAGCAGCAGGTGCAGGTGAACTTCTGTCGTTTCTAGGCTTAAGTTTTGGAGAAGAATCAATCACTGGCATCTGCAACATGAAATTTTCATATTTAGATTTCTCAACAAAAGTTGGGAATTAGAGAGAGGAAAAAAAGAGAAAGAGTACGTGATGCTTCGGTGGTGTTGATCCTGGAGTCCTTGAAGCATCAGAGGCTAGCTTTGATGGTGCCATAGGCGTATTTGTGTTAGTCTTGGAGCTATGGGCAATGTCACTGAGTTTGGGAATCTTTGACGGAGTTTCAATAATATTCTTCTGTGTTGGAACACTAGAAGGTTTCCCTCGATTAGATCTAATGGGTGAACCATTTTCTCTAGCTTTCTCCTCTTTTAGAACCATCATAATGTTTCTAATAGTTTTCGGGTGCTTTGGTTGAATAATGTCTGGTCGTTGGTCATATTGTGTAGGCTTTAATATCCCATGGCCATCTGGTTTCGTAGCTGAAACAGTCTGAACATTTTCGTTTTCTGCTGGTTGTTGCACATGGTCGAGAATAACTTCATCATCAACAGATACTGAATCGGTCTCAGTGACTTTATTACCATTGCTTGGAACCGCATATCGGATGTTTTTGTCACTCACGTAGAAGTTATCTTTTTCACTTGAACTATTGCTGTTCTGGCTTTCAGCCATACTCCTCCGTCCCTCACGAGAATTAAGAGGCTTTTCTGGTGTTATAGACCCTGCAGAAAGGACTGGACGGTATTGCTCAACATATGGCTGCAAATAAGGATGCTTCAAAATATCGGAGGCCTGAATGGAAAAAGAAAAACATACAAGTTAATTTCATTCTGGAGGTTAAACAACCTTAAAAGCACACAGATACTGGTTCTAGAAAAACCATACGCTTGGCCGATACTCGGGATTCTTCCTTAACATCCCCTTGATGAGTGCTTTTCTGCAATATTAAAACAAAAGAAAAAAATGAGGGAGAGAAAGGTTATTTGACAAGGCCTTCAACGCATTACACTTGCTGGAAAAAAATATGATCGCTTTGAGGGAGAGAAAGGTTATTTGAAAAAAATATGATCGCTTTGAATGCTTTTCTGCATATATGATCCTTTTCGCAGATTGAGAAATGTTCTATTACATGACTTGGCATGGGAGTAATATGTCCTAAAACAACGTTATTGTCTCTGGTATCTTATAGATAACAATCAGGATACAGAATTATAAGAAACACAAACCCATAGCCTAGTCATGATGTTATAGACAAGGTAAAGTGTCAAGTAAGAAACATAAGAGAGCAGATTAGGCTTTGGATTAGATAAGAATCTTACAAAGATGGTGAATAGCACGTCGGCAATGGACCAATTGAGGAGCGATTAACCTTACTTATAAGCCCTGCCATATCCTGAAACCATATATAACAAAAATTCAAATACCATAAGGTCATTGAAGATTAAATGCAGGGAAAACAACAAAGCTCCACGCATAGTCTTTAGTGATACACATAAGTCTATATATAGTTCTAAACATGTTCTCCTCTTCTAGAGAGACATAACCTTCTCTGATCAGTGATCAGTTACCCACCAAAGCAGAAAACTCTTAAAGAACGGAAACAATCACTTTAAAATTACAGATTGGAACCATTTAAATTATCTAAGCGATATAAATAACTTACAAAAGCTTTGAAAGCAGGTCGATAAGCAGCCATCTCATATATACAACAGCCTGTTCAACAGCATACAGTCTTTAGCTTCAGCTGCATTAATAAGAATCTTAAGCACTACAGAGGACAGGTTTACACACACCTAGGGACCAGATATCTGATTTAAAACCATACGGGATATCAGCAAGCAGTTCCGGGCACATGTAGTTTGGAGTCCCAACAACCTGCATATAGAATGCTATAAGTCATAAACACCAAAATTCTTTGTCACACTAGAATCAGGTAAAAAGCTTGAGAGCAAAACTCAGAATAATTATAATGAAGGTTGTGGTGTTCCATTTCATAACCAATTGGCAAATAAGAAGAGTAACCCATGACTGCTATAGATATCTTTGTGCATCAAATTTTTTCACGCATAGCTCATGTCAAACATTCTAAGTGCTAATGTGCCATTAAAACAATGTTTTATGCTTGTAGACCTTCAACCTGCCTGGACTAGTTCTTTCTCCTATATTATCTATACATGCACAGATTGCAGAGACATTTTTACAACATACCGAGGAAGTTAGGTCATCCGCCTTCAAAGTTTTGGCAAGGCCAAAGTCCCCTGTGGACAACAAAAGGTGAAAGATATTTTTTTTTCAATTCCACTTACATCCTGTTGCGGGTCCAGTTGGGTGAATCATAAATTGAAAACTTACCAAGGTGAACGTCTTGATCTTTTGTAAGGAAAATGTTTGAACACTGAAAAGGCACGCTACACAAATAAGTCCGTAGAAATTCAAGCATGACTTAACAATTCACAAAATCTGCATTTCCGATAAATTTACCTTTAAATCACGATGTAGAACATAGTTAGAATGCAGATACTCAACAGCTAATAATAATTGAGTAAACCATTTGCAGAGTTTCTGCAGAAAAGGAAGAAAAAGACAATCACCATAACTGATAATCAATCACTAAATCTTGTTACAAGAGAAACTAACAAGTGAAACGTAACTCAATACCTCTTCAGGAAAATAAACACCATTTGACTTTTTCATCAACTCGGCCCTGCCAAACCATTATAGCACCAGAAAGGTTTACAATATATTGTTTGACTTCTGTGAACTAAACAACAAACACAGAAGGGACAACTTAACAACAAAATCTTTGAGAAGGTAAACTCACATGTCACCTCCTTCACAGTATCCAGTGACAATACAAACATAGCAACCCTGCATTTTCAAATCTAGCTAGTATCAAAAAAACAAAAGAAAAAATCTTATAAATCAAATCTACTTGAATCCACGAAATTGACTTACTTTCTCAACCCAAGCTTCTTTAAATTCAACGATGTAAGGATGCTGAACTCGCGCAATTAAAGCCATCTGAAGTTTCGGTAATGTAAACCAAAATTGCGTTGGAATCTCTATAAAAATAGATGAACCAAATTACCTCTTGATGAGCAGATCTCCGGCAACGTTCCGTTTGCCGAGCTAATCTGATCTTCTTCAGAACAAACCTAAGGAAATGCCAATACAAAAACACACCTAAGGACGATTATTCAGAAGGAGAGTTGGCTACAGACAATGCAGAAATCATTTACTTCTTTCTCTCAGCCTTATGATGAACTAGAATAGCGGCACCGAAAGCTCCTCGGCCGATCTGTTCCATAAGCTCATACTGATCCATCCGCGACTCCATTGCTTCTACCAAACCAACAACGAGACTTGAACTCCCTCAAAAGTTTCGATTTAAAAAGGAGTCAAGTCGATTCAAAAACTTGCTTCTCTTCAAAGTAATCTTAATTTCCCTGACCTACACGATTCGTTTTCACTTGATTCGAAACCGCTATTTAGCATTAAACTCGAACCGTGGCGAAATCAAATTCAGATCCAGACATTTGTGGATTTGAGACTGAAGAAAAACAGAAAATCTTCCCAGATTAACATGCGAATACAAGAAGAATGAAGCTTCGTCGTCTCGTCTCTTTCGTCTGAGTTGAGTTCACTTGCAGAGTACGAATCTAGAGAAAAATATGTTTGGGTCTTTGATTTGACGAGATTAACCAAGCAGTTATGGTTTCGAATCAACGTGTTTTCCTACTAATTAAACTTATTTATTACACACCTAAATAATAGCTATTACCTACTTAAAGTTTAATTATTTTCCATATAAATTTAATTAAATATTAGATTTCATAAAAACGTAAATATATTTTCTACTAATTTTCTCCAAAAGTGCCATGAAATATTTAGGAGACATAAAAAATGTAATTTATTGAGGTACTTATTAAAAATTAATTAGGGGTAATTTGTAAAAATTAACTGACGAAAAAAAGTAGTATTTTAATTAGTAACTGTTGTTTAATAATATAGTAACAAATTTTCAGAAAAGCATACAAATATTTTTTACCATATTTTTTCCCAAAAATGCCATAAAATATTTATGAGAAATAACTAAAAAATGGAAACAATATTTTATATTGAGGTACTTATTAAAAAAATCAGTGGTGGTTATTGAAACATAATTATTAAATGATGCCCAAGAAGTAAAATGGAAGAGTTGTGAAGTAATTCGTATTTTTATTTAAGCTTAATTAAATGATTTTAGTCTGAGTTTGCATGAGTTTATAATTTTCAACCACAGTATGAGTATTGAATTGAAAGTAAAATGACAGTTTTTGTTGAAACCAGAAAATACAAGAAAATATTGATACGGAAAGTGGGAAAAATAAATGTTTTATTTGCACAAATATTGTGCCAGTCCTCCAATTTTCATTGTGAATTATGTAATTTCATAGTTGGTTTTTTTGTCAACATTGACCAACAACTAGTCGATTTATTAGTCAAATTTTTTACATAATGTATACAGTGAGATTTGATCCATGAATATGTAAATACGTTTGATTTCAATAGATTTACTACTAAACTAAAGACTTGATCTCTGAATATACAAATTATTTTTATGTGTTAAATTTTAGATCAAATTTTGTTCTCGATTTATTAGTCGACAAAAAAAAATGAAGGAATAGGTTATTGTTGTAATTTAAATTAAGATTCTTTACTTTCTAATTCATTGCTTAGTTATTCAGCAATTTAATATGCACATTCAGCTTTTCAAAACTTTTGAAACTAAGTTATTGATTTAACTATACAAATCCAAATTCAATCTAAAACATAAAAATATAAAAAGGTATAGGTTTGTACTTTTTGTCTACAAAGTTTAATTCTTATAATTGGTAATCGGGCCAAAAAGTCAAATATCTACATACGAGTAATCTCTCGTAGGCCATAACACATTGGACAAGAAAATATGCTCTAAAATTTAAAATAATTTGACTCAAATCACTTATGTTGTTTTTCTTATACGATTATGATGTTAGAGATTCATGTTTTTTTTATGAAATTAGTTATTGGTTGAATTTTATCGATCAAATTGTTGATAGAAAATTGATATACCTCATAATAATAAGTAGTAACACTATCTCCTAAGACAATGATTTTGGAACTTGGAGGATGGTAGAATAAGAACATTCAACTTAATATAATTAGATTAGTCTCATTTTTTGTTTAAAACACTAATCAATTTGTTAGGCCTTTGGGTTTTAATGTTCTTCACACCCCAATGTGTGTGAGCTTTGGGTGCACAGTCCTTCCAATATCAGCTTCACAAGGCTCCATGCTACATAAGTAATGTGGCCTCATCATTTAAGACCTTTATGTTATTCAATGGAATATTAATATCATTATTCAGTACGTATATTACAACAAAATAAAACCACACACTAAAAAAAAAGAAGAGAAAGTGAACCAAAAATCAACACACAGAACACCCTTAAAATGGAACACAGAAGATTAAGTCGTCTGCACAAGAATCTCACCACGACGAAACTTAAAACTGACAAAACACAGTCACTCGAAGCTCAACATGCTTAGGGTCCAACCCTCTTGCCTTCCTCGTCTTCCCCACAAACAGATCCTTAGATTTGATCAATCCAGGTAAACAACCTGAGACTGTCATGAATGGGAACTGAGCCAATGAATCCTTTCTTCCTAAAGATATTATAGCAATATCTCACAACAAGAAAACAACTCATTTGTAATGGAATATTGCGATGGAAAATATACATCGCAACATTACTACGTTGTTGCAACGCGATTACGATGAATGTTGCCATGAACATCAGACTCACAAATTTGCGACACGCTCGCGATGTCGTTGCGATGTGTTTGCGATGCATATTCGGCAATCCCAAGGGTGTAGCAATATTGCGACGTTCTGGCGATCCGTTTTCTCCATAGCAAAATGGTGAGACACCTGCGATGAGATAGCGGTGTTACTAACCTCCATCGCAATTCCATAGCAAATTTTTCTTTTTTCCCTATAAATAACTCACCATGAGATTGTATCTTTACACCAAATCTCATAAACACTTAGAGAGAGAAAGAATTCAAGGAAAAATATTTCAGGAAAAAAAAATTTGAAGATATTTTTTTAAAAGAAAAATAAATGACTACGGAACATGAAGTGTTCACATTACGATGATGGATGTATAATCAAAAAGATCTGGAGACAAGAGAAGTGACGAAAGAGTTTCGAGATGGATTGCGAGCATTCGTAAACCAGATGGCTAATAACCCATTTTCTCTGAGTGACGGTAACATCTTTTGTCCATGTGTAAAGTGCGCGAACACCAAGTATTTGAATATCGATATGGTGCAAATGCATGTATATAATAGAGGCTTTACTACGAACTATTATGTATGGTTTTCACATAGGGAGGGGTATAGTCTCGGTGCAAAAAATAGTAGTACAAGTACTGGTGTTGATGATCAACCTAGTTATAATGCTAACTATAATTATGGCGAAAATGTGTTTGAAATTTATGAGCATCTACAAGGAAATATGTATCATGATATGGTTACAAATGCATATCATGGATCTATTTCAGTTGTCAGTGAAAATACTATTGAAGAACCTAACGCTGAAGCGAAATAGTTTTATGATATGCTAGATGTTGCAAATTAACCTATCTATGAGGGATGTAGAGAATGTCTATCTAAATTGTCATTATCATATAGGTTGATGTCTATTAAAAGTGAATGAAACATTTGATTTTTTCACAACAGCAGAATTTCAAGATGCATGCAGTTTTATTGTGGATGATAAGTGACTTAGATAAAATCCCATGTGTCCACGCCTTAGCAGCAGCTGAACATACAAAAGGACAACAACTAATATACAAAAAGACAATTGTAAACCTATAAAAAGACAATTGTAAACATACAAAACGACAATGATAAACCTACATCGATATAATGGTAAACCTACGAAAGTTCCTAGTGCACATCCGAGCCCTAACCTAAGGTTACCGAGCCAAGGTCGGGCCTTAATTGGAACTAGGATACACACCCCGTCTTAACACACCTAAGCCTTGTGGCTCAAGTACATTAATCTGCTAGTCTTGCCCCGGACTAAGGCCACATAATACCCTTCCTTCTTCTTTCAAATGACACTTAGGCTTTTTCATAAATACATGAAATTTACAATATACTTTTCTGCCGAATGGAAACCTTATTACTTAGGTTCAAAACCTTCTTGAATTTACAAACCAATTCTTACATTTGCAAAAGGTAAAACTACACCGGCTTATTGTTGCTTTCCTTCCGCTCCCTAAAGGTCTTACTACTATTTTCCTGCAAGGAGGAGAGTGAGACGTGAGCACAACAGCTCAGCAAGTTCGTGAATCACCACGGTAAAACATCAAACATAATCATCATATACACTTAACATACAAGGACCCTCTACGATCCGGACCACAATGCATTCCTTCCGCATTGCCGGATCGTAAACCAACCAACTCACCGCGCGGTCCCACCGCACCACCACTCACAGTTCTCACAACTGTCCCACACACGGTTCTCACAACCGTCCCACTCACAGTTCTCATAACTGTCCCACGGTTCTCACAACCGTCCACCCACGTTACCACAACCTTCCCATTACCACACCCACACAACTTTCATAATCACTTAATATAGATACAACAACCAAACCTTCATCCAATAATCACTTAACACTCATGACCATCCGTTGGTCGCACTCAATCACACACATCATTCACAACCTTCTCACCCTCAATCACACACGCACGCACATACATCAACAAAACAGTCATTCAATAATTACTTAACACTCATGACCATCTGTTGGTCTTATTTAATCAAATAAGACTATGAATACTAGATGTTCTTAGTTTATCATTAATCAATCTATCCTCACATACTATTATAACTCAATGATTCACTCACGGTTCACCAATCACTTTACAAACATCTCATGAATTATTAATATACATAGTTGAATTCTCCTTTAACCTCCTCTATCTCTTTACTTCTTTTTACCATCATTTTAATCATAATTTCTAACATAGAATACACTTAGCAATTATCCTCTAACCCTTTCAACCATATTTAGTGACAATCCAATCATATTCATTCACGCTTAACACATAACTCACGAAACTTACTATCAACATACGAAATCATTAATCATCAATCACGAATCCACTATCACTCTTTCACAATCAATCACTCATAATCACAATCTCCTTGCACTACACACAATTACAAACTCATCTTAAACGCTTCCTTGTTTGGTTAAAGCGGATTGATTCCTCCTCTTTCTGAACTTTCTTAACTTTTAAGTGATATTTTAAGCAAGATTCAAAGTAAGTATTTTTACTTCAACACAAGATACTCCCCTCTTTTCTCTCGGTTTCCTCTTCTATTTATATGAAAGTTTAAGCTACCAACTTCACTAAACACATAAACACCTTAATAATCCTATCTAGGGTTATAGGTTTTTTCCCAAATCATGACAAGTGTCCCATGACTCACTTAAACCTTTCTTCATACCAAAGTTTTATCTTAAGCTTTAGTATTAACCCTTAATCCATACTTTCCTAGCACGTCAAACTCCAAGTACCTCAAATTCTAACATTTGATCTTAAAGGCTTCTTCAACTCATTCTAGGCTTACCCGCCTCTTTCGTGACCAACTTATCCTTCCCTCATCCTCTGTTATTTTCGGCAATTACCCGAAACTGCATTTTGGTTCAAGAAGTTTTTCCTAATGTCTTGCCAATCGGGTCGTCAACGGGGTATTACAATCCTTCCCCCTTAAAAGGAATTCGTCCCGAATTCCACCTTGCTCAAAATCTAATATGTGGGGATAGCTCTTGCAAAATTCTTCCTCCCCCTCCCAAATCACTATTACTCTATCTTGCTTTCCTAAAGTACTTGTATTTGTGGAATCTCTCGGGTTTTAAGTCTTTTGATCCGACATTCTCCTACTCAGATCGGTTCCTCTAGGTAGGTTAAGTTGTTACGGAGGTTCTCTATCCCTTGTGACTCTATTGCATTTGGATCGAGGACATGCTTCTGTAACAGTGACACATGGGGTGTAAGGCCATGTCCAAAGGGAGTTATAGCCGGTATGCTAACTCCCCGACCCTTTCTTGTACGCGGTATGGTCCAATATACCGTGTCGCGAGTTTCCCGACTTTTCCAATCTTATCCTTCCCTCTTTGAGCTGCTACCTTCAAGTATACCCAATCTCCTACTTGAAAGGTAACTTCCCTCCGTTGTTGGTCAACATATTTCTTTTGCCGGTCCTGGCCTTTTTCATGTTCTCCCTTACTTCTCCTTTTCTCAATGCCTCTGTAATCCTTTTCAACTTAAGGTCTTCTTTTTGATCTTCTCGGATTCTTTGGATCAAGTTGGCTTGGTTCACTATTTACAATCCTAATGGGTACATCTATTTCCGTTATATCAATGGTAACCAAATACACTTCCCCATCTTCTAACTCTGGTTCTATCCTTAATGCCATGACCAATGACATTCCCATGCTTGGACAAATTCCCCTATACACACATGTATATCCTCCCTTATTTCCCAATTTACTCGGCCCTTGAAACAATCTATGTTCGCTCAGAATTTTGTTAACCATCATACTCTCCACGTGGTTTCAGATCAGTTTAATACCCTCAGTTATCTTTCTCTTTGATGTCTTCTTTTCAGCATCCCAAAAAAATTCATCTAAAGTGTCATCAATGATATCTCGAATCATGTTGTGTAACGTCGAGTCCTCCTTCTCATCTTCAAGAGGCTTATGCACCATGTTTTTCTCAACGAGTATATGTAAAATAGCAAATGTTAGAAAAAAACCTACAAGACGTTATACAAACCTACAAAAGCTCTGACAAAACCTACAATGCCTTTACGGAAAAACAAAAAAACTAAACCTACAAAAAGTTCCAATCAAAACCTATAAAACATAAATCGTAAACCTGCAACACAAAAACTCTTCAAGCGATATTAACACACCTCATTGATCTTATCAACCTTTAGTTGGTTAATCATCAACCAATCCACAGGCTTCGCTGCCAATATATACTTCATCGTTGCTAATTTGAGAAGTACTCTAACAGAAAAATTATCTCTTATGTCGTTGAATGCATCTTCTCCAATTAAAAGCTGCATCATTTCAAATTCTTTAAGCTTAAAACAATAATTTAAGTTTTTTTGCATGTTGGTACTCTCTCCTACCTTAAATAATCTCTTAAGATAATCCTTCTTCTCTGCCATTGCTATGCAACACACAGTAAAACTCGTTTTAAGCGTTTCAATAAAACCTACAAAACCACCAACAAAACCTACATTTCATATCAGACCAACAACCAAATTTCTCGAAAACCTACATAACAATTTTATAAACCTACATAAGCAAATCGTGAAAAAAAATTTCTCACAGACACAAATTCTTACATAAACCTACAAAATATCAATCAACCACTCAAAAAAGGAGAAATCGCGAAAAAAATCAGAGAAGAAATGTACCAATCGCAAAGGAGAATGACGGAGAAGGAGAACGTTGGCGGAGGAGAACGGCGGAGAGAAAAGAAGAAGAAGAATTTGTGTTTTAGGTTTTAGTATTTTGTTTTACAAATTTCTTAGATTTTAACTTTTTCTGAAAAAAAAAATTATAAATTATAATGGCATTTTTGTAATAAAAATATTTTTTTTAATTAGAGTGACATTCTCGTAATAAAAACGTAACAAAGGAAAATTCAGATATTTCCAAACCTTTTGCGTTATGAAGTGTGACAAAAAAAATATTCTGGTCATTAGTGGGTAATAGTAGACTATTCTAGTCATTCTTTCTTTTTTTCTTAATGTATTATGTGATTAGATTCAGTATCTCGGACCAGATTGTTTTTTGGTTAAAAGCTATCTCTATTAAGGGACCAAAAATTTGCAAGTTGGGATGTGCTTAGTTATGGAGAGTTGAAATTAATATCTTTAACTAATGAATTTTTGACGTAGAGGCCATATTGAATGCTTAAAATGTATGGAAAGCCAGAGGAAAGTTCTCAAACCAATGCAAAGAAAAAGGTATCGTTATGATTGTTTGTTGTTGTTGATTTTCAACTAAGTTTTGGGAGATTTCAGATTTTAAGACATGTTATTAAATTATGTACATAATGCAAGAAGCTCACAACAACAAGTTTGTTCCAGACTCTTTACACATATTTTATTAGAAAAGTAACATAACAATATACAAATAATTTTTACTAAAGATCATTTATGTATTTTTAATGAGAAAATGAGATGCTGATAATTAGTATAATTGTGTATATATCACACTACAAGAAAATAAATAATTTGCGATGGAATATTGCGAGGAAAAATATACGTCGCAATATTGGTACGTTGTTGCAACGCAATTTCGAGTAATTATCTAACATAGCAAACGTGTCGCAATATTGCGACAAAGGTCGCCCTCGAAAACTTGTGAAACGATTATGATGTCTTTGCGAAGTGTTTGTGAGTCATATTCGGCAATCGCAAGAGCTTAACAATATTGCGACTTGATGGTGATGCGTGTTCTCCTAGCAAAATTTGCGAGACAGTTGCGATGAGATTGTGATGTAAAAGTGTATCCAAGAGGTCATATTGTCGGGGAAGTCGAAGATGTAGCTATGCAACAAGAGAGAGCATCAAAGTTTCTGTAGCTGTCGAATCTAAAGAAGATATCATACATGCACAACAAGAAGTAGAAGACATTGTTCAGGATGATTGAAGACATGAAAATGCAGACTGTGACAAGTTCCAAGAGACAGAGGAGAAAGAAAAGACGGAGGATGAAAACTCTGAAAATGAAATAAATAAGTGGTTGTAGCTTATATTTTGTTGTAGTGGAAACTGGTGTTTTCCTCGCAGTGGCCTCGCAAATGCAGAAACCAAAAATGAAAAACCATTAAACTCCAAACTTACCCCAAACATAAAACCGTCTATTGTATGAGCGTCGAAAAGTGAAATTTTAAGAGCCCGCAAATACATCAATAATCAATTACATTCTCTATGTTTAAGTATCCGTAAAACCGACAATGTTATATAAGTGTTTTCAATCACGTATATGTGCAACGCATTTCGTTTACTCTTCTTTTAAGTGTTTGCGAGACCACTGCAAGGAATACACCAGTTTCCTCACAGATACCTCGTAAATGAAAAAACCGGAAACGTAAAACCGCTAAACCTGAACCTTACCCCAAACACAAAATCGTCTACTGTACGAACGTAAGAAAATGCAATTCAAAGAGGCCGAGAGTACATTGATAATCATTCATCAATTAGATTCACTACGTTTAATTCTTAGAATCAATCACGAACATATTGTAAAAGTATTTTAAATCACGTATATGTGCACCACACTTTGTTTAGTATTTGTTTAACTGCTTTGTGAGGCCACTGTGAGGAATATGCCAGATTCCTTGCAGATACCTCGCAAATTGCGAGGAATCTGGTCTATTCTTCGCAATGGCCTCGCAAATTAGAAAATCGAAAATGTAAAACCGTTAAACCAGAATCTTACCCTAAACACAAAAATTTCTACTGTATGAATGTAGGAAAGTGCGATTTGAAGAGACCGAGAATACATCGATAATCATTCATCAATTAGATTCACTACATTTAATTTTTAGAATCAATCCCGAAAATGTTGTATAAGTATTTTCAATTACATATATGTGCACTACACTTCGTTTAATATTCGTTTAAGTGCTTTGCGAGTCAGCTGCAAGGAATATGCCAGATTCCTTGCAGATACCTCGCAAATTGCAAGGCTGTCGCGAGGAATCTAGCTTATTCTCACAGTGGCCTCACAAATTATAAAATCAAAAATGTAAAACTGTTAAACCAGAATCTTACCCTAAACACAAAACTTTAAACTGTATGAACGTAGGAAAGTGAAATTTGAAGAGGTCGAGAATACATCGATAATTATTCATCAATTAGATTCACTATGTTTAATTTTCTGAATCAATCACGAACATGTTGTATAAATATTTTCAATCACATATATGTGCAGTAAACTTCGTTTAATATTCGTTTAAGTGCTTTGCCAGTCAACTGTGAGGAATATGCCAGATTCCTTGCAGATACCTCACAAATTGTGAGGCTGTTGCGGGGAATCTGGCCTATTCCTCGCAGTGGCCTCGCAAATTAGAAAATCAAAAATATAAAACCATTAAACCAGAATCTTATCCTAAACACAAAAATTTAAACTGTATGAACGTAGGAAAATGAAATTTGAAGAGGCCGAGAATACATCGATAATCATTCATCATTAAATTTACTATGCTTATTTTTCTGAATCAATCCCGAACATGTTGTATAAGTATTTTCAATCACATATATGTGCACTACACTTCGTTTAATATTCGTTTAAGTGATTTGCGAGTCAACCGCGAGGAATATGCTAGATTCCTCGCAGATACCTTGCAAATTGCGAGGCTGTTGTAAGGAATCTGACATATTCCTCGTAAGTGGACTCGCAAATGGGAAACCTCGAAAGATAAAATCGTTAAACCAGAACCTTACCCCAAACACAAAACCGTCTACCGTATGAACGTATGAAAGTGGAATTCGAAGAGGTCGAGCATACATCGATAATCATTTATCAATTAGATTCACTATGTTTAATTCTTGGAATCAATCTCGAACATGTTGTATAAATATTTTCAATCACGTAATTTCAGATGTTTGAAATTCACAACCCTTATACTCGTTATCTTTCCGGTTCTGTCGGATCTCATCCACCGATGCCTCCCGCATCTCAACCACAGACGTTTGCTGGAGAGATCAGATCTCAGCCTATGCTGTCTCAATAGATGGTTCAAAACTTTTGCGGTAAGTTTTTTTGTTCAGTTTACTGTTTTATGTAAACAGTTCAAAAACGTGTTGAAGAGTCACTTATGCGACCAAGGGGGTCGTTGGAAGCATAAATGGAGGTCACGTCAACATTGCAATGCCCCGATTGTTCGATACAAGGGTCTAGGATTGTCTTGTTCGATTTTGGCAAGATGTCGGAGCTGACTTAGGATTGGGGTGATGAGAGCACTAGATCTGGTGGACTATCTACCGCACAAAAGAACCAAATATACGCCTATGTAAGATTGTTCTTATTTATTTTGTGTATTTTTCGTTTAAATTAGTTACCCTAACGTATTAATAATTTTTTTTCTTATCAGATTGCTCCCCGTAAAAAGGGAAGACTGTTTTAGACCGGTTGCTCACTCAGATCGAGGATAGAGCAGTGTATTACGCTGCAAAAATCTCAATCTCAAGCCTTTCCGGATTCCTTTGATCTAAGGGAAGTGGTAAATCAGACATAGAATGAGCTAGCAGAAGCAAAAAATTTGATCACGTTCAGACGAAGAGAATATCGGTATATGATGAACTGTTCTCTATTTTGTCCAAGAAGAACGACTGGATAGCTGTTAAGCTGAAGCTGCTGCACACCAAAGATCTCAAATCTAGTTCGGAGAACGCAGACCAAAACCCGAACATTTCAAAAGACTTTTAGGATTGTTTTTATAAATAATATTAAAAAATTTCAAAATTTTTTAAATTTAAATATATATTATTTAAATTTTAATTTAATAATTTATTTAAAAAATTTAATATATTTTATTTACAAATTAATTTTCTATTAAATTATAAAATATATTCTTTTTTCTAAGCCATTGCAAAGACCTCGCAAAACTTGTCTTGCAACGGCCTCGCAAAATTCAGCCTCGCAGGTAACTCGCAAATCTTGCGACGAATCTTCGAGGCTTGTATCCATCGCAGAATTTGCAACGTAAGATGACGTCGCAATATATAAGACGTTGTTGTGATGAAATTTGATTACGACTAATGCTTTGTGACGAAACGGTTGATGTCGCAGTGGTGTCGCAAAGGCGATTTGCGAAGTATTTGCAATAGCCTTTTCCCTCGCAAATTACCTGATTTCTTGTAGTGTTGTAGAATTCATGCAAAATTTTCACTCATATATAGCCAAATGTAGAGCATCATATCACATTAATTAAAGTCGACGAGTCAAATGTTTCTCGAAAGTATCAAAAGATCCAAATGTACTTAGAAATATGTTTCATTATAATTGACCCAATGAAAAGTTTAGAAATCTATTTCTCTTTCCACAAAATATTGAAAATTTAATTTACCTCCAGTCCCTATTAGATTTGGTTTAAATAATAGAATAACCCAAAATTAGTTTAATTTAAACCTAAGCTGAAATTAAATTTTAATTGGTCAATTAATGATCTGATTACATGTCCGAGTAAACTTCATTTAACGCACTTAAAAGAAATCGAGACTTAACATGTAAAAGCTTAAGTCATGTAACCCTAAAATGGAAAAATTATTTCAAATCGGAGAGATTACTAAACTAAAATGGATTTGGTTGAAATTGAAGTAGCTATGTGCAGATGAAGCTATACTTAAGAGGATTTGGAAGATGAGATGCGTGAGAGGTTCAATTTTGATTTACTCTACCATTTAAATTAACTTTAATTGAGATTAGAGAAAATTAATCTGCAATATTTTTGGAGGAGAAATTAGATAATTAAATTTTTTACAGAGTAAATTATAATAAAACATATTTTTTGATACATATGGATTTTTTTGGTACTTTCAAGAACGATCTCATATCCATTAATTACTAGTTTAACATTTTATAAGTTACCCAAATCTTCTAGTCCCTTATATTCGGAGTACTCAAATGAATGGTGGAGAATAGGGACACTGATTTTCCATGAAATATCACTATTCTGTCGGTAGTAACAGTTTCCATGAAATATCTCTTCAATTATATAAATGTACATTATTTATTCTTTTGATAAGAAAAAAATATCACTATACATATGGATGGGATCTTCACAAAGTAGCCTCTTCCTTTTTGTTATCTTTTCGTTCATCCATGGATAATCTTAATCCAATCTCTACCATGGTTGTGGGTTCTTCTTCTACCATCAACTCTTCTTCTTCTTCTTTATCTTTTCCATCACCAAATTGGATATACCATGTCTTCCCAAGTTTCCACGGGGCAGATGTCCGAAAACGCTTTCTTAGTCATCTTTTGAAATCCTTTGGAAGCAACGGAATCGAACCATTCATTGATAATGCTATAGAAAGGAGTAAATCAATTGGTCCTGAACTCAAAAAAGCTATCAGAGGATCGAGGATCGCGATAGTCTTGTTATCCAAGAACTATGCTTCTTCTTCATGGTGTCTTGATGAGTTGGTGGAGATCATGAGGTGTAGGGAAGAGTTGGGTCAAATAGTGATTACCATTTTCTATAATGTTCAACCAACTGACATAAGAAAACAGACGGGAGGTTTTGGAGATGTCTTCAAAAAAACATGTAAAGGTAAAAGAAAAGAGCATATTAAGAGATGGAAAAAGGCTTTGGAGAATGTGGCTGGAATAGCCGGAATGGATTATAGCGCCTGGTATGCTTTCTTCATTTCCAGTTTCCTTTGTTAATATTTACTTCAGAGTCCAAACTTTATATTTTTTAGGTTTTTAATATTATGAAGAGAAGCAATTACATATATTTTGGATGTGTATATATGAGAAAATGTTGATGACCAAACTAATTAACAATTTTTTTTTTTTGTCAACATTGGGCCACAATATGACGACCCATTAACCAAGTTCCTACATAATGTAGACGGTGGGACTCGATCCCTGGTTATGCAAATGCGCATATCTTATGTGGACTTACTGCTTGCCACTAACTAATTAACATTTTTATGACTACACTTATTAATACATTTATATTTATACTTTTCTAATGTTAGGGATACCGAAGCGGCCATGATTGAAAAGATAATCACTGTGGTTTCAGGCAAACTGAAAAATTTCACACCACCAAGAGATTTCAAAGATTTAGTTGGGATGAGAGCTCATATGGTAGAAATCAAACCATTGTTATGCCTAGATTTGGATGAAGTAAGGATGATTGGGATTTGGGGTCCTCCTGGAATTGGTAAGACAACCATAGCTAGATTTCTATTTCATCAACTTTCCAGCGGATTCCAACTTAGCGCAATCATGCTCGATATCAAAGGCAGCTATCCAAGACCTTGTTTATTTGAGTACGATGCACAATTGCAACTACAGAAGCGAATGTTGTCTCAGATGATCAATCAGAATGTTTCTAATATAGAACTTGCTTTGAATCGGATGAAAGACGAGAAAGTGTTACTTGTTCTTGATGCTGTTGATCGCATAGAACAAGTGCATGCCTTGGCTAAAGAATATGGATGGTTTGGTCGTGGAAGTTGTATTATTATCACAACAGAAGATCGAAGAATTTTGGAGGCGCAGGGAATCAAACATATATACAAAGTGAAATCTCCATCAAGTGAAGAGGCTTTTAAAATCTTTTGTATGAATGCCTTTGGAAAAGAGTACCCAGATGACGGTTTCTATGATCTTGCTTGCGAAGCTACAAAGCTTGCTGGCTCACTCCCATTGGGATTGAAGGTTTTAGGCTCTAATTTGCGGGGAATGCCCAAGCAAGAGTGGAGAAGGGCACTCCCAATGTTAAAGGCTCGCCTTGTCAACGGAGATATTGAGAGCATCATAAAGTTTAGTTACGATGCCTTACATGATGAAGAGAAAGATTTATTCCTTTATATAGCCTGCCTTTTCACGTATTGGACTATTCGTAGAGTGGAAAAGCTTCTTGCAAAGAAGTTCTGTAATTTAAAGCAAAGTCTTGACATCTTAGTTAAGAAATCTTTCATATATATTGTCGACAACGGAATGATCGGGGTTCATACTTTGCTAGAACAATTTGGAAGAGCGACTTCGCGTAAGCAGAAGAAACGTCAGCTTTTGATTGATGAAAGAGATTTATATGACCATAAAATAGTAAGTTTTGTCGTTACATTTGGTCCCTAAAATTTGAGTTTATCTGATAATTAGTAATCATCTAAACGCATATTTTGTTTTGGTTATTTTTCAGGATTTTAGCAACTTAATTGGGATAAGCTTAAACCTTTGGAGAATAAGTGATGAAGAGTTGAATGAGTTGAATATAAGGCGGTTAAAGTATGCAGAGTTGAGTATAAGTGAAAGAATGTCAGATGTCCAATTCGTATGCATCCAGGATTATTATGATGGTGTTTCTCCTTTTAAGAGACTGCACTCACTACTTTATCATTCTCAGATGATAAGGCTTCTAGACTGGTTTTGGTTCCCGAATATAAGTTTGCCTGCTACTTTTAATCCTGAGTATCTGGTCGAATTAAGCATGACTTTCAGCAAGCTTCAAAAGCTATGGGAAGGAAATAAAGTAAGTACATTAATCAAAAGTAAACTTAAAAAATAAAATTATATCTTTTATTGGTCAGATCTATACTACACAATAAAAGTAATATATAATAGTTTCTATAAATGGTAACTTATTAATTAAGTTAGTATTATTTATAGTTTGCTTACCTAAAATAACAACTTCATTTATGGAAATGTATTCTATGACTCGTTTCCTTTTTCTTTTTATTTATAAGATAAGTCAATATTAAAATCATAGAAAAAGGGGACAAATATCGTATTAACATTTTCTTATTTGTCGATGCAGCCACTCAAATGTCTGAAGTGGATGAGTTTGATTGGTTCTCATGATTTGAAAAAGCTTCCTGATCTTTCAACTGCTACAAATCTTGAAAGTTTGAATATTAGTGGATGCTATAGTCTAAGGAATCTCAGAAAGTTTCATCAATCTAATAATCTGGTATCACCTCAACTTTCTGATTCCCTATTACACATAGACGCAAGGAATTGTAGGTCTCTTGAGAGACTGGATTGTTCCTTTAATAATCCAGATATTTGTCTCATCTTCATCAACTGCTTCAAACTGAACCAAAAAGCCAGAGACCTCATCATGCACACACCAACTAGTAAGTATGCAGTGTTACCTGGGAAACATGTGCCAACCTGCTTCAATTACAGAGCTACAGATGGAGGTTCCTTGACAATCAAGTTGAATGAAACATCTCTTCCTACATCATTGAGATTTAAGGCGTGTATTATACTAAAGAAAATAAGATATGGTCGTGATTGCCCAGCTATTAACATCATGGTCAAAAATAAGCGTCTCGAGATATACCCTGAAACAGAGCATATATACACATTTGAAGTTGAAGTAAGTGAGGTGACTTCCAGTGAGCTTGTTTTTGAGTTCAAAACAGATGATAGCAAGTGGAAGTGGAAAGTTGGAGAATGCGGGCTTCTCCAAATTTTGGAGGTCCCTGTTAAGGGAAGAATAGGTAAATTCTTTTCAGTTCTAACTACTCACAGACGGAAATAAGACCAGTCAGTATTATTTTCATCCAAATTCAAATGTTTTGACTTCTAGATAAACAGTTGGAGCATACAGGCTTCTCCAATTTTTGGAGGTCCCTGTTAAGGGGAGAAAGGAAGCCGTTTCTAGCTTCATAGACGGCTTCGATGAAAGGTTACAAATATTTATGTGAATCTCACTTATATTATATTTGTTTGTACAATTATCAATGTGTAATGATGAGTCTTGTTTAATTGAAATTAATTGCAGACTGGGAGAGTGAAGATAGAAACGAGAATGAGGAGAAGACAGAATGTAATTGTAATTTGGAAAAATCATAAATCTGAACAATGTTATTGGAATGTGAAATCATCAGTTGTATTCTGTGTTTGTTTGCATGTTTGAGCAGATTCATAAAGATTAATAAGTTGCAAAAAATAAACAGCAGCAGGTTTTGATCCAATGAGTATGTGATCATGTGCCAAAGATTTATCATTTTATTACTTTTATCATGATTAGGTATTGTGTATTACTTCCACTTAAGATTATCAGTTTTAGATGATGAATGTGTAAATGTTGGGTTTTTTAAGGAAAAAAATTGAAAGTTATGATGTTGTAATTTTAGAGTTTTGTTTTATTTTTCAATCCAGAAAATCATTGGTGAAATGTCAAGGAGAAATAAAAACACAGTACAAATTGCAAAATTGCAATTCCAATTTCTTTAATTAATGAATTATTTAATTAGATTCAATACGTGGGACCAGAAATTTGCAAGTTGGGATGAACTTTTGACAATAGAGAGTTGAAATTACCATCTTTGACTAATGAATTTTTGATGTAGGGACATATTGAATACTTATAATTTATGTGCTATGGACATGTTTCATTCACATGAAAATGCACTAAGTGGACATAAACATATTTCTCATATGTCCCTCATTTACAATGTCATTGCTCGTATGGACATATCCTGTGTAATAACAATGAACTACATGGACATGGACATGTACAACTTCATATCAAAAGACATGGACATGTGTCGCTTATGTACATGATTTACAATGTCCATGTTCGTATGGACATATATATTGCCATGACATTTAACTACATAGACATGGTACATAGAAATGCACTATGTGGACATGAACATAAACATATTTTGTATGGACATTTAATTGTAATGACAATAAACTACATGGACATGGACATGGACATGTACATGTACAATTTCATTTTAAGTGGACATGGACATGTGCAATTTCAGTTCAATGGACATGGACATGTGTGTCGTAATTTACATTGTCATTTTGTATGGACATTTATATTGCCATATGATTTAACTACATGGACATGGACATGGTACATGATATGTCTTCGTTAGAGCTTGTTTGATTTAATCTTACCTTGTCTTGAAGAAGACTAAGAAACAGTAGTGGTGGTGGATTGGATCTCAACTTTTGAGGCTCTTGATCGCTTTCGTTGTCCCCACTATAGTAACACATCTCTATCGCGACGGCTAGGACTAAAATATTTTTGTTGTTGAGTGGATTTGAATCGAAATCGTTTGGGGACTCCGTCTAAAGATGAGGTGGTGGTGGTTGTGCATGATCCACCGTTAAATCCTCTTGCGGCGATCGAGGTGGTGGCAATGGTGGGTATCTTTGATAGTGCTTTTGAAGGTGAAGATCTTAAGTATTGCTTCTTAGTTCCATTTGTAAGGGGAAGACAATCTGGGCTTACTCTCTCATACATGTATTAATAAGAAAAATCAATAACAAATCAGATCAAAATTCCAAAACAAAGGAGAAGATTGCAAAATGCATCAGAGCCACTTCTATCCTTCTCATCCTTCACTTTAATCTTCTTAGAAACACTTTTTTTCCTGACCGTTAATGTTCTATCTGACCAAATCAAAGTCTTTAATTTTACACAATGCCATTCTCACCCAAACTAAGGTTCACTATTATCTTTTTAGTCACAAAAACAGAATACGCGGAAAAAACTCATAACATGTGCGTATTTCATATAATTTAGTGAACCTTTATAGAATATTTTTGATGAAATTCCCTATAATTTATCAACATATTACACATCTATAATATTGCATTTATATATAAAATATGGTTTTACCAGTTTTATGCAAAACAAATATTGATAATATGAAAAATATATAGCTACCATTTTTATTCTGGATATACTATATATTTTTTCCTTGAGATGAAGTCAACATGTACTAAACATACAATTATACATACAATTATTTAAATAGAAATGTGAGTAAATACTTCAAACGAACATGGATTGGAAAGGAGAACCTATCTCGAATTGAATCACATTTATCTGCTAAATAATTTCACTTAAAATATTAAAAAAAATCATTTATTATATATTATCTCTTTAGTTTTATACTTTTATAATATATTTTTGGAAAACCAAACTAGGTATATCAAAACCAAATTTTCTAATTATGAAACTAATATGTTTTTTTCTGTAAAAATGAAATTAATATGTTTAAGACCATTTAACTTATACGACCAAATAATTTTTAAAAATCAAATATTATTTATAGTTTGGTTACACTAAATTAACAACGTACTTCATTTATGATAGGTTCTATGACCAATTCCTTTTTTTTATAAGAGCACCATTTTGAGAGGGAGTTTCTCAATAAATCTCGAACCATAAAAAAAAATGAAAAGTAAGAGATGAGAAATGATCTCTTAGAAGAGACTCTCATGTCACATGTGTCTATATGATTAGTTAAACTTCATATTTAAAATTATTACAAAATTTAATTAGACTAAAATATTAATAATTTTTAATTTTGCAGATGCTCTAAAATCATAGAAAAAAAGGGACCAATCGATTTTAACATTTTCTTATTTGCCAGTCAAAAGTCTCAGGTGGATGGATTTGACTCATTCGTATTATTTGAAAGAGCTTCCTGATCTTTCAACTGCTATAAATCTTGAAAGATTGGATATTAATGGATACCCAAGTCTAAGGAAACTCAGAAAGTTTCATCAATCTAATAATCTGGTATCACCTCAACTTTCTGATTCCCTATTAGAAATATACGCAAGGGATTGTAGGTCTCTTGAGAGACTGGATTGTTCCTTTAACAATCCAGATATTTGTCTCATGTTCGAAAACTGCTTCAAACTGAACCAAAAAGCCAGAGACCTCATCATGCACACACGAACTAGTAAGTATGCAATGTTACCTGGGAAACATGTGCCAACCTGCTTCAATTACAGAGCTACAGATGGAGGTTCCTTGACAATCAAGTTGAATGAAACATCTCTTCCTACATCATTCAGATTTAAGGCTTGTATTATACTACAGAATTATGGTGGTTATCACCGAATTATTAACATCATGGTCAAAAATAAGCGTCTCGAGATATACCCTGAAACAGAGCATATATACACATTTGAAGTTGAAGTAAGTGAGGTGACTTCCAGTGAGCTTGTTTTTGAGTTCAAAACAGATGATAGCAGGTGGAAAGTTGGAGAATGCGGGCTTCGCCAAATTTTGGAAGTCCCTATTAAGGGAAGAATAGGTAAATTCTTTTCAGTTCTAACACCAGTCAATATTATTTTGATCTAAATTTAATGTTCAGACACTTTATACTTTATACTTTATACTTTATACTTTATATTTTACGTATTTTTGTAAGTAAATTTAAAATTATTAATTTTAGCTCATTCCAAAATGAATATATGATTTATTGTTTATCTATACACAATTCAACCAATTATAAAATAAATTACTAACAAAAATATCTTTAAGAAAGTGCTTCAAAAATCTAAAATGTTTGTTTAACGTCGATCTCAATTTGAATGGAAACAGTGTAATGATACATCATTGAGTATTATATGAGTGAGTAAGTAGGACTGATTCGATGGATCTAGTTAAAAGACACTGCAATGTGGGACCTAATCGATACTTATGACAAAATTAATATGTGGTACTATTTAATACAAAATTGGAGTAAACGTGGGTTTTGGTTTCAACAAAGTAACCCCATGCATGTCAATGTCTTTGGATTGTCTTTTGTCTTGTATCTTTCGACATGTCCATTTATTTCACTATAAGAAACATGAAAAATGCACATTGTTATTATCTGATTTCCGCTAAGCGTTGTAATAAACATTATGTCTGCCCTAACTATAATAAGGTCAGTTTTCTAATAGCGTTATACTATTGATATATTATAGTTTACCGTAACAAACCTTTAACTATGACAATATTTGTTTGTTGTATAAAACTTTTATACAACATCATAGTTTTATACAACAATTTCGTGTGTATCTCATTGAGTGAAGACTGAGATACACCCTGAATATGATCAAACCACAAAATTTCTTGATTCATAATTCATAAAAAAACAATCATACATTGCGGAAACTTTGATTTATGTATTATATGATTCAAATTTGTTACTGCTAGAAAATCAGAGCCATGGATTTGGTTAAAGTACTTGTAGACATGTTGAAGATGATGTTTGCGTCTTGTGCTCAAAATTCTAACAATTTCATTTTTCTCTATGGCTTCATCTCCTGGAGAAGCCACTGCTTCAGCCAGAATCTTAGCCTAAAGAATATAGTTAGCCAATACAAGTCAGCATCTGACGTTATTGAAATGGTAGAAGCACTTCAACCAAAAGGCATCAAATTCAGTTTTGTAAACTATGAGATTCCTAAATAGGTTTCAGACTCCAACTCAATGCACAAACATTTATAAACTACGAGAGACCTGAGGGAGTTTATGTACTTTCACCTCTTGCAGTAAAAAAATGAGGAGAAAGATATAAACTAACTTGGAACTCCTTTGATTTGCTTAATCATCTTAGTATGAAGATCTAGAGCACCTTTCAAAAACTGAATATCTTAACATCAGAAACACAACCTACAACCATATATTATTGGTTCATATATTATTGGTTGCACCACACTCATCTGTTCCAGTTCACTATGCAATTATGCATACACTAAGATTATAGTCACTCCTTTCAGATCTACTTCAACTCACGGTCAAATGACAAGATTAACTATATGTAGGAATAAGGGCAAAAAACCAATTGTGCATTCTCCCATTGACCAGACAACATAATAGGGACAACCTACTAGAAAATTACTTGAGATTAACAAATCAAAAGGTACAATCAATTAAAGGTAAATATATCAAACAAATCTAACCTCTAACATTTATTCCAACTTTTACAAGATCTTCTATACCATGAACCTCACTGACCTCAGACGTTTATTTTTTTTGAAAATAAATTCAAATCAACACTCATATACACTTCATTAACGAGTATTACAATTGTAAGTCACGTTTCTAATTTGGTTATAATTTTCATTAAACGAGACCATCGAATTTAAAAGTTTCAAAATCAAGCAACAACATATAGAAAGTTTACAGAAATCCCAGACCATAAGCAAATGTCTTCGAAAGTTTACTTAAATCTCATAAGAACAACAAACTTTAGGAAGCAAGTTCTGTAAATCCTAGACAATGACAAGACACGAAGATTTCATAGAGAAATTCACGCCTACTTACTTATGTTTTCCAAAAGGTTAATCTCAACACGACGAGCAAAATTTATCAAAGGTTTTCATCGGTTTGAAATTAACCCTATATAACAATCAAAACATCAAAAACTTACAGTATCTGGTTGAGATTTCTCTTCCTCACGAACTATTGAAGCTTTTCCTTGCGTTATTTTTTTGCTATCACCGAAGATTCGTAATCTCAGAAAAATGAAAAAGAAATTAATGATTGAAAGCGAAATCAGTTGATATACAAGAGAAAACAAGAAAGGAGATATGAGATATACCTTCACCAAGTTTCGAAATCGTTCAAGTCGAAAACCTAGGGCGAAATCAACGAGTTGGATTGATAACCTAGGAAGAATTTGAGAACTCGGATTGACCAAGGGGGAAATTGAGATGGAAGACGACAACCTAACTGGAAGAGAGAAGACGCGCGCCGGAATATCCTCAAAGTTAGCCTTGCCGGAAACGATGTATTCACGGATTGATTTGAGCTGCTCGATGACGGCTTCTCTGGTGGTCGGCATAATGATTTTCCCTTCTGGATCCTTCCACGATATCCTCAATGAGTCTCGTACCTGCAGAGCTCTTACCCACGGGATCCGCAGATCTGCGATGAGATCCATTTCACTGCCAATCTCTAATTTGGAAGAAAAGAGAGTAAATCAAACCTCGGCGAATGGTAGAGAGGCGTCAGGTTTCTTCCTCGACGCGACCAAGCTACCCATGGATCCGTTCATGGACTTCCATCCTCCTATTCTCGTTCTGATTCTCATCTCATCGTCTTCCCTCGAAAAGAGCTATGAGATACTGCTATCAATATTTATATTTCTTGTAGTGATTATAGATTTAGATCTGTCACTATTTCTTAGAATCAAAGATAAATACATAATAGGAAAAATTAAGCCAAACATCCCAAATGAGTTTTAAATTCTGTAAAATATCATTAAGTTTATTTCTTGTAGGGAATGCCACTTATTAGTGATAGCATGACGGTTACCCTTTTGCCCTTCATCTATGCTTGCGAGTAAATAGATTATGCTTATGTCATCGTCATTGTTTTAGTTGATTATATATTTCGACATTTATGAACTTATGTTTTTGAACTTCTATAATATTCTTCTATCCATTTCACTCTCAAGACACGAAACATTTTTAAAAATAAAAAATAAATAAAGTAATAGATGTTTTCGATGTTGCGTTGTCCATTAACAGTCCCCAAATAGGTACAAAATTTAATGTACAGTTATGAATTACAGTTATGAATTGGAAGATGAATTCTAGAAAGTGAAGCTCCGGAGATTCATCTATGGTGTGTAATACAACTCGTGGATAAAATCAATATATAATCCCTTCACTTTTAATTAATATATATATATATATATATATATATAATATAATGCATTGAAATGTAATTTGTGCAGCTTCATATGAGGTCTATTAAGTTTTACTGCAACATGTTTACAATGGCTAAGTACGTATGTGAGTAATCAGTTGAGAAAAAAAAGATGATGAAAAATCACAAGACAATACATTGGTAATGAGGAAAGAATGTGTGCCTATACGGTTTGTGGTCGAATGGAAGAATGAAATTTGGGAAAGCATTGAACCCGTTCTCCGCGGGTTAGAACCTATTTCAAATTTAAATATCATAATCATGAGGAAAACATAGGTTTTCTTCATGATTTCCCCTGGCCACGAAATTAGTCGGATCTCATGGTCTGTTTACCTGAGAACTAGATAGGAAGAAAAGTCTTTGCTTTGACAATATTATCTCTAAGTTATGTAGGTTTACATGTTATATTTTTTGGACTTAATTCTCATGGGTAAAGTTTCTTTGTTGTAGGTTTTTGTTTAATTCTCCTAGTTATGTAGGTTTATATGTTCAATTTTATTTGACATTTCTCATACGGAACTTTGATCACATTCGTTTTGTAGGTTTATGCTCGTATTCATTATCGGTTTAGTTCTTCTTTTTTGTAGGTTTTACTTTTTATGTGTTGTAAGTTTAATTTTGCAAGTTATCTTTCTCTTTTGTAGGTTTATTTTGTATGCATTGTATGTTTGGTAGGATTTATTTTTCTTCTTTCTCGATTAAGTTCTCCTGTTTTGTAGGTTTATTTTTGTGTGTTGCAGGTTTCTAAAGTCTTTGTTGTAGGTTTATTTTTCATTTCTTAAGTCTTTGTTGTAGGTTTCTACGGTCACTGTTGTAGGTTAGTTTTTTTTCTTCAAAGGTGCTTGTTGTAGGTTTATATAAACGAGGTCACTGCAAAGATGAAGAAGCTGACTTGGGATTGCGGTGATGAGAGCATTGAATCTGCCGTACTATCTACGCACAAAAAAACCAAATATACACCGAGGTAAGATTGTTCTAATTTATTTTTTGTATTTTTTGTTTAAATTAATTACACTAACGTATGAATATACTTTTTTCTTATCAGGTCTCTCCCCGTAAAAAAAAGAGACTGTTTGGGACCGATCGCTCACTCGGATCTAGGATAAAGCAGTGTTTTACGTCACAAGGATCTCAATCTCAAGTCTCTGTGGATTCCTCTGATCTTAGAGAGGTGCAGAATGAGCTAGCGGAATCAAAAAGAAAGATATCGACATATGATGAGTTATTCTTTATTTTGGCTAAAGCTGTTGCACAACGATGATCCCAGATCTAGTTCAGGGAATATAGACCAGAACGCGGAACAAAACTCGGACATTTCAGAAGACTTTTAAGATTTTTTTTTTAGAAATCATTTTAAATATTTTGTAAAATATTTTAATTTAAATATATTATATTAATTTATATTTTAATAATTTAAATATATTTTATTTTCAAATTATCTATATTATTAATTTTTTTTTCTAGGCCATCGCAAAGACGGCCTCGCAATGGACTCGCAATGTACAACCTCGCAGCTAAATCGCAAATGTTGCGATGAATCTGAGAGGCCTATATCTATCGCAGCATTTGCGACATATTATGACGTCACAATAATTGCGAAGTTGTTGCGACGAATTTGGATTGCGACTAACAGTTTGCGACGAAAAGGTTGATGTCGCAGTGGTGTCGCAAAAGGCGATTTGCGAGATATTTGCAAGGCCCTTTTTCATTGCAAATTACTGACCGAACCAGGCTTGTAAGTAGACAATTCTTCTCATTCCCACAAAACATCAACAGTTTTATGTTCTTTGTAGCCACAGAAACGTGTTTGTTAGCAATGAAGCCTTGTTTCAGTTCCTGTCATTGGAACCATATACCTAATGTTTATGGTAACTAGTGAAGAGTTGAATATACCAAACTGAGATTGACACACACTTATCGGAATATCAGTAATATCTCCAACAGCAAATACGTTCTTATGATCTTTAACTCTCAAGTACTCATCCACCATTAGCCTTCCTCTACCATCTAAGTTATCTTTCAGAAAAGTTCCTTTTAGCCATTCAGAAGACAAAGGCCTTTCCAGTACAGAGGAAATGGCAATCTGCTTGTATTGTTTCACCTCCTGATGTTCTATACGTTTTGTTTCCATCTGAAGCTAAATTCAAATCCACCCTTTGATTCAATATCACTTCAACTTTCATAGATTTCATCCATTCCATTGCCTTGTCTGCAGCTTTCTGACCAACAAATTCCAGCAATCTCGGTCCACTATGTACCATAGTAACCTTCTTCTCTGGAAAATCTACAGCTATTTCTGCAGCAAGCTCAACACCTGATGGGCCTCCACCAAGAATCCAAATCAACTCTGAAGACTTTATCTTCTCATATTCTGAACCCAAACAATTCAAGTGAGCTGAAATTTGTTTGATAAACAGGAAGGAATACTTTGAAATCACCTGGGCAAGTTTGAGATCAATGGTGGAACCATCTTTTGCTGAAAGATCAGTGATTAACCACAAGAATTACCTGAAAAATGGTCGTATTGTGACTTCTCTAGCTGTTGATATTACATACACGGAAGTAATAACGGCAGATGACCGTGTTGTTGGATATGATTATCTTGTGATTGCTACTGGTCACAATGATGTGCTTCCCAAAACTAGGCAAGAGAAGCTATCACAATACCAAGCAGGTATGATCTTACATTGATTGCTAGCGTTTTCTGTTGTGTGTTACTCATTTAGTATTATAGCCAGCACGAGTCGCATAAGGATCTTCGGCTGACTAATAAATATATTCAATCTGTTGGACAGAGGTAATTTACTATCATATTTTGAATGGTTGAAAGTCACATTTTATGGTGACAACTGACAAGTATAGTTTAGATATTGAGTTTGTGTGTAATAAAGCTTTGTGAACCAGAATGTAGGACTCGGTATGGCCATTTTTGTTATCTAAGAAGGATTTGAAAATGCGTGCATGGATTATTTGTGTTGGGTAAATATGTAAATATATTTTCTTACACCTAAATTGTTTGGTTGCAGAATATGAGAAGATAAAGTCTTCTGAGTCGATTCTTATTGTTGGTGGAGGCCCGTCAGGTGTCGAGCTTGCTGCAGAAATAGCTGTCGATTTCCCGGAGAAGAAGGTTACTATGGTACATAGTGGACCGAGATTGCTGGAATTTGTTGGTCAAAAAACTGCAGACAAGGCATTGGACTGGATGAAATCCAAGAAAGTTGAAGTATTATTTAATCAAAGGGTGGATCTGAATTCAGCTTCAGACAGAAATAAAACATATTGGAGATAAGCAAGATGTGTATCTTGCGGAACAAGACATGTAGGCCACATAGCCCAGTTATGAAGTAAAGCCTGCGAAACCCAATCGAAGAATATTCTCATAGATCCTATTATGATAAGCATTAGGAAGATTTCTATTATTTTCATATATCATATTGTGATAAGGTTTAGGAAGATTTCTATTATTTGGTGTTATCAATATGTCATTGATAAACACAATATATATGAGTGTTATGTTCTTGTATCAAACCAACTCAATAATATTATTCTATTCCAATATCTCTACACATATCGAACAACGGCAGGAGAAACAATACATGCAGATTGCCACTTCCTTTGCATCGGAAAGCCTTTGGCTTCAGCATGGTTAAGAGAGACCGTTATGAAAGATAACTTGGATAGCAAAGGGAGGCTGATGGTGGATGCGTACTTGAGAGTTAAAGATCACATGAATGTATTCGCTATTGGAGATATCACTGATGTCCCGGTAAGTGCGTGCAATCTCAGTTTGGTCTATTCAACTTTTCTGTATTTACTATAAACATCAACTCAATATATGATTCCATTGACAGGAGATGAAACAAGCCTACATGGCTGAGAAACATGCCTCTGTAGTTACAAAGAAGATAAAAGTGTTGATGTCTGGTGGGAACGAGAAGAAGATGTTGACTTACAAGCCCGGTTCGGACATTGCCATAATATCATTAGGAAGAAAGGACTCAGTTCCCATTCATAACAGTCTCGGGTTGCGTACCAGGTTTAATCAAATATAAGGATCTGTTTGTAGGGAAGACAAGGAAGGCAATAGGGTTGGATCCTAATGTTGTGGAGCCTTGAGTGATTGTGTTTTAATCAGTTTTAAGTTTCGATGTGATGAGATTCTTGTGCAGACGACTTGATGTCTACTTTATGTTTGTTTTGTGTTGATTTGGTTCACATTCTTCTTTTTAGAGTGTGTGGTCTGATTTTGTTGTAAAATATTGAATAACAATACTGATTAATAATAATTTCGTTGAATACCTTAAAGGTCTATTGTGTTGAGGCCACATTTCGTTGAAACTGAAATGTGAAAGCAATCGAATTCCAAAGCTCACACAAATTGGCTAATGTTAGGACTTCAATAATATCATAATCCTCTAAGTTTGCTTTTTCTATTCAATCGAGATTTATAATTCAAACTTTAAACTTTTTAGTTTGCTTTTTCTATCTAAGGTCGATCTATAATTCAAATCTTAAATCTTACCATGTGTGATTACACAACTATCTATATTCAAATTTCGATTAAAAAAAAAAACTGTAGAATAAACATTAAACACTTTGTCGAACTCAATATACTTTCTTTTTAAAATATACTCCATAGGATACCGAAAATAATATTTCTAAAACTAGTTTAGAAAAACAATTATGTAAAGTTCCACACCGGAGTTTAAGGGCCTGATTGATAAATCCTATAGCAGCTCTACAGAGCCATAATTTTTTCAGAGTACTAAAAAATTTCCAATTAGGCTTTGCTCTGGAATTTTTTAAGAGCCGTAATTTTTTTAGAACACTGAATCTTTACCAATCAAGTTTTACACATAGTTTCTAAATCCAAATCTTTTTCCTTTTTTTGCTCTACATAGCAATTTTTTGGCTTTACAAAGCCAAAAATCGAGAGCACTTATATTTTAGTTTTGGAAAATTCCTACAACATTAATATCTACGGCCTAAATTCTACGGCCAAAAAACAAAAATTACAGCTCTTACCAATTAACCCATAATTCTAAGTAGTCACAATATAGTTAAAGATTTGAGTGTCTGTTATATATTGGACTTTAGAGATGCAATTGTCAAATAATTAAGGTCTAATATATAACTCCATCTTCATCTAACCAAATAAGAGCAACTTATTTCATGGCACGAATCAAACTCTAAACAGAAGAGTTAATGCTTTGCTCCAAATTGTTCCTACCACTAGCTTGGTTTTATTTTGTCAACAAGTAACTATTAGATCGACAACAAAACCGATCTGTAGCTTAAGTTCTCTGAATGGAGCACGGTGAGATTCGAACTCACCACATCATGTCTAACTAAATAAGGGGCAAGTCAACTACGCCATTGTTTCTTAGCTGAAATTGATGATTCTGTAAAAGTTCTCACAATTTTTTATTATTATTTTCATAAACCCTCTTTAAACAAATGACGGTTAGTTAGCTCATTCTCTATAACTCTTTTCTAATTAGATACTAATTATCTGTTCCTTCGAGTTGTAAAATCAATTGACCAAATCCATTTTCATAATTAGGATGACATTGAGCAGATGTATCCGGATTAATACTAACCGGAAAATTAACAAATCCGAAATTAGACCGGAGATGACAATGCGTAAATGCGTGCCTTGATTTACCATCATACTTGAACTCAGTCACAACGTACCGGTTTCCCGGTTTAGTCTTCCTCCATATTTTATTACCATTGTCACATACAAAACCTGCGTTTCCATTCTTCGGACCAAACAAATCGTTGGAGATTACGATTCTTACAATCGTATTTGGTCTTACTTTATACTCTGATTTATAGTGATATTCTTGATATGCCTCTACTGAGTTTACTTTTGAGATTTGTATAAAGAAAATGAAGAAAAATATCGTAATTAGGGTTTTGGGATTCATTCTCTTGATGTTTTTGAGGGTTTTTTTTGTTTTGTTTTGGTTAATGTAATTCAATCTACCTACATATATATTGTAATTTTGGGGGGGTTTTTTGTTACAATTGTTTTAGTCATTAATATGTTTTATTGTTGTTTTTTGCTGGTGATTAGAGGGAAAACAACTAAAAATGAGAATGTTTCTTCCTTTGCTCACATCAATATATATAGCAGCAAACAGCGACCACACAGTGATTAACAACCTGTCCAGTTTATTTAATCCACAAAAACTAATTTGGAGGTAGATTTTGTTAGACGTACCATGAAACTTTGTATAGGTAGCTAAACTTATATGTTACATATTAAAAGGGATAGTGATACATTATATAGGATATCTATCACGTTTATGTCACAACAAGATGCATCACGTCTATTTGGTAGTAATTGTCAACAATTAATCGTATATTCCCTCAGAAATGTAGGCAGTAATTGTTCAAAACCTATCATTTCGAAATATGTCACAACAAGATACATCATGTGTATTTGGTCTGATCATGGGTTATGCTATCGTAATAAATCATGTGCTTCCAACTCAAAGCTGATTGATAATAAGTAGAGTAATTCATGTCTCAAATATATTAGATTGTAATAATCTCAATTTCTGATATTGGATATCTATCAGAGAAACAATTTCACGTAAATAACATTATTATATAGTACATTATTCAACATATTGCTTCGTATAATCATTACACAGCAGATAATTAAGTTTCATCTTTCAATGTAGGGTAAACGATCAGGATCCCCTTCGAAAGTTCCATATAGCACCAGAATTCTACGAACTATTGGTCTCTTTCTATTTTTCCACTCACAAAAATTGCAAATCTATTTTTTCACCCACAAAAATTATAAACATATTTCCCCCAATACTCAATTTATTCGGTATCATTAAACCAAGCCGAAATTGTATAACACCAAACCAAAATTGATTCTCTCTGGCAGTCTTCTTCCATTTCTCATGCTCTGTTGATTGTGACAAGACGGAGATTGAGCTGAATCTTAAAGAGATCATCTTTAACTGAATCCATATCCTTTGAATCCGAACCCAAAACGAGATTCAACAAAGACAAAGCCATGAATTTCGCTTCTTCATCGCCGTCTTCTTCCTCGATTTCATCCAATCCCAATTCTTAAATGAAGCTTCGTGCCATTGCTCCTACGAATAGACTCGGAATTGGGTTTAGGCTTAACATCTCAAACAATTTGATTCACTTCGTTGGTACAAGAGATACGATGATCGTAGAATTAAAAAGCTAGGGTTACGAGAATGGTTTGGTGAAAAGATTAGATCAGATTGAAAGCAAAAATTGAAATCGAAGATGAAAATTTGGTGAGTTTAGGATGATTGAAGGGAACAAAACAACCGTAGGCTTTCTTTCGATGATTTGTTTTAATTTACCATATTTGTCATTTTCCATATTTGTAGGATTGATGAGAGAATCCATTGGAGGTGAAGAAGAAGAAGAGGAGGAGGCACGTAAGAGACATGGACCGGTTCAATCTTAGGAAATTGGGTTTAATTCACAATTACAGTTTAATCAGGTTTAGTTTATATCAATGGTTTACAGTAAACCAACGCCAATTCAATTTGATGGGGAAATTGGAATTCAATGTATTTTTAAGGGGAAAATAAAACTTTTAAACTATAATAGGGAAAAATTTATTTATTATAAAGTTTGAGGGGGAAATAAAAAGAGGCCAATAGTTCGTAGAATTTTGGTGCTATATGAAACTTTCGAAAGATTATGATCGTCGACCCTTCAATGTATTATATCAATACATAGATATGATCATATACATCATCACTTAAATCCATCGATAAAGCTTCTTCTCAGGCACACAAAAAACTCCATCTTCTCGAATAGAATAACCACAAACATAACAAGGATAACATCGAGCTGATGTATCTGGATTAATACTAACTTGAAAATTAACAAACCCTAAACTCGAACGAACATGGCAATGAAAGTAACTGTATCTAGCTTTACCATCATACATGAACTGGTTCACAATGTATCGATCTCCTGGTTTACTCTTCATCCATACGGCTTTGTTACTACATACAAAGCCTGCTTTGTTTCCATGCTTCAGACCAAACATATCGTTGGAGATTACAATTCTTACAACCGTATTTGGTCGTACATTAAACTCTGATTTGTGTATGTCTTTCTCGTGATACGCTTGTATTGAGTTTACCTTTATTGATAAGTTTGAGATTTGTACAATGACAAGAATTATGAAATTCGTAATTAATGTTTTGGAACTCATTCTTGTTGATTCACTTGTGAGGTCTCTAGAGATCTCTCAGACTCGATTATTATATACTTTTATTTATTGTTCACTTTGTTTTTGCACTAAATTAAGAAAAAAACAGCTAGAACGAGGGGTGATATTTTGCCCAAATTTATCTTTTTATTTTTACTTTTCTGCTTCATTTGTTAACACAAAGTGATATGTATCAATCTCACTAAAAATAGAAATAATTACGTCATATTAGTTTCCGTTTTAAAATTGTTTCCCTTTTGTCTAATATGAAGTTGGTCTTCTTATAGCTATAGAAAGTTAATTCAGTTTAAGATATTATTCTGTCTCATTTGTTCGGGAGACGTTGTTACATATCTACAACAAGTTCTAATCGAATTTCTTATAGAATTAATGACCGTCAATTTCAACCTAGTAAACAAGATTACTATAGTTACAATTTGTGACTCTAAATCGCAATGCTAAATTTTTACATAATTAATTAACTACGAAAGTTTGACATTTGCGGGAATTTCGATTGTGACTTATGAAATAAGAATCTTAAGCACTACAGAGGACAGGGTTACACATAGCTAGGGACCAGATATCTGATTTAAAACCATAAGGGATATCAGCAAGCAGTTCCGGGCACATATAGAATGCTGTAAGTCATAAAGACCAAAATTCTTTGTCACACTAGAATCAGGTAAAAAGCTTGAGAGCATCAAATTTGCAGAGACATTTTTACAACATATCGAGGAAGTTAGGTCATCCGCCTTCAAAGTTTTGGCAAGGCCAAAGTCCCCTGTGGACAACAAAAGGTGAAAGATATTTTTTTTCAATTCCACTTACATCCTGTTGCGGGTCCAGTTGGGCGAATCATAAATTGAAAACATACCAAGGCGAACGTCTTGATCTTTTGTAAGGAAAATGTTTGAACACTGAAGAAGGCACGCTACACAAATAAGTCCGTAGAAATTCAAGCATGACTTATAATTCAGGAAACCTGCATTTCCGATAATTTTACCTTTAAATCACGATGTAGAACACAGTTAGAATGCAGATACTCAACAGCTAATAATAATTGAGTAAACCATTTGCAGAGTTTCTGCAGAAAAAGGAAGAAAAAGACAATCACCATAACTGATAATCAATCACTAAATCTTGTTTACAAGAGAAACTAACAAGTATCCAGTGAACTAAACAACAAAAACAGAAGGGACAACTTAACAACAAAATCTTTGAGAAGGTAAACTCACATGTCACCTCCTTCACAGTATCCAGTGACAATACAAACATAGCAACCCTGCATTTTCAAATCTAGCTAGTATCAGAAAAACAAAAGAAAAAATCTTAGAAATCAAATCTACTTGAATCCACGAAATTGACTTACTTTCTCAACCCAAGCTTCTCTAAATTCAACGATGTAAGGATGCTGAACTCGCGCAATTAAAGCCATCTGAAGTTTCGGTAATGTGAATCAAAATTGCGTTGAAATCTCTATAAAAATAGATGAACCAAATTACCTCTTGATGAGCAGATCTCCGGCAACGTTCCGTTTGCCGAGCTAATCTGATCTTCTTCAGAACATACCTAAAGAAATGCCAATACAAAAACACACCTAAGGACGATTATTCAGAAGGAGAGTTAACTACGGACAATGCAGAAATCATCTACTTCTTTCTCTCAGCCTTATGATGAACTAGAATAGCGGCACCGAACGCTCCTCGGCCGATCTGTTCCATAAGCTCATACTGATCCATCCGCGACTCCATTGCTTCTACCAAACCAACAACGAGACTTGAGCTTCCTCAAAAGTTTCGATTTAAAAAGGAGTCAAGTCGATTCAAAAACTTGCTTCTCTTCAAAGTAATCTTAATTTCCCTGACCTACACGATTCGTTTTCACTGGATTCGAAACCGCTCGACATTTAGCATTAAACTCGAACCGTGGCGAAATCAAATTCAGATCCAGACATTTTTGGATTTGAGACTGAAGAAAAGCAGAAAATATTCCCAGATTAAAATGCGAATACAAGAAGAATGAAGCTTCGTCGTCTCGTCTCTTTCGTCTGAGTTGTTTTCACTTGCAGAGTACGAATCTAGAGATTAACCAAGCAGTTATGATTCAAAGTGTTTTCCTACTAATTAAATTTATTTATTACACACCTAAATAATAGCTATTACCTACTCAAACTTTCATTATTTTCCATATAAATTTAATTAAATATTAAATTTCATAAAAACGTAAATATATTTTCTACTAATTTTCTCCAAAAGTGCCATGAAATATTTAGGAGACATAAAAAATGTGATTTATTGAGGTACTTATTAAAAATTAATTAGGGGTAATTTGTAAAAATTAACTGACGGAAAAAGTAGTATTTTAACCACAATATGGGTCTTGAATTGAAAGTAAAATGACAGTTTTTGTTGAAACCAGAAAATACAAGAAAATATTGATACCGAAAGTGGGAAAAATAAATGTTTTATTTGCACAAATATTGTGCCAGTCCTCCAATTTTCATTGTGAATTATGTAATTTTATAGTTGATTTTTTTGTCAACTGGTCGATCTATTAGTTAAGTTTTTACATAATATAGGCAATGAGATTTGATCCATAAATGTGTAAATATGTTTGCTTTCAATAGATTTACTACTAAACTAAAAACTTGATCTTTGAATGTGCAAATTATTCTTTATGTGTTAAAGTTTAGATCAAATTTTGTTCTAGTCAACAAAATTTTTTAAAGTATAGGTTATTGTTGTAATTTAAATTAAGATTCTTTACTTTCTAATTCATTCCTTAGTTATTCAGCAATTTAATATGCACATTCAGCTTTTCAAAACTTTTAAAACTAAGTTATTGATTTAACTATAAAATCCAAATTCAATCTAAAACATAAAAATATAAAAAGATATAGGTTTGTACTTTTTGTCTACAAAATTTAATTCTTATAGTTGATAACCGGGCCAAAGAGTCAAATATCTACATACGAGTAATCTTCATAACACCTTGGACAAGAAAATATGCTCTAAAATTTATCACATAAAGAATAATTTATCACATAAAAGTTACTTATGTTGTTTTTCTTATACGATTATCATGTGATATTATTAAGAATTTATGAAATTAGTTATTGGTTAAATTTTGTTATATCTAGTAACACTATCGAGACGTAATATATTAAACTTAATTATAATTATTATAATATAGCTGTTCCAAGTTATTATAATTATTCAATCTCCTAAGACAATGATTTTGGAACTTAATTAGAAATATATTAAACTTGGAGGATGGTAGAATAAGAACATTCAACGTAATATAATTAGATTAGTCTCATTTTTTGTTTAAAATACTAATCAATTTGTTAAGCCTTTGGGTTTTAATGTTCTTCAGACCCCAATGTGTGTGAGCTTTGGGTGCACAGTCATTCCAATATCAGCTTCACAAGGCTCCATGATACATAAGTAATGTGGCCTCATCATTTAAGACCTTTATGTTATTCAATGGAATATTAATATCATTATTTAATACGTATATTACAACAAAATAAAACCACACACTAAAAAATAGAAGAGAAAGTGAACCAAAAATCAACACACAGAACACCCATAAAATGGAACACAGAAGATTAAGTCGTCTGCACAAGAATCTCACCACGAAGAAACTTAAAACTGACAAAACACAATCACTCAAGGCTCAACACGCTTAGGGTCCAACCCTCTTGCCTTCCTCGTCTTCCCCACAAACAGATCCTTAGATTTGATCAATCCAGGTAAACAACCTGAGACTGTCATGAATGGGAACTGAGCCAATGAATCCTTTCTTCCTAAAGATATTATAGCAATATCTCACAACAAGAAGACAACTAATTTGTAATGGAATATTGCGATGGAAAATATACGTTGCAATGTTACTATGTTCTTGCAACCGCAACCGCGTCACAATGTTGCGACGAATATCAGACTCACAAATTTGCGACACGCTTGCGATGTGTTTGAGATGCATATTCGACAATCCCAAGGGTGTAGCAATATTGCAACGTTCTGGCGATCGGTTTTCTCCATAGCATAATAGTGAGACCCCTGCGATGAGATAGCGATGTTACTTACCTCCATCGCAATTCCATAGAATATTTCCCTTTTCCCTATAAATAACTCACCATGAGATTGTATATTTACACCAAATTTCATAAACACTTAGAGAGAGAAATAATTCAAGGAAAAATATTTCGGGAAAAAAAAATTTGAGAATATTTTTTTTAAAGAAAAATAAATGACTGGGGAACATGAAGTGTTCACATTACGATAATGGATGCATAATCAAAAAGATCTGGAGACCAGAGAAGTGACGAAAGAGTTTTGAGATGGATTGTGAGCATTCATAAACCAGGCGGCTAATAACCTATTTTCTCCGAGTGACGGTAACATCTTTTGTCCATGTGTAAAGTATGCGAACACCAAGTATTTGAATATCGATATGGTGCAAAGGCATGTATATAATAGAGGTTTTCCTCCGAACTATTATATATGGTTTTCACATATGGAGGGATATAGTCTCGGTGCATGAAGTAGTAGTACGAGTGCTTGTGTTGATGATCAACCTAGTTATAATGCTAACTATAATTATGGCAAAAATATGTTTAAAATTTATGAGCATCTACAAGGAAATATGTATCATGATATGGTTACAGATTCATATCATGGATCTATTTTAGTTGTCAGTGAAAATACTATTGAAGAACCTAACGCTGAAGCGAAATAGTTTTATGATATGCTAGATGCTGCAAATCAACATATCTATGAGGGATGTAGAGAAGGTCTATCTAAACTGTCATTAGCATCTAGGTTGATGTCTATTAAAAGTGAAGGAAACATTTGATTTTTTCGCAGCAGCAGAATTTCAAGATACATGCAGTTTTATTGTGGATGATAAGTGACTTAGCTAAAATCCCATGTGTCCACGCCCTAGCAGCAACTGAAAATACAAAAGGACAACAACTAATATACAAAAAGACAATTGTAAACCTACAAAAAGAGAATTGTAAACCTACAAAATGACAATGATAAACCTACATCGAGACAATGGTAAACATACGAAAATCAATTAGAACCTCCATAATCATTGTGTTTGAATTACATCGTGACAATCCTAAACCATACTCACAGAGGACACACCTCATTACAAAAAACGTGGTCCTTTGTTGGTATAATATACTGCAAATTATGTTTGTAGCTACAAAAAATTATATAACGCAGTACCTTACTTACTATCCCAATGGTCATGGCTAAGTGTATGTAATGAGCTGACCTCCTCTATCACCATCATATTTTCCACGTGGTTTCAGATCAGTTTAATACCCTCGGTTATCTTTCTCTTTGATGTCTTCTTTTCAGCATCCCAAAAAAATTCATCTAAAGTGCCATCAAGGATATCTCAGATCATGTTGTGTAACGTCGGATCTTCCTTCTCATCTTCAAGAGGCTTAGGCACCATGTTTTCTTAATGAGTATATGTAAAATAGCAAATGTTAGAAAAAAACCTACAAGACGTTATACAAACCTACAAAAGCTCTGACAAAACCTACAATGCCTTTACGAAAAAAAAAAAAACTAAACCTACAAATGTTCCAATCAAAACTTATAAAACAGAAATTGTAAACCTGCAACACAAGAACTCTTTAAGCGATATTAACACATCTCATTGCTCTTATCAACCTTAAATTGGTTGATCATCAACCAATCCACAGGCTTCGCCGCCCATATATACTTCATCGTTGCTAATTTGAGAAGTATTCCAACAGAAAAATTGTTTCTTATGTCGTTGAATGCATCTTCTCCAATTGAAAGCTGCATCATTTCAAATTCTTTAAGTTTAGAACAATAATTTTTAAGTATTTTTGCATGTTGGGACTCTCTCCTGCCTTAAATAATCTCTTAAGATAATTCTTCTTCTCTGCCATTGCTATTCAACGCACAGTAAAACTCGTTATAAGAGTTTCAATAAAACCTACAAAACCACCAACAAAACCTACATTTCATATCAGACCAACAACCAAATTTCCAGAAAACCTACATACCAATTTTATAAACCTACATAAGAAAATCGTGAAAAGAAACTTTCTCACAGACACAAATTCTTACATAAACATACAAAATATCGATTAACCACTCAAAAAAGGAGAAATCGCGAGAAAAAATCAGAGAAAAAATGTACCAATCGCGAAGGAGAATGACGGAGAAGGAGAACGTTGGTGGAGGAGAACGGCAGAGAGAAAAGAAGATGAAGAATTTGTGTTTTACGGTTTAGTTTGTTTTTTTACAAATTTCTTAAATTTTAATTTTTTCTGAAAAAATAAAATTATAAATCATAATGGCATTTTCGTATTAAAAACAAATTTTTTCAAATTACAATAACATTCTCGTAATAAAAATGTAACAAAGAAAATAATGAGAAAATGAGATGCTAATAATGAGAAACATAGAAATAATTAATTTTAATGAGAAAATGAGATGCTAATAATTAACATAATTGTATATATATCGCACTACAAGAAAATAATTAATTTGCTATGGAATATTGCGAGGAAAAATATACATCGCAATATTGGTACGTTGTTGCAACGCGATTTTGACTAATTATCTAACATCGCAAACGCGTCGCAATATTGCAACAAAAGTCGCGCTCGCAAAATTGCGACAAAGGTCGCCCTCATAAATGTCTTTGCGAAGTGTTTGTGAATCATATTCGGCAATCCAAGAGCCTAGCAATATTGCGACTTGATGGGTATGTCTGAAGTTCATAACCATCTATTAGTTTATTTAGAAGTTTAGAATTTTTGATAACGAGTACAAACATCTAAATTATTGTAATTTCAGATGTTTGAAATTCACAACCCTTATACTCGTTATCTTTCTGGGTCTGGCGGATCTCATCTACCGACGCTTCCCGCATCGTAACCACAAACATTTGCTCGAGAGATCAAATCTCAGCCTATGCTGTCTCACTAGATGGTTCAAAAATTTTGTGATAAGTTTTTCGTTCAGTTTACTTCTTTTTTCTTATTTTAAACTGCAATTTATGAGTCACATATTTTTTTGTTTGTACCAACGTTACCACTAGAATCCCTCCATTATGGGGGAAGTTCGTAAACAGTTCGAGGACATGTTGAAGAGTCGCTTATGCGACCAAGTGGGTTGTGTCAAGCATAGATGGAGGTCACGGCAACGTTACAATGCCCCGATGGTTCGATACAAGGGTCTGGGACGGTCTTATTTGCTTTTGGCAAGATGCAGGAGCTAACTCAGGATTGGGGTGATGAGAGCACTAGATCTAGTGGACTATCTACCGCACAAAAGAACCAAATATACGCCCAGTTAAGATTGTTCTTATTTATTTATTTTCTGTTTAAATTAGTTACCCTAACGTATTAATATATTTTTTTTCTTATCAGGTTGCTCGTAAAAAGGAGAGATTGTTTTAGACTGGTCGTTCACTTCGATCGAGGATAGAGCAGTGTATTACACCACAAATATCTCAATCTCAAGCCTTTGCGGATTTCTCTGATCTTAGGGAAGTGGTAGATCAGACATAGAATGAGCTAGTGGAAGCAAAAATTTTGAACACGTTCAGACGAAGAGGATATCGGTAAATGATGAGTTGTTCTCTATTTTGTCCAAGAAGAACGATTGAATAGATGTTAAGCTAATCCTGCTGCACACCAAAGATCTTGGATCTAATTCAGGGAACGCAGAATAAAACCCGAACATATCAGAAGACTTTTAGGATTGTTTTTTATAAATAATATTAAATTTTTTCAAATATTTTTAAATTTAAATATATTATTATTTTTTAATAATTTATTTAACAATTTTAATATATTTTATTTACAAATTCATTTTCTTATTAAATTAAAGAAATATTATTTTTTCTAGGTCGTTGCAAAGACCTCACAAAACTTGTCTTGCAACGGTCGCAGGTAACTCGCAAATCTTGTGACGAATATGCGAGGCTTGTATCCATCGCAGAATTTGAAACGTAAGATGCCGTCGCAATATATAAGACGTTGTTGTAACGAAATTTGATTGCGACTAATGACTTGCGACGAAACGGTTGATGTCGCAGTGGTGTCGCAAAGGCGATTTGTGAGATATTTGCAAGGGCATTTTTCCTCGCAAATTTCCTGATTTCTTGTAGTGCCGTAGAATTCATGTAGAATTTTCAAACTCATATAGCCAAATGTAGAACATCATATCACATTAATTAAGGTCGACGACCCAAATCTTTCCTGAAAATATCAAAAAGATCCAAATGTACCTAGAAATATGTCTCATTATAATTGACTCAATGAAACATTTAGAAATCTATTTTCCTCTCCACAAAATATTGAAAATTTAATTTTCCTCCAATCCCGATTAGATTTGGTTTAAATAATAGAGTAATCCAAAATTAGTTTAATTATAACCTAAAGTGAAATTAAATTTTAATTAGTTAATTAATGATCTGATTACATGTCCAAGTAAACTTCATTTAACGCATTTAAAACAAATCGAGACTTAATAAGTAAAAGCTTAAGTTTTGTAACCCTAGAATGGAAAAATTATTTCAAATCAGATAGTTTACTACACTAAAAACGGAATTTGATAATAGATTTGATTGAAATTGAAGTAGCTATGCGCAGAAGAGATTATACTTAAGAGGATTTAGAAGATGAGATGCGTGAAATGTTCAATTTTGATTTACTTACCATTTAAACCAATTTTAATTAGGATTGAGAGAAATTAATTTGCAATATTTTTGGATAAGGAATTAGATAATTAAATTTTAGTCGATTATAATGAAACATCTTTCTTGATACACATGGATTTTTTTGGTACTTTCAAGAACTATCTCGATGACCCATTAATTACTAATTTAACATTTTATAAGTTACTCAAATCTTCTAGCCCCTTATATTCGTTATACTCAAATGAATGGTGGCGAATAGAGACACTGATTTTGAGATTTTCCATGAAATATCACTATTCTGTCGGTAGTAACAGTTTCCATGAAATATCTCTTTCATTATATAAATGTACATTATTTATTTTTTCGGTAAGAAAAAAATATCACTATACATATGGACACAAAAGTCTATTCCTCTTTGAAAAAAATACCACTATACTATACATATGGACGGGATCTTCACACAAAAGTCTCTTCCTCTTTGTTAATCGATCTTTTCGTTCATATACAAGATAAATATTTGTAAACGCGTTCAAAAATAAATTGATATGTAAATACAATTGTTAGAAATATATAGTAAATAGAAAGTCTCTCTTCCATGCAATTATCATTACCATTTATTATTGCTACTTGTTTTGGGCTTTAATTCACAACAACGACAAAACAACATGACTTTGAAATTTCTTTTGGTCGTCTTCTCTCATTTTCCAATAGCTATTCATTATAACTTCACAAAAGAACTTTTTTTTAATACTTTTATAAAATCCATAAAGCAACTTCACGTAAATTTCCAAAAATCCATAAAATCTAAGCTTATCCATATACATTGATACGAAAAGTCTCGGTTACACTTAGTCAGCTTCCTTCTCCTTTCCATGAAATTCGCATAACCATTAGACTACTTCAAAGTTTTTCCGAACTTCTTATAAGATAGTTTCTCGACAATCTCAAGTTGCAAGAAATATTTTTCTATTACACAAAAGTCCCTTCCTCTTTGATAATCGTTTCGTCATCCATTCACAAAGTAGCCTCTTCCTCTTTGTTAATCTTTTCGTTCATCCATGGATAATCTTAATCCAATCTCTACCATGGTTGTGGGTTCTTCTTCTACCATCAACTCTTCTTCTTCTTCTTTATCTTTTCCATCACCAAATTGGATACACCATGTCTTTCCCAGTTTCCACGGGCCAGATGTCCGAAAACACTTTCTTAGTCATCTTTTGAAATCCTTTAAAAACAACGGAATCGAACCATTCATTGATAATGCTATAGAAAGAAGTAAACCAATTGGTCCTGAACTCAAAAAAGCTATCAGAGGATCGAGGATCGCGATAGTCTTGTTATCCAAGAACTATGCTTCTTCTTCATGGTGTCTTGATGAGTTGGTGGAGATCATGAGGTGTAGGGAAGAGTTGGATCAAATAGTGATTACCATTTTCTATGAAGTTCAACCAACTGATATAAGAAAACAGACGGAAGATTTTGGAAAAGCCTTCAAAGAAACATGTAAAGGTAAAGCAGAAGAGCATATTAAGAGATGGGAAGAAGCTTTGAAGAATGTGGCTAAAATAGCCGGAATAAGAATCTCTGTGAAGGATTCTAGCGCCGGGTATGCTTTCTTCCTCTCCAGTTTCCTTTGTATATTGTTATAGGTTTTTAATATTATGAAGAGAAGCAATTACATATATTTTGGATGTGTATATATGAGAAAATGTTGATGACCAAACTAATTAACATTTTTATGACTACACTTATTAATACATTTATATTTATACTTTTCTAATGTTAGGGATAACGAAGCGGCCATGATTGAAAAGATAAGTACTGAGGTTTTAGACAAACTGAAAAATTTCTCACCACCAAGAGAGTTAGAAGATTTAGTTGGGATGAGAGCTCATATGGTAGAAATCAATCGATTGTTAGGCCTAGATTCGAATGAAGTAAAGATGATTGGGATTTGGGGTCCTCCTGGAATTGGTAAGACAACCATTGCTAAATATCTATTTCATCAACTTTCCAGCAGATTCCAACTTGGCGCAAAAATGGTCAATATCAAAGTTAGCTATCCAAGACCTTGTTTGGATGAGCAAGATGCACAATTGCAACTACAGAAGGGAATGTTGTCTCAGATGATCAATCAGGAGGTTTCTAATATAGACCTTGCTTTGAATCGGTTGAAAGGCGAGAAAGTGTTACTTGTTCTTGATGATGTTGATCGCAAAGAACAAGTACATGCCTTGGCTAAAAAAATTGAATGGTTTGGTCCTGGAAGTCGTATTATTATCACAACAGAAGATCGAAGAATTTTCGAGCAGCATGGGATCAAACATATATATGAAGTGAAATCTCCATCAAGTGAAGAGGCTTTACAAATCTTCTGTATGAATGCCTTTGGAAAAGAGTACCCAGATGACGGTTTCTATGATCTTGCTTGCGAAGCTACAAACCTTGCTGGCTCACTCCCATTGGGATTGAAGGTTTTAGGCTCTGCTTTGGGGGGATTGTCCAAGCAAGAGTGGAGAGGGGAACTCCCAAAGTTAAAGGATTGCCTTGTCAACAAAGATATTGAGAGCATTATAAAGTTTAGTTACGATGCCTTAGATGATGAAGAGAAAGATTTATTCCTTTATATAGCCTGCCTTGTCAGGTCGATGACTATTGATGATGTGGTAGAGCTTCTTGCAAAGAAGTTCTCGAATGTAAAGCGAAGTGTTGGCATCTTAGTTAAGAAATCTTTCATATGTATTGATGTATTCGGATCAATTAGGGTGCATACTTTGCTAGAACAATTTGGAAGATCGCGTAAGCAGCCGAAACGTCAGTTTTTGATTGATGAAAGAGATTTATATGACCATACAATAGTAAGTTTTGCCGTTACATTTGGTCCCTAAAAATTGAGTTTACCTGATATTTAGTAATCATCTAAACGTATATTTTGTTTTGGTTATTTTTCAGGATTGTAGCAACTTAATTGGGATAAAGTTAGACTTTGGGGGAATGAGTGATGAAGAGTTGAATGAGTTGAATAATCAAAATCTATTATGGCAGTTAAAGTATGAAGAGTTGAGTATAAGTGAAAGAATGTCAGATCTCCAATTCGTACGCATCTCTGATCGTTATGATTATTATGATGGTGTTGCTCCTATTAAGAGAGTGCACTCACTACTTTATCATTCTCAGATGATAAGGCTTCTACAGTGGTATTGGTTCCCGAATATAAGTTTGCCTGCTACTTTTAATCCTGAGTATCTGGTCCAATTAGACATGCCTTACAGCAAGCTTCAAAAGCTATGGGAAGGAAATAAAGTAAGTACATTAATCAAAAGTGTACTTAAAAAATAAAATTATATCTTTTATTGGGTTATAAATATTTAATGCATGGTTTGGTTATAGATAGAGTAAACTATATGGGTTAAGGAGGACATGTAATATGTACTTAGAGTACAAATTTAGATACCTCTTTCGTACGTAAATATGGAAGTAATTATATCTCTATTTCCCTCTTTCTGCTCCTTAAAAATTCTACTATTTATTATCCATTTTCTAAATTGTTTTTATATATTGTTTTATCATTACATTATAACTAGCTACTTCTTCATAGCATGCATGTCATAAAATTAGAGAATATTCGTTAATATGTTAAAACATCTAATCCAACTCCATTTTTTACTAATTTTCTAAAATTAACATAATCTGTTTTATAAAAGAAATGGATTCAAATTTGTAGTCCTTGATGTGATAATACCCTCAAACAATTAGTGGATTTGTTGAATTTGCATCTGAAGTGTATTATTAATTTAGAAGAGTCTACTAAGACGGCACTAACAAAATTGTTTAATTTATTGATAATCATTTGATCATGTATAATAAATAAAAATTATATCTAAAATCAAGAAAAACGGGACAAATATCGTATTAACATTTTCTTATTTGTCGATGCAGCCACTCAAATGTCTCAAGCGGATGGATTTGCGTTTTTGTCAGGATTTGAAAGAGCTTCCTGATCTTTCAACTGCTATAAATCTTGAAAGATTGGATATTAGGGGATGCTCAAGTCTCAGGAAACTCAGAAAGTTTCATGTATCAAATAATCTGGTATCATCTCAACTTTCTGATTCCCTATTTCACATAGACGCAGAGGATTGTGAGTCTCTTGAGATACTAGATTGTTCCTTTAACAATCCAGATATTTGTCTCAAATTCATCAACTGCTTCAAACTGAACCAAAAAGCCAGAGACCTCATCATGCACACACCAACTAGTAAGTATGCAGTGTTACCTGGGAAACATGTGCCAACCTGCTTCAATTACAGAGCTACAGATGGAGGTTCCTTGACAATCAAGTTGAATGAAACATCTCTTCCTACATCATTGAGATTTAAGGCTTGTATTATACTAGAGCAAATAGAAGAATGTGGTAAGTATGCATCACATATTCACATCATGGTCAAAAATAAGAGTCTCTGGATAGGCCCTAAAACAGAGCATATATACACATTTGAAGTTGAAGTAAGTGAGGTGACTTCCAGTGAGCTTGTTTTTGAGTTCAAAACAGATGATAGCAAGTGGAAAGTTGGAGAATGCGGGCTTCGCCAAATTTTGGAAGTCCCTGTTAAGGGAAGAATAGGTAAATTCTTTTCAGTTCTACCTACTCACGGACGGAAATAAGACCAGTCAGTATTATTTTGATCCAAATATAATGTTCAGACACTTTAGACTTTAAATTTTTTGATTTCTAGATAAACAGTTGGAGGATACGGGCTTCTCCAAATTTTGGAGGTTCCTATTAAGGGGAGAACAACGAGCCAGAAATTAGGTATCCAAGGGCTTTATGAGAGCTTCATAGACGGCTTCGATGAAAGGTTACAAATATTTATGTGAATCTCAGTTATATTATATTTGTTTGTACAATTATCAATGTGTAATGATGAGTCTTGTTTAATTGAAATTAATTGCAGATTGGGAGAGTGAAGATAAAAACGAGAATAAGGAGAAGACTGAATGTCATTGTAATTCGGAAAAATCATAATCTGAACAATGTTATTGGAATGTGAAATCATCAGTAAGCAGCTGCAAAATCGTTTTATCTCTTTCTAACATTACTTGATTTTCTTCTCTGACAAATGATAACATCATATTATAAATGTAATTTCGGAGAGTTGGTTGTATTTTTAAGTCAACAGTTGTTTTCTGTGTTTGTTTGCATGTTTGAGCAGATTCATAAAGATTAATAAGTTGCGAATAATAAACAGCAGCAGGTTTTGATCCAATGAGTATGTGATCATGTGCCAAAGATTTATCATTTTATTACTTTTATCATGATTAGGTATTGTGTATTACTTCCACTTAAGATTATCAGTTTAAGATGATGAATGTGTAAATGTTGGGTTTGGCTTTTAAGGACAAAAATTGAAAGCTATGATGTTGTAATTTTTGGGTTTTGTTTTATTTTCCAATCCAGAAAATCATTCGTGAAATGTCAAGGAGATATAATGAATTATGTAATTAGATTCAATACATGGGACCAAAATTTGCAAGTTGACAATGGAGAGTTGACTGATGAATTTTTGATGTAGGAACATATTGAATACTTATAAGGTATGGAAAGCCAGAGGAAATATTCCTGCAAAGTCAGACTAACATCTACGTCATCATGAAGAACAATAAAATAATTGAGGCCTTTTATCTAATTCTTAAGGCACTATTGAAATATAATTAAAAGCATAAAATAATAATAGATTTTACACTATACTTAGACGATGAGACTCACTTTATACTCTTTTTTTTTTTGGAAGTTAACAATACAAATTAAGGATAAACTAATAACAATAATGAAACAAGAAAATTACTAACCTTACACATGGGAGCAACCAAAACGGCACCATCCGAAAAATGAAGTTTCTTTCGATCTAAGAGCAATACAACAGCTCCTCTCATGGATTCTCCAAGTAGAAACCTTATTTTACCTTTTATTCTCTTCCATCTCTACGAATTAAATTTTAACATGACAAAGGAAGATCAAGGCTTTTGGTTCTTGATTAACTGATTTCTATACACATGTGAGTAGCTTCATACCTCGTGAGTTCACCACAAATTCTGCATTAAAAAATCAATAATTGCATTAGACCAAATAGAAGTCAACATGATCATGGAAACATTTCAAACGTACATAAATACATTAACCTGTTCATACATAACCATAATGCTCTGTTTTTGTTCTGTACTTACACAAAAAGAAAAAGAAAAGATGTACCTCTTTCCTAAGTTGGCTTCTTTCTCTTGAATCTATTCTAGTGTCAAGTTTGACTGCGGGCTCTTGAATTCTGAAATGAACTCACAGAAAATAATGTTATTTGAGTTAACTATATCACATATAAACAAGGCAGTAGCTGTTCCTTCTGTTTTCTAAAATCCAGAGAAATCAAGAGCTCTATTATCTGAAATCAATGAATCATGTTCTATAAAGGAAGTAGATGACCTTCTGGTTTTCTAAAATACTAATACTTCCAGATTAAAGACTTGCGAGAAATGGAGAGAAGAGGAGAAGAGGCGTAACAGAGAAAGAAAGAGAGAAGAAGAAGCGAAGAGAAAGCCGAAATCGAAGTTCGACTTCGGCGAAAGAGAGAAGAACGCAAGAAGAGGAGATGAAGCCGTCACAGAGAAAGAAAGAGTGAAGAAGAAAGAGGTTCAATTTGGGACAAAAAAAATTTAGGGATTTCAAAATCAAATTGGGAAAAAAAAAATTTAGGGATTTTAATTTTTAGTAGGTCAAAACGCTGCGTTTTGGCCTATCGTCAACCCACTTAACGATTTATTTAATTTCACTGACGACGCTTAACGCGCGTTAATTTTCCGTAACGGCATACCTAAATTGGCGTGGTCGAAGCAAAATTTGGGTTTTTTTGGAGAGAGAAGAAATTCGAGTTTAAATTGGCAAAAAAAGATAAGTTCAGCATTTGATTCACCGTTTTCCCAAACTAAAAAACGAAATTTGATAATAAATTTGGTTGAAATTGAAGTAGCTATGCGTAGAGGAGATTATACTTAAAAGGATTTAGAAGATAAGATGGTTCAATTTTGATTTACTTTACCATTTAAACTAATTTTAGTTGGGATTGGGAAAAATTAATTTGCAATATTTTTGGATAAAGAATTAGATAATTAAATCTTTTACAGAGTCGATTATAATGAAACATCTTTCTTGATACACATGGATTTTTTTGGTACTTTCAAGAACTATCTCGATGTCGACCCATTAATTACTAATTTAACATTTTATAAGTTACTCAAATCTTCTAGTCCCTTATATTCGGAGTACTCAAATGAATGGTGGAGAATAGAGACACTGATTTTGAGATTTTCCATGATCACTATTCTGTCGGTAGTAACAGTTTCCATGAAATATCTCTTTAATTATATAAATGTACATTATTTATCTTTTTGATAAGAAAAAAATATCACTATACATATGGACACAAAAGTCTATTCCTCTTTGAAAAAAATACCACTATACTATACATATGGACGAGATCTTCACACAAAAGTCTCTTCCTCTTTGTTAATCGATCTTTTCGTTCATCCATATACAAGATAAATATTTGTAAACGCGTTCAAAAATAAATTGACATGTCAATAAAATTGTTAGAAATAGTCAATAGAAAGCCTCTCTTCCATGCAATTATCATTAGTTCATTACCATTTATAATTCACAACAACGACAAAATAACATGACTTTGAATTTTCTTTTGGTCGTCTTCTCTCATTTTCCAATAGCTATTCATTATGGTCTTGTTCGTTTCGTGGTCGCTAGTGACCGCGACCAGCGACTGCGATCAGCGACCACGATCAGATTTTTGGTTTGTTGTTCATTTATCAGTCGCTGCGACCAGTTGCGACGACCACTCGTTGTGTTGTTCGTTTCACAGTCGCAACGATCAGCGACTACTTTTAAAATTTATTTTATAAAATTTATTACAAAATTTATATATATTCATAAAATATTAAAAAATATACATATATTAAATAATAAAATATTATTATTTATTTATAATAGAATTCAGAATTTTATATAAATAAAATTTTTCTTATCACATTTATTATGTATTAGAAATATATTTATATAAAATTAAAATTTAACTTTTTTTAATATTTATAATTTATTTTATTCTATATGAATATATGAATTTCAACTTATATATTTTTATTTTTATTAGGTTAATTTAAATTTTGTTAAATTTTTTATTTATTTTTTAATTAATTAATTTTTTGGTCGCTGGTGTTGTTCGTTTCGTGGTCGCTGATCACAGTCGCTGATCGCAGTCGCTGGCCAAACAAAAAGAGCCTATATAACTTCACAAAAGAATTTTTTTAAATACTTTTGTTTTCTTCACATAGATAGACACGAAGCGAGAGGCGAGGATCTTCGTCAAGTCCACAATTGAATGAATATAATTACTCCCTGTAGTCAGTTGTTAATTAATTAAGAATACATATATATAATTCTCAAACCATCACTTCCTTTTTATATTCCAATTACGCTTCTCCAATCTTCTACACTTTAGTATTACTTAATAACGTAGCGTCTGTTATTTGTCTTTTGGCTTCTTCTCATGATCTCATCCATTTAAACAAGACATATATGTCTATACATATGGACGGGATCTTCACACAAAAGTCTCTTTCTCTTTGATAATCGTTTCGTCATCCATTCACAAAGTAGCCTCTTCCTCTTCGTTAATCTTTTCGTTCATCCATGGATAATCTTAATCCAATCTCTACCATGGTTGTTGGTTCTTCTTCTACCATCAACTCTTTTTCTTCTTCTTCTTTATCTTTTCCATCACCAAATTGGATATACCATGTCTTCCCAAGTTTCCACGGGCCAGATGTCCGGGAAGGCTTTCTTAGTCATCTTTTGATATCCTTTAAAAGCAACGGAATCGAACCATTCATTGATAATGCTATAGAAAGGAGTAAATCAATTGGTCCTGAACTCAAAAAAGCTATCAGAGGATCGAGGATCGCGATAGTCTTGTTATCCAAGAACTATGCTTCTTCTTCATGGTGTCTTGATGAGTTGGTGGAGATCATGAGGTGTAGGGAAGTGTTGGGTCAAATAGTGATTACCATTTTCTATAAAGTTCAACCAACTGACATAAGGAAACAGACGGGAGATTTTGGAGAAGCCTTCAAAGAAACATGTAAAGGTAAAACAAAAAAGCATATTGAGAGATGGAAAAAAGCTTTGGAGAATGTGGCTGGAATAGCCGGAATGGATTATAGCGGCTGGTATGCTTTCTTCATTTCCAGTTTCCTTTGTTAATATTTACTTCAGAATCCAAACTATATATTTTTATAGGTTTTTAATATTATCAAGAGAAGCAATTACATATATTTTGGATGTGTATATATGAGAAAATGTTCATGACCAAACTAATTAACCTTTTTATGACTACACTTATTAATAGATTTATATTTACACTTTTCTAATGTTAGTGATACCGAAGCGGCCATGATTGAAAAGACAATCACTGAGGTTTTAGACAAACTGAAAAATTTCACACCACCAAGAGATTTCAAAGATTTAGTTGGGATGAGAGCTCATATGGTAGAAATCAAACGATTGTTATGCCTAGATTCAAATGAAGTAAAGATGATTGGGATTTTGGGTCCTCCTGGAATTGGTAAGACAACCATTGCTAGATTTCTATTTCATCAACTTTCCAGCAGATTCCAACTTGGCGCAATCATGGTCAATATTAAAGTTAGCTATCCAAGACCTTGTTTGGATAAGTACGATGCACAACTGCAACTACAGAACCGAATGTTATCTCAGATGATCAATCAGAAGGTTTCTAATATAGAACTTGCTTTGAATCGGTTGAAAGACGAGAAAGTGTTACTTGTTCTTGATGATGTTGATCGCATAGAACAAGTACATGCCTTGGCTAAAGAAATTGGATGGTTTGGTCCTGGAAGTTGTATTATTATCACAACAGAAGATCGAAGAATTTTGGAGGCGCAGGGGATCAAACATATATACAAAGTGAAATCTCCATCAAGTGAAGAGGCTTTTAAAATCTTCTGCATGAATGCCTTTGGAAAAAAGTACCCAGATGACGGTTTCTATGATCTTGCATGGAAAGCTACAAACCTTGCTGGCTCACTCCCCTTGGGATTGAAGGTTTTAGGCTCTGCTTTGCGGGGAATGTCCAAGAAAGAGTGGAGAAGGGCACTCCCAATGTTAAAGGCTCGCCTTGTCGATGGAGATATTGAGAGCATTATAAAGTTTAGTTACGATGCCTTACATGATGAAGAGAAAGATTTATTCCTTTATATAGCCTGCATTTTCACGAGTTGGAGTATTCATAGAGTGGAAGAGCTTCTTGCAAAGAAGTTCTGGAATGTAAAGCCAAGTCTTGACATCTTAATTAAGAAATCTTTCATATATATTGATGAATACGGATGGATCAGGGTGCATACTTTGCTAAGACAATTTGGAAGAGAGACTTCGCGTAAGCAGGTGAAACGTCAGCTTTTGTTTGATGCAAGAGATTCATATGACCATACAATAGTAAGTTTTGCCGTTACATTTGGTCCCTAAAAATTGAGTTTACCTGATATTTAGTAATCATCTAAACGTATATTTTGTTTTGGTTATTTTTCAGGATTGTAGCAACTTAATTGGGATAAACTTATTTCTGGGAATAAGTGATGAAGAGTTGAATGAGGTGAATATAAGTGAAAGAATGTCAGATCTCCAATTCGTAAGCATCTTTGATTTGGTTGATCGTGATGAAAGAATATCAGGTGTTGCTCCTTTTAGACTGCAATCACTACTTTATCATTCTCAGATGATAAGGCTTCTACACTGGTTTTACTTCTCGAATATAAGTTTGCCTGCTACTTTTAATCCTGAGTATCTGGTCGAATTAAGCATGACTTTCAGCAAGCTTCAAAAGCTATGGGAAGGAAATAAAGTAAGTACATTAATCAAAAGTAAACTTAAAAACTAAAAGTATATCTTTTATTGGGTCAGATCTATACTACTCTATCTCAATTCACTTTTAAACACACAATAAAAGTAATATATAATAGTTTCTATAAATGGGTAACTTATTAATGAAGTTAGTATTATTTATAGTTTGCTTACCCTAAATTAACAACTTCATTTATAGAAATGTATTCTATGACCCTTTCCTTTTTCTTTTTATTTATAAGACCAGTCACTATTCAAATCATAAAAAATAGGGAAAAATATCGTATTAACATTTTCTTATTTGTCGATGCAGCCACTCAAATGTCTCAAGCGGATGGATTTGTCTAATTCTTATAATTTGAAAAAGCTTCCTGATCTTTCAACTGCTACAAATCTTGAAATTTTGAATATTAGTGGATGCGTAAGTCTCAGGAAACTCAGAAAGTTTCATCAATCTAATAATCTGGTATCACCTCAATTTTCTGATTCCCTTTTACACATAAACGCAAAGGATTGTTGGTCTCTTGAGAGACTGGATTGTTCCTTTAACAATCCAGATATTTGTCTCATCTTCATCAACTGCTTCAAACTGAACCAAAAAGCCAGAGACCTCATCATGCACACACCAACTAGTAAGTATGCAGTATTACCTGGGAAACATGTGCCACCCTGCTTCAGTTACAGAGCTACAGATGGAGGTTCCTTGCGAATCAAGTTGAATCAAACATCATTGAGATTTAAGGCTTGTATTATACTAGAGCCAATAGAATATGGTGCTTCCCAAATTAACATCATGGTCAAAAATAAGCGTCTCAAGATAGATGAACCTCAAACAGAGCATATATACACATTTGAAGTTGAAGTAAGTGAGGTGACTTCCAGTGAGCTTGTTTTTGAGTTCAAAACAGATGATACCAACTGGAAAGTTGGAGAATGCGGGCTTCTCCAAATTTTGGAGGTCCCTTTTAGAGGAAGAATAGGAGAAAAACGAGCCAGAAATACAGAAGATAGAGAAAAAGAAAAAAAAGGCAAGAATAGTTAAATTCTTTTCAGTTCTACCTACTCACATACGGAAATAAGACAAGTCAGTATTGTTTTGATCCAAATTTAATGTTCAGACACTTTATACTTTAATTTTTTTGATTTCTAGATAAACAGTGTTATAAACAGTTGAAGAATATGGGCTTCTCCAAATTTTGGAGGTCACTGTTAAGGGGAGAAAAACGAGGCAGAAATTAGGTATCCAAGGGCTTTATGAGAGCTTCATAGACGGCTTCGATGAAAGGTTACAAATATTTATGTGAATCTCAGTTATATTATATTTGTTTGTCAATTATCAATGTGTAATGATGAGTCTTGTTTAATTGAAATTAATTGCAGATTGGGAGAGTGAAGATAGAAACGAGAATAAGGAGAAGACTGAATGTAATAAGTCATGCATAAGTAGAATCTGGAAAAATCATAAATCTGAACAATGTCATTGGAATGTGAAATCATCAGTACGCAGCTGCAAAATCGTTTTATCTCTTTCTAACATTACTTTATTTTCTTCTCTGACAAATGATAATATCATATTATAAATGTAATTCGGAGAGTTGGTTGTATTTTAAGTCAACAGTTGCATCATTTTTAAGATGATGAATGTGTAAATGGTGGGTTTTTTAAGGAAAAAATTTGAAAGTTATGATGTTGTAATTTTAGGGTTCTGTTTTATTTTTCAATCCAGAAAATCATTCGTGAAACGTCAAGGAGAAATAAAAACAGTACAAATTGCAAAATTGCAATTCTAATTTCTTTTTTTTTGTCAAAGATTTTTTTTTTTTTTGTTAAAGCAATTCTAATTTCTTTAATTAATGAATTATGTAATTAGATTCAATACATGGGACCAGAAATTTGCAAGTTGGGATGAACTTTTGACAATAGAGTTGAAATTACCATCTTTGACTAATGAATTTTTATGTAGGGACATATTAAATACTTATAATGTATGGAAAGCCAGAGGAAATATCCAACCCAATGCAGAGAAAAATGTGCCGTTGAATTGATTGTTGTTGTTGTGCGCTTGACTTTGAAACTAAGTTTTTGAAGATTTCAGATTCTAAAATATGTACTTGAATTTTCAGGTTAAGCTAATGTGTTCATATTGCAAGAAGCTTTTACAAATATTTCCTTTTAAGCAATATGTGGTTATAATTTAGTGAAAATTATCGAAACTATCCACTTTTAAAACTTAATTGTTGAAAATATTCACTATATATTTTTCTCCTCTCATCTATCTTCTGTTTTGTTTTGACAAAAAGACATTTCAGACCCTGTCCAAACTTTAACTTTACATTATCCAATGCACATATCATTTTTCTTTATCTGTTTTTTCTTAATTTTTTTTATTTGGAGTACTTTTTGTGTACAAACTTATACGCAAGTCAACATGTCACTTTGCATTTGTTGTTAATAGTCTTTTCTTTTTTCATATTTTGACAAGGACTAGGACATATGTGTCTTTCACAAATGGACATGGTCAAAGATAATATATGTCTAGTAAATTATAAATCCATGATCATAGACATGCATGTTTTCCTATATTTACTTGAAAACACTACAAGAAAAATGCATATTGTTAGAATCCAATTTCCGCTATTATAGATAATACACATCGTTGTAGTAAACGATGTATCTGCCCCAGCTATGATAGGGTCAGCATATATTATACCGGTTTTGTACTATGCTATTATATCATGTTTTCTAATAGCGTTATATTATTGATATATTACAGTTTATCTTAACACAATATAAATGCTCTATTATAGTTTCTTGTAGCTATTTTCGTATGTTGTAAATCCTTTTACTATGACAATATTTGTTTGCTGTAAAATACTTTTATACATCATTATTCGAGTGTTGTAAAATAGTTTTATACAATAATTTTGTAACTCTTTCAGAATTTCTATAATGGCTTTGTATATATGCCACAAGTTTCCTAAAACATTTGTTGACATATGCTCGATTATATACGTTATTTGTTGCTTTAAACTGAATCTATTTTATGCATATACAAAACTTATACTGAATCAAAATATATATTAAACATCTAGAGCATCTATACAACCAGAATCCACCATCCATCATCCAACTGTATTAAACAGCAATAGCACATAAGCTAATGTTCAAGACACTACCACTTTATCTTCGGACCATGCAATACGTGTACCTAATGCATCTTCCATTAACTCGATATATGTTGAAAGGCCTCCAAACTGCATCATCTTTAATCTTGATTACATCTATCCACACATTCACTGTATTTAGACCTAACGGAACAAAGTGAACAAGTTGATCCGAACTGTTTGTAGCCCAATGTATGGCATACATCAACTTCAGTTTTTGATTACCTGTAAAACAAAAACAGGAATATTGTTAAGATATAAGTCTAGCTCTGAAAGCTGTTGCTAAGTGTAGAGCTTTATTCACAACCTGCTGAGGAAAGACGTGACTTTAGCTAGTCATGATGCTGTTTTTTAGCTCATAATGACTCTGAAATACATTAAACATATACAAGACATCATTCTGATTCCAATTCATATAGATTGAACATTTAAAAGACACCAATCCATACATGTTTTCACATCCAAACTACAAGTTCCTAAATCCGATCCTTGCCATCCTAAATCCTACAAAAGACTACAACATTACACAAATTTACTATATTAGTTTAATAGACACTCACTTTGTCTTTGTACTTAATGTATTTTTTATGTACTTGATTTCGGAAAAGAAAGCCTCCAAACTACAATATCTTTAACCATGCTTGTTATTTTGAGTGTACTCTTTTTTCTCATAATCAATAGCCACTCTGCAAACCAGAAATCAAAGATTAAATTACACATTGACATCAATAAGAACAACTACAAAGAGACTGGCTAAAAGCTTGCACGTTGTATCTCTTACTTTGTGTTCTCAATTTCTGCTGTTAGTGTCCCATGCCTCTCTTTTTACCAAGTCAAATTAGATCAAAATATTCCTGCAAGGCCAGACTAACATCTACGTCATCATGAAGAACAATAAAATAATTGAGGCCTTTTATCTAATTCTTAAGACACAATTGAAATATTAATAAAACCATAAAATAATAATAGATCTTACACTATACTTAGACGATGAGACTCACTTTATACTCAATTTTCTTTTGGAAGTTAACAATAGAAATTAAGGATAAACTAATAACAATAATGAAACAAGAAAATAACTAACCTTACACGTGGGAGCAACCAAAACGGCACCATCCGAAAAATGAAGGTCTCTTTCGATCTAAGAGCAATACAACAGCTCCTCTCATGGATTCTCCAAGTAGAAACCTTATTTTACCTTTTATTCTCTTCCATCTCTACGAATTAAATTTTAACATGACAAAGGAAGATCAAGGCTTTTGGTTCTTGATTAACTGATTTCTATACACATGTGAGTAGCTTCATACCTCGTGAGTTCACCACAAATTCTGCATTAAAAAATCAATAATTGCATTAGACCAAATAGAAGTCAACATGATCATGGAAACATTTCAAACGCACATAAATACATTAACCTCTTCATACATTACCATAATGCTCTGTTTTTGTTCTGTACTTACACAAAAAGAAAAGAAAAGATGTACCTCTTTCCTAAGTTGGCTTCTTTCTCTTGAATCTATTCTAGTGTCAAGTTTGACTGCGGGCTCTTGAATTCTGAAATGAACTCACAGAAAATAATGTTATTTGAGTTAACTATATCACATATAAACAAGGCAGTAGCTGTTCCTTCTGTTTTCTAAAATCCAGAGAAATCAAGAGCTCTATTATCTGAAATCAATGAATCATGTTCTATAAAGAAAGTAGATGACCTTCTGGTTTTCTAAAATACTAATACTTCCAGATTAAAGACGGAGAGTAGAACACTCATAATCTCTTTTAGCTTATGTGAAGTATGGACCTGATGAACAAGCAATGAACAAGTCTAAGAAAGAGATCCATATCGTACAAAAAGTTAGAGTTGATTACCTTACCTCCTTGAAAAGTCCAACACAAGGAAAAAAAAGTAGCAAAATAACACAAGTGACACACGATCATCATTACCAAGAACATGCAAGAGCCGCACCTTGTTCAATCTCTGTAATCAAAATCTTAAATGTCTCAGTTACTCTTAATCACTATAGATCTGCATCACACCTTATTCAATCTATGTAATAAAAAGATTTGAGAAACACAAATCTCTAAATCTAGTAATTAACGAAATTTTTCCTCACAATCGATGAAACAACAACACATAAAACAAAAAAAATATGTGGAAACATAAGTATTGATTTCGTTAGGATGAAGGAGAATGAACCCTAGAATGATAGATTGATGTTTAGAGTGAGGCCTAGAAAGAAATACACTTAATACGTACTAAAATCACCGCCGGCGGAGGTCTCTTATCTCACCGGAGACAAGATTCACAGAGGAGGGGCGATCAATATAGGCTTTCATGGAGGAGTGGTTTTCATGGTTTTCAATAGTCTGATTTCGCAAAAGTTTTACGAAATTAACTTCTGAAATAGAAACCTAGCTCGAAATCAAGCTTTGATCTGGTACTAAATCAATCTATCGATTTCATGAGATAAGAGAAATACCTTAACCGAGCTTCGTCTTCATCAAACCTTACACCAATCGATCCCGAACTCAAAACTAGGACAAAATTAACCTCAGATTCCACTCAACGAGCTGATTGGAGAAGATAAACTCGCCTATCCCCGGAGAAGATAGTAGCGATTTCGGAAAAAATCAGATTTAGGGTTTCAACTCACAAAAGGGGAAAAGGAGACGTCGACTGAACAAGGAAGCAAGCGACGGTATCAGAGAATCTCTGGCTGAAAACTAGAGAGCGAATTAACGATTCAGTTTGATAACCTACAGAGAAATCGCGAACTCAAGTTGACCTAGAGTAAAATCGAAATAGAAGATGACAACAAAAATGGAAGAGAGAAGCCGAGTTTATCGTTGGCGAGAAGAATGGCTGGTGGAGAGAATCGAAATTTTGATATTAGGTTTTCTTTTGCGAGAAAAAAAAAGAAATTATTAGTTCTCCAAATGGCCGGAGAAGATTTTGTCTTTCTCGAAATTTAGGAGAAGAAATTATTAGTTCTCGAAATCGTGAAAAGAACAAATTTTTTACTAAGTGTCAAATTAATAATTCCCTCCGAATAAAATCTATTTTGCTGCTTTATTATTAATATGCATAGCGTCAATAAACACCATTATATCGAAACCAAAACCTGCAAGACATTAATAATAATTTACAAAAATGGCGCTATAAAATTGTGATATCAATACCCAAATTTTTTTAGTGAAAAATGTCTTATTTTTCTTGTTTATTGGTAAATTCTTTTCATATATGGACATTGTCATTCTGATATTTTACATGCATGTAGTAATAGTACTTTATGGATAAATGATTTTATGGACAAATGGAGTGTAGTAATAGTACTTTATGAAATGAAGTGTATCATTATATGGATAGAGACATATTGTCCGCATGTGTTATGAACATATTCAATGCACATGGTAATGCACTATGTGGACATAGACATCTTTCGTATATGACAATGAATTACATGGACATGGACATATTCAATTCCATATCAATGGACATGGGCTGTGTCTCTTGCGTACATAATTTACAAAGTCATTGTAAATATGGATATATATATTGTCATGACATTTAACTGCATGGACATGAATATGGTACATGATGTTTCTAGTATATATATATTTCTGTATGGACATATTTCATTCCCATGGAAATGCACTATGTTGACATAGACAATATTCATTGTAATGACAATGAACTACATGGACATGAACATGTAATCATATCAATAAACATGGACATGTGTATCGTATATATGTCCATAATTAACAATGTCATTGATCATATGGACATATATATTGCCATGACATTTAACTACATGGACATGGTACATGATATGTCTTGTATATTTATGTGCTATGGACATGTTTCATTCACATGAAAATGCACTAAGTGGACATAAATATATGTCTCATATGTCCCTCATTTACAATGTCATTGTTCGTATGGACATATCCTTTGTAATAACAATGAACTACATGGACATGCATAACTTCATATCAAAAGACATGGACATGTGTCACTTATGTACATGATTTACAATGTCCATGTTCGTATGGACATATATATTGCCATGACATTTAACTACATAGACATGGTACATGGAAATGCACTATGTGGACATGGACATAAACATATTTTGTATGGACATTTAATTGTAATGACAATAAACTACATGGACATGGACATGTACAATTTCATTTTAAGTGGACATGGACATGTGCAATTTCAGTTCAATGGACATGGACATGTGTGTCGTAATTTACATTGTCCTTTCGTATGGACATTTATATTGCCATAGGATTTAACTACATGGACATGGACATGGTACATGATATGTCTTCGTTACAGCTTGTCTTGAATCTCACCTTGTCTTGAAGAAGACTAAGAATCATCAGTGGTGACGGTAGTGGTGGTGGATTGGATCTCAACTTTTAAGGCTCTTGATCGCTTTCGTTGTCCCCACTGTAATAACACATCTACGTCGCGACAATTATTAAAATATTGTTGTTGTTGTTTAGTGGATTTGAATCAAAATCGTTTGGAGACTCCGTCTAAAGATGAGGTGGTGGTGGTAGCGCATGATCCACCGTTAAATCCTCTTGCAGCGATCGAGGTGGTGGAAATGGTGGGTGTCTTTGTTTGATGGTCCTTTTGAAGGTGAAGATCTTAAGTATGGCTTCTTAGTTCCATTTATAAGGGGAAGACAATATGGGCTTACTCTCTGATATATGTATTAATAAGAAAAATTAATAACAAATCATATCAAAATTCCAAAACAAAGGAGAAGATTGCAAAATGCGTTAGAGCCACTTATATCCTTCTCATCCTTCACTTTAAAGTTTCTTTGTTGTAGGTTTTTCGTTTAATTCTCATGGTTATGTAGGGTTATATGTTCAACTTTATTTGACATTTCTCGTACGAAACTCTGATTATGTTCGTTTCGTAGGTTTGATTTTGCAAGTTATCCTTCTCTTTTGTAGGTTTATTTTGTATGCATTGTAGGTTTGGTAGGATTGATTTTTCTTCTTTCTTGATTAAGTTCTCCTCTTTTGTAAGTGTTTTTTTGTGTGTTGTAGGTTTCTAAAGTTTTTGTTGTATGTTTACTTTTCATTTCTTAGGTCTTTATTGTAGGTTTATGAGGTCATTGTTGTAGGTTTATTTTTCATTTCTAAAGTGCTTGTTGTAGGTTTATATAAATGAGGTCACTGCAAAGATGCAGAAGCTGAATCAGGGTTACGAGGTCATGTATTTTCCGTTTCAATTAGTCACACTTAACATATTAATATACTTTTTTTTCTTATCAGGTCGCTCTCTGTATAAAGTGGAGACGGTTTGGAACCGGTCACTCACTCAGATCTAGGATAGAGCAATGTTTTACGCCGCAAGGATTTCAATTTCAAGCCTCTGCAGATTCTTTTGATCTTAGGGAGGTGCATAATGAACTAGCGGAAGCAAAATGGAAGATATTAGCATATGATGAGTTGTTCTCTATTTTGGCTGAATAGTTGCTAAGTTGAATCTCCTACACACCAATGATCCCCGATCTAGTTCGAGGAACGCGGACTAGAATGCAGAACAAACCCATACATTTCAGAAGAGTTTTAGGATCTTTTTATAAATAATTTTAAACATCTTGTAAATATTTTAATTTAAATATGTATTATTTTAATTTATAGTTTAATAATTTATTTAATAATTTAATATATATTTTATTTTCAAATTAATTATATTATTAAATTAAAAAAATAGTTTTTTTTCTAGGCCGTTGCAAATGACTCACAAAGGCAACTCGCAATAGTACAACTTCGCAGTTAACTCACAAATTTTGCGACGATTTTGGGAAGTCTGTATCACAGTATTTGCGACGTATTATGATATTGCAATAATTGCGACGTTGTTGCGATGAATTTGGATTGTAACTAATGGTTTGCGATGAAAAGGTTGATGTCGCAGTAGTGTCGCAAAAGGCGATCGGCGAAGTATTTTCATGACCTTTTTCCCTCGCAAATGACCTGATTTCTTGTAGTGTCCAAACCAAGCTTGTAAGTAGACATCTTCTTCTCATTCTCACCAAACATCAATAGTTTTATGTTCTTTGTAGCCACAGAAACGTGTTTGTCAGCAATGAAGCCTTGTTTCAGTTCCTGTCATTGGAACCATATACCTAATGTTTATGGTAACTAGTGAAGAGTTGAATATACCAAACTGAGATTGACACACACTTAGCATAATATCAGTAATAGCTCCAATAGCAAATACATTCTTATGATCTTTAACTCTCAAGTACTCATCCACCATTAGCCTTCCTTTACCATCTAAGTTATCTTTCAGAAAAGTTCCTTTTAGCCATTCAGAAGACAAAGCCTTTCCAGTTCAAAGGAAATGGCAATCTGCTTGTATTGTTTCACTTCTCCAAATGTTCTATACGTTTTGTTTCCATCTGAAGCTGAACTCAAATCCACCCTTTGATTTAATATCACTTCAATTTCTTAGATTTCATCCATTCCATTGCCTTGTCTGCAGCTTTCTGACCAAGAATCCAGCAATCTCGGTCCAGTATGTACCATAGTAACCTTCTTCTCTGGAAAATCTACAGCTATTTCTGCAGCAAGCTCAACACCTGATGGGCCTCCACCAAGAATCAAAATCGACTCAGAAGACTTTATCTTCTCATATTCTGCAACCAATCAATTCAAGTGTAAGACTCACAAACATTCAACAAGAGTATGCTTCATACTTGATGAGTTCTCAAACACTTCAACAGAAAACACATGCAATCAATGTAAGATTGTACCTGTTTTGTATTGCCATAGCTTCTTTTATCTTGTTTTGGGAAGCACATCATTGTGACCAGTAGCAATCACAAGGTAATCATATCCAACAACAAGCCCATCTGCAGTAATTACTTCTGTATCTGTAATATCAACAGCTGGAGAAGTCACAAGACGACCATTTTTTAGGTAATTTTTGTGGTTAATTACTGTTCTTTCAGCAAAAGATGGTTCCACCATTGATCTCAAACTTGCCCAGGTGATCTCAAAGTACTCCTTCCTGTTTATCAAACAAACTTCAGCTCATTTTGTACACCAATCAATGAAGCTATACAAGTGTTCAAGTGTTCTATTTGTGGAAACAAAAAGTACGAAAGAAAAATTCAACATACGGATCGATGAGAGTGAGATCTGACTCGAACTGAAGATATTTCGTGACTCGAGAACCGGCAATACCGCCGCCGTTAACCACAAGTCTCTGACCGTTTCCTGATTTGGATTCTATCTTTTCCATTCCTCTGAATATTCAAATGAAACAATTCAATGTAATTGTTTTTCTGATTGCTTTGGTTTCTGTGATTTGAATGCACAGAGATAAACACATATATATACACATTGGTTTGAAGAGAAGCGTGAAGGTTTAGTTTGTCGGAGAGGAATTAAAAATTTGATTGTGCGGATTACGCATCTAGGAATTACGTCATGCGACAGTCGTTTTTATTCTTTCAAAACAATTTGGGCCTTTGGAATGAGTTTTCTCTTGATAATTGAGGTCCAATTTGGGCCCGGCTTGTTCAAAACGGGTATCCGCCCAACGGATACTCGCCTATATTTTGGCTGACCCGTGACCTGTCTCGTATTCGGTGGGTACCCGTTTTCGATACCCGGCGAATCGGGTATCCGCATCATATTCGGGTACCCAGTCATTATCCGACTCAGCTTGTTACCCGTTCCTACCCGTTCACTCATAACAAAACCAAAAGTTAAAACAAAACTATAAACGAAACTGTAAACCAAACTATAAACGAAAGAGTTAAACCAAAAGTTAAACCAAGTGTAAAATATATACGTATATCACTCATAACAACTAGCAATAAACAACAACTTCGGTCAGTTGAACTCACAGCTTCGGAAAGTACATCTGGAACTAAAGGATTTGCAGCCATGTAGAAGACGAGTCGAATCGAAGAAGACGAGACGAGGCGATTTGAGAAAGAGAGAAACAACGGTGAAGCTAACGCGAAGAAGGAGAATAATAAGCAGTAGAGCTGGGAAATAATGGCCCTGTTCGTTTGGTAGTCGTCAGCGACTGCGACCAGCGACCGCGACCAAAAGTTGTTCGTTTCGTGGTTGCTGGTTCAGCGACTGGTCGCTAGCGACTCAAATTTTAAGTCGCTAAAAAATTTAGCGATCGGTCGCTGCGATCAGTCGCAGCGACCAGCGACCACTAAACGAACAACACCAACGACCAAAAAAATAATTAATTAAAAAATAAATAAAATATTTGACAAAATTTAAATTAACCTAAGAAAAATAAAAATATATAAGTATAATAATTGAAATTCATATAGAATAAAATAAATTATAAATATTGAAAAAAGTTAAATTTTAATTTTATACAAATATATTTCTAATACATAATAAATGTGATAATATTTTTTATTTTATTTTTTAATAAAATTCTGAATTTTATTATAAATAAATAATAGTATTTAATTATTTAATATATATAATTTTTTAATATTTTATGAATATATATAAATTTTGTAATAAATTTTATAAAATAAATTTAAAAGTAGTCGCTGGTCGCTGCGACTGTGAAACGAACAACACAGCGACTGGTCGCAGCGACTGACAAACGAATAACAAAGCAAAAATCTGATCGTGGTCGCTGATCGCAGTCGCTGGTCACGGTCGCTAGCGACCACGAAACAAACAGGGCCAATATTAAAAATAATATTAGTACTTGTTAGAGCGCTGGCAAAGCTTGGCAAAGCTGGCAGGCAAAGCTTGGCAAAGCAGACAAAGCTTGGCAAAGCTTGGCAGTCAAAGCTTGGCAAAGCTAGCTGGCAAAACTCGGCAAAGCTGGCAGGCAAAACTCGGCAAAGCTGGCAGCCAAAGCTTGGCAAAGCTTGGCAGACAAAGCTTGGCAGAGCTGGCAGGCAAAGCTTGGCAGACATCATAGTTTAGAAGAGTTTGTGTAAGCCTTTCGACCTCTTACATTAAACTGATCATAACTTTTGTAATACAACTCCGATGGTTTGAAGCTACGCATTCTTGAGATCGAGACCTTTCTAACCATACCAAAAACACGACAAACGGATCAGTGAGCGAAGAGTTATAGCCCCCGAAAATAAGCATATGACGCTATTGTAATGTTTCGGCCTCATACATTAAACTGATCATAACTTTCTCAATACAACTCCGATTTACAAACGGTTTGAAGCTACGCATTCTTGAGATCGAGATCTTTCTAACCATACCAAAAACACGACAAACAGATCAGTGAGCGCAGAGTTATAGCCCCGAAAATAAGCATATGATGTTATGTAGAGTTCTCATTATAGCTTAGTAGAGTTAGTGTAAACTTTTGGTAGAGTTCACTTAGTAGAGTTAGGGTAAGCCTTTGGTAAACTTGATATTATAGATTAGAAGAGTTAGAATAGAATAAGTTTTTAGTAGAGTTGACATCATAGTTTAGAAGAGTTAGAATAAGCCTTTGGTAAAGTTAACATCATAGTTTAGAAGAATTAGTGTAAGCATTTCGACCTCTTACATTAAACCGATCATAATTTTTGCAATACAACTTCGATTTACAAACGGTTTGAAGCTTCGCATTCTTGAGATCGAGATTTTTCTAACCATACCAAAAACACGACAAACGGATCAGTGAGCGAAGAGTTATAGCCCCCGAAAATAAGCATATGACATTATTGTAATGTTTCGGCCTCATACATTAAACTGATCATAACTTTCTCAATACAACTCCGATTTACAAACGGCTTGAAGCTACGCATTCTTGAGATCGAGATCTTTCTAACCATACTAAAAACACGACAAACGGATCAGTAGAATTATAACGAGCCAGGTATTTGGCGCGGACCAGATCAACTAACGAGCCGGGTACTTGAACGGGTCGGGTAACGGGTCAAACCTGCATTCGCTACATCCGACCCGTGACCCGGTCCGTACCCGCGGGTATTTACATAATCCGATCTGTAACCTGGCTTGCCGGGTACGGATACTTGCCGGAACGAGACGGATAGCAAGCCGAGTCACGGGTACCCGCAAATATCAAGTACCCGCGCCCGGCCCTAGTAAATTGTATCATTTATATATTACGAAGTACTGATGTATTCTTTTTATCACGAACTCATTATGATGGAATGCGTTAAAGTTAAAATAAATGTTTACATGTTTTTATCATTTGATAAACTAAATTTTGTTATATTAAGCCATTATTATTGCGCCTTAGTTAGTAAAAATAAAACTCTTTCCCAAGGCCCAAAATGTTTTTGGGCTAGATCCTTCCGGCGTCGCTGGAAGAAGCGACGGTACGATGTGACGTCACTAAACACGTTAACTACACAATTAAGTTTTTATAATTCCTCTCCGACCCGTTTATTTGTTAAACAACTGTATATATACATCTGAAACTAACAAAGCAATCGGGAAAACTTTACATTGAATTGTTTCGTTTGAATCGCGAGAAAAATGGAAAAGATGGAATCTCAATCAGGAAATGGTCGGAGGGTGGTGCTTATCGGCGGCGGAATCGCTGGCTCTCTAGTCTCTAAAAAACTTCAGTCCGATTCAGATCTCACTCTCATCGATCCGTATGTTTTTATTTTGGTTATTAATTCTTAATCACCATTTTTGTCTCCTCGTTTGATCTTTAACCATATAGAGGTTTAGAGGACCCACACTCAACACTTGGGTACAGTTTGTTTTTCCTGGTTAAGAGAGTAGACTTTGTGATGATAAGTTGATCAAAGAGAAGCATCATCATATTGGCTACAAAATGTTTGAGAAGTTTTTGTTTATTTTTCTTAATCAGATTGTTTATTTAGTTATTAGGTATTTTCTTGTAGCAGAGTCATTATTGAACTTACTTCAATGATTGTATAGCTTCATTAATTAGTGGAACTGTGGAAGTGTTTTTAGCATTTTTTGTGTTACAAAATAAGCTGAAATTTGTTTGATAAACATGAAGGAATACTTTGAAATCATCTGGGCAAGTGTGAGATCAATGGTGGAACCATCTTTTGCTGAAAGATCAATGATTAACCACAAGAATTACCTGAAAATGGTCGTATTGTGACTTCTCCAGCTGTTGATATTACAGACACGGAAGTAATAACGGCAGATGGGCTTGTTGTTGGATATGATTATCCTGTGATTGCTACTGGTCACAATGATGTGCTTCCCAAAACTAGGCAAGAGAAGCTATCACAATACCAAGCAGGTATGATCTTACATTGATTGCAACCGTTTTCTGTTGTGTGTTACTCATTTTCTATTCCTTGAATTTTTTGAGAATGCTTTCAAGTATGAAGTACACTTATTGAATGATTGTGAGTCTTACATAACGGACCGTGTGCTAACACTGTTGAATGTTTGTGAGTCTTGAATAACCGATCCTATGCTAACTATTATAGCCAGCACGAGTCCCATAAGGATCTTCGGCTGATTAATAAATATATTCAATCTGTTGGACAGAGGTAATTTATTATCATATTTTGAATGGTTGAAAGTGACATTTTATGGTGACAACTGACAAGTATGGTTTAGATATTGAGTTTGTGTGTAATAAAGCTTTTTGAACCAGAATGTAGGACTCAGTATGGCCATTTTTGATATCTAAGAAGGATTTGAAAATGCGTGCATGGATTTTTTGTGTTTGGTAAATATGTAAATATATTTTCTTACACCTAAATTGTTTGGTTGTAGAATATGAGAAGATAAAGTCTTCTGAGTCGATTCTTGTTGTTGGTGGAGGCCCGTCAGGTGTCAAGCTTGCTGCAGAAATAGCTGTCGATTTCCCGGAGAAGAAGGTTACTATAGTACAGTGGACAGAGATTGCTGGAATTTGTTGGTCAAAAGCTGCAGACAAGGCATTGGACTGGATGAAATCCAAGAAAGTTGAAGTATTATTTAACCAAACGGTGGATCTGAATTCATCTTCAGACGGAAATAAAACATACCGAACAACCTCAGGAGAAACAATACATGCAGATTGCCACTTCCTTTGCATCGGAAAGCCTTCTTCAGCATGGTTAAGAGAGACCGTTCTGAAAGATAACTTGGATAGCAAAGGAAGGCTGATGGTGGATGCGTACTTGAGAGTTAAAGATCCCAAGAATGTATTCGCTATTGGAGATATCACTGATGTCCCTGTAAGTGCGTGCAATCTCAGTTTGGTCTATTCAACTTTTCTGTATTTACTATAAACATCAACTGAATATATGATTCCATTGACAGGAGATGAAACAAGGCTACATTGCTGAGAAACATGCCTCTGTGGTTACAAAGAACATAAAAGTGGTGATGTCTGGTGGGAACGAGAAGAAGATGTCGACTTACAAGCCCGGTTCGGACATTGCCATAATATGATTAGGAAGAAAGGACTCGGTGGCTCAGTTCCCATTCATAACAGTCTCGGGTTGCGTACCAGGTTTAATCATATCTAAGGATCTGTTTGTAGGGAAGACAAGGAAGGCAAGAGGTTTGGATCCTAATGTTGTGGAGCCTTGAGTGATTGTGTTTTAATCAGTTTTAAGTTTCGATGTGATGAGATTCTTGTGCAGACGACATGATGTTCTGTTTTATATTCGTTTTGTGTTGATTTGGTTTTTTTTTTCCGGCTTTAAGCATTAATACATAACCTTATTATATGAAACCTAAAAATGAAAGACCAAGGACATACCAATAGAGGAAGAACATGGTACCTTGAGACTTAGGGATCCGAAAATATAAAGAAAGGACCGTTAACCCGGGAGAAGTGCCGGCAAATACACCAGAATTTGGTTCACATTCTTTTTTTTAGAGTGTGTGTGGTCTGATTTTGTTGTAAAATATTGAATAGCAATACTGATTAATAATAATTTCGTTGAATACCTTAAAGGTCTATGGTGTTGAGGCCACATTGAGTTGAACTGAAATGTGAAAGCAAACTAAATCTAAAGCTCACACAAATTGGCTCATATTTAGGACTTCAACAATATCATAATCCAAAGATCAAATATGTTTTTAACTAAGGTCAAGTTGAATGTTCTCATTCTCGGAGTCCATCCTGTAAGTTTGCTTTTTCTATTCAATCCCGATCTATAATTCAAACTTTAAATCTTTTAATTTATTTTTTTATCTAAGCCCGATCTATAATTCAAACTCTAAATCTTACCACATGAAATTACACAACTACCTAAATTCAAATTCCGGTAAAAAAAATAGCTGTAGATGTAAACATTAAACACTTTGTCAAACTCAATATATTTTCATTTTAAAATATGCTACATAAGGTAACGAAAAATAATAATTCTAAAACTAGTTTAGAAAAACAATTATGTAAAGCTCCACACGAGCCTGATTGGTAAATTCTACAGCAGAGAGCAAAGCCATAATTTTTTCACAGTACTAAACTTTTTCCAATCAGGTTTTGCTCTAGAATTTTTTCAGAGCCATAATTTTTTGAGAACACTAAATCTTTACCAATCAAAGTTTACACATAATTTCTAAATCTATATCACTTTTACCTTTTTTTTTGCTCTGCAGGACAATTTTTTGGCTTTACAAAGCCAAGAACCCAGAGCACTTATATTTTAATTTTGAAAAATTTCTACAATACTAAAATCTACAACCACAATCAAAAACCCCACAGACTAAATTCTACAGCAAAAAAAAAAAAGCTACAACTCTTACCAATCAGCCCATAATTCTAAGTAGTCACAATATAAGTAAAGATTTGAGTTTCCGTTATAGATTGGATTTTAGAGATGCAATTGTCAAATACAGTCTAATACATGATTCCATTTTCATGATCTAACCAAATAGCAACAACTTATTTCGTGGCATGAATCAAACTCAGAATAGACGAATTAATGTTTTGTCCCAAACCGTTCCTACCATGAGCTTGGTTTTCTTTTGTCAACAAGTAACCATTGGATCGACAACAAAACACAATCCATAGCTTAAGTTCTCCAAATAGAGCAAGCTAAGATTCGAACTCACCACCTCATGCCTAACTAAATCAGGGGCAAGCCAACTAGACCACTGTTATTAGCTGAAATTGATGTTTCCGTAAAAGTTCTCACAATTTTTTATTATTTTCATAAACGCTCTTTGAACTAATGACGGATTAGTTAGCTCATTCTCTATAACTCTTTTCTAATTAGGTACTAATTATCTGTTCCTTCGAGTTGTAAAACCAATTGACCAAGTCCATTTTCAAATTTATTGTTTGATTACATAAGAAGAAAATAATTACGCCCATAAGTTTCAATGCATCATCATATATATATATAATCAAGTAATCCTCTTCCATGGATAAAGCCTCTTGTCAGGCGTGTAGAAAACACCATCTCTTCGAACCGAATAACCACAAACATAATTAGGATGACATTGAGCAGATGTATCCGGATTAATACTAACCGGAAAATTAACAAATCCGAAATTAGACCGGAGATGACAATGCATAAATGCGTGCCTTGATTTACCATCATACTTGAACTCAGTCACAACGTACCGGTTTCCCGGTTTAGTCTTCCTCCATATTTTATTACCATTGTCACATACAAAACCTGCGTTTCCATTCTTCAGACCAAACAAATCGTTGGAGATTACGATTCTTACAATCGTATTTGGTCTTACTTTATACTCTGATTTATAGTGATATTCTTGATATGCCTCTAATGAGTTTACTTTTGCGATTTGTATAAAAAAAATTAAGAAAAATATTGTAATTAGGGTTTTGGGATTCATTCTCTTGATGTTTTTTGAGGGTTTTTTTGTTTGTTTTGGTTAATGTAATTCAATCTACCTACATATATATTGTAATTTTGGGGGTTTTTTTGTTACAATTTTTTTAGTCATTAATATGTTTTATTGTTGTTTTTTGCTGGTGATTAGAGGATAAACAACTACTATATGAATGTTTTGTTTTTGTTCACATGTATATGTATAATCTCTTCATTTGTTATTTCGTTGTTTTTTGTTTGTGAGCTATAATTAGAGGAAAAACAACTAATATGAGAATGTTCCTTCCTTTGCTCACATTTATATATATAGCAGCAAATTAATTAATCAACAAAAACTAATTTGAATGTAGATTTTGTTAGACGTACCATGAAACTAACAACCACGATTTAAAAGTAAACTAAAACTACAAACTTAATATAATTTTTAAATAGATCACAAATTAACAAAAAAAAAATGAAAATGAGAAGTTTTAGTTGGGAATTATAAATATTTATCTTTGCGGCTTCCAACGGAAGTTCAACTCCAATTAATTATTCGTATAGTATCGTGTGATAGGGTTTAAAGTTTTGGCTTTGGTGACAAAAAAAAGAGTTAAAGAACCTTTGAATAGGTAGCTAAACTTATATGTTACATATTAAAAAGGATAGTGATACATTATGTAGGATATCTATCACATTCCAATCATATTTTTTTGAAATGTAGGTTGTAATTGTTCAAAACCTATCATCTCGAAATATGTCACAACAAGATGGACCATCTCTATTTGGTCTGATCGTAGACTCTGATATTATAATAAACCATGTGTTTCGAATTTAAAACTAATTGACAATGAGTAGAGGAATATATTAGATTGTAATAATCTCAATTTCCACAGAGACAATTTCACGTAAATAACATTAATATATAATACATTATTCAACATATTGCTTCGTATAATCATTACACAGCAGATGATTAAGTTTCATCTTTCAATGTATTATATCAATACATAGATATGATCATATACATCATCACTTCAAATCCACAGCTTCTTCTCAGGCACATAAAAAACTCCATCTTTTCGAATAGAATAACCACAACCATAACTAGGATAACATCGAGCTGATTAATACTAACTTGAAAATTAACAAACCCTAAACTCGAATGAACATGGCAATGAAAGTAACTGTATCTAGCTTTACCATCATACATGAACTGGTTCACAGTGTATCGATCTCCTGGTTTACTCATCATCCATACGGCTTTAGTTACAATTTGTGACTAAATCGCAATGCTAAATTTTTATATAATTAATTAACTACAAAAGTTTGAGACTTGCGGGAATTTCGATTGTGACTTATGAAATTTGTGATTTAATTCGCAACCAAAATATATGCACTCTAATTGTTTCTTCGATTTTTTCTTTAAGACTCGCGAAAAATTTACCAAAAATTCTATAAACTTACAAGAAATCTGACAAAATTCAAAAGTATGCCGATATATTCTTTCAGGTTTGATTAATATTCTTAAACTCTAATTAAAATTTCGTAAACATTTCAAGTAAATCTATCAAAATGTATTATGAAAATAACTTACAATTTCAAAGACAACATAGGTTAGTTTGTTTCAATTATTATGAAATTGTGAAAAATATATCAATGATGAAAAACACTTAAAAAGAAGAAGAAGAAGTAATTTCGACAAGTGTAGATGAAAGCCCACATGCATAAAATAAAGCCCATAACCCAAAAAGGGAAATAAAAGAGAAAGAGATAAACCCAAACTTCTTTTTTCTCCCTCTTAAGCATCAAATCCTTACTTCTCTGCAAATTCACTCCCGAAAAAGAACAACAACAAAGAGGGAAACTAAGATTCCTCCTTTTCTGGCCATTTCCTTTCTCATTGCTTCTTTAAAGCCAATTCCTGTGTTGGGTTCTCTTCATGTTTGATTTTTCTCTTAAGCCATTACCATGGGAGCTCAGAAGAGCATCCACGCAGGCAGAGGTCACTCTTTCTTCTAAACCTATCACTTATTCTCCTTACATTCTCAATTTTATGATTTTTGGTTGTTCGATTAGTATTACTGTGATAATGTGCTGAAATATACCAAAATGGTATATTCGGAAATTTCATAGTGGATTTAACCAGTAACCATTGATTGGCAACTTTGTTTGGAGGGCTTGGATTTGTTTCCATGTTTCTTCAAAATTCTCTATCCTCATTTCCCAAGTATAATAGATATGAATATATGATTCATTTTATATGCATAGTTATGATTATGTGTATGTGTGTGGTAATTGAGGGAATACATTGGCTAGTCTATCGTAAAGGAAACATATCTTTATGAATGTGGGGTGCGTCTTGCTTTTGAGTGTAGTATAAGAAAAGATTAGATAGTTTTTGATGGTTTTGGTGCTGTTCGTTTGTCTATCCAGATGGAACATCTGTATTTGTTGTTTGTTTAAATGTATAATTGTGCATTATCCAGATGAATATTCTGGATGGAGCATCTCAACTTAGTTTAAATTTTTAGAAATTCTAGATATGTTTATAAGAAGCAATTGGACGTATATGGAGCTCATAAAAATTAAAAAGGGAAAACTGTCGATTAAACATTGTAATTGGCAAATCCGGACGATTAAACATTGAAATCTAGAATTATTCGATTAAACAGGTAATTTATTGTTGACTTCTTAAAAAACATCGAATTTACCGTTGACTCGGCCAATTAACTACTAATTAAACCATCCGTTAATTGGGTTAACAGAATTAATTAACCCCGTTTAAAATCTGTTAACTCGGTCCGTTTAATGAAACTGTGCGTTTCATTTTTGAAGGTTCTCCTTCATCTTTCTCTTCCCCAACGTTTAAGAGACCTTTTCCCAAATCAAAAACCCTAACTCCTTCATCGATTCTTCTCCTTTATCTTTCTTCATCGAATATTCTCCTTCGTCTTTCTAAGTTTCGTTACTTCTATAGGTCATATAATGAGGTCGATTTCTTCATCTTGTTCAAACAATTCACCAATTCTCTCCAAGTGTGATTGTGGATTAAATGTTAAAATTTTAACATCAAAGAGCAAAGACAATCCTGGTAGGCCTTTCTTCCGTTGTGTAAGTCAAAAAGAGGTAGGATTTTGATTCTTATAAAGACTTTGGCATGTAATTTTGAAGTTTTTATTGAATGTGAATTTCGGTTTCAATTACTTTGATTTTTGTTAGAACTATTTGTTTAAATGGGTGGAGGATGCAGTTTATGAAGAGGTAAGAATTAATATGCCAAAGGTAGAAGCAATGGAGCGTGAAATAGGTTTAAACAAATCCGAAATTGAGGTGCTCAAAGCTATGATCGATGATATGAAGAAAGAATTGAACATGAAGACCAAATGGCTGCTGATTGTGTTCTTTTGCTTAATAGTTGTTGTAGTTGTTGTCATTGTCAGGTTTTTAGTTGGAGGGAAGATCATGTTTCACTCAGCCATTTAATGAAACATGTAGAGATATGATATGAAGTTTTTGAACTTTAACATTTTTATCATGTCCAACATGTTGAGACTTCTTTTGTGTTATGATCAGATCGGTAAGTTATGATTTGAAGTTAATACAAATTAATTTTGACCTGATTTTGATAGAACCAAACAAGTGCTTAAATAGATGTCTTTAACAGAAACAGTAAAGGTAAAGTATGAAATGAAACACTGAAATAGAAAACAAAGTCTCGAAAAGAAATGTTCAATGAAACATCGAAAAGAAGAAATATTCTTCTTGGACAAAACATGAAGTCTCGGGTCTTTTGCTACCCGTGTGGGAGAATTTGAAGTCCTTGTGTCCCTTGTGTCCACAAGTAAATGCATTCATGTCTACTCTATAACTATTTCCAACAACGTCAACCTCATACAAGTTGTTCCTAGCAGACAGAATTGTGCAAACTTGTGACCCTTCAATCATTTTATCTATTTCAGCATGCACTCTCTTAGTAAATTTTATTGTCAATATACCAGCCAGCTTTGAACGCTTCTCAGTCCTAACCATACACTGCTTCCTAATCTCCTCTAACAGATCAAGCAGTGATTTTTTCCTAGCTTGCCTAATGGTTCTATTAAACGATTCACTCAAGTTGTTTAAAACATCAACGCTGAAGGTACCTGTCCTAAAGAATGCCCTTGACCAAGTCTCTGGATGTTGGTTTTGTAGGGACAAATGAGCCTACAGATTGTACTTTCTTAGAACTTCTATATTGACTGCAAATTCCCCTTGAGTATAGCTGCGGGCAATCCTCCAAAAGAGACGTTGCAACTCCATGTCATGGTTGTCTCTCTTCCAATTTTCCAGAATGTGTCTAGCACATTGTCTATGCTCAGCTTATGGAAGGAGACTGTGGACGGCATTAACTAAACCCTGAGATAGGCAAAAAGGATACACAAATCATAATCAATTTAACACATAAACCTGCGACATTTAAAGACTAAACATACCTTTTGTTTGTCTGAAATGACTGCGACATTTCTTCCTCCTTAAGATCTAAGCTCACGGCCAATAACCTAATAAACCACTCCCAGTTGTTGTTGTTCTCAATCTCCACGACCGCCCACACTATAGGCACTATTCTATTGTTTCCATCCCTTCCTATGGCTGCCAATAGGTGACCTCTAATATCCCATTTGAGAAATGCTCCATCTAAACCTATAATTGGTCTACGGGTTTCTTTCCACGCTTTCCGCTCAGAATTAAAGCACATAAACAGCCGAAGAAACCTTTGTTTGCTTCCTATAATCGGACAGGGAATGGTCTCAATCCATAACGGAGTCTCTGTTTGATTGCAATACCTTTGCTTGGTAGTCCCATATTCTGTCAAACTGTGTAAAATGGTTGTCTCTCCTTTGTTTGGCAAGGTTGCTCTTTGCTGTACTACATTGATCTTCAGTGACGTAAAATCCATACTCAGGCTGCACTTCTTGGACCATTTGGAACGGTGTTAACTTGGGATTCTTCCTCAATCTCTCTTCAAACAACCACGCTATAGTTTTCTGTTTTAGTATTGCAGTTCCGACAAGTCTTCACGCATGTATGCTCTTCAACAAATACTTTAATCTGCATCTTCCTCAGCCTTTTCTCGTAAGAGCAGTACATCCTCCAAGGGCAGCGCGTATCCGAGCATTTAGCCCCAACTCTATTGAACTCCGATATGTACAGCTTAATGTCATAACGCGACTTCAAGGAGTACCTCAAAACCGCAACTTTCACATCCTCCTTTGAATTAAACTTCTTCCCTAACCGTAAATACACTCCTTCCTCTGTTTCGTTCCGCAGACCAACATCATCTTCATCTTCGTCTGACGACAATGGGTCTGGAATCTTGTCATCATCGCATATATCGACTCCACTATCAACTCCATCACTTTAACCTTTATCTTCATCTTCCTTCTCAGCTTCTGCAAATTGAGAGGCGAAATCTTCACACTTTTCCTCATCCACACCCATCCGATTTCCATCTTCCTCAATGTGCACCTCTTCTTGTCCATCGCTTTCGTCATCACTTTCAAACCCTTCTTCTCCACCTATTTCATCATCGCTATTAATCTCTTCTTCTCCATCTATTTCGTCACATTTACTTGCAGCTTCTTCATTTCGCTTCTCCAACTCTTCCACTGTTCCAGAACTAGGCAAATGAGGTCGGGGTCGAAATCAAAGGTTAGGAAACGAATTAAATGGTGGTATACTAACATAAGAATCTGAGCTCTCCATTCTCGGTTTCAATTTCTTTCTCACCATCTTCTACTCACTTAATTTTGCGAAATCGGAAAACTATTTTACAGTTTCGAAAAGGGGTATCGATTTGGGGTCGAAGTAGAAGGTTTGAAGGAGAAGAATCGATGAAGAAAGATGAAGGAGAATAATCGATGAAGAAGGTTTGAAGGAGAAGAGTCGATGAAGAAAGATGAAGGAGTTAGGGATTTTGAATTTTGAATTGGGAATAAGTCTATTAAGCGTCGGGGAAGAGAAAGATGAAGGAGAACCTTCAAAAATGAAACACACCGTTTCATTAAACGGAGAGTTAACGGATTTTAAACAAGGTTAATTAATTCCGTTAATCCAATTAACAGAGGGTTTAATTAGTGGTTAATTGGCCGAGTCAACAGTAAATTCGATGTTTTTTAAGAAGTCAACAATAAATTACATATTTAATCGAATAATTCCAGATTTTAATGTTTAATCATCCGGATTTGCCAATTACAATGTTTAATCGACAATTTTCCCAAATTAAAAATACCAAAATACCATTTTTTCTCTTTTTTCTTTTTTACTCTCTCTTTTTTTTTTCTATCTCTCTCTTCTTTTTACTATCTCTTCTCTTTTTTACTCTCTTTCATATTTTTTACTCTATCTTCTCTTTTCTACTTTTTCTCCTCTTTTTTACTCTCTCTCCTCTTTTTACTCTTTTTCTTTTTTTTATTATCTCTTCTCTTTTTTACTCTCTCCTCTTTTTACTTTTTCTCATTTTTTATTATCTCTTATTTTTTTACTCTCTCTCCTCTTTTCTACTTTTTCTCCTCTTTTTTACTCTCTATCATTTTTTTACTCTCTCTCATCTTTTTTACTTTCTCTCATCTTTTTTACTTTCTCTCATTTTTTTTACTTTCTCTCATCTTTTTTACCTTCTCTAGTTTTTTTTACTTTTTCACATCTTTTTTACTTTCTCTCATCTTTTTTACTTTCTTTCATCTTTTTTACTTTCTTTCATCTTTTTTACTCTCTCTCCTCTTTTTTGTTCTCTCCTCTTTTTTACTCTCTCTTCATTTTTACTCGCTCTACTCATTTTTACTCTCTCTCCTCTTTTACTCTCTCTCTTTGTTTTATTTTCTCTCCTCTATTTTACTTTTTATTTTATTTTCTCTCCTTTTTTACGCCCTATCATCTATTTTTACTCTATTTTAATCATATTTTTTTAGTCATTTTATAGGTATGTTCATTTAGATGTAAATGTCAATTTACAAAACAAACAAACACACATCTAGATGCAACATCTAGATGTAATATTCACCATGGAAACAAACAACATCCAGCTGCTCTATCTAGATCCTTTCTTAAATGTTTTTCGAGCTAAAGTATCAATTTTGATCTTATTAGTATGTTGTATAATACATTGATTGTTTGTAAAGGAAAACACTTCCTAAACTTTTTTGTTTGTGGGATAGGTCTTGCTGTTGATTGTTAAATATAGTGAAAGCTTAAGATGTGATTGGTTTTGGTATGGGAGATTTTTCTAAATGGTTTTCTAGCAGCAGTATCAATTTTGATCTTCTTGTTTTGTCGATTGCAGCCAGGATTGATGTTAATGTAGATTTCACTCACAAGCTTTGTACTTCTTTAATGTTTCCTGCTTTCAGGTTTGCTCCTATCACCCATTATTCAACTTTACACACATATTTAACCAATACTCATAAAGTTGATGCACTTATAGCTTTATCGAATGACACTAACATTTAACTTAGGTTTGAACAGGGACTCTAGCAGTCCTCTTTCTCTAGTAATAGGCAGGCAATTTCTGTGAGTTTTTGCTACAACTTAAATAATCTGCGGAACTGAAATGGGAACCTTGTCGTTTTCGACTTTATTCTTCATTAGGGTCCGTTTGTTGCAGCCTTTGTATCAAACATCCAAATTTGTTTGGAGGAAGCGAGAAGCTTGATGTATCATGGGACAAAGGGCTATATGATTCTAATGTTCTGGTGGCGTTTAGGAGACTTAGACCTGAATGGCGTCCACAACAGTGCTTCTTCCAATAATACTAGATTAATTTGGATATACTCAATTCTTTTTAACTTGTGATGATGATCCATAGAACTATCTTAGAAAGTGAAAGTTTCCAAACTATGCTATGTTAATACTTTCATAATTACTAAATCTGGCACAGCATTCTCTTCACCTGAGATAGGGGTCCACGGCGACCCAGTTGACAATTTTTCTCGGTCAGAGCGGAGGTGTAAATTTGTCTAAATTGGCAGTTGGTTTAGACTTGAGTGAGCCAGCGAGTTCAAAGTGGAGCAGCACAATCAGTGTAAAGTTTGAGGTACTCTAACAGTTTACCTGCTTCAGATATTACAATGTTGTTGTTTTACTTTGGTGTAAAAGATTAATATCTTCTATTGCTGCAGCACGTGCGTCCAATGAACGATGATGGACGCTCAATAACTAGAGATCTGGATGGATTTCCTATTACTTGCAGGTAATATTAGATATCTCTTTTCTTGATTTGTTTCATTAACCTTTAGTATTAAACTGATATTTACATCGTGTAGAAATATTTGCTATGCAGTGGAGATACCCATGACAGTATAGTAGTTTTAAAGCAAGAATCCCGGTTGGCAAAGGCTACCGACCAAGGTCTTTCTCATGTAAGAGACTCGTTTTTTTCCAAAGCCTAGGCACATTGTGTAGCCAATTATCACTTAGTTTCTCAACTTTTATTGTCATTCATACTGGTTTCTTTCTCTTTCAGTTTAGCATGCAAATAGAACAAGGTATTCCAGTCGTGTCCAAGTGGGTTATCTTCAACCGTTTCAAATTTGTCGCATCAAAAGGTGTCAGGTTGGGACCGGCCTTTCTTTTAGCAAGGTACTTACATTTTCTGTCTTGACAATTACTATTAGAAGAAGCTTTATAAAGATATTCGAGTTTCTGTGGTTCTTACTTCTTCTGTAACAGCCTGACAGGTGGTTCAATTGTAGGAGGTATGGCTCCTTATCAAGCATTTTCCATTGGTGGGCTAGGCAGCGTCCGAGGATATGGTGAAGGAGCTGTTGGATCTGGCCCCTCATGCCTTGTTGCTAATACAGAATTGGCGTTGTCTTTGGTATGTGGATCTGTTTTGTTTTGTCTTCAGCGCCATCAAATAATTTTCCCTTTTAATCATTGAGCTTTATTTCCTTTGTGTGTGCAGAACGAAGATGACAGAAGGGACCATTTTCTTGGATTGTGGAACAGACTTAGGCTCAAGCCTCCTTGTCCGCGGTAAGCTCACTTTGCTGCTTTGAACAAATACCATAAAGAGGTTGTTTGGACATAAATTTAATTTAGCTGTTGCGGAATTTTTATTGTAGGAAACCTTCACTGAGACAGGGGAAGCCGGGGTTTGGGTATGGATTTGGGTATGGACTACGAGTCAAGTCTCCGTTGGGTCACCTTCAGGTTGACTATGCCATAAATGCTTTTAACCAGAAGACTCTTTATTTCGGTGTCACCAACCTTGCTTCATCAACATAGTCAATAGTATAAAGCAATCAAGAGAAGCACATATTCAGTGTCTTGATCAAGGATATATCTGTGTTTGAGGTAGAACCAGAAACACTCTAGAGGAGGCAATTAAAGCCCAAAGAGATACTATTAGTTTTCTCATATCTTCGTTGAACTTAATGTCACCAATTTTCGAAAACTATCAGGTATGTAGCTATGAAAGCTGAACCACAAAATTGGAAGGTTTTATGAATACCTACTAAGCTTGATTCTTGAAAAGGGTGGTCAATTTAGTTATCTATTACTTCGGTTTGTCCAGAAGGATACTGTTGAACCAGAACTGAAATTATCTTGTCTTGGATTTGGAGTATGGAGGTTAAACAGAATACACATATACTGGAACATCCTGGTATGTATGAAGCATGGATTTTGTTGAGGGATTCAATTCACATATCCATCATTAGTAATTCTGAAAATAAATGGACTTGATAAAGAAAAAATAATAAAATACAAAGGAGTTGAACCAAACAAGATTTACCCAGGAATAGGGACATTCTGGTGTTATGATTCATACACCAGTAGAGTGTTAACGATTACAAACAAACAAATAGATCCTTCAAGAGTTTAAAAAACAAGCTCAGAAGAAATTGTTGAACTGACTGGTGAGGGAGCTCTTGAGGTTTGAATACAGACCATAAAGAGAATACTGCTTAAGGTTTTCAACTTCATACCACGAATTCAGAACAGCCAAGTGCTTGTCAGTACCGGAAAACGCCAGCTGAATCCCGATACTACAGTCCACTGTACCTCCCCGGCCTTTGCAGCTCGGTGTTTTAATAGCACAATCTTGCTTGTTCAAACAAACAAAGTTTGGATTGCCCTTGCAAGACGCACAACCATCTCTTTTCCAGTATAGATTTTGAAGCCTACCTTTCTGAAACTCCATCACCTAATTCACCATCAAAACAGAGCTCTTAATGAATCTAATATATTAATCAGATTCTAAATCTGGAATGATTATATATAAAAAGAGATCTTTACCAATGTAAAACTGGTCACAATGAAAGTACTGTTTGCAATAAAAGCTGGAGGAGACCTTGCAGCATATTTCCTACCAGCAAATGCTACCATGTATCCACCATAGTTGTCCTGAAGAAATTAAACATCCAACAAAACATTAATGACTTTGGATTTATGTTAACATAAAGAAAGATTCTAATTTTATTCACCAATCTGAAATTGGAAAAATCCTACTTTTCAATTCAACGTAAAGCCAAAATCTGATCATCACACTAAAGAACTATAATTAGTAAACATGACGCAATCTAATTAGTGTAATTGGGTAGGGTCAAAATTCATAAGACCACAGTCAACCAAATCTACAGTTTCTTAATTTAAACTTTGAACAGATATTTAATAGTAAAATGTTTTTAAAATCTGATTAACGAAACTAATTCGATTTATTAAATAAACTAAAATTGACTAGAGTTTGACGAATTTTGAATTTCCGGGAGAAGAAATGTAGAAGTTACCGGGAAGAACGTGGAGGTGTTGATAGAGAGGAGAGAGATCTCATCAACTTTAGGACGGAAGACAGAGAGCTGTGAATTCATGGCGGCGAGACCAAGTCGACGGTCACAGGGAGAGAGAAGAACCGTTTGGTTGAGGAAAAACGAAGGACGCGAAGAGAATGCGATTCCAAATGTGAATCCATCGGATCTTTGGATCTTTGTATCGGAGCAAGGCGAGTAGACACTGTTGGTGTTTTCTCCTCCGGCAATGGTTAGAATCACGAAGAAGGAGAGGAGGATTGTTAGGGTTTTGGAAGAAGCCATTGTTAGTGAGAGAGTGTGAATGGGAGCGAGTCTTCGTCGTTTTCAAAAGTTGTCATAAGAATTCGACTGGCAAAAATCCAAAAGTTAGGAAGATTTTATATTATCTTTTTCGTTAAAAGATTTCATGCTTATGATATAATAATACCTTTTGCAAATTCACTACTTTAAATAAATTCTCCTATGAAAATTATAAATCTCTTTTGATGTTTAAATTTTTACAAGAAATCAATTTGAAGTAATCGTATATAGTAAGGATGTTTTTATTCCAGCAAATTTGTGAGATCTTATTTTTAATAAATAAGAAGTTCAAATTTTCATTAGTGGAAGTTTCTTCAACTGTTACGTTTGGTTGTGTCTTAGTTCTTTTCCGTTGGGTTGAGGATATTCAGGTTTATCTTTGGTAAAATATTTTTAACATTTTTTTGTGTTCTTTTTTATTTTTTGTCATCTGGTAATATTATAAGGAACATGTTCAAGTACAACTATACATAATCAAACTAGAGCTGGAAGAAATACATCATATCTCCGGAAACATAGTCCCAATAAGAGAAGCATAAACCCTAAACAATAAAAAACTAAAATAGAGAAGAAAATGAAAAGAAGAGCACAAATGATTGAAACTATAGATTCTTAGAATCATGAAACAACCCTAAGTAACAAGAGAAACTTGCAGCCAATCTATAAGAATATGGAAGGCGCCATAACATGCACAAGTCAATGCAAAGAACCCACCGAAAAGGACACCTACAATTATTTATAACTTTTTATAATCTGTTTCTAGAAATATCTTTGTTTTCCACGGGATTTATAGATTTGATCGTCGTAATATTTGAAAAGTATGTTCTATTTATATAATTTTAGTGAAAAAAAAAGAAAGATAATTCAAGGAGAGAAAATTGAAGGTAGCTATTAGAAATTGTTTTAGCAAGAAAAGAGTAGTAGTAGTGTCCTTGTATTAGGTATTTATGGAGTAGGAAGATGGAAATATGATGGATGATGTATAAATGAAGAAGGACGATGAATGAACGATGATTAGGTTGTTAGATTAGATGTTTTCATTTGTGTACATACTTTTTATTCTTTGGCTATGTGATCATCCTCACTAAATAATCATTTATTACTCATTCCTTTTTTTCTCTGGAATGATCAAGTTGTCTTTATTACGGTATTTATTGTACAAGAACACCAATTTCTAGTGAAAATTTTAAATGTCAACAAAACAAGTGTGACATTATTAAGTACAAACACAAGAAACAGTAGCAATAACTAAAACTATTACATCGAAGATTGTACATTTAGACCGGCTGATATATCATACTTAAATTTCAACAAGATATAGTAAATGGTGAGAAGGTGGACTTAAGTTGCATTGACATTTGATCAAATAGAGTTAGATATTGGTCCAGTCTATGGAATAGATATTGGAAAAATGGCACATATTTAAATTATACATATTTAATTAACAAAAATAATAATGGTCGAAACCAATATAAACAATAGATGAGTTATGTGATGATGTAGCTGAGTGTTAAGCAACGTCATCCGAATCAAGAGGCGAATCACGTTTTCGGAAAGCAAATATACTTTAATTTACAACATATGAATAATCACGGGCCCAGTACTCATGACTCCTACTGTGTGGGAATCGACAACTTTTTCACTTCGAAAGATTTTACTAATGAACAGACAATTAACAATCAAGTATTGCATAAATATGAACGACAGGCTTCAATGAACTTTTAACCTGCATTTTTATTAAACTTGCACTTGCACATCGGTATATTAAAATAGTTTATAGAGAATCACATAAAATGTTGTTCTTAAATTACTACAAGATATCAAACACACAAAATTGTAATAATGCCTTAATCTTAAGAGTCAGAAATGAAAAACAAGTGAGCAAAGTCTTTAAACGTTCCAAATTCCATAAGACTCCAATACACTTAGAATTGCAAAAGGAAGAGACAAATGCTGGAGCCAAACCCGTGTGGGCTAAGTCTCTCTTTCTAAGGGTTACTTACTGCTGGGCACACTGCACCCTTTGAGCACCACCAGGATGGTCATCATCATCGTCATCATCATCATAAGCCTCTCTTTGAGCTTGTGCCTTCCTCCTCATCTCATCCTCAATGTTGACATCATGCAGCGTTGTCTCTTCGCATTCATCTAACTCCATGTCGCTCAACTGAGCTGTTGAGGGTTTAGGGAGAATAGCTTCCAGTGCTTTGGTCTGATCAGTGCTCAGTGAGTCTGGGAACTCCACTGTGAAGTGGATGTAGAGCTTACCCTTCATGAATGGCCTCCGGTATATTGGCATCCCTTCATCGCTTATTGCCTTGTACGACTCTATCAAACACATCAAAATGAGTGAACAGATTGCAAAAAGAGACATATAACCATAGAACCAAAGTTTCAGGATGTGTCTGATTACATACCAGGTTTCACGACCTCCCCAGGACTAGATTTGATAAGAAGATTTCTGCCATCCAAGTGAGTCAAAAGGAATTGGAAGCCACATAAGGCTTCGGTTAGAGAAATTGTGTGTTCCACGAAGAGATCTTCTCCCTTTCTCTTGAACTTTGGATGCTCTTTCTGCTGAAGGACAAAAACTATGTCTCCAGTAACGGTGTCAGGCTGCTCCAACACAAAAACATTAGAAAAAGAAAAGATTATTAGTCAGGACAAAAAAAACATGGTCATCAAAGCTAGAGTGAATGTCTTAAGTGTAGAGACCGCTTCATCTGCTTGTCCTTCGAATGTGATCTTCTGACTGTGCTGCATTCCTTTCTCCACAGCCACTTCAAGCACCTTCTTCTCCGGGATCACCTTGTCTCCTTTGCACTGTGGGCACCTATCACGATCATTGATAGTCTCACCCGTGCCTTTGCATTCATTACAAGCATGCTGCATCTGCTGGATCATTCCAGGTCCAAGCTGCCTAATTGTTACTTTCATACCTGTACCCTGACACCCACCACATTTCAAGGAGGCTCCAGATTTTGATCCCTTTCTGCAATAATAAACAAAGTCACAAATTAAGAAACCCGTTTAGCATCTAGCGTCCCCAATAGTTGGCATGCCATCAGATGAAAGATGTATTACTAAAAGCATTTTATATAAAGAATTTTTTTCTCAAACTTCAGCCATATGATGTGGCAAAAACATAAACTTGAGTTGAATGTACTAACCCGTTACACTTTGAGCAGAGAGCATTCCTAGAAAGTGAGAGCTTCTTCGTTGTTCCAAGGTACACGTCCTCAAGAGAAACCTTTAAGGGATGAACAACATCTTCACCACGCCTTTGCCTTCTTCCCCGGCTACTACCGCCTATTCAAAAACAAAAGTTAGTCAAACCATTCGATCAAGAATTCTCATTTCGAATCACAGAATAAAAGATGTCCAAGAGACTGACCTCCAAACGGGCTTCCACCAAAGAAGGACGAGAAAATATCAAATGGATCATGTCCACCTCCTCCACCACCCATTCCTTCCTTGAGTGCGTCTTCTCCATACTGGTCATAAATCTCACGCTTCTCCGGGTCACTAAGAACTTCATAAGCTTGAGCTAATTCTTTAAACTGTAATGACATCCATGAATTATATTTCAAATCAAGCTGACAAGTTTACAAATACCACCACAAACCAAACACTCATAGCTCCATAACTTCACAAAGCAACTGACCTTTCATCCTCTAATTGTCAGATAAAGCAATTTCAGAACCTATACAACTACAAAAAAACTTTAAACAAAACGTCCAAATTGTGTCTATGCATCGAATAACAAGAAGTTTCCATTCTTTATACTCCCAATGGAGATAATAAGGGGAAAAATCGCCTACAGAAAAAGCTTATGAATACCAAAATATCTCAATTAAGAACATCGAAGCTCAAATTGGTTTAGGTCCAGAAAAAAATTTCGTGGTTTAACATGAATCTAGAAAAACTCAACGAAATCGTGTGAACCCAGTATTCCAACTTTTCAGATCGGATCACAATTTTGAGCTATAAACCTAACAATAACTCAATCGACCGTGAATTCACAATCAGACAGAAAACCTAGCTTGACACAGACCGAATTTCACAGAATCTAAGAGATAAGAAAAGAGATCTAAGGAGAACAAAACCTTCTCAGGATCTCCACCCTTATCGGGATGGTTCTTGATTGCAGCTTTTTTGTAAGCTTTCTTAAGATCTTCAGGTGATGCACTTTTGGGAACACCTAAGATCTCATAGAACTTAGTGTTATCGCTCTTCTTCGAGGGTCCTCGCCCGAACATCTTTTCGCAGTTCTATCGAAAACCCTAGAAACTAGAGAGAGAGAAACGAGCCTCTCCGTCGATGGGGGAACAAAGGAGACGAAGACGAAGACGATGTATTTGTTTGTAGTTGTGGCTGCTCTATCTGTGAAAGTCTCTTATGAAGCCTCTTTTGTTCGAGGTTTTGTGGAGTGGAACTCTCTAGAACGTCTTATTATTTTCTTTTTCTAATTTTTCCTTATAACTATTTTTACTATTTTTCTTTTCCAACAAGAAAAGCTCATATAGAACAAAGTTATTACAAAATTAAAATTTTATATTTCGATGATCTTCTCGAATATTCAGTTGATTTAATTAATCAACGATACATAGAAAGATAGTAGTTTGGAAACTTCATCAACTAGATATGTACTCGTACGATTTTATGAAATTTTTTGATAAAATAATATATAAGAATCTCGTTGATTACTAATTTTTGAAACCCAATTTTATATTATAGAATATATATATATATATATACATATTATATTTTAGATAATATTTAAAAATTCTGTTAATTACTAATTTTGGAAACCCAACTTTATATAATAAGATTTGAAACCTAACTTTATATAATAGAATAATAAAAAAAAGTTAAATCATTGAAATTGACATGTGAAGAAATCTGATTACTAAATTCTCAAACCCAAGTTCATATAATAAGATTTTAAAATTATAAATAAAAATAATTATTTATATTTTTATGTTATTATTGTGAATAAAAATATATATTTTGTGGTAATATAAATATTTAAAACAAAAAAAGATATTTAACATATATAAAAATTCTGTAAATTTTAGATCATTGAATTTGACACGTAGATGAATCATATTATTACTAAGTTTTGAAACTCAACTTTATATATACGTATAAAAATACTATAAAATTTTGAATTGAATTTGACATGTAGAACAATCTTGTTGATTACTAAATTTAGAAACCTAACTTTATATAATATGATTGTGAATAGAGATAAATATTTTGTGATACATATAAATATTTAAAACAAAAAAATTATTTTAAAATATATAAAAATATTGCAAATTTTTGGATTATTACATTTGACACGTAGTAGAATAATGTTGATTACTAATTTTTTAAACACAATTTTATATAATATGATTAGGTTCTTTTGTAAAAATTATGAAGATATTTACAATTATGTATGTAAATTCGTCTTGTAATTATATTTTTCTAAACTATAAATTTATTTTTATTTTCTATGAATATGAGATATATTTTTTATAATTATAAATAAAAAGTTATTTTAAAAAAATAGATTCTAAATAGATAAAATATTTAGTGAAGAAAATATATATTCTAAAAACATTATTTTAAATATAATTTGTTTCCTTTTTGAATTTTATAAATACAGAAACAATTATTTTCAAATATATTTTACTTTCTTTTAAAAATAAATAAATACGAAAAAAAATTTGATTATTAGATTTGAAATCATGTTAATATATAACTTTAAGCGTTCAAACTTTATATAATAAGATTAAGAAATTATTTATCAATAAAAATTATATATTTAATAATAAGAAATCATATTAATAATTAATAGTAAAATAAAATAATGATACATTTAATTTTAACTATTTTTTTGTCAACAATTAGAACGACAGAACCCGATCTATAACCTAAAGTCCACCCTTCTATAATTTTTTTTAAAGTTATCATAATGCAGCGGATAGAAATCAAACTCTGGTGTCAATTTATTAGCTGGATCATCCTAACCACCAGACTGAGAGCAACTCGACATTTAATTTTAGCTATTTAGTTTGTTTGTTTGTTTTGATTTTGTTGGATGTAAACAAAAAAAAACAGAATTAATAACATAAAAAATCATTTTGATGCAAGCATTAGTGAAACTTCTTTGTGAACGTTTGAGAGAGTTAACAAAATATCAAATTTTTTATTGAATCGTCTATATGCTTGCTTATGCATATATATCAATTAATATTCACAAATTCTTGTTAGGTATAGTATGTTTATAGCTTGGCAGAGTTTGGAAAAGTTTGTCTATAGTTTGGGAGTGCTCGGTGGAGCTCGGTAGAGTTAGGTGGTTAAAGCTTTGCATAGTTTGCCGCGAATGTGCAGATTTATATGGTATAGTTTGCGTATAGTTTAGTATAGTTGAGTGAAAGTTTATCTACATCGTTGTAAAGTTTAGAAGTAGCTTTGCATAGTTTAGAACAATCTTAATAAAGCTTGGTAGAGTTTGAAAGATGTATAGTTGGTGGAGTGTAAATGATGCATGACAGAGTTTGGTTGAGTGTAGATGATGCATGATTAATTTTTGTGGAGTGTAGATGATGCATGACAGAGTTTAGCACTACTATGGTAGAGCTTGGTAGAGTTTGATAGAGTTTATATGAAGCATGATAGAACTTGGTGGAGTGTTGATGATGCTTTGCAGAATTTAGAACTATCATGGTAGAGCATGACATAGTTAGATAGAGTTTATATAACATATGTCAAAGTTTGGTGGAGTATAGATGATGGTTACGAAGGTAGGATGTGTATCTTGTGGAAGTGTTTGCATGAGTTCATTTGATATGTAACTCAGTTTCACCTTATAGATTTGTTGATTTACATCGAAATCTACATGCACCACCCGCACAAACTCATCATAATGTAAATCTTCGCTCACTCCAAGAATTTTACAACCAAGAGAAGTATCCACTAAAAAGAACTAATCATTTTGGTCGAATTTCTAATTTCCACAAACTAAGATGATTTGATTCATATATCCAATAACAAAAAAATGAGCTCAAATGATAAGAAATGAGCTCAAGCAATAATGGTGTTGTGTGTGTTGCAATGATTATGGTCGTAATAAGTGCCAGAGAAAATAACTTTACCGAATTCTACGAAACTATTGGAGATAACTCTGCCAAAATCTTCTACACAAGGTACAAAATCTACCAAACTCTGTTAAAGTCTGCTACACAAGGTACAAAATCTACCGAACTCTGCCAAATTATCGTTGTCAACTTTGCCAAACTATCAAAGATAACTCTGCCAAATTATCAAAGATAACTCTGCCAAACTATCAAAGATAACTCTGCCAAAATTTGCTACACCGGGTACAAAATCTATCAAAATCTACCTAACAATCATTGTTAACTCTGTCAAACTATCGTTGCTAACTCTGCCAAACTATCGTTGCTAACTCTACCAAACTATCAAAGATAACTTTGCCAAAATATGTTACACATGGTACAAAATCTATCAAACTCTGCTAACATATCATTGTTATCTCTGCCAAACTATCGTTGTTAACTCTACCAAAATAACCTCCAAAAATTGACTAACTCTATTAAACTAACCTCTAATTCTACCAGCCTCTTCCAACTCATACCAACGCGCAATTGCCTCTTGTTAGTCAGGAAGATAGGAGGTGTATCTGGTGGTAGTGTCTGCATGAGTTCACTTGATATGTAACTCAACTTTACCTTATAGATCTGTTGATTTGGATCAAAATTTTCATGCACTATCTGCACAAACTCATCACAACGTACATCTTCACTCACTTCTAGAATTTTACAACCACGAGAAATTTCCACCAAAAAGAACCAATGATTTTATCGAATTTCCAATTTCCAAAAACTAAGATGATTTGATCCATAAATCCAAAAGATAAAAAATGAGCTCAAGCAACAATGGTGATTTGTGTGCTTCAATGGTGTACGGCTGCAGTAAATACGCGAGAAAGAAGATAGGTTATCTAATAATTGAGGAGTAAACTCGCCATTATACAAAGTAGGTTAAATAAAATAACTCTACCAAACTATCGAAAATAACTCTGCTAACATTTGCCACACTATCATTTAACTCTGATAAACTGTCATTACTAATTTTGCCAAGTTATGAGAGATAACCCTGCCAAAATCTGTCACACATTAATACAAAATCTACTAAAGTCTGCCACATTGTCGTTATTAAATCTATCACACTATGAAAATAACTCAGGCAAAATCTGCTACAATATGTCCAAACTCTACTAAAATTTATCATCTCTACCAAGATCTACCAAACTCAAAGTCTTTTAGTGTGACAGACTTATTCGTGCGGCGCGTACTGACGTGGCAAATTTCATTAATGACATTTTCGTTATAATGTTTTTGTTTACACATCTAAAAAGTGCAAAATGACATTTTAGGATTTTAATAGAATATTTGAGTAATTATGAATAATATTAAGTGTTTGAGTCATTACCATATTAATATGGAGTATTCTAGCTAATCACTCTAATATATAACAAAAAAAAACTAATAGTTATAATTATATTTTTAGTTTTTTTTTAAAAAAAAGTGAAAAACTCTATTTTTCTTCTTCGAATAGTTAACAAGTTCATCCTAGCCGTTAGAGTCTTTTCGCTTTTTCTTATGGTAAAAAATGGTCGGTGGCTTTGATAGCACCGGCGCCGTTCACCTCTTTTGTTCATCCCGCCAACGAGATCCTCCAGACAGTGATTTCTGGTATGTCTCTTCGAGATCGTGTAGAAGAGATGGGTTGCGTTGTCATCGAGATGTGTTTTCAGCAATTTTTCCTCCTCCTTATCTAGTGTTGTGGGTTGGGATTTGTTTGGTGGTCGAGTTTCAAGGGTGGTGTCACTCGTCAGCAGTGGTTGTCGGTGACATCTTCGTCAGATTTGCTTCTCTCTTGGTGACTCTACCCCTTAGTAACATGCCTGAATCTGTTATTTGTTTGTTTGATTAGCTGGTGTAGATCAATTTAGTTTATGTTAAGTTATTAGTTGTAGATCTGTAATGGTTGAGGCTCTACTTAAGTAATCTATTCGATTAAGTATGATGCCTTTGTTAAGTTTTTCCTCCTATGAATCTAACTAGTTTGGATGGAGCTTTGCTAGGGAAATGTTATTTCTTTTGGAGTATTTGGTTAATTAGAATAGTTCCTAGATTGGTTTGAGTTCTTCAGTTATTGATCATCTTTTAGATTTTGAGCGGTTTGTGGAAGCTACCTCAACCGAAATATCTTTAACATATGCAACTTCAAAGAAAAGACTCATCATTTTCAGAAAAAGTCAAGACCTTGTCTATTGAGCTATCACTTTTAGGTTTCCAGTTCGTCTTCAAAGTGTGTTGTGTGGGAAACTTCTTAGGTGGTCTTTGTAAGGTTTGAAACATCATTGTGATTGGTTTGTCATTGGATCGTCACCAAATCATCCTCTTCTAGTTGTAAGATTGAAAGCAACCATTGTTCTCTTTATAGTTTATTGTTGTTCTCTTATCTTTGTGTAATCTTGAACTCTGTATCAATCAGTGAAAAAAAAAAGAACTATGGTGATAACCAATGTAAGAACTTTAGTTTTTGTTTCAATCAATCAATCTAGCCAAACCATTTAGTTTTGTTCCAATCAATTAATCCAATGAAAACATATCAAACTGATCCCAGAAATGAAAAAAAAGACAAAGAGAAAAAAAATGAACTACTCAATATTATTATAGTGACTAAAAGAAAGAAAAAATCACTCGCTTTTAGATGTAGAGTGTTGTCTCAGTGTTCCATGTGACTGGCCTTGACATCGAATATTGAGTCTGACGAAGTTGTTTTTTAACCTCGCGAGATGTCAAGATCTCTTTCTCTCTGCAAATGAACCCATTATCCTGATTTGTTCACCAGCAAGAAAGTCCAACACATTTCGCTTCATGTCTGTTGGTAAGTACACCAACAAACTCCCACTAAAACATCTGTTGGAATATGAGATGCAATAAATGATATAAAAAATAGTATATGATACATACGGTTATGCTAGAATCTATTACTTCACTTTTAGCAATAAACTATTCTTTGTAGTCTGCTTGTGCTTGAAGGATAATAGTTCTTGGATCCGTATCAATATTAATAAAGCAATGATTATTTCTTGCTTTCCACATATGCCATATAATCCATAGAAAAATCTTAACATCTACTTGATCTGGGAGACGCAGAATAAGTAGTTAAGGTTATACCAAATAAATTTTCCTGGAAAAACATCAGCTGCAGAGGATATACAAGGGTATCCAGAGTTGAATCCGATTAGGAATCTGGAGCAGTGTCCTTCGTTTCTAACTCCTCTCTTGGCCTAGTTTCTTTACTAAGTAAGGGAGGAGCCACATGTTCAGTTTCTGTTGCAGTCATTGATGAAGGGAGGAGTCACATGTTCAGTTTCTGTTGCAGTCATTGATGCAACTTCATGTCCACCACTTGGTTCAATTACTTGAGTGGGGGCTGCAACTGCTTTTATTCCTACAGTTGGAACCAGATTCATTGAATCATCAATGTTTACCATCAGAAAATTCTGCTGGAACAGAGATCTCCTCACTTTCTTTGAAGAAAGGGATCCAGCAATAGAACTCTCACCAACTATCTTTTCAGACCTGAAAGAGGGAGAACCTAGAGATTTCTCTCTTATGATAATATCATTCATAGAAGATTGGCCAGAGATTACCATATTATTCAGGGGTCTCTTTGGCCGAGGTTTAGTACTCCCACGAGGCTTCCTAGAATCCTCTTTTGGACCTGGCAGATTGTGAGTATCCGCATTTACCGTTGCTCCTTGTTACCCGTCATAACAACACCTTTGTAGCTCTTGTTTTTAGCTACAAACACTTGCTTCCCTTTATCATCATCGCCCAGCTCTACAACCTCTTTTTTGGCTTTGTAACAGCGGGTAGCATCATGAGTTAAACGGTAGCAGAAGTACAATACCCTTCCAGACGTTTGTATTCAAACAAAAGTTGTGATTCCTTTCTTTCTTCGAATTCCAGTGAAAAAGAAAAGATCAACGACTTGGATTATAGGAACTCAATCAGAACTTTTCCTTTAGGAACAAATCTGAATAACTGAGCCTATTGAGTCAGCCACCACCTGATACACCTCTCGAACTCTGTATTCAAAAGGAATACTTGTTATCTTTGTCCAAAGGCTTATAGTATTAAAATAGTTAGCATCAACTAGAACCTCATAATATTATTCACTAAATAATAGAATAACCATGCTTTACTTAAAATTGGCAAGTAAATTAATTTACTTGCATAATATGTTTAGTATAAGCAAATCAAAATAATTATTTAAAACAGATAATACTCAAAAAATCAGTTTTAAAAAATTAGTATTTGGAAAAAATCTAAGTCTTTTGAATAATTTTACTAATAGAAGATAAAGTTTTAGGCTTGAAACAAAATACTGGTTTTTTTAAAAGGAACAAATTTAGGTTAAGAATTTAAATACTCATAATTTTTTTTACAATTTTAAAATCATTGAAGAAAAATAGGTAAAGATTTTATATTTGAAGTTGTAAATTTTGTCACTACACAATTTTGTTTTGATAAATATATTTATTTGCATAGTTATCAGGGTGAAAGAGAAACAAAATCATACTTTTAACAATCATGTTTAAATGCCTATAAAAATTTAGGTAATTAGGTAAAATATCGTACCAAAAAGTTTTTTGTTTAGGATTTGAATGTTTGCTGAATTTTTGCAGACTTCTGTCAATCCATAGATTTATTGTTTATTCATATTCATGTTTTCTATAAAGTTTTGACTGAATGGTCATTGCATTGGTTAATTGATCCCCACTTCATATGAAAAATTGAAAGGATGTTGTAGATTATATGAAAGAAAAAAAATGATGTGGAATGTTTAAACTAGGGGTGGGCAAATGGGTATTCGGTTTGGTTCTAGGTAGAAATCGAACGGTTCTGATTTTTTCGATTCCAAAAATTTGGAACCATTTAAGAACCAAAATTTTTTGGTTTGGTTCTAATTCAGAACCGAAAGAATTCGGTTCGCTTCGGTTAGGAACCGATATCCATGGTTTCTGAAAAGAGGAACCATCGAGTATTTGGCCAAGAACCGGAACCAAAATTTTGGTTCGGTTCGGTTCGGTTTTTCTATTCTGTTTTTTTGCCTACCCCACCGAGACAAAGAGAGGAGATTTGTTGTGTTTACTTCTCTCTTCATGAGTGTTTAAGACCCTCTAACTGGGTAAACGAGTATTCGGTTCGGTTCTAGGTAGGAACCGAACGGTTCCGATTTTTTCGGTTCCAAAAATTTGGAACTATTTAAGAACCGAAAGGTTTTGGTTCGGTTCCGGTTTGGAACCGAAAGGATTCAGTTCGGTTCGGTTAGGAACCGATATCCATGGTTCCTGAAAAGAGGAACTATTGGGTATTTGGCTAAGAACCGAAAAGAAACCGGAATCGAAATTTCGGTTTGGTTCAGTTTTTCGGTTCCGGTTATTTTGCCCACCCATAGTTGAAACACTAAAAAATGATGTTACAATTTTTTTACACTTTCAAAAAATGCCTAGAGATTTATGTATTTTTATATAAACTCACATATAACGATTTTACTTAGAAAAAATATCATAAATTTACACTTGGGTTGCATGAGATACATGATTATGGTTTAATATTTTGTATAAAAATGTAATTTTCTCACTTAAAAATATAAAAGTATACCTCAATCTCTTATATTACTCAAAAAATATATTTAAAAAATATATTTAAAAAATATTAAGATAAAGTACTTATTTCTGTAGAAAATAAAAACCTTTGAAAATTTCCCATTATAATTAGTTATTTAATGGGATTTAAGCCTATGAATTTAATTAGTTATTTCTTAGTCTTATAATTTGTTGATTTAGGCATTTAGCTATTCCAGATTTCAAATGACATAAAAAATGTTGGAAGCTGATGAGCCACGTGTCATAAAACTATTCGGCACTTACAGCATTTAAAGAATAAAATAAATAAAATTTCATTTCTCAAAAAGTCTTCATAACTAAAAAAAGAAAATTCTATAAAAAATCATGAACCGTTGGATTGATCAGCGTATTCAGAAACCGTTGGATTCGATTACTTTGTCAAACCTACCCTAACAACGCTTTCATTTCTCATCAAAATCTCAGTTCTCTTCTCTTTCATCTACGATCACTCATCATCCATGGCGATTTCACAAGCTCCGTCTCTGTTTCTTCTCCTCATATCATTTTTCCTCTTACCTGCTTTACACGCGACTTCTTTCAGCTACTGTGGTTTGTTCCTGACTTCCCTTCTTCTTCGTCTCTACAATTAAGTTTTTTCCGGACAGTTGCTAGAAACAAATCCATTTGTGTTCACTTATAAAAAGACTTCACTTTTATTAAATTTTGCATCTTTATTGTCACCATTGATTCAGATTAGTTTAGAGCGTGCTACGATTTAACACTATTGCTGCTTTCAATATGAGGAGGGTAACACTATTAATCAAATTTATTTGTGTGATCACTGAAAGATTTTCTTGCTAGGTTGAAGTAAATTTGGTTTTTTTGGTCAGTTAAGTTCTGCCAAAGTTTAGCCCATTTCACAGTTCTACATGCTCCCCAATTACACAGTAATTGTTTGTTTGTTTATGTCAAGTGCTTAATGTCATCTTGCCATAAGATAGAGAGTTTTCTTTTTCTGTTCTTGGTTATGTTATTACAGCTTTCGCAATCTCTTGCTGGAAGAGAGACACATTCAGTAAATAGTGCCTGTTTCTCTGTTTGGTTCTCTCTTTTGTAAAAGAATTTTAGTTCTCCATGTTTGCTTTTCAGTGACAGATTGGTCTATTGTTTTGCTTGTCATGAACTGGATAGTGGATACTGCTGTTCAGTTTTAATCTTATTTATAAACTGTTGCTGGTTTGTAGATAATAGGCTTGATCCCGTTAAGGTTAAGGGTGTGAAGATCTCTCCTGACCCTGTTGTGAGTGGTGAAGCTGCAACGTTTAAGATTTTGGGTTCTACTGGTAAAATTTCCTTCTAGTAGGAATTTAGACCATACTTTTATTAAGACATTTCTTGATAAAATCTTTTGTTTGGAAGTGAACAGATAAAGACATCTCTGGAGGAAAAGTAGTGATCAAGGTTTCATTATTTAGCATTCCAGTTCATACCGAAACTCACGACCTCTGCGATGAGACAGCCTGTCCAATTGCACCAGGAAGCTTTGTGCTTTCTCATTCCCAAACACTCCCTTCATTTACACCACCTGTAAGATTCTTTAACACTCTTTGCCTAGAAAGACGTAGAAATCGTTATCCGAAAATCATGTTTGAACTTCAATAGGACATATCGTTAATGTTCATTAAGAATGGTTTGAGATCACTTTCCGTTTCATTTGACACTCATTTCTTGTCTGGTAATCTTAAAATCACATCATCCTCTTAGAATGGCTTGTCTGATCTCACATTGTCTCTTTGAAACAGGGCACTTACACGCTTAAGATGACTATAAACGACAAGAATGGTGGACGACTAACGTGCATCAGTTTCAAATTCAAGATCACGTTGAGTCCCACAGCAGCAGTCTCTACTAGTTAATGTAAAAACTTGGTTCTGTATTTGTAACTTTTACTTGTGTATGATGTCCAAATAAAATTACTCTGTGAGGCTTGAGTTATCATCAATCTATACATCAGATATAGACCAATCTTCTTATGTTGCTTTTCCTACTTTTACGAAGGAAGAAGCTAGTAAATTAAAACTGAGTCTTCTATGAAGAAGAAGTTTCAAACTTTTCTTAAGTACTCTTTGGAGCCACCACATAATGAAATACAGAGGAAGAAAATGAAGAGGGTAAGAAAACATCTACGAAAAGGTAATCTTGAGAATAAAGTTCAAATACTTTGAAGTAAAACGACTTCATCTTCGTTAACTTGGCTCACTCAGTTGAGTTTTCATCTTCTTCCTCTAACCTCATCATATAGTGTCCGAGATAGCACTCGTTGAGGTTAAGAGTTGAATCGTATGATGACGAAGAGTTCATTGATTCTGTATCTTCTTATTTCCCTTAGCTCGAGTAAGCAATAGGAAGATCTTTCTTTACTTTTTCCAATCTGGATCGGTGCCATGAAAGAAAGTTAGGAGAGTGAAACAGTTTTGTTACAATGCTGAACAATAAAATGGTAACTTAATACTATGACTCGAGGGTTTAGTTATTGCTCACTCTGTTCAAAGAGGCAAGATTCTATAACTAAAACTTGTTAAGGAGAGTCATAGGAAGCTTTTCACAATGTTGCGGAGTAGAAGATTATAAATTCAAACCAGGAAATCTGTCCCTGCATATATATAACCTGCAACGAAGTCTGCAAATGTATCCTTTGTTCAAATCCTAATTTACATCCATCAGTTGTGTTTTATATGAACAATATAAAGGCTTGACTATAGCAATTCAGTCCGAAGTTTAATGGTTACCAGTTTATAAACCGATCACAACTCTTCTCGCATTGACAAATGAGAAAAAAAAAAACTTAATTTATATTTGATAGAACCATAGGACTCGCTACATGATCCAAAGAGCTATGGATATTAGAAGAGTAACTTCCAATTGTTTCAATCTCAACTATTGTGGCATTGTTTTCCTTGGGATCATAACTCATAAGAAAGTAAGGGTAATTGGATTTGCGCAAGTAGGGTGTAAATATAAGCTGGCCTGTACTAAGTGTACCCTCGAAACTCACTCTAATCCCAACCAAACTTGTCCAAGAAGAAGAAGCCAAGTGAGTAACTTTTGACCATTCTTGTTTTCTAAGGTCTTTTAGAACCCACACAATAAGTGTAGCATCATACTGACGGAATAAAGCTATCTTCCCGGCGTAGTTCACTAGCTCTAGGTACTGGACATCCTTAGGTATCTTAACCACTTGGAAGTCTTCAAATGTAACATCGAAACAGTTTAAAAATCCTTTATCTTTGATGAAAGTATAATAATATACAACCCCATCGATGCATATCCTTTTAGTATAAAGAAAAGGAAGATGGGGTTGCTTGCATTCGATCTTCCTCCACTTTTGTTTAGGTCCTAGAGTGAAAACTTGATGCTCCATATCAGACACAGCTTGAGATTGACGTCTCTCATATACATCTTCTAGTACTTTCATGCACAACACTTTGTAGAGATCATTCACAGGATCATACCCCAAAAAGGAGAATAAAATCTTTCTTATTCTGGGCAAAGTTATAAACTGGCCAGTGCTAGGATTTCCTATCATCACTTCCATATCATTTTGATGGTAGATGATCAAGCCGTGGACGGGTGCAGAAAATTTATACGCCTTCATGTAATTATCCGGATGAGACGCTATGCTTACCCTTTGATGATCAGAATATTGATCCTCCTTGGAAAAGGAATCTAAAAGCACCACATCCTTGTTGTTATGGACTAAAAGTAGACGCGGCCGAGTCAAGGATCTAGTGGTGAATTCTTTGCTGCGGATTATCGATGACCAATGTTTTGATACGAAGCTGAGCCTGGCTATGGACTTTGCTGGCAATCTCAGGAGTATCTCTACTTTCAGATCCAAAGGAAGTATCAAAAAGGGATCGTTTTCATTGTCTCTATTCCTCATGGTGATTCTTCAACTCCTTCTCACTGTTTCGTTGTTTTTTGTCTCTCTTAACCCTAAATTCTTTAGCCCTTTTAAACCTAATAACACTTTAGTTATTTGTAATCAAAACCTCTTATTTTATAATATTTACAGAAAAGTCCTCTTTTGGTTTTTTTGTTGGTTCGAAACCTCCTATTTTTTTTATTTTTTTTTATTTTCTTGCCATTCTGCTTTAGATGATCATCAAATACTTGGTTGAAGAATCCGTTGAGAACAGCAACTACAGAAATCAGAGAAAGCAAATTTCGCCTGAATCTTTTCTGACCTTGAAGCTAAATCTTTCATGTTATCTTCGTCTATAAACTCTGATTCGTGAAGATTTTGACCGATGCTAGTTTACACACGATACTAGCAACTAAAGTGAAAAGAGCTTTCTTTAGATTTACAGGAGATTGTTTCTGAGAAGCTTCAGAGAGTTTCTTGACTGACAAGTCATTCTCTTTTTCTCTTATACACCTAAAACAATTGAGCTTTCTCAAGCTAAATAGCTTGATCACATCAAGCTTCCTCATCACTCTCCATTCTTCACATATGAAATGAATCCGATGTCTTTATAGTTTGTAAGAGATTGTCTTTGACGCTATGGTGTTTGAGGACTTCTTCTGCTACTTGGTTTGAAGCGATTACGACAAGAGGTACAAATCCGAGCTGGAGTTGCATCACTGGTCCGTGGACTTTCGAGAGGTTTTCTAGATATTTGTGTAGTAATCCATTGAGGTTGTGTAAGTTTCCGATAATCATAATCGGAAGTTTTGGTGGGCTCGGAGGAAGTTTCAATTACCCTTCTGATAGTTGTGATTTTTTGTGTGAAGATTATTGTTACTAAGAGAATGAACAAAAGCAAGATAAAACAGAGGAAAATTGCCATTTCTGTTGTTGCTGTTTCTCTGAGTGAAGAAGATTTTTGAAGAGTGATGAATTTTAGACTTTTCAGACGAGATTACACGGCTCTCTAAATGTAATGGGGAAGACGAAGAAGTAGACTCTTTTTGTTTATATGTCAACAATTAGATTGACAATGCCGATTTATAGCTTAAAATTCCCTTATGATCGATAATGGTTGAATCCCTAATTACCACAGTCATTACCTGAATAATTGAGAAGAACTTGACAATGAAGAAGTAGACTTAACCACTTACCAAAAACACTTTCTAAATTTTTTCTTATTAATTCAAATAATTACTAAATCTTTGTCCATTTACTTCGTGTTTTGCCCAAAATTGATTCTATCTTTCAATTTGACGATGTTTGGTTTCTTTAGAAGTTTTCAGGTTTTTGCAATTAATCATCATTCTCTTAAAACCTAACACAAAGAAAGGAAGTGATATACTTCCTTGATTCCAAAAGTACACAACGATCAGAACCTCTCTAACGTGCGATTTAAGTAACTTCTAATTAATGAGAAGTTTCGACCAACCTCGTGGCTTCATGAATTAAACCTAAAACACTCTCTACTTCTTCTTCAATCTTGCCTGATATGCTATTGTTGTTCTTCTCTAGACTCTTCAATGCATTGTCGACTCTCTCAATCATAGTCTTGTGTACATCTTTCTCTTTAAGCTTCTCTGCATTGAGCTCATCTCTTAGAATCATAGCTTCTTCTTTTCTCAGATCTGATTTAAAGACAAGTTGGTGAATCTCGATGATCATATTTTGTATTTCAGACATCCCTTGTTCTTCCATCTCGTGAAGAGTTTGCTTCTCTTGAATTGTGTTCTCTAGTTCCATCTCTGATTCAGATTTCGTCTTTAAGCTCTTCTCTATCTCTGTTTCCAAGGTTTTGATCTCCTTCTCTAATTTGATAGACTTCTTGTTCATATCATCAATTTCGTTTTTAACTGAAGCCAGTTTCTCTCGGGAAAGCTTCATCTCAAACTGGAGCTTTGTTTTCTCTTCCTCGGATTTCAGCAAATCTGTTGCTTTGCCTGTACGCAGTGTGTTTCGTTGAGGAGTGCTGATCTTTTCGATGTTATCAATTGTGCAAAGAACCTTCTCTTCCTCGTGCCTCTTGTTCTCTTCATCTACTTTTATTTTCAGCATTACAATGTTACTCTTCAGCTCTGCTTCACATTGTTGGATCTTACCCATAGCAGGGTCAATTTCTCTTTTGTAAGAGCAAAGAACATTTAGTTCTTCATTTTTCTGTTTTAGAGTATCAGAAGATACTTTTACACCTTCCCTTGCTTGTTCTTCTCGTTGTTGAAAGTAAGCTGTAGATGATGCAAAGTTTGATAGTGAGCATCTGAGAGCAGCTAGCTTTTTCTCCGCAACTTTTTTTCTTGTATTCGTTTGATCGGATACAGCTTGGATTGATCCTAGCTCATTCTGGTGCTCCTTAACTCTCTCTTCGGCTTCTTTGCTTTGTTTTGACAGCTTGATGATATCCAAAACAATTTCTTCAAGCGAAGAGAACTCTCCAATGGTTTTCGCAGAGACTGAAAGCTTTTCCTGCGCCAGTTCAAGTTTCAGCATTGCTGAGTTTAAATCATCTGTGGTCTTTTCAGAAGATATGTCACACTGCTCCATCTCAGTATCATTGGAGCAACTGGTATCAACATTATCGACTTCGATAGACTTCTCTTGGCTAAGAGAAGAGAGCTGCATTTTGAGTTCATCTTTTTCCTTCATCGCATTTTCATACAGACTCATTAGCTTCTCGTTCTCATCGTGCATTTCACTAAGCTGATTATCCAGGTTTCCTATCATTTTCTTCAGTTCCTCAGCTACACTTTTCTCAAACTCCAGAGCAATTTCGGCACTTTTCTGAGCTTCAGTATTCTTACTTGACGAATCTATCTCGGTATCCTCAAAAGTTCTTGAGCTCTTTTCTGCAGATACTTGTTCATACAGTTCTATTAGTTTGTTGTTGTCCTCAATCAGAACCTTTATCTTCTGGCGCAAATCATCATTTTCTTTTGACAACTTGGTTGCAGTCTCGTGAGCTTCAGCTTCTTTTTGACTAACACATGCAATGGCTTGAACCATTGTTTTAACCTCCATCTGATCATCAACACCAACCATACCTGAGGATCTTATACTTCCATCAAGCTCATTAGAAAAATTGTCTACAAGCCTGCAATAAAAATCCAAAGAGATAAGCTGAAGCTTCATGATTATATCTGAAACTGAGATACATATTGTGTGCAGTGTATTACTTTTGCAATCTCTCTTTCTCGTCAAGGGTAAAACTTAGTGACTTCTGAAGAGATTCCATTTCTGCCCGATTTTGAATAGCCTTTAGATTGCAAAACCAAACAAGAAGTTAGAGACCTTAATGACATAAACCCTGAACTGAATAGATAGACTGAATGCAAGAATAACCTGCATCCGGAGGAATTCATTCTCATCTTTGATCGACGAAAGTTTCTTTGATTCCTGGTTCTGCAGAAAAATAAGTGTCAAACATATAAAAACCGCTTATTTGCTTGCCCGGAAATCGCAGACTTTGTGAGGCACTATCAACACAGAAAAATGATAACCAAACCTTTACCTGGTTTAAGCTGAACATATTGTTGATGTTATCATCTTCTTCCACCATGGAGGAATCTGATTCGTGCATGAGTTTCCAGTCAAGAGCTTCGAGCAACTGTACATACATGCAAGTTACATGCTAATTCGACTTGTAACCAAATATCTGAGGTCTTGAAATGACAGAATCAATTATTAACCTTGGCTTGTAAGGCTTGAATCTGTTGATTTAAGATATCCCGTTCACCTTCCTCACATTGTGATTTCAATCTGTGTAATAAGTCGAAGTTTAATCATAACTGGAAGATATATACATTGACGAAAAAAACAGGGAATTGGCAAAGAGTCTTGCCTTCGAATCTCTTCTTTCAATCGCAAATTTTCAGTGGCAAATTTGGTAACTTCCTGATTTCTGTCAACCTGAGCTCGTAGAACCTCAATCTCCTTCAAGAGGTCAGCCTTTTCTTTTAAAAGATGTGCTTCAACAGAGATCTTTCCCGAAGCTACACCTTGTAAACTCTTGATTGCTGAATCTCGGAGCTTTAACATCATTTTCAGCCCTCGTATTTCATTCTCTCTTTTCTTTTCCTGTTGGAGACAAAAAGAAACAGAAGTTTATAAGCTCATGAAGTTCATCATCTTTTCGTCAATCTATTTCTAACGTACCAACTTCTTTTCGTCAATCTATTTCTAACGTACCAACTTCATTGAAGCTTCATTTTCAGCAGCTAATGCCTGTAAAGCAGCGTCCTTTTCCCTCTCTCTCCTGAAAGCACCAACAAGTGCAACTTCGTAGTCTTTTACCTACAAAGTCATGCAAGTGAAATTGTTAAAAACAGTGAAGATCATTTCTTAAGAAACTTCCTCTAAGGGAAACCAGTTACAAACCTTAGACATCTTTTTGTGAGTTGTGAGGGGAGTGAATGACCCATTGAACCCATCCCACTTGAGAGACATTGGAGTAGGAGGGCAGCCCATTGAGACAATGTCCATGTCCTGATTGTCACCGTTGACCATTCCTTTCAAGCGGGAAACTTCTTTCTGTAGAATATATTTACATCACTTAAAAACAAGTCTGCGGAGAGAGAAAATAAAACAGTCTTGCTTAACACTTTACCTTCAGCTGTTGAATTTGTTGCCTCATAGCAATAACATCTCCAGATGCATCTTCATTGACAATTGCCTGTAGTGTATAACGTAATTCATACAACTGAACTTAGTGCATTATATTAGACCCATGACTTAGCAAACAATGCCGAGGAATAACTTCATTACATTGTTCTTAATAAGCTTGGCACGCTGTGCAAACTTCAAGGTACTTAGGGTCTCCAGTGAGCAACTGCATAAGAAAAAAAGAAGCATACATATGACCATGAAATAGAGTACAATGAGCATTTCAGGAAGAAAGGTCATGTAATGATATGCAGAAACAGATTATCAAAGTACCTGCTAGATGGGCTAATATTAGCAATAATTATTGTCTTTGAATTCCCTCCAAGAGAATCCTGAAGACATGTGTAAGAGTGACAGTCAATGATCACTGAAGTTAGGTGTAGAACCATGGTACTTATGTTGAGTTCTCATCATTTGAAAGATTTTATACCTGAAGCAGAAATGTAAGCTTTGAATCTCGATAAGGAACATGGACTGATTTTCCATTGGAAACGCTTACAAGATTCATGATCACAAGCCTACAAAAGTCAGTAAAGGCACAAATCATTAAAACTATATAACAAAGACCAACTAGAATACTTGAAACTTGTGCAAAGACGTATTCTTACCCCAATGTTGAAAGAGACTTGTTGATGTTGGTTGCTTCTTTAAGGCGTTCACCTTCAGCTCCTGAACTCTTTTGCCTATATCCTAGGTGTTAGCAGAACATCTTACACAGAAAAAGAGTAGTCGATTTCTTGACGTTTATAACTGATAATTACCTTTCTGATCCAGCCAAATCAACAAGATTAAGCCGTGCAAAACGATGATGAGTTACACCTTGAGATACCCACTGATAGAAAACACAGGTCATGTTAATTTTTTATCTGAGACATTGATAATATAAACATAATAAAATTTCAGAAATACAGCCTGAGAACTCACTGTGACAAGTTAAATGAAATTGATTACCTTGCTTTCGATGACGCATGTAAATACACTGTGGGATCGACTACTTGCACGATTCATATTAGTAGCCGCTACTTTCCTGTTTGCAGCACCCTACACATAAAATTTCAAACGTATTGTGTAAGTTGCATAAGAAAGCTATTATGCAATGAAATATTATGCAATGAAATGAAATGACCAATTTATCGACAAATTATTGCATTATCTTACTGAAAAAGAGCATCTAGCATGGAAAGTAGTATGTAAAAGCGAAAGAAAGATGAAAATTAAAAAAAATAAAAATGTCATAAAGCTTCACCATCCAAATTAAGTAATTTTACTAACATATTTAGAGTAGGTTTGGCGTAAACTTCTTCAAATAAAAACATAGATAGAACATGCTATTTTCAGAAAATTAAACTTACATAAGATCAAACTTAAGTCGGGAAAAGTAATACGGAAGCAGGTCAATGTCAGAAAAACCTAGAAGGGCAGATCAAGTGAACCTAATATAGAATATCTAAGAGAGGAGAAGATTACCTGGATCAATTGTTGAATCACATCTCTGGCACTTGAAACTTCAATCTCCTTAAGATTTTCAACATGGATACCTTTCTTGTGGTCTTCCCTTAGCTGTTAAAGATGATGTTTACTCAATCCCACATAACATACAACATTCAGATCACAAGTTTTGATGATAAATTTGGTATATATACCTGTAAATTATAAGATGATGGATCTAACAAATCAAGGATTTGCTCGTTGTATATCTCTAGAAATGAGCATCTACAAGTAAAGTGTAGCTTTTCCTCTTTGCGGATCTCTTTTTCCTGGTACAGAAAAGACAGATAGGTTAGAACAAAACATTTCACAGTTAAAACATATGCATACAGAAAGCATTAAGGCACCAAACCTTTTGGATCCTTGAAAACAAATACTCAAAAACTCTAGGTGTCATTCCGCAGTTGACACTATGTCTACGTGTTCCTCCCTCGATATCTCCAAGCATGGTGTGAGTTTTCCCACTTCCAGTCTACAAATCAAGACTATCATGAGACTGGGAATACTATAGTTAAATGCAGATAAAACTCAGAGTCAGATATAGCATAAACCTCACCTGGCCATAAGCAAACATGCAGCTATTGTAACCAGCCACTACATTCTCCACCATTGGCACTCCAGCCACTTTAAACATCTGCTCCTGTAAATGGAAACGAAAGCAAGCAGACTCTCAGGAAAAGTCTTGAGCTTCAAAATGAATGTATAAAAAAGGGGTGGAACAGACTTCTATACCTGGGTAACATTCTCGTCAGCAACGAGATCAAATGTGAATCGAGACTCTGGATTCCCAACCCAAGTGATTGCCTGACTATTATCTTGCCTTACACATTTGGTGTTGCCTTGTACAGAAATCTCTGAACTACTAAGTGGACGGGTTCTTATGATAACCTATATTCAAAGGTCGGAGAAAACATGAGATAAACATGGTCATTTTTTAGTAGTCTGTAAGATCAACAGAGCTATGAATTAATAGATAAGAAAAACCTAATTGTTCTCAAAATCAATTGGCTAACAAACCAAGACCTAATGTGAAGTCCTCGATTACATTTGAAGTTACGCTGACAGTAAGATTCTTTGAAAGCAGTCACTAGCACTAACATATTAGCTGGCGAATTAATCCAAGAACATAGTGCCTACTCCTCGATTATGTCTTAATCCCTAACCAAACAGATACTCAGAAGTTCAACGAAATCGAATTACTATGCAAAATCAGAGAAGAGGGTCGAAATCGGATCATCGTTTACCAAATAACCCACTACCAAGATATTAAAAAAAACCACACCTGAACATTGTGATCTTTCCAGAACGCTGGATCTTCGTTGAACTCAAAGCTTTGAGACCTCGATATCTGAGCAGATCCAGCGCAAATCACTCCATCATCTTCTAATTCAGGCATGCTTCGAATCGCGGAAGAGAAAACCATAGACTGATGAGTATGGTTCTCCCTCGAGACAGTGCTAACATCCGGCGTGCAAGGCACAGAGCGTAGAGACTCCGACGGAGCGGTACGGTCGTTGAATCCGAAGCGGCGCTTAATGGCACTAGCAGTCTCAGAGATAAACGGCATATCTGATTGGGTTGAGTGATGAGAGAAGGATGAGAATCACTGAGTAAGTGATAGAGAGAGAGCAGAGAAATTTGAACTTTGGGTCTGAAGGGGGAAATAAAGAGAAAGGTAACGTTGTGAAGAAGACGAGATGCGATCGGACGGTTAAAGGAGCGTATTGATTAACGGATGAGATTTATATTAGATTTTTGAAATTATCGGAACGTTGGAACTTTTGACTCCTCAAACTTTGCGCTTCCTCTATTTGATTACATCGGTTAAAACTGAACCAAACCGAAAAAACTAGAACCGGATATTTACATTTTTATTCAAGCAATGACATTAACATTAAGCAATGACAATGGTAATGCAACATGGACTAGGGAATAGTGGATGGCTAGTTAGCTAAATAAAAAACTTATGTAATATGTAGATTGGCCCAAACTTCTCTTGTATTTTTTTTTATAATCAATCCCTTCCTTTTTGATAAATTTAAAATTTTGTTATCCTTTATTTTTAAAGATTTCTGAAACCCCAATTTGGGTTAAGGGTGGACACTAAATTTCTGAAACCTTTGAGGGAGCTTATGTTATTGCCTAAGCTGCATGAAATTGGAAGCGGTATGCAGAAGCGGATGCGTTTTGAAGCGTAGAGTCGAGGTTTTAAAATTTTTTAAGAAAGCAGATACGTGTTAAATTTTATATAGAAAAGAATTAAACTTTTGAGTTACTAAAATGGTTGGTCTCTCTTCATCTTCTTTTGGGTTCTGGTGATTATTCTTTCCTTGGTTGCGTACATCATAGCTCGGATTCTTGGACGGTGCGTTCTCGTTATCACGGTGGTTCTTTGGCAGGCTTTCAATCTATTATATTTGATGGATTTGTACAAAAAGGTGGAATCAAAAGTGTATTTTGACAAAGAATATTAAACAGGTCCAGACCAAAATCAACTGATATGTAAGACACTTTTATATAACATCTGGTACGAACCAGTTACCCGTAATTAATCGGATAAAATCGAACAATTATGAATGAGAACTCGAAAGTTTTGTTATAAGACTATAAACAAGTTAGAATGTATGTATCGATATAGTCCAAAGAACCAATATCAATCCGAAAACAGTAAGGACTTTCTATAAACGGCGAGAATATCCAGAACCTCCACACTTCTTGCAGAAAATTAAACCTAATTCAACAATGGCAAACTAATTTATATGTTGTGCTTAAGCAAATAAATGGGATTAAGAAAATGGTTTTAGTTTGTGAAGTACCTGAACCTTTGCAGACTTTGCAATTAACCATTCCAGATTCCACCTTCATCTTCCCTTCTTGGCAAAATACACATTTTGTTCCACCTTTTTGTACAAACCCATCAAATATAATAGATTAGGAAAATGTGTAAAGGTCAACAAAGTACACAATACAATCCATTGAACAATATATTTACCAAAAAAAAGGAGAATAAAATCATGTAAACTTTCAATTAAACCAAAACAAATAGTAACTTGTATTAGCCAATTGTTGGATCGACAAGATTCAATTCCATTAACTGAACCCCAAACACTAGACTATACGATTTTTTGGAGTTGAACTCTTGCCGAGAAACTTGAGTTAGCCATTTTAAAACCTAGAATTAGCCCAAAAAAGGTGCCAAAACTCCAAATAACTTTCTACATTTTAGCACTGTCTTGAAACATAATTCCTAAACAGAGTTATTAATGCCAGAAACCTCATAGATTATGATTTTTTTTATCTTAGGTGACTTAAAGTTTAATCCTTTACTAAATTATAATGCAATAAAGAGATCGAAAAGAGTTGAATTTATCACCATTTCCACCACATCTCTCACATGGAACTGGATCTCCCTGCAACAATATCAATTAAGACATAAAAGATCAAAAATTTCTCAAGGAAATTAATTGGTTGAATGATTTAGCAGAAATTTGTGATATGGAAACCAAAGATATTTTAATGTAAAGAAGAGATTCAATATGAAACCTTGAAGCCAAGGAAGAGAGATAAGGCAATTGCTACGACGAGACTAATGGTGACAATGAACGTTTGTGTATCGACGAATCCTCCTCCACCGCCATCAAAGCCTCCGTTTAAGAAGAGAACAGAAGGGTGAATGATGAGATTAGCTGATGATTGATGAGCACTTGTTCTTGACCATCTAGTGTTGTGGTTTCTATGGTGTCTAATTAGCTCAGGTTTCGGGAGGAAGAGAAGTTGTGGAGTTAGGTTTAATGAAGAAGATGAAGGAGAAAAGAGTTGCAGAGAGATGAGAGGTCGAGTGGCCATGGATTCACTCAAATTCAAGAGGATTAAAGCAAAGACCCCTCAAATTCACAAGTGGAGAAGAAAAATGAATTCTTTCATTAATGGGCTTATTGGGCCTTTTTGAAACTGGCCCATTCATTTTTTTCTTTTTTCAGTTCAGCTATAAAATTCATCTTCTCCTTCGACAAAAGAATTTCTAGGGTTTTTGAAGAGTTTCTCATTCGCCGTTTCCTTCTTCCTCTGTTAGCAAATTGACAATATGGGTCACGACAATGTCTGGAATTCTCATCCAAAGAAGTACGGCCCTGGATCTCGCACTTGGTAACTCATCTTCAACTCTCTCCTTTTGCGTTGATTTGTTTGGTTTCTTAAAGTATAGAACTTGCTCACGATTTCCTTATTCTCTGATTTATCTGATAATGAGAGTTTGACCTGTGTAGATTGTAGTTCCGGTTAAGAGTTGTGATCGCATTAGTTCTTGTTTTTGTTTCCGAATTTTGATTGCGTTTTCTAAGAGTTTGATGTATATCTTCCACTATTGTTCACAAAAATCACAGAAAAATATATTTGCTTGCAGAGTAATAACTTTACATAGAAAAATGATATCATTTGATCAAGACAGATATTTTCTAACTTTGATTTGTATGTATTGCAGTTTTTCATGTGAGATTAGCTAAAAGTTTATATTTGTTTGTATGTAGCTGATTGTAGTGACTAGCTTATGTATAAGATTGTTACATTTCGTTTCTATCTTAACCATGTGAGATTAGTTAAGTTGTTATACTTTGACAGTCAAGTTTCTTAAGCTGTTTGTTTGTGTGTAATTGTTGTAGTGATTTGCTTATGTGTAAGATTGTTTTTTTATGGCTCCTGTGTTAACTATGCGAGGTTAGCTAAATGTTATCTTCTGTAGTGTGAAGTTTATGTAGCTGGGTCTTCTTTGTTTGTGGGTAGCTTGTATGTAAGAGCTGTTATATATGGCTTCTTTTACAACCATGTGAGTTTAATGTTATATTTTGGCAGTCAAGTTTCTGATAGTAGTGATTAGCATATGGGTAGGATTGTTATTTATGGCTCTTGTTTGTATGTATGCAGCTGATAGTTGTGATTAGCTTGTTTATAAGGTTGTTTTATTTGGCTTCTGTCTTATTAGCAATGTTTTCATTTGACTTTGTGATTTCTCAAATTATTGTCTGTATTTGTAGCCGTGTGTGTGGTAACTCTCACGGGTTAATCAGGAAGTACGGTTTGAACTGCTGCAGACAGTGCTTCCGCAGCAACGCGAAGGAGATTGGATTCATCAAGGTAAGTTTTCAGTCTCTATGCCTTGTGTCCTAATATCATTCTTTTATGCATAACTTATTTAATTCTGATTTTGTTTGATTGTTTCTACAGTACCGTTAATGAGACAGAACCAAATCATGATTGATGCTTATGATACAACACATAATGGATTGGCATCTTATGGATTGGCACCGAAGCTCTTGTAGTTTTGATGTTTTTACTTGAGAACTTTTGTTATTTTGAGAGTTAATTAAGTTGAACCTCTCATTAAGCATTTCTTATTTTGATCAATGATATTTTAGTTCTACTTGTTTGTTTTCTTTTTATCATTTGAATTTGATCAAACTTCCATGAAAATTCCTTTTTAAGATATTGCAATGGAATCTCTTGAAATGGCATGAAAGGGATAAGAACAAGCAAATTCCCTCTTAAAATTATCTGTAATTCACAAAGTCTGCATTTTTTACATTTATAAATTTATACCACTGTGTACTAAAAGTACAAATATATATCTACAAAAAATACTGCCATTCTAATGATAGCTTATCATAATTAATTTTGTATGAAACCTAAATTAGTTTTTTATGCATTATATAATTTTTTTTTTCTTTTGTCAACATTGGGCACAACAGACTGACCCATTAGCATATCTTATGTGGATTTACTTTATTCTAATCTAGAAAGAGGAATGTGGACTTAGTTCTGCCACTATTCTAATTTAGAAAGAGGAATGTTAAGTGTTTTACCAAGAGAATGTCGAAAATCCACGAAATCCTAAATTGTCATTCGCTTCAGGATCGAGCGCAACGAAGAAATTTGCTCGAGTAGTTCTCTGTTTTCCCATTTTTATGATTCAACTCGGAAAATCACACGTAGGTTATTCTTAATCCTTTCTTCTGATCTTAAAGATAGTTTTTGTTTTTCTTTGTGGGTTGATCGCAGGATGGTCCAGCTTATGTTCATCTGTTTGTTAGCATCTTACGTGATATAATCAAGGAAGAGACAGTGGAATATGTCTTGGCTTTGATTTATGAAATGCTATCAGGTAGATAAAACCTCAAGATATTTGCATTTACCTTTTCTTTCTTTTAGATACTGACTAATATCAATGCATCAACTGTTTTCCAGCAAATCCATCACGAGCTCGGTTGTTCCATGATAAATCATTTGCACATGCGGATACTTATGAGCCTTTCTTGAGGTGAGCCCCTATGCAATTGCTTTATGACAATAATTTGGTCTAGGCAAGTTGGATCAGATCTGTTGTTTCTGCTTTGGAATGGTTTAGAACTTCTACATTTTTATCATTCTCTTACTTGACCAATTAAATTTTCAGATTTCCTTTCTAGTTTTCTTATAACTGCCGTTTAAATCTACGACTGTTTCCCAAAAAAAATTAATCTTAATGTGTGCTATGTTTAGTGGGTCATTTCCACTTGACATGGTTTCCTAGTTCTATACATATTGTGTAGTGTTTTAAGCACAGGATGTTGTTGCTTTGTCTGTTTTATCTCCTTGGCCGCCCTTGCTCATTTTGTCTGAAATTCTGATCTTAGTCATTGTGAGTCTTTTACTAGTTTAATCCTGAAAAGGGGAAACATATGTAACTCCATTGGGGATAACTGCTCTCAGTTACATTTTGCTTGATTTCGGCTGCTAAACTCTAGATGTATGCAAACTAAAAATATGGCCTTTTTCAGGTTGTTGTGGAAGGGAAATTGGTTCATTCAAGAGAAAAGCTGCAAAATCCTTGCCTGGATAGTAAGGTATTCGATATTTCTTATCTGTCATATTTCTACCAAACATGTATGTAACATACAGCCTCATTTACATCATAGTGCTAGGCCAAAAGCTGGTGATGATGTTATTGCTAGTGGAGAAGCTTCCGGTTCAAAGAAACATATTACAATTGATGATGTTCTCAAGGGATTGGTGGAGTGGCTTTGTGCTCAGGTTTCTTCTTCTTTTTCTCTCTACTTTTCGTTGGTCTTGCATTGGTGTTTAAGTGTTATTTGTCTTTTTCTTGTAGACAATGCCATTGTTAGAGCTAGAGCTCATTTATATAGAGTGTAAGTAATGAGAAAAAAAGAGGCAGTCTGACATTTTTTTGGGCAAAAACAATTCTATTCTCACAATGTCTTTGTTAGATTATGCAAATGCAAACACTAACGCAAACCAAATTTAAACTAACAATCTTTCTGCGTAGGCAAAAGTCTTTGATTTTGGTTGATATTAATCTTTTATTTTAGCGATATGGAAGGAACCTTTATGTTGTTACATAGATATCAACAATGCTTAAATTTGATATACAGTTGAAGCAACCTTCTCATCCTACTCGTGGTGTTCCAACTGCAATCAGCTGCCTCTCGTCCCTGCTTAAGGAACCTGTTGTCAGATCGTCGTTTGTTCAGGCAGATGGGGTTAAGTTACTTGTCTCTCTAATTTCTCCAGCATCTACTCAGCAGTCGATTCAGGTAACTATATATTAAATGGTAGTAATTTTCAGTGAATGTTCACTAAAGCTGTAAATAAGTATTGCAGTTTCCAAACGAGGATGACTCAAGGAAAATAACTAGTTTCTAAAGAACTATTAATACTGTTGATTTATGTTGCTCCCTTATTTTAAAGTGTATTCTGATTCAGTTTGCAGAAGAAGGAACAGCTCTCTTTTTCTTTTCCTTTTTTTTTGCCATAATTTTTCCATGCCTAATTCATGTGATATGCATGCTTTCTTTCTATAGCTTCTGTATGAAACATGTCTTTGTGTGTGGCTTCTGTCCTATTATGAACCTGCAATAGAATTCTTGGCAACATCCAGGACAATGCAAAGGCTCACAGAAGTGGTTAAGAGCTCGACTAAGGAAAAGGTGAGATGTCTTCTTGTGATAATTTAGTTATTGCTATCCTGCAATTACTTAAAAGATGGCATGACTATGCAATCAGAATCTCTTCTGCGCAATTTCAAGATACTTTTGTTTGTTTTTATTTGTTTTGTATCTTTAAATTGCATAAATGTATTGGGATGCACTTCTTATTATGTTTATCTGACGGTATTTTGTCTCACAGGTCGTCAGGGTGGTTATATTGACATTCAGAAACTTGCTCCCTAAAGGTACATTTGGTGCCCAGATGGTTGACCTTGGACTCCCACATATTATCCAGAGTCTAAAAATACAAGCATGGAGTGACGAGGTAAGACAAGTTTAATAAAAATGCCGGAGGACTGCTTCTGTATGAAACATCTCTATGTGGAATACAAATTTCTTTATTTTCCAAAATGAAAGTTGAAGTGATTTAGACAAACAATAGATGTCTTTTTTAGTACATGGTCGTAGTTAAACCTGTTAAACTCTGAAATTGTAAGGACTTGCTGGATGCACTGAACCAACTAGAAGGACTGAAAGACAAGATCAGGACATTGAGTTCCTTTGATAAGTATAAGCAAGAGGTTCTTCTTGGTCATCTTGACTGGAACCCAATGCACAAAGAGGCCAATTTCTGGCGTGAAAATGTCACAAGCTTCGAGGAGAATGACTTCCAGGTATTCTTTAAACCTGTCTTGGGATAAAAGGTGCACAAAAGTACTTTACGATACTCACCTGCTTGTTAAAACTTGTGGATGCAGATACTGAGGGTCCTTCTAACGATCCTAGACACGTCGAGTGATCCAAGATCATTGGTGGTAGCATGCTTTGATCTCTCACAGTTCATACAGTATCATGCAGCAGGGAGAGTGATCATAACAGACCTCAAGGCGAAAGAACGAGTAATGAAACTGATGAACCACGAGAATGCTGAGGTTACCAAGAATGCTCTCCTGTGCATCCAGAGGCTTCTCTTGGGTGCTAAGTACGCTAGCTTCTTGCAAGCTTGATGGACTTCCATGTTTGATTTACTTTGGTTACATGTTTAGTTAAATAAGATTCATTCATTCTATGCTCTTTATGCTTACAAACAACATGCTCGTGTGTACTGAAAATTTGCAATTCATATTCGCAACTTGTTTATGAATCTGCTCAAACATGCAAACAAACAGAGGAAAGAAAACCAACTCCTCGAAATTACGATTTGGCAGCTGCGTACTGCTTTCACATTCCAATAACTTATGCATGACTTATTACATTCTGTCTTCTCCTTATTCTCGTTTCTATCTTCACTCTCCCCAATCTGCAATTAATTTCAATTAAACAAGACTCATCATTACACATTGATAATTCTACAAACAAATATAATATAAGTGAGATTCACATAAATATTTGTAACCTTTCATCGAAGCAGTCTATGAAGCTCTCATAAAGCCCTTGGATACCTAATTTTTGCCTCGTTTTCCTCCCCTTAACAGGGACCTCCAAATTTTGGAGAAGCCCGTATTCTTCAACTGTTTATCTAGAAATCAAAAAATTTAAAGTATAAAGTGTCTGAACATTAAATTTGGATCAAAATAATACTGACTGGTCTTATTTCCGTCCGTGAATAGCTAGAACTGAAAAGTATTTTTACCTATTCTTCCCTTAACAGGGACCTCCAAAATTTGGAGAAGCCCGCATTCTCCAACTTTCCACTTGCTATCATCTGTTTTGAACTCAAAAACAAGCTCACTGGAAGTCACCTCACTTACTTCAACTTCAAATGTGTATATATGCTCTGTTTGAGGTTGATCAATCTCGAGACGCTTATTTTTGACCATGATGTTAATATGTGATTCATACTCACCATATTTCTCTAGTATAATACAAGCCTTAAATCTCAATGATGTAGGAAGAGATGTTTCATTCAACTTGATTGTCAAGGAACCTCCATCTGTAGCTCTGTAATTGAAGCAGGTTGGCACATGTTTCCCAGGTAACACTGCATACTTACTAGTTGGTGTGTGCATGATGAGGTCTCTGGCTTTTTGGTTCAGTTTGAAGCAGTTGATGAAGATGAGACAAATATCTGGATTGTTAAAGGAACAATCCAGTCTCTCAAGAGATATACAAATCGATGCGTTTATGCGTAATAGGGAATCAGAAAGTTGAGGTGATACCAGATTATTAGATTGATGAAACTTTCTGAGATTCCTGAGACTATAGCATCCACTAATATTCAAACTTTCAAGATTTGTAGCAGTTGAAAGATCAGGAAGCTTTTTCAAATCATAAGAAAGAGACAAATCCATCCGCTTGAGACATTTGAGTGGCTGCATCGACAAATAAGAAAATGTTAATACGATATTTGTCTCTTTTTTCTATGATTTGAATACTGACTGGTCTTATAAATAAAAAGAAAAAGGAAATGGTCATAGAATACATTTCTATAGATGAAGTTGTTGATTTAGGGTAAGCAAACTATAAATAATACTAACTTCATTAATAAGTTACCCATTTATAGAAACTATTATATATTACTTCTATTGTGTATTAAAAGTGAATTGAGATATAGTAGTATAGATCTGACCAATAAAAGATATAATTGTATTTTTTAAGTTTACTTTTGATTAATGTACTTACTTTATTTCCTTCCCATAGCTTTTGAAGCTTGCTGAGAGGCATGTCTAATTTGACCAGATACTCAGGATTAAAAGTAGCAGGCAAACTTATATTCGGGAACCAAATCCAGCGTAGAAGCCTTATCATCTGAGAATGATAAAGTAGTGACTGCACTCTCTTAAAAGGAGCAACACCATCATAATAATCCTGGATGCATACGAATTGGAGATCTGACATTCTCAGCTCTTCATACTTTAACTGCCTTGTATTCAACTCTTCATCACATATGTCGCACAGATTAAAGTTTAAGTTTATCCCAATTAAGTTGCTACAATCCTGAAAAATAACCAAAACAAAATATACGTTTAGATGATTACTAATTATCAGATAAACTCAATTTTTAGGGACCAAATGTAACGGCAAAACTTACTATTTTATGGTCATATAAATCTCTTTCATTAATCAAAAGCTGACGTTTCACCTGCTTACGCGAAGTCTCTCTTCCAAATTCTTCTAGCAAAGTATGCACCCTGATATATCCGAATTCATCAATAGATATGAAAGACTTCTTAACTAAGATGTCAACACTTTCCTTTACATTGCAGAACTTCTTTGCAAGAAGCTCTTCCACTTCATGAGTAGTCCAAGCAGAACCCGTGAAAAGGCAGACTATATAAAGGAATAAATCTTTCTCTTCATCATGTAAGGCATCGTAACTAAACTTTATAATGCTCCCAATATCTCCGTCGACAAGGCGAGCCTCTAACATTGGGAGTTCCCTTCTCCACTCTTGCTTGCACATTCCCCGCAAAGCAGAGCCTAAAACCTTCAATCCCAATGGGAGTGAGCCAGCAAGGTTTGTAGCTTCCCTAGCAAGATCATAGAAACCGTCATCTGGGTACTCTTTTCCAAAGGCATTCATACAGAAGATTTTAAAAGCCTCTTCACTTGATGGAAATTTCACTTTGTATATATGTTTGATCCCCTGCGCCTCCAAAATTCTTCGATCTTCTGTTGTGATAATAATACAACTTCCAGGACCAAACCATTCAATTTCTTTAGCCAAGGCGTGTACTTGTTCTATGCGATCAACATCATCAAGAACAAGTAACACTTTCTCGTCTTTCAACCGATTCAAAGCAAGTTCTGTATTAGAAACCTTCTGATTGATCATCTGAGACAACATTCGGTTCAGTAGTTGCAATTTTGCATCGTACTCAAATAAACAAGGTCTTGGATAGCTGCCTTTGATATCGAGCATGATTGCGCTAAGTTGGAATCCGCTGGAAAGTTGATGAAATAGAAATCTAGCAATAGTTGTCTTACCAATTCCAGGAGGACCCCAAATCCCAATCATCCTTACTTCATCCAAATCTAGGCATAACAATGGTTTGATTTCTACCATATGAGCTCTCATCCCAACTAAATCTTTGAAATCTCTTGGTGGTGTGAAATTTTTCAGTTTCTCTGAAACCTCAGTGATTATATTTTCAATCATGGCCGCTTCGGTATCCCTAACATTAGAAAAGTATAAATATAAATGTATTAATAAGTGTAGTCATAAAAATGTTAATTAGTTAGTGGCAGGCGGTAAGTCCACATAAGACATGCGCACTTGCATAACCAGGGATCGAGTCCCACTGCCTACATTATGTAGGAACTTGACTAATGGGTCGGTATAGTGCCCAATGTTGAAAAAAAAAAATGTTAATTAGTTTGGTCATCAACATTTTCTCATATATACACATCCAAAATATATGTAATTGCTTCTCTTCATAATATTAAAAACCTAAAAAAATATAAAGTTTGGACTCTGAAGTAAATATTAACAAAGGAAACTGGAAATGAAGAAAGCATACCAGGCGCTAGAATCCATTCCGGCTATTCCAGCCACATTCTCCAAAGCCTTTTTCCATCTCTTAATATGCTCTTTTCTTTTACCTTTACATGTTTTTTTGAAGACATCTCCAAAACCTCCCGTCTGTTTTCTTATGTCAGTTGGTTGAACTTTATAGAAAATGGTAATCACTATTTGACCCAACATTTTCCTACACCTCATGATCTCCACCAACTCATCAAGACACCATGAAGAAGAAGCATAGTTCTTGGATAACAAGACTATCGCGATCCTCGATCCTCTGATAGCTTTTTTGAGTTCAGGACCAATTGATTTACTCCTTTCTATAGCATTATCAATGAATGGTTCGATTCCGTTGCTTCCAAAAGATTTCAAAAGATGACTAAGAAAGCGTTTTCGGACATCTGCCCCGTGGAAACTTGGGAAGACATGGTATATCCAATTTGGTGATGGAAAAGATAAAGAAGAAGAAGAAGAGTTGATGGTAGAAGAAGAACCCACAACCATGGTAGAGAATGGATTAAGACTATCCGTGGATGAACGAAAAGATTAACAAAGAGGAAGAGGCTACTTTGTGAATGGATGACGAAACGATTATCAAAGAGGAAGAGACTTTTGAGTAAAAGAAAAATATTTCTTGCAACTTGAGATTGTTGAGAAACTATCTTATAAGAAGTTCGGAAAAACTTTGAAGTAGTCTATTGGTTATGCGAATTTCATGGAAAGGAGAAGGAAGCTGACTAAGTGTAACCGAGACTTTTCGTACCAATGTTAGATTTTATGGATTTTTGGAAATTTTGATTGGACGTGAAGTTATTTTATGGATTTTATAAAAGTATCTTAAAAATTTCTTTTGTGAAGTTATAATAAATAGCTCTTTGGAAAATGAGAGAAGACGACCAAAGTCATGTTGTTTTGTCGTTTTTGTGAATTAAAGCCCAAAACAAGTAGCAATAATAAATGGTAATGATAATTGCATGGAAAAGAGGCTTTCTATTGACTATTTCTAACAATTTTATTTACATATCAATTTATTTTTGAACGCATTTACAAATATTTATCTTGTATATGGATGAACGATAAGATCGATTAACAAAGAGGAAGAGACTTTTGTGTGAAGATCCCATCCATATGTATAGTGATATTTTTTTCTTATCAAAAAAACAAATAATGTACATTTATATAATTAAAGAGATATTTCATGGAAACTGTTACTACCGACAGAATAGTGATATTTCATGCCATTCAAACACGCGTGTCCTTCAACTTTCACATTTGCTCATAATCATTGTGTTTGGTTTAATTTGGTTGAATAATGAGGTGTGTTAATATCGCTCGAAGAGTTTTTGTGTTTACGGCTTAAGTTTTATATGTTTTGATTTGAACTTTTTGTAGGTTAGTTTTTCGTTTTTCCGTAAAGGTGCTATAGGTTTTGTCAGAATTTTTGTAGGTTTGTATAACGTCTTGTAGGTTTTTCTAACATATGTTATTTTGCAGATACTCATTGAGAAAAGCATGGTGATAAGCATTTTGAAGACGAGAAGGAGGACCCGACGTTACATAACATGATCCGAGATATCTTTGATGGCACTTTAGATGAATCTTTTTGGGATGCTGAAAAGAAGTTAGCAAAGAGAAAGATAACCGAGAGTATTTAACTGATCTGAATCCACATGGAGAATATGATGGCGATAGAGGAGGTCAGCTAATTACATACATTTAGCCAGGACCATTGGGATAGTAAGTAGGATGATGCGTTATATAATTTTTTGTAGTAGCAAACATAATCTGCAACATATTATACTAACAAAGGACCATATTTTTTGTAATGAGGTGTGTCCTATGTGAGTATGGTTTAGGATTGTCACGATATATTTCAAACACAATATATTTTGGAGGTTCTAACTGATTTTCATAGGTTTACCATTGTCTCGATATAGGTTTATCATTGTTGTTTTGTAGGTTTACAATTGTTTACTTGTAGGTTTACAATTGTCTTTTTGGTATATTAGTTGTTGTCCTTTTGTATGTTCAGCTGGTGTTAGGGCGTGGACACATGGGATTTTGTCTAAGTCAAACCTTTGCAAGAACATCTTTTCTCTGACAAATTGACGACATTGGTCGATGAGATGTTAGTCACTTGTGTTTGATGTTCATCTATAGGTTGAATGTCGTAGTTTCTGGCTTCTTCAATTTTCTCTGAAAGAACAAAACAATAAGTTTATCAATTAAACCTACAAACGAGGACTATAAACCTATATTACTTACACAAATTGTCTAAAAACCTACAATCCGGATATATAAACATACAGACTAGAACTCTCGTTTGCTATATATAATTTTTGGTATGGGCCAAAAAATAGTACATGGAAAATATATACAAGAGAAAATGATGGGAAATAGCCTCTTTTGAGTTTATATTCTAAAAAATACCCCCTTTTTTCCTTTTACATTTTACACCTTTTTCACCTTCTCTCTAACTTTCTCTCACGAAAATTGACGATTATACCTTCTCTTTATCTCTTTAGAAAAACAAAATATTGGTTTTAGAAAAACACAAGATTTCAAAAGCCACAATAAGATAAAATGATTCTCTCTTTTAATTTCTTCTTCTCTCATCATTTTTGTAAAGTTTTTGTCAGTGATGGACTTGTAACTATGTATCATGTATCGAGCATATGCAGTAAGTTTCCATAGTTTTTATATGTTTTTGTTGTCCACTATGGACATTTCATATATTCTTCTAACATCTCACCCATAATATATTTTGTCAAATTTGATGCAAAAATGTAACTGATGTCAATCACTGCTTTATTTTCTCCCACATAGACGTCCATGTCCTCACAGAGACAAATGTCCACTTATCATTTATATGAACATTTACAATTAAAATCTTTTGTCCCTTACTCACATCCTTCTGAATATATTAATAAATACATGGAAAACTACATAAGTTGTCTTCTATATTGTTCGATCCTATTGTGTATATAGACATATATCTATATATGTATCACATGGACATGGACAAATATGTGCCAATATTTTTCCTTTACAATGGCCTTATATTGAAATGGACAAAATTGTAACACAAGGACATGGACATTGAAAAATATATATGTGTATCACATGGACTAGGACATGGACAAACATCTTCATTGTCTCGTGCATAGTCCACTCACCTTTTGAATATATTCATATATATATAGACAAATACGGACATGGACCTATTGCGTATATGGACATATGTTCATATATGTATCATATATATGAACATGGACAAATATATATGTATCACATGAACAAAAACATAGATATAACATTATATGGACATGGACTTCAGAAATTTGATTTGCAAAAGTAAGTCCATGTCCACAGACACCCATTTTCAGAACATAAATGTATGAAGGCATACTAGTCCATGTCGATTTCCACAATTAGATTTGTCCATGTCTATAGGACAAACTTACAACAAACTTTCCAAGGATGAGACAAAATTTTCATTGGACATGAACAAATATAACTTTTACAGGACAAATGCATGTATATGAAACATATGGACATGGACGAATTTGTCTCCATGTTTGGATGTGGACAAATATGGCCTTTTTGTACAAGGATATAATTATTCTATGTCTCATAATGGTAATGACATTATATGGTTGTTCTGGGGTATATGTTATTTGGCTATGTTCCTTACTATATGTTCTTCAGCTATGGTCGTGTTTGAATAAGGGAAATTGTCCATGTTAACAAAATAAGTCATGACTTGCAAGATAAGAAAGTCTTCAGATATTTGTCTATGTCCACAAACGCCCATTTTCAGAACATAACGTGTGGAGGCATATTAATCCGTGTTGATTTCCACAATTAGATTTTTCCATGTCCATAGAATAAACATTGTCCATACATGAAAGATAATGCCAGTTTTTCTTGAAATGGGCGAACGAGACATTGAATAGACTTCACAATTGGACATTGAATGGACCTCACAATTGGACATCTTAAGCCATTTGTCCATGTCTACGACAACATACGAGAAGTTGGATTTCACAATTGAACGAGATACTTGGTAACATGCTATAATTACATTAAAATAATAAAGTAACCACCCATTCCAATGAGGGTAGGGTTGCATAGAAGGTGAGTTGAAGCGGGCAGATAAGACAAGCAAATGTGCTATAATTGGACATGGCTCACTACCTATGGCTGCATATCTATTCGTTGAACATTGGGAACATGGAAACAATTTCATATTTATTTATCAAAAGATATGACTAAGGAAATTTAGATAAAAGGTGTGAAAATGTTGAGAAGTACAAAAGTTTAAATATGTATGAAATCGAGATTTAAAAGAGATATAAGATATAAAAAATGTGATCAGTAGGAATTCGAAAACAATTACAAAAGGTGTTTTTGTTGATAAGGCGTGTTCAGAAAATACGAATTTCAATCCTATTAGCATGACGTAATATGTATCATGTGCTGGGACTTAAAGCTGAGAAATAAGAATGGAGATGTGATATGATTGGACATGATAGGTGACTATCCCTTTAATCTACTAAAAGTGATGTACTGTATACCATTTAAATGTCTTTTAAAATAAATAAATAAACTATTATTGTGGAAAAGCATATATAACCAGACAAAATGCGCAATAGGGCTTACATATATGTATGTCTTGTCTTTGCCAGATATAATATAAAAGACGTGGACATATAAATACATAATGGTGTCATGTCTATCTAGGACAAAATCAGGTAAAGACAAAGACAAGTGTCGAATACATCCAAGAGAAGAACATTAGGTTACAAAAATTGCTTAGGCTTGTTCCTCATTACAATTTCATTAATTTGTAATGTGTATTGCATATCATCTTAAATTTGAAGATTTATTGTAATAACATTCTCACTTCCTTCTTCTATATTATCATCATTCCCACCAGTTTCATATTTGTCTTCATTCAATGCCTTGTCCATGTCCTCTCCTTCTTATTTTTTATGTCCATTACCATGCAAAACCATGGTTTACCTAAGCTACTTCCCTTTTAATACTTACATCGTACTCCATATGTCTTAGGTTTTCTTGTTACACTTAGTCAAAGCCCATGTCTTGCTTTCTCCCTTTTGTAGGACAGCACCCAATCCCAAATCGTCAACATCAAATTAATATTTATAGAACAAAACTTAATATTCGCTGGCAGTTCATGTCTCTAATCAGCTTCGTCATTTTAATAACCTACCACCTTTTTTACTGAAATAGTTTACCTCTTTTCTTTAATCTTCCCTTCTCTACTCTTAGATTTCCTTCTTAACTTCTTTCACTTTGGTTTCTTCGAACTTCTTTTCACTAGCCCTTTTTTCTCACTACTCTTGTCCGTAACTTTTTGGGCTGACCCAGCACAACCTTTTCTTTTCTACACGCTGCCATTTCAAAAAAAGTCAGAGTCAGTATTGTCATTTTATCTTTCAAAATTGGGTAAGCGGCAAAAGGTGAAAACCTTAGAACATTTTTGATGAATATGCTTACCAACAAAGCATTTTTGTTGAAATTCCCTTAAAATAATCTAATTTTAAACAAAAGAGTAGGATAAAATTATCAGTCTAAGGCCTAAGTTTTTTTTTGCTTTCTTCGGAGAAACAATTTAGATTTTAGATGAAGAAATTATAAACAGAAACAATAAATACGTTAAAGATACCCAAATCAATATTGGAGTAAGTAAGCTTTTAAAAGCTAGTGACCACATGAAATAATTGTAATAAAACTTCTATCAGTTGTATTGTTGAGATTCAACAACACACATGCCGACCTATTAAATATACTTCTTTTCTAATATTTAATTATCTAATCAAACTACAAGTTTTAAAAATGTTCTTCTTCCAATTCTGAAAGAAAAATAGTTGTCAATTAAAGAGACTACTACATGGTATATTCAATGGTATATGAATATGCATACAAACAAAAATCATATAATGATAATGCATACTAGTATCTGTAAACTAAATTTATTTCAGTTTGTGATTATAATTTTTTTGTTCGGTTTGAATAAATTTTTTTGTGCTCAATAAATTTTTAATTTGTATCAATATGTGAGTTTAGTTACTCTGTTTTTCATGTCTTAGCTCTACTTAATTTAGTTGGTTTATTATAGATTTGGTTTAAGTGAAACTGGTTGGATTTGGTTAAACGATTAAGAGTATGATTGATATTTTAAATTGAGAACTCATAATTTAATTATAGTTAGGGAAAAATATTAAATTCAACAAATAAGTTTATGGATTCTTGTATGCATTAGTTAGTAAACACTATATTTTATTAGTTCGTATAAATAATCATTTAATGTATAATCTTTTTCTCCTTTGCATTGCGCCGTAAACTTATTTCGTAGAACATTAAAATAGGTTGGAAGATGTGTATCTACTACGCTTTCACTTCAGAGTGAACTCATCAACTATGACACAGCATTTTGTGGTTAATTTGTTGACCCTTTGTCAAAATATGTGCAAACTTTTTGATTTTACAATTTCTTGTAGCTATAAAATGATTTGATTTACTAATCTTTCCTTATTAAAGTGGAAGTACAATTTTTAGTAAAAAGTTAAAAGAGGTTTTTTAGTATTGATTTTAATCTGTTTACTGTGTTATTTTTTTCAACTTTTACTTCTGCAGTTTTAGTACAGATTTTGCAGAAACACACGATCTAACAGTTACAAAATGTGTTTTTGAAAACACACGATCTCCTGCTCCCTCTCTTCTTCATCCCTAAAGCAGAGACAAAAACACACGATTAACTGCAATTCATCATCTCATTTTTTATGGTTTCGACATTCCTCAATCTGTCTTCCCTTTTTTCTCCAACCAAAAACCTTAATTAACCTTTCTTATTCTCTAAAAATACCACAACAACCACCATAACAGAGACCTTCAACTCTCTCTTAATCTCTTCTCTAAGATTCTGTCTTACAATTCCAAATTAAGTTTTATCAGTATGGACAGAGAATCACAGAAATTGTAAACCGGTGATGTAAATCCGTGTCAAGAAATCGAAACCAGGTTTGAAATTAGGGGTTGAATTACTTGATCCTGGAGAGGTAACTTTTAAAGTTCTACTGCTAGATGAAATATAAGATTTGCATTCATCATTAATCTGTCGACAATTCTGCAGAGAATAGCAGAAGATGTGAATTTCAATGTTAGTGAATCAATCGTCATCATTGGATTTGTTCCTCAGATTCTAAAGAACCCTTTGTCTTGTGCGGCTAAAGATGACGAGAGAGGAGATTGAAAACAAAGGAGATGATATGACGATCGATGTCCCAAAAACGAAAATTGAAAATCCCGACGAATTCAATGCTCATTACCTTCGAATTTACTACGGCAAGTTTCAAAATTATCATATTTGGTTGTCTTACTCATTTGAGTTTTATGATTTTTTATTTTCAGCCAGATAAGAGACATGCGTATGCACAAAGTGGAACCAATGTGTTTACTCCAGTAGAGAGGGAGTTGGTGTTTGATACTGTAAGTGTAATAACTTATCAAGAAATTAGTGGAGCTTATTTTGATGCTTATTATTTTGGTAGATTGACTTGTGTATATATTGTTTCCTCAGGATATGACAGATTATGATGACATTAGGTACTGTTGCTCAGGAGCTGATGTTTGCTCTAGATGTTGGCCTTTAATGACAGTTGCTATCAAAGTCATTGATACTTCATTACGAGGTATAAAATATTTTCAACAAGAGTTGTTAATTTTTCTGAGATTGTTCTAATTTTATGAGTTTTTGTAAACTTTATAGTTCTTGGTAATCTGTTGCAATTTGTCAGTACGGTTCACAGTACCCGTTGCAATGTGAAATTGTTTGTGGAGTTAGCTGCTGGATCTGTTTCTTCAGCAATGTGCAAGATTGTTTGGTGTTTTCTAAAAATATGTGTAGTCACTCATTTGAATTTTGCGATTGCAGAGGATTTTGGTTTCAAACACATTCTCTGGGTCTTCAGTGGACGTCGTGGAGTTCATTGTTGGGTTTGTGATGCTAAAGCTCGAAGGTGAAACAATTACTAAAAACTATTAACATCATTGCTCACTTCACTTGGGTTTATGTATCTTTTTCTGCATTCCATCTTATGATTTATGAAATGAGACTCTATGTGGTTACATCCTGCAGGTTGACTAATGAACAAAGATCAGCAGTTGCTGAATACTTCCGTGTTTATAGGGTGGTGTTCTCAAGAGCAAAATTGTGGTTTAGTTTGTTTGTCTCTGGCATAGTGAAGTCCTATAATTTTAGTTGTTTATGTTACAGGGAAATGAAAACAACGCAAAAAAGTTGATTTTATGGGTCACCCTCTTCATCCGTTCCTTGCGTATGAGTTTCTTCATCATCCCTTCCTTTCTGATTTCAGAATTACTGTGTTTTGTTACTAACTTTATCTGGGCTATTCAGGAGATCGTATGTAGATTTTCTTAAGAATTTATTTGAGGGTGAATTACAGACAACTCAAAGTATATTTTCAAGCAAAGAAAAATTTGAGAAGATACTGGGTATGATTACAGGTGAAGGTATGGAAGAGTGATGATGTATTTTTCCAGCGTACTTGAGGTGTGAATCTCAGTTTTGTCATTTACAATTTACATCTTCATAATAGATATTCAATCAGAGCTCAGAGAAAAATGGGAAAATTCTGCGAGATCATCTCTATTAGAAGAAGCCGTCAGCCGTTTAAGGTGGGAGCAGCTTAAAAAAACGCTTCAGTCAAAGAAACAGAAGGTGTGTAATGTTTTTAATGAGTTGAATATATGTATGTTAAGTGTTGTGCAAGAGCTTATTTGTCCTTCACCCAGCTTTTAGCGTGATGAACTTGAATCCCGTATTTCCTCATTTGTCAATCATTTATCCAATGTTTTAGGCTCCATCAATGCGGACATGTGCAGAAGAAATTGTCTTCAGCTTTACGTATCCTCGGATTGATTTAGAGGTTTGTTTTAATCTATGCTACAGTTTTCATAAGCCCGCCGCCATGTTGTTATGATAGATATTTCCTCGCTACATAAGACAGTTACAACAACTGAAAAAGTACCTGACAAGTTTAGTTGTATGGTGTCTTTTTCAGGTTTCAAAACAAATGAACCATTTGCTTAAGGCTCCCTTCTGTATCCATCCAAAAACAGGTCCATTTCATTGTTTTTATAATATATCACACCAGTTGATAAGTGTAATGTCCATACGGTAGTTCAATATATGGATGTCAGCTCAAGTTCTTATGAAATCTCTTCTGGTTATCAGGCCGTGTTTGTGTTCCTATTGATCCAGATAACTGTGATGAATTTGATCCACAGGCAGTTCCAACACTTTCACAGGTAAAATAATAGACTATCCGATTCAGTAAAGTATGGATCTGAATTAGTTCATCACAAAGATATTGTTCCTTATGTTTTGTAATAGATATATTTTCAAACAATTTGCAGCTAATAGAAGAAATCAATTCAGGAGGCCACAAAATGGATGTAGATGATGATGGTATGTTCTCAAATACTAATCAATGTTGAATTGGTTTGGATAACGCTTTACTTGCATAAACAATTGTGGCTATTTAACAACTGCAGAGTCAGATAAAAGTTTACTTGGGAAATCAATCAGCTTCTTTAAATCCTCATTCCTAGAACCTTTACTAAAATCCTGCAAGGTAAATCTCTCATTTCTCTAAGGTTTTGACTCTTTATGTTCATGTCGAGAAATATGTAAAAAGGCTGTGATGCAGTTGTTGGAATAGTGATTATGTGTTGATGAAATGTCTGCAGGAAGAAATAGAGAGTTCATACAAACCAAAATTGAGAAGACTAAGGATTCTTTCAGCTGGTGACCAAGGAATTTGAGTTTGATTTAGCTTACAGTCCGTTTATGTAGTCTTGGTTTTTATTTTAGTTTGTAATGTGATGTTTCCTAAGAAAATTGTAGCTACCTTATAAGAATATATTAATATTTGCAACAGTTGCATCACCATCAAGAAGTAACAGGATTTTATAATATTTTAGTACAATCTCTATACCCATTAGTCCATTACTATCTTTTTTTCGTGTCATTATCCTATTTATAGAGTAAAGTTTTCTTGTTTATATTGAGGCATACATTATTAAGGTATCAAATAAAATAATTGAAAGATATACATGTGTGTGTAAGATAACAAGAAGGCATGAGAGAACATATTTTTTGTCAATCCAAAATCTGAGTGGAAATCGTTGGAGAGATTTGATTATAATAGATTTCGAAAAGCCCGAAAGGAAAGGAAGCTGTTAATCCTTCTAATACATTAAAAGCCATGGAAGTTCAAGTTCGCTTACGACAAGCTTATATTGGCAAGCGGTGCAGAGGCGTCCACGTTTGAAGCTTCCTCTGTGAAGTTCACTATGCTTAGGAGATCCGTAGGAAGATTCTTTTAAATCTGATGCTCTCTCATACTCCTGGTAAGCATAATTCATCCTTTAAAGAATCAGTTTTGGTATCAGGGAGGACTATAAATTTGACTTGATTATATATTTATCTTATATTGTAGAATTAGTGTGGTAATAAGGGTTTGATCCCAATCTGGTTATCGATTTGAAGATCACTCAAATTTCCTGCATATTATTTCAGCTATTTACGATAGTGTCTGAATCGATTTTCAATGATTGGAGTCTTCCTTTTATTGTTGGTTGGAACTTGGAATGTCATGTTTATGTGAATCGTATCTCTCTCTTATATACTCAGCTTCATAGACAAATCTTTTGGTTTTTATTCATTATTAATATTACTAAGCCTGCTCCAAGTTTACATAAATCTATGGCTCCATCATTCTTTATTGGCAAATATGTATTTCCAAAGGTGACGATGAATTCCCTGAAATTACTTTGGATCGTTTCCAAAACGATTTGCAGGTTCTTGAAACCAAATAAAAGGAATTGGCAATAATAAACAATATATTAATTTATAATGAGGAGAAATCAATATGTTACATTTTACACGAGTTGAGTATAATATGTTATAAAACTCCATGTACTTCTATAAAACACAGCATATAAATAGTAAAAATGTGAAAAGCCCAAAACATACATACGAATAGATATAAAATACAAATATGTAATTATGTTATATATTGTAAAGAACTAAACTTTTCATAACCATTTCATACTATCCACAAAAAATAATCATCATAGTTTAATTAAAATATAATTTATAACCCGCACTTTAAATATTTTGGCATATTTTAATTTTTTTTTGTATATTTTGTCAACAATTTAAGCTAATAACTATTCAAACACCAACAAAGTTTTAGTCAATATGGCCGAATCTCCACACCTAATACAAGCCACATTTAAAGTTGTATTTCTCATTTGAACCATGTTTATATGGTTGATTAATATAATCGTTATGGGAAAAAAAATATTAAACTTTCACATTCTTAATACATTTTAAAAATTACTAACAAATATGTCAGTGCAATGGGATCCAAAGTTATTTAAAAATAAAAATGTTGTTTATATTTTTGTGTCAAAAAACTTAGTTACGGATATAATTAAACATGATTCTCTCGGTTATATATGATAATTCACAAATAAAGTTTTATATAACCATTACATACAACCAAAAAAAAGTAATCACAATTGTATAAATTTTAAAATAAAATACAACCCACGCTTCAAGCGCGGGACCATCCTAGTATATTATTCAAAATGGATGTTTTAATGTTTAGTGATAGTTTTTTTGATGTAGTTGTGATAGTTTTTTTTTTCAAATCTAAATAATTCACAAATTTACTTTTAAATTTTATAATAATCTCTCTAAATCAATATTTAATATACATTGATTGTTTGCCGAGATCATTTTCATCCTTCTTTCTTCCTTTCACCATTTCATGATTCACCATTTCATGATTCAAGAGCCACTCCCATCTAGTTCTTCCTTTAGTGTCTCACAGTTATGGTACCTTCAATAAGAAAGGACCAACCACAAATGGACATCAGAAAGTAAAATGGACTTTTGGGTATTCAAATCTGAGTAATTGGTATAAGAAGTAAAGAGGCTAAGTTAAAGGGTTTAGAGACAGCCTTTTGTCTTCGATGAAGGCTTGTCTTCATTCTCCTTCACAGCTTGTTTCACCACAAGGTTGATGTGAGAGAGCTTCTCACCAACTTCAGCTTATAAACTCCACTCGTGTTGCTGCTCGAGTGTGCTCCAATCCGTCTAATATCAGCTGTACTCGAGCTGCTACTATTCGAGTGGGTTGCTTAAGTCACTCGAGCTGGTACTATTCGAGTGGGTTGCTCGAGTCACTCGAGCTGCTAATATTCGAGTGGGTTGCTCGAGTTGATCATTTGCTGCTTTGTTGGTGGCCAAGTGACATGAGACTTTGCTCATGGAGCACCATTCTTGGTTAGTCCTTTGAATTGAGCTGTAGTCTCCCCCTCACGATTTGATCCTCCACACCACCTACAGCTTTGTTGGTACTTTCTACATCTTGGGTCAACAAAGGTTTATTACACCATATTGCGGTTTCCCTCATACTTATTCCTAATCATATACACAACAAAGGTTAGTAGATAGAGGTTTTCTTCATCATGGTTCTTCACCATAAAGAGCTTTACTCTCAGTTGAGAGATAGGATTAGCAATGATACTGGGTAGAATGTCCCTTCCATAACAAAAGAGAGCCCAAACCAATGCTTTTCCGTAAATCAAATTAAATAAACTAAAGTCATTAGATGTTTTCCAATCACAAGAGGGAAAGCTGACTAAAGTTTATCAGTCTAATACAAGGGGATGAACTGTAATCTTAAGGGCTGAGGCTCAATAAGAGCTTTTGCGGATTACAACTCTCCTTAGAAAAACGAACCAAGGACTTAGTGCATCAAGTGGTCCAAGGTTTCCTTCTCAAGAGGATTGGATTCATCATACTTCCAGCATAAACTCTAAGGAATACGGCTGGCTATGGTTCACTTCTCTTGAGACCTACACAAGATTTGGATTCATCGTGGTCTTAATGCTTACAAGAGCGGACCAAGGATCACATCTTGTGTTTTGTGAGATAAGATGGAATTCATTAAGCTTTTGATATCTTATACTCACAAGAGCAAAGCTTATCATTTACTTTCATTCCTCCCAAGATAAATGGATACAACATGGCTTCTATGAATTGGGTTTATGTGAATCACATCATTTTGCCATGGATCACAACTAAACAAAGGATAAGAATTTCATTCCTTTCTTTTGAGAGAATCTGTGGGATTCACTAGGTCTTGAATGCTTAGGCTTATAGAACCAAAGCGCATTTTGACCCTCTTCCCTTCTTACAAGACAACACTTGAGGATTCAACATGGCTTTTAAATGCTTTAGTTATGCATATAATCCATGGTTCACTCAGGTCCAAGGACAAACCACATAAAGCAAACTACAGTGAACTACATAACTCATGAACTTCATAAGAAGACATAGGCCTTTGTCCAAGGTTTTGAAAAACACTCAAACACCAGCGGCTTGGAAAGACTTGGGAAAGGGATACTACGTAGAAATCCTTGTGATGTTCACTCATAGTCTATCCTTTCCTTCATTGTCAAACAATCATAAAGAAAACATATGATTCGGGATTTTAAATGGGACAAAAGTAGAGATTCTTCTTCTCTCAGATGCTCTCTAAATCAATATTTAATATACACATCAATTCAGCTTATCCAATCTCTCTAGTGGCGATTATTACCTTCTCAAAACCTTGAGCTCCACCATAATATGGGTCTGGAACAAACTTGTCATTGTGCTTCTTGCAATATGAAACACATTAGCTTAACCTTAAAATTCAAGAACATATTTTAGTTTCAAAGTCAAGCAACAACAACAATCAATTTCAACGATACCTTTTTATCTGCATTGGGTGGAAAATTTCCTCCAGCTTTCCATACATTATAAGCATTCAATATGTCCTCTACATCAAAAATTCATTAGTCAAAGATATTAACTTCAACTCTCATGATTAATCACATCCCAACTTGCAAATTCCTTGACTGATTGAACCACAAAATGTTTGTACAAAGTTGAATTATTATTGTTTCTTCTACCTTTGTTTTGCTCATCCATCGCAAGAATGAGATCAAAGTCCCTGAAATCAGATGCCTTAATTGGTCTAGATAATGATGTTATCTCAATTCCACGACGTTTTGCAGCACTTTTCATTCTTGAATCTGCAATATTTCCCTTGTAAAACAAAACAAAAAACGGTTTCACAAATCAATTTTGGTTCAGAAGCACAACTTACAAAGTCTCACTGCTCCTAACTCCCACCAAATTACATCCAAAATCAAGCCTTTCTACATCTGAAAGAATCATCATTAACTACTTGTTCCAAATCAGACATCAATCTTCTTTCACAACCCTAAATTCGGTTAGAAAAGCTTCGAAAAAGATAACATGTTAATTGTTTTTGTATCCATATTCCTAAATAAATAATATTTAGTTCTAAGATTTGCACATTTGATCAGATTTTCTCAAATTCAGAGACTAAATTATATCAAAAGCATAAACCCTTGTAGATCTAGCAATTATATGTAAGAATACTTGTACAGTCCACTGCGACCATACTTATATAGTCGAACTAGTACAACCATTTTTACCATAATGAAACTTGTAACAGTGACAAAAAAAAAACTTGTAATCTTGTATCATGAACCATTGTAGAAAAAAGAAAAAAATTGTATCAAATTGATACTATCAATACGCACCATAATTATAAAAAAAAAACTTGATTTAGATATTATTGATATGCACTTTCTATTAAATTACTAGAAAATTTTGGAGAGGAGGTAGGTCTGGACATAATACCCGAAACCCACCCGAACCTAATCCGAAATAAGAGGAACCGAACCAAACCGAATCCGACAAAATACCTGAATGAGTTTTATATCATAGAAATTTAGGTACCCGAACCTGAACAGTTAATACCCGAAACCTGAATGGATACCCGAAATACTCGAAATATATTATATAGTTTAGAAATAATTATATATATATATATATATAACTTTTTAGTTACCTAAATATTTAAAATTATAATTACAAATCTAAATATATTACAATTTGAATTAAACGAATGAAAAAAACTAAAGTATTCAATTTTTAAAATTAAATTATGACTTTTTAAATAATATTTTTAATTTTTAAAAAAGATTTAAATATAAATATTGGAAGCTGAACTGAACCCGACTTGAAATAGAACACTTTATAAGAATCGAATCTGACTCGAACCCGAAATATACCGAATCGAATCCGACCCGAAATTCTAAAATACATGAACGAGTTTTATATATGTAAACCCGAAAGGACTCGATCCAAATCTGAATAGATACCCAAATACCCAGGTATAAAAAGCCGTAAAAACAGACCAAAATTATGTTTCTTTTTGCCCCACATCACCAAAAATGTGTTTCTTTAGCCATTCGACTGTTTTCAGGTCAACAATTTACTCATAGAAGAAACAATTATTATCTTCTCTTTATATACTACACAATTGTTTTGCAACCACCACTAAGATCGTCACTAATTACATTCCATCGGGAAGATTTCATAGATTTACCTTCATGTTCTTTTCATAAAGAGATTGTGTCATGGGTTTGTTAATTGAACTCATTTTTGTGAGAATAAATATCTCAATTTAGATAAGATTTAAGTATTATATATAAAATAAGGGTCTATCCACGTATTGTCAATTGGTTCTGACTTAGAACCTGAACACACGCCTCCCCATCTGAATCTGATCCGGTCCATCAAAAGAGGCCCGATTAATCTGACCCGAAATTAATCTTATAATGGATATTGTCGAGACTAATGGCTAGACGGACCATTGTCCCAAAGGGGAGTGTGAGAATAAACATCTCACATCGGGAGTTTAGATGGTACTTAAGTACTATATAAGATAATAGTCAATCCACTTAGTGCCAATTAGTTTTGAATTGGAAGCCCATAATTCTACATTGTATCAGAGCCATGTTTGAGTATGTATCTGTATTTTCGCTCTGCCCTGCCATTTTGTTAAGGCGTGGCAACACAAGACGTCTCATTAATAACTCCATTGTTACTGAAAAAATCCGTTAAGGCAAGAAATTCACTCCCATTATCACTTCGAATTCGTCTAATTTTAGAGTCAAATTGCCGTTCAACTAGTGCAAAGAATTGTTGAAGTGTTGTTGGTGTTGCATGTTTATTTGGAAGAAGATATAACCATTAGTCATCAACAATGGTGAGGAAATATTGAGCTTCACAAAGAGCTTTGGTTCGATATGGTCCCCACAAGTCGCAATGTGTCAATTCAAAAGCAAAACTTGTCTTATTCAAACTGCTTGGAAAAACATCTCTGGATTGTTTGGTACGAATACAAATCTCACATGCCTTAGAATAAAAAACATCATATTTCATAAAACCATAAATAGGTAAAGAGTCGATAACTTTAGAAGATGAGTGGCCTAGGCGTTTATGCCACTTCTCTAGTATCACACTGAGCACTCGTCACCAACACCACAGCAACATCCAAACTTCTAAAGAAATAGACCTCTCTGCTGTTCACCGGCCCCAATCAGGGTCCTCGTGATGCGGTCCTGAATGGTGCAAAGAACATCAGAAAATTGAAAGTTGCAACAGCGTTCCTTGGTCAGTTGAGATACATAAATTAAGTGACAATGTAACCCATCAACATATAAAACATTTTGAAGACTGATCTCTGGACCCAAATATACTGAACCTTGGTGAGAAGATATAGTAAATCGTCCATCTGGAAGTTTAATACTGACCGAATTCATAGAAGTGCAGTAAGTAAGAAAATCTAGAGAACCTGTCATATGATTTGTAGCACTAATATCAATAATGCATGATTGACTGAACAACATACTAGTTAGACGATCAGACGATTTTGGTTTCCTTTCATTCAACAGAGTGACAAGAGTGTTCCATTGTCTCTCAGATAGTCCACTAAACCTATGGTTTTCGGCTGTAGAACATAGAGAAGAAGCAGATACCGCATTAGTTGAAACCTGTTCTTTTCCGCCACGTTTGTTGTTTGGCAGAGCTGATGCACGAGAAGATAGATTTTTGTACTTTGGGCGATCACCCCACCACTCGGGATAACCAATTTGGCGGAAGCACTGTTCAGTTTTATGCCCAGTTCGTCCACAAGCCATACAATGTACCGATTTATCACGATCATTTGAATTTGATCGAGGTTTGAATTGGGTTTGGACAGCAAAGCTAACTCCATCTTGAGCATCCACATATGATCTGGTTTCCATTCTTGAGTCCTCTTCTTGGGTTAAAGTGTTGAAAATATCATCAATTGATGGCAGAGTGGCACGAGATAGAAGTGCTGAACGTGTTTGCACATATATCTCATCAAGTCCACGAAGGAACTCATGAGCACATATAATGAGAAGCAATTCCCGACAGCCAAAGAGTTGTGGAATGCTTTGGAGAAGAAGTACAAGTCTGATGATGCGGGAACTCAGAAATTTGCGGTGGCAAAATTTCTAGATTTCAAGATGGTGGACTCAAAACCTATCATGGCACAAGTGGATCAACTTCAATTGCTATGCAATGAGATAGCATCCGAAGGCATGAAGATATGTGAACCGTTTACGGTTAATTGCTTTATTGAGAAGCTTCCTCCAAGTTGGGTGGAATACAAAAACTATCTCAAGCACAAGCGAAAGGCGATGTCTCTTCAAGACTTGATCACTAGGCTTCAAATTGAAGCTAGGAATCGCCATACAACCGGCCTCACCAATCGTGAGGAGCAAGATTCTTACCAAGCCTATCTTGCTCAAATGGCTAAGGTCAAAGGCAAGGCTAAGGTCGGGGAAAAGAGTCTGAAACCTTCGGGATCCACGAACTTCAAGAAGCACAATGGGGCTGAGAAGAAGTTCAACGGAACTTGTAACTATTGTGGTAAGAAAGGCCACAAAGCTCAAGCTTGCCATAAGAAGGCTAAAGATAAAAAGTCTACTCATCAAGCTTTCTTGACCTCGGAAGATCTATGTGCGGTAATCACCGAAGATATTCCGGAAGTCAATGCGGTTGAGACCAATCCAAGGGAGTGGTACTATGACACCGGTGCAACTACTCACATTTGTTGTGATAGAGAGTTGTTTAGCACTTATCAAAAGAGTCATGGAGACGAAAGGGTGAAGATGGCCAACACCAAAGCATCCAAGATTTTAGGACGTGGAAAGGTCGTGCTGAAGATGACTTCGGGACATGAGATCACTCTCACTAATGTGAAACATGTTCCCGACGTAAGCAAGAATCTGATTTCCGGCACTCTCATGAGCAAGGCCGGATTTGGTGTTAACTTTGTATCCGATCAACTTGTGATTCGGAAGAATGGGGTGTACTTGGGAAAGGGTTATGTTAAGGGTGGACTTGTCAAAATGAATGTAATGACGGTCTTACCAAAGAAAAATGTAACCAATGTTGATTCCGTTAATGAAAATGCTCAAGTTGCTTATTTGGTCGAGTCTTTTAATATTTGGCATGAACGATTAGGACATGTGAATTATAAATCTTTGGAAAGATTGATGAATTTGAGTCTAATACCTAAATGCAAATCGATTAAAGAGAAATGTCAAGTTTGTGTACAAGCAAAACTTACAAAACGACCATCCCCTAAACATGAAAGAACAACAGAACCTCTTGGTCTGATACACACAGATTTATGTGATTTAAAGTATCTACCAACTCGAGGAGGAAAGAAGTATTTTGTGACATTTATAGATGATTGCACAAAATATTGTCGTGTTTATTTATTACAAAGCAAAAACGAAGCTTTGGATAAATTTAAAGAATATAAGCTTGAAGCTGAAAATCAACTTCAGAAAACTATTAAAATAGTTCGAAGTGATCGCGGTGGAGAATATGAAGGACCGTTTGATGCATTTTGTAGAGAAAATGGAATAATACATCAAACAACCGCTCCTTATTCGCCTTCATCTAACGGAGTTGCTGAAAGGAAAAATCGCACTCTTAAAGAAATGATGAATGCTATGTTGCAGGAATCTGGGATAGCTCAGAACATGTGGGGGGAAGCTTTGCTTACCTCAAATTATATCCTCAACAAAATTCCGCACAAAGTGACGGGGAAAACTCCATATGAATTATGGAAAAGCACTGTTCCTTCGTACAAATACATGAAAGTGTGGGGGTGCTTAGCAAAGGTAGTTGTACCACCGCCGAAACAAGTCACGGTTGGACCGAAAACCGTTGATTGTGTTTTTATCGGTTATGCACACAATAGTAGTGCTTATCGATTTTTGGTTATTAAATCAGACATTCCAGATATTCACATAAATACTGTGATGGAATCTCGGAATGCAGAATTCTTTGAGAATATTTTTCCGTTAAAAGATAGAGAATATCTAAAACGGACACGTGATCAAAGAGATGTAAGGTCCTCTCAAAATGAGGCAAGCTCTTCCGGTACTTCATTTAATGAGCCGGAAGAAGCTGAAGATGAACCTAGACGGAGCAAAAGAGCTCGAAAGGAAAAAACCTTCGGTGATGATTTCCTAATGGTTTTTCTTCTAGAAAATGAACCAAGAACTTACATAGAGGCTATGTCTACGCCAGACGCACCTTCGTGGAAGGAAGCCGTAAACAGTGAATTTGACTCCATTATGCAACATCATACATGGGAAATGGCCGATTTACCGGAAGGGTTTAAAGCCCTCGGGTGTAAATGGATTTTCAAAACAAAATTGAAAACTGATGGTACGATAGACAAGTACAAGGCTAGACTTGTGGTGCAAGGATTCCGCCAAAAGGAAGGTCTGGATTTCTTTGACACCTATTCTCCAGTAACGAGAATAACTTCGATCAGAATGCTAATAAACATTGCTGCTCTACGAGATCTGGAAATCCATCAGATGGATGTAAAAACTGCTTTTCTAAATGGAGATTTAGAGGAAGAAATTTACATGAAACAACCTGAAGGGTTTGTTGTACCGGGACAAGAACACAAAGTCTGTAGACTTGTGAAGTCATTGTACGGACTTAAACAAGCTCCAAAACAATGGCATGAAAAGTTTGATAATGTAATGATGTCAAACGGTTTTCACATAAATGAATGTGATAAATGCATATATGTTAAAATTACTACAAATGGGTATATTATTCTATGTTTATACGTAGACGACATGCTCATTATTGGGAGTAATAAAGATATCATCAATCAAACGAAAACCATGTTATCGGGGCAGTTTGATATGAAAGATATGGGATTAGCAGATGTGATTCTAGGAGTTAAAATCACTAGACACTCTGACGGAATCATTCTATCCCAAGAACATTATGCTGACAAGATACTTGATAGATTCAAACTCTACTCAAGTGGAACTGCAAAAACACCTGTTGACGCTCAACTTCATTTGACCAAAAATCAAGGTGAAGCTGTATCACAGGTGGAATATGCACGAGTTATCGGAAGTCTGATGTACTTAACAAATTGTACTCGGCCCGATCTAGCGCACGCTGTTAATGTATTAAGTCGCTACACATGTAATCCAGGACACACACACTAGAAAGCTATAACTAGAGTATTGAATTACTTGCGGTTTACGAAAAGCTATGGATTGCACTATGGTAAAGAACCAGCAGTTTTGGAAGGATATACTGATGCAAACTGGATATCTGACTCCAAGAACTCAAAATCCACAAGTGGATATGTCTTTACAATCGGTGGTGCTGATGTGTCATGGAAATCTTCCAAACAAACTCTGTTGGCCAGATCAACCATGGAATCTGAGTTCATTGCTTTAGACAAAGCCGCAGAGGAGGCTGAGTGGCTTCGAAATTTTTTGGAAGATATCCCTATGTGGGAGAAACCGGTGCCGGCAATACGTTTGCATTGTGATAGTCAATCCGCTATCTCACGGGCACTGAATACGCAATATAATGGCAAATCTCGTCATATACGGCGACGACATAAGACCATTAGACATTTGATCTCAAGTGGTATAATCACGTTGGATTATATCAAATCAGCTGATAATTTGGCAGATCCTTTTACAAAAGGTCTGACTCGAGATCAAGTATTAAAATCATCAAGAGGAATGGGTTTACAGCCTATGAATTAAAAGATGACGTTTGATGGACACCCAACCTCAATGACTGGAGATCCCAAGAAAGAGGTTCAAAGGGACAACTATATTAAACTGAGTCTGCTGAAATGCACTGTGAGATGAATGTCTCAACCCGATTCTTACGATGAGAGAAAGTGCTAGTTTTAAGGATAAGTGTTGAGCTTTTAATGATTTCATACTTTCATTCTTATGAAGTACAAAGTAATGCTTTCAACTACACGGTAAAGCTTATGGGAAATCACCTATGTGAGTGTGAAATGGGGCCGTTTCTAGGAGAATGAACAATAAAGGCTATATTCTCCAAGTTCACTCATGAATCTAGGCATGTTCACGGCCAAAATGAACACAACAAGAGAACGTAGTTCTACGAGAAACCTAACTGGGTTATTCCTATTGTCTAAGTTTACATAAAACTCCGGGTGGTTCAAGACATCATGTTCACCTCCTGGCCGAGTAAACTCGACAGATATTAACAATGATTGGTTCAAAGCTGAAAAATGCAACCACATCAGACACAGTTAGTTTTCGCATATACTCTAGAAACTTCTTTTTAGCTTTTTCTATCCAAAGAGTCTTCAAGTCATCCCTGTTTAGAGTCATTTCTATTCATGTGGGGGATTGTTGGGTCTAAATTATTATAAGCTTTGGGCTTATAAATATTTGAGAATGTGAATAAGAAATAACTTATGAAATGGATTGGATTTTGGGCTAAGTATCAAAATAGATCCATTTAAGTGTATTTAAGTAAGTGGGATTTATTAAATGTCCCACATTGATTAGCCAAACGTTTTCGCTCTAGTTTAAATAACTAAAGGTGATACAAGAGTTCAAATTGGCTAAGACTTATGGTGCATGTGTAAGAGGATGAATCGGACCACACGCGCGCACCACCACCACCGCCGCCAGGCCAGGCGCAGGCGCAGGCGCAGGTGCGGGTGCGGGCCGTGGGCTTTGGGACTTTGGGGAATGTCTCGTGGTCGAGTGGCCCGTTCATTTTGGCCCATCTCTTATCTTCGGTCAAAGACAAGATTCGGTCTTAATGACGAAATCAAAACCGAAGATCGAGTTTGCACACGTTGTTGTTTCTACCCGAATTCTTTCTCTCTCTAAAATTTTGTTTGGAGTAAGAATCCCATTGTGGGCTATTTATAGGTAAAATTTGATTTTTTGCTACGTAATTGCGATGGAGATGAATCATATCGGAAAAACATCGCAACAGCCTCGCAATTTTGCTACATTTTTGCGACGTATTTATATGCCTCGCAATCGCGTTGCAAGCTCGTTGCAATTTTGCGATTTTTTTTGCCATCGCAAAATGACGTCGCAAATCGGTTGTTTTCTTGTAGTGTTATTCGTCCACCAATCTTCAAGATCAGGAGAATTCGGAGATGGTTGCTGAATGATTCCATCAACGAACCCAAACTTTTTCCTTGCTTTCAACGCGAGACATATATTTGAGGACCACTCATCATAATTAGATCCACGAAGCAATGATTGAGAGATGATGCAACCAGTATTATCACTTGCTGAGAGGTCATAGGGAGAGATAGTACGGCGTTGAACCACAATCGCTTCACGTGTAGCAGAACTGTCTTCAGTCATGATTTTCCGACAAATCTAGAAAGAATGAAGACTGTGTCGGTGGTAAGTTTGTGTGTAAGAAACCCTATGGTTCTGATACCACATCAGAAACAGAATGAATAGAATATTTATGTCTCTTAATCTCTTGTCCATCGACCTTGGTTTATACATGGGTTTAACACAATCAATGTAATACAAAGAGGGAAGGAAGAATATGAACAATACGGTAAGTTTCTATATGTACAGATCCGTAGTAATTATCATATTAAATTTTGTGTTTAATTAATATTTTAGTTAATTACTACTAGGGATACATGATACATATACCCTATGTGTTCTCAAATAGTGTCATTTTAGGTTTGAAGTCATTAGTTATAGTTCTTCTCATAAAATGTTTATTCATGCTTAATATTTCTAGAACATTTAATTTTTATGAATTTTTTTTACACCAAAATTTGTTCTCCATAGACTAAACTGAATGAATAATTTCAGAAACTTTCCATAAGGACCGTTAAATTTGTTGTATTTTTTGCTAACTATTAAACTTATAAGGTTTGATCTATAATTTAAATCAAAAACTTTCTTACATAAGACTACATAACTCTTTCGAATCAAAATTTGATGGAAAATATTGCAGAAATTGCCATTGACCATAACAATTTATTAACTATGATATTTAATCAATTTATCAAATTATTAATTTATCGATATATATATATATATATATTAACTTAACTGAAAACTTAATTTATATTGTATATTAGTTTATCACATATTAAATTATAGAGGTTATATTATATATAATTATGCTCTTAAATCACATAGAATTTTATCTAATTTGTAATATCATAATTAGCATAAGATGACATAAATGATCATATATTTAATTAATTGTTAACATGTATTAAAACTTTATAGAATATCAAGGTAAATATCATTATAAATCATGGGGATACTATTTTTATAAATTACCCATTATACGATCAAAATGCAATACATATATATAAGTTATACTATACTTTAATATAATAATTATATGTTATCATAATTATAATTATAATTTAGAATTTAACCCTAGATTTACTTTCTTATTTCTGACCCTAAAATTCGATGCAATATATCTATTTAAAAAAGGTAATAGTTACCTTGTTTGACCAAGAGCAAGTCGAAAATCCGTTTCTTTTCTGTCGTCTACAATTTCGAATACCTAAACTTCTATTATTCGCTTCAGTCTCGATCGCAACGAAGAAATTTGCTCGAATACTGTCAAATGTTGCCCTATTTTTGTGATTCGATTCTGAAAATCACACGTAAGTTTTTCTTAATCCTTTCTTCTGATCTTAAAGTTAGTTTTTTTTCTTTGTGGATTTCATGCTTGAGTGTTCGATCTTGATGGAAGAATCAATGAAATGTGGAATAATTTTGTTTCGAATTTTCACTAACTCGATCGATTTCACATTCTTTATTCAGGTTGCTAAATAAAGTATTGATTTGTGAACGCATTCGAAGAAGATGGATTCTGTTTCTAGAGATTTGTTCAACGATTTGCCAGACGAACTTCTTTTTTATATTTTGTCATTCCTTACTACAAAAGAAGGTGCTTTAACATCAATTCTCTCAAAAAGATGGCGTTATCTTTTTGCTTTTGTATAAAACCTTGATTTTGATGATTCGATCTATCTGCATCTTGAGAAAAGGATACAGAATCCATTAAAGGTAATGGGTAGTTCATGTTTCGAAATCTTTATTAATAACAAAAGGATGAAGCTTTCTACAAGTTTTCCAGATTTCGTCAATAGAGTTCTGAATTTGCAAGGTAATTCTCCTTCAGACAAGTTCTCATTAAAGCTGAAAGATCATAAAGATCCAGTTGATCCAGATTGTGTCATTCCTTGGATCAACAATGTGTCTACTTAGAATATACTGAAGTCTGTGCGACAAAGTATTCGATATTGAACTTTGATTCCCTTGTGGAAGCCAAAATCGATCTTCTGATGACATATGATCAGATGGAAGAGGTTAGAGACGCAAGTGCTTCAGAGTAAGAGGTCAATATGGTTGGTAGTGCAACAGATTTTATAATGGCAATACACAATGTTCGAATCCTCTACTTATCTGAGAACACTTTTGAGGTTTATATTCAAAAAACTCACCTTACTCTGTTTCTCCTAATCTTAGTTTATGCATCTTTGTATAGAGGATTTAAGAGTGCTTGTGCTTGCCCTAGTGGATAATGATATAGTTTCTGTTTCAGGTACTCACGTTCTTCTGTGAATCAATACCGATATTCAACAACCTGACTCATTTAACTATCAAGAGTAACTCAAAAGTTGGATGGGAATCATTACCAGGGTTCTCAAGAATTGTCCGAATCTAAAAACTCTTGTCTTCCAAGTATGAAACAAACACCTTTAACGCAGACACTCACAAGTTAATGGAAATCAACGTTTAAATCATTCCTCTTTATGTTTCAGGGACTCCTACACAAAGCTACAGTCAGATGCAGTTTGTGCAAATCTGGAAAGGAAGATGTCTCTACTTGCTTATCATCAAGTCCTGTGAAGGTGTTAAAGATCTTAATCAACAATGACAACATAAAGAAGCAAATAGAGCAAGTCAGGCACTTTTTGGAGACTATGCCACATCTTGAACAAGTGGTTTTGTACCATGATTCATCTTTGGACGAAGAAGTGAATGTATCAATTCAACAGCAGATGCGTATTAAGGTAGTTTCACCAAAGTGCAAAGTCCAACTTATGTCTCGTGACTTCAGTGCATCATCGACAAAATGGGGTCCTCTTCTTTAGGAAAACGTTTCTGGTTTATCTTAGGTTTCTCTTTTGAACCACTCGTGACTCTTTTTGGTTATATCAAAGCCATATATGGATGTGTATTCAAGTTCTGTGTAGTTGCCTAAAAGATATATTTTAGGTTTGTGTTCTTAACTTTTACAAGAATTGGTTCAGCAGAAAATCAGTTCCTGCCCTCTCAAAAGAGATTTTTCCTTTTTCCCGGAATATCAGATATTCTATATCTTTGAGCTACAAGTTGTGTGATGATGGGATTTGTTGGATATTCGTCATCATCCTGATCATCATGGATGGTCAAAACCTAAAAACCAATTGTATGAGTAAATGCTTGTAAAATTTCTTATAAATAAATTAGAATTGGGAGGTGATTTTTTTCGGTGTTTTGGTTCGGAGCTCCCAACCATTAAAATTAAACCACAACTAATAAGTTTTTCAAAAGAAGTTTTTACATTGTATACTGTGTGGCATAATGTTTAAAAAGAAAGTGATTAGATATTTTTATCTATAATTTTTTTGTCGTGAAAAGGGAGACAAATCTCTTTATTTTATTACTCCTTCGGTTTCAATATATGTGATGTTTAAGGTAGTAACACATTAAAAAAGTTTACAAAATACCTATTTTAATCTTTTTTATGAGTAGTTAAATTTTTGGAAACATAAATCTCTAGTAAGAAATCATAAACATACAAAGGCAACACTGAAAAAATGAGTTAATTTTTCTATTGGTATTTATATTAAAACAGAGACAATAATAAATCATAAAAGCTCAAATACAAATGTCTCTAGGGACAGATACTCCGTACCTATCATTATTCAAAAGAAAGGCAATAGCCTCTGGTACTACAGTAAAAGCACGAAAACCAAGTGGTAAAGTAAATATATAGTTTGCAATTAGTCCCTCGAAATAAAGCCATGGCACAGATAAACACATAGAAGGACTAGCAACACAGCTCATGATCCAACAGAGCCATTGGTGTGGAAAGTTTACTATGATAAGAGTGTCTTCTAAGCAATCCCACCGGATACCATCATAGGCTTTTTAAGGTCTAACTTTAGAAGCATCCAATCTTTACCACCAATTTTACATCTCGTGGAATGCACAGTTTCTGTACCACCACAATATTATCGACACTTAACCTTTATAGGATAAAGCTAACTTGAGCCAGACCAATAAACTTTGGCATGAACTTTTTTAGATGAATGACCATAGCTTTAGTGATTATTTAAACAGAACGTTACAAAGACTGAGAGGTAGGAACTGCTTAATATTTTCGGGTTTTAGTACCTTGCCAATCAAGACCAAGAGAACATCATTGGTTCCTTCGGGTAGAATTCTGATTCAAAAAACATTGAAGCAAAATCAATAACTGATCTCCCTACTACTTCCCAACAGTCTTGATAAAAGACCGGTTAAAAATCATCGGGGTTAGGAGCTTTAAACTTCCCATCCTCCGAATAGCCGCTTCAAAATCTGCCGAAGTAAAGGATGCGTTGAGTTCCGAAATGTCACTCGGAGTAAGACTCATCTATCGGAAGCAGAAATCCCATGAACCGGAGAGGGGGAACGTAAATCTGCAGACATCACCCGCCTTTGTCCTCGAGAAGGCCAGATCTGCAAGCTTGACCACAAATCTGTCGTTAAATTACTTGATTTGCCTCTCAGAGACCTAGAAACAGCTACTTCCTGAAACTGAAGATTAGAGCCCAAAGCCACAAGAGAAGAAGATGCAGGTGGGAGAGAAGAGGAAACGGAAAAGAAAGAAAGGAAAGACAGGGGTCTGTCCTCTGGTTAGTGGCGAGAAGAGGAAGTAGTCGGAAAGGGAATGTCGAGATCTATTTTATCGTCGGCAAGAAAAGAGAGAGGGGTTTGATCATTTTTAGGATAAAAAAGAAACTAAACTGAACAATTTTACTGTGTCGATACTTATAAAAACTAAAAAATTGGTGGAATTCTAATTTAAATGCTAAAAGTTTCAAATTATAGATCAGTATAGACAGTTTTGATTATTAGTCAGCAGTTAAATTATTTGTCTAGTTGAGAAAATTTGGCGTGAAAGACACTTGCCATGCAAAAAATTTCGAAAGCCTTTTGTTTTTGTTTATTTCCAGAAACTTTTATTTTGTTTTTTTATAGCTAAAAATATTGGTATAAGATAAGTAAAATAATGTTTACATATGCTAAATTCCATTATAAAAAAATATCTTTTACGATTTCGAAAAATAGTAAAAGATGTTGGACTATACTAAGTTATATATATCATTATTTACGTTGTGCACATGATCACTCTAAGATTGTTTGTCAGAAGATGAGTAAAGTGTTTATCATTCTTTTAACATGTGATGATACTGAAATAAAATAATAAAATGGAATTACAATGACGAATTAGTTAAAAATAAATCAATAGAGGAGGGAGGGCCATGCAATAAAAATGAAACAATTTCGCCTACAACATCTTTTAAAAAGAAAAATATTTGGGGCATAAATTTTATTAATTTCATTCGTTACTCTGAATATAGAATAATTATATATTTAAATAGAATAATATAAAAATATTTGACTTTTTTTGTTTGATTTAACCAAATTGCAATATGGAAATGATAATAGTTTCATGGCTTCTTGTGATCAGTCTCAAACTCTTGAAACATATTTATATGTCGTTGGTAATATTTTTTCTTTTATATCAAGTTTGATACTAACATTTTCAGGAAATTTGTGGGATTCAGTCTGTGATGTAGTTTCTTAGTCTTCATTATTGAAGTATACTCATTCACGATTAAAAATTTCTTCATTGATTCAAGGTTCATGATGCTGAGAGGTGCTTCCAGTCTTTGGTTTCAGAATAGCAAATTTTTCGAGTTTTATTTGTGGGGTTTTTAGCTAAAACTTTAACAGGATTTGCTTGTTAAAATAAATATCTTCTTTTGGGTTATGTCTATGGATATTTCAATATAAAAATTTGATGCATTATATCCAGAAACAATGACTCAAATACTCTACATTTTATGTTTAATTACTCAAATATTTCATTGAATATGAGAAAGAAAAAATGACTCAAATACTCCACATTTTATGTTTAATTACTCAAATACTTCATTGGATATGAGAAATGTCACAAAAAGAGGCTTGTATTTTATATAACACTTTTACCATTAAAAACAACTTCTCCTTTTTTTCTTTCTCGTCATCTTCTTCTTCATTCTATTCTTCTTCTTCATTTTTTTTCTTCTCTTTCTCATCTCACGAACAAAATCTTATTCTTCTCTCTTTCTCCTTTTCTCTCTCTATGTTTCAAAATCAAAACCTAATATGTAGAAGAAGAAGTCAATTTTGAACTCAAAAACTTAGGGTTTTCACAAAATTGAACTCGAAAACATTGGGTTTTCAAAAATCGAGCTCAAAAACATCAGTTTTTTATATTTATTCTTATATACATTTCTTTGCTTAATTCATCTAAATTAATCGAATTTTCACTACGTGTATATATAATGTCTTCGATGATGAGTTTTGATCTCAAATGACTCAAGACGGAATGCACAAAGACTCGATCGTTATAAATAGCATAGCATGTAGTATATACTAATGCACATTATAATACGAATAGTACTTCAAAAATCAAAATTATGCGAAAATGAAAATGACGAGATCGATGTATATATATTATAGTTAGGGTTGCGATGGAATATGTAAGAAAAGAAAGGGAAAGGAGAGAAGAAGGCACACTTTGTCCCAAAGAAAGAAAGTTATATTTTGGTGGAGTTTGCGCTTAGTTTAATAAAATCTGATGGAGCTTGCGCTAACGTGGTATTTGGAGGAGTTAGATAATAGCATGATAGGGTTTGGTAGAGTTTGGTGGAGCTTACGCTTAGTTTGGTAAAATTAGGTGAAGCTTGCGCCGACGTGGCACTTGGAGAAATTAGATAATAGTATGGAAGAGTTTGGTGGAGCTTGCCTTTAGTTTGATAGAGTTTGGTGGAGCTTGCGCTGATGTGGTATTTGGAGAAATTAGATAATAACATGATAGAGTTTGGTAGAATTTGGGGGAGTTATATTTCACCTAATAAAATATATTTATATATGTTATTTGTATACAATGATTTATTATATCCTTCTCTATATGTTTTATGTGTTCTAAGGTCATAACTATACGAATAGATGTGAAGTGTGTTCTAAGGTCATAACCAATTTATTCGTATATTTTTGTAGAAACTAACTAATGTGAATAATTACTATAAATTATATGGTTCCTAAAGTATACGAGATTTGAATAATTCAACAATTATAACATATTCACATAACCCCTAAATAAGAAGAACAAGAGTTAACCAAGTTAAAAAGCATCGGTTTTTCAGAGTATATATGAAGGAACACAAACTACCGAAATAACAAAACATAGAGATGAAACTTGAAATTTCATAGCAGGTTTCAGTTTGGTTGGTGTACAATCAATCAATATCCCCATAACATTTAATATGATGGTACATGAGTTCTCTTTCATTAACGTATTCAGGAGATACCAAAAGCTCTATATCGAATTAGAGCAAACAATAAATCATGAACCACAATCATCCAAATAATTATCAAATTGCTAAGGGTTTCGTTATTAGAATTAGAACATTACAAGATGAATTTAATCGAATTCCACTCGATGAGATCTCCTAAAAACAACAGTCAATGGGAAACATAATTAAGCCAACATCATTTAAAACTCGATCAGTTCCTAGCTAGAAAGCTAAGATCGTAAAAGAGAAAACAAACCCTATAGTATCATACGATCGATGTTTCATTGTTTATTGTGCACATAAACCTAGCAATCTACAAAATCGATGTTGCTAATTCACAATACACAATCAATGCTTGCGCTTAGTTTGGTAGACTTTGGTGAAACTTGCGCTGACGTGGTACTTGGAAGAGTTAGATAATAGCATGATAGAACATGGTAGAATTTGGTAGAGCTTGCAATGAAATGACACTTTTTATTAATAACATTTTCGTTATTATGTTTTTGGTTACACATCTAAAAAAGGTAAAATGACATTTCAAAATTTTATAAAAATATTTAAATAATTATGTATTATTTAAAAATATTCTAGCTAATCATCCATAAAATAAAGACATAAAAGATTTACGGAATAACTAGACATACATATTATAAGGTCTACTATATGTTATGCTTCATATATTATTCAATGCAATAGTTTCAATTTTATTAGAAGGTTTTCTTAAGTAGCAATTATTAAAGAAGATACGGAATTAAATGTTTCTTTTTTTTTTGGGTTTTAACAGAATTACATGTTACTTTCACTCTCTGTTCTTTTGTTAATTAGGTTAAGAGTCAAGAGTGCCAATTAAAGTCACATTTTAAACCAAATCGATCTATACATTGTTCACGGTTAATCGTAACCAAAACTAATTTTTTGGGTATATTTTTTTTGTTTACGTTAAACCTAACGGACATCGAGACATTATAATGTAGCACGTGTACAAATTTGGAGATGGAAAGTATCGCCGTGGCATTTTCTATTTTTTAAAATTTGAATTTTTATGGAAAGCAAAATTGAAGAGAAAAGCCGTTAGGAGAAGAGCGTTTACTATAAATCGCTCTCTGTATCTAAGAAACCCCAAAAAAAATTTCTCGAAAAAATGTCTGTAAAAGTTTTATGTAAGTGCTTTAGAGGCGGTGTTGCTTAGATCACCGGCGATCATTATTTAAAAATGGTTTCTCCCAAATTCTGGATTCGGTCGAGTTGATTCTGATGATATGTTGATCAATTCTAAGGTTAGTAACGTGTACGAGATACTGAACTTCCCAAATTCTGGATTCAATCGAGTTTCTGATGATATATTTTCAATTTGAATTTCTCAAATACTTGTTTCGATTATTACCGTTAATCTTCCTGGGTTTATGAGTCGGAAAGTTGATCTGATTTTTTACTTTCTATGATTGTTTGCTGATGTGTGAATATTTTACCCGACAGTCCATTAGTGATTACGAGAGGTCATGCGGATTTGGATTCACAACTTTCAGGGACGACAAATTTACAACAGATGCTTTCTTAATTTCATAAGAAATGCTTTCTTTCGTCTTCCTTACTTACATGTTTCTTTTTACTTGATCTACTGAACATATTCTCTCTTCATTACTTTCTATCCCTAACTTTCTTGTTTCTCTGTTTTCTAATGTGTTGTTTATTTCTTTGCTTATTACTTGTTTGATTGTTTCTTCTTCTGTTTCTTAATACCTCACTTAATCACTAACTTCTTTGTTTTGTATTTTACTTTCTTCTATGCATGCTTGCTTTTTTGATACTTGTTTACTTACATACTTCCATATTTCTTTGAACTTCTCGATTCCTTGTTTCCTTGCTTCATGCTTAATTTTTTTGTCTTCTCAACAAAAAGTTTTATTCTTTCTTGTTTTTTCTCCATAACTTGCTTGCTTCTCTGTTTTCTAATGTGTTTTTTACTTTTTTGCTTATTACTTGTTTGATTGCTTCTTCTTCTGTTACTTAATACCTTGCTTAATCACTAACTTATTTGTTTTTCTTCCTTGATACTTGTTTAATTACATACTTCCATGTTTTTTCTTAAGTTTTATGAACTTTTCGATTCCCTGTTTCCTTGCTTGCTTCTCTATTTTTCTAATTTGTGATTTATTTATTTTTACTTGGTTATTTGTTTTATTCTTTGCTTACCTTTTTTCTGCCTTCACTACTTACTTACTTTCTTATTTCTTTTATATATTCATCTTTTACTTAATTATCAGCTTCTTTGGTTGGTTTATGTTTCATTGTGTTCTTGATTGCTTCCTTGATACTTTTTTTCTTTTACTTACTTCCATATTTTTTTTTGTAATTTTTATGGACTTCTTGATTCCTTGATTCCTTGTTTCCTTGCTCGCATGGTTAATTTTTTTTGCCTTCTCTACTAATTATTTATTTTTCGTGTTTCTTGAGTTTGTCTGTAACTTGCTTGCTTCTTTGTTTCTCTAATGTGTGGTTTATTTCCCTTTTTAATTGATTATTTGTTTATTTTTTGCTTACCTTCTTTTCTGCCTTTATTACTTACTTGATTTCGTCCTTCTTTTATTTATTCACCTCTTACTTAATTACCAACGTCTTTGATTGGTTTATGTTTCATTGTGTTCTTGATTGCGTCCTTGATACTTTTTTACTTGCTTGCTTTTGTAATGTTTCTTTCCGGATTTCTTATGTTCCTGATGAGCTTTTTGCTTCCTTGTTACCTTGCTTACTTTTTTTGTTTTCTTTCTTTCTTACTCTCTCATAACTTGCTTGTTAATCTGTTCACTAACTATTTCAGTTTACTGCCATTGAAATATGTATTTCACATAGATGGTTCTATGTTACCAGCTAAAAAATTACAGACGGGGAATCTTGAGCGGCTACAAGAATCAATTTTTTGCCCAAGAAGATGAAACAAAACCAATGGTTCTAATGCTCTCTGAAATTATTAGTTTAATGAATTTTAACCCTTGTATATGTGGCAGTGTGTCGACACAAAAACAATTGAGTTAAAGATAAAACTTGAGGAAGAAAGGTAAGTTAAAGAAATGGATGTCAGATTTCCCATGTTCTGTGAATATGGAAGTGTATTGATTAATTTTGTCCTCCTTAGGAAATGCAGATTAAACACTTTCAAAGAGTTTAAAGGAGTCCTCACATTAGATTCTAAGATGATAGAAGAAAATCCAATATTTGAGGCTGCCAAGTGTGAGGAGCTAATATCAAACTGATGAAAGACTAAGCTGATTATCTAGAAAGATTTTCTTTCTATTTCGCTTTGGTTTTTTTCATCTCTTACTCTTAAGATCAATATTGTTGTTTATCTCATGATCTTTTTTTCCATTAGCTGACTGGATCCAAAACTGATGACCATCTATTTATGCTTGGCATACTAATTGCAAGTTTGAGGAGTAGTAGACAAGGAGATGCTCTATATATGATATGAAGAAAACCATTATGAAACCACTTTTAATAAGATGGAAACACTTACTGACTTCCACATGTTTTTTTTTGTTCATATCTACTGAATTTTCTTTCTTTCTTTCTTACTCTCCATCCTTAACTTGCTTGCTAATTTTTTCACTAACTATTTTAGTTTATCTGCCATTACATTATGTATTTCAGACAGATGGTTCTATGTTACCGGCTAAAAAGTTATATGCAGAGACTGTTGAGAGGCTACAAGAATCAGTTTTCTCCCCAGAAGATGAAACAAAACCAACAGTTTAATGCTCTGTAAGTATTATTAGTTTAAATGAGTTTTAACCCTTGTGTACATGGCAGTGTGTCGACCCAAAGGTAATGAGTTAGAGACAAAACATGAGAAAGAAAAGTAGACTATGTCGCAGAATTAGATGTCTGATTTCCCATATTCTGTGAATAGTTGTTTACAAGATAAGATATAAATGGAAAGCGTACTGATTAATTCGGTCCTCGTCTTAGAAAATGCAGATTAAACACTTTCAAAGAGTTCAAAGGAGGCCTGAAATATATCCCAAGAGCTCTGATCATAAGTTGAGGCTGCCAAGTTGGAGGAGCTACATAGCAAATTGATGAAAGACTAACATGATTATCTGGAAAGATGTTCTTTCTATGTCTCTTTGGTTTTGTTATCTCTAACTCTTAAGATCAATACTGTTGGTTATCTCATAATATTTTTCCATTAGCTAATTGGGTCCAAAATTGATGACTATCTCTTTATGCTTGGCAGACTTCAATTGCAAGTTTGAGGAGTGGTAGATAGGGAGATGCACTATACGTGATATGAGAAAACTTAATAAGCCAACAAAACCCATATGAAACTACTGTTAATAAGATGACAACATTTACTCACTTCCACCTGTTAAATACCATGCAGAGAATAATAAAGAGAAGAAAATGATATCTGAATAGGAGACGTTTTGTTCATTGCAAATTGATGAGCTGATCATTAGAAGAGGTGTTCTTTCTATTTCCCGTTGGTAATGTTATCTCTTACTCTTAAAATAAGTATTTCTAGGTATCACATAGTTTTCTTTCAATAAGCAAGTGTGAGCAAACTAATGATGTGTGATTTTTTTGGCAATCACTAATTTCAAGTTTGTGGAGTGGTGGAGGAGAACCGAAAAGACAATAAAATCTGAATAGGAGTGGTTATGTACATTTAAAATTGATGAGAGACAAAACTAATAATCTGGAAAGGTTTTATCTCTATTTTCCTTTGGTTATGACATCTCTCGCTCTTAAGATTATTCACATAGTTTACTTTCACTATGTAAGTGGGACCAGAACTAATGAACATGTGTTTTTGCTTGGAGACACTAATTCCAAGTTATGAGTGGTAGGACAAGGTGAAGCTTAGTAAGCAATAAAACTATTAGAAAACCACTGTAATTAAGATGGAAACACTTACTTACTTCCATCTGTTTAATAACATGTAGAGAAAAACAGAGAAGACAATGAAATCTGAACAGGAGAGGATAATATAGAGCTTGTTGCATTGAAAGGTTATCTGAAGAAAAAGTGGGTATATAGTAACATTACGTAAGTTACATATCTTCTTTAACCAAAAGAAAAAACGTTACATGTCTTCTTATTATATGGTAGAATGAAAATTCTCAGGCAGAGTAGGGAAAGAAAACTTTCAGCATGTTGAGGCAAACTGCTGGATCGATTTTTAAGAATGAAGCCTCTGATAAGTAAAAAAATTGACTTTTCGTCATTTATGCTAAAGGTAAAAAACCCTTTACTGTGATGAGTCGGACATGTCTAACAAAGTAGTGTTTTGTCATCTCTCACCCTTTATCACATAGTTTTCTTTCAGCATGCAAGTGTGACTAAAATTAATGAGCACTTGTTTCTGCTTGGTAGACACTGATTCATGAGGGATGCTATCAAATTAATGAGCATTTGAAATATGTATTTAGAATAGATTATTCTATGTTACCAGCTACAAGCTTACAGATAAAGACTCTTGGGCATCTACAAGAATCAGTTTTCTGTCCAAGAAGATGGAACAAAATCAATAGTTCTAATGCTCTGTAATATTTTAATAGATTCTAATCCTTGTCCACTAAGGTAAAATTAAAGATCAAGCTCAATGAGCTAAAGACAAAACTTGAGAAAGAAAGGTAGGCTATGTTGCAGGAGTGGATGTCAGTTTTCCATGTTTTGTGAATAGTTGTTTACAAGATACGATATCAATGGAAACGAGCTGATTAATATTTTCCTCATCTTAGCAAAGACAGATTAAACACTTTAAAAGAGTTGAAAGGAAGTCCGAACAATATACTAGGAACATATTTTATCAATATGTGAAGTTGAAAGGCTTGAGGAGCTACATTGCAAATTGATGAAAGACTAAGCTGATTATCTGAAAAGATATTCTTTCTATTGCCCTTTGGATTTTTCATCTCTCACTCGTAAGTCCACTATTTTTCATTATCACATCATCTTTTTTCATTAGCTAAGCGGGCTCAAAACTAATGATCGTATGTTACTGCTTGACAGACACTTATTCCATACTTGAGGAGTGGTGGACAAGGAGAGCCTCTGTATGTGATATGAAAAACTTAGTAAGCCAACAAAACTGTTATGGAAATATTGTTAATAAGATGGCGACACTTACTCACTTCCACCTATTAAATAATATGTAGAAAAACAGAGAAGACAATGACATCTGAATAGAGGAGATTCTTATAGAGCTTGCTGAATTGGAAGATTTGCTAAAGCAACAAAAGTAAGTATATAATAGCCTTACATAAGTTATATATTCTCGTTATATGATAGATCTGAAATTTCACGGGCTCAAAAGTAATTTATATATTCAAAATTTTCTGTTAAGATTTTTGTTATAACCAGTTTCTCTAAAGATTTCAGGATTCTGACGTACCATAAACCTAGATATTGGAAATGTGTAGCTAAAGGTAACAAATATTTTGGACATAGAGCAGAAATGACATAGACCATTTCAAAAGATCTTGCCACATATATATTAATTAATAAGTAAGTAATTTTGCCTCCATCTCGTGTATAACTTTTTCTATTAACAATTGAGATTTTCATACTAATCTATATCATCTTAGATCCAAACTGTGGTGGGGATTTTGAGATCAATTGGAAGAGTTTCCATTCTTTTGGTATGAAATCATTCTTTCTGTATGACATATTTCCACTTGCTTATTTAGATAAAGGATATCATTCTTCACGATATTTGATTATTTGGTATATTTATATGTGTTTCAGTTTGGAAATTTATATGCATAATTTGTTGTTGAACATGTCTATGATGTGGTTTAGAGGGACTGAGCATGCCTTATCAACCCATGATGGACGGCAGTGCTGTTGTTAAGGTAATTTAGATATTTTTATTTGCGATTCAGTTAGATTAGTTTTGGTATTTGATCTTTACTCGTTACTTGATAGGTTGATGATCTCTTTTTTTTTGTTTGAGTATTTTAGTTTGCAGGTTTTGTTTTGAGTACTATTAAAGAGAAGACACTGGACATTTATGAGTTCCTAAGGTCTCACCGTTGGCCACCATAAAAACTTACATCTTTGAGATATTACAAGCACTCATCCTCATGTCTCATGCACAAGTTTATCAAACAGATGATTTTTCTTGAATGAAAAACAATTGCAAAGAAGATCACACTCCCTCAAAAGAAGTAAGTTACTCATCACTTGTATGTACTTGATAACTTGTTGCGTCTTCCACTTCTGCAGCTGTTTCTCCATGTTCCTGCACTTATCTTCCACTTTGTTTTTACGGTCAACCCAGTTCTTGTATTGAAAGTCGGAAACTATAATTTACTATGTCTTCGAGTCCAAACTTCAATAACGACAATATATACTACTTGTAAGTTTTTCATCTTATTGATCATTAAGTATGTGTATTACATATATTTATTCATTTATCCAATTTTGGTAGTGGATCAGTATTTGTAGGTCCTCTTGTCAAACTGTTTTGTGTCCACATATGTAGGTGCATAGAGAAACCAATGATTATAGCGATTCAATAGAAAAGATGAGGCCTGGATTTTAGTAGAGCATGTCCTCTAATTTGTTAGGTTTAATTCTCTCAGGTATGTCCTTAGCCCTTTTCCTTCATTTTGTTATTTAACTTCTCTGTTATATCATGTGGTTATGATCTCGTTAATATTCCATCTGTAGTGTAATCTAGGTTGATCTCTTGGATCTCCCAAGACATTAAATACATACATCGTTTATGCACACATTTGCTTTCATGATTCGTTGTTTGATTCTTTACTTACATTGTTAACTTGCTTTCTTTTTCCTTTTGCATATTTCGTTGCTTAACTTCCTTGCATGCGTAACTCACTTTAGTTTCATGCTTAATTATTTCATTCATTGCTTTGCTTGCTTATTTCTTTACTATATGTACATGCTTAACTTGTATATTTTATCTTTTCGTTGTTTCTTTAATCATTGCTTAGCCAATTGCTCCATTCATTGCTTAACTTGTTTGCTTGCTTGATTCCTTTTTGCTTCTATAACTCTTTGTTTCCTTCTATAATTCATTGATTATTTGATTTTTGCTTATTCAATGGCTTTATTACTTAACATATTTTCCTGTTTTGTTCGTTACATCTATGATACCTTTCTTTGTTTGATTACATGTTTACTGTATTTTACATACTCCCTTCTACATTTTTGTGCTTAATCTATTTCTTACTTCCTATTTTACTTGCATGTTTGACTTTATTTTACTGATTTTATTTTCCTTCATTGTCTGATTAGATGCTCAACATGTGCTACATGTTTCATCTAATAATAATTTCTTAAAACTTGAATCTTATTTCAAAATAACTGTTTAACTCGGAAAATTGGTAGGAGAGGGTAGTCAAACCCTTACCTTTTTCGAATTCGAAAGATACTGCGGTGAGGTGAGTGACTTAGATATTGGGTAAAACGTGTTGAGAATCGAATCAAAACCTAGCAAACCCTTGTGTTTAGATCAAAGAACACAAATTCACATCAGAGATCAATGCGTACTAAATGATGCCTCTCCCTCTGTATACTTAGTCATATGGGGATGGTTGGTTGAATGATTGAGTAATGCGGAGGGATTGTTAAAACGCTTTGAAAGAACACAAGTTCCTATCGCCAGAAATTAATGCAGACTAAATGATGCCTCAAATTGGATTCATTCATCTCCCTTTGTATACATAGTCATATGGAGATAGTTGGTTGAATGATTGAGTAATGCGGAGGGATTGTTAAAACGCTTCGAAAGGACACAAATTCCCATCGCCATGAATTAATGTCGATTAAGTGATGCCTCAAATTGGATTCAGTCCTCTCCCTCTGTATACTTATTCATATGGGGATGGTTGGTTGAATGACTGAGGAATGCGGAGGGATGGTTAGAAACACTTTGGTCGTGAATGGGCAAAAATCTGGATAGTACTTGAGCATATTTGATCCTAGGACATATAAAGTGCTAAGTGTTAAGATCAACTTTTCTCTTACCACTTTCGTGCATCCTTTAACTTGCTTTCTTAGTTTCATGCTTATTTCATTGCTTGTTTGTTTGCTTATTTGTTTGCTTGTTTCTTTACTATGATGAGTTCCGTCAAGCAGAGTATCGGTAGACTACCAATGTTGCTTCACTGTAACAATGGTCAGTAAATACTCTTTAAGTTCATCCAGTTAACGGTAAATCAGACGAGTTCCACTACAATTTCCTTTGTAACGGTTGAATCTAAATATACTTTGGCGTTGAAATCTATATGTAAATACCAACTCAGCCAACTCTGTCAAAGCAAAGATTTACTCCTCCAAAAGTTAGAAAAGAGTACAGCAACACATAAATCACCAACAATTTTGATGGAAATCGACAAAACTGATACATAGATTAGATCTAAAACTTGGAGAAATCTGAAAAGATGACGATGAAATCTGGATGGTGACTACCGAAACATATTATATGAAACCTAAAAAAATAAACAACAAAGACCCAACAACAGACAAAGAACAAGGGAAAATTGGAATTTAAAGATCCAAAACGAAATTGAAGTTAAGACCAGTAGATCCATCGCATAGGCTATCAAGAGTGATCATACTAACCCACAACTAACCCCTAATCCGAGCTAAAACCACCATAAAATTAAAAAATTAAAACTACACAAACTGAAGGGCTGAACATGAAGGGGCAAAAGTGCATCGGTGAACAAACCCAAAATGGAGTGGAGTCATCACCTAGAAATCTCTGTAGCTAAGGTCAATAACACATACAACGACGAATACCACAAAAAAATACCGTGAATATGACCGGATATGGCATCAACAACGATGGCAGCACCAGCGACCGTGAAGACTCGTACCACCAGCGAAAGCAGCTTCGAGACACTGAAGTGATCTACCATCGGATATGCCAGATAAAACACCACCAACTCATCCTAGATCTGAGTCCGAACACCACCATGGAACCGTCCAAACACTAAGGAAGCAATAAAACATTGGTACGGCGTCAGTGTTGTACAAGCCACCGGTCGCCGAACCCAACCGAGCAAAGTAAAAGTTTCAACGGCAGCTACACAAAGTCGAAAGAGAAAGTCTAAGCGTGTTGGAATCTATATCTACGAGAGGTCTGGAGCTTGAAACTGAGGTGTCGAATCTTCAGGAAGATCTGATCACTTCTTTGACCGTCGTAAATAAGACGACGGAGGAAGTTACAGAGCTGAAGAAAGCAAGAAGAGAGTCTCTTTATTTTTCTTTCATTTTACTTTTTTTTCACAAAAGTGAATATTTTTTATGTTTTCTTTGTTTCTTTAATCTTTGCTTAGCCAATTGCTTCATTCATTGCTTAACTAGTTTCCTTGCTTAATTCCTTTTTGTTTCTACAATTCTTTGAATATTTGATTATTGCTTACTCAATTGCTTTATTACTTAACATGCTTCCGTGCTTTTTTCTTTACACCTATGATACCCTTCTTTGTTTGATCACATGTTTAACATGTTTTACATACTTCTTTTTGCATTTTTTTTCGTCACCGATTTCTCACTTCTACTTACATGTTTGACTTTTTTTACTGATTTTATTGCTTCTTTGATTGTTTGATTAGATGATTAATAGGTGGTACATGTTTCATCTTAATAATCATTTCTTAAAACTTAAAATTTTATTTCAAAATAACAGTTTCACTAGGAAAATTCATGGGAGCGGGTGGCCAAACCCTTATTATGTTCGAATTCGAATTCAAAGGATATTGCGGTGAGTTGAATGACTTAGAGATCGAGTAAAACTCATTGAAAATCAAACCAAAACCTAGGAAACCCTTGTGTTTAGATCTAGAATTTGGACTAAGTAAACGAAAGAACACAAATTCACATCGCTAGAGATCAATGCCGACTAAATGATACCTCAAATTGGATTCAGTCATTTCCCTTTGTATCTTAAGTCAAAGTCATATGGGGATGGTTGGTTGAATGAATGAGTAATGCGGTAGGATTGTTAAATGCTTTGAAAAAACACAAATTCCCATTGCTAGAGATTAAAGCTAATTTACATAATCAAGGTATCAAGTGTGATAAGATATCAAGTGTGATAAGAGTTGTTGCGATGTGGGCCAGATGAGGAAACGATAAACCACTTTTTTTGAATGTCCACCAGCTTTATAAGTTTGGGCTTTATCTAATATCCTTCATGGATTGGGTTATTCCCTAATTCAACTTTATTTAGTTGACTCTATCTTCAAGAATTTTTTCAGTACAACTATTATTTATATCTGTAACTTCAGATGCCTAGAGAATTTGTAAAGAAGCCTAACAACTTAAGATAGCATCAGGCAAGTGTGTCTCAGATCAATATTCATCTTATCACTTACATTTCTAACATGATGAATCAATAAAATCAAAGAAGCAAACCAGACACAACAACGAAACTTTGTCGGATCTAGATTGATTGTGTGAAACAGGTTTTCATAATCATTTCACTTACATAGGGTCTAGATTAAGTCTAATACTTCTTCTACCTCTCTTCTGAATCTAAGTTTACTAGTAGTAGTAGTTTTATTGTAATTTATCGAGAATTTTTTGTATATATTATTTAACCCTCACAATTTGTTGCGTTATGGTCATCTTAGAAATACTTCTGTTTACTTAATACATAGATTAAAAAAAAGACATGATATATTTATATTAAACACTAGTTGACTATCCAAAATCAAAATTAAATTTAAATCAAATGTCTTAATTTCCTTATGAATTTGTCGACGAAATTTGTGGCAAATTAAAGTGTCGTTACAAAAAATCATTATCCTAGACAAATTTTGGTCTGTTTGTGTGGCTTCGACTCTCTACCGTTTGCTATGTCCCCACTCGATCATAACAATCGATTAGTCAATTTGGTCCAACCGCTTTGGTATGGTTCAATGTGTCGAAGCAAAAATGTCAAAATCTCTTGTTATCATGGGTTGGTTTTCGTAATTGATGTTTCTTGTTACGTGATGTTAAGAGAAACTTAGAACGCTCACGATCGGTGTATAATATTTTAACTTCAACAAAACTGAAAAATCAAACCGAGATAATAAAGAAATATATAAAAAACCAAGATGATACATGAAGAAAAAGATGACATAGAAGAAAATGGAGAAGTTTTTTTGTAATGGCAAAAGTGTAATATAAAACATAACTTTAATAACGAAAATGCCATTAATGAAAAATACCAATACTCTCAAGTTCTTCTTCTCAACCAAATTCACATATGTATCAACAAAACTTAAACAATATGAAGAAGCAGCATTGTGAGGGAATTAAACTCACCGTGTTAGCAATAACTTGCTTAAATTGTATATTAGCGTAAATAACATAGTAGAGTTTGGTGGAGCTTACGCTGTCGTGACACTTGGAAGAGTTAAATAATAGCATAATAGAGTTTGATAGAGTTTGGTGGAACTTACGCTTAGTTTGGTAGAGTTTGGTGGAGCTTGCGTTGACGTGACACTTGGAGGAGGAGTTATATAGTATCATAGTAGAGTTTGGAGGAGTTTGTGCTGATGTGGCACTTGGAGTAGTTAAATAATAGTGTGGTAGGGTTTGATGGAGTTTGCGCTTAGTTTGGTAGAGTTTGGTGAAGAATCATGAAAACGACATCTCTTTCAGATTTTGTTAATCTATGCTTATGTGAAAAATATGGACTTTTGGTTAATATTGTTCTTACGCTACGAAATTTTGGTTGCAGGTACTTAATTGCAGAAATGGGTTTGCAAGTTATATGGAGTTTTGGTCTTGCAGTACTCGACACATTTGCCTTAGTAAGAAAGAAAACATTTCTTAGCCGAGTTTTTGGTCAGCCTCTTCGTAGTTGGAGATTGGGTTAGTCTCTAACTCTAGTAATTCTGACACAGAATCATCAAAACCTTAGACCAATCTTATTCTTGTTCAGGTAACATCGACATTGTCTCTAGCAGGAACCTCATCTTGAGCTGGAATAACAGTTTTATACTTTGGTGATTTAGGAAACTGCAGTTTTGAAGCAGAGTGTTGGAAGTATCAACTCTCTGTAGCTTTAGCTTTCCTGTGTTGGATCACCATTGCCATTTCATCACTTACCACTCTCTGGTTACTAGCTTCTGGGTAATTCAAACCAAATTCAAATACTATACTTAACATTCTCTGTACAAGTTCCACTTACATCTACTTATTAGACACAAACAAACTGTTTTGATTCTTTAGTTTTGTTAATAGAATACCGATTACACGCCATTTTTTTGAACTCTGTATAAAGATTTGTGTTTTGCAATGTGTAATGTTTACAGATTTGACAATGAGCGAAGAAAATTCTTTCCTTTTTAATTAAATTTTGTGGGACATTTTGATTATGAATAATGGTACTCAATGGGTAGATCTCACGTTTCCTCAGGATCAAACTATTTATGATACAAACGAGCTTGGTGGTTGATTTTTGCCTTGCTTCGAAGCTACAAGATGGGACCAGCTATATTACAAACTAGTCCATGTATTTTCATTCTCTTGCATCTGGTATAAAACATTTTCGATTTATCTATTTACATTGGATCGAGAGACAGAAAACGAGAAAGTGATCAAAAAAATGAACAAGTTTCTCAGACATTTTATTCAAAATATAGCACCTACTAATATGTTTAAACACTTGCAAGGAGAAAATATCATAAAACTCTCTAATCGCCCAATGGTTACTGCTAAACTACTGATAAAGAATCATCTGAAGGAACAAAATTCCAAAGTGATTGATTGATAGTTTGGTGGAGTTTACACTTAGTTCGATAGAGTTTGGTGGAGCTTTCGATGACGTGGCACTTGGAGGAGTTACATAATATCATAGTAGAGTTTGGTGGAACTTACGTTGACGTGGCATTTGGAGGAGTTAAATAATAACATGATTAGAGTTTGGTAGAATTTGGTGGAATTTGCATTTAGTTTGGTAGAGTTTGGTGGAGTTTGCGCTGACGTGGCTTTTGGAGGAGTTAGATAATAACATGGTAGAGTTTGGTGGAGCTTGTACTTAATTTGATAAAATTTGGTAGAGTTTGCGCTGACGTGACACTTAGTTTGGTAAACTTAGTCGGAGTAAGCTAAGAATATTTGAACAATTATGTATTATTTTGAAGTATTCTTATATATATTTATAAGAGAAAAGAGTTAACATTTGTTTTACCTAGAGCAAGTCAAAATTCTGTTTCTTCGCTCTCGTCTATAATTTCGTAAATCTACATTTCAGTCCTTCGCTTCAGTCTCAATCGCAACAAAGCAATTTGAAGCAATATTGTCAAATGTTACCCCATTTTTGTGATTCGATTCTCAAAATCACACGTAAGTTTTTCTTAATCCTTTATTCTGATCTTAAAGATTTAGTTTTTTTTCTTCGTGGGTTCATACTTGAGTGTTGGATTTTGATGGAACTGGAAGAAACAATGAAATGTGGAATCTTTTTGTTTCGAGTTTTCAATAACTCGATCGCTTTCACATTCTTTTCTCAGGTTGTTAAACAAAGTATCGATCTTTTTACTCAGATGAATTCTGTTTCTAAAGATTTGTTCAACGATTTGCCAGACGAACTTCTTTGCCACATTTTGTCATTCCTTACTACAAAAGAAGCTGCTTTAACATCAATTCTCTCAAAAAGATGGCGTTATCTTTTTGCTTTTGTATCAAACCTTGACTTTGATGACTCCATCTATCTGCATCCTGATAAAAGGATACAGAATCCATTAAACGTGATGGGTTATGGTCCATGTTATAAAACCTTTCCTAATAGCAAAAGGGTGAAGCTTTCTACAAGTTTTTCGGATTTTGTCAACAGAGTCCTGAAATTGCAAGGTAATTCTCCTTTAGAGAAATTCTCATTAAAGCTTACTGATCAAGATGATCCAGTTGATCCAGATTGTGTCATTCCTTGGATAAACAATGTGTTGTCACGCGGTGTATCCGATCTTTGTCTAATCATGAATATGTTTGAGGATTTTTCACTTCCTTCAAGTATCTTCTTGAGCAAGACACTGGTTAGGCTGAGGATAAATGCTGGAGGTGACACTAAATTTGATGTGAAAGAAATTCATCTTCCAAAGCTTAAGACTCTCTGTCTTGAGGAAGTTCTGTTCGAAGAGGAGGAGCCTGTTGGGTTTAGCAAGCTTATGTCTGGTTGTAGCGTGCTTGAAGAACTAATTATGGATAATTTATGCTCGTATCACTGGAAGTCTTTCTCTGTCTCTGTTCCAACTCTGAAAAGGCTGACATTTCATTGGAAGATACCTAAGGAAAATCCAAAGAGTGTCTCGTTTGATACTCCAAATCTTGTCTACTTAGAATATACTGAAGTCTTGGCGGCAAAGTATCCAATATTGAACTTTGATTCGCTTGTGGAAGCCAAAATCGATCTTCTGATGACAGAAGATCAGATAGAAGAGGTTAGATACAACGCAAGTGCTTCATATGATTTACAGGTCAATATGGTTGGTTGTGCAACAGATTTGGTAATGGCAATACACAATGTTCGAATCCTCTACTTATCTGAGAACACTCTTGAGGTTTATATTCCAAAAACTCATCTTTTTTCTAATATTTCTTGGTTTATGGTACTTTGTATAAGGATTTGAGTGACGGTTCTTGCTCTAGTGGATAATGAGATAGTTTTCCGTTTCAGGTACTCACGGTCTGCTGCAAATCGATACCGATATTCAACAACTTGACTCATTTAACTATCAAGAATGACTCAGATGTTGGATGGAAATCATTACCAGGGCTTCTCAATAATTGTCCAAATCTAAATACTCTCGTCTTCCATGTATGAAACAAACCCTTTCAACGCAAACACTCACAGGTTAATGGGACTCAACGTTTGAACTTTTCCTCTTAATTATGTTTCAGGGACTTCTACACAAAGCTACAGACAGTTGCGGTGAAGTGTGTTTGTGCAAATCTCGAAAGAAAGATGTCTCTACTTGCTTATCATCAAGTCCTGTGAAGGTGTTAAAGATCTTAATCAACAATGACAACATAGAGAAGCAAATAGAGCAAGTCAAGCACTTTTTGGAGACAATGCCACGTCTTGAACTAGTGGTTTTATACTACGATGTACCTTTTGACGAAGAAGTGGAAGTATCAATGCAACTTCAGATGCTAACTATGATAGCTTCACCAAATTGCAAGGTCGAATTTATCTCCCGTGACTTCAGTTTATCATTGACAAAATGGGGTCCTCTTCTTTAGAGAAACATTTCTGGGTTCTTAGGTTTCTCTTTAGAACTAGTTGTGACTGTTATTGGTTACACCAGAGTCATATATGGATGTGTATACAGGTTCTGCATAGTCGCCTAAAAAGATGTATTTTAGGTTTGTGTTGTTAACTATTCTTGGTGAAAAAGTAAGTGTAAGCAAGAGACCTCACTTGTCATTGAAGCTACAAATTACTTCGGAACGAAATTACTCATTAGTCTTTACTCTTTATATCTTCTATAAGAAAAATGATTGGATTTAGCATTTGTGTTGATTTCTATCATTAATTTTATCAAAATTTATGCCTACAACTTCAATTTTTAGCATTCATAGTCCCTCAGTTCATGTAGGAATCAGTATGATAAAAATAAAATTCAGTTCAAGATCGGCTAATCATGGTAAATTTTGTTGACTAACGGTCTAAACACTCAATGTCGATTTATTTTAATTTTTAACAACCAGTTAAATTTTATTTACCATAAAATTCATCAGGATAACTTATTTATTTAGTTGTTTTCTTGTATTTTCAGAAATTTTACGAAAATGGATTACTTGATATATACGTATGTACATGTTTACATATTATCTACAATTCGTGATTTCACCTTAAAATTTATGGGCATAATATACTAAAAAAAATTCGTGGCAGACTATTGAGAGACCAATGTACATCTACTAAATATTTTTTTTCAATGTATAAATTAATAAGAACTATACATATATTAATAAAAATTTTAAGTCCTGAGTCTTTTTTTTTGGTCAACATTGGCCACAAGCCCATTAGCCAAGTTCCTACATAATGTAGGCGGTGGGACTCGATCCATGGTTGTGCAAGTGCGCTATCTTATGTGGATTTACCATCTGCTACTAGACTAAATACCACTTGCTTTAAATCCTGAGTCTAGCCATAGTTAAATATATAACAAAATTCGATAAGATAATTAATTTTGTAGAAACTCATACTTCCAATAGTATCATAGATTGATAATTATAAATTTTAAGCATAAGTCATACCTAAGAAAATTTAGTAAGATATTATTTTAGATTTTCTATCTTTTCATAAAATTTAAATGTTGTTATAACTTATCTGTATTTTTCTATATTGTATTAAAAATATAATGTTATATTCTCACAATGCATCCAAAGATTGTCAAGATTTCTGAAAGTGATAATTAATCTCTTGTGTGTAAATGCATTTAAAGCAGTTGTGAAAACATCATATCTGTATATAGGAATAATAAAATCACAAGCTTTTAAGAGAGAAAAATCTGAAAACAAAAGGAAAATGAAAAATTAACATAATACAAAATAAGTAAACGTTAAGTCATACCGAAATTTTAATCAACTTTTTTAGAAAGAATATAAATTTTATAAAATTGTAATTTTAAATCAAAGTATGTTGTCAAATATTATGTATTGAAAACAATATTTTTACAATTTTTTAAGCAAATATTTCTGTAAATTAATAAATTTTAATTCATAAATTATGAAAGAAAATTGAGCAATTTTCAAAAACAGAAATGAGTATAAGTATATAAGGAATTTACTATTGTACAAGTTAAACAAACAAATACATTGCACTGGCACAGATAACAAATGACAGTGTTCAAAGAACTTTTGTTTTAATTGCGATCAAAAAGGAAATAAATTATAATTTATACAAATCTAATTTACAGGTTTGAAAAGTGTTTCTTCAATTTCCTATTTTATTTATACATCTTTCTTCTTAGGTCTCTTACTCAAAAGTAAATAAATAAAAAAAATCAATTGTATGATATAATTCTTTGTATTGTCTTTAAACCAGTGTATATACAGTTGTCGATATAATTTAGTATAAATGCAGAGAGATATAATTATTAAATCCAATTTATCAGACAAAACATTAGGCTATGTTCTACTTGTAAAATGAAGTAAAGATATATCCAACACTGGTTTGGTGGCACAAGAATCAGGTACAAAATTTTGCAAAATCTTATTAATTGCCTATTTAAGTAGCTTTCCGTTGGTGAAATCTATAGAATTTTTGATACACTGAAATTTAAGTTTTATGTGTATTTTACTAGAAAATTTAGATTTTAATGATGAGAAATTATGGATTTAATATTGAATAAATATCAGCTTTGTTTGTGAACTTTTTAAATCTTTTGGTTTGAATTAAGAAGTATCTTTAGTCGCTGTTTTTTTCTCGGAGTTCGACTTTAGAAAATAACGGTGCTCTATCTCTATAAAAATTTATCGATCTAATTTTTGGCAAAAAATATTGGTCGTTTGAATTCACTATGCTCCAAAATATTCCGCTGTTGGGCTACTCATTCGCCTCGCTTCACTTTTCCTTCTAACCATTTCGATTTCGATGATTCACTGTGAGAGAAGAGATGGAGGCGAATTGGGGATTTTTGTTCAATTAGGAATTTTTTTTCCCTTCGATTTTTATTTGTTATTACTGATATATGATACTTTGTGTATCATTAAACGGGAACCATGTTAACGACAATAAACGGAGTTAAACATTCCCGTTAACTGATTTAGCATTCATGTTAATTGATTTAACGACGGAGTAAAACAGAGTAATCAACGTTAAATTGGGAGTTTAATTTGAAAATCAACTAAAATTTGGAGGTTTATTTTGGATCCTAGTGAATTGAGTGATTAATCTACCCATTTTGACAAGTTCGAGGTTTAATTGATATTTTTCCCAAATATTATGTGGTTAATTATGAATGTAGCTTGACGTTTTTTTAATATGATTTTACAATTAATGTATAAAAATTGTGAATGACAGATCTAAAGATTCCAAGAAAAGCTCAAAAATTGAGGATGACTCGCATAAGAAGGATGATGACGAAAGAGATGTTGAATCAACAATTGAATACCAAAGAAGGCAACTTGAAGAAGGAAAGAAAAATGACAGATAAAAAGAGGAAAAGTGATGAAATAGCAATGGAGGAGGATTGTGTGGAACCGAATGGCAAATTGATTAGAACTACTGGTTTTGGACAACATAAGAAACTTCATTATGACATGTTTACTTTTCGCGACACACAATACCAAATTGTGAGTTTTATTTTCCTCTAAACCTTTTTATACTAAAAAAACAATATTAGAAAAAGAAAGAATTGTGCCTTTTTTATGTTTTATATTCATAGTTATTAAACATTAACATTAAGTGTCTTCGTTTCTTTTTCTTTTTTGTATAGGAGGATTCGGTGCTACTGGTTCCAGAAAATCTAGAAGACAGAAATTATGTCGCGATAATAAAGGTTAAAAAGATGAAAATTTATTTACGATTTATATTTGTTGGTCTTATCATTTTTAATCGAATTCTTTGTTGTTTTCAGGATATTTACAAAGAAGAAAAAGAAGATTGTATGAAACTTAAGGTACAATGGTTTTATCGACCAACAGATGTAAAAACAAGATATATTGGAAAATGGAAAGCTAAAGACAGAAGAGAGATCTTCTACAGTTTTCATTGCGATGAAGTTTTTGCTGAATCTGTGAAACGCAAATGCTTTGTCCATTTTTTACCGGAGAATAAGGAATTCCCAAAAGATCATCATGGCTTCATTGTGCAAAGGGTTTATGATGATATTAACAAAAAGCTGATGAAGCTTAGTTATAGAGGATTCAACAAGGAGCAAAAGAATGAGATTAAAGTTCTTATGGCAAAGACTATTTCACGACTTGGACATCTTCCTGACATTTCTTAGAGGACATTTATGTAGCCTCTATTTACTTCTGTTTTCCCTTTTCTTTGTTTTATATTTGATTTTGAATTCTTGCTTTTTATCGTTGATGCATGTGATGCTAAAAGTCTTATTTTATTGAGAGTTTGACCATTATTTTAGGGTTTTATGCAAAAGGACCATCGATCGAAATAATCTCAATTTGCAAAAAGAACCCATCCAAGTAAAACATGTAAAGAAAACTTAAAGTGACAATGATTTGCAAAACAACCATCAAAATAAAACATATGTACGTAAGATAACACTTAAAGTAACCACAATTGCAAAAAAAACCTAAATAAAATATATACAAAAAACTCTCAAAATAAAACATGTCCAAATTAATATTATAAAGTCTAAAATGTGTGAATTAATATTATGAAGTTTTTACAAAATTTAGATCGGGTGGTTAGGATGATCCAGCTAATGACTATGACAACTAGGATTCGATTTCTCCCTTTTACAAATTGGTAAATTAAATAGAAATTTTAAAGATTGGGATATAAAAGCTATAAATCGGATTTTGTGGATCTATTGTCGACAAAAAATAAAAAAAAGAGAAGTCGATCTTTACAAAATACAATATAACATTTGCTTAAAACGGACGTTATATTACTAACTATTAACGAAACTTTTTGATGTTTTTTTTTCGTTAACAAAACTTTTTGATGTTTAAATTTTAATTTCTTATTGTTTTACGTTTTTCACCTTATTAATATATGTTTTTTGCAAAAATTAATTACTACATATATTTTGCTTGGATTTTAGTTTTTTTTTTTCAGTTCGTGGTCACTTTGATAATTTTTACACATGCTTTACTTGGATGAATATTTGCAAATTATTTTTACAGAAAACCCATTATTTTATTATTTTTTATGTGTACTACCATTGTAAGATACACTCTAAAATTGTTCTACGCTAATACATATTTATCCATTTGGGCGTGGTAATTCATCATTTTACTGATACCCTTAGCAAAGCCTTTCATAAACTGTGAGATATTATTGATACCAGGCTCAGCAAGCAGGTCCAACAATCGTTTTTCTTAATGGTCGAACAATACAAGCCCACTCAAATTTGAATATAATTAATAAAATTTATGATTGGTTCTCTATATAATTTCTCTTCTTTTTACCATTCCAAAAAAGAAATAATAGATATTTCACATTTTTTTCAAAATATCCCATAAAAGATCCAAAATGACATCACTTTCGCTTTAAACCATAAACATTTTTACTCATACAATAAATTATGGTATAGTTAATTTAGCGATTTAAAAATGTATATGATCCTGCAAAATTTCTATTTAAAATAATTATTTTTTAAAACAACAAAAAAAAATCCAAAAGCTATAAATTCTAAAAATAATTCCAAAAAATTAAACTCAACAATAATCCCTAATATATTTTGAAAATTTTTAAAATTTTAAATTCAAAATAATTTACTTTAAAAAAAATATATATGTAGGAAAAATATTCATAATCAAATATAGATAAAAATACATGTAAATTTTTTCTGTAATAATCAAATACGTTGTTTGGATATTTTTAGAACTTTTTAAATTATATGATGCTTTTGTTGTGTTTTAGGAAAAAGTAAATTCTTTTAATAATAACTTTTAATTTATTATAATTCAAGAATCGTTGAATTATTTATTGATTTATATTCAACGATCATTAGATAGAATTGAATTAAGATATTGTATGAAAATATTATTTCTTTAATTCTCATAAGAGAATGAATAATTTTTGATATTTTTTGATTAATTTAATTTAAAAGTTTTAATAATATTTTAGTGATTAATTTTAAGTTTAATATTTTAGGTATTATTTTTAGAATTTATAGATTTTTTTCATTTTATTTTGTAATTTTTGAATATATATTTTTTAAATTTGTTTTAAAGGTTCCGTTAAGTTTTGTAAGTTCGTGCACAAAGATTTTATTTTAGGGTTTCAATCACCAAATTAGCCATGTCAGAATTTTATTGTGAGAGTAAAAAAATTTAAGATTTAAAGTGGAATTGACTGCTACTTTGAAGGTTTTCTCTAGAATATTATTCCCCCATTTCTTTTGCTATTATTGCAAATAACATGAAATAATAAATATTTTATATGAGTACAAAAAATACATTTTAAAAAAGTCCTTTATTTTCCTTTTTACCTCCATATCTTTCTAGTTTAAGTATTCAAATTTAAAAGGAAGAAAATGTAACACAAACATTGAATAAAGAAATGTTTTATACTGTCTCATGTTAGATGAACTTTTCTGAATAATCTGGTATATAAATACTTGGAAGACATGAGTATCAAATCCGATAATGAAAGAATTGAAGGTATATTAAAACCCTACCCTGTTGGGATAAGACTCACGTACAAATTTAACTTTTTTAATAAAAAAGTTTAAGTAAATCTTTTAGGTTTTTTGGGTCTATGATTTTGTACCTAACATCAATGATTATCGTATTCGAAGTTAAGCAGCATTGAAACAGAGATGACGCAGAGAAACAAGGAGAGTGAAAAAATGGGAGTGAAAAAGAAAGAAAAGTTAGAGTTGAGACCTGAAGATTTTGCAAAACCAATTGGCGAATTCATTAACTCTACTGGTGAAGAAAAACATAAGAAATTTCATTACGAGAGCTTCACTTTTTCACGACACACAATATGAACTTGTGAGTTTTTTTTTTTAACTTTGTTATTGTGTGTAGTTTAATAATGGTTAAGTACAATGTTAACTGCGGTTCTTTTGTCTTTTTCATAGGAAGATACAGTGCTATTCACTCCGGAGGAACCAAATGAAAAGCCTTATGTTGGGATAATAAAGGTTAGATGATAGAAAATATTCAACATTTTAATTAGCTTATCATCATCATAATGAATCTAATGCTTTTGTTGGATAGGATATTTATGTACAAGGAAAAGAGGGATATGTGAAACTTGAGGTACAATGGTTTTATCGACCCGAAGAGGTTGAAATAAAGGCTGTTGAAATGTGGGAGTCGAACAATCCAAGAGGCCTCTTCTACATTTTCCTTCGCGATGAAGTGTTTGCTGAATCTGTGATGCACAAAGGCATTGTCCATTTTGTGCCAGAGAATAAGCAAATCCCAAACAGTAAAGAGAATCCTGGTTTCATAGTGCAAAAGATTTATGATTATGTTAACAAGAAGCTAATGAAATTCGATTTCGTTTGGTTTGAGGTGCATCAACAGGATGAGATTGATCTTCTTGTGGCTAAGATGATTTCACGAATTGGCTCATTTCATGATCTTTAAAGGATTACGTGAACTTCCAAAAGGATTTTTTCGAGGTTGGATTGAAGACCCCAAATTTTCGAGAAGATTTCTCTTGGTTTTCTGATCAAGATTCTATGTTTTAATTATGTTTTATTTTACTTTTAAATTTTGGTGGCGATGTATCGCTCATGCTTTATTGATCTTGTATTTCTAATTTAATTTATCAAATGAAGTATGGTTTACAAAAAAAAGAAAAATGGTTTTATCTACTAAAGAATATTATCCGATATCGGAAATTAGAAGAGATTCTAACTAATATAATAAAATATGTTTTTTTGTCAACATTACTCATTGGATCAACAAGATCTGATCAGTAGCCTAAATGCTCCAACTGGAACGTGTGAGATTCGAACTAACCACCTGCTATCTAGGTCTATCAGAGACAAACCAACTTGGTCACCTATTTTTTGGCAAATATGTTGAATATTAGAAATAAAACTACTGTACCTAAAATTTCAAGTATTTTTTATCCTTGTATATAAATGTTATGTGCAACAAAGAATTCATAATGTAATTAAAACCACATAATTTCATAAAATCATTTTAAAAACATCATTTTCCTCTTTTAACAATTATTAACAATCATGTTAGAATACAGTGTTATTAGTTTTATCATTAAAAAATATATAATTCATTCTCACATTTTCGTACATTTCTTTTCCACGTAGTTGTTTTATGCAGCCAATACGTGAATTTCATCATCTATATACAGAAAATATATATAGATATTAACTATATACGTAAACTCAACTCCTTTTTGCTGGATTTTATCGAGATTATGCCAATTCAAAACTCGGAAATTTTGTTATTTAATTATGTAAATTGATTAATAAAGTATTAAATTTTTTAGCTTTATTAAACTGAAGAATAAAAGAAATCGGAACCAAGATCTTCTTAGTTTAGTTTGGTGGTAACATGCTTTCGCTAATAACTTAGGCATATTGAGTGTGACTCCACCATACTAGAATTTTAGAAATAGGTTGAGTTTGGATTAAGATCCACAAACTTGCATTACATCTCCTTATAATTTTGTTTTTGGGCAACCCCGAATTTTTTCATTAAATAGATTAAGTCGTGATCAAAACATTCTTAGTGCATGAGCGATACATCGCTATTACATCACGAAAATACAAAAAAAGAATAGATATGATAGAAAATTCTGGCCAGAGAATCAGAGGAAGTCTTCACAAAAGCGTGGACGTCCTCAATCCAATCTTGATAGAAACCATTGGAATATTCAATTCAAACTTGAACCTAAGGAAGTCTTCTGCTTAAGCCTACACATTTTCTTCTGAGAGATTTCTTTGCACGTGATTGATAGTACTAAATAACACATATATTTTTACTTTTAATCGAAAGCTGAAATTGTTCCTAGTAAAAGAGAGAAAGAGATAAGTGACTCTTTGAATCTGGATATGTAAGGACACAAATATCAGGATTTCTAATGATAACCAATCCGTTTGTCTTACAATCGATTATAGTTTCTTGAAACACATATATGGATTCGATTGTGTCTAACTCACTCTTTTGAATCGCCGTGCCTCAAGCTCTAGCTAATAGAACAAGATAAAATCTGACATGTTTACACATATTTAGCCTTAGGTAATATCTATTCTATATTATTCATAAAGTTTTTTGGATTATTCATAAATTTGGTCTTATGAATGTTCAAAATTATTAATGGACAAGATAAATAAAGTTGTCATTTTATTTATTTCATTAATGTAAAGTTAACAAAAAAATCGTAGACCACTGTTTTCAGCTAACTACAAGAAAATACAAAATTTCAGACAAAAGAATACGTCTCGACAAGGCTAACTACAAGAAAATCATAATTTTTTTTTTAAAAAAGAAAGAATAATTTAATATTTACATAATCTAATATAAATCTATAATTTATATACATTTCAAATAATACACATTTATCATTATATATATCCATTAGAGAAGTTACATTTAAAGTTCTTTTCCTAAAAGATAGAGAGATGAACATAAATTTTAAAAGATAAATAGATAATTTTTTTTGTCAACAATTGGATCGACAAAAACTATTCCTAAGATTCATTTTAATCTATAGTGGGATGAATTCGAACCATGATGCCAAGTCTGCTTAACCATCAGACAGAGAAGAACTCGACTAAAAGATAAATAGAGTTGTCAAAATTAATTAAGTTCATTGAGTAAATTAATGAAAGCAATCAAATTCACGTTTGTACAGCTCATGTAAACAAAATAAATTGCACTTTCACAAATGACAATGAATTTGAAGATTTCGATTTGTTACCCAAAAAACAGTATGGTTGACTCCCTATATAATTACTTTTTTTTCTATTGTTATGAAAAGGAAACAAATTATACAATATATACTAATTTCAAATTAAATTCTTCATTTTTCTATTTTAGTTCCATTTCTCTCTTCTTAGATATCTTATTAAAAAGCTAAAAATAAAATGTACCATTTTTTGATATAATTCTTTATATTGTCTTTAACCTAGTAGCAGAGAGATAAGACTATTGAATCAACATGACTTAGTTTATAAGACAAAAACAATTTTGGTTATGTTCTATCTGTAAAACGAAGTGAAGATATAAGAATCATATATTTTGTTTAAATCGTAAAAGTTATGTTATGTTACATTCTAAGGTCATTCATACATCATATATCGATTGGGGAATGGAGGATTGTGCGCAACCGATTGGCAGATTGATCAATACTTCTGGTGTAGGAGACCATAAGAAATTTCATTATGAGATGTTCATTTTTCTCGGCATTCAATTTCTTTTATTTTCATATAGTTATTGTAAGTTATTTTTGTTCTTTTCTATTGTGTAGGAGGATTCGGTATTATTGGTTCCAGAGAAACCAAACGAAAAACCTTATCTTGCAATAATGAAGGTTAAAAAGAGAAGAAAATGATAAAATAGATAATGTTTTTATTTGTTGGTCTTATCATAATGAATCTATTTCTTTGTTGTTTGAGGATATATACAAAGAAGAAAAAGAAGATTGCATAAACTTAAGGTACAATAGTTTATCGACCAACAAAAGAAGATTGCATGTTGGTCGAATAAACCATTGTACCTTAAGTTTCATGCAATCTACCTTTTGGACAAAATATGTTTGAAAAGTGGAAAGCTAAAGACAGAAAAGAGATCTTCTACAGTTTTCATTGCGATGAAGTTTTTGCAGAATCTGTGAAACGCAAATGCTTTGTCTACTTTTTTTACCGGAGAATAAGGAATTCCCAAGAGATCATCATGGCTTCATTGTGCAAAAAGTTTATGATGATATTAACAAGAAGCTGATGAGGTTTAGTTATAGAGGATCCAACAAGGAGCAAAAGAATGAGATTGAAATTCTTAAGGCAAAGACGATTTCGCGACTTGGACACCTTCCTGAAATACTGAAGAAGCAAAAGACCATAATTTCAATCTTTATGTTAGACACAATTGTTTATTAAGAACCTTGTGGTTTCATTCACTCTACTCTCTAAGACCACACCACATTTCTAAGTTGGTACTGAAGTTCCACCAGGTCTTCTATCGTTTGGAACACCAATGACTTTACAACAGAATACAATATCTCGAAACGTTTTTTTATTTTATCTCCAAGACATATCAGGATCATACCATAAAGATACTTAGCTTCATAGTTTCATTTTTCTGCAGCTTCGTTTAACAATTTGAGTCATTTGTCTTGACGGTTATCTATAAAATAGCTGATTAATCCCAAGCTGTACAAAACTTCATGTTTTGGAACTTATCATAGTTATGATTTCATGAGAAAAAAAAAAGACTTTTTGTAGAGTTAGTCGGTAGAGAATATGGCGATCATCACACATACGATGAAACCTCTTTGAAACTAATCTACGGTTACGAGTCGGACAAGGAAGAAGCTGCAATACATAAAGCAATATCCACAAAGTCTATGAGAGACATCTTTCTCTTTGGAGATTTGAAGAAGACAACAAAGAGAAATAGGAAGAGGCCATGTTGAGTTTGAAGAATATTGTTCTAAATGCATACGTATTAATTAAGGAATCATTTTTACAACTTTTATCATTATATAAAATTATAAAATTTTAAACTGATGGTTACCTGCATATGTACTCCAAAAGTCCGGAAGGATAAATTTATCTTCAAGTTAATTTTAAGATTAAGTTAGAAATGATTTTAAAAGTATTTAATTTAAAAAATAAGTTTTAGTAAAGAATCAATTTTGTTATTTAATCCGTTTCTTCTAATTTTCCCAAAACTTATACTGTTAACAGTGATATAAAATATGACATTTGTTGCTTCGATTTTTCTTTGCAAGCAAAAACCCTACAAAAATGAGATTGAAAGACGAAATATCATTTTCTTTATTTTTCTTCATTCTAACTTTCTGCCTTTCATTTCATTTAATAATGTTTTTTATATGAGCAAAATTAAAGCAAGTTTTAAGCAAAATTAAATCAAGGTACTTAGAACACATATTCTAGATTAGATAAAAGATATATTCTAAATTAGGATAAAAAACGTATTCTAAATTACTTAGTATAAAATCTACCATAGAAGATGTGTTATACATTATGTTGAAGATGTTTATAGATTAATTAGTTTATAAACAACTTAAAATAAGTATTTGATAAAAAAAAAGAAGTATTCTAGATTACAAAGAATGTGTATACTAAATTATGTAGACAACGTACCTAGATTACGTATAAAATATATTCTAGCTAGATTACTTAAAAATCATATTCTAGATGATGTAGAAAGCTTATTTTAGATTAGATAGAAAATATATTCTAAAATATGTCAAAACATGTTCTATATTATGTAGAGGATATGTTGTAAATTTTTCTAGATTATATAGAATACGTATTCTAGATTAGGTAGAAAAACTCTACAAAAAGTTTATATTGATAGCATATTGGGATAGCGCAATTTGTGGTTATGCTATTGTAGTTAATTTTTTCCAGTTTATATATCATAGCATTTAATGTTAAGAAAAGGTTTATACTAGGCGTAATAATAACATCATTTACTCCGCCAAACACTTACTAAAATTTTACTAATCTTCTTTACTTTTCAGTTTCTTTCTTTCACAACAAAAACCTAATGCTTTTTTCAGAAATTTCTCTCTCAGATTTTTTTCACCGGTCCTATTTCTCGCCGTAATCCGTCTGCTTCGAGCTTCAATCGAAGGTAAGTTAATTTTCGCCTTTCACTTTAAGTTGATTTACTCTCGCCGACCATATTCTATTATTATTCAGTTTTATGAAATATTGGATCCATTTAGCTTTGTGTAGATTTTGTGCTTTGTTCACTATTTGTTTGAAATATGATATATAACTTTGTTATTGTAAAAATGACAGTTCTGTTATATAAAATTGTTATTGTCTGAAATTAATTTGTTCTTGAGTTTTATCTTTAGTGAGACTCATATCTTTAGCTATGGTGAGTTAGTAAATGCAGAACAGAAATTGGATTGCTATGGATTAGCTAGAAGTTTTAAAACCTACGTCAGTCTGTTAATAAACTAAACTGTGAAATGTTTGCTATGGTTAGTTAGTGAGACTTATACCTCTAGCTAGTTTTCTGCATGTTCTTGAACAAAGATTTGTTTAGTTTAAGTTAGGACAAGGTTTTGAAATCTGAGATTCATTAAGCATTGTATAGATTCTGAGCTTTATTATTCTGTTCTTTAAAATATGAGATTCATTTAGCTTGGTATAGATTATGTGCTTTGTTCACTAGTTCTTTGAACTATGGTATTCATTTAGGTTTGTGTAGATTATGTGTTTTGTTCACTATTTCTTTGAATTCTGATTTTCATTTGGCTTTGTGCAGATTTTTAATTTTTCTCACTAATTCTATGAAATCTAAATCTTATTAAACTTTGTGTAGATTCTGATATATAATCTTGTTATTGTAAAAATGACAAGTTTTGTTGCATAACATTGTTATTGTCTGATTTGAATGAACAATGTTCTTGAATTTATCTTTGAATGAATGATTAACATGTACCTTCTAGAGATACGAAATTGATTTGTTTAGCTTCTGATTTGTTTTTGAGTTTTTGTTTTTACTCTTTAGTGAGACTCATACATCTAGATATGGTTAGTTAGTAAATGCAGAACATAATTTTGATTGCTCTGGATCATCAGCTAGAAGCTTTAAAACCTGCGTCAGTCTGTTAATATACTAAACTGTGAAACGTTTGCTATGGTTAGTGAGACTCATTCTATCTAGTTTTCATACCTTTGCGTAAACAATTACAGATCATCCACTGTATCATATGAAGCACAAGACACGCTTAACCAAGTATTACGCCTAGCAATCTGGATCGAATGCCAGCATTGGGCAGAAACACGACGAAGACGAAGTTACGATGTTTCCAAGTTAAGACAAGTATGTGGAAGCAATGCTAGAGAATAAGTCCATCTCCAAAAAAGGTCAATGGGTTAGGAGATGAACTTTCAAAAATAAAGAACCATGTTTGAATTCTGATTTTAAATCTAAAATTGAACGTTAATTTGTTGACATATATGATGTTACATTTTACTTAATTTCTTTTGGAACTCAAATGTTACAAAGACATAAACCTGAAATTGGTGAGAACTCAGCTGCTAGGGTAAATAATCGTATGTATCAAATGTCTGTCATTAATATATGAGGTTCATTATTTAGAGTGTGAATAAGAGATCACAACCAAAGTGTGTGTTGATGGATTGGTATGGTGGTGATGATACCATTTCTAAGGATTGTATCATTTCAGATGACCCGAATGACATAGTTAATGGCAGTCGTTTAGGCCCCATGGGTGTTAAAGTATTAGTTGACATTGATATCATCCCAGCTGCTTTCCTCTGGAGACATGCGAATAAGATCTCAATAATTAAAGAAGTTGTTGGACATATGATTGCAGGACCATCTTCTAGGTGTATTAATTTAGAACATAGTCTCCGAACAAAAGATATTGCACAACTGGTAAAGTATATGAGTTTCTAACATACAAAATCACAAAGATTTATGTACAATTAACACTGACCACATGTTGTTTGAATATTACTTCACATGGACAATGCAAACTACTTGATTTATCTAACGATGTTGTAGTTGTTGCTGAGGGACGTTGGCAAACAAAAGACCACAATGCATTAGTTAATGGACTTCCTCTTGGACCAAAAGTAGTTAAAGTATTTGTAGTCTGGCGTTCAGTTAAAGTTGTCTTTGAGAACACCACATATGTATCAAATGTTCAATCAGTAGGAGCAAAATCAGCAGTAAGAGGTGCAAAATCTCCAATTGTGACATCCCAACAGCATGTACAACATCTGCAACTACAATTTCTGAATCTCGTGATGAGACATATACAACCACATGTGTGAAGTCTCCTCTTGAGAAACTAACTTCTCAATCACCAACTCGGAGATCTCTGGTGATTGTTTATTTATGATTTTGGTAATATTGTTTTTGGTTAAGTTTTGATATATATTACGTGGTATATATCTCTAAACCTGACAGCGTAATCATGTCGATGGAGTTATCAAGGAAGAACATAGAGTCAGGTTGATGAATATTGGTGGAAAAAAGCAGGTAGTTGCTGAAAGATGTGTTCACTCAATTGACCCAGAGCAAAATGTCCATTTCATTCGTTTAGGGTCTAATGTAGCTAGAGTTTGGGTGGACATAGTAAAGGTAGATGATGCAATTGTTTAGAGGCCATCAGATGAAATCCAATATATGAAAGATGCACTTGGTTTATCAATTACATGGTCAATGGATAAATTGGCAGCCTTTTGAAATAAAAGAAACGGGTAAGTGGTGTAATTATTGAGGTTTTTGTGTTAGGCTCTTAATTATAACTACTGTATTTTAGATTTAGACTTTTGTCAAGTAGATTTACTGTCTTTTAATGGATGGAGACTTCTGTTGTGTATAGTTGGAGACCAAACTACTTAAGTTGAATGAATATTTTTGGATTTTGAAATGCGATTCTCTCTAGATTATTCGAAACATGTTTAAACTATAACAAGAGGTTGCGTTACGAAATATATATATATATATATATATATATATATATATATATAATAGCAAAAGAACGTAATGATCTCAAACGATAGCATTAGAATTTAATCTTCAAACAATTTAATATAGGAATGTAAGATATGATAATCAAATATAGTACAACATTAAAAAAATCGTTATTATAGTTAGTATGAATTACTATAGCATTACAAATGAATCATCGTAAAGTTTAAAAAATAAGAAAAAAACCTATAAAAGCACTATAAATTTGTTATTGTAGTTTGAAATACTATAGCGTACAAAATGAATTGTCAAAAAATTAAAGGAGAAAAAGAATATCTATAAAAATACTAAAAACTTGCTATTGTATCCAAACTATCGTAGTACACATACTATCCTTTGTGTCCAATCTACCATGATTTCCAATAACATAGCATTACAGAAAACGCTATAATACATTTACTATAACATATTTTCCTTGCTAAAAAGAGATTTTTTTCTTGTAGTAGTGATGTATTGAAGATTTGTTAAAAAGCTATTACAAATTAGGTAGAAGACGTGTTATATATATTATATATTAGGTTGTAATCTCCTTATGAAAACGAATCTTACAACATGAATCAATCCCTCAATATGAATCTTAACAACCATTACAAACTGGAATCATAATCATGAATCAAACGATTTGTCCAATATTTACTTATTTATTATATTTTACCACATTTTCATCAAATAATATTCATGTTAGTTATACAAGAATCATTGTTTTGTCTTTGATTGTTAAAAGAAGATATAGAAAAATATCTAACAAAAAACGAGAAATAATTCCGATTAGTAATTATTTCGTAGATTTGAAAAATAAATTTTTTGTATAATATTAAAATTAAATCAATCATATTTAGTTAAAAACAAATTATAAATAATTGGTTTAGTTTCAATCTCTTATAAAAAAATTTGTTTTTCAAAGCAACGAAAATAATTATAATTATGTCGAAAATTATATAGTTTTATAAATTAGTCTAAAATATTTTTGTTATTTAAGCCAATCTTAATTGATTTTTTATTTATGCCGCAAGGAATTAGAGAGAAAACTATTATTGGGCTGTTAATGAGCCTAAAGAATCTGGCCCGTGATATATTTAAATTTTAATAAATTCACGGGTCATAAAACTCAACATTCCTCCTTCAACTCAAAATTCTAGGGTTTTGAAGTCTCCTATTCGCCGTCTCTTTCTTCCATTGCGAGCTATCGACGATATGGGTCACGACAATGTCTGGAATTCTCATCCGAAGAAGTACGGCCCTGGATCTCGCACCTGGTAAAAAATCTTTATATCTCACCTCTCGCTTTGATTTTTTTGTTCAAGTATAGAACGAACGCAATCTCGATTTTCTTTTGATGAACATAATCAGCTTTTGATAATGTTTACTGAAATTATCGTGGAATTAGTAATTGTAATGAATAATCGTATAGCTCATGGGGAAGTAGTGGTTGCATATTATTTTTCAAGACTTTGATTAGCTTATGTATGAGACTTTTGTATTTGGTATCTGACTTCGCCATGTGAGACTTTCTTATGTATGAGATTAGTTATGCATTAATTTGGCAAGTCAAGATCTTGACTTTTTATAATGTAAATTTGTACCTGCATGTAGCTGATTGTAGTGGTTAAGCTTATGTATGAGATTGTTGTTTTGGCTACTGTCTTCACAGTTTGAAAGTGGTTTATGTATGAGAGATTAGTTATGTGTTATATTCAGCAAGCAAGATTTTGACATTTCTTTTCTGTGTGCAGCTGATTTTAGTGATTAGCTTATGCATGGGATTGTTATATTTCGCAAGTCAAGATTTCGACTTTTCCTTTTTGTATGCAGCTGATTTTAGTGATTAGCTTATGCATGAGATTGCTGTTTTGGCTTGTCTTTACTATGTGAGATTAGCTTATGCATGAGATTAGCAATGTGCTGTTTTATTTGGCATTTTAATTAAGATTCTGACTTCATAATTTTGCAAATGCTTGTCTTCATGTAGCCGTGTGTGCGGGAACTCTCACGGGTTGATCAGGAAGTATGGTCTAAACTGCTGCAGACAGTGCTTCCGCAGCAACGCCAAGGAGATCGGATTCATCAAGGTAAACTCACTTATATGCTGATTCGTATTTCCGCTTCGGTAGCATGATTGCTTCATTCTGATCTGGTTTCTCTCTTCTCTGCAGTACCGTTAATGAAGAACCAGTTCTTGATTGATGCTTATAATACACAAATATGAAAAGCATCAACAAATTGATTTTGAAACTTTTATAGTGCTGATTATTATGTAGAACCTTTTGAAGTGTTGTTATTTTTGTCTTTCAAGACTTGGAACAATGATGTTATCAGTGATATTTGATTTTGATTAAAAGTTTGTCTGTTAATATCAACCATTTTGGAATAAGAATCTTTCCAATAGTCCTGATTTAACTACAATTCTCGTTCTAGTTTTTCAATCTGATTAACCAAATGGCAGTATAAAGAGATCTTACCATTACTGCATAACAATTAACTGATACGTCAGAGATTCGGATACAAATTGATCCAAAGATTCGGAGTCTTTGAGCCTTTGCTTGCTCCAGACAAGTCAAAGACTCTCCACACTTCATCCAGATCTAATCTTGTATCAATCAACAATGCTCCAGCAATACTCTCCACCAAGTCTCCAAGAGCCTGAAGCACAACAGACGATCAATGACACAAGGACCCGAAATAGCAGTCTATCCGCTTTCTTTGTATTTAGAAATGATCATACAAGTGTGTATTGAAGGGGTTGGTATAATGGTCTCATCTACTTTCGAAAAGGACATCAAATACTTGTTTATCTGAGTCTCGAGCACCGTAGAACATTGTTGAAGGTGGGTATGCAGATTATGTTTCACTGCAACCTGTGCAAAATTTTCGTTACTTACACACGCAGAACGAAGATCAGTCATCTCTCCAGGCCCGGTCTGCGTGTATGTGTTAAAAAGATGATGCGTGATTAGAAAATCAAGTACAGAATCGCCGAGAAACTCCAATCTCTGTTTGAAGAAGAACAAGGTTGGCCACATGAGATTACACGGAATTAAAAAACAAATGGGAATAACTTAGCGTCATACAGGTTCAAACGGTCAAGTCATACCTCATAACTATAGGGTTCGTGAACAGAGATATGTGCGATAGCCATCTGCAATCTCTGGTCTATAGAGTTTGCTTCTGTGTTTCCTTTACGTTAGTTGTTCAATTTCTTAAGTTGGGCTTGTTTGGGCTTATTAAGTGTTTGCTTGTTGGATCATTTGTTAGATATCAGATTAGTCATTATATAAGGCTGAATCTGATTAGGTTTTAGTGAGGCTTTTAGTGGATTAGTCTCAGAAAATTGTAAAAGGAGAGAGAAGGGCTCTCAAATTCCCTATCAAAAAGTTATTCAATCGGGAAAACCACCTTCACTGGTGGTTTGTTCTTATCAAATTGGTCCGACTTAGCCCGTCTTTCACCTTCTCCGTCTTCTTGTTCATGGGACCATACCAGACAAATAAAGAAAGATTAGCAAGCATGGAAGAAGCAATCGATGAACATTCCAAAAGATTCGAGCCTTGTAATCTCAAATGCTTGAATCCAACACTCGGATTTCAAAATTGGAGTCTACAATTACGACCCAATTCTCCATTTTTGAAACGTTGTTCCGCCAATTCGCTCCACCTCAACTTCCTTCGTCGTCATCTTCTCCGGTGATTCCGAATCGTCCTCTGATCTCCCACTCTTCAGTTGCGATCGCCTCTCTTCCTCTTCAAGATTCTTCGGTGGTGAATGAAGCTTCGATTTCCTCCTCTCTCCCGCCTAGTGCCCCTCGCGACAGCCATAACCCTTTGGTTCTTGCTCCTTCTCATCTTGCCAACCTCGGTGCGCCTCAGGATGCTCATATTCATTCCTTGTCGTCGCTTCCTCCTCCGATTAATGAAGCCACTTTGATTCTGTTTTTGCCTGATCAACGAGATACTTCCGTCCGCAAGATTGAAATGCCAGTGTTCGATGGCTCTAAGGTGTTTGATTGGATTGCTCGGGTTGAGAATTTCTTCACGGTTGGTGCTTACAGTCAACCTGAGAAGATGTGTCTCGTTGCTCGTATTGAGGGTCCGGTTTTGAGCTGGTACAATTGGAAAGGGCATCGTCGACCGTTTGTTTCTTGGTATGATTTTAAGGTTCATGTGCTTAAACGTTTCGGTAACTCTGGTCCTCCGGATCAGCGTCTCTTTGCCTTAAAACAGATTGGGTCTTTAGAAGCTCTTCTGCAGGAATTTGAAGATCTCTCTTACCAAGTCCCTAATCTTACTAATGCTAATCCGGAGCATATTTTTCTTAATGCTTTATGTCATGCATTACAAGATCTGGTTATGTTTTTGAAACCTGTGGGTTTAGATGATATGATTTAGGCTGCTGTTAGATTGGAATCTCGAACACTTTGTCAGGTTGTTGCTAATGCTCCTGTTTCTGGTCATGGTACAATTGTTTCTGTTGAAGATCGTTCCACTAACAGACCTTCGTCTTGGTGTGCTTGAGAGATTTCTACTGTTGCGCTTCCTTCGGCTTCGAATATTCCAGCCCCTCCACTTCGTCCAACTTCAGAGCAGAGTCAAGATAGATTACCTCTAGAGGAATATGTAGATCGTCGTGGGGTCAATGTTTCCGCTGCGATGCACGTTATCATCCTGGCCATGATTGTCCTAACAAGCATCTGAAAGTAGTTAGTGTAATTCAGGGCCAAGAGGTTGAGCTTATTGAAGATTATATGGACTCTAGAGCTGTAATTCCTTACACGACTGAATCAGATGGTATGAAATTTCCCTTGCAAGCTTGTGGGCAAGCTTCTTCTTCCAGAGGGGGGTAATGATAAGAATCCTCCATCTGCAGTCTCTGGTCTATTGAGTTTGTTTCTTTGTTTCCTTTACGTCAGTTGTTCAGTTTCTTAAGTTGGGCTTGTTTGGGCTTATTAAGTGTTTGCTTGTTAGATCATTGTTTAGATATCAGATTAGTCATTATATAAGGCTGAATTTGATTAGGTATTAGTGAGGCTTTTAGTGGATTAGTCTCATGATATTGTAAAAGGAGAGAGAAGGGCTCTCAAATTCCCTATCAAAAAGTTATTCAATTGGAAAACCACCTTCACCGGTGGCTTGTCCTTATCAAATTCATGTCGAATCTTTGTCTCCAACTCTGCAAGCTCATCAATCTTTGGGATGTAACACTGTAAAGACACTCTATTGATCGCTTCATTGACTAGGTTTAAGTCAAATTCGATGGTAATACCAAGCTATTTCATCATATGGAGAGCTGCAGTCAATCCACCGCTTACATAAAGGCACCAATCAAGGCCTCAGCACAATCTGATACAGATTTTGAAACTGTCCATCTATGACCCATCTATGACCAATTTTGGTAGTCATGTTTTCTGTGAAGAATTTTGGGTCCAACGGTACATCTCTAGTATCAATTCCACACTTGCAAGGAACAGGAAAAAGAGAAACTTGACCAGGTGCAGTCCAACGACGCGGTTCGAAAGCGCCGTTTCTTAGGTATCCCTACCAAACCAAAATCCCAATTCAAGAAGAAAACATATTTTTAGTTTTGACTGATATAAAACATTATTTACACATATTAGACGTTACATGTAGTTTACGATCGGTTGCCAAGCGGTGTAGATTTGAGTTAGATATAATCGATTTTCTCTGTTGCGATAATTGTCCATTGTATTTTTCAGGATACGTAAGGAATAGATATCAGCTCACAACATACATCACGACTGAATCCCCCAGCAATTCCATACTGATGTACTCGATATACTGAAGTCATCGACCCTACAATCAATCTCTTCCCTAAGCTGGCTGGCCAAAATTAGAGACTCTAGGCGGGGCATCACTGAGAGAATCAAGTAGATTGACTTTAGCACAGCACGCAGGACGTCAATTATGACCAAAAGCTCTGGAGGCAAAAGCTCTGGACGACACATGTGAAGTGATGACGAGCGTACGGTGCCAACACGTGTCTCCTAGACTTGCATGCGGACTGACACCTGTCATGGAGAGCACATGCTCATCACCATCAACCCACTATAAAAGGGGAACTTAAATCAACAAGCATTCATCGGAAAATCTGGACAAAAAATTGAGACATAGCAGATCTGACGAGCGTAGGAACTAATTGACGAACAGACTTGAAACCTCTCTTCGACGAGCATAAGTATTTCAAGTTAAGTGAATATTGGACCTAAGTCATCCATCGACGAACGTAAGGGCTGGGTAAAGGATTGACGAGCCCTAAACACCCATAGTGGCTAATCGACGAACATACATCTCAAGAGGCCCATCGACGAACACAAGTTTGAATTACTTATTGACGAACGTGTCGATCGACGAACCTAAACACCCAAGTGGTGAGGCTCTCGACGAACGTGAACTCGAAATACAGACTCGACGAGCATAACTGTTTCCTGATTACTCATCAACCGACGAACACAATTCCAAACATTAGACGACGAGCCTAAACACCAAGTGGTGAGGCACTTCGAAGAACATAAGTACTGAGAAATACGTGATCGACGAACAGAGACTTAACCAACCATTCTCAGTTGATTGACGAACGTTCTGGTCGACGAGCACCACCTCTTAGTGATCGACGAGCGCAACTGGTCGTTGACAATCATCAGGCTACACATACGAGAATCTCGACCCACGAATTCTCTTCTGTAAATGACCCATTAATTCTCATAATTACGAATTGACTTGATTCCATCCGCGGATACGTAGGCAACCCAAACAACAGTGCAGTCAAAAATCCCGAAACAACGTTTGTACTCTGAAAAACGTGCTAAAACCAGTACAAACAGGTATTTACTGCACATTTATCAAAAGTTACGAAAGAAGCTGAGAACATTTGTAATTTGAATTTCACTTACTTTTATTAAAATAATCTGCATAAGTAGCATATTCTGGTGAGGTGTCGCCCTCAAATGGGCTTATATCAGAAGAACCCTTTACCGCTTCAACTATAGAGTATATTCTTCCGGTATGAATTGCAATGACTACAATGTCTTGAAGAGTATCTTTATCAGACGAAGCATTGGCAAAATGGATCAGATTAGTTTCCTTCTTTTCAACCACGGGTAAAACTTCCTGACCAGATGAGTAGTTTAAGTAGAGAATTTTTCTTCAAGAACTCAGCTACTGAGGCACAGGTGTTGATAGTTGACCAATCAATTGTCGCACTCATACGGGATCCTTCATTTCAACCGGTTGCAGTAGAAACATAAAGGAAGGCTGCCAAAGAGCACTTATATCAGTTTGAAGCAAAAATTCTCTCTTAGTTCCCGATGACTTGGATCCAACAAATAACTTTCCAAACATGCCGTTGAAGAAAAACTGCTGAAAACACTTTGCTTTGACCATTTGTATGGTCCAAAGACACGAAAAAGAAGAAGATATTATTTTCAAACCACGAAACAAGAAACTGCATAAATCCCACGGATCAGAGTGTGGGAGGTACCTCATCGTGACTTAAGTTTATCTGGCCACAAGGTGAGACGAATGCCTTTACAAACTTCCTGACCAAGTAAAGGTCCATCTCGGCATTGCAAACATCCTCGGCGAGGGTTGACTCTAGGGGTGTTACGGAGCGGATATCCAGCCTAATTTGGCATATCCGTATCCGTATCCGTATCCGTATCCGGCGGATAGTAAAATCCGTTATTCGTATCCGTATCCGGAAGGGCCGGATATCCGGGCGGATATTCGCGGATATCCGTTTTTTTAAAAAAATATATATTTCCTAAATGGACCGGATATCCGCTCCGTCTCCGGCCCATTTAGTTTATGTTAAAAATATATATTAAGGAGTCAAGTGAAATAGCACGTAAAAAATTTTGTTTCCTAAAATTTTTGCAGTAGTTTATGTTTTTTTTTTGACAAATCTCACATATCGATCACTTACATATTATCTTAAACATTTATATTTAAAAATGATTAAAATTTTCGAAATAATACTAGTAGAGATTTCATATAATTGAAATAACTATAGAACCGAGAAACCTAAAATTAATACTATAAATTTCGAACAAGAATTGAATTCGAATTTCTGAAAATTTATGCCATCAAATATAGGTTATCTATTCAATCACCACCATTTTTTTTAATATATATTTCCTAAATGGGCCGGATATCCGCGGATATCCGGTCCATTATTTTATCATATCCGTATCCGTATCCGTATCCGGCGGATAGTAAAATCTATTATCCGTATCCGTATCCGTATCCGTTTAGTCCGGATATCCGTGTTACGGATCAAATTTCGGATACGGATACGGATATCCGGCGGATAATGGATAATGGATAATGATTAACAGCCCTAGTTGACTCAAGCAAAAGAGAAAAACTCGGATATACCTTCCCAGATATATTACAACAGAAGTCAAATTATAGGCTTGAAAGATGGCTCCATCAACATTTTTCCCCCAGGTTCCTGACAATGCATTTGCCTGGGTTGTCCTGTGCAACTCCTTACGTTTTTTTGAACCAGTCCAAAGCAGAAAAAAACATATAGAAATGTACAATGGAATAATGTTTCAACATCCTAACTTTTATATTTTAAAATCCACGTTATCTTTTCTGTGTGATATTTAATATTTTAATATTCATGTAACTTTTATATTTTATAATTTAGAAAAAAACTCTCTTTCATCTCTACCTCTAATAACAATTGCCACATAATATTCTTTCTCCTACTTTTAGAATTCAACTAGTTCAATAAATTTAACTATTTGAATCAACATCAGCTTTAACATATTTTTCTAACACTCCATTGTATCAATTGAATAGTTGAATAAATTTTTAAACTCCTCCGACATACTTACACTGCATGCTTTGAAATAAACGATGACTTTTTCAAAAGTAAATACGTGAATTTCGATAATCTTGATAATAATTCACTCTAGAACCAACTCTTTTTTAATATTAACATTTCTAGAAAAAACCAATACAGAACCGAAATCAAAAGAAATTTAAAAGAAAAAAGCAAACATAAAATTTCATAGTTGTATTTCATAACTGAACGACTACATAACTGAACCAGGAAATCGTAAACTAAACCAATCTAAACCAGATTAAACCAAACACAATGATTATGTGCAAATGACACGCGTGTTTGAAGAACAACGAATGCCATGAAATATCACTATTCCGTCGGTAGTAACAGTCTCTTTAAATATATAAATGTACATTATTTATTTTTTTGATAAGAAAAAAATATCACTAGACATATGGACGGGAAACATCACCTTATGTTTTGTTTTCTTCACATAGATAGACACGAAGCGAGAGGCGAGGATCGTCAAGTCCACAATTGAATGAATATAATTACTCCCTGTCGTCAATTGTTAATTAATTAAGAATATATATAATTCTCAAGCCGCCCACTTCCTTTTTATATCTTCACACAAAAGTCTCTTCCTCTTTGATAATCGTTTCGTCATCCATTCACAAAGTAGTCTCTTCCTCTTTGTTAATCTTTTCGTTCATCCATGGATAATCTTAATCCAATCTCTACCATGGTTGTGGGTTCTTCTTTTTTTTTTCTTTTTCTTTTTTTCTATTTTTTGGTCAAATTGGGTTCTTCTTCTACCGTCAACTCTTCTTCTTCCTCTTCTTCTTCTTCTTCTTTATCTTTTCCATCACCAAATTGGATACACCATGTCTTCCCAAGTTTCCACGGGCCAGATGTCCGGGAAGGCTTTCTTAGTCATCTTTTGAGATCCTTTAAAAGCAACGGAATCGAACCATTCATTGATAATGATATAGAAAGGAGTAAATCAATTGGTCCTGAGCTCGAAAAAGCTATCAGAGGATCGAGGATCGCAATAGTCTTGTTATCCAAGAACTATGCTTCTTCTTCATGGTGTCTTGATGAGTTGGTGGAGATCATGAGGTGTAGGGAAGTGTTGGGTCAAATCGTGATTACCATTTTCTATAAAGTTCAACCAACTGACATAAGAAAACAGACGGGAGATTTTGGAGAAGCCTTCAAAAAAACATGTAAAGGTAAAACAAAAATGCAAATTAAGAGATGGAAAAAAGCTTTGGAGAAAGTGGCTGGAATAGCCGGAATGGATTCTAGCGCCTGGTATGCTTTCTTCATTTTCAGTTTCCTTAGTTAATATTACGAAGAGAAGCAGTTACATATATTTTGGATGTGTATATATGAGAAAATGTTCATGACCAAACTAATTAACATTTTTATGACTACACTTACTAATAGATTTTTATTTATACTAATGTTAGGGATAACGAAGCGGCCATGATTAAAAAAATAATGACTGAGGTTTTAGATAAACTGAAAAATTTCACACCACCAAGATATTTCAAAGATTTAGTTGGGATGAGAGCTCATATGGTAGAAATCGAACCATTGTTATGCCTAGATTTGGATGATGTCAGGATGATTGGGATTTGGGGTCCTCCTGGAATTGGTAAGACAACCATTGCTAGATTTCTATTTCATCAACTTTCCAGCGGATTCCAACTTGGCGCAATCATGGTCAATATCAAAGGCAGCTATCAAAGACCTTGTTTGGATGAGTACGATGCACAATTGCAACTACAGAAGCAAATGTTGTCTCAGATGAGCAATCAGAATGTTTCTAATATAGAACTTGCTTTGAATCGGTTGAAAGACGAGAAAGTGTTACTTGTTCTTGATGATGTTGATCGCATAGAACAAGTAGATGCCTTGGCTAAAGAAATTGGATGGTTTGGTCCTGGAAGTTGTATTATTATCACAACAGAAGATCGAAGAATTTTGGAGGCACAGGGGATCAAACATATATACAAAGTGAAATCTCCATCAGGTGAAGAGGCTTTTAAAATCTTCTGTATGAATGCCTTTGGAAAAGAGTACCCAGATGACGGTTTCTATGATCTTGCTTGGAAAGCTACAAACCTTGCTGGCTCACTCCCATTGGGATTGAAGGTTTTAGGCTCTGCTTTGCGGGGAATGTCCAAGCAAGAGTGGAGAAGGGCACTCCCAATGTTAAAGGCTCGCCTTGTCGACGGAGATATTGGGAGCATTATAAAGTTTAGTTACGATGCCTTACATGATGAAGAGAAAGATTTATTCCTTTATATAGCCTGCCTTTTCACGGGTTCTCCTTGGACTACTCATGAAGTGGAAGAGCTTCTTGCAAAGAAGTTCTGGAATGTAAAGCTTCTTGTTGACATCTTAGTTAAGAAATCTTTCATATCTATTAATGAATACGGATGTTTCGAGGTGCATACTTTGCTAAAACAATTTGGAAGAGAGACTTCGCGTAAGCAGGTGCCACGTCAGTTTTTGATTGATGAAAGAGATTTATATGACCATACAATAGTAAGTTTTGCCGTTACATTTGGTCCCTAAAAATTGAGTTTATCTGATAATTAGTAATCATCTAAACGTATATTTTGTTTTGGTTATTTTCAGGATTGTAGCAAGTTAATTGGGATAAACTTAAACTTTAATCGGTGTGAAATAAGTGATGAAGAGTTGAATATAAGGCAGTTAAAGTATGAAGAGTTGAGTATAAGTGAAAGAATGTCAGATCTCCAATTCCTATGCATCTTTGATCGTAATGGTGTTGTTCCTTTTAGACTGCACTCACTACTTTATCATTCTAAGATGATAAGGCTTCTACACTGGACGGGGTTCCGGAATGTAAGTTTGCCTGCTACTTTTAATCCTGAGTATCTGGTCGAATTCAACATGCCTTACAGCAAGCTTCAAAAGCTATGGGAAGGAAATAAAGTAAGTACATTAATCAAAAGTATACTTAAAAAATAAAATTATATCTTTTATTGGGTTATAAATATTTAATGCATGGTTTGGTTATAGATAGAGTAAACTATATGGGTTAAGGAGGACAAATTTAGATACCTCTTTCGTACGTAAATATGGAAGTAATTAAGTTACTACCACATATATTACATTATAACTAGCTATTTATTATCCATTGTTTTCTAAATGGATTCAAATTTGTAGTTCTTGATGTGATAATACCCTCAAACAATGAGTGGATTTGTTGAATTTGCATCTGAAGTGTATTATTAATTTAGAAGAGTCTACTAAGACGGCACTAACAAAATTGTTTAATTTATTGATAATCATTTGATCATGTATAATAAATAAAAATTATATCTAAAATCAAGAAAAACAGGACAAATATCGTATTAACATTTTCTTATTTGTCGATGCAGCCACTCAAATGTCTCAAGCGGATGGATTTGTCTTTTTCTCGTGATTTGAAAGAGCTTCCTGATCTTTCGACTGCTATAAATCTTGAAATATTGGATATTCGTGGATGCTCAAGTCTCAGGAAACTCAGAAAGTTTCATGTATCAAATAATCTGGTATCACCTCAACTTTCTGATTCCCTATTTCACATAGACGCATCATATTGTACGTCTCTTGAGAGACTGGATTGTTCCTTTAACAATCCAGATATTCTGCTCTTCTTCATCCGCTGCTTCAAACTGAACCAAAAAGCCAGAGACCTCATCATGCACACACCAACTAGTAAGTATGCAGTGTTACCTGGGAAACATGTGCCAACCTGCTTCAATTACAGAGCTACAGATGGAGGTTCCTTGACAATCAAGTTGAATGAAACATCTCTTCCTGCATCATTGAGATTTAAGGCTTGTATTATACTAGAGCAAATAGAATATGGTGGTCGTTTCGAAACTATTAACATCATGGTCAAAAATAAGCGTCTCAAGATATACCCTCATACAGAGCATATATACACATTTGAAGTTGAAGTAAGTGAGGTGACTTCCAGTGAGCTTGTTTTTGAGTTCAAAATAGATGATAGCAACTGGAAAGTTGGAGAATGCGGTCTTCTCCAAATTTTGGAGGTCCCTATTAAGGGAAGAATAGGTAAATTCTTTTCAGTTCTACCTACTCCCAGACGGAAATAAGAGCAGTCAGTATTTATTTGATCCAAATTTAATGTTCAGACACTTTATACTTTAAATGTTTTGATTTCTAGATAAACTGTTGAAGGATACAGGATTCTCCAAATTTTGGAGGTCACTGTTAAGGGGAGAAAAACGAGCCAGAAATTAGGTATCCAAGGGCTTTATGAGAGCTTCATAGACGGCTTCGATGAAAGGTTACAAATGTTTATGTGAATCTCAGTTATATTATATTTGTTTGTACAATTATCAATGTGTAATGATGAGTCTTGTTTAATTGAAATTAATTGCAGATTGGGAGAGTGAAGATAGAAACGAGAATAAGGAGAAGACAGAATGTAATTGTAATTTGGAAAAATCATAAATCTGAACAATGTTATTGGAATGTGAAATCATCAGTTGTTTTCTGTGTTTGTTTGCATGTTTGAGCAGATTCATAAAGATTAATAAGTTGCAAATAATAAACAGCAGCAGGTTTTGATCCAATGAGTATCTGATCATTTTATTACTTTCATCATGATCCAATAATAACACACAGTTGTATTGTGTGTTACTTCCACTTAAGATTATCAGTTTAAGATGATGAATGTGTAAATGTTGGGTTTGTTTTTTAAGGAAATTTTTTGAAAGTTATGATGTTCTAATTTTAGGGTTTTGTTTTATTTTTCAATCCAGAAAATCATTCGTGAAATGTCAAGGAGAAATAATGAATTATGTAATTAGATTCAATACATGGGACCAAAATTTGCAAGTTGGGATGAACTTTTGACAATGGAGAGTTGAAATTACCATCTTTGACTGATGAATTTTTGATGTAGGAACATATTGAATACTTATAAGGTACGGAAAGCCAGAGGAAATTTCCAACCCAACGCCGAGAAAAATGTCCCGTTGAATTGATTGTTGTTGTTGTGCGCTTGACTTTGAAACTAAGTTTTCGAAGATTTCAGATTCTAAAATATGTATTTTAATTTTCAGGTTAAGCTAATGTGTTCATATTGCGAGAAGCTTTTACAAATATTTCCTTTTAAATTATATATAGTTATAATTTAGAGAAAATTATCGAAACTATCCACTTTTAAGATTTAATTATTGGAAATATTTACTGTATGTTTTTCTCTTCTCATCTACCTTCTTTCTTCTGTTTTGCTTTGGCAAAAAGACTTCCCCAAACTTTAACTTTACATTCTCAATGCACATATCATTTCTCTTTATCTGCTTTTTTAAAAAAATTTATTTTGAATACTTTTTGTGTACAAATTTATACACAAGTCAACATGTCACTTTGCATTTGTTGTTAATAGTCTTTTTTTGTCTTTTTTTTCATATTTTGACAAGGACTAGGACATATGTACCTTTCACAAATGGATATGGTCAAAGATAATATATGTCTAGTAAATTATAAATCCATGATCATGGACATGCATGTTTTCCTATATTAACTTGAAAAGACTACAAGAAAAATGCATATTGTTAGCACCCAATTTCCGCTATTATAGGTAATACACAGCGTTGTAGTAAACGCTATGTCTACCCCACCTATATTAGGGTCAGTATATATTATAGCGCTTTTGTACTATGCTATTATATTGTGTTTTCTAATAGCGTTATATTATTGATATATTATAGTTTATCTTAACACTAGAAACACTAGAAACGCTCTGTTATAATATCTTGTAGCTATTTTCGTGTGCTGTAAATCCTTTTACTATGACAATATTTGATTGTTGTAAAATGCTTTTATACATCATTATTTAAGTGTTGTAAAATAGTTTTATACAACAATTGTGGCTTTGTATATATGCCACGAGTTTACTGAAACATTTGTTGACCTATGCTCGATTATATACGTTTTTGTTGCTCTAAACTGAATCTATTTTATGCATATACAAAACTTATACCGAATCAAAATATATATTAAACATCCGGAGCATCTATACAACCAGAATCTACCATCCAACATTCAACGATATTAAATAGCAAATTCAACCTAATACATACAACAAGCAATAGTACATAAGCTAATGTTCAAGAGACTACCCACTTTATTTTCGGACCATGCAATACGTATACCTAATGCATCTTCCATTAACTCGATATATGTGGAAAGCCTCCAAACTACATCATCTTTAATCTTGATTACATTTATCCACACCTTCACTGTATTTAGACCTAGCGGAACAAAGTGAACAAATTAATCCGAACTGTTTGTAGCCCAATGTATGGCATGCATCAAGTTCAGTTCTTGATTACCTGTAAAACAAAAACAGAAATATTGTTAAGACATAAGTCTAGCTCTGAAAACTGTTGCTAAGTGTAGAGCTTTATTCACAACCTGCTGAGGAAAGACGTCCTTTAGCTAGTCATGATGCTGGTCATGATGTTGTTTTTTAGCTCATAATGAGTCTGATATACATTAAACATATACAAGAAATCAATCTGATTCCAATTCATATAGATTGAACATTTAAAAGATACCAATCCATACATGTTTTCACATCCAAAAGACTACAAAGACTACAATTTCCTAAATCCGATCCTTGCCATCCTAAATCCTACAAAAGACTACAACATTACACAATAATTTACTATATTAGTTTAATAGACACTTTGTCTTTGTACGTAATGTATTTTTCATGTACTCGATTTTGGAAAAGAAAGCCTCCAAACTACAATATTTTTAACCATGCTTGTTATTTTGAGTGTACTCTTTTTTCTCATAATCAATAGCCACTCTGCAAACCAGAAATCAAAGATTAAATTACACATTGACATCAATAAGAACAACTACAAAGAGACTGGCTAAAAACCTTGCACGTTGCATCTCTTACTTTGTGTTCTCAATTTCTGCTGTTAGTGTCCCATGCCTCTCTTTTTACCATGTCAAATTAGATCAAAATATTCCTGCAAGGCCAGACTAACATCTACGTCATCATGAAGAACAATAAAATAATTGAGGCCTTTTATCTAATTCTTAAGACACAATTGAAATATAATTAAAACCATAAAATAATAATAGATCTTACACTATACTTAGACGATGAGACTCACTTTATACTCAATTTTCTTTTGGAAGTTAACAATAGAAATTAAGGATAAACTAATAACAATAATGAAACAAGAAAATTACTAACCTTACACATGGGAGCAACCAAAACGGCACCATCCGAAAAATGAAGGTCTCTTTCGATCTAAGAGCAATACAACAGCTCCTCTCATGGATTCTCCAAGTAGAAACCTTATTTTACCTTTTATTCTCTTCCATCTCTACGAATTAAATTTTAACATGACAAAGGAAGATCAAGGCTTTTGGTTCTTGATTAACTGATTTCTATACACATGTGAGTAGCTTCATACCTCGTGAGTTCACCACAAATTCTGCATTAAAAAATCAATAATTGCATTAGACCAAATAGAAGTCAACAGGATCATGGAAACATTTCAAATGTACATAAATACATTAACCTGTTCATACATAACCATAATGCTCTGTTTTGTTCTGTACTTACACAAAAAGAAAAGAAAAGATGTACCTCTTTCCTAAGTTGGCTTCTTTCTCTTGAATCTATTCTAGTGTCAAGTTTGACTGCGGGCTCTTGAATTCTGAAATAAACTCACAGAAAATAATGTTATTTGAGTTAACTATATCACATATAAACAAGGCAGTAGCTGTTCCTTCTGTTTTCTAAAATCCAGAGAAATCAAGAGCTCTATTATCTGAAATAAATGAATCATGTTCTATAAAGGAAGTAGATGACCTTCTGGTTTTCTAAAATACTAATACTTCCAGATTAAAGACGGAGAGTAGAACACTCATAATCTCTTTTAGCTTATGTGAAGTATGGACCTGATGAACAAGCAATGAACAAGTCTAAGAAAGAGATCCATATCGTACAAAAAGTTAGAGTTGATTACCTTACCTCCTTGAAAAGTCCAACACAAGGAAAAAAAAGTAGCAAAATAACACAAGTGACACACGATCATCATTACCAAGAACATGCAAGAGCCGCACCTTGTTCAATCTCTGTAATCAAAATCTTAAATGTCTCATCTCTTAATCACTATAGATCTGCATCACACCTTATTCAATCTATGTAATAAAAAGATTTGAGAAACACAAATCTCCAAATCTAGTAATTAACGAAATTTTTCCTCACAATCGATGAAACAACAACACATAAAACAAAAAAAATATGTGGAAACATAAGTATTGAATTCGTTAGGATGAAGGAGAATGAACCCTAGAATGATTGATTGATGTTTAGAGTGAGACCTAGAAAGAAATACACTTAATACGTACTAAAATCACCGCCGGCGGAGGTCTCTTATCTCACCGGAGACAAGATTCACAGAGGAGGGGCGATCAATATAGGCTTTCATGGAGGAGTGGTTTTCATGGTTTTCAATAGTCTGATTTCGCAAAAGTTTAACGAAAATAACTTCTGAAATAGAAACCTAGCTCGAAATCAAGCTTTGATCTGGTACTAAATCAATCGATCGATTTCATGAGATAAGAGAAATACCTTAACCGAGCTTCGTCTTCATCAAACCTTACAGCAATCGATCCCGAACTCAAAACTAGGACAAAATTAACCTCAGATTACACTCAACGAGCTGATTGGAGAAGATAAACTTGCCTATCTCCGGAATTTAGGATTTACTTTCGCGTAAGAGAGAAATCGTGTAAAGACACGAAATTTAGGATTTACTTGCACTTCATGGGGTGAGGTGAGTTGCTATGGATGCAAAATAAATCTAAATACACTTATTCAATCCATCGTATATCTCTATATCTATTAAAATTTTAATTTATCCTTAATAAAATGTGATGATGTGGAGAGGAAAAAATGTCAAAAAAGAGAGGGAAAATGGCCTGCAAAGAGAATAAAGTGAAAATTTAATGAGAATAATTTAATTAGACTAATAGGATTAGAGTAAATACATTCATCTTCTTCTTTCTTCTCTTTGTAATTTTCAATTTTTTTTAATATTTATGTTTTTTATTGTTTTATATAAATAAAACACAATGTAATCAGATATTTTAATTAGAGAAATGAAGATATAAAAAAACTTTTGGAAAAAAAATTAACTTTATTTATAAGCACGTTAGGCAACAAAATTCGTTTTTTGGTCGATTTTGAGAGCTACATTGTTAGTAGTTGAATATTTATGGGTCCATTGTTGAAATTGCACTGAATCTAAACTAGAGAAGTCAAAATCGGGTGTAGAAAAAATTCAAAATCGCAGGTACAACTTGGTACAACTAAGAAAAACTATACAACTAAGTACAACTCGGTACAACTATGAGTAAATGTTTTCTGAAATAACAGGTTTTTCTTGTATTTTTCTGCAGAAAATGGATAGTAGTCGATGCACAATCGTACATTATTTGTGTAGAAGACATTATTCAAAAGATGAAGTTAAATCAATATGGATTCCAAACGAAGATAAAGTATACGCTATAGTGATTAAGAAATCATTTAATACGAGTTTAATACTGAGCTACATCACATTGTACTTGAAGCCTCCGATGACATCATATATATTGAATGATGAAGAAGTCTTCGCCAATTTTATGACACTGAGCTATGAGAAACGTTGGAATATTTTGAATGTGGAGGTTGTGGAAGATTTAAGTTAGGGGCATGGGATGGTTTACGAGAGGATCAAGGAAGTGCAGTTGGTGTAAGCAGCGAAGTGAATGACTGTGGTATGATAACTCTTCACGGAGAAGAACCATGGAATGTTGCGGAGATGGTAAACCGTGGTGACCCGATTTACTCACACATCGATGTACGTGAGTTATGCTGCAAATATTATTGGGTAGAGATGTGGACATTGGCTTATCACCAGACAATTTATCCAATTCTAGATAAGAAAGATTGGGTTGTTCCCCCCCCGAGGTACAAGAAAAAACGACATTACTTCTGGTTTACGAAAAAAAGAAGGTAGAATTCAACAAATGAGGTTTCCATCAGTTGGAGAATATCGTGGAAGAGGTCAGAGACGTGGGTGTGGTAGTAGAGGACGTGGATCAAGTTATACTGAGGGAGAAACAAGTCGAAGTGGGTGTTTGAAGAACAACGAATGCCATGAAATATCACTATTCCGTCGGTAGTAACAGTCTCTTTAAATATATAAATGTACATTATTTATTTTTTTGATAAGAAAAAAATATCACTAGACATATGGACGGGAAACATCACCTTATGTTTTGTTTTCTTCACATAGATAGACACGAAGCGAGAGGCGAGGATCGTCAAGTCCACAATTGAATGAATATAATTACTCCCTGTCGTCAATTGTTAATTAATTAAGAATATATATAATTCTCAAGCCGCCCACTTCCTTTTTATATCTTCACACAAAAGTCTCTTCCTCTTTGATAATCGTTTCGTCATCCATTCACAAAGTAGTCTCTTCCTCTTTGTTAATCTTTTCGTTCATCCATGGATAATCTTAATCCAATCTCTACCATGGTTGTGGGTTCTTCTTCTACCATCAACTCTTCTTCTTCTTTATCTTTGCTATCACCAAATTGGATACACCATGTCTTCCCAAGTTTCCACGAGCTAGATGTCCGGGAAGGCTTTCTTAGTCATCTTTTGAAATCCTTTAAAAGCAACGGAATCGAACCATTCATTGATAATGCTATAGAAAGGAGTAAATCAATTGGTCCTGAACTCAGAAAAGCTATCAGAGGATCGAGGATCGCGATAGTCTTGTTATCCAAGAGCTATGCTTCTTCTTCATGGTGTCTTGATGAGTTGGTGGAGATCATGAGGTGTAGGGAAGTGTTGGGTCAAATCGTGATTACCATTTTCTATAAAGTTCAACCAGCTGACATAAGAAAACAGACGGGAGAGTTTGGAGAAGCCTTCAAAGAAACATGTAAAGGTAAAAGAAAAAAGCATATTAAGAGATGGAAAAAAGCTTTGGAGAAAGTGGCTGGAATAGCCGGAATGGATTCTAGCGCCTGGTATGCTTTCTTCATTTCCACTTTCCTTTGTTAATATTTACTTCAGAGTTCAAACTATATATTTTTATAGGTTTTTAATATTGTGAAGAGAAGCAATTACATATATTTTGGATGTGTATATATGAGAAAATGTTCATGACCAAACTAATTAACATTTTTATGACTACACTTATTAATACATTTATATTTATACTTTTCTAACGTTAGGGATAACGAAGCGACCATGATTGAAAAGATAATCACTGAGGTTTCAAACAAACTGAAAATTTTCACACCACCAAGAGATTTCAAAGATTTAGTTGGGATGAGAGCTCATATGGTAGAAATCAAACGATTGTTATGCCTAGATTCGAATGAAGTAAAGATGATTGGGATTTGGGGTCCTCCTGGAATTGGTAAGACAACCATTGCTAGATTTCTATTTCATCAACTTTCCAGCGGATTCCAACTTGGCGCAATCATGCTCGATATCAAAGGCAGCTATCCAAGACCTTGTTTATTTGAGTACGATGCACAATTGCAACTACAGAAGCGAATGTTGTCTCAGATGATCAATCAGAAGGTTTCTAATGTAGAACTTGCTTTGAATCGGTTGAAAGACGAGAAAGTGTTACTTGTTCTTGATGATGTTGATCGCATAGAACAAGTACATGCCTTGGCTAAAGAAATTGGATGGTTTGGTCCTGGAAGTTGTATTATTATCACAACAGAAGATCGAAGAATTTTGGAGGCACAGGGGATCAAACATATATACAAAGTGAAATCTCCATCAGGTGAAGAGGCTTTTAAAATCTTCTGTATGAATGCCTTTGGAAAAGAGTACCCAGATGACGGTTTCTATGATCTTGCTTGGAAAGCTACAAACCTTGCTGGCTCACTCCCATTGGGATTGAAGGTTTTAGGCTCTGCTTTGCGGGGAATGTCCAAGCAAGAGTGGAGAAGGGCACTCCCAATGTTAAAGGCTCGCCTTGTCGACGGAGATATTGAAAACATTATAAAGTTTAGTTACGATGCCTTACATGATGAAGAGAAAGATTTATTCCTTTATATAGCCTGCCTTTTCACGAATTGGAGTATTCGTAGAGTGGAAGAGCTTCTTGCAAAGAAGTTCTGGAATGTAAAGCAAAGTCTTGACATCTTAGTTAAGAAATCTTTCATATCTACTGCCAAAGGATGGATCGAGGTGCATACTTTGCTAAAACAATTTGGAAGAGAGACTTCGCGTAAGCAGGTGAAACGTGAGCTTTTGATTAATGAAAGAGATTTATATGACCATACAATAGTAAGTTTTGCCATTACATTTGGTCCCTAAAAATTGAGTTTATCTGATAATTAGTAATCATCTAAACGTATATTTTGTTTTGATTATTTTTCAGGATTGTAGCAACTTAATTGGGATACACTTAAAATTTTATCGGTGGAAAATAAGTGACGAAGAGTTGAATGAGTTGAATATAAGGCAGTTAAAGTATGAAGAATTGAGTATAAGTGAAAGAATGTCAGATGTCCAATTCGTATGCATCTATGATTATGTTGATCGTGATGAAAGAATATCAGGTGTTGCTCCTTTTAGACTGCACTCACTACTTTATCATTCTCAGATGATAAGGCTTCTATACTGGATTTCGTTCCCGAATATAACTTTGCCTGCTACTTTTAATCCTGAGTATCTGGTCGTATTCCACATGCCTCGCAGCAAGCTTCAAAAGCTATGGGAAGGAAATAAAGTAAGTACATTAATCAAAAGTAAACTTAAAAAATAAAATTATATCTTTTATTGGATCAGATCTATATATTGCTGAATTCACTTTTAAAACATAATAAAAGTAATATATAATACTTTCTATAAATGGGTAACTTATTAATTAACTTAGTATTATTAAACATTAAACACATAAGAATATATGTATTCTATGACCCGTTTCTTATTTGTCGATGCAGCCACTCAAATGTCTCAAGATTATGAGTTTGTCTGGTTCTGATGATTTGAAAAAGCTTCCTGATCTTTCAACTGCTATAAATCTTGACAGATTGTATATTAGTGGATGCTCAAGTCTCAGGAAACTCAGAAAGTTTCATGTATCAAATAATTTGGCATCACCTCAACTTTCTGATTCCCTATTACACATAGACGCAACGGATTGTAGGTCTCTTGAGAGACTGGATTGTTCCTTTAACAATCCAGATATTTGTCTCATCTTCATCAACTGCTTCAAACTGAACCAAAAAGCCAGAGACCTCATCATGCACACACCAACTCGTGAGTATGCAGTGTTACCTGGGAAACATGTGCCAACCTGCTTCAATTACAGAGCTACAGATGAAGGTTCCTTGAAAATCGAGTTGAATGAAACATCTCTTCCTACATCATTGAGATTTAAGGCTTGTATTATACTAGAGCAAATAGAATATGGTGGTTTCCGAACTACTAACATCAAGGTCAAAAATAAGTGTCTCGAGATATACGCTAAAACAGAGCATATATACACATTCGAAGTTGAAGTAAGTGAGGTGACTTCCAGTGAGCTTGTTTTTGAGTTCAAAACAGATGATACCAACTGTAAAGTTGGAGAATGCGGGCTTCTCCAAATTTTGGAGGTCCCTGTTAAGGGAAGAATAGGTAAAATTCTTTTCAATTCTACATACTCACAGGTGGAAATAAGACCAGTCAGTATTATTTTGATCCAAATTTAATGTTCAGACACTTTATACTTTATATTTTTTTTTCTAGATAAACAGTGTTATAAACAGTTGGAGGATACAGACTTCTTCAAATTTTGGAGGTCCCTGTTAAGGGGAGAAAAACGAGCCAGAAATTAGGTATCCTCGTAGGGCTTTATGCGAGCTTCATAGACGGCTTCGATGAAAGTTTACAAATATTTATGTGAATCTCAGTTATATTATATTTGTTTGTACAATTATCAATGTGTAATGATGAGTCTTGTTTAGTTGAAATTAATTGCAGACTGAGAGAGTGAAGATAGAAACGAGAATAAGGAGAAGACAGAATGTAAAAATCATAAATCTGAACAATGTTATTGGAATGTGATACCAGTAGGCAGCTGCCAAATCGTAATTTCGAAGCATTAATGACTTTCCATGTTTAGAAAGAAAGAAACATGGAAGTCATTAAGCTTGCAAGAAGCTAGCGTACTTAGCACCCAAGAGAAGCCTCTGGATGCACAGGAGAGCGTTCTTGGTAACCTCAGCATTCTCGTGGTTCATCAGTTTCATTACTCGTTCTTTCGCCTTGAGGTCTGTTATGATCACTCTCCCTGCTGCATGGTACTGTATGAACTGTGAGAGATCAAAGCATGCTACCGCCAATGATCTTCGATCACTCGATGTGTCTAGGATCGTTAGAAGGACCCTGAGTATCTGCATCCACAAGTTTTAACAAGCAATTGAGTATCGTAAAGTACTTTTGTGCACTTTTTATCCCGAGACAGGTTTAAAGAATACCTGGAAGTCATTCTCCTCGAAGATTGTGACATTTTCACGCCAGAAATTGGCGTCTTTGTCCATTGGGTTCCAGTCAAGATGACCAAGAAGAACCGCTTGCTTATACTTATCAAAGGAACTCAATGTCCTGATCTTGTCTTTCAGTCATAACTTTTCCGACCCCTTTTTTCAAAGTTTTAGAGGACTATTTGAGGAATTACATGATAATTGTAGATGATTTGAGTCATTATTTCAAAAATAAATAAAAACATAGAGTAACTTTGCATGACCACATGTGTTATATAAAAATATAATAGGTAAATGAAAACCTATAATAATAATACTTTTCATCAAAGTGGTCACAATATTGGTATAATATATATATGTATGGCTCTAAGCATTGCCAGCAGCGAGCTTAGCGAGAACACCAACGGCAATAGAGTTGATGTAAGTGCAAGGCTCTGTGTAGACAGAAGTCCATCGGAAATCTTGGAATTTGTCTTGACGATCTGGTCCTCCTAAGATGGCTCCAGTTAGCTCGTTAGGATTAGGTACATTCTTGTTGAAATACTTCACAAAGCTTAATGGGCAAACTTGTGGTGTATTGGCGTCAGACATTGGTATTGAGGCTCCTCTGTGGTGAGCTTGCTTTGGTGGGTTAGTTCCGAACCCAACCATGTATGATCTTCCTTGTGGGTTATGGCCTAGTAAGTAGTCCATCTGAAATGTGCGTAGAATAGAGAATGGTAAACCATTTTTAATTTTTGGTTGATAACACTTTATATATCGGTCGAAAATATCAGACAGATTCCAATAAATTTCTGATGAAAAAAAAGTAAGAGGAAAATGATATTACTTGTTTCTTAGCGAAAGCCATGAGGTGTGTTGAATCAAATTGCTTGTTTCCACAAGTGACCTTCTGGTTATGATGCCTAAGTAAATCAGCATAGACCGAGAATAAGAAAGCCGTTCCGGTCACATACTGACCGTTGGCTCCATCCCTCAAGTGAATCATACCACCTGATTATTTATATCATCAAAACACGTTATGAAAATCACATCTTAACCATTAAATTATACAAAATATATAAGCATAGATGGAGACAAAACCTGGAGTAGTGAACACTTGATGGTAAAGACTATCGGGGAGATTGGAGCAGACAAAACTATCGGCTTGTTGTTTGTATAAGTCAAGTCCTTTCATGCCTTCAAAGATCATCTGCATTTACAGAAGTACTTCTGCATAAATTTTGGTTTCTATTTTTATGTTTTTTTTTAACATGGGTGTTTGGGTTGAACGAACATCATAAGTTCTTAGTCAGGCTTAGGGACTTTCTCTCTTAACTAATCTTCAGAGCAGCAAATTAAATAAGATCTGACTACACCCGAGGGTAAAAATTCTTGACAATACCACACACAAATGCGTGTACAAAAGATTCAAACCTGGGACTATGCTAAAGTGGACATAAATTTTGGCTTTGACCACAAAATGAAAAATTTGGATATTTGTTATGTATCTATGTATATACCTTCATGATTAGCATCTGTGCACCAGCATACTTAAGATCCCAGCTGAATTCTGCAACATAAGCACTTATAGCTTCAAATTTGAGGTAGCTAATGTATTCTTCTTTCTTTGTAGCCTTGTACAGCCATGTTGCAGCCCATATCAACTCGTCCTAAGCATTATTTTTTCAGAATTAAATATCAATTATAAAGTATGAATAAAGGCAAACAAAATCGATATTTAAAAGAAGAAAAAAAAAGTTAAGAGATGAGATTTTACGTTGTAACCGGAGTTGGAACAATAGAAAGGACATTCTCCATCAAACGTACCCTTGTGGTTTTTAGCTAGCTTGTAAAGCTGAATTCAAAATAATTTATCAAATTCTAAACTCTTTTGAGTATTAAAGAAAAAATTATATTCATACGAAATTCACTAAAATAACCTAAACACATTGCGTTAATTAATTATTCCTACCATTTCTCAACTATTAAATCAAAATATTTAATATTTTCTAATATTAAAAAATGATTCAATCATTTTCGCGTCATCATATAGTAAATGTATGTAAATTAAAGATGCATAAATTGTTAAGCACACCAATTTGGCTTTGTTAAGGAGCCGACGAGAATAAATGTGGTCGACATGGCGGAAAACGATGGAGGAAGCAGCAAATGCAGCAGCAGTTTCTGCCATAATTTCGGTTCCAGGATTTTTGTCGCTTATTTCTAAAATTGTTCTCGGCGTTTGCATGTTCTCTGGCCTTTGCCAACATTGATGGTCCGCGTGTGGATCACCAACCTATTTATACAACCATTTCAATTAAGTAAATATTTGGTATGATTTCATTAATTGAAAAAAAAAACAAGTTTCATTAAATAATTTGATTAAAACCTGAACATAAAGACGGTTCTTGCGAGAAGTACATTTAAGGAAATAATCAGTGCCCCAACGAATAGCGCATCGAGTGTTTTCAAGCTCTCCTGCGGCTCGAAGTTCTTTCTCGTAGGCAATGGCGGACCAAGCTAGTGTTGTGACCGTGAAAGCCATTGGGAAACCATACTTCACATTGTCTCCTGCATCATAGTAACCTCCACACAGATCCACCTAAACATGATTTGTTACTATCAAAAATAGTCAAAACAGCCGGAAATACATAGAAATGACCATCTCCAATAAAAAAAAATTTATCGATGCAATGTCATCTGAAATTAACTTGCATAAGAAAAATGTCTAGAAAATCTTCATTGGTTTTTTGTTTCAATTGGATCCTGATATGAAATCAAACTAATATAATTGTCTGAACTATTAGACAGAACATCTAAACCACCAGACTGAAAAGAGTTTGACGGAAAATATATATCATTAAAGATAATAAACAAAAGAAAAAGAACTTACATTTGCGAGTTTGCCATCATCAAGAGCAGAATCACCTCTCCATGGAACCCTATTGTTAGGAGGAAGTTTACCTGATCTTTGAGCTTCCAAGAAGATGAGGGATTTGGTTAGGGCTTCTTTGTAGTTTATGTGACCATTGACACACACAATGCTTACGATTCCAAACAATATGACACTAATCATAACATGTCCTCTTATTTTATCCCCATAATCACCCATATTTTCAAAATTAAATTTTGTAATAAAAATAAGAAGTGCGAATTAGAGAAAGAAAGGAAACTCAGCTTTTTTATTTTAATTTTCTCTCTTTTTAAGGAGTTTTTTTTTTGTTTGTTTCAACAGAAAACGAAAATCAATTGCATGCTTTTCGTTTTTATTGGTTTTTTTTTATATATATAGATTTTTGGTTGGTTTTTTCAAAAAATAATACTTCTTCAACCTCTGATTTTATATAAGACAGTTAAAACGTGTAGGAGAAACTTATAATAGAATTTTCTTAAAAGGTTAAGTATAGGTTTACTAATCTCTTGACTTAGATAATCATAACCATTGGTCCCTAATTTTTGTTCTTGTTATTTTGTTTTTTCTAATTTTTAAAGATTCTAAAAAAAGTTGATTTGATTCTCTTTTCTTTTCGATTACTTTAGATCATACATTATTTCTCTTCGGATGGTTAAAAGTAATTTAGTATATTGTTGAGGAGATTATATATTTTTTTTGGGTCAATTCTATAACTCATTTACATATAATAACTTTTACAAAAAATTTCAGATATAAATGACTTCCATGATGTATGTGTCATGACGATATTAGATTTTATATTTAATAACTTTTATAGTATGGACACCAAAACATTTTTCGTTTATGGTTTACAAGAAAACATTATATATGCAAGCTGACTACAATTTTCAAATAATATGCCTAACAGAAAAAAGACAAAAGATAATTTAGACATTATACCTAAAGGAGAAAATAAGCTAGAAGAAACTTTAACTACAAAATTAAAGAAAGGAAAATCGGAGAGCTAACTACCGGAACAAAGAAACCTTCAATAGTTGATGAAGGATATCACTCAGAAAATACACAAAAACCTCTAAACTGGTAAAAAAGAAGATGGAGAACATAATCAAATCCATGAATCTTTCAGTAAACTACAAAATTGAAACGAAGGACTATAAAATTTTAATAGAAATTCTGTAATGACTAGATTTCGATTAAATCTTGAATATAAAAAAGGGAGTGAAGCTAACTTAAAGAAGCACGGTTCATGATCGATACACCGAAAAAATCACTACAAGCCTCACTAGAATAAGAAAACTAACCAGCATTGCTCTAAACCCAACCAAGAGAAAACAAGCAAAGCCCTTACTAACTATAACCAACCTAAAAACAGGAATTAGATTCTATCATATATGAGGAGTTACATTTTTCAAAACTCGTCCTTTTTATTTTGTGGGTTCATTAGTTAAATGACCTTTATACCCTTCTTCTCGTCACCGACCTTTCTTTCCGTTTCGTCGACGGTTTGAAATTCGATTCTCTTAACCAGAAAATTCACAATTTCCCCAAATTTGGAATCAAAATCCCTAAAAATTTCAATGATAGTCTTCTCCGTTTGACATCTAATTCGAGGCCGATGACCAGAGACAGCGGATCATCAAGTCCCAACTCGAACTCAGACCGACTCGATTCTCCAACAAGCTCGAGGTCGGTGACGCAGACGGTGAATGGATCGCACCAATTCGTGATCCAAGGCTATAGTTTATCTAAAGGAATTGGAGTAGGGAAACACATAGCAAGTGAAAGTTTCTCTATTGGAGGTTATCAGTGGTCTATTTTCGTTTACCCAGACGGTAAGAGCGCAGAGGATAGCTCTGCTTACGTCTCTGTATTCATCGTTCTAGCTAATGAAGGCATTGAGGTTAGAGGACTATTCAAGCTCGCTCTTCTTGACCAAAGTGGTAAAGGGAAGCATAAGGTTCATAGCCATTTCAATCGATCACTTGACGGTGGATCTTACACGCTCAAATACCCAGGAAACATGTGGTAAGACTTGATTTCTTGAACTCATCATTCTCCTTTATCATATGCAAATGCCCATAGAATTCAGTTTGGCATTCATGGGTAACCATTAGTTTTCGGTACAAACTTAAATTCAGTCTCAAGACTTGTTTACTATTAGGACGATCTTAATTTTGAACTATATATATCAATGGCGCTTGATGTTTCATGTTAACAGTTTTGAAGTATTCAGCTATTCATTTCTGTTAGACCAAGATTGATGAAGTTTTCTACTTGCTATCTGAACATCTAGCTCAGCCTCAAACTATTGTTTCTGTTCATTGGATTTTGAGTAGGGGATACAAGCGTTTCATTAGACATACCTTCCTTGAGACATCTGACTACCTTAAAGATGATTGCTTAAAAATCAATTGTACAATTGGAGTTGTTGTTTCAGAAATACATTGTCCACGGCAACTCTCTATACATGTCCCACACTCAGAACTTGGATCACATTTTGGAAAGTTGCTGGATTCTTTGAAAGGCTCGGATGTCACATTTGACATTGCTGGTGAAAAGATTCAAGCTCATAAATTGGTTTTGGCTGCACAATCGCCGTTTTTCAGATCTAAGTTTTACAATGTGCCAGAAGCAAACAATGAGGTAGCGATCAACGATCTGGAACCTCAGGTTTTCAAGGTACAAATTTGGAGTTCATTGCTTAATTTTTTCTTGTGTGAGTATTATTCGGTGGTGTTTATCCATGGCGATGTCCCACCTAATACAGGCTTTGCTACACTTCATGTATAAAGATTCTCTCCCGCAAGATGTGGATCCAGTGACGGCTCATTCATTTGACCTATTAAAGCTGTCCGAAATAGAGGAGACACTGATCGTAAAGGTTTTGGCAGCTGCCGACAAGTATGAATTGAGTAGGCTCAGATTATTGTGTGAAACTCACATCTGCAAAGGCTTATCTATCAGCTCTGTAGCCAAGATCTTAGCTTTATCTGACAAATATAATGCAGCTGAACTAAAAAACATTTCCCTAAAGTTCACTGCAGAAAACCTAGCAGGTATGATCAAGATACAGCTTTATGAGATCTCATGTCGATAAAAAGCCTTTTGTAAGTTTGATGCTTCCGGTGTCTTGGAAATTCTAGCTGTTCTCCAGACAGATGCTTACATAGATCTGAAGGATGACTATCCGAACCTCAAATCCGAGCTACTAAAGAAAGTGGCTGGTTCTGATGAAGCAACAACAAGCATCGAAGGATCAAAGTGTCAGAGTGTTTGGGCTCAGCTCTCTGATGGTGGTGAGACCAGCAGCCGAAGAGTTAGGCAGCGACCACTTAGATAAGCTTCAAATATTGTTTTGCTGATCACATATCTTTTGCACAGCAGTTGTAAAAAGGTCAACCGGTTTCTTTTTTGTGGCCCGTATTTTACCCAATGGAACACTTTATAATAGTTGCATAATGTTACAATGTATCATTAGTTTATTTTTGTATATACATAAAAGTGTTTTTTGAAATCATTGTTTAAATCGTATATAGATGATTTGATTGTTTAAACAATGTTAAAAATACGATCAACTAATAATGAAAGAGAAATTGTTTAACATAGTTAATATGATATTATTAAACATCAAACTTTTAATGTTAGATTTGATTGGTTGTTAAAGATTTTTATTTTTTTTAATACGTAATCAGAGAAAATGTTGTTGTCAATGAATTTGTTTTTTTTTTAAGAATGAATATATTTTATTTGTCAATGAATTTGTTATTTTTTTGTCACTATTGAACCACAACATACTGACCCATTAGCCAATTTTCTACATAATGTAAGCAGTGAGACTCGATTTTTGGTTGTGCAAGTGCTCATGTCTTATATGGACTTACTGTCTGACACTAGAATAAAGACCACTTGCATGAATTTGTTTTTTTTTTAATGATATTTTTATATTATTTTTATAATACGCGAAAAAAAGAAATGCGAAGATGAACAAAGTCAAAATCTTGGTCATTGATTATTTTTTTCGACAGAAAACTTATTATGATTAATCAGTAATATCATAATTAAAATCTATTTAAATTCACATTAAAAAGGAATCAAATATGGAGATTTTGCTATTTTGTTTTAGTAGCTTGAAACATTTCCTTTTATCATAATAAAAACATTTTTCCAATTCCTAATAGGAATCAAATAGCTTTGGCTTATCTATATAAACTCAAATAACTCTCATAATTTGTTTCTTAAGGTTTTGTGTGGAACCAAAATAACAGAAGCAATGAACAGTGAAGAGAAAATGGGTGAGAAGAAGAGCGGTGAAGAGAAGATGTGGTGCAGTCATTGCGGTGTTGAAACTCCAATTCGTCGTGAAGGAAAAGCTGGTTCCGTCAAGTAAGTTCTCACAATTTTTTATTTTTCTTATTTTAGATTTAAGAGTTTATTATATATTTGTATAATTTTGATATTGAAAAAATAATTTGCAGGCCATGTAATTGGTGCGGAAAAATCCTAGCAGATGAGACTGGAACTGCCGAGGAATATAATCAATTATTCCGTCGATATGAAGCTTTGCAAGCTTGGTTTTCTCTTGAGAAAGGACTTCAAGGCATTAAGAAACAATAATCTGAATATGCTATTGTTTTTTTAAAAATTTAGATACAAATTAGGATCTAAACATATGAATATCTTCTTCTTTTCTTTTGTTGCTTCATGCTTATTCTCTGTTTTTCGCCAAGAAACAAGCATTATTTTGTTTAGTTTTTTGGTTTTTATGAGACTATGAAATATGTGTTGTGATCAGACCAAAGATCATCGGACAGAACCTAACTTGGTTTATGTTCGTATTTAGTTTATTAAAGTCAAATTTTGTTCTTGATCAACATTTGATTGGTTTATACTGGAACCTTTTAGACACTCTCACGAAAATATTTCCTTTTAATAGTTCCTGAAAAATCTTTGAATATCAAAGCCAACAAATACATATTCAATTCCTTTTTTGTCAAACATTCAATTCCGATTACATTCCTTATTTATAAAGAATCCAAATTAAAGTTAAAACTTGTGAAAATATAACCCAGAAAAATAATAAACAATGAAGGCGGACTGTATTTGAGATTTTGAAATTGGACTAACAACCCTATTTAAGATATTATTAATTACTACAAATATAATATATGGTCTTATGAAATAATAGAATTTTTGTATTAAAATTTGAATAGTTATTAAAGATTTTTGATGATTAGATCCGATATTTTTGTTGTTAATGAATATTTTTTATTTCATGAATGACATTTTATCAATGAATTGTACGTAACATTTTTATAATAATTTTTACATTACTTTTAATCATAATTTGTTTCTTCAAATTTTTATTCAACAATGGGATTACCAAAACACTAATCACAATAGTTACTGATTCCAAAATATAATTGATTCAAAAACTGAATTCTATTTATTGACATTGTAATAAAAAATTAAGGTTAGTTATAAGTTATAACCATGTTTTAAATTTTGCCACAACATCGTGTTGACATTGTGTAATAAATAAACCTTGGTTAGTTATAACCATATATGAAATCTCCTAATTCTTTTTCAAAACAATGTTTCAAAAATCTATTATCTTCCAGTAACATTAGAATTCTAACTTTTGCAAATCCTTTATTGAATAATCGAGAATTGTAATTAATTTTAAATTGTTTCACATAACTTTCATGTTCAATAATATAGAATTTGCAGAGACATTTTTAAAGTATTAATCGAATAAAGGTGATTTGTGGAAATTAGATTTCTATGCCATCTATTGCAAAGACAATGGCGAAGTGGACGATCCAAGCTTTCAATTTTGTCTGGATATCATTAAGTTTTAGGGTCGGTGAAATCATAAAAAGGGCGAACGTTCTCTATATTTTGGCGTTTTAGTATTCATAAAATCGTAAATCAAAATTCTCCTAAAAACTTGGCCTCTAATTTGGAAGGGACAATAAAAGACTGAATTTAGTTTGATCAGGTCTTAAGTAAATATCAACTAATCAATAACATATTAATTTATGGAATCTAACAAATAAAACAAAACTGAAAATTACTTGGACCAAAAGCTAAATTTTCCATCTCCGGTCTTTATCTAATGGTTGACCCAAATTAAATAAGCGAAATGTGAAAAGATACGATCAGACATAGATGCTCAAAGTCAAAATCGTGGCCGTTGATTTGTAAAATATATACCTTGCTCTCCAAGACACAAAGAAGAAGACCAAAACCAGAATCAAAACTTATATAAATCCACATTCAATCAAAAACAACGAATAAGAAACAAAAAGTAAATAGAAAACAACTTTCAAATTTCTAATAGGAATCAAATCGCTTTGGTCTTTTTATACAAATTTATCAAACTTTCATATCTGAGAAACAAATCCTTCATAAATCGTTTTGATTAGGGATTTGTGTGGAATGAAGAAGACGGAAGCAATGAAGTGTGAAGAAAAGTTGTGGTGCAGTCACTGTGGTGTTAAAACTCCAATCCGTCGTGAAGGAAAAGCTGGTAACGTTAAGTATGTCCTCACAATTTTTTGTTTTCTTCATCTTTTTAATTTAATAGCTTATTATTTATAAATATATGTCTATATAATTTAGATACTGACAAATAATTTGCAGGACATGTAATTGGTGTGGAAAAATCTTAGCTGATGAAACTGGAACAGCTGAAGAATATACTCAATTATTCCTTCAATATCAAGCCTTACAAGACTTGGTCTCTCTTTCCAGAGAGAAAGTTCAACGCATTAAGAAACAATAAACTCAATATGTCATAATTATTTCATATTTGGATACTAAATACATATGTGAATATATTTTTTATTTTCATTACTTTTTTTAATCTTTAAGTACATATATTTTTTCATTGTTTTTCACCAAAAAATAAGGCATATTCTTTTTAGGTAAAAAAAAATGATTATGACCAAACACAACATATAAGAATATATTCACAAAATTGACCAACAAATTGATTACTATCTTTGTTTCCTTTGAAATTTAAAGCTGTGCCTTACAAAGAAGAATTGGGTTTAATTTGGTCTTGTATCACTTTGGTTATTGAAAAACAACAATCTTTATTCAACAAGATGAATGAAGAGATAATCCATGGATACACAAAAGCAAAAAATTTAGGGAAAATAACCTAATAAAGCAACAATACTCTTTAAAAAGGAATTACAATAATAATAAATTGTATAATTGTTAATGGCTTCGAAAGTGAAATTAGAAATAGAAATGAAGTGCAAAGGCTAATGGGAAAATAATAAAATTGAGAAAGAGAGAATAAGGTCGAGTGATTGGTGCATTGCCTGTTCTGCCACTCGCAGGACCAGATGCTAATCCTCCTGGTGATTCTGCACCTATCAAATGCAATCAGTTTAATTAATAATACTAAAATAAAACGAACAAAATATATGTGATATTCTTTTTTTTCCAAAATGTACGATGTTTGAGGTTTTTCACACAAACTAAAAATTAAATAATATTTGATATTTATAACTAAAAGTATACTTTTAATTTATATAATAATTTTAGCTAATTAGAATTCAATATGTATAATAAATATTGCATTGGAAGTTGAAAACATCAAATAATTTGGAAGAAATTTTTTTTCCTAAAATATCATATATTTTTGGAACAGATGGAGTAATTTATTTTAATATAATATATTTTGAATGATGTAGATTTTATAATGATTTTTAATAATTATTGATAAATTTAAGACAATTGTTTTGATGTATTCGAAAATCTTCATAAACTTTAACTAAACTAAGAAATTTAAATATTTATATTTTTGATTAAAGGTTTCTTACACAAAATCTTTCAGAAATCAACATTTTTATTTCTAATAATAGTTGATTTGATATTTTTTTTATAATCATTAGATAATAATACTAGATTTTAGTAAAAAAATTTAAATATATGAACGAAAATATATAATTGTCATTTTAATACAAAATATATCGATAATTTATTAAACCGAATAAAAATCGCAATAGATAGTTGTTTTACCTGAAATCGTAGTAGGAGCTAAAGTTGGAGAGGAGACTCCTTCGTTCCCAACAGCTACAGGTGCTCCAACCGGGACACCAAACACTGTTATCAATATTGTTACAATTTTTTTTAGTTAATTCATTAACAATTATATAACTTTGTTCATTTAAGCTTTTTTCAATACTTTACCAAGTTAGTTGACTAAATTCACAATTCAATAACTTTAACATCCACAAAAAAAAACACAAAATATAGACAAATAAATAAAAGACAAAAAGAAGAAAACATGTGAATGCTTTTCGGGACACCGACAGAAGTACTAAATGTTGTGAGTAGTTGAGTCGTAAAAGTAGATGGTCGCTGGCCAAATATATAATTTTTAAAAATGAATCACACTTTCTATTAATAATATTTTTTAAGGGAATTCAAATATTAGTAAGAGATAAAGAGATTCAGATTTAGTACAATTTATATGAAATATATATATATAGGTCCATATATATATATTTACTCTTATTCTGTAATTTAGCTACCCACTATATTCCACAAAAAAGCAAATATATATATGGACCTATATATATATATATATGAATAAAAATTCATATACAAAGTTAGAATGTAGATGCATATTTTATTTTATACTGTTGGTATTCAAGTAAAAATATTTTTAAATTTTAATCCGTTTTAGGTCATATGATTTATAAATTGAAGAAAAGAAATTCTTTTTTTTGTCAAGTAAAATTCATTGAAAATACCATTTAAATATTTTTCAAAAAGAAAAATTCTCCATCAAATTCTATCTCCTAAACTTATAAATATACTCGCTTCTTATTTCAATTTCTTTGAGTAATATGATTATATACATTAAGTTCTTTTTATTTTATTTCATGAATATTTTTTAGTACTTTTATAATTTATATATATATATATATATATATATATATATATATATATATATATATATATATTATAATTAGGGTAATTCAGTTCTCAATTATTAAAAATATCACACACAAATGCGCACTTATGAAGATTCCAATATGGTAGCTCCTAGACAATTCCCACAGCTTCACTCAACCACTAGATTACGCTAGTGCGGGCAAATAACCAATATTTGCACGCAATTTCCATAATTAACTAAGTGAAAATTCAAAAGACAAAGGTTGAGATACATACGAGAACAAAGTGATGGATCTGGAGTGACGACACCACAAGTTTTAGGAAGTTTAAGAGCCTTTGGTTTATCAATCTTAATTCCAAACTGAGCAGCCATGTCACCAGAGAGAAGATAACAAAGACATTGCGGTGAGCTTTCGACAAGTCCGGCTAGTGAAGGACAACATTCTTTGTCTGGTTTGGCCGCACCACCACCTTCTCCGACCTCAACGTACGAGAGACAACTCGTCATGTTCATTAGGTTTGTCATACAGTCAGAAGCTCCAGATGGTCCTGATGATGGAGACATACCCATTTGTGCTGAAACATGTACTGTTACAAAGACTGAGATCAGAATAGTGAAGATTACTGCAATGTTAGACATTGTTGTTTGGTTTGAGAGAAAGAGAATTGTGAATCTAAATGTTGTGAAGCTGAAACAAAGCTATATTATAGGATTTAGTTAGTTGTCATTAATGCGTGTTTATAACTACCACCTACTCTTTCTCTTTTTTTATTCTCTATTTTAAAGTTTCTTACTACTATCATATCAAACAGATTCCTTAAATCTGAAAGACATTAGAAAATTCATTTAGCTCGTATAGAAGGTTCGAGCTCTTAGTAGTCTGATAATTATATGTCTCAGTTAATAATTCAGCCATCTAAAATTCGATTCTACATGTGAATTGAGATTATAGAGATAGGTTGAGTTTGGAGTACAAATTGTACTTTATCAATCCAATTAACAACAAATATAATAGAAGGGATATAAAGAATAGTAAATTGAAAAAAAATTGTAGTATTAATTATATTCAATTGATTTTGGTTTAAACTGTTATTTCCCTGATTGATCTTTAGTATTTTTTTTAATAATAAAAATTTAATTAACCACCCAATCAAAAATTTAAAATTTTTAAAAGAACAAAGAAAAATTAGTTTTAGTGGTACTTATGCATTAAGTAAGCTGTAAGAAGTTGACGGATTGGAAAGCGTTTGAACGCATTTAAGATAAACCACATGTATTGCGAATATTATAAGAAAAATAAGAAAATTATACTCCAAGCATTTTGTTTTTTCATAAATATAATGAAAAATGTGAGTATTAAAGATAAATAAAACTCTTTAGGTAACCGTATAGATGAAATTTAATGAAGCCGCCATTCTCTTACCGAATTAGATAAGTAACCACATGGCCCGTCTTCATAACTTCCCAGCTGTTTTGGGGTACATATTTTTTTAGCTCAATACTGTTAATGAAACTATAAAATAAACTCTTAACTGTTTTTAAAGTTCAAATTGCAGACATCATACTACGTTTCTTTAGCATCTGATTTCTTATTGCATTACATTTTTCTGTAAAGATTCAATTTAGTTGGAAATTATTTGAAGAATAAAGGAATTGTAATGTTCTAGAAGCTGTCCAGTTGATGCAATTTCTTACATGCTGACTGCTCATTTCTGGTAAGAGAATCAATCATAGTTTGTGCGCCAGCTGCTTTCTCAGATAAAGTAATGTTAGATTCTGGAATCACCACGGCTCCTGTCCCCATCACGCCATGGCCATTTGTCACTGGAGGTGGACACAATTTCAAGTTTGGCGTTTCTGGATTTTGCATTGGGAGTTCTCTTTGCATAATGTCATATAAATGGTCTCTTTGTTTCGAGTTTCACCTGCAGTAATAAATGAGCCAAAACTGAGCTACAAAAGAACACTCTAGTTCAAACGTTTTTGTTAATGAAGATTGACTTCTACCTTTCAAGAAACATGATAGACTTAGAATTGTTCTGTTGAGCACATTCTTGAGACTGAGAGTAACTACACACTGTTTGGGCAGGTCAAAACAAACCGTGCCTGAGCGATTTGGAACCTGAAACCCCTCTTCAACAACATCAGTGATAAATAAAAGATTCACCTGCATAAATTAAAAAGCTCTTAGAGAAGACAGAATAGACGCATTTTTCAATCTTTTAAAACGTCTGACTGATAAAGAACAGCTAACCTTGCCGTCATGAACGCAATCAGATATTTCCTTGCAGTCATGTCGGGAAAACTGCCTTTGTCCAATTCTTGAAGCTTTAAAAGAGACGCAGTGAACTGTAAAACAAAAATTCAACCTTTTTCAAGCCGTCTGAAACATTATAGGAAAGAGTCATGTTTTCGCTCATACTGAGTGATGCATATAGATATGTATATATATATACCTTGAGGTGCAAAATTTCCAGCTTTTCTTTGATTTCCAAACTACATAATGGTAGTTGGTCATAGAATATTGGACCCTCTTTTACTGTCGTAGCAAACTTTTTTACATCATTCCGCTCTTCAGGATTGAAACCTGAATTCAAGGTAAGTATTGCATAATATTACTTCATTATTTAGTATCTACGTTCTTGTTACACAACAAGGTACCTGTGAGTCATGAGGCTCTCAAGTTCTGATACTTGACCTGCATAGCTCGAGCACAGGAAACATATTAGAGGTGGCTAAACAAGCTTTTCCAGTATGACTTTATTTTACTCACATGAGGTTGAAACATTAGGAACTAGTTATAGAAAGCAAGATCTTTTGTTCGCCATACAAGAGAAATAAAAAATTTCAAAATAGCATACCTTTTCTTATGACTTCTGGCGCAGTCAATCCAAATATCTTTGGTTTGTAAGTAGATTTGTGATAAAATTCCTTCATGCAAACAAGAAACAAACTACATTATTGACTGCTTATGGAAAAACAGTTAATCCTTATCAATTTTCATTACTGGGGAAACTCACCTTAATTAATTTCGCATAGGGATGATTGCTAGTGGTACGATGGCATTCATCTATTATTAGTAGACATACCATCTCTAGCTTCAGGAATGAATTTTTGAGGGTATCCAATAAGATTTGAGGAGTCATAACCAGAACCTGACCCGACAAAATATGATATCACTGTAATTAATATGCAGATCACTTGGGTTTGGCAATAGAAACAAAAGTATGTGATAGTTGTTAATGAAATCAATGAAGGCACAAATCAATGCCAAGGGCCTTAAAATAAAATTATGACAATGTGATAGAGTTTGATAGAGTTCGTACACTGTGTAGTAGATTTTCGCAGTTATATTTGTTAGTGTGGCAGATGTTGGCAAGTTATTCCGAGAGTTTGGTAGAGTTAGACAGAAGTAGTTCATTTAACCTAGTTTGTATAATGACGATTTTAGCATTTAATTATTACATCACATACCTTCTTTCTCGCTCACATTGTCGTCCAAACACCATTGAAGCACACAAATCACCATTGTTGCTTGAACTCTTTTCTTATCTTTTGACCTCGTTTTCTTGTTTTTGGATCTATAAATCAAATCATCTTAGTTTGTGGAAATTGGAGATTCGACCAAAATCATTGGTTTTTTTAGTGGATACTTCTCTTGGTTGTAAGATTATACAAGCGAGTGAAGATGTACGTTATGATGAGTATGTGAGGATGGTGCATGAAGATTTCGATCTAAATCAACAGATCTATAAGGTAAAACAGAGTTACATATCAAATGAACTCATGCATAGACTATCAAAGGTACACCTCCTATCTTAGTGACCAACGAAAGACAATTACGCGGGTATATGTAACAATTTCGAAAAGAGACAATTCGTCTTTATGTGGAGATTTCAAGGAGATCTCATGTAGTTGTGGAATAAGGTATTAGATTACAGCCTAAATGCGAGCCTTCCTTTGATAAATTTGATACTACATTTGGTAGACAATCTTCGACGTGTGGTTGAGTTAGGCAAACTGTCAAAAAAGAAGAGGAACACGTTGACTACGCTGACGAAGATGCGGAAGCAGAAATGAGATTCGATTAATGCGAGGATATTGATTGTGCAAGCTCTGGTGATGAAGACTTCATAAGTGTTTAGAGGAAGTGTAAAGAAGAAGATAGAAAAAATCTACCTTTTAAGAAGAGAGATTTGATATTTGATGATGAGTATTTAGACATGAAATAAGGTCACTTCAATTAGATGTTGGACAAATTTATCCCATAAAAGCCGATCTTGAGTCAAGGTTGAAGACATATTCTGTTTTACATAGGTTTGACTTTGATATCGTCTTTTCATCGAAGATGTTATTGGTTGTGAAATGTTGGGTGTAAAACTGTGCTTAGAGAGTCCGTGCTTCATGCCACGATGCTGAGAGTCTGTGTTTCTATATCCGGATCTATTGTGGAGAACACACTTGCTCTGTTAAAGAGAGGTCATCTCGGACTCGTCAAGCAACGCCCGATATTCTTGGTCATTTATACTTGGATTTTGTTGGTGCTGTTGGTCCATCTGTTCTTCCTCGTCATGTTGCTGAATCAATGAACAAACATTTCGGTTTGAAGGTACAATTCCTACATGGTCGAGTTTGGCATACGTATGATAGTACATGTTATACTTTGGGTGGATCTATGAATCCCTTCTGGAAGAGTTTGGTAGAGGTTGTTTGACTTTAATAGAGTTTGGTTGAGGTTGTTTGACTTTATTAGAGTTGGTAGAAGCAGTTGTAACTATGACGCTATGTTTGCATTTTGTACAGATGAAGTACTAGAAGACACATCGTACTTTAAAGGAAGCTCGGGCTATAGTAACATGAACTACAGAGAATTGTTTTGAAGATCTTCCCTCGTATTTGTATATGATTAGACGAGCAAATCCGGGAACACTTATCAAGTTGGAAGTAAACGAAGATGAGAGGTTCAAGTTTCTATTCCTTACATTCGATGATAGCATAAGAGGATTTCCATATATGAGAAAATTTGTTGTTGTGGATGGAACATTTTTACCAGGAAAATATAAAAAGACTTTTCTCACGGCCACAATACAAGACGAAAATTTCAACATTTTCCCTATGGCTTTTGGTGTGGTTGATACCAAAAATGTCGACTCATGGAAATGGTTTTTTAGACAACTCAACCGCGTCATTCCTGATGATCAAGGATTGACCATCATTTCAGATAGACATAGATCAATAGCCAAAGCAATAACAAAAGTGTATCCACTCGCCGCTCAGAGTATTTGCACTTATCATCTACGTATAAACACTTTTTTCTAATTTCAGAGGAGGAGAAACCTTTAAGTTATTTAAGAAGGCTGCAACTGCATATAGGCTTGTTGAGTTTCGTGCCATCTTAAGCCAAATCGAGAGAGTTGATACAAGGCTATATTAGTACTTGCTAACGGCATATGTTCGTTTGTGGAGTCATGTACATTTTTTTGGTAATAGATACAACTTCACCACGTCAAACATAGCAGAATCTATCAATCATGCGTTAGCAAAAGCGAGAACTTTCCCTATTGTGCAGCTTATAGATGCCATTAAGGCAATGTTAACGAGGTGGTTCATGAAGATGAGGGCAAAGGCAGGGGCAACAACGACCATTCTCACTATAGAGTGTGGTAAAGTTTGGAATAATTTGGTTGAGCTTGGATAACGAGTAATATCCCTAACTCTACCAATTGATAAGCAACCCATGTGATGTTGTATTCAATACTTCCTTATCAATTTTAGCCCCACGTGAATTGAGATCAGTTAATGAGATTGTCTCTGGTATTGGAAATTTTCCATGACTTCAATGTCGAATTTCATGCGGATAAAAGGGATAAACTTATCCTCTAGTCTGGAAAATCTGCATCCAAGGCTAGATACTCAATGAACTTTAGTGTATATATGCCACAATCACCAGATTAGATGTTCAATGGCGTCGACTTGAACCGATAGATAATGTGAGCTTTCAGACTACATTGTTTTGCATATGCTTTGGTGCCATCCTCCTAACTAGATATGGAAGCATCCTCGCGTACGGCCTGCTAGCATAAATAAACTTAATCAACATGTAGACGAAAGATCTACCATTGTCTATTAAGATCTATCAACAGTCTGCCAATATCCACTGAACTCTATCACACTAGCCAAAATAGTCTACCAGACCCTACCAAATATTTCATAGTCTACCAACATTACCTGACTGAATTGATGAGATCATCATATGCCACAGCTGAGATAGCCGAATCATAGATTTTAATCCGCGCGTTAGGTAAATCGATCTCCAGTGCTACCCAATGGATGTTATTGATGTTATGAGCAATGTACAATATATCAACGTTTCATAACCAGTGCTTGTTCGTTGAACACTATATTGGTACTTTTCCTGTGTACATTTGATGAAAATAATCATCAAACATATACTTTTCTTGTTTCCCGTGAAGGCCTTCTACTGGGCACACCAGCATGCACATAGGCTAGGATTAAGGAACACAATCCTATCACTCTTATACGGAGATGGTGTCTCCATACTTCTTCGACGAAACATGTTCATACCAGTAGTCATATGCTGGAAAAAGGGTAACACAATATTAAGTCAATCACAGTCTACCAAGATCTACTATAGTCTAACATTGTCTACCACACTATCTATAATAGTCTACTAGACTCTACCAATCAAATTCAAGGAATTTACCAGATCTGTGAACCATCAATATTGTTCCACTGGCCAATGGTGTCTAAGCATGAGCAACTGAAGATATAACTCAGCTAAAGGAGTGACATCATCAATCCAGTTATCCCTGGAAATGTGGGTAATCAGCAAACAACAATATTGTACCGATTGGTAACTCAATAAACGTCTTAACAGAGAAAATAGTAGGCTTACATTTCACGTTTGATAAGGTTACGCAGCCGAACCACCTTGCGTCTTTGTATTGGCCCAAATGCATTGTATGCGTTAAGCACCACCTCATCCTCTATAAGATGCTTAACAACATAACTTCCTTCGAACGAGGATTTCTTTATTAGAAACAAAATGTTATTATATTTGTCGGAAACAGAGAAATAGTTAGCTCAAATTAAGTCTAACATGGGCAGATAAAACTCCACCAACCTCCACTAAACTCTACTATTCTAAGTCCCACATCGACCAAACTCACCATACTCCTACAAAGTCTACTACGTAAATTCCAACATCCATCAAACTCCACCGTACTCCTCCAAATCCTACCCCACTACGATCTACCTCCACCAAATTAAACAATGTAGTATACTAACTTTAGCAAATAATACCTGGTTCGCATCAAGGGTATGAGGTCTATTTGGTTTGGGAAGCAATGTAAGAATATTTTCTGTTATGTATGGCCGATGTGTTTCTCGGTTTAATTATAAAGTTCAAGTTCATATTAAAGTTTATAGATTCTAATATAAAAGATGATACCGTGATGGATCGGTTTCGATTAACAAATTAGAATCGGGTGTATTGATAACTTTCCTCCCTTGCTAAATTATGTTGTATTGATCTTCTCTTTTGAAAATACACATGTATAGATATATATATATATATGGTAATTGATTAAATACAAATACATATAACCATATATATATATGTGTGTGTGTGTAAAGAAAAGTGGCATTATGCGTTATATGTCAAACGTGCTTTTGGATTAGTGACTCTTGGATCAATATAAAAGCAACATTACATTTGGTCATAAGTACGATGTCTTGTCTCTTCCAAAAAGACGAACGGTTACGAACGTCTCGTCTCTTTCACAGAGAAACTTACGGTTACGAACGTTTAAGAGATAGAGAAGAAGAGTGAAGATCCTTGTCCATCAAAGGATCGATTAAGGTTTAAAGGCTAACGGAGGAGAAAATCAATAAGAACGTTTGATCCACAACATCATCAAACAATGGATCAAGGTTTAGTCTTTCTTCTTCTAAGAAAATGTTTGTTTGTTGAATTAACACAAATTTAGAATGTTTTGGGATTAGATTTCATAAACCGAAATCATAAAATTTGAATTTATAAGCAAGTCCTCCATATATTACTAGACATATGGACGGGAAACATCTATGTTTTGTTTTCTTCACATAGATAGACACGAAGCGAGAGGCGAGGATCTTCGTCAAGTCCACAATTGAATGAATATAATAACTCCCTGTAGTCAGTTGTTAATTAATTAAGAATACATATATATAATTCTCAAACCATCACTTCCTTTTTATATTCCAATTACGCTTCTCCAATCTTCTACACTTTAGTATTACTTAATAACGTAGCGTCTGTTATTTGTCTTTTGGCTTCTTCTCATGATCTCATCCATTTAAACAAGACATATATGTCTATACATATGGACGGGATCTTCACACAAAAGTCTCTTCCTCTTTGATAATCGTTTCGTCATCCATTCACAAAGTAGCCTCTTCCTCTTCGTTAATCTTTTCGTTCATCCATGGATAATCTTAATCCAATCTCTACCATGGTTGTTGGTTCTTCTTCTACCATCAACTCTTTTTCTTCTTCTTCTTTATCTTTTCCATCACCAAATTGGATATACCATGTCTTCCCAAGTTTCCACGGGCCAGATGTCCGGGAAGGCTTTCTTAGTCATCTTTTGATATCCTTTAAAAGCAACGGAATCGAACCATTCATTGATAATGCTATAGAAAGGAGTAAATCAATTGGTTCTGAACTCAAAAAAGCTATCAGAGGATCGAGGATCGCGATAGTCTTGTTATCCAAGAACTATGCTTCTTCTTCATGGTGTCTTGATGAGTTGGTGGAGATCATGAGGTGTAGGGAAGTGTTGGGTCAAATAGTGATTACCATTTTCTATAAAGTTCAACCAACTGACATAAGGAAACAGACGGGAGATTTTGGAGAAGCCTTCAAAGAAACATGTAAAGGTAAAACCAAAAAGCATATTGAGAGATGGAAAAAAGCTTTGGAGAATGTGGCTGGAATAGCCGGAATGGATTATAGCGGCTGGTATGCTTTCTTCATTTCCAGTTTCCTTTGTTAATATTTACTTCAGAGTCCAAACTATATATTTTTATAGGTTTTTAATATTATCAAGAGAAGCAATTACATATATTTTGGATGTGTATATATGAGAAAATGTTCATGACCAAACTAATTAACCTTTTTATGACTACACTTATTAATAGATTTATATTTACACTTTTCTAATGTTAGTGATACCGAAGCGGCCATGATTGAAAAGACAATCACTGAGGTTTTAGACAAACTGAAAAATTTCACACCACCAAGAGATTTCAAAGATTTAGTTGGGATGAGAGCTCATATGGTAGAAATCAAACGATTGTTATGCCTAGATTCGAATGAAGTAAAGATGATTGGGATTTTGGGTCCTCCTGGAATTGGTAAGACAACCATTGCTAGATTTCTATTTCATCAACTTTCCAGCAGATTCCAACTTGGCGCAATCATGGTCAATATTAAAGTTAGCTATCCAAGACCTTGTTTGGATAAGTACGATGCACAACTGCAACTACAGAACCGAATGTTATCTCAGATGATCAATCAGAAGGTTTCTAATATAGAACTTGCTTTGAATCGGTTGAAAGACGAGAAAGTGTTACTTGTTCTTGATGATGTTGATCGCATAGAACAAGTACATGCCTTGGCTAAAGAAATTGGATGGTTTGGTCCAGGAAGTTGTATTATTATCACAACAGAAGATCGAAGAATTTTGGAGGCGCAGGGGATCAAACATATATACAAAGTGAAATCTCCATCAAGTGAAGAGGCTTTTAAAATCTTCTGCATGAATGCCTTTGGAAAAAAGTACCCAGATGACGGTTTCTATGATCTTGCTTGGAAAGCTACAAACCTTGCTGGCTCACTCCCCTTGGGATTGAAGGTTTTAGGCTCTGCTTTGCGGGGAATGTCCAAGAAAGAGTGGAGAAGGGCACTCCCAATGTTAAAGGCTCGCCTTGTCGATGGAGATATTGAGAGCATTATAAAGTTTGGTTATGATGCCTTACATGATGAAGAGAAAGATTTATTCCTTTATATAGCCTGCCTTTTCACGGGTTATCCTTGGAGAATTCATGAAGTGGAAGAGCTTCTTGCAAAGCAGTTCCTTTATATAAAGCAAAGTCTTGACATCTTAGTTAAGAAATCTTTCATATATATTGAATACGGAAGGATCAGGGTGCATACTTTGCTAGAACAATTTGGAAGAGAGACTTCGCGTAAGCAGGTGAAACGTCAGGTTTTGATTAATGAAAGAGATTTATATGACCATACAATAGTAAGTTTTGCCGTTACATTTGGTCCCTAAAAATTGAGTTTATCTGATAATTAGTAATCATCTAAACGTATATTTTGTTTTGGTTATTTTTCAGGATTGTAGCAACTTAATTGGGATAAACTTAAACTTTTACGATGAAGAGTTAAATGAGTTGAATATAAGGCAGTTAAAGTATGAAGAGTTGAGTATAAGTGAAAGAATGTCAGATCTCCAATTCGTACGCATCTTTGATCGTTATGGTGGTGTTGCTCCTTTTAGACTGCACTCACTACTTTATCATTCTCAGATGATAAGGCTTCTACACTGGAATTGGTTCCCGAATATAACTTTGCCTGCTACTTTTAATCCTGAGTATCTGGTCCAATTACGCATGTATTCTAGCAAGCTTCAAAAGCTATGGGAAGGAAATAAAGTAAGTACATTAATCAAAAGCAAACATAAAAACTATAATTATATCTTTTATTGGGTCAGATCTATACTACTCTATCTCAATTCACTTTTAAAACACAATAAAAATAATATATAATAGTTTCTATAAATGGATAATTTATAAATGAAGTTAGTATTATTTATAGTTTGCTTACCCTAAATTAACAACTTCATTTATAGAAATGTATTCTATGACCATGCTTGTTTCTTTTTCTTTTTATTTATAAGACCAGTCGGTATTTAAATCATAGAAAAAGGGGACCAATATCGTATTAGCATTTTCTTATTTGTCGATGCAGCCACTCAAATGTCTCAAGAGGATGAGTTTGACTGGTTCTCGTGATTTGAAAGAGCTTCCTGATCTTTCAGCTGCTATCAATCTTGAAACATTGCATATTAGTGGATGCTCAAGTCTAAGGAAACTTAGAAAGTTTCATGTTTCAAATAATCTGGTATCACCTCAACTTTCTGATTCCCTATTACATATAGACGCAAGGAATTGTAGGTCTCTTGAGAGACTGGATTGTTCCTTTAATAATCCAGATATTTGTCTCATCTTCATCAACTGCTTCAAACTGAACCAAAAAGCCAGACACCTCATCATGCACACACCAACTAGTAAGTATGCAGTGTTACCTGGGAAACATGTGCCAACCTGCTTCAATTACAGAGCTACAGATGGAGGTTCTTTGACAATCAAGTTGAATGAAACATCTCTTCCTACATCATTGAGATTTAAGGCTTGTATTATACTAGAGAAAATAGCATATGGTTGCCCAACTATTAACATCATGGTCAAAAATAAGCGTCTCAAGATATTTCAACCTCAAACAGATCATATATACACATTTGAAGTTGAAGTAAGTGAGGTGACTTCCAGTGAGCTTGTTTTTGAGTTCAAAACAGATGATAGCAGGTGGAAAGTTGGAGAATGCGGGCTTCTCAAAATTTTGGAGGTCCCTGTTAAGGGAAGAATAGGAGAAAAACGAGCCAGAAATACAGAAGATGGAGAAAAAAAAACAAAACAAGCCAGGTATCCTAGTAGGGCTTTATGAGAGCTTCATAGACGGCTTCGATGAAAGGTTACAAATATTTATGTGAATCTCACTTATATTATATTTGTTTGTACAATCATCAATGTGTAATGATGAGTCTTGTTTAATTGAAATTAATTACAGATTGGGAGAGTGAAGATAGAAACGAGAATAAGGAGAAGACAGAAAGTATTTGTAATCTGGAAAAATCAGAAATCTGAACAATGTTATTGGAATGTGAAAGCAGTACGCAGCTGCCAAATCGTAATTTCTAAGAGTTGATTTTCTTTCCTCTGCATGTTTGAGCAGATTCATAAACAAGTTGCGAATATGAATTGCAAATTTTCAGTAGACGAGCATGTTGTTTGTAAGCATAAAGAGCATAGAATGAATGAATCTTATTTAACTAAACATGTAACCAAAGTAAATCAAAGATAGTGGGCTCATAGATTAATGTTGATGTGTGTCTCCTAATTTGATCCCGTGAGAAGGATGTTTTAGGCCAATCATTCTTGTATTAACAAAAGATGGTCCTGGATCTCAGGACCAGAATCTGAACCTTCTAATTTAACAGAAGTAAAATCAAAATGTCTCTCATCTCCATTTAAGCTGAAAACTCTCAGATCACACCACAATTTAGTGGATAAATCAATACAAAAGGGGGTACAAAAACAAGCCGGAAATTATTTATTTAAGCATACACAATAGCAATTTTTCTAGGACAAATAATAAACAGATGATGATGGTCTTGGAGTGTAGTAACATCGAAACAAAAACAGCAGCCAGGTTTTGTTTGGACAGGAAGAAACAAAGGAAAACACAATCGGTTTTTGATATTATTATTGTACATTGCCAACAGTTTTATTACAATCTGTATCCACAAGTTTTAACAAGCATTTTATCAGTCCATGTTCACAACTTATGCTTAAAAAAAAATCTATCATCAGTTCATGGTCACAACTTTTCATTGACAATACACCTTTGATTTATTTGTCATGAGTTGGATTGAAAAGTTCTTATCCACAATTCAAACTCTATTACACAAAGTCATGTAACTATCTAAAGTCAAATTCATGTGGAGAATGTGGATCTATTCAAATTTTACAAATCTAAACAAAATTTATAGTTGCAAACACAATCTACGGCCTAATGAGTTTATCATTCCGGTAATTCACTAAATTCACCTTCATTATTGTTCCAAAGCATTATAGGTTATTATTTTATCAATGCAATTTCATATTTTGAAGAAAACTTTAATCCGAAAAGCTACCTAAGAAGACCAATAAATAAAAACATAGAGTTAAATTGCATGACCACATGTGTTATATATAAATATAATAGGTAAATGAAAACCTAAAATAATAATACTTTTCATCAAAGTGGTCACAATTTTGGTATAATATATATAGCTCTAAGCATTGCCAGCAGCGAGCTTAGCGAGAACACCAACGGCAATAGAGTTGATGTAAGTGCAAGGCTCTGTGTAGACAGAAGTCCATCGGAAATCTTGGAATTTGTCTTGACGATCTGGTCCTCCTAAGATGGCTCCAGTTAGCTCGTTAGGATTAGGTACATTCTTGTTGAAATACTTCACAAAGCTTAATGGGCAAACTTGTGGTGTATTGGCGTCAGACATTGGTATTGAGGCTCCTCTGTGGTGAGCTTGCTTTGGTGGGTTAGTTCCGAACCCAACCATGTATGATCTTCCTTGTGGGTTATGGCCTAGTAAGTAGTCCATCTGAAATGTGCGTAGAATAGAGAATGGTAAACCATTTTTAAGTTTTGTGTGATAACACTTTATATATCACATACAAGAAAAGCAAAAAAAGATAAAAATCGGTATCAGACAGATTCCAATAAATTTATGATGACAACCCGAGTAAAAGAAAATTTGACGAAGTGAAATTTTGTCAGCGTTCTGCTGTAATCTTCCAACAAATTTGCCAGATTTAAACTATGTATGTTGGATTTTTTTTCCGACAATTAGATTGACAAGTTCTAATCTGTAAACAATATACCAAACTTTTTATCTTTTAACAATTTTACATGGGACAACCACAACTACCTATAATCAAATTTTGGTGAAAAATGCAGCAGATATGATACTAAACAAATTGACCAAAAACACCTTCCGTGTATTTTGTTTTGTATTATTATGGAAAAAAAGTAAGAGGAAAATGATATTACTTGTTTCTTAGCGAAAGCCATGAGGTGTGTTGAATCAAATTGCTTGTTTCCACAAGTGACCTTCTGGTTATGATGCTTAAGTAAATCAGCATAGACCGAGAATAAGAAAGCCGTTCCGGTCACATATTGACTGTTGGCTCCATCCCTCAAGTGAATCATACCACCTAAGTATTTATTATCATCCAAACACGTAATGAAAATCACATCTTAACCATTAAATTATACAAAATATATAGAAGCATGGATGGAGACAAAACCTGGAGTAGTGAACACTTGATGGTAAGGACTATCGGGGAGATTAGAGCAGACAAAACTATCGGCTTGTTGTTTGTATAAGTCAAGTCCTTTCATGCCTTCAAAGATCATCTGCATTTACATAAGTACTTATGCATAAATTTTGGTTTCTATTTTTATGTTTTTTTTAAACATGGGTGTTTCGATACAACGAATATCATACGTTCTGAGTCAGGTCTTGGGGACTTTCTCTCTTAACTAATCTTATGGTCAACAAATTAAATGATTTCTGACTACATTCCAGGGTAAAAATTCTCGACAATACCACACAAATGCGTGTACAGAAGATTCAAACCTGGGAACTCTTTTTCCAAAATTCCGTTCAAGCATTGGACTACACTAAAGCGGACATAAATTTTGGTTTTGACCACAAAAAGCAAAATTTGGATATTTGTTATGTATCTATATATATACCTTCATGATGAGCATCTGTGCACCAGCATACTTAAGATCCCAGCTGAATTCTGCAACATAAGCACTTATAGCTTCAAATTTGAGGTAACTAATGTATTCTTCTTTCTTTGTAGCCTTGTACAGCCATGTTGCAGCCCATATCAACTCGTCCTAAGCATTATTTTTTCAGAATGAAATATCAATTATAAGATATGAATAAAGGCAAACAAAATCGATATTTAAAAGAAGAGAAACAAAGTTAGAGATGAGATTTTACGTTGTAACCGGAGTTGGAACAATAGAAAGGGCATTCTCCATCAAATGTACCCTTGTGGTTTTTAGCTAGCTTGTAAAGCTGAATTCAAAATAATTTATCAAATTCTACACTCGTTTGAGTATTAAGGAAAAAATTAAATTCATACGAAATTTACTAAAATCAACCTAAAAAATTGCCGTAATTAATCATTGCTACCATTTCTAAACTATTAAATCAAAATATTTAATATTTTCAAATATTAAAAAATGATTCAATCACTTTGGGGTCATCATAATAAATGTATGTATGTAAATTAAAGATGCATAAATTGTTAAGCACACCAATTTGGCTTTGTTAAGGAGCCGACGAGAATAATTGTGGTCGACATGGCGAAGAACAATGGAGGAAGCAGCAAATGCAGCAGCGGTTTCTGCCATAATTTCGGTTCCAGGATTTTTGTCGCTTATTTCTAAAACTGTCCTTGGTGTTTGCATGTTCTCTGGTCTTGCCCAACATTGATGGTCCGCTTGTGGATCACCAACCTATTTAGACAACCATTTCGATTAAGTAAATATTTGGTATGATTTCATTAATTGAAAAAAAAAACAAGTTTCATTAAATAATATGATTGAAACCTGAACATAAAGACGGTTCTTGCGAGAAGTACATTTGAGGAAATAATCAGTGCCCCAACGAATAGCACATCGAGTGTTTTCAAGCTCTCCTGCAGCTCGAAGTTCTTTCTCGTAGGCAATGGCGGACCAAGCTAGTGTTGTGACCGTGAAAGCCATTGGGAAACCATACTTCACATTGTCTCCTGCGTCATAGTAACCTCCACACAGATCCACCTACACATTGTTTCATTTTTTCTTCGTGAGTTGCAATAAACATGATTTGTTACTATCAAAAATAGTCTAAACAGCCATAAATATATAAGAAATGAGCATCTCCAATAGATAAAAATTTATCGGTGCAATGTCAGTAGAAATTAACTTGCATAAGAAAAATGTCTGGACAATCTTCATTAGTTTTTTGTGTCAATTGGATCATGAAATGAAGTCAAACTAATCCAAATGTCTGAACTATTAGCTAGATAGAACATCTAAACTACCAGACTGAAAAAAGCTCAGCAACAATTATATATCATAAAGATAATAAACATAACAAAAAGAAAAAACTTACATTTGCGAGTTTGCCATCATCAAGAGCAGAATCACCTCTCCATGGAACCCTATTGTTAGGAGGAAGTTTGCCTGATCTTTGAGCTTCCAAGAAGATGAGGGATTTGGTTAGGGCTTCTTTGTAGTTTATGTGACCATTGACACACACAATGCTTAAGATTCCAAACAATATGACACTAATCATAACATGTCCTCTTCTTTTATCCCCATAATCACCCATATCTTCAAAATTAAATTTTGTAACAAAAATAAGAAGTGCGAATTAGAGAAAGAAAGGAAACTCAGTTTTTTTTTCTCTCTCCCTTTTTAAGGAGTTTTTTTTTGTTGGTTTCAATAAAAAACGAAAAACAATTGCATGCTTTTCGTTTTAAGTGGTGTTTTTTTTGTTTTTTTAATAGATTTATGGTTGTCTTTTTTCAAAAAATAATACTTCTTCAGCCTCGGATTTTATATAAGATAGTTGAAACGTGTAGGAGAAACTTATAATAGAACTTTCTTAGAAGGTTAAGTATAGGTTTACTAATCTTGACTTAGATATTCATAACCATTGGTCCCTAAAATTATTTATTATCATGGTTCTTTTTTTTCTATTTTAGAAACAATCTATTTTTGGTTTTTGTAAAGATTATTTTTCAAGAATTAAGATTTTTTTTTCGAGAATCAAGATATTTCAAAAATTATGCTGGATCTAGTTCTAGTTTTCTCTGTTAAAATAATTTTTTCAATTCTAAAATTGATTAAATCTTATTTACGATCAACTACATCACAAAATGATTTAGTTGACATATCTATAGAAAGGAAACAATCTTATACTATGAAAATTTTGTGAAAAAGTTATTTAAACCAAAAGAAAAAATATTATAGTTTAGTAAATGATAAAAAAAATTGTTTTATTTATAAATGTAATTTTGAAACTATACTACTATATTTATGTTTTAAAAATTTATATTATAAATATTTTTTAAGTTGCTTTGGGCCCTGGGCACGACACTAGTTAGGATGATTATATATCTTGGGCTTCATATAACAAACAGATCATTGCTGTGTCCTTAGCAGAGCAAATTGCAGACATCATCAGCAAGGTCCTGAAGTTAGAACAGTTCGTGAAGTATAAATAAACTTTAACTGTTTTTAAAGTTCAAATTGCAGACATCATACTACGTTTCTTTACCATCTGATTTCTTATTGCATTACTTTTTTGTGTAAAGATTCAATTTAGTTGGAAATTATTTGAAGAATAAAGGAATTGTCATGTTCTAGAAGCAGTCAAAAGTCAGAACAATAGGAATGTAAACACTTGTTTACTTTTGGTAGTAGCTTTGTGAAATTCACTAATGAGCATCATACTTAGCTTCTACTAAATTCTAGAATGTCACAAACAGTTTACAAGTCACAAACATGCGTCACAATTTTGACACTAAAAAAATCTAAAGATGGTTTTCTTTTCATAAGCACCTTATTAAGATTTTTTTGAAAAGGTGTTTTTTGGTTTTGAGGGAAACTTGAACATAAATCACTTAGAAAATTTATTAGCTTGTTAATGGAATCAATAGTGAAGAAATTGAAGCAAAATTTGAGATTTGGGTCTGTTAAAAAGAAAGAGAAGAGATTCTTGGAGAATTCTTAAAGGAGCTAATCTCTGATTGACGGATTGTAATGGTAAATCTATTCCTATACACAGCTTTTCTTCATCCCAAATCCTTAATGCTACCAAGAATTTTGATTCCAGTTCTTATGTCACTGAAGAAAGATTCTACATATGGTACAGATGTATAATCGAAGATAGATGTTACGTGATCAAGAGATTTCTTGAATATAGAGTTACAGATTCCAGAGTAGGAGAAGTTTACAAAGACTTTGTCTTATCAGTTCGAATGAGCAATCACAACAACTTCTTATGCTATTTGGATGTTGTCTAGAGTTCTCTTTTCCTGTTCTTGTGTTTGAAGATGCAGAACATGTAGTTTTGAACCATCGAGGAGGTATCACTGTTAATGGGGAAGAAGAACCTTTATCTTCACATGGCTTTCCCTAAGATCATTATCTATACAGATGTTAAACCAATGAATGTTTTTCTGGACAAAAGCTTGACAGCAAAGTTGTCTGATTTATCTTTCTCAATATTGCTTGAAGAGGGAAAACCACAGATAGAAGCTGAAGATGTGTTGGGTACTTATGGCTACCTTGATCCATTATACTTTGGTACAAGACTTGTGACTGAATATACTGAGGTGTATAGTTTTGGATTAGCAGATGTTGGTGAGATAAAGTAGTTCGAACAGAGAATAGAACAGAACACGTTTTACTGAATGATAATTTTTTATTATCTGATCTTCTCTCTGTCTAAGACTGAAACCTATTACAGAATTTATAGAAAGAAATGTAACTGATACCTATTAACCTCTGGACTCATTAAGTCCTACAACAAAACCATGATTTAAGTCCTACTAGATCCTCGTATATCGGGTCCCAATAGTAGTTTTGCTGGATTTAAATGTATTATTTATCTGTTAAAATATGTTGTGATTTAAATCAAAATTTAGTTAATATAATGTTGATTTTTACGTACCACGAAAGTACCCCACCAAGACTGTATTCTGCCGGGTGCCGCTTTTTTAACATCGGACCAATTTTTCCAAGGTCCCCAAAAATTGCCTTGCCACGTGTTTTTTATAAACGTGGTGACCGAATCGTCGATGCCAAACCTTATGAAGTTGAGTAAAATTTAAGAGTTGGTTTTGTTAATATTTAGAATTGAAAATTTTATAAAGTTTTGTGTCTTACCAAAGAGCTCCGTTCGCCTTATCAGGACGGAGTTCGGGTTGCGATACCCTAGCAGGAGCACTGTAAACCGCCTGAAGACGGAGTCGGTACTCCTGAGAAGCCCCCCTAGCCGATCTAGGGAGGTCGTAATGTGTGCCAGACGACCGTGTAATCGGAACTCGACGACGCCATAGCTGTAACACATGTTTAATAATTTTTTGTTTTTTACTAAAAACTAAATTCAACTGATATAACTATACACTTACGAAATTGAAGTTTTATGTTTTGAACTGGAATATAAACTTTGATCCGTTATTTTCATTACGAAAAGAGGAAAAACGAAATTTTTTTTTTTTTTTTTTTTCGCGTTCAATGAACGAAAGAAAATAAAAAGTTAAGATTGAGTAAATAACTAAGTAACGTTGACTAAATTCAACTAATATAACTATACACTTACGAAATTGAAGTTTTCTGTTTTGAACTGTAATATAATATTCGGTTCGTTATTGTCCTTACGAACGGGAAAAAAAAAATAGAATTTTTTTTTTTCCCCGTGCGTTGAACTAAAAAAAAAAAAAATTTATATTTTTCGAGAACGTGGAACGGGAAAAAAAAAAAAAATTTACGATTGAGTTAATAACTAAGTAATATAACTATACACTTACGAAATTGAAGTTTTCTGTTTTTGAACGGGAATATAATATTTGATTCGTTATTTTCATTACGAACGGAGAAAAAAAAAAAAAATTTTTTTTTTTTTTCCCGTTCGTTGAACACACATTTTTTTTTTTTCGTGTTCTTTGAACACAAAAAAAAAAAACACCCAAATCGATTTGGGGAAGATGTTGTCCAAAAACTAGGACTTTCCTTACTAAAACCGACTACAATCACTTGATTGAAGTCCTACAAAGCCTAACAACTAGCCAAACCACCATTTCTAAGCAAATCTCGGAAAAAATTCATAACCTAGAATTTGGGGGTTTTTAATTTCTAAGAGATAAGGAGACTTACCTTTAAATCGCGGTTAGCCGGAGGTTGGGTGAAGAAAATCGGGCCTCACTACTTCGAAATCGCCTTTGCTCCGCCTCCAAAACGTTGGATTTTGAATCCTCTGCGAAATGAAAATGAGATGTTCCGTCGGGGAAGATGAAGAGCTACCCGCGGAAAATTAAAAAAAAGGATTGAACCTTCGCGTGGTTCGAACACGGGTCTGTTATGGGAAGTAAGGGGCGCGTTTCCAGTTGAGCTGTAGTCAATAATTGTTAATTGTTTACGAACACTAATATATGTACCAACCTCAAAACGCGGTATTAAAACAAATAGTAACCCGTAGGCCACATTCCGGATATTTTAATTATTCTTTATTTTAATAAAGCACAACATTACAAGGGAGGACCAACATAGGGCACTATTTAAAAACAAGACGTTACATTCAAAAAAAAAATAACAACTAGTGCGGAGCTTATTTATTAAGTTCGTGATGTTCGTAATTAAAGCGGAATATAGATGTAACGGATCATCACAGCTCGAACCTAATCATCACCATCAGAGTCTGGAACTGTTTCGTATTCGTTACCGGTATTGTCTTCGTACTCAGCAACTGCTGAATTCACACCTACAATCTGTTGAATAAAGTATAAGCGTGGTTTTTTCAATCGCTTCTATAAAACAAATAGATGAATAAAACCTTGATTATGTTGCGAGCAGTAATGTTGAGATACTTGGACACATAATTAAAACGCCCAATCGTCACATTTCTGGCGAATACCACCGCGCCAACCGAAGTAGCAATTCGATACTCATGCGTGAGGAATATGTTATGGTGCATTGACCCGTCAATAGTACCAGATGGATCCTTAAGAGTCACAAGAAGATCTCCTTGGTCGTTTGAGGTTAAAGTTGAGATGATTGCCACAATCTACAGTCGATAGAATATATGAAACATCCTTAGTATAAAAATTAGATAGTGTAGCTGATATGTTTTTTGTTTTAATACCTTATTGACTTTAGTAAATTGATTTATCGGGCATTGTATGTCAGCTAACTGGGTCCAAAATGGACGCGTCCTGTTCATCCAAGAACCTACATGTCCGCACTAAAAAGTAAGTAAGGTTAAATTGAAAATCTACAAAAAATGTTTTTTACACAAATCGTCATCTACACCTTCACGCCTTATGTACTCTACAGTAGATGTCCACCGAGGGGTTGTAAATTCCAAGTCGACCGATGGTGGCGCATTACAGGCTTCCTGAATGAACTCTTGAGTTGGTCGAGTTTGAGAACATTCACCACGTGCAACCATTGCATTGTGACTCCTTTTCCTAAATAAGCCAAGTTGAACTCCACGTCCAGGTCCCGGTATATGCAGTGTTTGGTCGTGTAACTCTTGCGTTTGCTGTACCGGCATATAATGTGGAGCTTCAATGACATTTAGATTGTCATACGGCGGACTTCCAGGCGTTGGAGAGGGGGTAGATTCGAGATCAATATAGTCGTGAGTTTCTAATTCATATCTCCGTAACTCACGGTTAGACATCTTGCCAAGTTATATGTCTAATTCTATGCTACATGTCCCTTACACCCACCATTTATAGAAGAGTTTTGCTGAAGAGAAGTTGTCACAAAGGTAAAGGTGGGGAAGTGGTAAGTACTATTCATGTGCGATGACAAGACTATACGGCAGAGCTGTCGTGTAACGTGCTGTGTACAGTTACCGCACTCAAGCTCGTTGGTAGTGCTACTCATTTCTGGATACGTTGATTGCATTAATTCTTCAAATATTCTGCACGAAAGTTATGCTGCATTCAATAATGGAATTGAGAGATGTATTTGTTAATAATAAAATGTATACCTTTCGTACTGCTCTAGTTCTGGGCAGTTATTCATGAGGAATGTCTGCAATACATTGTACTCCTCATCACTTATCCAACCCTTCGATGGTTTACCGATTAATCGTCCTTTTTGTCTAAACATTAGAGGCACATCTTCAACTGCGTAGAAGTTAATGTTGTCACCATGCCATCCATCGCCAACTCTACCCGAAGGTCTTTCAAGCCAATATGATGTCAATGCCGATATCTCTTCTTGAACACATTGAGCAACGATTGACCCTCCTATTTGAGCTTTGTTTCTAACCTTTTTTTTTAAGTGGTACATGTATCGCTCAAAAGGATACATCCACCTATACTGGACTGGTCCACCCAAGAGTGCCTCGTCTGGAAGATGTACCGGTAGATGCTCCATGATATCAAAAAAGGACGGTGGAAAAATCTTTTCTAGGTTGCATATTTTGACCGCAATGTTTTCCTTTATTCTTCCAGCGTCAGGTTTCATCAAGGTAGGAGCCCCAATGTCTCGGAAAAACAAAGCAATTTCTAAAAATGTGTCACACGATATACAGTCATTAGTGATTAGTGTAAGTGGTAATTCCAATTTAAACCATAGATGTAAACCTTTTACCTGATATTGCTATGTGTACGCTTTTAGGAAGTAGTTCCATAAGACAGAATGGAAGAAGCCTTTGCATTATAACGTGACAGTCGTGGCTTTTCAAACCTGAAAGTGTACCATTGCTTTCACTTACACATCTCCCAAAATTAGAGGCGTACCCATCTAGAAATTGGATATCATTCTTCAACCAGCTTAGGAATTTCGCTTTCGCCTCACGAGACATCCGAAATATAGGCACTGGAGCACTCCCATTCGTTGTCAACTCCAACGATCGCCGGTTGCATATGGTTGCCAAATCTAACCGCGATTTGATATTATCCTTGCTTTTACCCGGGACATTTAGAATAGTATTCATAATATTATCGAAAAAATTCTTTTCGATATGCATGAAATCGAGGTTATGCCGTAGCAATAAATTCTCCCAGTATGGTAATGACCAGAATATACTTTTTTTATACCAATTGTGATATTGGCCATAACCATCCACAGTTCTAGACGGGTCGTTGTGTCCATTTCCTCCACAGATACTGCTCATTTCAAGTCCCTCAATATTGTTGATCATTCCTAATATAGAACTTCCAGTATTCCACATAGGAGCTTCATCATGGATGGATTTGGACTTGGTGAAAGCAACAACATTACGCCTGTAAGAATGATCGGATCCCAAAAACATTCTGTGGCAGTCAAACCAAGTATGCTTTCGCCCATTGGATAACCAGAATGATTTCGTTGCATCCATACAGTACGGACAAGCAAGCCGCCCGTGCGTCATCCAACCGGATAGCATCCCGTAAGCCGGGAAATCACTGATCGTCCACATTAGTGCCGCCTTCATATTAAAATTCTGTTTCCTTGAAATATCATATGTATCGGCGCCATGTGTCCACAGTTGGTGTAGTTCATCTACTAAAGGCTGAAGGAATACATCTAAACTTTTTTTGGGTGTGTTGGACCCGGGACCAGCACCGAGAGAAATAAAAATTCCCTTCTCATACACATACCTGGGGGTAAGTTATATGGAGTAACTATGACCGGCCATATTGAGTGCGCCTTCCCACTCATTCCTAGTGGATTAAAACCATCTGTTGATAGTCCCAAGTATATATTCCTTGGTTCCCCCGCAAACATGGGATATACTTTGTTGAAATGCTTCCACGCCTCTCCGTCAGATGGATGAGTCATTTTATCTTCTTCTGCAGCATGCTCTGCGTGCCATCTCATATACACTGCTGTTGTGTCGCACTGGTATAATCGTTTTAAGCGATCTGTAATGGGGAGATAAAACATTCTTTGTTTTGCAATCTTTTTCCCCCTACCATTCCATGGATGGTACCTCTCACCACCACAGAATCGACATTGTTCTAGCATAGCATCATCACCTCGCCAAAATAACATGCAGTTGTTCTCGCACACATCGATTTTATGCACAGGCAAGCCTAGAGCTTTAGTCATCTTCTTTGCTTCGTAATACGATTCTGGAGCAGCATTTGGGCCTGGTAAAATCCTTTTCATTGTACCCACGATATCATCTATAGCACTTTCAGCTATATTGTAATCAGATTTCCACCGTAGAATACAGGACGCCAAAAATAATCTCGTATTATCTTCACTGCAACCTTCGTATAAGGGCTTATTAGCTTCAATGAAAGCCGCGTATGACGGGTCATCACATGGTGGAACATCATTAATCTCTAAGGACTGCTGATTTGGCCGGCTGCTCATATCTCCGGCTGTTGCAAATTCATCGTGGAACATTTCAGCTGAAACGGCAGGAATGTACGGAGGATGACTTCCCACTCTGAAATCACCTGCACCCATATAACTTGGGTTCGATGATTCTCCGCTTTCCGTGAAAGATTCCCCGTGATTACTCCAAACGTAGTAATTGCCCTTAAAACCAAATCTAAATAGATGTTGCGTCACCACTCTTACGGAATGTAGTTTCTCGTTTTTGCACCGAGCGCATGGACACAGAAGTTTCCCCGTGGCCGCAAATGATGGATGTTGGCAAGTGAACGATATGAACACGTTCATTCCGACTAGGAATTCTTCAGTTACTGAATTGGTTAGCGGGTCAAGCCTGTTATCCATCCACCCTCTGGAATGGCTTGAAGATGCCATCACGATTTTTTTCTAAATATATTTGATGTTTATGAATAGAAAATGGTATGTCTTGTGAATTGATAAAATGCTACACACTACCATGGGACCTTATATAGCCATTGTGTTGGTCATTATACATTGAACGGCTAGATTTCGTAAACAACATCCAACGACCCACATTTTTCCGTTTAAAATTTTTGGAAAATTTACCAACTTATCAACAATTAGCCTTACCTGATTAGACAACACCCAAGAATGGTTGGCCCATCTGCGAGATTTGACATTGCATGGCAGTGTCTGTCCCCTTCATGCACCTACATCCATGTACTCGAGTTACTCCACCACTGATTAGACTACACACCAATTTTTTGCAGGTCCATTTGCAAGATATGACACCACAAGGCAGCCTTTGTTCCCCCACATGCAGCTGCATAACTCAATTAGGGTGACTCCGACATTGATTTGACCACTCTCTTCTATTTTAAAATTTTTTCTTTCTTTATTTTTCTTTCCTACATTTTGATATTTTGGTACAACTAAAAAACAAAAGTCAAACAATTTATTTTTATGTTATAACGACGTTTGAGAATTACAATACTAATTGAATCGATTACATTGATAACAATGATTATTCATGAACTAAATAACATAAACTAATTAGAACAACAAACATACGACATTTTTATCACTCACACCTTACCAACTCTATTAATTGTGATTTCAAAGCCATTACCGTTTATTCAGAATTCCAGTCCACAGTCTTCCCATTCAAGCTTACCCGAATCGTTTCTACGACCATCCACCCCACCCCTTTCCCTTGATTGATGTAGCTTCTGGAACATCGTCACATAACTCCCTTTTTATTGCATCAACATCAAGATTTAAGTCTGGCGTTTCAGGTCTTTGAGCATCATCATAATATATATATTCACTAGTACTACTTTCACTATAGCTATCAGACTTATTGTTCGGTGGAGATGGTGGCACATCTTTGCAAAACCTTTCCAATATAGCATCTACATTAATATTTGGGTCCGGACTTTCCGGCCTCTGCGCGTGTTCCTCTTCGCTGAAAACATAGGATTCCTCATCATCATTTTTTTGACTCAAATCTTCACCGTCTAAGCTGGTTTCTGATTCCCATGAGTACTTTGGTATCGCCACAAATGTGTCGTCGATCTGTGTTTCGGTTTCCCATGAGTATTTTGGCACTGCAAAGTCGAACGGCTCTTCTGTTTCTTCATCTTCGTGTTTTTGTGATCGACCGGCCATTTTGTTGACTACGAAAATTTAACTATTTTTTCCTCAAATTTCTTATGGGATGAACAAGTTCCAACACTTGTATTTAAAAGGGATGCATGTGAGTCTTGTGAATTTTTTCTGGCCACACTATTGCAAGCTGGTGGTGGAATCTAAGAAGCCGCTGAATATTAGGCGGCTTTTCGTGGGTATATTATAGTCCCGCGAAATACTACGCGGCTTTTCGTGGGTATATTGTGCTCCCGCGAAAAATATGGCGGCTTTTCGTGGGTATGTTGTACACCCGCGAAATTTTCCGTGGCATTTCGTGACTTTGTCCCATAGCAGCGAAAAAAACCGCGGTTTTTCGCGAGTTGAGAAGAGACCCGTGGGTTGAGAAGAGACCCGCGAAATATTTCGTGGCTTTTCGCTGCTTTCTTTCCGCGAAATGCCGCGAAATATTTCGCGGGTACACATTTACTGTTCGTCGTGGCTTCATGCTAAATTCCGTGGGTTTTCGCTACTACCCGCGGAATTTTTCGCAGCTTTTTCGCGGGTATAGCGAAATTTTCTACTAGTGTCAGGACAAATATGATTCAAGTAGCTAAAGAACTTAAGCGGAGTGAGACATCTTGAGATCCTTTATGTTTTCGCACTAAGCCAAGTGTGCAAGTCATTTCTTTCTGAAGCTAAGGAACACATCCATCTCATCATATGTTTTTGACAACTATTAGATTGATAAGACGCAATATTGAATTTTGGATGTTAGTCATTGGCTAGATTATCATCAAACTGAGAAAAACACGACAAACACATGTGTTCTTTATTTTTTTTTCAAGTGGCAATCGACCATATAAGTTATAAATTCAATTGTATGAGCACTAAAAACTCTTTGACCCCGATTGACAATTGATTTCCTTGTTTTGATAAACAACTTTTTTAAAAAATATTAAATTAAACCAATCATATTTTTAGAATAAAAACAAACAAACTAGAATATTATTAGTTTATCTTTTTATGGTATCAATAAGTGTTCTTATATCATAACAAACTCTATCTTCTTAGAAACTTTTTAGTGACTTTTTAAAAAGAAGATTTACCAACAAATAATTATTAGATCAATAAAATTCGATCAATAACTTGAATTTTCTAATTAGAATATGATGAAATCAAATTTACTATATGATACATAGCTAAATAAAAAACATGGCAAATAGAACACCACTCTTTTTCGCCGGAAATATTTATTGTTAAACTAGACATAAATTGTTTTGATTTGTAAAATGATTACTCATCAGTCACATATAAAATTGGATGCTCCTGTGGAAGTCAAAGTCTTCTGTTTTGACCAAAAGAAACTCTTGGTTCGACTCAACGTATTTGACCTGCTACCACTAAGTTTGAAAACGAAATTAATTTTTAAGCTTGAAATATCTAAAATAATGAATACTATTGGTTTATTTTTTTGTCAAGTTGGTTTTAGCGTAGTATGAAGGTTAGGTTTTATACAATTTTGAATTTTATAAACGACTACAGAAATTAATAAGTATTATATTTTTTTTTGTCAAAGGCCACGATTAACCGATTCTCCGATCCATTAATCAAATTTTTACATAATATAAATGATAAAATTCGATCATTCAATAGATCTACTACTTATCACTAGTCCAAAATCACTTCACCAATTCATAACTAAATCGTCTACCTCCTACCATCTTTTTCTCACCCTGTAATTTCAAATTTTTAAACATGAACTCTAGAGAAAACCACAGTGATTATCTATGGGAATTCGAATGTTTTTAACATTAAAAATTGAAAAAGAAAAAAAAACACAAAACCAAAAAAGTCAATTAAATAATTACAAAATAATGTATTTCAGACAAGCTCTGGTCCTTCATTCTTCGAGAAACTTGAAAGGGTTTGAAAAAGTCAGATTACAAAACCCCTAATTTTTCTCTCATTTCTCTTCAGAAGCTCCGGCAATTCACTATGGTGGCTCAAAACAGTCGACGGAACCTCTTATTAGCTTCCCTGATTCTAACTCTAGCTTTACCTCAATTGACGGAGTCAAACTCAGAAGGCGACGCTCTTCACGCGCTTCGTTCGAGCTTGTCGGATCCAGACAACGTTCTTCAGAGTTGGGATCCAACTCTTGTTAATCCTTGTACTTGGTTTCATGTCAGTTGTAATCAACACAACCAAGTCACTCGATTGTAAGATCCTCTCTCTCACTCTCTCTAGCTCAATGTAGAATTTTGATGATTCTGGAAGAAATTGACCATTTGAGGATTATTGTTACTATACCATGATTCTAATTAAGGATCTAAATCTGGACTTGACTATTTGGAATTAGCTTATTAGTTGCGAAGTTAAACTAAATGAAAATTTCGTTTCTTTAAGATTCATAATTGTGGCAGCTACAGAATCTAAGTATCAGAAATATATCATTTTGTTGTTCCTCTGTTTAATTATTTTATATCTCATGATTTGCTCAATGATGATACCTGTTTGGATTAGAATTCTCTTGTTCCTCAAGATCTGTCTTTGATTATTCTTTCAATTTTTTTTCAGGGATTTGGGCAATTCAAACTTATCTGGACATCTTGTACCTGAACTTGGGAAGCTTAAACATTTACAATATCTGTATGCAATCATCACTTTTTGGCTTTTGATTATCTGAAAACCTTAGATCTTTATTACAAGTAGCTAATAAAGTTCTTACATACACTAAATGTTCCCATAATGTGATTGAATATGTTTTAGATAGACAATGAATATGAACTGTTTTGTTTTCCTCTACTTCATACAGTGAACTCTACAAAAACGAGATCCAAGGAACTATACCTTCTGAACTTGGAAATCTGAAGAGCCTAATCAGTTTGGATCTATACAACAACAATCTCACTGGGAAAATTCCATCTTCTTTGGGAAAGTTGAAGTCACTCGTCTTTCTGTAAGTTTTGAGGATATAGTAATTCGTTTTGTATTAGTAGGATACTTATTGAGCAGGTTTCTCTCGTTAATGATGCTATTATATTTCTTTCCTCTTGTTCTCTGTGGGTATTATAACTTCCTATGTATACATGACAGGCGGCTTAACGAAAACCGATTGACCGGTCCAATTCCTAGAGAACTCACGACTATCCCAAGCCTGAAAGTTGTGTAAGTCCAGCTGATCCAGCATTATATTGTTTATGTCTGCTAATTACTGTGCCACTGTTTGTGCCTCGCAATTTCATTGGGTCTAATCGTTCACCTGATTGACTACATTGTTCTGTTTAAATATGTTTTCTTTGTCATTCTCTTGGCAGTGATGTGTCAGGCAATAATTTGTGCGGAACAATCCCAGTAGGAGGACCTTTTGAACATATTCCATTGCAAAAGTGAGTTCATTTATTCCTTTGTTTCATGACCAACATTCCCTTTACATGAGTCAAACCAGAGTGATTTATAAAATCGATTTGTAACGCAAAACCCATTGGTTCAGCTTTGAGAACAACCCGCGATTGGAGGGACCAGAGTTACTAGGTCTTGCGAGTTACGACACAAATTGCACTTGAAAGAAGTTGAAGAACAATGGAAGTGACCTTGTAAGAACTCTGCATCATTATGTTAACTATATATTAAAGTATTATGGAAAAGAAAGTTAGAAAAAGGGTGTATCTAAGTTGGAGTTGTTTGTAAATCTATAAGTATATGAAAGGTTTGAGAGACAGTAGTAACTTGCAATGTACTTTGTATCTTTGGTAGCAAAAGTTGAAATGAGAATTGCTTTTGCATTCCAAAAGATGTGTAACTAGATTTGGATTTTGTAGTTTAATCTATATGTAACTTTGAGTTTTCTTATTTTAAGAAACTATATGAACTTTATACTCATCTTTCAAGGGCCTTCTCTTAAGCTGTAATTTGTCATCTCTCCCAAACTTGTTCTCTTAAATGTTAAAATAAATTCACAATAAATGAAAATAATAAAAACGTTTTGTTCCATTAAGTCCAGGAAAAATGTGGATCATATGTTAATAATTTACGTTGACATTGCAAATGTGTAATTATCTGGGTAAAACAAAACATAATTACCACTTGTTTCTCTCGGTTCGACAGTAATAATAGTACTTGTACCACGATGATGAATAATGTTTTTCGTAAAAGGGAGGCTCTTTTTTGTTTTGTTTCAGAAAAGAATAATAATTTAAAATTAAATTGATCCCATAAATCCTTCAAATAATTCATTGTAATTGGACTTTATATACCTTCGACAATTCCAAAAAATATCTTAATCATTAAAAACCATAATAGTTGAAATTAAAAGTCGGCTAAGATAATAGCCCAGTTCTTCTCGCATCGAGCTAATAATTTGGATAATAGCCGAGTACTTCTTATAACTAGCTAATCTCATGATATACGGTTCGATTTCTCCTTGCAATATTATTAAAAAAAGAATTTTAGAAGTGGATATGAATATTACATTTTCAAACAATAAAATCAAATTTTTTAATTTTCAAATCACATGTATAGTGCAATGATCTGGGTACAGCTCAAATTTGACTTTTGAGAAATTGATATATCAACTACATATATAGAAAGCTTTTAAAAGGAAAATATGCACGAGGATAAAGAGGATTAAATGATAAATAACATCGACTACTACGCAAAGTTCATTGAATCCGTTTCGTTTTTTATATATTATATTTGTTTCATTTATATATTAATGATACAACTGACACATTTATTAAATAATGTAAGTAATAGAACTTAATTAGTACTTTTAATAAATTTACCACTTATTACTAAATTAAATATTATATGCTCATTTATCATATTTATATGTCTTAAATGTATTCATACTTGACCCAAAAAACAAAAAGTCTTAAATTTACTTGGTCTTATTTTTATCTCCATTCAATCATTATCTTACAATCTAATTCCAAATTTCATTTATATACAGTTTGGTAGAAAAACAGTTTCGAAAAAAAACTTTTGGTAAAAATCGCTTTGCATATTTCATAAATTTTGCAAATGTACATACATATACTTGTGTTTATCAAATTTATAACTTTTATGTGTCTTAAAACTATTTTTAGTAGAATCTTTTTTCCTATTAAAAATAAAAGTATTTAAAGATGGACTTTTCTTTCTTAACATCATCAACATTAGCATTAACGAGAAGCAATGTAACCCTCATGGAGGACAGAAGAAATACAACGAGGAACGAAATTAAAACAATTAAAAGCAGATGAGACATCACAGGATTTGACTAAACAATCAGCGGCTTAGTACAAAAATTAAACTCACTTCCAATGAAATAATTCATAAGGAATCCGTCCGTATATTTTAAGTCTTATTGAGATATTTGCAGTATGAATAGTGATACCCTTCTAATGGTTTAGAAGAGCACATGTGGGTTGAGCAAGATAAGAACCTTCGGAGGCCATAACAATATGATAAATTAAATCAAAATGACAGACTGTGATGACAAAAAATACATTATTTGATACCCTTATCTTAAGTTTAGCAGTTCAATCTCGTCTTATTTCACTTTAAACCTTGTTTTTATCGATGTATTAATACCAACATACATAGATGTGTCTTCTAAATCTTGGTTTTTGCTTTCTTTTTAGACTCTTATTAGGTTCTGTTCGTTTGCTGGTCGCTGGCGACTGCGACCAGCGACCGCGACCAAAAGTTATTTGTTTAGTGGTCGTTGGTTCTGCGACCGGTCGCAGCGACAAGTCGCCATCAATCAGCAATTAAAAGTTTTGATCGCTATTTTTTTCAGCGATTTGAATTCAAAACCAGCGACAGGTCGCTGTGTTGTTCGTTTTGCAGTCGCTAGCGACCAGCGACCAAATATTTTTTTTTCAAAAGTAAAAGAAAAAAAAATTGAAGTCGCTGGTCGCTAGCGACTGCAAAACGAACAACACAGCAACCAATCGTAGCGCCCAGTCGCTGGTCGCTGGCGACTGCAAAACGAACAACATAGCGACCAGTCGCAGCGATCAGTCGCAACGACTAACAAACGAACATAAAATCAAATTTTTGGTCGATGTCGCCAGCGACAGCAAACGAACAGAACCTTAATCTAAAAAGAAAATAAAGAGGGAACGTTTCTCAATAAAATTACTTGCAAATAGTTCTACAGTAACGTTAAATTAATTTTGTAGATAATAGAAATACAATAAATTTATGGTAACTAATTCAATAAGTATGTAACAAGTAACAACGTTAAACAAGTTTGTTGTCAATAGAATAATATAAATTTATAAAACTATTGAAATAAGTCTGTAATCAAATACAAATAAATTTATAGTAACTATACAAATTTTGAAAACGCGGAGATAAAACAATTTTTTAAGTAGTATTAATTTTGTAAGTTAGACCATGTTCGTTTGCTGTTCGCTGGCGACAGCGACCAGCGATAGTGACTAGCGACAGCGACCAAAAATTTAATTTTATGTTCGTTTGTTAGTCGATATGACTGATCGCTGCGGCTAGTCGCTATGTTGTTCGTTTTGCAGTCGCCAGCAACCAGCGACTGGTCGTTGTGTTGTTCGTTTTGAAGTCGCTAGCGACCAACGACTTCAAATATTTTTTTTATTACTTTTGAAAAAAAAAAATTGGTCGCTGGTCGCTAGCGACTGCAAAACGAACAACACAGCAACCAGTCGCAGCGACCAGTTGCTGGTTTTGAATTCAAGTCGCTGAAAAAAATAGCGATCAAAATTTTTAATTGCTGATCGCTGGCGACTGGTCGCTGCGACCGGTCGCAAAACCAGCAACCACTAAACGAACAACTTTTGGTCGCGATCACTGGTCGCAGTCGCCAGCAACCAGCAAACGTATAGGGTCTTAGTCAAATTTTGGTTAAATTAATGCTTATCTTACAACAAATTTAAGTCAACAAATCAAAATTTAGTTGTGGATCATCTCGTTAATTTCTTGTTTATCTTATAATTTCCCCTATATAAGTTTTGTAGCCTCTAAAAGAAAGTCACAGAGAAGAAGCAAATAAAACAAAAAAAGTCAAACAAAAAAAAATGTCGAAAGAGGAAGTGGTGGTGTTGAACTTCTGGCCAAGTATGTATGGAGCAAGAGTGATCATGGCTTTAGAAGAGAAAGAGATCAAGTTTGAGTGCAAGGAAAAAGATGCCTTTGGAAAGAAATCAGATCTATTGCTCCAAACCAACCCGGTTAACAAGAAAGTTTCGGTTCTGATCCACAATGGTAAACCGATATGTGAGTCCAATATCATAGTCGAATACATCGATGAGACTTGGAAAGACGATAAGACTCTGCGTCTATTACCTTATGACCCGTATCTTAAGGCACAATGTAAATTTTGGGCGTATACTTTATTTAATTTTTTTAAAATGAAACCAAAATAATTTAAATCGAATCGAACTGGTTAACCGAATGTTGACAGTGCTTCGTAATATGTTGTGTATAAAAAGAAGAAAATCCTCCATTTTTTTAATTAATAAATGAAAATAAAAACAGGTTTTTGAGGCTGGAAAAAGAACATGGACAAAGAAGGGTAAAGAAGAAGAAGAAGCAAAACAAGAGTTCTTAGAAATTATGAAAATGTTTGAAGAAGAGCTTGGAGATAAATTCTACTTTGGTGGAAACGACAATGTTTCAATGGTGGACTTGGTCCTCATTTCCTATTACCCATGGTTCCACTCATGGCAAACAATTGGTGGTTTTAGCATTGAGGATCACTGTCCCAAGCTCATGGGTTGGATCCATAAATGTTTGACCCGACCCGCTATCTCGAAATCATTACCCGACCCACTAAAATTTTTGGATCGAGTCTCTCAGATCAAAAAGTTACATGAGGCCTTCTATGGTTAATCATATAATTACTCTATATATGTAAAATAAAAGTGTTATGCTTATTGGATGTTTTTCTTTTATCAAGATGCTTATTAGATGTTGATGCCATGAAACTTTATGTGTTTCCTTTCGTATTTTAATTTAAATTAAAAGTGTTTGTTGTTCTTGATCAGAGGGAGTTAACCCAAAACCTAAGTCTATATATATAAAGTTAAATATGCTTTACTTTTTGAAATTAAATCAACTTTGTTATTAACGAGGGATCATATTAAGGAAAGTGAATAAACTCTTTACTTTCTCAGATTCCTTTATGTAGTGTGAAAAGGTTCCTCAGTCTTTGGAGTTGACACTATTTTCAGAATCACTGAGCAATAAATCGTAAAGTCTACTTCCAGGATTTGAAGAAATGCTAGTGACTTCATGACTCATAAAACACTACAAATTTAGTGTGGAGAGTTGATAAACATCAATGAATTTCTCTCGCCTCCATGCAAGCACCTTCTATTGTATCTGACAAAAAATATTATCTAAGTCATGAAAAGTATTAACGACATATTTGACAGTTTCATTTATTTTAGATCATTTCATTAATTTAGCTAACTATGCATAAACATCGTCATTATCGGAGACCTAGAAAATTTCTTATGGATCTGATAGTCGTGGATATTTTCTAAGAAAATATAATATCCATCAATATCTGTAGACTATTTCAAAGGTTTCTGATAAAATATTGATTCAACAAAGTTTAGAGTTTAAAACTTAGAATTGAGACTTGGTTTCTAAATGATACTCCTTCTTTTTTATATACTTGATGTTTTAGATTTTTCATACATATTAAAAAATTATTTATTTTTATTTTATCATAAATTCTAAAATAATCTAACCAATCACAAATTAATCTACAGAACTTAAACAGTCAAAAACACTAAAAACACAATAAATTTTACATAGAAATTTGAATACATCAACTAAAAAAAATATTGTATCTAAAACATCAACTATAAAAAAAACAAAAAAAATTTTTAATAGTAAACGTGACTCTAGTTTCTATGAAAAAAATATAAGATCGTAATCATTCAAAAATAGCTTCTCAATATTTTGTTATCATAAGTTGAACAAAAATTAAAACATCTTATAAGTTGTAATAAATTAAATGTTCACTTATTTTAAGTGCTTAACTTAATTTTGTTTCTTAAAGATTTGATTAACAAGTAACACGTCTTTTTATATGTTTTTGTTTAATTATGATCCAATATCATAGATCTATGATCATAAAAATGCCACCCCACTTCGTCTCCCCGTTCCCAAAAAATCCTACAAGCTTTGCCATTTTTACAATGATCTAAGTACAGCTCAGTTTTGTGAAATTGATATATCAACTACATTTATAAAAAGCTTTTACAATGAAAATATGCACTAGGATAAAGAGAGACCATAATAAAACTCAATCCACTCGCGGTTCGGAGTATTTGTATTTATTATATGCGTAAAAATATTTTGTTCAATTTTAGAGGAGGAGAGGTCTCTTTAACCTATTTAAGAATGATGCAACTGCATATATGTTTGATGAGTTTAGTGTCATCTTAAGTCAAATTGAGAGAGTTGATGCAAGGCTATATCAATATTTGTTAAGGAAATATGTTCGTTTGTGGAGTCGTGTATATTTTCTTGAAAATAGATATAACTTCACCACGTCGAATATAACAGAATCTATCAATCATGCGTTAGCTGAAACAACAATTTTCCCTATTGTGCAGCTTATAGATGCCATTAGGACAATGTTAACAAGATGATTCGCGAAAAGAAAGGCAAAGGCAGGGGCAACAACGACCATTCTCACTACAAAAATCGAGAAACTTCTAAAGGTATGGCTTCTAATAGTTTGATAGTGTGGTAGAGTTTGGAATAGTTTGGTTGAGCTTGGATAACCATGTAGTTGAGTTTGATAGAGTCTGGTAGAGTTTGGAATAGTTTGGTTGAGCTTGGATAACAATGTAGTTGAGTTTGGTGTAAAGCTGGTTTTCGTTTAGGCAAAGTTTAATTGACGGTTTTGGTTTTCTGTCCATGCAGAATAGACTTCTGGAGGCCACACAGTACAATGTTCAAGACATAGATAAGCATCAAGTTGTTGTCACATGCTCGGCGTCATCACATTTGGTTAATCTGACAGAGAAAATGTGTTCTTGCAAACAGTTTGACATGGATAAAATACCTTGTGTGCATGCCTTAGCCGCAACAGAAACATGATATCATTTGAAGATCGACCTCACAGATCCATACTATAATACAAGTTACTTTTACCATGCGTACACCAAATGTGTTATGCCAAGAGATACATCACTTCCGATACATGAAGAAGTTGCTACTAAAGTTTGTAAACCTCATGTTATACGTAACTAACCTGGTAGGCCAAGAACTCACAGGTGAAAAGTTCGTTCGAGTGCTCACTGGAGGCAAAACGCACAAGAAAAGTGACAACTTGTTCAATATGTAAATGTGTGGGACATAATGACCGGACATGTAGAGAAGACGTCCAATCTTGAACTTGTATCCTAGCTATACCTCACTCTACTAGCTATACCTAACTCTACGCAAAATTAGTTAAAGAACTACCATAAGCAAAAATAAACCATCGAATTTATACAACAAAGAAAGATTAACTAAACTAAACATTATTCATGTTTATAACACATTATCAACAATGTCCATCAAACTCTACCATAGAGTTTACAAAGATCGTCAAACTCTGCTAGAGAGTGTACAATGTCCACCAAACTCTATCAAAGAGTGTACAATGTCCACCAAACTCTGCCATATAGTTTTCTATTTTTCGATACGGCTCAGTCATAATGAAGTAGAGTCATCCATCATTCCCAGCTATTTTTTGATGCATACCAATTTTCCCCTAGCTGAGGCCTCAACACCATTGTCTCATCCATCATTCTCATCTCCGGTCTCACTTCCACGAGTTCATCACTGCATCGTCAATTCTTTTTTCCTTCACTTGTGCAAGCTGTTCAGCGATGTTTGACAAATTTTGCAGCATGTCAAACATCATTTTCTTATCTTTCTCCTCCCCTTGAGTTTTTGCCTCATACTCCTTTCTTCAATTCTTTTCCCATATTTCCTTCTCTTTTTCTTTGGCCGCCTTCGGAAAGTCAGCTAAAGTTATATCGGGTGCCATATGCAAAGTTTCCTGCTCCTTTGTCTTTGGACTTTCATGAGTCTTATTCTTCTCAATCGACTTCTTCTTCCATGGCTCCTTCACCTTTGACTTCTTGGAGATTTGTAGCTCATGATGTTGCTCATCAGCCTTACTCTTTGTAGAAGTTAGGACAGTCCTAAACGTCTCATTTAATGTCCCAACAAGTATTTTTCGGATCATGCTGTTAACTATGGGATCCTTGACATCTCCAGACCAAGCATGGTAGATTTCTTCGTAAGGCTTTCAAGGAAGATGCACCACGCGAACCTACAAATAAAAAAATTACAGATAGATATCAAAGGCATACTACATCTACCAAACTCTGCTAAACCAAGTTTCAAGTCAACCAATTTCTACCAAAATCTGCTACGGTACATCCTAGCTCTGCCAACCAAAAGCCAAACTCTACCAACATCTGCTACTATTCATCATAGCTTTGCTAACCAAAAAAAACTAAACTCTACCAAATTCTGTTACACTACATCATAGCTCAACCAACCAAAAATCAAACTCTACAAAAATATGCTACCCTACATCCTACTTCTGCCAAAGTATTATAGGATCCACTAAACTCTACAAAGTGGGGAAGCTTACCTTGTTGTGGGCGGATGTCCTCTTATCAGCTTTGAAGACATCCTCAATATCTAAACTGAGGGTAGTGTGTGACACCCACTACATAAGAGGAATCTCACATTTTCTTCTTCATCCCCACATTACTCTTAGTTGTGGTATATGCTCGAATGTCCATACTAAAAGCACATGCACGAAACCGTGCAGAGTGTATGTTGAAGCTTGCAATAATGATCAATAGAGCGATATAACCAAAGCATCAAATGTTACTCTGCCCCAAGGATGCCTCTCAAATATTTTTGGATCCATGACCAATTTCGCATGGTAGACTGCGATCCGACTATTCACGTGAAAACCAAAAATACCTATGTACAACACCACCAACAACCCCACCAACTATCTCTTGACAAGTGACCAATACTTGCATCCCCTTAATGTTGCGTCAAGCTCAGCCTAGTTTGGGTCATCACCGTGTAGTAAACCCATATATATCCATAAGTCTTCTGCAACTAAGTTTGCATCATTAGGATCACGCAAATCATAGTTAAGCTGTGTGATATCCTAAAATTCATGCAGAGAAAATCTAATTTGATGACCATCGGCCAACACCCACAGCTCACGCATCTTAGTTGTCTGAAGCATATTACTCAAAAGGTGTGGTAGATGTTTGCTTGCTCATGTGAACCATGCACTAGCAAACTTCAATATAATACCAAAGTTGATAATTCCTCTCTATGTCATCGTATGCATCAGTGCCAATAAGACTCCTCATTGTTGTACTTTTCTTCAATGTGCAATAGTGGTTATGCTTTTGTTTATCACCAAGAGCTTTCCTCTTGAAACTATCCTCTGAGGGTACTTCTCCTCCTCCAACATAGTTGTGGAAAAGAAATAATAAAAAAGTTAAAACCAAAATCGTACAAACTCTACCACTATATAAACTAAGTCCACCAAACTCCATCATACAATAAAATACATTTACCAAACTCTACTAACTATAACTACCTCTTCCAAACTCTATCATTTATAACATAACTCGACCAAGCTCCACTAAACTCTATCAAGCAATGAAATGCAAAACCTAAACTCTACTAAATTACAAACAAACTCGGCCAACTTGTAAACAAAGGACACCTAAATCTACCAAATTGCCATGAAACCCTCCAAAATAGACGAAAAAGAAGAACAAGTAAACGATTCCAGAAACTCTACCAATCTCTACCACATTACCAACTAAGAATCGAGAGAAACCAAGAAAATCTACCAAAATCTACCAACTTACAAACTAAGAATTGAGACAAACCCACAATATCTAAACCCTAAAACTTCTCATACAACATTTACTTTGACTAAATAATGCCTTGAATTGTTAAAGCTGTAAGTTTAGAGTTCGAAATATCTCAAATCTTAGGAAAACAAAATCAACATCAATATGCTACAAACTCTATGATTTAGAGTTCAAAATCACAGAAAAACTACTACATTACCTTCAATTTGAAAGAGAAACAACTATAGAAACCACTGGAGAAAGTCGAATAAGAAGTGTTTTAGGGTTTAGTTTTTTTTCTTACAAATTTCTTAGATTTTAATTTTTTATCTAAAAATAAAATTATTAATTATAATGGTATTTTCGTAATAAAAAGGAAAACAAAAAACAATTTTTTTTAATCAGAATGACATTCTCGTAATAAAAACATAACAAAAGAAATATGTTATGTAATTAGATTCAATATCTCAGACCCAATTTTTTTTTTATTAAAAGCTATCTCTATCGAAGGACCAAAAATTTGCTGAGTTAGGATGTGCATAGTTATGGAGAGTTGAAATTAATATCTCTAACTACTGATTTTTTTTACATAGATGCCATATTGAATCCTTAAAATGTATGGAAAGCAAGAGGAAAGTTCTCAAACCAATGCAGAGAAAAAGATATCGTTGATATGATTGTTTGTTGTTGTTGACCTTGAAACTAAGTTTTGGGAGATTCCAAATTCTAAGACATGTTATTCAATTATGTACATATTTGCAAAAAACTCACAACAACAAGTTTGTTCCAGATTCCTTACACATATTTTATTAGAAAAGTACCATAGCAATATATAATTTATGTAATTTTAATGAGAAAATGATATGTTAATAATTGACATAATTGTGTATATATTGTAGAATTCGTGCAGAATTTTCAAACTCATATATAGCTAAATGTAGAACATCATATCACATTAATTAGAGTCTACGACTGAAATCTCTCCTGAAAATATAAAAAAGATCCAAATGTACCTAGAAATATTCTAATTCTTCTTCCACAAAATATTGAAAATTTAATTTTCTTCCCATCTCGATTAGATTGGATTTAAATGATAGAGTAATCTAAAATTAGTTAATTTAAATATAAGCTAAAATGAAACTGTAATTAGCCTAATGATCTGATTACATATTTGAGTAAACACGTAAAAGTTTATGTTCGTCAAAACTCGTGTAATAAAAGAATCTTACCGACGTAACATAAAATAAAAGGTGAAAGAACAAGACACTGACTTACACTGCATGATTTGAAATAAACGATGACTTTTTAAAAAGTAAATACGTGAAATCGATAATCTTGATAATAATAGCCCTAGAACAAAGCTCCAAAGTGGACTAGAAGAGAAACACATCAGTGGCAAAAGATGACTTTAAGCTCTTTAGGAGAAGAACAGTCATGCATAAGCGAAGGACTATCATGAGCAAATGTGAAAGTTGAAGGACACGCGTGTTTAAGGAACAGCGAATGGCATGAAATATCACTATTCTGTCGGTGGTAACAGTTTCCATGAAATATCTCTTTAGTTATATAAATGTTACTTTATTTGTTTTTTTGATAAGAAAAAAATATCACTATACATATGGACGGGATTAAGTCTCTTCACACAAAAGTCTCTTCCTCTTTGATAATCGTTTCGTCATCCATTCACAAAGTAGCCTCTTCTTTTTTGTTAATCTTTTCGTTCATCCATGGATAATCTTAATCCAATCTCTACCATGGTTGTGGGTTCTTCTTCTACCATCAACTCTTCTTCTTCTCTATCTTTTCCATCACCAAATTGGATACACCATGTCTTCCCAAGTTTCCACGGGCCAAATGTCCGGGAAGGCATTCTTAGTCATCTTGATATCCTTTAAAAGCAACGGAATCGAACCATTAATTGATAATGATATAGAAAGGAGTAAATCAATTGGTCCTGAACTCGAAAAAGCTATCAGAAGATCGAGGATCGCGATAGTCTTGTTATCCAAGAACTATGCTTCTTCTTCATGGTGTCTTGATGAGTTGGTGGAGATCATGAGGTGTAGGGAAGTGTCGGGTCAAATAGTGATTACCATTTTCTATAAAGTTCAACCAGCTGACATAAGAAAACAGACGGGAGATTTTGGAGAAGCCTTCAAAGAAACATGTAAAGGTAAAACAAAAGAGCATATTAAGAGATGGGAAGAAGCTTTGGAGAATGTGGCTGGAATAGCCGGAATGGATTCTAGCACCTGGTATGCTTTCTTCATTTCCAGTTTCCTTTGTTAATAATTAAATTGATGAGCTTCAACAAGCATTGGACAATAATCTAACAACTCATATACTCTCCAAAGAAGAAACTTTGCGAAAAGAGTTAGACGTGGTTTTTGAACTAGAGGAGTTGGTATGGTTTCAAAATCACGGGAAAAATATGTAGTCGATATGTTAAAGGATGATACCGAAAATTGGTCATCGAATTTTGAGGAGCTTGAGAGTTTGGCAGTTAATTTTTTATAAAAATCTCTACTCAATGAAGGATGTAGCTAGTGTGGTTGACTAGAAATCCGTGTGGGGTTTGTAGATCTTAATCTAGACGAGAAAAAGATTACTTGAGAAGCCTTTTACTCCACAGGAAGTTGAACATGCGGTGCGTAGCATAGGTAGATTCAAAGCACTGGGCACTGATGGATATCAGCCTGTATTTTATCAGAATTGTTGAGTCATCAGTTGTTCGATTTCTGTTGAGTTTCTTTGTTACAAGAAAATTACCAGAGAACACTAATGATGCGCTTATGGTGTTAACGCCGAAGGTTTTAATGCCCGAGAAGATGACACAGTTTCGACTCTGGATAGGATATCAAGAGCATTTCTATGAACGAGAAAAAGAGACAACATCTACTTGCTTGGAATAAAGTGTGTTCTCCAAAAGAAGATACTCTTAGTTATTATAGTTTCTATACTTAAATTTTTTGTACGGTGGTATGCTTTCTTCATTTCCAGTTTCCTTTGTTAATATTTACTCAAAAAGTCTTGGATTTTGTCTGTTGTCTAACTAGATGTGCACAATGTGTTGCAATCATAAATATTCGAAAGTGATAATTTACTTTAGTTTTATATATAGCAATCATGAAACGTCACAAATACGGTGGATTTGTGTGTTTTAACTCTTATCTTATAATATACATAAGGTTTTAATTGCTAAAAGTATTTGTGGTTTCAATGGTTCTAACATATTTTCTCGTGTTCGATCATTTCAATTTGATAACCATTACTCTATTTTACCGCGTTATATAGTTGTGGGTAATATTCTTTAATGTTTTTTTATACTCCATGACCAATTTCTTCTTGCTTTGATCAATAAAGAAGTCAGATTTTTGGTATAGCATTTCCCTATTAAATTGCTAAAGTCAAAGCTATAGACTATTAATTAATGTTTGATCGCGTAAGCCTGCTTCAATTACAGAGCTATAGATGGAGGTTCCTTGACAATCAAGTTGAATGAAACAACTCTTCCTACATCATTCAGATTTAAGGCTTGTATTATACTAGAGCAAATAGAAGAATATGTTACGTATGAACCATATATTAACATCATGGTCAAAAATAAGCGTCTCGAGATATTTCAACCTCAAACAGAGCATATATACACATTTGAAGTTGAAGTAAGTGAGGTGACTTCCAGTGAGCTTGTTTTTGAGTTCAAAACAGAATGTTTGGATAATTGGGGAATACCGGAATCTCCATCTCCAATTGATAGCAAGTGGAAAGTTGTAGAATGCGGGCTTCTCCAAATTTTGGAGGTCCCTGTTAAGGGAAGAGTAAGAGAAAAACGAGTCAGGAATACAGAAGATGGAGAAGGAAAAAAAAAAGCCAAAAATTAAGTATTAACTTGAATCAGTAAGCAGCTGCAATTAAGAATATATATAATTTGACAGAAAAATTGAGAGCTGGTGCGCTTTTGTTGACTTTCTTTGTAAAATACTTGTCGGTATGGACGGGAATGTAAGATTGAAATGATTTGGGATACATTTGTCATAAAATAAGAAAAGTGGGGCGAATAATATGAAATGAAAAGGACATAAGGGTCCCACAACACGAAAAGTCAATGGAGATCTTCACACAAAAGTCTCTTCCTCTTTGTTAATCTTTTCTTCATCCATTCACAAAGAAGCCTCTTCCTCTTTGTTAATCTTTTCGTTCATCCATGGATAATCTTAATTCAATCTCTACCATGGTCGTGGGTTCTTCTTCTACCATCAACACTTCTTCTTCTTCTTCTTCTTCTCTATCTTTTCCATCACCAAATTGGATACACCATGTCTTCCCAAGTTTCCACGGGCCAGATGTCCGAAAACGCTTTCTTAGTCATCTTTTGATATCCTTTAAAAGCAACGGAATCGAACCATTCATTGATAATGCTATAGAAAGGAGTAAATCAATTGGTCCTGAACTCAAAAAAGCTATCAGAGGATCGAGGATCGCGATAGTCTTGTTATCCAAGAGCTATGCTTCTTCTTCATGGTGTCTTGATGAGTTGGTGGAGATCATGAGGTGTAGGGAAGTGTCGGGTCAAATAGTGATTACCATTTTCTATGAAGTTCACCCAGCTGACATAAGAAAACAGACGGGAGATTTTGGAGAAGCTTTTAAAGACACATGTAAAGGTAAAACAAAAAAGCATATTAAGAGATGGGAAAAAGCTTTGGAGAATGTGGCTGGAATAGCCGGAATGGATTCTAGCGCCTGGTATGCTTCCTTCATTTCCAGTTTCCTTTGTTAATATTTACTTTAGAGTTTATAGGTTTTTAATATTATGAAGAGAAGCAATTACATATAGTTTGTATGTGTATATATGAGAAAATGTTGATGACCAAACTAATTAACATTTTTATGACTACACTTATTAATAGATTTATATTTATACTTTTCTGATGTTAGGGGTAACGAAGCGGCCATGATTAAAAAGATAATCACTGAGGTTTCAGACAAACTGGAAAATTTCCCACCACCAAGAGATTTCAAAGATTTAGTTGGGATGAGAGATCATATGGTAGAAATCAAACGATTGTTATGCCTAGATTCGAATGAAGTAAAGATGATTGGGATTTGGGGTCCTCCTGGAAGTGGTAAGACAACCATTGCTAGTTTTCTATTTCATCAACTTTCCAGCGGATTCCAACTTGGCGCAATCATGGTCAATATCAAAGTTAGCTATCCAAGACCTTGTTTGGATGAGAACGATGCACAATTGCAACTACAGAAGCGAATGTTGTCTCAGATGAGCAATCAGAATGTTTTTAATATAGAACTTGCTTTGAATCGGTTGAAAGACGAGAAAGTGTTACTTGTTCTTGATGATGTTGATCGCATAGAACAAGTACATGCCTTGGCTAAAGAAATTGGATGGTTTGGTCATGGAAGTTGTATTATTATCACAACAGAAAATCGAAGAATTTTGGAGGCACATGGGATCAAACATATATACAAAGTGAAATTTCCATCAAGTGAAGAGGCTTTTAAAATCTTCTGTATGTATGCCTTTGGAAAAGAGTACCCGGATGACAGTTTCTATGATCTTGCTTGCGAAGCTACAAACCTTGCTGGCTCACTCCCTTTGGGATTGAAGGTTTTAGGCTCTGGCTTGCGGGGAATGTCCAAGCAAGAGTGGAGAAGGGCACTCCCAATGTTAAAGGATCGCCTTGTCGACGGAGATATTGAGAGCATTATAAAGTTTAGTTACGATGCCTTACATGATGACGAGAAAGATTTATTTCTTTATATAGCCTGCCTTTTCACGGATTGGAGTATGGAAAGAAGTATTGTGGAAAGGCTCCTTGCAAAGAAGTTCTGGAATGTAAAGCAAAGTCTTGACATCTTAATTAAGAAATCTTTCATATATATTGACAAGGACTACGGATGGATCATGGTGCATACTTTGCTAAAACAATTTGGAAGAGAGACTTCGCGTAAGCAGGTGAAACGTGAGCTTTTGATTAATGAAAGAGATTTATATGACCATAAAATAGTAAGTTTTGCCGTTACATTTGGTCCCTAAAAATTGAGTATATCTGATAATTAGTAATCATCTAAACGTATATTTTGTTTTGGTTATTTTTCAGGATTGTAGCAACTTAATTGGGATACACTTATACTTTTCTCATTGGGTAATAAGTGATGAAGAGTTGAATGAGTTAAAGTATGAAGAGTTGAGTATAAGTGAAAGAATGTCAGATCTCCAATTCGTACGCATCTATGATCGTTATGATTATTATGATGGTGTTTCTCCTTTTAAGAGACTGCACTCACTACTTTATCACTCTCAGATGATAAGGCTTCTATACTGGCATTGGTTCCCGAATATAAGGTTGCCTGCTACTTTTAATCCTGAGTATCTGGTCCAATTAAGCATGCCTCTCAGCAAGCTTCAAAAGCTATGGAAAGGAAAGAAAGTAAGTACATTAATCAAAAGTAAATTTAAAAAATAAAATTATATATTTTATTGGGTCAGACCTATACTACTCTATCTCAATTCACATTTAAAACACAATAAAAGTAATATATAATACTTTCTATAAATGGCTAACTTATTAATTAACTTAGTATTATTTATAGTTCCTTTTTCTCTTTATTTATAAGACCAGGCAGTATTAAAATCAAAGAAAATGGGGACAAATATCGTATTAACATTTTCTTATTTGTCGATGCAGCCACTCAAATATCTCAAGTGGATGAGTTTGATTGGTTCTCATGATTTGAAAAAGCTTCCTGATCTTTCAACTGCTATAAATCTTGAAACATTGCTTATTAGAGGATGCTCAAGTCTCAGGAAACTCAGAAAGTTTCATCAATCTAATAATCTGGTATCACCTCAACTTTCTGATTCCCTATTATACATAAACGCAGAGGATTGTACGTCTCTTGAGAGACTGGATTGTTCCTTTAACAATCCAGATATTCGTCTCGACTTCACCAACTGCTTCAAACTGAACAAAAAAGCCAGAGACCTCATCATGCACACACCAACTAGTAAGTATGCAGTGTTACCTGGGAAAGATGTGCCAACCTGCTTCAATTACAAAGCTACAGATGGAGGTTCCTTGACAATCAAGTTGAATGAAACATCTCTTCCTACATCATTGAGATTTAAGGCTTGTATTATACTAGAGAAAAAAAAAAATGATTTACCAACTATTAACATCATGGTCAAAAATAAGCGTCTCAGTATATTTTCACCTAAAACAGAGCATATATACACATTTGAAGTTGAAGTAAGTGAGGTGACTTCCAGTGAGCTTGTTTTTGAGTTCAAAACAGATCATATTGACTGGGATGTTGGAGAATGCGGGCTTCTCCAAATTTTGGAGGTCCCTGTTAAGGGAAGAATAGGAAAAAAAAGAGCCAGAAATACAGAAGATGGAGAAAAAAAAAGCCAGAAATTAGGGTATCCAAGGGCTTTATGAGAGCTTCATATATGGCTTCGATGAAAGGTTACAAATATTTATGTGAATCTCAGTTATATTATATTTGTTTGTAGAATTATCAATGTGTAATGATGAGTCTTGTTTAATTGAAATAAATTGCAGATTGGGAAAGTGAAGATAGAAACGAGAATAAGGAGAAGACAGAATGTAATAAGTCATGCATAAGTAGAATCTGGAAAACTCATAAATCTGAAATGTTATTGGAATGTGAAAAATCATAAATCTGAACAATGTTCTTTCCTCTGTTTGTTTGCATGTTTGAGCAGATTCATAAACAAGTTGCGAATATGAATTTCAGTAGACGAGCATGTTGTTTGTAAGCATAAAGAGCATAGAACGAATGAATCTTATTTAACTAAACATGTAACCAAGTAAATCAAATATAGTGGGCTCATAGATTAATGTTGATGTGTATCTCCTAATTTGATCCCGGTGAGAAGGATGTTTTAGGCCAAAAGATGGTCCTGGATCTCAGGACGAGAATCTGACCCTTCTAATTAACAAAAGTAAAATCAAAATATCTCTCATCTCCATTTAAGCTCAAATCTCTCAGATCATACAACAATTTGGCTCAAAACTGTGTAACAAATAAGCCTTATTTTATTGGATAAATAAATACAAAAGGGGTACAAAAAACAAGCCGGAAATTATTTTATTTGAGCAATTTGGAATAGTTTGGTTGAGCTTGATAACGATGTAGTTGAGTTTGGTGAAAAGACAGTTTTTTGTTTTGGTAGAGTTTAATTGACGGTTTTGGTTTTCAGTCCATGCATAATAGACTTTTGGAAGCCACGCAGTACGCTGTACAAAACATAGATGAGCATCAAGCTGTTGTCACATGCTTGGCATCTTCACATTTGGTTAATTCGACAGAGAAAATGTGTTCTTGCAAATGGTTTGACGTGGAGAAAATATCTTGTGTGCATGCCTTAGCCGCAACAAAAGTATGGTAGTGTTCGAAGATCAACCTCATAGATCCATACTATTATATGAGTTACTTGTACCATGCGTACGCCAAATGTGTTATGCCAAGAGATGCAACACTTCCAATACTTGAAGAAGTCGCTACTAAAGTTTGTAAATCTCCTGTTTTACGTAACCAACCTGGTAGGTCAAAGAACTCACGGTTGAAAAGTTGGTTCGAGTGCTCACTGGAGGCAAAATGCCCAAGGAAAGTGACGACTTGTTCAAGATGTAAAGGTGTGGGACATAATGCCCATACATGTAAAGCAGACATCCAATCTTGAACTCGTATCCTAGCTATACCTAACTCTACGCAAAGTTAGTCAAAGAACTACCATAGGCAAAAATAAATCATCGAATTTATACAACAAAGAAAGATCAATTAAACTAAACATTATTATAACACATTATCAACAATATTTACCAAACTCTACCACATAGTTTACAAAGACCACCAAACTCTACCAAAGAACTACCAAAAGATTTCCCTAATTCTACTGAACTCTACCAAATAACTACCATACTAACCTCTAGGTTTTTGGAAAGAAGTATTGTTAGGAACAAAGGCTTTGGGATTGCCTGCTCCTCAGAAATCTGTTGCTTCTAGAAAGAAAGGTAAAAGCGTTAGTCTACTAAAGAACTACCAAAGTCATTCCCTAACTCTACCAAACTCTACTAAATAACTATCATACTAACCTCTACCATATTCTACGAAGAGTTAGTCAAAGAACTACCATAGACAAAAACAAACCATCGAATTTATATAACAAAGAAAGATCAACTAAACTAAATTTTATTCATGTCTATAACACATTATCAACAATGTCCACCAAACTTTACCACAAAGTTTACAAAGATTGTCAAACTCTGCCAGAGAGTCCACAATGTCCACCAAACTATGTCATAGTGTACAATATCCACTAAATTCTACCACATAAATTTACTATTTTTTGATACGGCTTAGTCATAATCAAATAGCCTCTTACGTACCAATTTTTCCCTAGCTGAGGCCTCAACACCATCGCCTCCTCCATCATTCCCATCTCGGGTCTCACTTCCATGAGACTCACTTTGATTCGCAATAGACTTCTTAGTCTCTTCCAAGGCCACAACCTCCAGTGGTTTTGTTTCCAACAACATAAGGAGGCGTTGATTGATCAAGTGCAACAGTGATGATCTATGGAGCGATCTCACCAAAGCATCAAATGCTACTCTGCCCCAAGGATGCCTCTCAAATCTTTTCAGATCCATGACCAATTTCGCATGGTAAACTGGGATCCGACTATTCCCGTGCAAACCAAAAATACCTATGTACAACACCACCAGCAACCCCACCATCTTTCTTTTGGCAAGCAACCAATATTTGCATCCCCTAAATGTTGCGTCAAGCTCAGCCCAGTTTGGGCCATCACCTTGTATTAAACTCATTTCTTTCCATAAGTCTTTTGTAGCTAAGTTTGCATCATTAGGATCATGCTATCCACAGTTGAGCTTGTGATATGATGAAAATCATGCAGAGAAAATCTAATTGGACGACCATCGGTCAACACCGATAGCTTACGCGTCTTAGCTGTCTGAAGCATATTATCCAAAAGGTATTGTAGATGTTTACCAAACTCTAATAACTGTAACTGTCTCTTCCAAGCTCTACCACTCTATAACATAACTCGACCAAACTCCAATAAACTCTGCCAAACAATAAAATGCAAAACCTAAACTTTGCTAAGTTACAAACAAACTCGGCCAACATGTAAACAAAGTACACATAAATTTACCAAACTACCATGAAACCCTCCGAAATAGACGAAAAAGAAAAACAAGAAGACAATCCCAAAATCTCTATCAATCTTTACCACATTACCAACTAAGAACTGAGACAAACCCAGAAAAATCACCAAAATCTACCAACTTATAAACTAAGAATCGAGACAAATCCATAATATCTAAACCCTAAAACTTCTTATACAACTTTATTTTGACCAAATAATGTCTTGAATCATTAGATTTGTAAGTTTAGGATTCGAAATATCTCAAACCTTATAAAAACAAAATCAACATCAATATGCTACAAACCCTATGATTTAGAGTTCGAAATCACAGAAAAACTACTATAGTACCTTCGATTTGAAAAATAAACGACAGTACAAACCACTCAAGAAACTCGAAGATGTGTTTTAGGGTTTAGTTTTTTGTTTTTACAAATATCTTAGATTCCAATTTTTTTTGTTTAACAATCGGATTAGCAAGATCTGATCTATGGTCTAAATTCATCCCTAAAATCTTTTGTTATATATAGGGTGGATCTGAATTTCAGATGATTGAATCATTAACAAGAGCATTTAAATACAAAACTGAGAAGGGTTGTGTATTAGTCTATATCAAATAGACAAAAAGGAAGAGGCCAAATACCATTAAAGTCAAGAAGAAGAAAAGGTGGAGAGTCAAGGCCGAAGACCACCCCAAGGATCTCCAAGAAGGAGGAAATTGGCCACCAAGAAACCATAAGGGTCACCAAATCAACAAAAGGTCAGATGGTGCATGTGCTGGAAAAGTTAACACTAGGTCAGGGAAGTCAACAGACGAGTGTTGTGTATCGCGGGTATGCCATCGGGTCGAGAGGCATGTATCGCGGGCAAGGATTTCATGTACCGCAAGAAAGTTAATGGATGTTAAAAAAAGTCAACAGACAGGTCATGTACCACGGGAAGCAAACGAGTCGAGGTTCGTGTAGCATGGGTCGAGACATGGACGTACCGCATGTTGAGATCAGGATTTACCATGGGTCAAGATTAGCATGTACTGCGGGAAAGGTCTTCTTATATCGTGGGTCGAGATCATTATATACCGCATGTTGAGTTCAACACGTCCGTGGGTTGAGAAAACACATACCACATGCCAAGTTTCTACGTACTGCGGGTCAACTTTTTATGTACCGCTGTACAAGTCAACGACCGAGGCAAAAAGTCAACGTTTTTTGAGAAATCTTCTAAAATATTGATTTTAATCAAATGGAATGTTATGTAAAGTTGTATGACCTAATTAAAGCTTAACTAAGTCCAATATGACTGTTGGAAGCTAAAAAAAACATGTGATTTCTCTTTATGCGAAAATCAAGAAAGATGAGATGTCACTTTTAATGGTTGGGAACTCATCTCCAACAGCCACAAAGCTTTGAATCTAGAGTTTCTTTTGTGCTGGAGCAACCTCATTATAACTCTAAATAGAGCTTGTATTTCCTTTGTAATCTAATCCCCTTGAATAACAAAAAGAAGTGTTTTCCAAATGTTCTCTCTTTTTCTTTATGTTTAAGTTAGTAGTTTAAGATGTAGATTTATGAGTAGAAAATCTCGTGTAGAGGTTGTCCAATGGCAGTCCTCTACCTAAACACTTCTAAATTCTCCATTAAACTATTTTTATTCTTTATTTGATTTTTTATAAGATCTAGATGAAACCTAGATCCATTCTCCTTGTTATGGCCGAGTTACTCAATAGTAATCTTGGATTTATCAAGACATTTAGAGGCGGATTAAACTACAAGTTGGTGTTTCCTCTCACTTGAAACCAAGTCCATCTTTTGTGGGTTAATTGATTTCATTCACCAAGTGAAGTTTCCACCTTTTATGTTGAGCTTACTCTCATAAAAACCAACATGGTATCAGAGCCACAAGAGCTTAGTTCCCATTACACTCGGTTCTCTTGTTTGGTTTTTGTGTTTTTCATCTTGTCGAATGAATCAAAAGAAGATGACATGAATGGAGTTCTTGTTTTTTTAGATCTAATGACTTTACCTCTTAGCTTTATCAAAAGATATTAGCTTATCTCAAATGGGGAAGGTCTTAGACTAATAGTCTTTTGTTTTTAACTTTCAAAAACTTACAAAAATTCTTGAAAATTGATTATTTTGTCAGCTATTGAAGTTGCTTTTGTTTAACCATGAAAAGAATGAATATTTGTGTTATTTTGTGGCTCTTGTTGATTGAAGCTCACGGAAAACCATTGTCCATGAGTTATTCTGTGAGTTCATGTCTTTAACCGGTGGATAAAACAATTGTCCATCGGTCCATAGTTTGTTCCAGCCATTAACCACCAAGTTCTTGTTGTTCTAAAGTGTTCTTAGCTTGGATTTGACAGCTAAAAGCTTCCACAAAACTCAAGAAAACAGAGCAAAACTCTGTCCACATGAACTCTTTAGCAAAAATATTTATTCTCCCATTCTCTATTATTTTCGTTCATACTCTCTATTCTCTTTATTTTGTCGGTTACTTATTCTCAATATTCTCTTGGTTACTAAATCTCAATATTCTCTTGTTACTTATACTTTAATCTCTTGCCATCTCTTGTTGTTTTTATTGTATGTTAAAATTCTAAAAACAAATCCGAAAGTAAAAATGGTGGGAAATCTCGTTTGCTATCTCAAAGGAGAAGTAGCAAGTTGTGAAGGCTTCAAATGAATCTAGAAAAAGCACAACAAAGCTTGGTACATGATCAAGAGGGCCACCAAGCTTTGGACTCCACATATCGAACCTAACTCAACACGGAAGGACTTGAAGAGGATGACCAAAAAGGCTAAACTAAAGAGAGTGGATCCGTAGGTGTCTAAGGTGGAGGGTCAAAGTGGAGATGCTAGCTGGTGGAAGGAGTTGAATCCATACCAAAGGCGTGTGCAAGTGTTGTTCAAAATGTCAAACGTTCTCAAAAATCTCTAAAAAGGTTAAAATCTAAACCTTTCCAAATTTTTAATTATTCAGTCCATATTTTTGGCTTTAAATCCTCTCATTTGGTCTTTCTTTAATTTTATTTAAGTGTTACTTAAATCCCCACAACATATACTTTAAAATTTCTCTTTGAATCCCATGATGACGATTCAAAAGAGAATGAGGAATGTGTGGATATTCTCAGAAGGAGCATTAGATGAAACAAGAGGATCATAAGAAGAAAAGTCAATGGATGCTGGAAAAAATCAACAGATGGGTCATGTACCGCGGGAAGCAAACGGGTCAAGGTTCGTGTACCGTTGATCAAGACACAGACGTACCACGGATCGAGATAAGGACTTACCGTGGGTCGGGATCAACATGTACCGCGGGAAGGGTCTTTGTGTATCGGGTCGAGATCAGTACATACCACTGGTCGAGTTCAGCACGTACCCAGGTCGAGAAAACACATACCGCAGGCCGAGCTTCTACTTACTGTAGGTCGAGTTTCTACGTACCGCTGTACGAGTCAACGTCCAAGGCAAAAAGTCAACGTTTTGAGAAATCTTCTAAATGTGGATTTTAATCAAATGGGATGTTATGTAAGGTTGTTAGGACCTAGTTGAAGCCTAACTAAGTCCAATATGACCGTTGGAAGCTAAAGAAGACATGTGACTTCTCTTTATGCCAAAATCAAGAAGATGATATGTCACTTTCAGTGGTTAGGGACTCCACTCCTCTCTCCTCTCCAACGGCCATGAAGATTTAAATATAGAATTTCTTTTGTGCTGAAGCAACCTCATTGTAACTCTATAAATAGAGTTGTATTCCTTTTGTAACCTAATCCACTTGAATAACAAAAAGAAGTGTTTTCCAAATGTTCTCTCTTTTAATTATGTTTAAGTTAGTAGTTTAAGATGTAGATTTATGAGTAGAGAATCTTGTGTAGAGGCTGTCCAATGGCAATCTTCTACCTAAACACTTCTAAATTCTCCACTAAACTCTTTTTATGCTTTATTTAATTGTTTATAAGATCTAGATGAAACCTAGATCCATTCTCCTTGTTATGGCTGAGTTACTCAATAGTAATTTTGGATTTATCACAAGCGGATTAAACCACAAGTAGATATTTTCTCGCACATAAAACCGAGTTCATTTTTTGTGGGTTAAGTGATTTCATTCACTAAGTAAAGTTTCCACCTTATGTTAAATTTACTCTCATAAAAACTAGCATTGGACAGTTCCAAAATTTTGTTTATACACAAATCTTTGAATGTAAAAAGAATTTGGTAAAAAGTCGTTCTGCTTATTTCATCAATTTTGCAAATGTACATACATATACTTGCGTGCGTTTTCCAATTTACTATTTCTTATATCTCTTACCACTATTTCTAACACATTTGTTTTCCTATTCCTATTAGAATCAGTAAAGTTATTTATTTTTTAAAAAGTTAAAATATTTAATTTTTAGAACATGGACTTAATAGCAAGTAATAACTCATTTCAATGAAATAATTCGTAGGGATTTGTCTCTATAATTTTCTTTTAAGGTATATCCGGTATGAATTATAGGATTCTTCTACCAATTTAGAAACCTAGTTCTTTGAGGTATGTCTAATTCACTATATAAGATTTTGAGATCCATCTTTGGCTCAAATTTTTTTGTGTAGGCTACGATTTTCGGGATTCAGATTGCTGTTATGACGCATAAATTATTAAGTGTTATATTTTAATTTTTCTTGTGATTAAATCTTTAGATTTTTCTTGATAGGGCATAGTTTTTAGTAATATTTATTTTATCTTGTCGACATTTAGTTTTTTTATCGTTGTATATTCCTCATTTTCTTTATTAATCTCAAAACCAGATAAAAGAAAAAAATGTATTAATTCTGTAATTTATCTGAAGTTAGTAAAGCACGTGTTTATTTAGCAAGCCAAGAACCTTTAAAGGCCATACCAATATGATAAATTAATTAATTCACAATGATAGACTTTAATGAAAAATATACAGTATTTGATACCCTTCTCTAAAGTTTTGCAGCTCAATCTTGTCGTATTTCACTTGAAACCTTCTTTTTAACGATATATGAATATAAACATATATGTGGATCTTCCAATAATGCATTTTATATAAGTAGATGACTCATAAAGTCATAATTTAAAAACAAAATAAAGAGAACCACTTGCAAATCGTGACGTATCAAACGAGATTTGTTATCTTTTGGATATATATGACAGTAATATATAAGGGTTTCTAAATTTGGTGTAATTTGGTGTAATTTTAACACTAAAAATAGCGTTATTAGTGGAGTTTCTCTAATGGTAACCATAAGTTTAGCGGTATGATATAAGTATAATTTAGTTTTAACTAAACAAATAGGACAATAAATTTGTGATAGGTAAAAATATAGAAGTGGTACCAATTTTTATAGATAATCTTATAAACATAAAATTGTTAAAATATACATATTACTTGCTAAAATACTAATACGTTTCTATTCATAATCCAAACCATAAATAATATTAGGCACAGCTATAAGACTCTTTAAATTCTAAGTCTAGTAAAAAGATTATTTAGCCAAAAATATATATTGGTCAAGTGGTTATATATAGGTTTTTCTACCAGGCAGATAATTTGATTTGAAGTAGTTATGTTACAAAATAACGAAGATTTAAAATTTAAGTTATAGATGGAGATATTTGACAAAAAATAGTATGATATGATAATTAATCTACACTTAATTATTAATTTAATTAATTAGTAAGTTTGTAGGTACTATCAAAATTTATTTGTAGTAACATTAAATAAGTTAAAAGTAAATATAATAAAATAAATCTGTAGTAACTACCGAAATAAGTCTATAACAACGTTAAATAAGTTTGTGGTAAGTATTGAAATAAGTCTCTACTCAAACACAAATAAGTTTGTAGTACTCAAACACAAAGAAGAATAAAAAAAAATTAAGTGACATTTTTGTAAATAATTGGTCAAATGTTAGTTAAATAATCAATTTACAACAAATTTAAGTCATGAGTTAGTTAAGTTATTAAAGATGAGTTATTCCTAGTTAGTAACCACTCCTTATTTCTCTCTGACGTTTCTTGTTTGTCTTCTACTTTCCCCTATATAAGTTCACTAGCCTCTAAAGGGCTTTCTCCATTATGTTCATTGAGAAGCAAAGAGAAAAAAAAAAGGAAAAAATGTCAAAAGAGGAAGTGGTGGTGTTGAACTTCTGGCCAAGCATGTTTGGAGCAAGAGTGATCATGGCGTTAGAAGATAAAGAGATCAAGTTTGAGTACAAAGAAGAAGATGTATTTGGTAAGAAATCAGATATATTGCTCCAAACCATACCCGGTTAGCAAGAAAATTCCGGTTCTGATCCACAATGGTAAACCGGTATGTGAGTCAAATATCATACTTGAATACATCGATGAGATTTAAAGAGACGATGAAACTCTGCGTCTATTATCTTATGATCCTTTTCTTAAGGCTCAATGTAAATTTTGGGCTGATTTTATCGAAAAAAAGTACTCATATCGATTTTTTTTTAAGTAGTCTTCTATAATTATATGGTAATCTAATTACTTTACTTTATGTGGTCAACACAATCGTCCAAAACATATTTCACGTTTTGGTCCAAAATTAACCTACCTCACAATTGACTTTATTACACTTTTTTATCAATAAATAAAAAGTTACGAGAATAATCAAGTTATATTATCAAGTTTATGTTGATCTAATGATTTGAATGAGTCAATTAATAGTTATGACATTGGAGATTTTAACACTTTTCTACCATAAATAAAAAATTTAGAAATAATTTAAGGGACGAACCTTTGAGCTGTGGATCAAAGATTTTTGATCTAATTATTCAAAAAAAATTAGGTATGAGTATTATATTGGATCTGAAAAAACCGAATTAAACTAGACTAGCTACATGGTTTGGTTTCAATTTGGATAACATAAATATTTTGATGGATGCTCTTTATATATATTTCTTTGATTTTACTTGAACACCAATACATATACAAAAATTTAGATTCAGTTGGGTGTATACTTTGCTTAATCCTAAAAATCTGAAACCCGAATAATTTAAACCAAACTGATTAACTGAATGTCCACTCTTCTTTAGAATATGTTATGTTGTGCATAAAATGAAGAAAATTATTCATTCTTTGTAAATACTAAATGAAAATAAAAACAGGTTTTTGAAGCCGGAAGAAGAACATGGACAAAAAAGGGTAAAGAACAATAAGAAGCAAAAAGGAGTTCATAGCGACTTTGAAAATATTAGAAAAAGAGCATGGGGATAAAGTCTACTTTGGAGGAAACGACAACGTTTCAATGGTAGACTTTTTTTTTTTGATATTCCAGGTGGTTCGGATTTGGGTAGCATATGACCGCTATCCCAATCTCGACTACACTGAAGGGTCAGGGGCAAGCCAAATAAATATCTCTGAAATATCAGACTTGTTTCTGTAAAGGATCGAACTCGGGTAGTGTACTACCGCTTTTCCTTTATTTTCTCTCCAACACCACTAGATCACAACAATGTTGGCATTCAATGGTAGACTTGGTCCTCATTTCCTATAATCCATGGTTCCACTCATGGGAAACAATTGGTGGTTTTAGCATCGAGGATCATACTCCCAAGCTAATGAGTTGGGTCCATAAATGTTTGACCCGACCCGCTATCTCAAAATCTTTTCCCGACCCGCTAAAGATTTTTGATCGAGTCTCTCAGATCAAAAGGTTACGTGAGTTCTTCTTCTATGATTAATTACATAATTACTCTGTATATAAAAAAACAAATAAAAGTATTATGCTTATTGGATGTGGATCTCATGAAAATTTATATGTTTCCTTTTGTATTTTAATTAAAAATAAAATGTGTTTGTTGTTCCAAATTAATTATGGCTTACATTAAACAGTTCCACAAAAAATGTATAAATTGAAAGGTTTAGATATGTAGGTAAGTGGTATTCTGGTATGGAAACTTACTAAAAAACCATTGATGCATATAATATTAGCAGTCAAAATACAATATTACATAGCAATAAGTTCACAAGGTTAAACATTAGAACACTCCTAAACAAACAAAACCCATAGTATTGAGACTCAAGCAGAAGCAACTCCACGCATGACATAGACTCTGATGGAATGAACATGCATGTGGTGATGAAGAAGGTCGCATCGGACAGTATCATCTTTTGTCAGCCTATTCTTTCGGCAAATTCTATCCCATCCTTTGAAACAGACCCTATCATCTGCCCATTTTCCTCTTTGCCCTTTTAAAGTACCTTCTTTATCAATGTACTTGATAGATTCACCAAACGTAAGGTCATGATCTTTCACAACAGTAGCTGAAATCAACTGCACACAAACCAAACAAAACCCCAACACAATGTATAAGATAACATATAAGCATCAAAAGTATCTAAGGTCTTATCTTTTGTCAGATTTTACCAGCTCATAACTCCTGTTCTTGAGGGTAGTAAGAAAGCTTGGAGTCCCCTCAATATCTGAAGCAAAAACAGGTATTAGTTTGTGTTTTTGGGAATCACAAAGTTCAAATACTTTGAAAAGACTGTCATACCTACAACATTGGAGACGGTCTCCGTCTCTTCGTAATCATCACAATCCATTGAATCTCCTTCATCAGACTCATACTCAAAAATTTGTATCATTTCTGCTACAGCTCTGGTCTCTTTGAAACCCCAAAGACCAAAAACACTGACTTCAAATGTCCGATGACCATCGTACACAAATTTCAAGAACTCACCGTCCTTGAGATCATGGTCCTCAGCAAAATTTGGCCATCCACTTGTAAAATAGACAGCATTGCGTTTCCTTCTCAAGTTCACTGTCCAAAATCTTCCTCCGATACCTTGGAGTTTCACTGTACTTGGCAATGGATCACCAAGATATTCCATGAAAGACAATGGAATCACTGATGATCAACAACACAATTGCAAATCTAAGAATTACTTGTTATAACTTAAATCAAACAGAGATTAAAAAGCTAAACTTGAACCAAATGAAGAACTCTCGACAAATAAACACTAAGCAAAGTATAAATTTTTCCTCCTGATTTTTCAAGCTATATGGACTTAACCGACATCGTAACTTGGCATTCAAAGCACCACCAATCCATATACCATAAAATCGGGATTATTTTCCAAAATAATATGAAATTTTCTAGTTCATATAATCTTTTCAACCCAAAAATCATATTTTTAGCACAATAATATTGTCCTTTACTACCAGAATCTCTACATGCTTCCCAGTTGATTTGTACTAATCGAGTAAAGGAAACCCAATGATCAATAACCAAACAAAAACCTGGATCGATACCAATCAATATCAAGAGCTGAACACCAATAATCACATAAGCCATAGAAATCCTAATTCCTTCGCAGAAAGAGAGACAGTGAGAGAGAGAGGTTCTTACCATAGATTCATAAGCTGCTTCTGAGAGGAAAACCTTGAAAACATGGAAACAAAACAGCCATGGAAGATGTTGGAAGCAAGAGAGAGAAAAACGTTGAGGGTCGAGAGAGAACTGATGAATATCTGAGTGAAGGAACGATTCCTCAGTGAAGAATCAAGAGTGATAAAAAATTGATTTCAAAAGTGATAGATGAAAGTGAAGGATAAAGCTTATAAACAGCTTGAAACCCTAGGTCCTTGACTCTCTCTGACAGTGATAAACTCCGTACTGCAGCCTGCAGGTCATGCTTCTTTTGTTTCTCTGCTTTTCTATGACTTTTACAGGTGAAGAGACTTCATTTGAATATTGGGCTTATATTTAATGCAAGCTTTATGTTCACAAGGCCCAATAAACCATACTTATGATCATTCTCTATACAAGTCTAGCTTCTGACTTATCTTTCTTTGTTTTAAGTTCTTTCTAGTTCTATAGGTACATTGAGCTAAAGAATTGAACATTAACAAGAAGGGTATGTGACATAGAAGATTCAAAGGAGTAGGAACTTGACATGACTCTAGCTTTGTGAGTTTCTGCTTAATCTCGATCCTTTTCAATTTTTTGGTTTTCTTCCTCATTTTACTTGCACATTCCCAAACATGGCTGAGAACAAAAAAAAAAGAATGGTTGGAAAATGGTAATAGAGGAAAGGAAACGCAAACGAAAGACGCAATGATTCAACCTTATTATACTTTAAATTTATGGATGTGATTAATTCAAGTTATTGCAGAAAAAAAGAGTTCTTAATTATTACTAGATTAAATAATGAGATTGAATGTTACACTAGAAAAACTATGTTCTTTTTGTGGTCGCTAGCGATTTAATTTTTTGTTATTTTCGCAGTCGTTGGTTCAGCGATTGAGAAAAGAATAGTCGTAGCAACCAAAAAAAATTCAACTTTGAAAAAAAATCTAAATATATATTTTTTTTTACTTTTTAAGTTTTTACATTATATTTAAAAAAATTATATAACTATATTTATTTATTTACTTATTAGTTGAAATATATATATATATAAATTATATATAGATATTTATACACAGCTATTAGTAATTACTAAATATTAAGGTAATTTTTATAAATTTAAGTTTTGTGTATTTTATTTTTATTTGTAATAATTTATTTTATTTTTAGTTTAGTTAAAATATTTTTATTGTTTTATATATCAGAATTTTTATTTTTAAGTTTTTGTTAGAATAAGATTTGTAAAAAAATATTTAAAAAATTGCGAAAAAAGTGTGGTTATTGCTGGTCGCTAACAACTGAACAAAATGACCACTAGTCACTAGTAATTACCGAAAAATATGATTTGATCGCTGTCACTAACAATACCAAAAAAAACAGGACCAAAACCTGATACTATGAAATAATTTTCTATGAAAACAAACTTAGTGATTAGTGTTGCTATTTGGAATATACTAGAGAGATTCGTACTAATCCCGAGAACTCCAAAACCAGCTGTAGACCCAAACCGGTTCAACAAGTCGACAAATTAATGAACCATGAGATGTGTACTAATCCCGAGATCAGGGGAGTTATGTGAATATCCCAAGGCTATTGATAAGTAAATAATTCTTACACAATCATCTCTTATTATAAAGAAAATTATAGCTCAAATTTGTAACTCTAAGCAATAATTTTCCCCATAATTCCAGACTTCGCATGGACATGATAATTAGTGAATTATGAGTTCAATCTATTAGACGATATAAAAGAAAAGAGAAAATAATATCAAATTGTCAAGAGACTAAAAAGCGAATTATGAGTTCAATCTTCAGAGAATAACAAAACCAAAGATGCAAAGCAAAATATCACGATGAACAAAACAAACAACGAAGCAAATCTATTCAATAAATTACCTTTTTCAGAGTTTTAAGGATGAAAGAAGAAAAAGAAAAAAACAGACTTAAGGGACAAGAAATATCTCACTTTGCCATCATAACTTTCACGAACTCATCATAGTTGATCTGACCATCACCATCAACATCAGCTTCTCTGATCATTTCATCAACTTCTTCATCTGTTAGCTTCTCTCCAAGATTTGTCATCACATGGCGAAGCTCAGCTGCTGAAATGAATCCATTCTGGTCCTTGTCAAAAACCCTGAAGGCTTCCTTAAGCTCTTCCTCTGAATCAGTGTCTTTCATCTTGCGTGCCATTAAGTTCAGGAACTCTGGGAAATCTATTGTCCCGTTCCCATCTGCATCAACTTCGTTGATCATGTCTTGAAGTTCGGCTTCTGTTGGGTTCTGTCCAAGTGATCTCATCACTGTCCCGAGCTCCTTTGTGGTGATGCAACCTGCACTCAATCCAAAAATGGAGAGAACATCAGATTTCAGACTGCAAGTTCCAAGTATCATTTTGTGAACTCTAGTATAGTCAACATCCAACAAGATCAGGCAGACGTAGAAACTTTGAAACAAGAAATAATCCCAAATGAAAGCACAACTCAAAATTGCTCTCAGTTCGAGGGATGAAGATACAATCACACAACAAGTTAAACCGCAGTTAACAGAAAAACTTCTAGCCCAAGAAGAAACAATTTTCAAGTCTCTTTGTAATGAAAGGCCAAGAGACGCACACAGTAATGAAGAACAATGCAATACAACAAAACAGTTAACTTAGCAAGTCCTTAACTAATGTGGAGCAAAACAACAGAGATGAGACGAAAAATCTACAGATTAATCTTTGTTTCCGATTGAAATTAAACGCATAATGCCGCTAAATTGTGTGAGGAAGCCTATGGTATAAATTCAAAGCGAGATGAGTATCACAGAATTAGTTCTAGAATCAGAGCAGGTATGAACAAAAAATCACAGAGAAACAACAAAAAAAGCGATCTCTAGTGTTCCAATGTACGATTGAACTCATAAAGTGAAATAAAGAACCAAAGCAACTCTAAACACGGTCGAGATTTGATGAAGCAAAGCATATACTAAACGAATGGAAAACCATGAAACAAATTCCAGAAAATCAGGATCAGATAACCATCGAAACAAATGCATAAGAACGACGAAGAAAACAAAAAAAAAGGAAAAGAAAGAGATCTGAGAGAAGAAGAGACCATCTCCGTCCTTGTCGAATAGGCTGAAAGCTTCCTTGAACTCGGAGATCTGGTCATCGGTTAGCTGATCCGCCATTTTTTCTGGGATTTTCTCGAGAATATTCGCTGTGATTTGTGTTGTTTTTGTCTTCGATTCCTCTTGAAAGCGTTAAAGCGCGTGAGAGTTGAACTTGAATGTTTGGTTTATAAAATGAGATCCCCAGCTACAGAGATGCTTTTTGAAATTGACTACTTTACCCTCCACTCTATTTTTTCTTTTTTAATAAAGTTTTAACTTTTTTTCTTCCACATCCTATTCAGCGGTTTTATTTCTAGGTTTTTTCTTTTGCTAACTATTATTTCTAATTTTGTTCTTACAAAGAAGAAAAATTACTAGTTTTGTAAGAATTAGTTATTAGTTTTGCAACTTATTTGTACTAATTTTGGATAATATGTAACTACTTGTTTTAAGTTTTGACAATCGTAACTTTTAATTCAATTGCTTTTTTCATGAAATTTTTGTTTAAATTCAATTTTCATTACATTTCGGATCTCAACTTAAGAAAATAAATTTTTGTATTATTTGTATAGTAAGAGTCATTGATCTAAGTATTTATAAAGGCAATGGAAGACTCTGTTTAAATCAGTGTATTCAGATGTATTCCAAGGACGCAAAACTCCAAGTCATGGAGAAGGTTTGGCTTCAAGACTCATTAAGTTTTTAATGGGCTTTATGATCCGGGTTTTAGGATCCAACCATATGATTCGGGTAGCTTCTTCTTGGTCCAAGAGAGGATGAGACTGAGACTGAAGCAAGTGAAAGAAAACGTATCGCTTGTTTGTTATGATTCTATTAGATCCTTTTCTTAGATTCTTTCTATAAGTTTCTTTTGTTGTTGTAATTGGAAGTTGATCGAGTCAATTGTAACTGAGAGAGATAGAGAGAGAGAGGATTCTAAGTGTAAAGAGTCAAGTTTAACGCTCGGTGATAGTGGATTTCGGAGCTCCGACTCGGGCAAGACGTAGGATTTCTCATCGGAATCTGAACTCGTAAAATTGTCTCTGTTCTTAGTTTTTTACTCATGCAAATCGACCAAGATAAAGCGATAGATTTCGCACAGTATAGTATCTTGTATTTTGTTTATACATAGTATTTTATAGGGAAAATTAACTAGATAATATGTTTTGAAAGATAAATTAAGACACTAGCATATACTTTTATGAAGTAAATAACATGGCCACATAAGAAAATTATACCAATTAACCTTGAACTAAGACTCACTTGCTTGTTTGTTTGATAGAAAAAACATTAAATGATGGGTCCACGCATTTCATGTTCCGTCTCTAGTTTTATTAATCGTTATCGTATCTATTACCTGCTAATACATAATATAATAGTTAGTAGTTAAGTATATCTATTAGATAATAAAATGTTTAAAAGTTAAAAATTGTAATACATATAAGACTTTTTGTCGAAAATTATAAACAATTACATATCGTCGGATATAATAATAGCTAAATGATAAACAATTATAACAATTAAAATAACTCATATTCGGCTGCCCCATCACACTCTAATCTCTGCGTGACAAACTCGAATAATGATGACAATCATCTTGGAAGCTTAAATCAGTAGTTAACAGATAAACTTAACTGATAACTGGATAATTATCACATAAAATCATAGTTATTGGTTAAGTTCTTATATATCACTGGATAAATAAATTGTTAGATGTAAAAAATTGTAATATATATAATAATTTAGTATCACAGTTACACATCATATAATCTCAACTCTACAAAGACATCAAATATATTATCTGATATTTATATTTGAGTAACACATATGTTATGCGTTAATACAGATAAGTTAACTGATAATTGAATAATTATCGGATAAAATAATAGTTATCAGTTAATTTTTCTATGTTACCTAATATTTATCGGATAAAATAATAGTTATCGGTTTATTATCCAAAAATTTGTCAAATTATCTTTATCTTCTTCATTAGAGGTTAAACTGACCTGCAATGTTTATTTGACCTACAAATAATCTAATTTGTGGAAAAATGATGAAAAATGAATTTATTTTTTTCCGATTTATTGATGTGTACACCAAAATCATGAGAAAAATAGTGATGCATCTTCTTCTATCAGAAAAAAAAAATGTTTTATTGTTATTAAGAAAATTGCTTATTTTAATAAATATAATGAAAGAGAGAAAGTGAGAAAGAAAAAGGAACTTGGGAGAAAAGAGAATCAAATTTTACTTTGGTTTGGCATTCCAATTTTATTTTAATTAAATATTATAATGTAATAAATACTATTTTTTTGTTGGATTAAAGGGTCAAAAATGTCAATACTTTTTGGCAGAGTAAACTACCTTTTTCACAAAACTAATTAACATAAAATTTTATGTTATTTATTACAATTTTCTAAAAAATTTATCATATAAACATTTGTCTAAGATTAAGATTATGTACAATGGTATTATTATTCCACGCCTTACTTTTTATATTTTAATATTATATATCATTATTTCTCTTTTCCAACTAAGACTATAATAATTAGTTAGCTTTAAGATTTTATTTTTATTGTGATGTGGCTGCCAAATATATCTTTACTCATCTCTTTTAACATGTTGAAAAGATTAAACAAAGTTTAATCCATGTCATCTTTCATTCATTTTTCAACTTACCACTGTAACTATTAAACTGTTGACTAATTTTATTAACACATCAATGTAAGTAGTCTAAGCGAATACATGAAATTCATTAGATATTTTTTAAGCTGATTAAAAATTTTATTACATTTTGATTAAAAATTAGGAGGTTTAATGGAGGGTGGATTTTAATGGATTTAGCAATCTATAAAGATTTATAAATCTATATAGAATTCTTAGATTTTAAAATCAAATAAAGTCAATTCAAAAATCAAATAGATTAGATTTCAATGCTTGAATAACACATTATTTGAATATGTATTTTAAAATCAATGTTTAAATAACACATGATTTGAATATAGATTTTAAAATCATTGATTGAATAACACATGATTTTGTAAGCATTTTAAAATCTATTAAAATCCACTCTCCCATAAATCTCTCTTAGTTTGGATAATGCATTTTGTTCACATGGTTAAATATCAATGTGTATTACATACAATAATAATATATACTATTATTTAACTTAAACCCAAACTAAACCAAGTAGTTTGATATGTTGTTGTATTTTAAGTAAACAAAACAGAACAACAAGAAAATTCAATCTCATTTGAGAAACCTTTATTAACTTCATAATGCTGAAAAAGTAACCCTCCAAACACAATAATAACTTCATAATTAAAGTAAAAGAAACAGAAGGCACTTCCGATCATTCGGGACATATCAGATCCAAGACAATATAATTTAGTAGGATCAAAAATATTAGTTCCCACTAAAGCTCTTTCCATCACAGAAAATTGAAGTATTCTCTGCATAAAAGTTGAGTCCTCGTTACATATTTGTGATCTTAAGTTCAGAATTGTATAAAGTAAAGATGATATCATATATTAGACCTATGAAAATTCAAAACTCAATTCATAAATAATGCTCAAAAAGTAACCCAAGCTAATAGTTTTTGGCGAATTCGACAAAACCAACAAGCCGTCACTGCGTTTTTTATTACAAAATATAGTCACCATAGAAATCATAGTAATCCTCAAAGTTGTAACCTCCTTCAAATATGTTGTTCGAGTCGTCATCTGAATCAGAACTGGTAGAGATGACAATAAAAGGACAATCAGCGGTTGAGTCATCGGGGCGTCTCAACTCTTTCAAACTCTCCAAACATTGCTTATCAAAATTCCCTGCAATGCTAATGTTGAAACACCTGCATAAATAAAGGTGTTCGAGGTGATGAAGGTTGAAAATGATGAAGTTCAAGCCTGTGTCAGTTAGTCTGTTCCCAATAATCTCGAGATGACGTAGTTGGGGCATGCTTTCAGCAATTGCAATGGCATAATAATCATCATCAGCTTTCATGCTAGCGTGCATATAATCCAGCTTTAATGTCTGTAGCTGTGTGCAAGCTTTGCCTATTGCCTTCAAATCTAGTTTAAACCCTGCGCCTGAGATCTCAAGGGTTTCGAGCAATGGAAGTTTTGCGATTGCGTTCACAATTGCTTCGTTAGTCATTGAAAAGTTCATTTCAAGTGCAAGACTTCTCAGGTTACTTGATCTGCATATAAATTGTAGTGTAGAGATATAATTTATAAACTAAAAAGAAGAAGAAGAACAACAACAAGACTATCAAATCATAAGCATGTACCAAATTCCTTGTAATGTGTTTAAAACAAGTGAAATGCAAATCAAATAATTTTCTATATAAACAACATTAAGGATTTTCATTCAAACGAATCAAAAAGCAGGAAACGCTTGCGAGTAATTAGGGTTAGAGAGAACCTGTGAGCGAGGTAGGTAAGGAAATTATTGGAGACGAAGGTTCCGCTAATGTTGATCTCCAGCAAGCCTCCTTGGCTAAGATCAACGACATGACGGCACAAGCTATGGACATTGAGGATGGAGAATCCTTGCAAATTGCGCATGTCGATTTTACGCCACATCAAGGGTTCTTTACAGACTCGTCGCCATGATCTGCACACTTTCTGAACTCTTTCTAGTATATCATCAATGCCAAGTCGGAGCAATATTGAAGACAGTAACTCTGCGGAAGCTCCGCCCAATTTCCTGGCTCTTCGTCTTTCATCAACGGAGGCACCGAAGTCGAAGACGAAGAAGCCATTTCTGAGTAGCTTTTGACCTACAGCTTCCGTGATTCAGTATGACTTGATTAATGCAGAATCTCTGCACGGAATTGAACCTAATATCTAAATCTCCATCTTCTAATTGGCCCATATATTTGGGCCAGAAAGAAAAAACTGGCCCATATAAGGCCTGTCTTCTTCATATACCAGACTTCAGCTTTTCAAAATCAAAAATCGTACTTTTGCTTCGAGTCTCTGTATTTTCACTTTATCTGCCTTCCGAATCAGGCATCGACCGCAAGACTGAAAAGCTCTGCTTCTATGGATCCAGGAAACAACTCGACGAAGCTATCCGCTACGAAAAACATTCCGGCTTAGTCAAAGTTGTGTTCTGTGATTCTGACTCTCAGCAATTTTTCGATATTGACAATAGAGTGAGTTATACTCGGAGAGGGAATAATGCCTGTGATTGCAACGAACCTTGCTTCGCTTCTGGAGAAGCTTAAAGTTGATGAGCCATACCTTCCTCCGCGAAATTGGGAATCTTTACCTTCTCAGAATGGCCGATTTCCTCTTCCAACTCGTGCTTCTGCTTCTCCTTTATCTTGTACTTCTGTCTCTGTAAGTTTATTTCGGCAACCATGTAAGATGTAATCTTGTGGAAGGAGGAAATTAAATGAGTATCTGTTTCTCTCTACTATCTGTGTGGCTTGGATCGCAAAACCCTGATAGGGGATTTGGGAAAGTATAAGTTTTATTTATTGATTTTGATTAGGATCAATACAAGGTTTTGGATTCCAAAACGCACTAAGCTAGTGCTCCATATCTAGGTGAATATATACGTGAATTTTGTGACGGAATAGATCACTAAGGAGATTACAATGTGGGTAAACCTTACTTATTTGCTTTTCATGTCCAACTTCTGGCTACATTTCGAGGTGAATTGTTTTTAGTACTGGAAACTTATTCAGAACACTGTAATATCTTTAGTGCTTATATAAGATATATTATAGTCCTTTCTTAGTCTAGCTCTTTTCATCATATGATATGTTATCAAGAGATAAATTTTTGTATATCATACGGCAATGTAACTGAAAGTACTTTTCTTTCCGTACATTTTGTTGCTTGTAATAGGAATCAAGCTTGGTCAGGTTGGCGCTGAATGCTCTGCAAGGTATCGAGTCTTCTCTTATTAGTATAGAGCAGCTATCTTCTGCATTATGCTCTGCGCCAGCTGACAGGACCCTCCATAAAATTCCGAGCATGTGGCATCGGTTGTCAAGCACTGATGCTTTGGGACAGATTCTTAGGAACATTGGTTGCTTTGGTTCTTTGGTCTTTCTTCTCCACAAGTTCATAGACCATTTCACAAGTTTGAATTTAGATGTAGAAACAGCTGTTAAAATTGATGAAAATGAAGAAGCCAATAGTAAAAGCTGCTATACTCTTGTTAATCAGGCTTTTGCTATTGCTGTGAGAAAGGTCCTAGAAGGCTATATATCTGGATTGGACACATTATGTGCATCTATAGAACTGAGGCGTTCATCAAACATTGTTGATAGGCCTGACCATGGTTCATCTTGGTTAGGCTGCCTTACAAATGTTGTTCATCCAAAGTTAACGTTATTGGAAGTTTTTCTGCATACTAGAGAGTTACGAACACAGATTGAAGCTCTTGCAAACATATGTAATTTGTACGATATAGCCCTATCTTATTGTGCCTCTCCGTGGGAATGTCTGATTAGTGAAGCAACCGCACGATTTCGTGGGTTCTACAGAGGAAGTGACCTGCTTACTTACTTATATTCCCAACTAAAGGTTAGGCTAAGTTACGGTCCTCATCTTGTATACGCCCTCTTTTTTTCTTTGATGACGCACATAGTTACTGGTTAATGTAGCCTAGAGGGACCTTCAATTTCAGTTGTTTCACATTCACATCTTAGTGATGGATACTTTGCTTCATTAAATTTTGCATCTCTGTACTCTCTAATTTTTCATACTAGTAAGTGCTAGAGTTACAGGTGTTAAAGGATTTTTTTTTTAGTAAAAATCTGTACATGTCATATTAGATAATTTTATGCACCTTCTGATGTGGACCTCTCAATATGGTAATTATAGTTGCAAGTTATGCTTGAAGTAAGTGATCTACATAACCTGGCGAGTCTAATTTTTTTCTCTCTTAAGCTTCTTATACTGAGCCAGGAGCTTGTACAGTTAAAAGTTTTGTTCTGACATTTTCTGTTGTAGGTGGCAGATCCTGCTCACAATGCTATGCTTAAGTTTTTGTTCCTCAAAACATGCGAGCCATATTGTGAGTTTATAAGATCATGGATATTTAAAGCCGAACTTAATGATCCTCATAAGGAGTTCATTGTGGAATGTGTTAGTGAATCAACATCATTTTCTTGGAATAAGCATGGCATCTCCCCATTAAAGAGTGTGAGGGTAATATTATTTTACCGTTTAGTGCATCTTTGATCTTAGTATCTTTAAACCATTGGTATCAAATTGCTTCTTTTGCTGCACCCTAGGAGCAAGAAGCAGGGCTTCTTCCGTGTTTCTTGAGCGGCTTCTTGGTACCTATACTAAGGGCTGGTCAACAGCTTCAAGTAATTACAAAACTTCTTGAATTCTGTAATCTTCCTGCATCTGGACACAAATATTACACAGATCTTCTTCCCTGCTGGACATATTATTCTACAACCAGTCCAGGGTACTCATCTCCAATAACGTTCAGCAAATTACATATAGAAGTGATGATAAAGAAAAGAGATGATTACTACAGAAGTATGCAAGAAAAAATTAGTGATTTTTCAAAAACGTTTGAACTGTTCCCTGGGCAGGTATCATACTTCTTTTGATTGTTTTTTACCAATCATTAGCTCTTCACCTCTTATTTATATATATCTGAAGCTTTGGTCTTTGTTGTTTATATGTCTCATTGTACCCTCTCGTTGCTATGCGAGTTCTGACTTTATTTGTTTTATAGGCCATAAGGGGTTTTACTTTGTTGTGAAATCAATTTCGTTCTATGTAGTTTGACACTTACTGATAGTTCAGTTGAATTCTTGTGTGTTGTATATCCAGAATGACATTATAAACTATGATGTCAAAATTGCCATCATTATAAATGTCTGTGATACAATAGCTTGCAGATGTCTTGGTTAAACAAGAACTTATAAGTTCATGTGCATGCAAATCTTAAATGTATGCTACATCCTCAGTGTCAGTTTTGCATTGCACTTGAGGATCCTAGCTTCTTTTTTGTTGTTGTTGTTGTTGTATTATTTGGACTAACGAGAAGTTGTTTCCTTTCAGTAGTATTTTGTATTGACAGTTTAATTGTAGGTTTCTGGAGCAATATCTTTACCAGTATTCTATGGTGATGGAGAAAAAAATCAACAAAGTTCCATTTCTTTCATAGTGGATGAGAATTTACTAATTCCTTCATCTATGGAAGTAGACTTGACCAGGTGTTCTTCATGATTCTATAGATCATTTACCCCAGCATGCTGAACGTGAATTGATGACATTTTCTTGGGATTTCAGTGACCAGAGGGGTACGGATTCTGATGACCAGAAAACAGAAGACAGATGGTTTTCAGAAATAGATGCATCATGCTCATCAGAATGTTCATCGCCTAGGGAGTCCGTGGAAGCATCTGATGTTGGACTCCTTGATTCACAAAGTACATTAGTGAGACCTCCACAAAATTATTTATCAGCTCTACGTTTCTCTGTTGCCTCTGATGAGAATTATAATCAGAATCTTGTTCAGCACAGTGGATCAGCTTATATCGATAATAATTCTGTGAGGAAAGGTGAAGAGTCAACTGAAGTATGTGAGGATGCTAAATTTAGGGGGCCTCTTTCTATTGAGTCATGGCCCCTTGGCGCATTACCGAAAAATCCATTTTTGGTTGATAAGAAAACTGCGGAATATGACAAAGAAGATCCACAAATTAGTTCAGAAGCTAGGGTGGAGCAGAGGCACATAATGAATACTGATGAAAGGACCCTATTTTTAAACAGCATTCCCACTAGTGATAGCTGTTCAAAACACGAGCGAGAACATGATTTGCTGAAAAATACTAAAGTATGTTTGATGAAAGACACAAAGGTAAACTACCCTTATGAGGTGCTCAGTATGAATCCTTTACTGAGATGTGATTTCTTGCGCAATCATGTAAGCACAAACAGGAGGGACCAAGGGAAATCTTTGCCTTGGTTTGATTTTTCTGCTGTGGATGACCCTTCAAAAACTTGCATTGCCAGGATACCTGTAGGATTCAGTATCGATTTTGATGAGGAATTCCATAGTTCTCAGACTGACAGAAAGATTAGTCGCAATGCCAACCAAGATTGTGGCATAAATAGGATTGATGTTGAAGAACGAAAACATTCTTGCGTTCATTTATCTTCCGGTTTAGAAGGTTGTGTTGAAGAAATAAAATCGAATGCAATTGGTGGAAGTAGATGGGAGGGTATGCTTTGTAGATCAAATAACCCGGAAATTGAAGCATTTAGTGATTGGAAACAGAATTCCTCTGGTACATTTGAATTGCCACTTGATTTTGTTATAGAAAAGTGTCTGCTTCAGGAAATACATCTTCAGTATCCTTATACATATTTAGGTTTATACTTTGTCATTTTGTAATTATTTCCTTTTAAGGGGTGTTTTTACTCATGCTAACAAGTCATAATTGTTCATAAATCACTTTTCCCTTTAACAAAATAAAAGATATAACTTTATCAGTAAGCTAGCTATCAAGTTGCTCGAAGAAGGATTTGGCTTGCAAGAACATCTGCTAGCTCTACGTAGATATCATTTTATGGAGCTAGCAGATTGGGCAGATGTATTTGTAGTGTCCCTTTGGCATCATGTAAGTCTGATATCAATCTATTCTATTGTGATGAATTTTGACATCTGTAAATGATGCTTATACACATTTTCTCTCATTTGGATTCCTAGAAATGGCTTGTTACAGAGGCAGATAACAGAATGGCGGAGATCCAAGGGTTTCTAGAATCATCAATTCAGAGATCATCATGTGAACGGGACATCTGTAAGGACAGGTTATTTTTGTACAAGAGACAAGGCACAATTCATCTCCCGTCACCAACTATTGGTATGGTCTGACAGTTGGTAAATTTACTACTATGTCTACTGAATTATTTATCTGATACTGATGTGTGAAAATTTGCAGGAGTGTGTTCGTTTGATTTCTTAGGGTTGGGTTATCGAATTGACTGGCCAATCAGTATAATTTTAACATGTGATGCGCTGAAAGCATATGCTGATGTATTTAGCTTCTTGGTTCAAGTGAAACTATCTGCCTATGCATTAACTGATGTCTGGTGCTCACTGAAGGTAACGGTTTTACTTTGTGTTTTCACTGCTTGTGACAATTTTTTTTTTTTTTGTAGCACCTCTGAACAATTTTTCTTTTGTTTTTGTAATTTTCTAAAGTTCTTCATGGAGGATGTTATTTGATGTCCTGCGTGATTTCTCTCATAGCACTTTTCATTTTCTGGGATTTTGATGGCACAATGATTATACTGTTCATTTAGGATGGAAGATATAAGATGCACGCAAATAAAGAAAAGATAGCGAAACAAGAACTCCGGTGGTTGAACATATTGATGAAACTAAGGTAAATTCAAAATTAAAAGCTTCACACTACATAATTTCCTGGGGACTCATAGTGCTAAGTATTTATTAGGCAATGAGACTGCATAATTAGGTATGTGATTTTATATATCTTTTGGCGTAATCATTTATTAGAGTAACAGAAAGCATTGATTTCAATCCATGAAATATCAGTGAAAATGATATACATTTGTATTGTTTCTTCATCAATGTGCTTATATGATACACAGTGCATTTTTTAGATGATGGGAGTCTCATGTTAATGTGGGTATCTTTAACACCTTTCTTCAATGTGCCAGGCATCAGGTCAACCATTTTGTATCAGCACTACAGCAATATGTACATTCGGAATTGTCTCACGTATCTTGGTCTAAGTTCCTTCATTCACTGAATCATAAGGTCTGAGCACACCTTACACTCTACAGTTTATTTTGTCAAAATATAAATACGCTTCTGTGATTCCCTGCTGAAATGTTATGTTATCTAAAAGTTTCTATATTTAATTGTTGAGTATGAGCGACTCAAGCGTGCTTTTTGTCACTATAACTTACCGGGACCGGGTTAACATCATTTCTTAGCTATTCTGAAAGCAAAGTGCATGATGTATAGTTTTATTGTGAATCCAGTTGTGGCTTTCTCTTTGGTTGGTTTCCTGAATAAGAATTACACATCCCAGCTCCTCTTGGTTTTCAGGTCAAGGATATGATGGATCTCGAGTCTGTACATATGGCTTATCTAAGTGAAGCTCTACGCATGTAAGTCTTGTTTCGTGGCACTGGACTTTGACTGACCTGATTTTATGCTCTTTGAAATTGCAATGCATCATATAACCTAACCACCCATTATCAAACACCTGCAGATGTTTCCTATCTGATGAAACCCAACACATATCTAAAATCATTGAAAACATCTTGCAATGCGCATTGGACTTCCGGTCTTGTCTTCCAAGAGGCATTCAGAGTACAGGTCGAGTTCCAAACAATACATTGACAAAAACGCTAGGCATAAACACATCTCAGGTAAACTAAGATCATGAAAACTGTACATATCAATTCCTTTTTATCTGGCGAGAGCTGAGTTTCAGTTTGTTGCAAGAACCTGAGTGTTATATTCACATAAACAGGTGATGATGGTGAAGCAAAATTTTGACAAAGAGTTGAAAGAGCTGCATAAATGTCACTTGAGAGCACCAAAACATGGGAGATTTGGGCTCTCACGTTTCTGGGATTACCTCAATTTCAACCTGTATTACTCAGATATCCTTCATGACTCTAACATCTTCGCTCATATTCCTTAGAGCCAATGTCTGATACTTTATGTGTTGTATATTTTTATATAATATGATTAGTCACCACTTCATATTTTGTTGTTTTTTTTAATTCAATATACTTTTCACTCGAATAATTGAGGTAGTCTCTTTTTAAATATTTTATGTCTCTATCAGTCACATACTACTAAAAAAGTCTTATATTTTTGAGATAATTACTCAGATAGTTCAATATGATCCATTAATTACTAGAATAGTTTCTTTTGATCATTCAAAACTGCTAAAGTGTGGAAATGTCCATTATTTTCCACAATGATCCATTAATTACAAGAATGCCACTCTTTTAATTCTTTTTTTTCTTCTTCTCTCTATCGTTGTCTTCTTCCTTCTTCTCTTCTTCTCTTATCCTCTTCTCTTTTTCTTCTTCTTCTTCCTTTCTTCTCTTCTTCTCTTCTTTTCTTCTTCACTTCTCCTCTTCTTTTCTTCTCTTCTTCTCTTATCTTCTTTGTCGTCGTCTCGCCGTTCTTCTCTTCTCTTCTTCTTCGTTTCTTCTTCGTTTCTTCTTCTACTTCTTCTCTTCTTATTCTTCTCTTCTTCTTCTTTTCTTCTTCTCCTATCTTCTATGCCACGTTATGTAGGTGTTTAGATTATATCATGTAGGTTTTAAGGTATTTTTCGTAGGTTTTACATTATCCTAAGTTTCGGGGGCCATAACTCTTTGCTCACTGATCCATTTGTTGTGTTCTTGGTATGGTTAGAAAGGTCTAGGTCTCAAGAAGACCTAGCTTCAAACCGTTCCTCGATCGGAGCTGTATTGAGAGAGTTATGGTCATTTTACTATGACATGTCGCAAGTCCTACGAAACTAAATGAGTGTCCTACGACAAAGGAAATGAGAAACCTACGAAACTACATGAGAAACCTACGAAACTACATGAGATTCCTACGAAAGACATGAGTTTCCTACGAAAGGAAAGGAGTATCCTACGAAACTACATGAGATTCCTACGAAATTGAATAGATTCCTACGAAACATGACAGATTCCTACGTCAAAGGAACCTTATCCTAAGTTTCGGGGGCCATAACTCTTTGCTCACTGATCCATTTGTTGTGTTCTTGGTATGGTTAGAAAGGTCTAGGTCTCAAGAAGACCTAGCTTCAAACCGTTCCTCGATCGGAGCTGTATTGAGAGAGTTATGGTCATTTTACTATGACATGTCGCAAGTCCTACGAAACTAAATGAATCCTACGTCACATAATGCTGATGTGGCATTATTCATTAATGGCAGTTTCGTAATTTTTTTATTTTTTTCAAAGGATACAAGGGTAAAATGGTATTAAAAACCCTAAAAAACTAGTTTAGTAATTTTAATATTTTTGGACTATTTGAGTAGGAACTAGAATTATAAAAGACTAGTTGAGTAAATCATCCTATATTTTTTTGCAATGGACATCTTTCTATATCTTTTTCGTGGGCACATTTGAGACATAAAAAGGTCTACACGTAGGATACGTTCAGAAAGTCAATTGTCTACCCGTAAGATCGCGAATCAAGGTTGTTCAGATAATTGTCTAAATATATGTGGACGACGAATATTTCGATTGCACTTACGTCACAAAAAGTAGTTACAGAGAGAGAGAGAAAAAACGATAGCAAGAGAGAATGAGCTTAGTTTTCGCCATTAATGGGCAAAGGTTCGACCTTGATCTATCCGCCGTTGACCCTTCAACAACCTTATTGGAATTCATTCGTTATCAGACTTCTTTCAAGAGTGTTAAGCTCAGTTGCGGCGAAGGTGATTGCTTTTTGATTATCCTTTTGTTTCGTCATTGTGCTTCTCTATCTAACATTGTTGTTGTTTCGTTCAGGAGGATGTGGTGCTTGTGTTGTTCTTCTCTCCAAGTACGATCCTGTTCTACATCATGTGGAAGATTTCACTGTCAGTTCTTGTCTTACTCTCCTCTGCAGCATCAACCATTGCAGCGTTACGACGTCAGAAGGAATTGGAAACAGCAGACACGGTTTTCACTCGGTTCACAAGCGATTCGCTGGTTTCCATGCCTCTCAATGCGGTTTCTGCACACCAGGAATGTCTGTTTCTCTCTTCTCCGCTCTTTTAGATGCTGACAAGTCTGAATCTTCTGAGCTTACACTTGTCGAGGCAGAGAAAGCTGTGTCTGGAAACTTGTGTAGGTGTACTGGTTATCGTCCAATTGTAGATGCTTGCAAGAGCTTTGCTTCGGATGTGGACATTGAGGATCTTGGATTCAACTCTTTCTGTAAGAAAGGGTCTAGTAAAGAAGAAATGCTCATGAGTTTACCTCGCAATGACAAGCCTATCTGTACATTCCCGGAGTTTCTCAAGGAAGAGATAAAGTCAATTGATTCAGGAAACTTCAGATGGTGCAGTCCAGCGAGTGTTATGGAACTCCAAGGCTTATTGCCAGCTTGCAGATCTAACAGTAATGGAGTCTCTATCAAACTGGTTGCAGGTAACACAAGTAATGGATACTATAAAGAAGAAAGAGAGAAGAATTATGACAAATACATAGATCTAACTCGAATCCAGGAGTTGAAAGAGATAAGAGAGAAACACAATGGGCTTGAGATAGGAGGAGCTGTAACAATATCTAAAGTAATTTCTGCTCTGAAAGAGATTCGGGTTTCATCTGAAATTGCGAAGATGTTTGAGAAACTTGCCACTCATATGGAAAAGATCGCTGCAAAATTCATCAGGAACTTTGGTAGTATTGCAGGAAACCTTGTAATGGCTCAGAGGAAACAATTTCCTTCTGACATGGCTACAATACTTCTTGCAGCTGGTGCGTTTGTTAACATTATGAGCTCACCAAGTGGACCCGAGAAGTTAACACTGGAGGAGTTCCTTCAGCGATCTCCTCTTGAGGCTCATGAACTGGTTCTGAGTATTGAAATTCCGTTTTGGAATTCTGAAACAAACTCTGAATTGCTTTTTGAAACCTATCGAGCTGCACCACGTCCAACAGGAAGCGCTCTGGCTTACCTAAATGCTGCTTTCTTGGCTGAAGTGAAGGACACAACGGTTCTTAACTGTAGATTGACTTTTGGAGCTTACGGGACCAAACATGCGATTAGATGTAAGGAAGTCGAGGAGTTCCTGTCCGGGAAAGTAATCACTGACAATGTTCTGAATGAAGCTATTACTTTACTTGGCAAGACTGTCGTACCTGAAGACGGTACAAGCAATCCTGCTTACAGGTCAAGCTTGGCCCGAGGCTTTCTTTTCGAGTTCCTTCACACTTTATTAACTCATACTACAAAAAACCCATCAAATGGTTACTACTTGGATCCGCCAAAACCGTTGCCAATGTTGTCTTCTTCACAACATGTTCCTATAAACAATGATTATAATCCTGTTGGTGAGCCTGTTACTAAATCTGGATCATCCCTTCAGGCTTCTGGTGAAGCTGTTTTTGTGGATGATATTCCATCGCCCTCAAACTGTTTCTATGGAGCATTCATCTATAGCACAAAACCATACTCAAGAATAAAAGGTATTCATTTCAAGGAAAACTTGGTACCTGATGGTGTTCATGCAGTCATTTCTTGCAAAGATGTTCCTAAAGGTGCAGAGAATGTGGGTTTGAAGACTCCATTTGGCACTGATCCCTTATTTGCAGAGGATGTCTCCATTTGTGTAGGCCAATGCATCGCCCTCGTGGTAAAGTCCAATCATATATGCCTACGAGTTTGAATTTCCAACACCAATGGTTTTACCAACACTTGTAAATTGGTAGGTTGCAGACACGCAGAGACATGCAGATGCAGCAGCCAATCTTGCAGTTGTTGAATACGACACAGAGGGTTTGGAACCTCCCATCTTATCAATAGAGGATGCGGTAAAAAGATCCAGTTTTTTCAAAATATTACCTTTCGTTTACCCACAACAAGTTGGCGACACATCGAAAGGAATGGCTGAAGCTGATCATAGAATTATTAGCTCTGAAGTATGTGATAATGTAGTCTCTCCTTCAAATTTCTCAGGTAAAACTCAGAGCAAATATTTATATAAGTTTGATATGGAATAGGTGAGACTCGGATCGCAATACTACTTCTACATGGAGACACAAACAGCCCTTGCATTGCCAGATGAAGACAACACCATTGTAGTCCATAGTTCAACTCAGCTCCCTCAGTACGTACAGTCCACGATGGCTGCTTGCCTTGGCATCCCTGAAAACAACGTCCGTGTTATAACCAGACGTGTCGGTGGAGGTTTTGGAGGAAAAGCTGTCAAGTCAGTGGCTGTAAGTGTTCGCAAACCAATCTTGACCATTTTCGTTCACTTTGGACCATAACCCTGAAAGCTTTCCACTGTCCCCTCAGGTTGCAACAGCATGCGCTGTTGCTGCAAATAAACTGCAGCGACCTGTGAGAACTTATGTTAACCGGAAAACTGATATGATCATGACTGGTGGGAGACATCCTATGAAGATAATCTACAATGTAGGATTCAAATCCACAGGGAAGATAACAGCTTTGGACCTAGAATTACTATTGGATTCAGGTTCAACTCTTGGGTTTAGCATGTTTATTCCATTAAATATCATAGGGTCGCTAAAGAAGTACAATTGGGGGGCCTTATCTTTTGATATCAAACTTTGTAAAACAAATCTTCTAAGCAGAGCAATCATGAGAGCCCCTGGAGATGTCCAGGGTACGTATATAGCTGAAGCCATTATTGAAAATGTAGCTTCTAGTCTCTCCTTGGATGTTGATACCGTAAGAAAGATTAATCTCCATACATATGAGAGCTTAGCTCTGTTCTACAATGATGGTGCTGGTGAGCCCCATGAGTATACTTTGTCTTCGATGTGGGATAAGGTTGGCGTATCATCCAACTTTGAGAAGCGGGTTTCGATTGTCAGAGAGTTTAACAAGTCTAACAAGTGGAAGAAACGAGGGATTTCTCGAGTACCCATCATTTATCAAGTTTCCATGTTTGCAACTCCAGGGAGAGTAAGCATTTTGAGTGATGGCACGATTGTTGTTGAGGTTGGTGGTATCGAGATAGGACAAGGGCTATGGACAAAGGTGAAGCAGATGACTGCTTATGCTCTTGGTTTGCTCCAATGCGATGGAACCGAAGAGCTCTTTGATAAGATAAGAGTTGTACAATCAGATACCTTAAGCATGGTCCAAGGAAGTTATACAGGAGGTAGCACAACATCCGAGGGAAGCTGTGCAGCTGTTCGTCTCTGCTGTGAAACCTTAGTCAAAAGATTGAAACCTTTAATGGAGCAATCAGATGGTACAGTCAGCTGGAATAAGTTGATTTCTCAGGTTCTCTTCCTCAACTCGCTGCTTGCTATTTGTAAAAATAGAGCTTGATTTTGACTTTTGATTCATGTGTTGAAACACAGGCCTATGCTCAGTCCGTGAACTTATCAGCTAGTGACTTGTATACTCCAGGAGACACTCCTACTCGGTACCTGAACTATGGTGTTGCAGTCAGCGAGGCAAGTTTTGGTTTCTCTATTCACTAAATTGTGCCCTTTGAAATCTGAATTTGAATGAAGAAGTGGAGTAACTTTGGTGTTTCAATGGTGATAATACAGGTTGAAGTAAGCCTTGTGACGGGACAAACGACGGTTCTACAGACAGATATCTTATATGACTGTGGAAAAAGTCTCAATCCGGCTGTCGATTTAGGACAGGTAATATGAATCAAGAGAGCACATAAAGCAAATGAATCTTTTTTGTGATGTGATTTGTGTGTTTCTTGTACAGATTGAAGGATCTTTTGTGCAAGGACTTGGATTTTTCATGCTCGAAGAGTACATAACAGATACACAAGGACTCCTTCTGACAGACAGTACATGGACATACAAGATCCCGACCGTCGACACTATTCCTAGACAGTTCAATGTCGAGATACTAAACAGTGGACGCCATGAAAAACGAGTACTCTCTTCCAAAGGTCAGTCCCTCGTCCCTTAAAAACATTTCGAAACCTGCAATCAACTTTCTTTTTATCATATTGTTTGGTTCAAATGCAGCCTCAGGTGAGCCTCCGATGCTACTTGCAGCTTCAGTGCATTGCGCCGTAAGAGATGCTGTGAAAGAAGCACGGAAACAGCTTTGTATATGGAAAGGTGAGGATGGTTCCTCTTGTTCAATGTTTCAGTTGCCAGTTCCTGCAACAATGCCTGTCGTGAAGGAACTATGCGGTCTAGATATTGTTGAAACCTATTTGGAGTGGGAATTAAGCACCAACTCAAAAATATGAGAGCTACAACAGTTTATCAATACATATACATAAATAAATGTCTCTGTTCCTTTCTTTTGCTCTGTTTCTTTCTTAATATTCTGTTTCGAGTCTCTCAGTTTTGTTAATGATTTAATTAAGGATCTTCTCGAGTTATAAGGGAATTTGATTTTGTCAAAGAACCCAAAAATTGACCTATTTTCTCCAGTTATAAAGCCAGATTCAAATGAATGAATAATAATCAATTTCATAAATGATATACTAATTATCCTTGATAACAAATACAAAACTCTGTTCAAAAGTTAAATTAAAAAACATAAGGAAAGAAATTTGGGGGGAGTGAGGACTAAACAAACTACTTGTGTCGCAGTGAACAAAAACAACAAGCTGCCCCAAAACCCGAATCAAATATAAGAGGTCTAGGGAAGCTACCTTCGAACCCACCAAAGGCCATCAAGCATAATTAACTTCAAGCTCTGGCTTTGACTTAAACATATCAAATTGATACTACTGCCAATCATAGTTCTCTCTATGCTCAATATAGTTGTGACGGGGAGCATACCTTGAGGGTGCAGGTTCGTATCTATGATGCTGCTGCTGATGATGGTGATGATGGTGATGATGATGAGTAGGACGATCATGAGGCTGCCATCTTGAAGGTGAAGGACCTGAATGATGTCCATGAGAGTCGAATGACACATTTCTATGGTTTCTTCCATATGGTATGGGCAAAGGAAAATCCTCCGGGAAGGGGCCATCATAACTGAATGTAGGTGATCTATAGTTATGAGTACTTCGTGTAGGTTGCCTATGGCTAAAACTAGAAGGTGTAATGGTAGACCTTGGCCTCCTGATATTTTCTCTTTGGAAAGAATTTTCTTCCGGATCCTCTGTGATCCAACCACCTTTGTGTCTTGATTTCTTTGGTGTACTATGGGGCTGTTCTTCTTTATGTGTTTTCTTCTTCTTCTTCATCTTCCCATTAGATTCATAGGGAGTATGACTGTGTTCTGAGTCCTCTTTACTTTTCTTGCGAGATTTACGTGATGGTGTAGATGTATCACGGTTTCTCTTAGAAGCCTATATATAGCAAAAAAGAACTCTTGAGTCATAATGTGGGAGGGAATAAAGAAGTGAAGAGCTTAATGCACAAATGGCGTGCGATAGAGCCTACCTGGGAGGAATTCAGGCATTCACGAGCAAAATGTCCTGCTCCATTACATTTGTAGCATAAACTCGATGAGTCTTTGCCATGTGAAGTGCTTATGCTTGATGAATTCGGGCATTCACGTGAGAAATGCCCTTCTTCCCCACACCTATAGCAAACACTGATTGAATCCCTGCTGTTGCCCAGAAAGCTCACACTGGAAGCATTAGGGCAATCGCGCTTCAAATGCCCTTCTCCCCCACACTTAAAGCATACATTAGCAGAATCCTTGTCAATGTCATCGTAGTGTCTACCACATGCCTAGAAAGAAAATTATTTTAGTTAAATGATGAAATTTTGCACTTTCACTTTAGCTACAACAGATCAATTATGTTTAGAGATGATTGACAGTGTGGATGATTGAAAATAAGAATCTCAACAACTTACCAGCCCAGTATGGCCCAGTTGACCACATCTGTAGCAAGATACCGCCCATGTCTGAGAATTACCAGGTTCGACACAGCATAGATGGCCAAAGCTTTTACAGACATAGCATTGTATATCCTGGCCAAAGTAGATAGAACAATATAAATTAAAATCACAAAAGCAAAAACAAAATCAAGAAACGTGAAAGCAGGTGCAGGTTCGCGTTAGAAGACATAATCCTTATATGGTCATGATCAGTTCCTTTCTTAAAACTCGTTTCTTTTGATGAACAAAAGGTGTTAAAAAGAAATCGTAAACAGAGTATTAAACATGAGGCAAACAAAATTACCTTCAAATCATCCTGAGAGTACTCATACTTGCACAAAATCATGTCATGTCCAAAGTCTCCACATCTTAAACATATGGCTCCTTTAGACCCACTTTTGTACTTATCCGGACAATCTTTAGCTCTGTGACCAACTTTTTTGCAAATATAACAATCTTGTCCCTATGGAAAGAAGGAAAATTATACTCAGCAACCTTACAACCAAAAAAGACTAGTTGCCCTAAATCTTCCATGGTAACCACATAACTATACTCACACACGTCTGCAAGCCTTAAAAGAGAATATCAGAGAATGAAAGAGCAAGGCATCCACATAAAAGATCTACTATCAAGCTTAAGACCGCACCTTTGGACACTGCTTTGCACCATGTTCCAAACCCCCACATATAAAGCAAGGCTTCCTACGCTTGGTAGGAGTTGGACAATTGACAGTTATATGACCTTGTTCTCCACAACTATAACAGGTCACCCAACCAGCATCAGGAGGATCAAAGTACCTTGCTCCACGCTAATAACACAAAGACCCCAATAATGGTCATACAGTTTCTATTGCCCAAAAAATGTAGGAGATAAGAGCAATGATTCATTCAACTCACAAGAAGCTTTTTTAGAACCATATTGCTAGATGTTTCTCCAGTTTTTGGTTCAGCAGATCTCTCAACCTCATCATCATCATCTTCTTCACTTTTTAATACATCCTCCACTACCTTATCCTCATCTTGGTCTTTCCAAACAATGGGCTAATCATACAAATTAAGAAAAAATCGAGGAGCATTAAAACACAAAAGCATCAAACTTTCCTAAACAATTACCATCAAATTGCAAGTCAAAAGAAAACTAATTTAAAGTTATGACAGAGAGAGAAGGGCATTAATTGAAACTGTAATGAGATATAGAGAAGAGAATCGTTCATACTAACAATTTCGTGGGCAGCTTCTAAATTGATTTTCTTCACCTTCTTACTACTCTCGGCGTTTTTACTTCTAGATTTGACTCCATTAACCATCACAGTACCTACTACACCAGAATCGCAGAGATCCGACGTAGTTGTATCAACCTTATTCCCAACATCACGCCTCGATAACGCTTTCTCCAATATCTTTAAGCTTAGGTCTTCATTGCCCTCCTCATCGTCTTCTTCTTCGTCTCTTATAAATACACCTTTAATGGCAACAGGATCTTTCATGTCCCCTAACCTAGAATTCGGATTTGGGCAGCTTTAAGATTTGAGAGATTTTTCTTAGCTCTCTGGTTTTTAATACGGCGGAGGAACACGGAGTAGGGCTTTTGTTTTTTTCCTTTTTATTGTTTTAACAACTTTACCCTTGAAATAAGGTAAATTCTAAATGGAAATAGTGTACATAAATACAGAGTAAAAGACTAAAATATTCGTCAACTAATTGTTGGTTAAAAAAATACCTGAACTTGTGAAATATTTCGACAAATAGAAAAAAGAAAGAAAAATGTGATAGTTTTTTTTTTTAACAAAAAACTATTAGTTTTATAAAATTCGATCTATAGTCTAAGTTTTTTAATTAGATTATGATGAAATTCGAATTTATTTTCTAATACTAATTAAATCATGAACAAATCAATTGAGCTATATTTTTTTTTTTCAATTGAGCTATATTTTTCTTAGTTTTTTTTGGTTAATTTGATAGAATTATTCTTCAACTTAGTATTTACAAGAAAATATATGCAATTTTAGCTTAAGGAACAAAGTGCAAAATATGGTATAAGTATGATTTTTGTAATAAAAAATATACTATGCGGTGGTATAAATACATTAGCAAACAAAAATTGACATGATTGATGAAAATTACTTTACTCAAACATGCACACTATCGAACACCAGCGATTAACGTTTTCTCCGAGACAATCAATTTAATCGAATTTTGACCAACATTTCTACGGAATTTAGGATTCAATAAATTTCAAGATTTTCCCCTTGGAATTTGGATTATCTGGAATGTATAGAAAACGTTCTTCTCAAATCTAGATAGTAATCCTTCTGACATCATTATCCAGACTTAAAAAAGAGGCTTCTGAATGGTTTAATACCAGATCCCAAGAATCTCAAAACTCCCCACGAGATAGGATCAACCAAGATCCTTATGGACAGAAGTTTCTAATCCTTCAACCATAAATTCATCGATATTTTATTGGTGGATTTTGGAAAGCTTTGGATATTCATTCTTACTTATGTGAGATTTGATTCTCTGATTCAGTGGAAAAGGATATATAAAAACACGGAAAATTAGAAGAAATCTTTTCGCACTTCAATATGAGGTTGAAGTGATGTTTTGGGTGATGTTTTGGGTGATGGAATATCTAATCGACATATTGTGATTATGTACAGAAGATGATGTCTCAATCCAAAAAGTGGCCAGTGGTCTCTACCTGTCTAAAAGATTTCTCACGTCAGAAAAAATAATTTAGATTTTTTTTCTACATGTAATTCAAAAATCATTAAATCATAAAAATGTTTTTCTAGTTAATAATTTAGTGAATCACCTTCCTTTTTTGTGTAAACTCTTATCCTTTTCAAGGAGTCTTTACCAATAATATTATATTTGTTTGACAAAAAATCCACCTAACAGACATAAATGCTGAGTACAAAAGCTCACGAATTTTGTTAATGTTTTATGATCTATCCATATCATTGTTTTAAAAATATAAGTTAAAATTTAAGCTGTAAAACACACAAGAAAAATATTAAAAAGATATAATTCTAAATGAATAGACATAATAAATAAACAATCTTTTAAAAACAAAATCTGATGTCGAATTGCTCTCAGTCTGGTGGTTATGATGATCCAGCTAATGATTTGGCATCAGGGTTCGATTCCTACCTGCTGCATTATAGTAGCTTAAAAAAAATTATTGGAGATAAGCTTTAGGTTATGAATCGGGTCTTGTCGATCCAATGTTGACAAAAAAACAAAATCTGATAAATTTTAAGCCAAAAGCTGTAATAAAAGAAAACAACTCTAGAAGACAAAAGTTTTAGTTAAATTTTTAAAAATATTATCAATATTTAATTTTAGTACTATTGTCACATTAATAATAATAAAAGTTAAGTAATATAAAATTTCAACTATTTATAATCATTGCTCCACTTAAATATCTAACCATTTTAAAAATGAAATTTTTTTAAACTAAAAACATAGAAAATAATAAAAATACATAACTTTAAGATGAATCTTTTAGAAAAATATTTAAATATAAATACTAATCTAAACTTTTAAGTATAAAATTATAATGAAAAGATATAACCGTATGGGAAATTTTTTATAAATTATTATTATTACAAAGAGTTTTATCTAAAATCATCAAATGTTAAACATTTTAAATAATAATAAAAATGTATTTTAAGAAACCAAACTATTTTATATTGAATAATAAACAGACACAAAAATAATAGAGAGATATAATTTCAAATGAATATAAATAATGTAAAGATGTTTTTTTTTGTCAACTGTATAGATAAAATCAATTTTTATAGCTTAAACTTATCTTCATCCCTAAAATTCTCTACTTATGGAGTATTGTGAAATCAAAATCTAGATATTTGAGCTATTATTCGAGATATGTAACCACAAGACTAAAAGAAGTTTGACAAAGATATATATTTTGAAAAACAAAGTATTATAAAATTTTAAATATATTTTAAGCGAAAAGATACAATCGTAAAACCTCTTTCAGATTATTATTATTATTATTATATAGAATTTAATTTATTTGAAACTTCTATAATTTGTGAAATTAAATTTTATTTGAAGCAAGTAATTAAGACTGGAATGAAACGTTGATAGTTTGATGACCAAAAAAAAAGAATGAAACTTTGATGTGTTTAAAAATTTCAAGGCAGAATCTGAAAATTTATTTAAAAGATAATAAAAATTCTTAGTGTAAGATTACATATAAAAAATATTCAGAATTTGGTTCTACATCTTGAATTGTTCATCAAAGTATAGTGTCATATACACAGGAATTTCAGACTTTCCTTAAAATAGAAACTGTTGGTTGAACCGAAAAAGTCGTTTCTTTTTTGGTCGATCGAAACCGAAAAAGTTGTTTTGCTTGTGTTATAATGACCTATGGTTATGGGAATTGATGCTGGTTGTTATACTCTCTTATCATTTTTTTTGGGATAAATTCTCTTATCATTTTATCTAAAATCAAACATAAGAATCGATAAATTAACGACAATATACGAATATATATATTTTTTGCATATCAAAAATGTTAACATCAATAAACATAACTCACAAACATTATGAAAATTGAACTCTAGTAAATTATATATATATATATATATATCCATCTTTATAAATTTGGGACCATAATTCAAAATTATTTATGAAAAAATTGAATTATAATCTTAATACATATTAATAAAATTTGGGACCATAACCCAAAATTATTTATGAAATTTTTTAATTATCATCTTTATACATATTAATAAAATTTGGGACCATAATTATGAAATATTCCTCAAAAGGAAAAAATAAATTTTTATTAAGAAAAGGATTTGGAGGAAAAGAGTTACTTATATGTCCTATAGTGATAGAACCACCTTTATAAATATGGAAAATATATGGAAAATACAATTGTACATTCTTATCTTGATTATGATGTGGTGATGTATCTAACATCACAAAAATAGTTATCAAAAATTATGTATATAGAGTAACTATATTAGCTGTAAAAATGACTAAAATTAACTTAATGAATATTGTTTTTCATTTTTTTCCAAAAACATAAAATTGGTTTTTATAAAAAAGGCTCATAAATAGTTTAATGTACATCTGGGAAGTGACATTTCTGATACTGTTTGTACAATGTAACAATTAATATGATGGTATTACATTAAATTATTACGAACTCTATTCTTAAGAATTTTCAGAAATAATTATGAAATATTCCTCAAAAAGGAAAAAATAAATTTTTATTAGGAAAAGAATTTGGAGGAAATAAGAATTTGTGTTTTGTTTGTTAAACCCAAAAAAATGGTAAAGTAATCAAGGTCGAAAAAAAATAGAGGTGAAAAAAATACAATATGAGAGCAATCTTCAAGTTACCTTCTCAAAAAGAAGATTTGGTATTTTTTTAAAAGCAAGTGAACTTTGTACATTATGTGGTGCAGAGATTTGGATGCTTGTGTTTTCTTTGGATGTAAAAGTGTTTTTCTTTTGTCATCCCAATGTTAGAGGTTTAATTGAGCGTTTTCTAACTCAATATCACAATTCTATCAATTTTCATCAATACAATAACGTTGGAGTTTGTCCAGATAGAAGAATTCAATATCTCAATGACATATTCACTGAGGTAAAATACAAAATTTTGTTTCTAGAAAATAAGAAAGGATAGAATATGTATATATATATATATTTGTATTTGTATATGTATATTAAATATTGTGATTTTATAAGTAATGCAAAAGGTTTTTGCTTAACAACATTGAACTATGTTAATGAGTTTATTAATAATTTTATTATATTTTTTCTGAAAACGTTTTATTTAATATTTTTTTATGTTGTGATTTTCTTGATACGCAGCCACTATTAATGGTATACAATTGGTACAAAAATTCTAAAGGAAAGATATACTAATGTAATAATTGTTAATTAATTTTGATTTTTGTTGTTAGAGGCGCTGCTTCGCCCAAATCTCTATAAATAGAGGGAATCGATTTCTAGTGCTGCCAAATATCACTCGGTGTCTAAAGCCACTCAACCAATATGTATCAACAATTAATTTTGAATTTAAAACCCTTCCAAAATATATATATATATATTCAATAATATTACACTAAATATATTTATATTAAAAATCTATAAATAACTCTTAAGATTTTATATAGAGATTAGAATAAGAGTTTCTAATTGGTTGCTTACACAAAATAAATAAATTTCATTGCAAGCATTGTTAGAACAGGAGAAGGAGAAAGAAAATAGAGTGTTTTTGAATCATGTAAGAGAATGCAGAGAACAAAGAGGGAATTGGTATGAGAAAGATGTTAAAGAACTCAACATGAATCAAACCAACAGTCTTATATTTGCTCTTGAAGGTATGAAAAATAAAATGATTTTTGAGATCTCTAAAGTTAATAATGTTCCTCAGAATTACTACATGGGTGAAAGTTCTGGTCGTAATGTTGATGTTAGCATTGATTATTCTGATCATAGAAGCAATACATTCATGAACAATAATCCAAACATGGTTTTACCTAATTATGGACCATCGGTTGGATACAATAATCATGGAGTTGTCGATCCTAGATTCAACCTCAACTAGAGCAAGACTCTGAAGGTGCAAGAACAGAATTTATCTTATGAAACTATCTTTATCAATATTTGTGACTTTTAAGATTTTCTATGTATTGTTGAGATTCTCCTTTTTTTCGTTACTTATTTGTTTCCTTAACTCCTAAATCGCTGAACTATAAAACTGATTTTCTAGCCGCAATATTAGAGGGCTCTTTAGAAATCATTCATTTGTTAATTTTGTACCTCAATATTGGTTGTCTTTTGTCTTTTAATAGATAAGTTAAGTTTGAAAAAAAAAATTATGTATTGTTGAGATTCATTTTTAAATGATTTCAGTTTCCTTTTCCACATTTAATTTTCTTTGCTATTTAAGTTTTGATGTTATATATATAAATCAAGCCAAATTTATAAATGCATGATACACATTATTAACCAGGCACATCAAAAAAACTCAAATCTTGTTTTTAACATATATACATATATTACTAGTTATCTTTTGGTTCAGACGAGAATCTCTGTTTCTGAAGATGCTCAAGGGCTGGTCTTGTTCGTTAACATTACTTTAACACTACATGAGAGTCTGCTCAATCCTCAAACCGTCTAAACCAATCAACGATAGTCTTGGAAAGAACTCGAGTTTCACTCAAAGGAATGGTCTTTAGCGCCTGAGCCACAGCATCAGCTGGAGTGTACAGAGAACCAATCTCATACTTTGGGTCCTGGAAAGAACAAAATCAAAACCCATTAAACATAATGCAAAGAAAAACAGAGCAATGTTGTTAGTTGCAGAACTACTAGCTCTAATGTTACTCGGTTATTACCTGTATGCAAGGTGTGAGATGGTTTCCGTTTAACCGAACCTTTTCAAGCGTGCCTCGAATAGATTCTACCCGAGGCCTAAGGGTTTCTTCAAGCAAATCAGTCTCATCGATTGCATCAGAACTGAATTGTACCTGAGATAAAATGTTGCAACAGACCGAGATCAAATATGAAGATTGCAATAAAACTAAACTTTATGTCTCCGAAGCTAATGATCTGATCTCTACTCAAGATTAAGACTGTTTACTTTTCAATCAACCACTGATTAACGCAACAACACACAATATTCTCCCACATTCTGTATTCCTTTCCACTGATTTAATGTAGTCAACTACCTAATAAGGAAAACTCTTGACTTGTAAAACTTTATTTGTATGTAGACAAAATAAAATAGCCTTGCAACAAACAACCGTCCCTATAATGAGACATGGTGCTTCCAGTAGATGATTATAGACAAGTTGATAATTGAATTGTCACATGAATTCACAACTCGAACCAGTTAGAACTAAACTTAGTAATATCTTTGAACCTTCAAGCTCATATAACTATAAATGAACCTGTTTGCCCATTACCAGTAAAGTATGTGGAACGTTGTAGGAGCACTTAAAGCAATTGCGATTCTCAAGTGGTGACGGTCTGAATTCTGACATCCCTTGTCCTACCTGTATAGAACAACAAATAAAGAAGGAAATTTTCGATTTCTTATATTGGTTGGCCTATTACTAGTGAAGAACAAAAAGTTCTCCATCTTCGATACGAATCAAGAAGTCTATTGAAGTAGTACCTCACCAAATACTGAGGGCAGTTGATCCACAAATTTAGTAAATGACTTAAGTGCTTCTTGATCGTTATTTAGAATCGTTGTCCCAGCTGTGTCAAGTAAAAGTTTTAAAGCATCACCTGTAAGTGAGCATAAGTGCAAAAATATTAGCTTCTTGGTACATCCATGAAATAAATAGAAAGGTCGAAGGAATAGTCCTTCTGCTCATGTCGACAATATATCATATCCCTGAATAATTCAGGACGCACGTTCCACATTGAAAAGAGTTTAGATGGATAAAACGGGGCAATATGAACACTAACAAGAGATGTTCTCTTTTTATTTGTTAAGATTCAATGGATTAAAGAAACTGCAAACATTGATTACACTAGCAAGCACAACTAAATAGAATTTGTAGTGTAAGTAGAAACACCTGAAGCATTTCTTGCCATTTCATATACTGGAGAAGCTTCCACGACTGGCATCATCTGCTTGTTGATTTAACTGATATTTTACATTTTAATTCACAAGAAACCTAACCATTGGCATCTTCTCAGCAAAATAACTTCCAGTCAAAACTTGGAGCAACGCACCATTACTATAGAATTCATAAAAGTTGAGGCAAAAACAAAATCAAATTGAAGTGTCCAAGCAAGATCAGCAAGATCTTCAGTGTTCAAATTTGTGTTGGAATTCCAGATGAGACAATAGTGTCCAAGCAAGAATTGAACCTCTCATAAACTTGCTTAGCAGCTTGTTCATGGTCAAATGTAACATTGTATGGCACAGATACTATTAAATACCCTTCCTTTGCCAGTAACTCCTTGACGTAGCTACAAAATCACAAAGGAAGATCATTTAAGATTCATAATCAATCATATCAACGACTAAATCGGACATCACTCTTCTTCACGCCACGACCTCAGATCACCAGGGGAATGAGCAAAAGGGTGGCAACAGAAAATATTTATAATTGTTTGTTTTTTTTGTCTCCAGATAATAATATTATTAAATACCCAAATGGACTGAAGATTGCAGGTTTATGATGCTGAGTAAAGATCTTGGCGGTAGCGCTTTGCCGGAGAAGTGGCATCGGCTACAACTGACACCACAAAAGGAAGAAATATTTGTCTCGTCAATAAACCATCGGCGAGATTTTGTGGAAAGCAGGACACTACCAGGTGGATAGTTTTATTTGGGGTGGATGGTGAATCAATCTGAAATCTCAACAGATGGTCGGAGATCTGAAATCTTAACACGATGGTGAATCAATCTAGTCTATTTGGTTCGTCAGAAGACTCGGAGATCAGCACACTCGTTTTGAAGTCGGAGATTGGTGACTTGCTTTGCTTTGAAGTAGTCTCTCGGTGGAAAAGCAGTAGATCCGTCAATCCAAATCGAGCTCCACCGGAGTGGTCTACGACAACACCGCCAAGAGTAAAGACGAGCACTAAAACAGAGAAACAGGGAAAGAAGAGGAAGAAAAGACGTTAACAGAGGCCGTCGCTGCCGGTGGTGCGTCAAAGAGGAAAATAAACAGAGAGGAAGCGGTTGAGTTTTCTATATGGAGGGAGTGAACATTTAAAGTAGTTTCTTAAACCATAAGAAAACTATGACCATCTGTGTTTCTAACCGTAAGAAAACATATAGCAAGCTACTATTCTTTTAAAACATAGTGGAAAAAGTAGCAAGCTGCTTTACAAAATGAGTGAAAGAAAACACAGAGACACACTCAAGGGTTTGATGCTGCTGCTTAGTGAAGGCTGCGCATGATGCCGTGTATGTATCCGCCGGTCATTATGAAAGACATGATGGAGACAACTCCAGCCGGAAATATCTTCTTCGAACCCATGTACCGAGTCCCCATCACCCACGTTAATGCACCAGCCATTGCTTTTAACCAACACAACAAACAATGCAGGTGTTTAGGCTTAAGATCATCAGGCTTTCTGATTTGAAACTAGTGAAATTGATCAACTATTAATAAGACTACCAAGTGGGATGAATATAGTTTCATTAACACGATTATTTTGCTATTGGGTATCTTTTATTTCCTTACCTACGCCAATGGTTGATGCAAGAACAGGTTTTGTTGGGAGCGAACTGAACACATACAGTAGAACAGCAGCTGATAGTCCACCCGCAAGCAGCGATTTTTGGCTACCGCTCTTTAGATAACCCATTAGCCCACCAACTGCACCAAAACCATGTAAACAGTTCATCAGTTGAGTTTCACTTTCTAAGCAAGCATTATTACTAAATATGTTTCAGTTTATGTCTCTGTCCATAATAAAATGAAAATAACAACTTCGAATAACAACTTCACGTTTCGATTCACGTGATAAGCATACACATATACAGACTGAACTAATCTGGATTTTGAAGAAACTTACAGCGACTTAGACCATCTGATCTCAACAGCATCAACAAGGACAAGGAAACATTCAATTTCGAACCTAAAGCTATGACAGTTTGATCTAGAAACCATTATGGCATCAAAATTTGCAGGCATCAAGATCAATCTCTAGCAATTATGCAATAGGAATTAATTCTCAAAACATACGGTTCTAATGATTCCTTTTCATCTAAGCGAATACAAATGAGTATGAAGATCTATCTAATCCTTAATGCATCGATGAGTGAGTATCCACAAACATTCCAAAACTAGATTTCCCTAACACACTTGAGCTCAAGAAATGATCATTGATCAGATTGTCATCCCCGATATAGAGCTGTGATAAATTTGCCATCACTAATGGATCTAAAAATCCCAATTTAGATTCAATTTTAAGTCCTAAACCCTAGAGTTCAATTCCGAGATCGTATCTCACCTCCGACAAGAAAAGCGTAACCAAGAGTCAACTTCTGGGACATAGACAAAGGAATATTCCTCTTCCCATCACTCTCCTCCTCTCCACCTTCTCCTTTATCATCACTTCCATCGTCGCCTCCACCGCCGCCTCCGCCAAAATTATCACCTCCAATTCCACCACCATTTCCGCCGCCGATCACAGGCTCAACTTCAACAGATTTGACTCCAGAATCAACGCAGTTAGCAGTAATAACACTGGTGGTCGTCTTGGTCGAATCCGAGGGAACTACTGCACCGAGAGGAAGTCGTCGGTGACCGGATGCGAACGCAAGAGGATGAAAGCCGTTGGAATTAAGGAATCTAACACTTCGGATCGCTGAAGAAGTAGAGATGCTATGTAGGTTGAGCTTGGGTCTAACGTTAAGGAGAGAGGACTGTGAAGAGGAACCCAAAAGCAAATCCGCCATTTTCGGGTTCTTCGCAAGCTGCGTTTAACGACTAATTTTACTGATTGATTGATTTTCTCTAAAACCGACTCAGTGATTATATCTGTAACCGGTTTTGATTAGGTTTATTCGGCCCGGCCACAGATATACGGGCCTAACTTAAGCTCGTAGTCCTTGGCCCATACTAAATTAAATAAAAACGACGAGAACAAGAGATTTCTTCTTCGTTTTTCTCAGCTGCGGCAGTCTTGCGTTGATCATCAGAATCGAAAATGGTGAAGGGACGCCAAGGAGAGAATGAGTCCGGTACTTGTTCTTCTCATGAATTTTTAACATCTTCTCATCATACAAGTTTGATCTATCATTAGTTTTCGAAGCTGATTTTCTATTGTTTCAATTAGAGATTTACTTCGTTTACGAGTATTTTCCCTCTTCTGAAATTCTTTTCCTTCTCACTGATTCGTAATGGCTTTAGATTTTTATCTGATTGATTGTAGTTGAAACTCTCTTAGCTTATATACAATGTCCAATTTTTGCTGCAATCTGATTATTTAATTATCTTATCAAAATGTTGCAGACTCTACGTGAGAGGAACCATCCTTGGATACAAAAGGTGATTCAGTACTTTAATCTCTATATACTGCTAATACATTAGTCTTGGATTTTGGCTCTAGATAATGAATATAACATGTAAAAAATGAACCTTGGGATTGTAGTTTATGTAAGTGAAGTTGATAAGATTGCTTCCTACATAACAAAGTTCTCTTGGACTTCATATCAGATTGATGTTTCTGATGCCTTTTAATAAAATCTGTTTTTGAATCTCTGGTTCGATTTCTGAAAGATTTTTTTGATGGTTTAGGATTCTGCGAGTTGATTGCGCATAGAAACTCTAGTTTTACGGATACGTACACTTTCAGAATGTTAAGATTTGTGTTTATTTGATAGGTTGGAGCTTGTGTCTTACGCAAAAACCGTACCTTTCTTATTGTTTAGAGTAGTCACACCATGTCAGCTCTTGTGGCGATATGCAGAGCTCGAGCTGCTTCTTCTTCTTTATTCAACGGCGTACTTCGTCTAGCATTTCGTAGTCTTTCCACAGGTAGGTGGTATACTCTGACTTTCCTGTTCTTTTTCTGAATGAAGTTAATATAGCAGAAAGCTCTTCATTTTGAATGTATGGTTTCTAGTCTCTAATTTTTCTGATTGGCTACCTCTCAACAAATGGTTTCTCTTAAAGTTTCCATTTGGGTGGCTGTATATGAGGATGCAGAATTTTTGAGTTGTCAGTCTCTAGCTTGACTAATCAAGTTATTGCTATAAGAAATTGGAATAGATGGGTCGTGAGATGGTGTAACCTTGAGGAATCACTAATGTGTTATTGTTCGAGATGCAATATGATTAACATCTTCTATTTAAGTTTTTGAGTAGATTTGTTGGGGAGTCAGATTAGAATCTCGATGGAAGAACTTACTTCTGGATAAGATTACGAACAAATTTGAAAGTCGAGTTGCTTCTTTCTGTTAGATGATGGGAAAATGAGCTTGTATCAGATGAGCTCATCTTTATAAGTATGCTTTGACCATTCAATAACATACGATGAAGAAAGTTAAAATTTTGATGATACGATGAAGAAAGTTAAAATTTTCTTCAAATTCTGTTTTCTGTAAAAACCTTCTCAGGGTTTTGTGATTTTATTGAATTAGGTGTAAAGCTGCGTTAGTGTGTTTAACGACTAATTTTACTGATTGAATGATTTTTTACTAGTTCTGTTGAATAAACCGGTTTTAACATTTTTATAAACCAAAATTTACCGGATTTGACCCAAGTACACTCCATTTTGATCCGTCCAACCCATTAAAGTAGCATCGATGTGATTCTTCTAACGCAAGTTTCTTTGCTCAAGATTCTTCTCCCAACACTATGTTCTTCTATATATCTCTCTGCTCTCAAATTAGGTTTTGATTCTGGTGGCGCTTCAAGCTCTCAAGTCTTAATTCACCGAAAAGCTTCTCCACTTCACACTCCATAGGATTTGATGGCGTTAATCACTGGACCAAAGGTAAAAGCCGATCCAAACAGTGTAAATCTGATCGTCATCACCGTATTCGCTTTCTGTCTCATTGTATAACTATTGTGTTCTTATTGCTCTAAGGACCTTATTACAGAGCACATCAACATTTTGTAAAACAAGGAAGATGATAAAATATGACAACAAACAAGGAAACAAATTTGAGGTTTGTCTAAGAAACATAAGCAGATGGCTAATTATACAACAACGAAGGGCTTATATGTGAGATGTGATAATCTTAATTTTCAGACATAAACTGATTTGATGTAATACTGAGTTGCTTCGAGAGTAAGGTTAGCTTACAGTCTTGAGACTCGTGTCACAACTGGGGGCTGGTATCAGTGTGAGGTTAGCTTACAGTCATGGATCTCATGTCACAAAGGGGCTGGTTTCAGTTTTGGGGACCACAGCAGAGTAAGGGATCTTGTTGACAGATCTGCAAACAAAGAAAGTTTATGTTAATCAAGTTGTATTAGTTTCATAGGCTTTAAACTCAAAACCAATATATGGTCTTCCAACTCAAAATCTATCAGCAATGATATCTGAGACATATGAACATGAAGATATCTCAACTTCTAATGTGGGATACCTTAACAATCTAATAAGCTTCCAATGCTTCATTGAGATGTAGGTGATAAATGACCCCACAGGAGCAGTCTAAGCCCATTATATCGGAATTATTACAGGCTATTTATACGAGTAAATGCCAACTTCAGACTCTTATCCAATGATGCAGAGGCCATGAACTTTTTGTATAATAACTTAAGCAATAAGAGAGAGTATATTTAGTAAAACAAGTCCATAATTTCACACCTGTCTTGTCTTTTCTTAAGAAATCTTTGGAGTGAACGTCTCCTTGCAATTGGCAAGTCTGAGACAAATAAGGATTTATATTAAAGCTCATGGATTCTCCGTATTCAGACTATATAACATTTACGGTAACCTAATGAAACAAATACTTACCAGCTGCCAAAGCCACAGTCGATGTGCTTGAGAAAGAAAGAGCTCTGTTTAATGCTGGATTGATACTGGTCGCATTCTTTGTCTCTTTAGTAGCAGCAGCAGCAATGCGCAAAATTTCTTGAACCTATAAGCATTAATCACCAAGAGAATAAAAATCTGATGCAGCAGCTTCCCAACAAGCAACCAAAAAAAAAAGCAAAAAAGAAGCAGATTGTATTCAAAGATGGAGCAAACCTTTTCTGCAGGAAATTTATCAAATACGTGAAAACTCCCACCAAAGATAATAGTAAGTCGAGTTGGAAGGACTGTTGAAGCATTTGGCTCTGTGAACCTTCATGGGGCATAAAACCAGATCATTGAAGACCCATTTGGGCTAGTTACCCAATTATTACAATAAATTGATGCAACAGACGCTTGGCTATCAACTAATCTCAGTTCCAGAGAAGCATCTGATCAAACAATCCACTAGATAAAAATAAAAATGTCTGATGATATCAATTATCTTTAGATATCAGGCTGTTTTTGCATTCGACAACAACTTCTCAATCAAGTATGATCTGAATCCATTTCCTATATTCAATTTTAAATGAAAAATATATACAGACTGTTAAGCGATCAACGGAACATTTCAATAAGAAAAGTATGTACACGAACATATCACATTCATACACACTAACACTCCCAGAACTATCAGTATACTTACAAAACAATAACTGCATATTTGCATACCTGTCTCGTCTTTTCTCAAGAAACCTTTGAAGCGAACGTCTCCTAGCAATCGGCAGATCTGAGAAAAATAGGCATTTAGATTAAAGCTCATAAATTGTCTGTGTTCGTATAACATTTACAGTAACCCAGTAAAGCAAATACTTACCAGCTGGTGATATGCAAGCCTTGGGGGAAGCTACAGTTGATGTGCTTGAGAAAGAAAGAGCTCTCTTCAGAACTAGATTGATATTGGTCGCATTCTTTGTCTCAGTAGCTTTAGCAGAGGCAGCGATACACAGGATTTCTTGAACCTATACAAGCATTAGTCACCAAGGGAATAGGAAATCTGATGCAACAGCTTCCCAAAAAAACCAAGAATGTACTCAAAACTTTGATAGACCAAACCTTTTCAGCTGGAATTCCATCGAATACACGAAAAATCCCACCAAAGATAATAGAAAATTGTGTTGGAAGGACCATCGAAGCATCTGGTTCCGTGGACCTTCAATAGGAGAAAACCAAAGCATTTACAACTTATTGAAGCAATAGGAGAAATCGCAGACGATTTTTCTATTAACAAACCTCAGTTTCAGACATCAGTTCAAGCAATTAACTAAACAAAAATCATTTGTAGAAATCCTCTAGCATTGAGAATAAAAGCTCAAAACAATTGTGGACAAATAAATACTAAATAGATCATAAGAAACCTCTTGAAATTCCTAAAATCATTTAATGTCAACTACTTGAATTCATATGGATTCAGTCTCGCTAATTCCTCGATCTCCTACATGCGTGAACCACTTGAAGTCACGAAATTGATAACAATAAGATTTCTATATACTTTAAGCATCATTATGTGCTACGAAATCAGATTCATACACACTACCACTTCCAAAATCAGATTAAACACACAAACATTCAAACAAAATACAGATGATGAAAAGAAAATGCGTATCAGTGATTTCAAATACAAGTAATACCTAGCTTCGTGAATCGGTTTTTCAACCGGCAAGCTAACTCCGGCGGGAACAATTTCGGTATCATCGGCGAAACAAGAAACGATGAAATCTCCACCTTCTCCTTCAACGTAAGCGCGTGGAATCTCTTTCACCTCAGTCATGATCCTTTCTCCTGTGAATTGACTATCTGTCTTCTCCGCTAGATTGGTTCTCTCTTTTTGTTTCTTTTGTTTGACTCCATGTTTTGAACAATAAAAAACGGAGTTTCGAACGTGCGTGAAAAGAAAACGTTGTCGTTCAAATATTCCTTTCGAAAAATATAATATGATTTAAAATTATTTGGAATCTGTATATGTTTTATAATCCAAACAATTTGCAGAAATGAGTTATCGTTCAAGTGGATAACTCATTTAGCTTAGAATAATGAAGTTTTACAGTATAGTAAAAAAGTGTGTTTCATAGAATAAAGTAGAAATTATGAGTGGTAGTCTAAGGGTAGTGGAATGTGGACGTAAAGTTATAGTCAACAAACCAAAACATATATAAAAAGAAGATCATACATATCTCACATGGGGCCTTTATAATCCCAGAGCTTTAGGGGACACTTTTATTTGTCTTTCGAAATTAAAACCAATGTATCTGCTTAGTTTTCTTACTCTTTCTTTTTATTTTCCATATTTTTCTTTTATTTATATGGTGATTTGTATTGTATGTGGAAAAGAGAAGGGTATATAAATGCTTTATAGCATTCCATTATAGTACTATCATAATTATTTGTTAATTAGATAATATTCATCTAGTTTCTTTCAGTCTGGTGGTTAGGATGATCCAGCTAATGACTTGGTACCAGATTTCGATTCCTACCCACTGCATTATGGTAGCTTAAACAAAAATTATTGGAGAGTGAAATTTAGGTTATGGATAGACAAACATGCTTTATCGATCCAATATTGACAAAAAACTCAGTTAACACTCGAAATTCAACTGAGTAAAATCTATTCTTGACAGAGATATTCGTATGTAATACATTAGGAGTTTTCGGTTTTTAATGTTCGATCAACAGTAAAAACATTTGATTCCTTCTCCGTAGTAAATCAATTCCCAATAGAATCTATACGGATATATCTGTCAAGAATTTTCTTACATCTATCTTCATTTGTCTATTTCTCTTATTTTCATTTGCAAAAGTTAGTTTTTCTCTTTTAGTTTGGGTTAGATGGATAGATTAGGTAATTCAGTTAAATATATGTTAAGTTGAATCATTAGAATATCTTTTGTAATTATAAAATAATCGTTAGATTATGTGATTAGACTAAATGTTATAACTATATACATATATATATAAAAGATTATTGGAGAAGTGATCAGTTTAACCAAACGGTTATGTATATAAATGTTGTAATCCATAGTTGTAAATAGGTTAAAAAGGTCGAGTTGTTCTCAGTCTGATAGTTATGATGATCCAGTTAATGATTTGGCAACATAGTTCGATTCCTATCAGCTGCATTATACTAGCTTAAAAAAAGATTATAGAGGTGAACTTTAAGTTATGAATCGGCTCTTGTCAATCCAATTGTTGACAAAAAAAAATTAAAAATGAAGGATATAGAACCAGTTAGATTAACGATTCTGACTCAAAACAATTTAACAAAAGAGCCCAAGATCTTAGTTCAACGAATAACTACCTAAGATTGCTTGGAAGAAATTGAATGAAACAAAACAAACGAAAAGACATTTGCAGGTTATGCAGCATTTGATATGAAAGTTATAAAAGTTGAAAACTTTTGAAGTAAATGGAATCTGAGTTGGATAGTTCGGAAATTGATGTGTCAGATTGGATTTTCAAACCAAGTTCTAAACCCAGAACTCGATTCCATGAACACACAAATGCAAACAGAACTTCGAGAAACACAATATACCTCATTTTCTTAAGTTCTTTTTAGTTTCTTAATTAACATGTGCTTAATTAACCTTAATGACGCTAAACAGTTCTATAAACACTGTTAGATCATTTTAACGGTGTTAATTGAACATTTGGAAAAGTATAAAATTTTGAATGTTTGTGTAGGAGTTGATGTATTTTTACGGTAACAAAAAAAGTTCGTGTAGGGTTTGGCTAAAAAATATAAAGTTAAGGTATTTTTAGGGTTTTTTATTTTTACTTTTAAAATATTATATATACACATAAATAATTATCCAACACATTTTTTAAATATTAATTTTTTAATTTCTTTTATCAATATTAGACCATAATTAGCTGACTCATTAGCCTAATTCTTACATATTATAGACACTAAGACTCGACTAAAGGTCACTTGCAATATTAATTTCTTCAGAATTACCTCTTTTCTTTGTACAAGTTGAGAACTATCAGTAAAACTAGTTCCTCTGGGTAAACAATTATAATTTATAAGCTTAGTACTTTGTTTTAGGTTGACTCGCAGTCCAAATAGTGTTTGAATTTAGAGTTAGCATTTTTAATATTTTTTAGAGAATATATATTTTGAATAATTTATATGTTATAAGTTTTAAATTGTTCGGAATGAATGTAAAGAAATTATTATGATTTATTCAAGTAAGTTTCAAAATTACCTTAGATTTAGCTCTTTTTGTATTCTTAAATAGGAAAATTTCTAAAACAAAACTGTTAAGACTTCAACATTTAAATATTTTCAAGTTATGTTTGTTTTTTAGTTGTCATATTTTCAAGTTATGTTGACTAATAAATTAAAATCATTGAATAACATACGATTTATCACATTAACCCAAATGATTTCAAATACTTGATTACGTACATTCTTTTAATACGTTATTTGCCTCATTTTTAGCCTATTTATGGTCTATAGTCACAACTATAGTACGTACATTAATACGATTATTTAGAACAAAATTCTAATAAAAAAAGCTGCACAAAATATAATATTTAACCACTTGATTACATTTTCTTCATTCTTCTTTTTATATCCTAATAATACTTCATTGCATACATCATTACTCATTAGAGTTTATCACTTGCCATTAAATATAGTGAGGCTTACGTGAATTTACAAATAAAGTAAACCGGAAAAAGCAAAACCATTGTGAATTTCTGTACCGAAATTTAAAGCAAAAAACCAACCGTGCTATAAATGGGTTGATGTCTATCATAATTGATATCTCTGTTTTAAAACTAACACCATTATGGTTTTACTTTTCGTTTCCGGTTTAATTAAAAAAACTTCATTAGTATTTCTTGCTTTTTGATAATTAAATTATAATTAAGATGTTACGTAAGATTATTTTAGTAATAATAATAGAAAAAATGTGACGTAAACCTATGTATTTAGTGAACGACATTAAACTCATCAAAACTAAATAGTACCATTATGCATAACAATACAAATCTCTGCGAAGTAGTTTTTGGTTTAGTAATTTTCTCTAGAAAAGATGTAATAAATTCAAATTTTTTTGGAAGGGACATATTTTCTACAAAAGAATTAAATAAAATGATTTGTGTCTCGTCCCGAGAGAATGTACAAGTATCGGCTTAAAACCTATTAGTCATATAAAAAAAGGTTATGATTCATAAACTAAATTTTTCAAATTTTAAACAATATCATGTAAGAAAATATAAATTTTTTGAGTGAAATTCGAATGAGGAAGATTAGAGAAGTACTGATTTAGTTTGTAGATTTGATATAATATTATTAGTTAACTAGTGTTAACTAGCGTTTGATAACATATTAAACAAAATATGCTTTTCAATGTATTAAGATATATTGTAAATATGTTTAGTCTTACATAAAGGCTAAGAGCTAGAGAGCATTATAAAGAATACTTGTACATGTGAGAAATATAAGGCGTAATGGTTAAGGCAACAATAAGCCAGAAATGGAGTAACAAATATTAAAGGCCTCTGTAATGTGACCAATAAGCCTTAAAAGGTAATAAAATATGTTTGTTGTCTTTTTGAGTGGTTTGGTAAAACAAAAGCAAGGGATGATGATCGTCTTTTATTCTCCACCGTCCTTCTCATTCCCTCATGCAATGCAGTTCAAAGCCAGACTTGCACACAACAGTGTGACACGAACCCCACTAACCTCACCTCATTTTCTCTTTTTATTTTTGTTTATTTATTTTACATATATTTTATAACTTTGAGTTTTTGAATCCTTTATGCTCTAGTTGCTTACTAATGTATTTTACATATATAGATATTTTCATTTTTCTGACCCCTGACTAAATTTCATTTCGATAAGTAGTTAATTTTTTTTATTTAATGAATTTAAGTATCATAAGTCAACTATAAATAATGATGTAGTCTCGTAAAATAAAATTTAGGTTTCCAAAATATTTAAGTTATAGATTAAATTATCAAATTATTGATAAAAAAAGTGTACTGTATAGTAAGTACAAATATTTCAGATTAAACTGACTCAATTAATCTCCATAAATGAATATAAACATTGAATAATATTTTTCTTTCAATAAATGTTATTACTCAAAACCGTTTGTATAATTAAATTAGATGAATCAAATCTACATGAATTAGTAATCTAGCATTGTGATAAATTGTCAGTTTTATAGTATGTAAATAAATTAATATAATGTAAATAAATTAAACTAGTATGGCGAAGATATATGGTCAAATGGTAGTGATCACTTTACAAATTCTCAAGTACAAGGATTCAATTACTCTTCAATACAAGTAGAAGAAAAAAAAGAATTTATATAATGGGTTTTGATTATGAAATTGAACTTTCTCGATAAAAAAACTAGTTTAATATAAACAAAAATAATTGTTAACTTTTCAAGACGAGACTAAAATTGTTTTTGTTTTGTTGTTTGGAAAAGTAAAAATTTTTATATGAGATTTAAATTAAACCAATCATATTATACAGTCAAAATAAATTAAAATATAATTAGTTTAATTTTATTTTTTTTCTAAAAATTTTTACTTTTCAAAAAAAAAAAAAGAAAGCAATTCCAATATGTTTCTAAAATCAATAGAAATATGCTTTAACCGATATCCTCAAAGAGTATTATGTTATGGATTTTCATCTATTACATAAATCTTATCCAAAACTTAATCTTCTCCTTTTAGAAATTAACAGTGTGCATTCTTTGATTTTTCAATTTTACTTTTTAATTTTATATAGATATAAAGCACCTTAAATTTGACTGATTAAATTCGATAAAGTACTAATTAATAAATAAATTTCTACCAAATATATATTCTATATATTAATAAAAACTGTAAATACAGAAAAATACAACAAAAAGTTTAATAGAAAACAAATACAAATAGGAAAAATATTTTTGATCAAATCATTACCTTTTCAGTGAAATTTTTTCACTAAAGTCTGATTTGAAGTAGTCGTGTAATTCCGCTTGATAAAAAAATTTAGGTTAAAATTTGAGTAATATATGAGATTTCTTGACTTCTTGATCAAATTTTTGACAAAGAAAATATGTAATATTTTCTTCTTATAATATGATATATTTGAACTAAGAATATATATATATATATATATATATATATATATATATATATATATATTAATGAATTTCAAATTTCTGAAGAAAATTATTTTTAAAATTTAATAGAATTCGATCATTCATAAAAAATATTGCAAAACATTAATAATTGCAAGATATCAAAATTTGCATTAAAAAATAATATAAATCGATCATTCTTAATATTGTATTCTTTGAATGTTTAATTTTATACCAATAATTTTTATAAAGTACGAAACAAATTCTCTATGCAGAATCTTTATTCTACAGATTAATAAAAGAAAAAAAAAGTGGATACAGATAAGCACAAAGGAAAATTTGGCACCCAAGTTTGTAAATGAAAAAGAAAGAAAGTAATATACTATAAAATTAAATAAATAAAAACATTTTTATATGTAAAAGCCATTCACATTAATTTATAATTTTTTTTAAAAAAATACTCATCACCTTTAATTGGCCTTTATAAAGGCACCTGATTCTAACTTCTCTTCCTCCTTCTTCTTCCACTCTCCCTGCTTACAACAAAATCATCAACAATGACTTTCTTCATTGAAAACACTGAGCTCATCATCAGCCACATTCTTTACAAAGCGGCGGTTATAATCGCTGTTTTGAGATGGATTTTCGCTTGGATCCTTCGTTACAGATCTAGATCCACCATTTCTTCCACTTCTTCTCCTTTGATTTCATCTCAAACCATCAAGGAAAGCCTCGCCGTTACAGCGTTTCGTGACGCGGTTGAGAGATCTCCGACGGTGTCGATTAGTGATACTTGTGCTGTTTGTCTTGGAGATCTCGAAGACGACGATGAAATCAGAGAGCTGAGGAACTGTAGCCATGTGTTTCATCGTGATTGTATTGATCGGTGGCTTGATTATGAATGTCGCGGTGGTGATGAAGATAACCACCGTACTTGTCCACTTTGTAGAACTCCATTGCTTCCTTCTTTCTCCGATTCTCACTCTGTTAATCAACCTAGCTGGGCGGTTGAACGTCTTCTTTACCTCTTCGGCGACGATCTTCTTCCCTGACTTTTCTTCTTTTTTTCTTAAATTTGATTTCAATTTTTTTAAAGCAATATTGTAATTTGTGGACTTGAAAAGGGGTAGATTAGGAAATATGAGAATTATCTCAATTATACGAAATCGAATCAATTTTGATTTGGTTGTATATATGCAAATGTTACATTATTCGAGTGTGTATTCTTTTCTATTTTTTTCTCTACTCAGATTAATAAAAAGATGAATCTTTTACATTTTTGATAACACTTTTCTTATTTCGACGACACTATTGCCAAATTCTTCTCAATTTAGTATTTATATACTCCAACAAATAGTTCAGATATCTAATAGACACTACTATAAAACAAAATAAAACAAAAAATTCAAATTCAAACTTCCAAATTCCAACCAAGCAAAAATTCACCTAACCTGAACCAATATATGAAGTATGAACCAAACCAAAATATAAGATCATGTAAATAGAATAATTTTTTTAATACTGAATTAACTTATCCCAAATCCGAATGATGTGCAAACAATTAATATTTTAGTTAAACATACGAATTATCCAACTTTTTATCCTTTGTTTGAACTGTATAACTGGATTTACTGGTTTCGACCGGTTTAAGTCAAATTTATGTTTTAACTTTTAAGTCTACTCGAACTCGGTTAAAGAACTATTATCGATCTGATCTGGTTTTTAGGACTTTGGAATCTGGATTCAACTTAAAATCCCGGTTCAAAGTCAATTTCAAAATAACTCGGTTCAATTGACCAAGAACAAGAACAAGACAAGGCATTATTATTATAATCATCTTTTGTTTCTTACTATTGAAATAGTTAGTAATAAAATTTTAAAATTGGGAAAATTAGATCTAGCTAGTGGCTCATTTGCTGCTTCAGATCTCTCTACGATCATCTTTGGTCAAGGGCCAAATCAAGCAAGAGAGCAGAGGCAATTTCATATCTCATTTCTCTCTTGATTCCGTCGTACCTGGGACGACCCAGCTACGCACGATCCGATTGTAATTCGTTCGATTTAGTGTTTGAATTTGCGTTATTTGTGCAGAAAATTGCTGTTGAAGCAGAAGAAGGCGAAGAAGTGGAAGAAGAATAAGGAAAGATGGCGGCGGGTGGTTTTTTGACCCGAGCATTCGAGACGATGCTCAAGGAATCTGGGGGAAAGAAGTATCCTGATCTCCAGAAAGCCATTCAAGCGTATCAAGGTTAGATCTCAGTTTCTCCATTTTTGCTCAACTCCTTCGAATGTTGCTTTGGGTCCGGCTAAATTTCACCCTTCTGAGACCGATCGTTCATAGCTACCGTTTCTCTGGTAGTTGTTGGTCTATGTATCGTACTTCAACGTGCTCTTACAAGCTAAGCTTTCAGGTCGTAGTAGTGCTTGGTTTGTTAGTTAACTTTAGTATGGCTAATGCTATGGAATTTTGGTTGTTGTTATTTATTCGATGGCACTTAAACCTTATATCAACCTCTGGCTGTGAGTGTGTATCTGATACCTGAATGTTGGCCTGTGAACAAAGATGCGACCTATCAGAATAGTTGAACTTCTTGTTATCCGTTAGTGATATAATATTTTGAGGCATAAGTTCTTTTAGGCTTCAATCAATCTTTGGTTTATTGTACAAGAAAGTTCAGGAAGGTGATTGATTACAAAATTACAGAATGGTTTTCTCAGTTCTACGTTTAGTTAAAGGGAAGTGTTGTCCATTATTAAGAACTTTGTATGAAGGAGTCATCTTCAAGGTAGAGGTACTTAAGCTGTATGTTGTACTTTGCTTTTCAACTTATCTGTGTCAATGATATAAATAATATGAAGGACGTCCTTTCCCTGTTGCTATCTATTATATCACCGATGTTTAAACAAGTGTTTGACTAAGGCTTCTCTCTACATTTTTTTGTTTGTTCTAGTTTGGTATTGGTCATATTGTCTTCATATAATCGAAAAAGGTCGTGATAATTTTTTCTTTTGCTGACTAGTTAAGCCTCCATTTGTGATTTTTCTTATAGATGGATCAAAGGTTGCTACACAGGCTGCATCGTCAAGCATAGATGAGAGGTAATAACCATACAAGTGTTCCATTTCCTGATAGCTTGAGGATTAAGTTTTTTTGATAAATTGATATTTTGCTTATAATTTTTGGTTATAGTATTAGGTTGTCATCTGTTGATGTCTATTCTAGTTTAACCATACTAGCTACTAGCCACATTTCATGAATATTCTTTGCCAAATCGAACAAAACGTATATGTTAAATTTTAGTCTTAGGTAAGAGTTTGAGCCTTCCCCCTTTGTTTTGTAATTTTAATCTCAGAAAATCGTTCGGGATTTTATTATTTCTATGTAAAGATGGCCTGTTCTGTTTGTATTCCTGCTTAATGCATGTGAGAAATAAGTTAAATGGTCTATTTTTTCTCAACTGAAACTGAGTTATATCTAACCTTAGTTCACAAGCTGAAGATGGAGGTGATGGGGTAGAAGCAAATGAACCGCAAAAGGTCACTAGTGCTGAAGCGGCTGAGCAGGCTAGCCAGTCAAAAAGTGGAACTATAAACATTTCCTTAGCAAATGCTGGACACACATTAGGGGGAGCGGAAGTGGAGCTTGTTCTGAAACCTCTACGCCTCGCATTTGAGACAAAGAACTTGAAAATATTTGATGCTGCTTTGGATTGTCTTCATGTATGTTTTTTTTTTTAAAAAAATTGCTTTTGAGTGTCCCTGGTCGTTTGCTCATATATATATATTATATATATTTTGAGATTTTTGTAAGTCTCTACTTAGGTAATCTACCTCCAGTCATACTATTGATCTTCTGTATGTGTTTTTAATTCTTTGCTTGTTGTATTCAGAAACTCATTGCCTATGATCATTTGGAGGGGGATCCGGGTTTGGATGGTGGAAAAAATGCTGCACCTTTCACCGACATTTTGAACATGGTCTGCAGCTGTGTTGATAATTCATCACCAGATAGGTATGTACCTTTGTGTTTCAAACTTCTGTTGAATTGTTTATACTAATTCAAAAAGCTGATAATTTTGTGCAGCACTGTACTCCAAGTGCTGAAGGTTCTTCTTACAGCTGTTGCTTCAGGAAAGTTCAAAGGTAAGCCTCTGATGTAGAAATTTATGTTGTGTAACTTTGGGACAGCTCGATTGATTTTTGTATATGTTGAGCTTGAAATTTCAAATTAAATCTGTATTGATTCCAGTGCATGGGGAACCATTGCTTGGAGTCATTCGAGTTTGCTATAACATTGCTCTAAACAGGTGTGCTTTCTCTCCTTTTATCTGATTTCTTCATCACTCGAGGTGTAATCGCTAATTGCAAAATTTACATGTAGCAAGAGCCCAATAAACCAAGCAACTTCTAAAGCAATGTTGACTCAGATGATAAGCATTGTATTCAGGAGAATGGAGACTGACATTGTAAGGAATTTAATTTCTCAATTTTGTATATATTATTGATTGCATGAAAACAAAGTAGATACTGAAGAGAGGCGTTGACTATTGAATGTATATCTAGGTTTTCGCATCATCCACAGTGTCTCAGGAAGAACATGTCTCAGGTGTTAGTTCAAGTCCTAAAAATGAAGAAATTACTGCAGCTGACGAAAATGAGAAAGAAATGACCTTAGGAGATGCACTCACTCAGGCGAAAGACACAACTCTTGCTTCTGTTGAAGAATTGCATACCCTTGTGGGCGGTGCTGATATTAAGGTTAAATCTCACTTTGTATCTTGAACTTTTCTCGGTTGTTGATGTGACTGGGTTAGAGATGTATTCTTCAAGAAAGAAACGCTGATGGATACAAAAGGTTATAAATTCCTTAGAAGAAAAAGATTCTCTACTATGTAGCTTTCTTTTTCTATAAGCTTCTGGTTTAGTAGAGATATTTGCTAGTCACTTGTCTTTGAGAGCCTACTAGATATTTAATTATGACACGTACGCGTCTTAGGCTCTATAGAGTTTCCCTGTCTAAATTTTAGCAAGAAATAGATAAATTTAGCGAGATTGACAGAAGTTCTCTACGGTTGTTTTTTCATTCTTCCTTATAGATGGAAGACTTGTATAAGTTTTAAAGTTGTTTTCGTGGACAATGAAGTTCTTAATTCTATGAGCAGGGTTTAGAAGCTGCCCTTGACAAAGCTGTGCATCTTGAAGATGGCAAGAAGATAAAACGGTATAGTTTATACCACTCTGCTCAATTTCGGAGTTTATGCTTTTGCTTTACTGATCTGTACACCAGTATAAATTTATGGCTATTTATGCATGTCTCTGTTTTTGTGCTTGAGTATGTGTGCACACACACACACACCTGTACTATAAGTATAAACTCGCACGTCGCTGAACATACATACGTCTCATATTTTACCTATTTAATTAGTGGCTGATGAGTAAACCTTGTTTTTCGTTATAGAAGTCATGACTTTGGATTCATTTAATTTTAATTCCATAGTGGCATCGAGCTGGAGAGCATGAGTATTGGACAGCGTGATGCATTGCTAGTGTTCCGTACCCTTTGCAAGGTTGGCTTTTTGAGGGCTTTTATCTCTCTATTGTTGACTAGCTATTTATAGCGCTTCTGACAAAAAATATGAAATTCTGGATCACAGATGGGTATGAAAGAAGATAATGATGAAGTCACAACCAAGACCCGGATACTATCTCTTGAGCTTCTTCAGGTAGACCTAGCTACATTATATCTTGGCACTGGGATTTACACCCAAAACAATTTCTTTAAATACCTCAGAACTTTAATGTCGTGAAAGGCATATATACCTCTTTGCATATCATGAGTCTCAGAAAACGAAGAAGGATTGTTAACATTAGATTGTTAATTCTTTGTATTTTCTCTAGAGGTCCTTTCTATTGGTTGAGTTTGACCAATTTTTCTGCAACAAATGTGTTTGCAATATGCAGGGTATGCTAGAAGGAGTTAGTCATTCATTTACAAAGAACTTTCACTTTATTGATTCAGTAAAAGCCTACCTCTCATATGCATTGTTGCGGGCATCAGTATCTCAATCTCCTGTTATATTTCAGGTTTAGTTCTCTATTTCATAAAGATCTCTTTGAAGGTATATTAGAATGTTGTATTTACCTAGGATTTATGCTCTGGCAGTATGCATCGGGTATCTTCTCCGTGCTTTTGCTGCGGTTCAGAGATAGTTTAAAAGTAAGCATGTGATGTCTCAAGTTTAGAATTTTCGTTTTTGCGGGGATTGTTACCTCTTACCATATTAGTCTGATCCCAAATTTCATTTCCAGGGTGAAATTGGTATCTTTTTCCCCATCATCGTCTTAAGATCATTAGATAGCTCCGAGTGTCCCAATGACCAAAAGATGGGTGTTCTTAGGTACAATATTATTCTGGTTGACGCAAATGTATTTTGCTTTGAATACGTCACTTAAGCAGAGTCTACTAACCTTCTTGCTATGATTCTCATAGAACTTTTTTATTTTTCCTTTTTAAATGCAGGATGCTTGAGAAAGTCTGTAAAGATCCTCAGATGCTTGTTGATGTGTATGTAAACTATGATTGTGATCTAGAGGCCCCAAACTTGTTTGAGCGCATGGTGTGCTCCTTTTTCTTCTCTTTTATGTAATTTCTGTACGTCATGATGTGACATATAGTTGTGGCTCACATTACATCTTTTTCTTTTCTTATAGGTAACAACACTGTCTAAAATTGCTCAAGGGTCTCAGAGTGCTGATCCAAATCCTGCCATGGCTTCGCAGACAGCTTCAGTTAAAGGTTCATCCCTTCAGGTAGGAGTCATATCACGTTTGCTTCACCTGAATCCAGAAAATAAACCATTTATAGTGCTGTGTATTATTTATCCAAATTTTTATGAAATACTAAATATGGAGGAACCTCTTTTTGTAATGTTTTTTAGTGCCTGGTCAACGTTCTTAAATCACTAGTTGATTGGGAGAAAATAAGGAGAGAGGCAGAAAACAATACAAGAAATGCAAATGAGGACTCTGCTTCTGCTGGAGAACCAACCGAAACTAAAAGCAAGGAAGATGCCCCAAGCAACTTTGAGAAGGCTAAAGCTCATAAATCTACAATGGAGGCTGCCATCTCCGAGGTTATTGGTCAACGTCCTAAATGCTTGTAACTAGTATTTCAATCTTAAATACTAATGCATGTATAATCATCTTTGCAGTTCAACAGGAATTCAGTAAAGGGTGTCGAATACCTAATAGCAAACAAATTGGTTGAAAGGAATCCTGCTTCAGTTGCACTGTTTCTAAGAAGTACTTCGAGTCTCAGCAAGGTGGAACAGTAGAACTATACGTGGTTTTTTATAGTATTTATAGGTGGGATATAACTGTTCTTATATATATGTAGGTTATGATTGGCGATTACCTGGGCCAACATGAGGAGTTTCCTCTTGCTGTCATGCATGCATATGTTGACTCAATGAAATTTTCAGAAATGAAATTTCATTCGGCTATTCGTGAATTTCTCAAAGGATTTAGACTTCCAGGGGAGGCTCAAAAAATCGATCGCATTATGGAAAAGTTTGCAGAGAGGTAAGGACAACATATATTATTTCTTCTTAGATCAATATCTGAATGTAGTAAATTCTTAAGCTTGGTAGTTAATTGTGCATTAGTTGAATTGGAAACCTATATTTGATTATCTTAATTCATTTTCTCCCATTAATAACTAGCATTTTCTGTCCACTGTTGCCTTTGAGTAGATATTGTGCAGACAATCCTGGTCTTTTCAAGAATGCAGATACTGCCTATGTTCTAGCCTATGCAGTTATCATGTTGAATACAGATGCGCATAATCCAATGGTTTGGCCTAAGATGTCAAAATCAGATTTCACACGTATAAATGCTACGAATGATCCTGAAGATTGTGCTCCAACTGAACTTTTGGAAGAGATTTATGATTCTATTGTACAAGAAGAAATTAAACTTAAAGATGATGATAGCACCATGAAGAAGTTCAGCAGTCAAAGGCCAGGAGGAGAAGAAAGAGGTGGTCTTGTCAGCATTCTTAATTTGGGTTTGCCGAAAAGAATATCAGCAGCTGATGCCAAGTCTGAGACTGAGGACATTGTTAGGAAAACACAGGAGATTTTCCGGAAGGATGGGGTTAAAAGAGGAGTCTTTCACACTGTAGACCAAGTGGATATTATAAGGCCCATGGTGGAAGCTGTTGGGTGGCCTCTGCTTGCTGCTTTCTCCGTTACTATGGAAGTAGGTGATAACAAACCAAGGATTCTTCTCTGCATGGAGGGATTTAAAGCTGGCATACATATTGCCTATGTTCTTGGAATGGATACAATGCGATATGCCTTTCTAACATCGCTTGTCAGGTAAACTTTTAACACTTTTTTCATACTCCTTTCATATTTGAGTGCAAATATTGTTTGGTTTGCCTTGTGTTTGGCAAAATATGTAAGGTTTTGTGCCATTGCGGTGCAAGTTTTATTGGAGCAGAAAGCTATGGCATGTTGACCATTTTTTCTTGAATTGTCAATAGGTTCACTTTCTTGCATGCTCCAAAAGAAATGCGGAGCAAAAATGTGGAAGCACTGAGGATATTACTCGCTTTGTGTGACTCAGAACCTGATACACTTCAAGATACTTGGAATGCAGTTTTAGAATGTGTTTCTCGGCTAGAATTCATTATTTCTACTCCGGGAATTTCTGCAACAGTAATGCATGGATCAAACCAGATTTCTAGGGATGGGGTTGTTCAATCATTGAAGGAATTAGGTGGGAGACCGAGTGAACAAGTTTTTGTGAACAGTGTGAAGCTGCCCAGTGAATCTGTTGTGGAATTTTTCACTGCTCTGTGTGGTGTTTCAGCTGAAGAACTGAAACAGTTTCCTGCCCGTGTTTTCAGCTTGCAGAAGCTTGTTGAGATCAGTTATTACAATATAGCTCGTATACGAATGGTACTCTTCTGATAGTCTTCATTCCTACTCAATGCATGGTTAACTATAAGAACTTATACAGGGTCACAACATACGCTATCCTTGCACCCCATGCAACTTGAAAGTATAAATACACTTAGAATGAACAGCATTCACATTAACACAATCAAAAAGTATACTGGATACCTTTGTTAACTTTGCTGTCTATTCTGTTCTAAATTGGACTATCTGTAGCAACAAGTATTGGTGTCTGTTATGAAACTGCTTCTTCACTCCTTTTCATACTAATGTTATAGGGCCAATAAATTATGCATCCTGTACATGTATTTCGATACGTAAAGTACATGCATATATTAATTATTTTGTGTTTTCTCTCTGACATATACCAGGTCTGGGCAAGAATATGGTCTGTTCTTGCTGATCATTTCGTATCTGCTGGTAGCCATCATGATGAAAAGATTGCAATGTATGCCATAGATTCACTGAGACAGCTCGGGATGAAGTATTTAGAACGTGCTGAGCTCACCAATTTCACATTCCAAAATGATATTCTCAAACCGTTTGTTATTATCATGCGGAATACTCAAAGTCAGACCATAAGGAGTCTAATTGTTGACTGCATCGTTCAGGTTGCTTGCTTGGTCTCTTCTAAATTGGAAAGTTTAATATGTTTCCTGTGTTTTTGTTACTCAGTAGTATGCAGCTAATCAATTTTTATTTTATTTTTTGTAGATGATAAAATCTAAAGTTGGAAATATAAAATCGGGATGGAGGAGTGTTTTTATGATATTTACAGCAGCTGCAGATGACGAAGTTGAATCGATAGTTGAAAAATCATTTGAGAATGTTGAGCAAGGTGGGAAATTGTCCATCAAACTCTTGCACTTGTATTCTAGTATATCTTCTCACTTTTTAATTTCGAGAAGTGTTTGTCTAACCACTAGTTTGTTTGCAGTTATTCTGGAACACTTTGATCAGGTGATCGGTGACTGCTTTATGGATTGCGTCAACTGTCTTATCAGGTTTGCCAATAATAAAGCTTCAAACCGGATAAGCCTGAAAGCTATTGCCCTTCTCAGAATATGTGAGGATAGGCTTGCAGAGGTATGCTTTCAAGCTAACTGAGTTTGACAAGTCAGCATTTACTCTTCTGTTATAACGTCAATCCTATGCTCCAAAGTCCTTGTTTCTGCTATGTTTTCGGCTGTCTTCAAACTCCTTTCTCCTTTTAGATTTCAACCGCCGTATTTACATTTGCTCATTTACGTAACTTACGATGATTCTCAGGGACTTATACCTGGCGGTGTTCTCAAGCCCGTTGATACCAATGAGGATGAAACTTTTGATGTGACAGAGCATTACTGGTTTCCGATGCTCGCCGGTTTATCTGATCTCACATCAGATTACAGGCCCGAAGTTAGAAACTGTGCTCTGGAGGTGTTGTTTGATTTGCTGAATGAAAGAGGAAAAAAATTCTCCACACCTTTCTGGGAGAGTATCTTCCATCGTATCTTGTTTCCAATTTTTGATCATGTGAGTCATGCTGGAAAGGAAGGCCTAATCTCTTCTGGGGATGTAAAATTTCGTGAAACAAGCATTCATTCCCTTCAGCTCCTTTGCAATCTCTTCAATACGTTCTACAAGGTACTGATGAAGCTTATTGACTTTTTTTCTGGGTTTAAGCTTTTTCACTTTGTTCCCAGTGTGCACACTTTCTCCATTATTACTCAGTTAACTTTCAGACTAATTGGACAGTACATGTCATATTTGCTGCACGAAATTGCAAATAAATTATTTCTTAACATGCAACGTTGGAGCATATTACTGTGTGCTGCAAATTTTGACCATCGAATTTTCACCTTTTGAACAGGAAGTTTGTTTCATGCTGCCTCCACTTTTAAGTTTACTCCTAGATTGTGCGAAGAAATCAGATCAGACAGTTGTTTCAATTTCTTTAGGAGCATTGGTTCACCTCATAGAGGTTGGAGGCCACCAATTTAGCGAGGGCGACTGGGATATGCTCCTGAAAAGCATAAGGTGACCATCTTTTATCACAAACCTTTATCTAAAAAATGTTGCTATCTAACTTTTCTTTCGATTGCCAGAGATGCATCTTACACAACTCAACCACTAGAACTGTTAAATGCTTTGAGTTTTGACGATCCGAAAAAGAACCTAGTGCTGACAGGAGATGTAGAGGCAGATGCCTCTCATTCTCCACGAGTTGATCATAATCCTGACGATATTAACGATAATGAAAAAGTTTCCGCCCATGCATCTCCAAGGATTGGTCCTCATGGTGCTTTCTCAGAATCTGGGTCACAGCCAAAGTCTGATGGTTCTGAAGGTTGCTCTTAACTTTTTCAGAACTTTGGATTTATGCTTAAACATATAATATAATGTTGCCTTATGGTGTAAAACGAGAATTGCTAGTGAAGTAGACATGTCCGGACTGAAAAGCTTTATGAAAGCAAAATGGATTTCTGCAACGCCATTATTTTCTTACCTTTACGTTTCCTGTTAAAGGTCGTCCATCCTCATCTGGAAGATCTCAAAAGGATGGGGATGATGCAAATCTGCAGCGAACTCAGACTTTTGGTCAAAGATTCATGGACAATCTTTTCCTCAGGAATCTCACATCTCAACCAAAAAGTTCTGCCGCAGAAGTGTCTGTACCCTCTTCTCCATATAAGGTGTTTTGCATGTGAATACTGCCTGGCTTAAAATCTATCTGATATGTTTTGTTAATTTGCACTCTGCAGAGGTCTTCCCTTTTCTTTTTTTTTGTCATAGTTGTATTGTTTCTCCAAGTAACATGATAGATAGGGAAAACTTGTAACAAATTACTTTCTTATGTAGCATGAGGATCATCCTACAGAGCCCGACAGCAGAGAAGAAGAGAGTCCAGCTCTATCAACTATTAGAGGCAAATGCATTACACAATTGCTTCTACTCGGAGCTATCAACAGTATCCAGGTATTTAGATACCTTCTTTGCTTTGCTAGGATGTACGGTCTTAAGCACCACTCTTATTTCTGAACGCCGAATCTCTGTAAACTTAGAGGAAATGTGTCTCTTGTTGTTGAACTGAACATCTTTGCTGTATAATGTTTTCTTATGCAGCAAAAATACTGGAGTAATTTAAAAACACCACAGAAGATTGAGATTATGGACATCCTATTCTCATTCATAGAATTTGCTGCTTCTTACAACTCATATTCTAACCTTAGAACACGTATGAATCACATTAACTCAGAGAGGTTAGTCAGAAATCCTTGAACTAAGTTATTAATAGATAAATTTTCTCCTTGCATAGAAGTTAGACTATTCATTATTTTACAGGCCACCTTTAAACCTTCTCCGACAAGAGCTGGAAGGAACGACCATATATTTAGATGTCTTACAAAAGACAACTTCTGGGCTTGCGGATGTTGCATCTGATACAGACAATAAACTAGATGGCACAGCGGAAGAAAAACTGGTATCGTTCTGTGAACAAGTGCTGAAAGAAACTTCTGATATGCAGTCCTCTTTGGGAGAGTCAACTAACATGGATGTTCATCGGGTACTGCAGCTGCGTTCTCCCGTGATTGTGAAGGTAAATGAGTATCTTAATTGGTTGATATACATTTTTCGCCAAAACTATAAAACCCTTATACGAAATGATAAAATGTCTATACGTCATCTTCGTTCCAGGTTTTGGAAGGCATGTGCTTTATGAACAACAAAATATTCAGGAAGCACATGAGAGAATTCTACCCTCTGCTCACAAGACTTGTCTGCTGTGAACAGGTAAGTGGATTCGTTTAGCTTCAGGCTTGTGAGCCACATAACACTTTCTTCGTCTAAAATGTAATCAGTCTAGCTAACTCGATAACATTTCAATCTGCAGATGGACATACGAGGCGCTCTAGCCAACCTTTTCAAAGCACAATTGAAGCCACTTTTGCAACAGTAAAAAAAATGATCAATTTATGGCAAGCAAAACACAATCTCAATGTCATTTTACTTCCCACAGTCTGGGTTGTTTTTTTTACCTTCGACATTGGAACGATTCTTCTTCAGATAAAAGTGTCACATCTCGATTAAGTTTGCCAGTAAATTGATCATACTCTCATAGCATATCGGTTTGTATTTTTGAGATTCTTGCTCCTATCTTTATATTTACCTCAAATCTTAAGTGTATTTTTGGTTGATTCATATATTTGTATTATGTTATTCCTAAGTCTCTACGCAGACACTTTCTACTTTCAAGTATACTCGGGTCAGAGCTTTTTTTGTTGCCCTACTATAGTTTAATCGAATATTGACTTTCATTCTCGATATTTCAAATACTTTATTTTGCAGTTTATTATTATTCTTCTTAGAGAAAAAAGAACTGATTCTTTTATATATTATCCAACACAATCATCTCAAAGGCGAAACAATTTGAAGAACAACACTCGCAATGTTCTTCGATCAGATGTTAACTCAATTTGATTTTAAGCTTTCACAAAACACGTATAGGTGTTTTATATCCATTTTTGAAGGATCCATGATACTAATAAAAAGGAAAAGAAAAGTAGTATGATAAAGAATTCAATGTATAGGGTGACTCTGTGAGTATATATCCCTACAAAAAAACACTAGTCACTTTTTGATGGAAACCCATTAGAATTCTGTAGAAATAACTATTTCAAATAATTTTATCTGTCAATTTTATTTGTCTATTTTTTTCAAAAATCATCTTCTTTGTCTCATGATATATGATGTTTAAGGTATATGCATGATAATTAAAAAAATTTGAAAAATTATTTAAACTATCTCTATATTATAATTAATATTGTAGTTAATACGAATAAGTAATAAAATTAGGTGAGGGAAATAAGTGAAAGTTTTGTGTTGGAAACTTAAAACTACCATATATTTTGAGACAAAAAATAAATTTAAGACATTATTTATTTTGAGGAGTGGAATTGTTGTTGACAATTAAAGGAAAATAGAACAAATTTAGACAAACCCTAATTTAGATAATCTAGCTAATTGTTGTGGTATAGAAGTTCTAATTTCTCAGAAAATTAAAATGATGTTAAAACCTAAATTTTAGATTATAAATCAGATTTTAAAAAATTAGGGATCGAGTTCTATTGTCTACATTATATAGGAACTTAGTTAATGAGTCGGCCTGTTGTGATCGAATGTTGACAAAAAAAATCAGGTCTTAAAAAACCAACCTACAATTAACTAAGATCCAACAAGTGTCAGACAGACATGGTTTAATGTCTCGAGAGAAAGAAGATGATATAATGCATGCAAAAGCAAAATTAAAGCATTGAGTAATTACTTTGCATTTGCATGGAAAGTGATTTGCGCACATGATGTCTAAATAAAGTTTCAAAGTTATAAAACGCGTTTTGCTTTCCTTTTAGTTATTTCAATATAAGATTTATTATAATATTCTTTGTTTTAATAAAATGCTGAATGAAATGAAAAATGTGAAAGAATTTTAAGTGTGAGAGAATTCAGGGTGTCATAATGGATCATTATCATGAGTTAACTATGTTTGTTAATTTAATAGGGTTTAAGTTGATTTTTTTATCTATATAAATAAATAAACAGTTATGGGTTACTGAATTTATAAATCCAATATGTGGATCCATTAGAGTTGTGCTTTACCCATGGGTTGGTTATTAAAAGAGATAAGAAATTAGATATTTAAAATATTTACAAAAATTTTCTTTTTATAAATAAGCATAAATATAAAAACTACAACAAAATATGTAAAATATGTATATAAACAAATGTTTTCTTTGTATAAAAATATAAATAAATAGTTTCTATAGTTTTTTTAAGAAATTTATTATTATTTTATTTAATGTATAATTTATGTATATGGGTGCACAATATAACTTATTAGACTAATTAATTTAATAAATTCGGATTAGAATATTTAAATTTTAATCCATGAAATAAATGAGTCGATCAAACTCATCCAATAAAATTTATAAAATTTATTATCCATGTAGATATGGATCCGATCAAGTCGGCTTACCTATCATGACAATGATAATGTGAAATAGTTATAAACAAATGATAATGAGGCACGGACACATGACTTCGCAATTCTTCTTTCAATTTGGAGCCCGAAATTCATGCTTTCTCTTTCTCTATTTTAAAAGTAGACATATCCATTTTCTTTCAAGATAAAGACATTAATATTAGAATTGGAGGTTTTTTTTTTCTCGAATAACAATTAGATCGATATAATTCCACATTCTTAATTTCTTTTACTTATATTGGAAATGTATCGAATTTCAATGCTTAAAAATTTATAAAATGAATATTATCAGTGGCTCAAGTGTATACAGTAATATTAAAGATTTTCATATATGTGTTGATGAAAAATGAGAAAATATTTAAGGAACACGTAATGTAATACAGTGATTTTGATACCTACCAATTGACTTTGATACAGTGATTTTTTTATATATTTTTTAGATTTTAAACGATTTTATATATCTATTTAATCATTTGTGTATGATTTTATAGCTTTTTTCCTGAAATATAGTATATTGATTAGAAATAGTATCCATAGTACATGAGCAGAGCTACTAATTCGTATTAGTGGATACAAACAACGCAATTCGAAATCATGTTTTGGAAGCAAGGGATTGATTCTCAGTAAACGATGTTCATGAGGAACCGTCAATCTTTAATTCCCTTTGAAGCCAATCTGGTCCTGAACGGCCTATTATGATTGGTACCTTCTTCCTTCAGTAACCGATTTAGCAATCAACATTGCAGGGCGATTACATCCAGCCGGAACCCAGTTCAAAGATCAGTTATGTAGTGCATCTAAGTGTTCTTTAATCTTAGCACTAACACCCACTGGAGAAGTATCTTGTGATAACAAACTCAGAATCGTAATCACCTCCTCATACTCCCCTTCAAATAATACTTCCTTTTGATGTGTATACCGAACGCTTTCAGTTGCCCACGAGCAGCTTAATAGCCCAGCTTACAGTAGTTGTGACACATTGGCAAATGCTCTTCGTCCATGCATAAGTGTTCTGCCCTGATCATCACGGAGGAGCCATGCCGCTCCACTCCTTTTTGATACAGGATCCCAAGAAGCGGTAAAGTTACACTTCATCCAAGGTGAGTTAGATTTTTGCCATCTCATGGTCACTTGTACAGCATCCAAACCTCTGCTTCTAGATGTCATGTCACCTCGATTGGCAATCCTCCACTCCTCTGCATCATCGAAAGCTTTCTCAACAACACAGGATGGGTCTAGTTTTGTTTGTTCGAAGATTAGTGAATTCTGCGTCTTCCAAATTTGCCAGAGAACCCACATAATCGAATATATTAATGACTCGGATATGTACTTGTTCTCTTGGCAGCGCAACATATATTGCATATTGAGCAAAGTCGAGGTCAACGAAAACCCAGCAGTCGGTAAAGGGATGGTTCAATCAGTGGTATCCAATTCTCTCCTCAAGGGCCATCAATTCACCACCTGTTTTTTTGCGGACGATAGTCTTACGATGTGCAAGGTAGATCTCATGCAGTGTCAAAAGCGTCAGACCATTATAACCTTATATGGAGAGGCTACATGACAAATTATAAATATGGCCAAATCTTCTATTTCTTTTGATGCAGGTATTGCTGAAACGATAAAGCTTCAAATTAAGAGCTTAATGGGTATTCAAAATGAGGGAGGAGCCAGCTCTTATTCGGGTTTGCCAGAGTGCTTTAGTGGTTCCAAGAGGAAGTTGCTAGGATTCATTCAAGACTGCCTCAAAACCACTCTAACTGGCACTATAGAACCATTTCCCAAGGTGGAAAGGAAATACTTCTTAAGACGGTTGCAATGGCGATGCCCGTGTATGCTATGATGTGATTTAAGCTTCCAAAACGTATGTGCATTGCTCTTTCAAGCGCTATGTCTTCATTCTGGTGGGACTCAGCTGAGCATAAAAAAAAGATTCAATGGCTCTCTTGGGACAAACTGTGCAAACTGAAAGACCAAGGAGGTATTGGTTTCAAAGACCTTGAGATGTTTAATCAAACGTTGCTAGCAAAACAGTCATGAAGAATGTTGCAGTTCCCTACTAGCCTCTTTGTTTCCTTTATTAAGAGTCGATATTTTGATGAGAATGATTTTTTGGAAGTGCAGTTAGGCAACATGCCATCATATGCTTAGAGAAGCATGATTCATGGGAGAGACCTGCTATTGAAAGGCTTAAAACATATGGTAGGCAATGGGGAATCATTAAGCATCTAGACTTCAAAATGGATTGAAGATGGGATAATGAGACCACCATGTATGAAACAACTTTTGGTTAACATCGACCTCAAGGTTAGTCAATTGATCTCGAGGATCAGTTCTTTCCCAATGATATCAAAGCTATAAAAGCCATAAAACATGCAACTCAATCAGCAGATTTTCACTGTTGGAGACACAACAAAAACGGATTATACTCTGTCAAATCTGGATATTGGCTTGCCTCCACGCTCTGTGATTCCAGTTCCGTGCGGCGTCCCTACATCAAGCAATTCACACAGGCCATTAATCATCTCATTTGGAAAGCCAATGTTCCTCGGAAGATAAGAGTTTTTCTTTGGAAGGCAATCAATGGAGCCATTTTTGTTGCCGTTAACTTGAATACCAGAGGATTGAATGTTGAAGATATGTGTCAATTATGTGGTTTTTCTGGTGAATCAATTCAATACTCCTGTTCACTTGACCTTTTGTGAGATAGATTTAGGCGTAGTCCTACATTCCTTCTCCACCATCAGGTTTTAAAGGTCACTCTTTATAGCACAACATTCACTACATTATGAATATGTAGAAAAATTCAATAGTGCCTAAAGAAATATATGCACTTGATCCTTACATCATTTGGATGTTATGGAAAAACCGCAACAACCTTCTCTTCGAAGGAATGGTATCCGTAGCTCCAGTGCTCCTTACCAAAATAACAAATAATGCAGATGAATGGTCTCGCTCTCAACTTTTAACTCATGACCAAGAGGAGGCGACTACTCTCTCAAACAATATATGGCGTCCTCCTCTAAAACCATGGCTTAAGTATAATTTTGGCAACTCTTGGAATAAAGACTCATCAACAGGGGAGCTTCCTAGGTTTTAAGAAACTATGCAGGCCATGTTCTTCTACACAATATAAGATCTTTTGTTGAAATCTATTCTAAAAAGGAAGCAGCTCTTGAAAGCTGGTTTTCGGCCATTGAAAGCATGAAAATTTTTGGGGTAATTCACATCATTTTTGGTCTTACTGACTCGGACCTGATTAAGACAGTATCGTGCCATGTTTTTTGGCCATCTCTCGCTCACAAATCAACACGCCTTGTGAATGCTCTTGCTGATCTTAACTCGTGACAAATACTAACATAATCTTACAAATCTAACAAAGGAGTTCACCTTATTGCTCTTAGCATTACTAGAGAGGATCGACGTCAATCTTATGTGGTAAGTGGTTTTTCTTGCTGGCTTCAAGACCTATTTATCTCTGAGATGAATGTTTTTGTAAATCCCACTTGATTGGTGTGGATCTTTGATCTTTGTAACAAACTCAATATTTTTTGGAAATATAATCTATCAGATGAAAAATAAAGTTATGATGAAATAATGTTGTTATTCTTCCGCATATCTTCGTTCTAAATGTGTTCTACGTCAACTAAATGGTGTTGGATCTAACTATTACAATTGTGTATATTAATTATTACGTCATAAATTGTGAGTCCCGACGAGGATAATGGTTTGAGAGGACACGTGTAAACGGGATCACTCCCAAAGATAGCCCCAAGTTTCTTTAGATCTCATCTCACACCGTACTTCAATTTATTGGTAGTTTACGATTTATTTCAATTCATTTCATTATTATTAAGAAACAAATTATTGCTATTATCATTTATCAACCATTCATCAAACTCAGATAAGTCGAAGGAAGTGAATTTTGAAAAAACACGGACCTCTAATATTATTTTAGCTGAATTGTGGTGTTGTGTGACATTTTTATATTGTTGATATGTGTAATATTTATTGATATGAATAATATTACTTAATAAGATAAGAAATTTTAAAATATTAATCTTAGTAATTTAGTAGATCACATCTAACCTATCTCATTTTTCCGACATTATAATATAAGAGAATTTTTAAAAATGGATATTGACCATAAATTATATGGCTTTTATCATCAATTAGAATCCTATCCAATAACCATAAAATTCATTTTTGACTGTTCATTTAAATCATGTCTAATCTATCTCATATTTTTGACATCAAGATAAAAAGATTTAAAAAAAATTAAAATTTTGATTTTGGTCATGCATTATATCATTTTTGTAATCAACCGTTAAATTTAAAATACCCAAATATCCGTAAAATTTATTCGTGACCAATTATTTAAAACCTTATCCACCCAATTCATGTATAAATAACAGACTATTAATCAAGAAAAAAAATTCACACTCAATCATCTCCTTATTTTCCTAAAGAGAAACTGTGAAAAAAATAGAAGCTTATCATTTAATTAAAATGAAGATGAGTTGTTATGTAGTGTGTATCTAGAGATATCACAAGATCCAATTAATAGTAATAACCAATCTCTGAAAAATATTTAGAAAAACATATGAAAGCTACAACAAAAAAAAATTGAGAGTTGAGAAGCTAGAAGCATCCTATCTTTACAGTGTATGATGACTACTATTTAGAAATTTGAATCAAAGATGCGTCTAAATGGTGATTATAGTCGTTGTCGCCAACGATCACACTATTGGGTCATATAAATATTCTCAGAGAGATTTAATTTACTATTGGGTCATATAAATTTGTCTTTTAAACGCAATCATAATGCTAGCATATTCTAGGTTATATGCACTAATTAGATAAATTAGTTTAATCAAATAATGTCATCCACAAGTCTAAAACAGTAAACGTGTGTCCAAACGTGTAGATTGTTGTCCGACGTATTTTCAACTAAAGATCCAAAGTCTCAATGACATTTGTTTTTCTTTGTGAAGTCCAAATCTATCAATTCGACATTAGAAATTAAAAATAAAATAAAAAAGCTTTTACTTCTACCATAACTTGTGTCTTGTGGTATAGAAAGCGACCCTAGTTCATCCTCTCTTGTGTCTTGTGGTACTCGGAAATGGTTTGGCCGTTTGAGATATTTCCCTAATATTTTTGGCTAAAAGTTTTTTTGTACCTATATAGGTATCAAAATAATTCCGGTTATGTTTTGGTTCGGATTTAATCGGTTAAGAATCAAAAATGTCAAAATATCTAAAAACTTTCAAATTTTTATGAAAAAATATTAAAAATATATATAAATACCTAAAAAATACCAATATGCCTGAAAAATATTCAAATATCCTAAAATTTTCTTTAGTAATTATCTGAAAATATTAAAAACAATAAAAAAATTTCTATATATCTATATGTATTCGGATCAAAACAATTCATCACATATCTTTCGGATTTCAGGTCTTAACTGATACATATTACTTTATTATTTTCCAAATTCTCTCATAAATAACATCACACATCACTCACCACCACTCTTCAATTGAGACTCTTCACAAAGAGACTACACAGAGTGAGAAAGATACATTCTCATTACCAACTCTTACTCTTGTCATCAAGTTTTTACAAGAGAGATATATAGATGAGGAAGTTCCGACAAGTAGCTTTATCGATCGTCTTTGTCTTACTTATTCTCTCAATATGTTCCGCTCACAAAGAGGCTTCTTCTTCTACAGAAGTTGTGCCAATTGAATGCTTGAGAGTCCCGCCGTTGGAGTTCGCCGGAGCAGCCAAAACCGCCGTCGACGCCATCAAAAAAGCTGGAGATCTAGTGTCAAAGTTTGATAAGAAAATCAATAATTCACGAGTTGGCAAAGCTATTATTGATTGCATTGATCTACTTGATTCTGCCTCTGAAGAGCTTTCTTGGATCATCTCTGCCTCTCAGAATTCTAATGGTACAAATCTTTTAACACTTACACATTCTCTTTTTCTTTTGCATGCAAAATATGAATTTATCTTTACCAAAAATAAATAAATATATATGAACCTTTATAAAATTGTTTTAAAAGACAAGTAATTTATATATATATACAAAAATACAAATCTCACCGAGGTAAAAGATTTCACGTGGAGATGTAAAATATATTACCAAATTAGTAAATTGTACTTCTTCTGCAATATAGATTAAGAATTGTTTTTCCTATTTTATCTTAAATATATTGCGTGTATTTATTTTGAATTTAATATTTTACAGTATTTCATATTCCTTCCGTTTCAAAATAAGTGTTATTCTAGCATTATTTTTTCGTTTCAAAATAAGTGTCGTTTTACATTTACGATGTAAATTTTATTATAAATTGTCTAGTTTGACCTCATTATTAACCAATAAAAGAAAAAGAATGTCAAGAGTCAATTAATTTTTAAGGGTATAATAGAAATTTAATATGTTTTATTAATTGGTGTGAAAAATGCTAGAATGACACTTATTTTGAAACGGAGGGAATATGACTGAATAAATCAAATTAACAGAAATAATAAGAAAAAATATTTTTAATATGTATATATATCCCGATTGGCAATTACTTTCGTTGTTTTGAAAAGCAAAAATTTTTAAAAGAAAATAAAATTAAACTAATCATATTTTAAAATAAAAAATAAAGTAGAGTATGATTGGTTTAATTTCAATATATTACAAAGATTTTGTTTTTCAAAAAAAAAAAGTAATTCCCAATCGAGACCATAGTCTTTTTTTTTTTGGTTAAAAAATATAATTTATTATATTATGAAATTTAGAGTTTTTTTGTGTTTTTACACATTACTCATTCTATTATTGAATGAACTTCTTAATGTACTAAATTGTGCATCGAATTTATCAATACCAAAAACGTTGGACCACTGTTGACAAAATTATAAAATAAAAACAATGGACCACCAGCGCAAGATTTTGAGGAAAATATGATAATGAGCATTTTTTAAAAAAAAATCCTAATTTTACTATTTGATTTTATATATTATTATTTTAAATTTTGCATTGACTCATCGACATCAAGAACCAAACTTGTACAATTACTTAGTAACCGACGAATTAGAACATCACAGAAGTCTATTGAATTAAGCATTAATTGACTCCACCGACCTGCTTTTCTCTTTGTTTTTCTGATTTTCTGATTTTCTTCTTTTCTCTTATATATTTGATAACTTTCATACTTTTTTCTGCTGAACCGGATTCTCAGGACTTTTTGCTTTGAAAAAGAAAGTGATTCTGGTGTTTTATACCCTTGGTGATTAAGTCTTCAACGTGAAAATGGAATATAATAGTCGAAAGAAAATCTTGCGATGGATATTACTATATAAATAGGCAACGTTCATAATTAATTACATTGTCGATTTAATAGGCCAACTCACATGTTATGTTTCGAATATACTGGAGTATTATATAAAATAATTATTATTTTATACGATATTTCGCATATCATGTGTAAATGTATATGCTATTATCATTATCCTTTATACATATTATGATTAGTCAAATTATATAAACGAAATTAAATAATTTTTTTAAACATGTTAATATACATACTTTTAACTAAAACATCATATGTTATAAAATACTGTAATAAGTATTAGTTTAATGGCAAGAAATTCGTGGTCAAGTGATAAGAAGCAGAACTAAGATTTTAAAGAGTTCGTAGGTTTGATTTTCCTAATATGCAAAACTTAAATACATTATTCTAGTCATTCATATTTATATGTATATGAATTTATGTTTTCGGTCTATTTGAATATCTGGAGAGAATGTCTATACTGATGAAAATAGTTTAGATATACTACCATAAAATTTGGAAACTCACTAGTTATATATAAGAAAATATAGTTTCGTAAAACATACTATGAAAATCAAATTAACTCCAAAGCAAAATTTTCGTTAATTTTGATGATGGATCATTAACAGATAGAGACTTGAATATGGTTGACATTATCGAAAATTAAATGGTGACAGTAACCAATTAAATTTATTTTAATGTAATTAATGTTAATTTATTAGTTGTATATGTTTAATAAATATTCAGAAGTTGGATTTTGTAAACAATTATATATACTCTACGATTTAAATATTATAATTAAATGCATAATAAATTGTACTTACATTAGACTCGACTGTCAGGTAAAGACAACAGTACAGGAAACATTGGGTCAGATCTAATGACATGGATAAGCGCTGCACTTTCTAATCAGGATACGTGTCTCGACGGTTTCGAGGGTACTAATGGAATTATCAAAAAAATCGTAGCCGGTGGTTTAAGCCGGGTCAGTACAACCGTCCGGAAACTACTAACAATGGTTCACTCTCCTCCTAAGACCAAGCCCATTAAAGCCCATATGACGGCCCAATCTCATAGTGGCTTTAGCAAGTTTCCTTCTTGGGTTAAACCTGGTGATCGGAAGCTGTTGCAGACTGATGGCTTACCAATGGCTGTTGATGCCGTTGTAGCCACGGATGGGACCGGAAATTTTACAATGATAAGCGATGCGGTTTCGGCTGTGCCGGACTATGGTAGTAAAAGATATGTGATTCATGTGAAAAGAGGTGTATATGTGGAGAATGTGGAGATTAAGAAGAAGAAATGGAATATTATGATGGTTGGTGATGGTATTGATGCTACTGTGATCACTGGTAACCGGAGCTTCATCGATGGCTGGACTACTTTCCGGTCGGCTACTTTTGGTAAGTAACATCTTATATACTTAATCAAATGATCTTGGTCTAGTAGTTTCCATTTAAGAGGGAAATTGTTGTGTTGGTCTAGATCAAAAATTGAATTCCCTCAAATTGGAATTACAAACCATTTTTATTTGGCCTGAAGATTTCACATAGTCTTGTCCGGACTCTAAGAAATTATGGGTTTAGATCTGGAACTTCCTAGTTAATTAAAAAATATCTTATATACTTTCTAAACGCTAATCAATTTGATCATTTATAAGTAGAAACATAGTTTAAAAGTAAACTGAGTAAAAAGCATTTTAAAATGATCTCAAATATCACATGTTTTTTGTACCTATAATACTCTAATCCGAACTGAACTAAACTATAATATGATTATAACTTTTCTTTCAGCTAAAAAACATACAACCAACTAAACCAAATAACCAAATGTCATAGGTTACTTATTGTTTTCCATTTTCTTAACTTTGTATATTTGAAATTTTATTATTGTTGAATCAAAACATCAAGTAATCTATATTGGTGTATTATTCTAGAGTACGATATTGAACTGACTATAAATACATTTGGCAGCTGTGAGCGGAAGAGGATTTCTTGCACGAGACATAACATTCCAAAACACAGCAGGACCGGAAAAACACCAAGCCGTAGCTCTAAGATCAGATTCGGACCTCGGGGTCTTTTATCGATGCGCGATGAGAGGTTACCAAGACACTCTTTATGCACATACAATGCGTCAATTCTTTAGAGAATGCATCATAACAGGCACCGTAGATTTCATATTTGGAGACGCAACCGCGGTTTTCCAAGACTGCCAAATCAAAGCCAAACAAGGCCTATCAAGCCAAAAGAACAGCATTACGGCTCAAGGACGTAAAGATCCAAACCAGCCAACTGGATTCACAATCCAATTCAGCAACATTACTGCCGATACCGATCTATTGCCAAATTTAAATACAACCGCGACTTACTTAGGTCGACCATGGAAATTGTATTCTAGGACGGTGTTCCTACAAAACTATATGAGTGATGTGCTTAAACCCGAAGGATGGCTAGAATGGAATGGAGATTTTGCGTTGAATACATTGTACTATGCCGAGTATATGAACCGTGGACCGGGGTCTAGCCTTGACCGCCGTGTCAAGTGGCCAGGATACCATGTTTTGTATACTTCGGCTGAGGCAAATAATTTTACGGTGGCTCAGTTCATAGAAGGGAACTTGTGGTTACCAGAAACTGGTATAAAGTTCAATGCTGGTCTAGTTTAATAAGTTTGCCATGTTTGACCATTTAATTCGTATTATCATTTTCAATTAATTTGTGTGTGTTATAATATATATTGTATATGGTTTTGGTGATTACTAAACTACAAGTTCTGTGAGTTTAATATGTACTAAATTAGGGCCGCGTTACGCTGCGGGTTTTTTCTTGAAACAATTTTGTTTTCAAGTCCATGTGACTTTTTAAACATTGATAGAGTTTTGAGAAGTTTCCAATAACTCAATATCTGGAATCTGGATGCATGATGGATCAATGTGAAACACGAAACACACACCAACCAGAAATTATTTGGCTCTTGTTTGATCAAATGAGATGACTTGTATGCTTTGGAGTTCGAGGTTGTCCTCCGAGCTGCAGAGAATGCAGCAGAGGCTGAGGAAAATACAATATCAACAAACCAAAGAGAGATATTACGCTGCACACTAAAAGATCACAATCCAAAACTTTCAGCCACTGCTAAAAAATGCAGCTAATACGTGTAGATAAATCGATTAGATTATAATATAATTATATCTCAATGCACTACTAATTTTATTCAGAGTTTAAATTAGATCTAATCTGAAACAAACCAAAACAACATAATGCAAAAGACAAAATCACGAAACAATGAATCGTCACAATGAATGCGTACTCACATCAAACATCGATCTAGAAAACTTCATCACATTAAACGTTGCTCTAATTCTCTAGGTAAATGGACAAATGAAAAGCATGACTTGAATGATAACAGATGTGAGTTCAATTTCTAATACTCTATTATATCCACTTCCCGTTTCAGATATGGCCTTTACAAGCTAATTGTAACTCTCTATGTTATGATTCTAAACAATAAAGTGGGGAATCCCAAAGATTCCCAGCTTTACTCAAATTCAATTCCTTGCAGTATCAATTAACTACAGCCCTTCATATCAATAAACTCAAAAGATTCTCAGCTTTAGTTAAATCCAATTCCTTGCAGTATCGATTAAATAAAGCCCTGCATATCAATAAATTTGGCTTCACGGTCTCTACTAATTCAACACAAGCAGCCAATAAGAGATTGGTATGACTTAACATCAAGTATTTGATTCAACGCTTGAAAAACAGAGTTTCAATGATCGTAAGAGTAATAAAGAAAGCAAGTTGAGAATGTTCTCACAAATGAGAGTAGAAGTTTAAGCTTTACATGAACTATGAGATTCTGAGAGAAGTTGTGGTATTATTTTCTGAAATGTTTTTTGCAAGATCGATGTAATGACAGAATGTTGAAAGAGTTTTGACAGAAGAAAAGATAGAACGAAACAAATGAGACATAGAACTAGAGTACCAGACATTTAGAGGTTAATTTTAAAAACCATTTTAGACAAAACCTCTTCATACTCACAACAATCTCTATGATGTTTGATCCACACACATAATTGCCTTATTGCTTCTCTCTTTTCCTCTCCTAATCCCAACAGTGTCTCCTTCTCTTTCTCCTCTTCTTTTACTTTACCTTCAAGCTTGTTCTCTATCTCTTCCTTTTCCTTCTCCATCTCTTCATCTATATCACATATTTCTTTTCCGTCAAAAGCATCTTCGTCGCTTCAACCACCGTTTCCTTATAGCTTATGTGCTTCTCCACAAGGTTTTCAGTCAGGGATTGGAACCGGTTTAGTATAGTCGACTTCACTCTCTCTGAGAGCTCTTTCATCATACCTTGATATGTGTGGTGAGTCATTGCAATCTTCTCCTCGAGCAGTGTGTTCTTCTGAATGCTTAGCTTCTATTCTCTTCAACTCTTGTTCTTTCTCCACTAACACTGGTTCAGTTACTCTGAGTTTCTGGTTAGATAAACGGAGTTTAACTTCAATGTTACTCATGTTCTCAACAAAACTCTATCTCTTCTCCTTACATTTCGACTTCACTTCATAATCTCTCTATCGTCTCTTCAAGATCTACAATTGTGGATTCTCTCGACGTAACATCTTTATCCATCTCTTGCATTCTTCTCTCTGTCTCCTCCTTCTTTTTTGACATGTACTCTTCCAACATCTCTCGGGCTTGTTTGTAATCATCTCTTCCAACAAATTTTTTTCATTTACCTTCTCTTATGTGATTCTTCTGCGATTCCATGACGGATCGAAGTTCCCAATTATGTAGCCGAAGATGTAATAGGAAACGATTTTACAAAAGCACAATTTTGGCCTTGTTTATTCAAAATTTGGATCTCTGATCTCAATCTCTCTCTTCTCCCCCTCATCTTACGATCTCTCAACCTCTTTTAATGACTCATGGATTAGGGTTTTCGAGCTAATGAATTGGCAACTTATTGAGGGAGAGGAAGAAGAAACGTTTATATAAAAGCAAGCCGTGTGTCTCAAGTGTACCCCTGAAGAGACATCCTCTCTTTTATATATATAATTGATCAGTGAGGAGCTATTTACTATAGTAAAAGATTAAAGCTTAGCTATATTCTTTTTCTTTACAAAGCCGAAATGTAAACTCTTAACGAACTATGTTACATAACTTAATATCTTCCATCGAAAATGGTTTTTAAAAGCTAAAACATATCAATAGTTTCCTAAATTTCTCAATATATTGAAAGGTATATCAAAATTCGATGCCAATAATTTGCCCCTATGTTTTTTTTGTCAACTTGAAAGAGTTTGAAAAAATGTTGTGTATTGTATTGATAATCAGGGTATTTATACAAGTAGGAAGTAAGTTAACTAACCTAAAATCCAAATATAAGATAAAATCTAAACAAGAATATTCTAAATATATAGAAATATAACCTATTTCTCTCTAATACCCTCCCTCAAGTTGGAGGAGAGAGGTGAGAGGTCTTGAATCTCCAACTTGAACAGTAGATATGTGTAAGTTGTTGCGGACAAAACTTTTGTGAAGAGGTCTCGCGGTTACTTGAACAAATTTGTATCAATAGAAGTAGTAGTAGTAGTAGAAGGCTAAACCATTATTGATTAGTCAATCAATAGTGAGAAACGGTATATGTAGCCTCAGTAGTAGTAGTAGTATAAGGTTAACCATTATTGATTTATTCAATCAATAGAGAGAAACAAAGATGTAGCCTCAGTAGTAGTAGAAGGTTCAACTGCCATTGTAAAAGACGTAAACGAGAAGGATAGAAATAGTAGATTTTCCTTTTTTTTAGAAAAGAATAGAGAAAAACTAGAATAGAGGAATTTGATCTCTAGATCAAAACTTTAGAGTGAACTTGATCCCATAGGTAAAAAGTATTAAAAGAGACATTGATGAAGTCTCAATAGTAGTAGAAAGCTCAGTCATTGTTGATTAGTCAATCAATGACGAGAAACAAAGAAAAAGAAAAATCATGGGTAAAAGATAAATGAGGCTTTATATAGAGAAAAAATATTATGGTTTTTTCTACTCTAATACCATGAAAGAGTTAAGGAAAATATTGTGTATTATATTGATAATCAGAGTATTTATACAAGTAGGAAGTATGTTAACTAACCTAAAACCCAAAGATAAGATATAATCTAAATAAGAATATTCTAAGTATATAAAAATATAACATATTTCTCTCTAATATCAACTTAACTCATTTACGTAACATAACTGGTGCAAAGTAAGGGTACTAGTTCTTAAAAGTAAATAAAGCAAATAAAAAATATTTAGGATGAAAGTATATTGTAGTTTTTCCTAAGTAAAACCGAAGTAAATAAAGCAAATAAAAAGACTAACAATTTTTATGCAAGAAGTTGAAAGTATTTAGTTAAAAGAATTATAAGATATTCATGAAAGCGGACAACACGTTTTAAAGGCTGAATTTCCATAATATCCATATTGGATCCATTTTTAGATCCATTTTTAGTGAAAATAACAATAGTGATTTCAAAATATACATTACATAAACAATAGCACCGTTTACTAAATTGCTATCGGAAATGACTTTCTAATTTTGGTTATTATATAATAGTTTTTGGTAAACAGTAAAAAAATTCACTAAGCCGAAACCGAAAACCATTTTTTCCGTCAAACACTTCGTAAAAATTTTCACTTTTCTCATTTTCTTTTCTTTTCTCGAAAAGTCTTAGTAACATAACCATGTTCTACCTAACTACCGACCACCAATTCACTCGCCACCGCTGTAATTAAAGGTAGCCGCAACCACTGACATTGTAGCCGTCCCTAATTTCGCCAATTTCTATTAGCGTTGAGCTCAAATCTTAAAGACATGTCTTCATATTCAGCTGATTTTTTTTCTGATTTTTTCTTTCTACTTTCACCTATTTTCTTGTAGTTGTCGTGAATGTCAGTGTTGATTCTTTTTGCTTTGTTTTTGCTGGTTTTGAGTGTTAAAAGTTTCGACTTTGTATTTTGTTTTGGATGCAGATCAAAATAAAGACACAAAGACAATCATTTACGAGTTTCCAAATCCAAGTGGAGCTTGGTACATCTCGGTGAACAAAATCAGTTCACAGGAACTTTCACTGATAAGAGTTTCACCTTATAACCAGATTACAACTCTCTCCATCTCTTCCCTCACCAAGTGTTTCCCAAGAATCCCCAAGAGCCCAAGATTACAAGGTAATACCTTTTACCTTTAACCCTCTTTCAAACTCTCTGTGACACTAAAAGAAGATGACCGTTACTTGCTCCTCACTTGTTTTGTCTTCCACTCTCCTCACACTCTCCGTTGTTTGTAGGGTTTGTCACTTTATAACAACACAAACAGCATGTGTGTTATTTTCCAGACAAAAAATGCAGACAACCATCGTACAGTTGCAGAGGGATGGATTTGGGCTGAAAAACCTGAAACTAAACCTTAGTGGACTATGATAATATCAACTTGGCCTATAATCACTTCAAGCCCATTATTTGACAGTTAGCCCATCACTTCCCTTTAGGGTCTTATGATTGTGCTTAACTTGCTTCTTTTGGTCTTGGTGGACTAGTTGTTTTTGCTCCACTTGCTGGTTGAGAATTTTGTAATCTTTTCAGTTTCGATATTGAGTTGTTCTCCTTTGAGCTTGGCTCTCTCTGTTAGATGTCTGGTTAGTTCATTATCTATACTTTTAAGATTTGATCGAGGTCTTAGTCTTTTTAGAGCTTCTACCAGAATTATAATCCATTTGCTGTGGGAGAATTTATTATCAGTTGTCTTGCTCTTCCGTTAGTTGCTCTTTCAGATTGTGTTTTACAAACTACTATTTTTCTCTTTTTTAGATAATTTGTGTAAGGCATTTTTTTGTCTTAGTTTTTAGAGATATATTGTTATCCATTAGTTTTCTGTAATCTTTACGACTTCATCAATATAATTTAGATGGCGAAAAAGAGAAAGCAAGCAAATGAACAACAAAAAAGCCAAAGTCAATACTGTTACCTTGTTTTTTATTTGTTTTAAGTTATTTCCCTTTTAATATAATAGAAGGCATGAGAGAAACTATAAGGCGTTTAACAACATTGATAAGGATCTGAGAGATCTAGTACAAACTGCAGAGATTGAAGCAGCTACTTGGGAGAAGGTTCAAGAGGGAAGATATATTATAGTGGATAACAACATCAAAGTAACGAACCAAAAAGTGGATGTGATTACAAGATCATTGACGATCTTACCCGTTTTTACAAGTTATCGATGCATGGTTGATGTATTTTGGAAGGACTTAGATTCACACAAGTCTAAAATGGTATTGCTTACCGGATGATATTGAAGGTGTGAATATGGGAGCACGATGTATAAGAAAAATGCTATATGCTTTTTTGCTCTAGACCATGACTTATTATCTTATCTCCCTTCAGATGAGTTTGTAGTCGACTGTTCAGAATTCAAAAAAATGACCGAAGATCTTCCTGCTTGGCCTCCTTTCTCCCATATTTGGAAGACTTCTCCCGACTTAAAAATTTATTTAGAGTTTGCGCTTTATTCTTGATTTCCCTTTTTTAAATCACAAAAGCACGTTACATACATTGTAATGTTAGAAAGTTGTTAAAGTATTATGTGTTTCTTTAGACCCGTAGTAGAGTAAAGTTGGAAAAAAAGACATGAGAGAGAAGGTTTTAGTTTTTAGCCAATAAAAATTGTTTAACGTAAGTGATCGTCTATAACCGAATTGATTACTTCATAACTAACCACCACAGAAAATCTCCATGAACGTAGCTGGGCAGATCCAAACACGGCTCTTATGGCCACGAATCTTCCATTTTGCTGATCTCAAAGATCTTCAACTCTACAAGAATAATCTGAGAAGACTACAGGTGCTATTATCAGCCACACGCAATTGTATTTGTGTTTGATCGAAAACAAGAGAAAAAAAGCTTTGATCGTTATTAAGTTTTAGTTCCAGACAAGTAGGAGATGATGAAAGTGTAAAACTTCATACAGCAGTGAGTTTTATGATAAGCAAATGAACGAATTTGATATTTAGAAAAAGAGACAATGAGATAAATCAAAATCTTCTCTTTAAGTCTTTAGAACAGGACAGAGTAAAACATCACATGATGTTCTTTAGTTATTGCTCTTTTCTGAAGAAGAGTTGAAACGAAGCTTTAATTAATACACTGAATTAAAAGAAGTGAAAAGGAAAAAACAAAACATTTTTTTTCTCTCTGCCTGAGAATTAATCCGAGTTATTGTTACTCTATTTGATTACAAATTCTCGCTTGCCCAATAGATTAATTCGTCTCTGTTTGATTTTTTAGTTAAAATTTCTAACTTTCTTTCTAAAAAATTTGATTTTGTTGCTTTGATTTTGGGGTTCGATGGGAAACACAAACAGTGTAGACTATTATATCTCTTAAAATAAATCATCAATTTCTTTTCTTTATTGTTCTTCAGATTTTCTGATTTTATCTTGTGAATTTGTGATCATACTATCTCATTATCAAGTTGCTTCCTTTTTCACGGTCATATCAAGAAATTTTGAGATGGGCCTCTCCATCTAGGTTTTCCATTTTTTTGTCAAATATATCGTCTTCTTCTTTTCTGGGTCTCGTCGATTTCACCTTTTTTCTTCTCTACGAGTTAGAAATTAGGGTTTTGTTTTTGTTTTTGTTAGGCTTTTTCAGGTCGAGTAATCTGGTTCTTTTTGACTCGGATTATTCGTGCCTTTGACAGTAGTGGGTTCTGAACGAACTTATTCATTGAATTTATCTAGGGCTCGAGAATTTTCTTTGGTGAATATTTCTCTCTAGTTTCATAGAGATAGAAGTTTTTGGTATGCTTTGAATGATGTTTCATGGTCAAGGGTTTTCGAGAAACCGTTGTACTGTTGTGGCAGTTGTTTGTGGAGAGCGTTCCGATAACCAGAAAGCTGAAGCTCATCAACCTAAATACCCTTTTCCAGATCTCTCTTCTTCAGGGCGACTCAAGGTAATAAGACTTTAAATCTTCTCTTTTTATTCTCTTTGATGCTACTCATCAATGTTTGTTGGTTGGAATTTGGAACCTTTTGTGAGTTTGTGAATGTTGAACTAAGTTGGCTTTAGTTATGTGTATTTAAGATATTGCTAGCTTATGAAACTGGTAGCTCAGCTATTTTGCTTGAATGGCTTCTGAAAGTGGTAGACTTGAAGGGAGAATCTTGGTTCTAGCTTCATATCTAGTGAATTGTTAGGAGATGTTAAAACCATTTGGTGTATGCTTTGTCATGTTGTAGTTTCAGGTACTGAATAATCCTACGACCGAGGAGTTCCAGGTTGCTGTTAACTCGTCAACACCAGATATTGTGTACTTGCAAGGGGAGCAGAGTGGAGATAGTGATGAAGTTGGTCCCTTAGTGCTGGGATATGCTGATTTCTCTACTCCTGATGCCGTGCTTGCTCTGTTTGGTTCCACATTACCGATAACGGTGGGTACATTCATAGATTTACGTTGTTCATTTGTTAGATGAGGATTTCCTTTTACTAGCTGAAGCTAGATTGATTTGCGTCCAAAGTTCCATGGACTTTCCTCTACTTGGATGTTAAAACATTTTCATAACAAGAACCCATTATTTTATTTTATTTTGACAATTGAACCTAGTATTCTTTATTGGTTCAGTTTCTGTTTATAGTGGTACCTAGTCAGAGATTATTATTCTTTGGTTTTATATTGTTTTCTCAGGTTTACCTTGAGCTCCCAAATGGTGAAGAATTAGCTCAAGCACTCTACTCTAAGGTAACATCATTCGTAAAAAGCACCTAGCTCTATTTTAATTTTGTGTTCATCGTCTTATTACCTATTTTTTGCTATTCATTTCACCTATGGTTATGTTATGAGTCATGACAATTTTCCTTGATGGTCACCTAATTGCTAAATTTGACCGTTCATTATGTTTGAGGTATAGATATGCTACTTACTCCATGGAGTGCTTTGCTTTTTGCAGGGTGTTCAATATGTTATTTATTGGAAATCTGTTTTCTCTATATACGCAGCCTGCCATTTCCGCCATGCTCTGTTTTCAATCATACAGAGGTAAATGTTTACTTAAGCGTATGAAACTGCAACAAGCGTTTAGTCTGTTTTCCATCTATATTATAAATCTTTTTTCCTAGTCTACAAATTTAGTTGTCAATGATATGTTCTTCGGCAATGCAGTTCATGCAGCGATACGTGGGACGTGTTCCATGTTGCACAAGCATCTTTCCGACTCTATTGTACAAGTAACAATGACAACCTTCCTTCTAACAGCAACCATAAAATGAATTATGAGATGGGACCCTGCTTGCTTGGAGACCCTCCAAAGATTGATGTGGTTTCGCCAGAAGCTGATGTACTTGAAGAGGAAAATTCATCAGAGTGCCTCCCATCAATTAAGATATATGATGAAGATGTCACCGTCAGGTTTCTTTTATGTGGACCACCATGCACGCCGGTGGGTGTTGTTGAATTCTCCTTCATTTTTTGATGGTTGCTTGTTTGAGCAAATTTATTATTTCGTTATGCTATTATCAGTTCCAAAGCTTTTTTTTGCTATTTCAGGATACATTTTTACTGGGATCTTTAGTGGATGGACTAAATGCTCTCTTGAGAATAGAAGTGAGTAGCTTGTTAGTTTACAGATTCAATTTTTCTTCATTACTGGGCATACTAAAATTTGTTCGTGGAAAAAATAAGTTCTATAACACATGCATGTATATGTCTTTAGTCCTCTTGAATTATAACTTTGTTATTTTGCTGCTCTAGATGCGAGGAAGTAAGCTCCATAACCGTTCTAGGTATGTACTTTTTATGGCCATATGATGTGTTGTGCATTCCTCAAATAATTTCAAGATTATAATCTATTAATATGTGCAGATGGACTTAGTTTGTTACTTTTCATATTTTTTTTGCTAATAAAAGTTTAAACTGCAGTGCTCCAGCACCTCCTCTTCAAGCAGGAACATTTACTCGGGGTGTAGTAACCATGCGGTGTGATATCTCGACCTGTTCTTCAGCACACATATCCATGCTGGTGTCCGGAAATGCGCAGACCTGTTTCAGTGATCAGGCAAGGATTATATCTTTTAAATATAAACTCTTCTCTTCATACGTGTGCAGTGAGATTTATCATGTCTCCTTTGTAAATTTCAGCTTTTGGAAAATCACATAAAACATGAGGTGGTTGAGAAGATCCAACTAGTACATTCAGTGGTAAACTCAGAAGAAACAAAGCAGATATTCGCTGAACCTCGGAGGTCTGCCTCAATAGCTTGTGGGGCAAGTGTTTGTGAAGTTTCAATGCAAGTCCCAACATGGGCACTGCAGGTTAGTGTCTCTTTCTTTGCTCGACTTAGATTTGTTGTAGATAGTAATATCTGGTCCAATGATCATCTCATGTATATTGTTTCGAATTTTTCAACAAATTATTCAATTAAAGTAGTCACAAGAATTTCAGACGAAAAAATTAGTTATGAAATTGCAACGGACATTAATGAAGACTTTTCATGTTTCTGCACTTTTAACTCAAGCTTTGGGATGTCCCAGAACCATATTCCTGGCATGTTGCTTCCACTCTCTATGCATGATGCTTTTACATGTTAAGTGATAACATCCAGACAGCCATGTGATCCATATTATATGGCTTCTCATGATTTTTTGTGCTTCGTGAGTTTCTACTTGTTAATGCGTGGCTAAGAAAAGGTTTGTTTGTTCTTTTCGACAGGTTTTAAGACAGTTGGCTCCTGATTTGTCATACCGCAGTTTGGTTGTCCTTGGAGTGGCCAGCATTCAGGGGTTGTCTGTTGCTTCCTTCGAAAAAGATGATGCAGAACGTTTACTTTTCTTCTGCGAACAAAAGATCAATGATACTTTAAATCATAATGCTCTTCTATCCAAAATTCCTGACTGGTTAACGCCTCCCTTGCCTACCAGAAAAAGATCCGAGACATGCAGAGAAAGTAAGGTACTGTTTTTGGATGCTGCAGGTTGAGACTTCCTCTATACAGAATCTTAATTGTTTACGAGCTAGACTCTTTTATTTTCAACTCTAGTTGAGGAGAAATTTTGTGGCCATTCTTCTGCCTTTTATTTGTTTCATTCTCCTTGTATATATTACTTACGACATGCTGTGAAAATAAATTACATCCAGGGCATCGAAAATGGAGGACCTATATCAAGGAAAATCAACGTAGCTGCTTTGAGACCAATACCTCACACCCGTCGACATAAGATGATACCTTTCTCTGGTTACTCTGAAATTGGAAGATTTGATGGTGACCACACCAGAGGAAGCTTGCCTATGCCTCCAAAGCACGGTGCATCAGGTGGCACTCCGGTAGCCCACCGTAAAGCGTTTTCTGGTTCGTACCAGAGAAAGCAAATCATCTCACTAAACCCTCTGCCTCTCAAGAAACACGAGTGTGGAAGAGCGCATATTCAGATTTGCTCTGAGGTTTGCATTATTATTACTGTGATGAATAGTTTGAACTTAAAAAGTTCTCTTAACATTGATATTTCCTTCTTTGGGCGTTATATGGGTGCTATCTCTATCTGTAGGAGGAGTTTTTAAGGGATGTGATGCAATTTCTGTTAATCCGAGGACATAGCCGGCTTGTTCCTCCAGGGGGACTAGCGGAGTTTCCGGATGCTGTTCTCAACTCAAAACGGCTTGATCTGTTCAACCTGTATAGAGAGGTAGTTAAGCAAAGATATGATTTTGGTCAACCCAAACAGCAAACATTAAATTTGGTGAGCTTATGAGAGTTTTATTGCAGGTTGTATCACGCGGAGGGTTCCACGTAGGGAACGGGATCAATTGGAAAGGACAAGTTTTCTCAAAGATGCGGAACCACACACTCACAAACAGAATGACTGTAAATGATTGATTCTAATCTCACCATGTTATTTATACTGCAAAATCAGAGTGTATATCTGAGATCAGCTCTTGGGTTATCATTGCAGGGTGTCGGTAATACCCTGAAAAGACATTATGAGACATATCTACTGGAGTATGAGTATGCTCATGATGATGTAGATGGAGAGTGTTGCTTAATATGTCGCAGGTACATTAAGAAAACTCTCTTTCTCTCTTACATACATGTTACTTACACCTTGTTCTTAACGCTCGTACTAGCTAAGAGGTCTCTCACTTTCTCTCTCGTGCAATGCTTTCTGCTTTGGTTGAAACAGTAGCACGGCAGGTGACTGGGTGAACTGCGGATCTTGTGGAGAGTGGGCTCATTTCGGATGTGACAGAAGGCCTGGTCTCGGCGCCTTTAAGGTAAGTAAAACAACTCTCGTAAGATCGTAATGAACAATGTAATGGTCTGTGTATACTGAATCAACATATCTAATATGTTGACAGGATTATGCTAAAACAGATGGGTTGGAATATGTGTGTCCAAATTGTAGCGTCTCTAATTACAGGAAGAAGTCTCAGAAGACTCCCAATGGTGGATTGCTTGTACCTTAGCTGTACGTTTCTTCTTTTGTTTTAGATTTTGACTTGGAACCAAATGATTAATTGATTCCTATGATATTTCACGAGTTCTTTTTTACTTTGGCAATGCAAGTGTTTCCTTTTCATTCTCTTTTTGTGATGAAATTCTAAAAGTTTTAAATGATAGAAAATTCACTCTGATAAGAAAAAGAATATAAAGAAAATAGTCCACAATAGGAATCCAATAATGAAAAGAAGAATATCGTAGAAGGAATGTGACTGTTGAAAAGAACTATTTCAATTAGATAAAGTTTGCAAAATAGTGAACGTTATGGAATTTGTTTTTTGGTTGTAGAATACAAATTTGACAAGTTTGAACCCACCTGAAAGAGACTTGTCAACAATAATCTATCCTACTTATCACTTGCACAATATATAATCTAACTCTAATTAGGGAAGTATATTCAATCATATAAACTTTTTAATGATTTTGGAAAAATTGTTATGATTTTTAAAATATTTTTAGAAACTCCATTGTACTTCTAATAAAAAGACCTTCTACACACTTTAAATAATTTAAAGGAGCTTTTACTAAAAGAATTTGGTACTATTAACAATATCGTGTTAATCTTTTAAAATAGATGATAAATTAACACATATTCTACTTACGTAATTGTCAGAACTTTTCACACTACGGTGATTTTGATTACACAACCAATAGTTTTGGCATTAGGAATTCAATATTCCTTCAACATAACTGGAAGGTAAGAAAAAAGTTTAAAGAGTAAAGTTTACCTGTAAATAGAGATTTGTCGATCCAATAGACAAGATAAAAAAAACATAGAACATTCCAAACATTTGATTGAATACACCAATTAAGACATAATTTGACATTAATGATGAAAAGAGAACAAACCTAAATGAAATAAAAAAATGCTAAAACGTTAAAAGATTGGTCCAGCAGATGTTTGGTTCAAGAGAGGAATAATTAATGTACATGTGCACTTAAAATAGTTACAAACTTATGAAACGAATTTTGAGAAACGTATATATACAAAGATTACTTTTATAATGTGGCTGAAGATTACGGACGCAAACCAGCGTAGAGGTCTCTGAGGGCAGAGTACAATGGTTCAGCCGCTTTGGGTTGATCAACCATCCCAAGTAGAATGTCTGATGTCGATAGGTACGGATCGCCATAGAACTTAACATTCATGTCCCTTCTTGTCGCCACCACATTTCCTTCTAGAGACACACCCACAAATGCTCCTGTCCACACAAAACCTCTCAGGTTTTAGATTCACAGTTCCTACTAGCCTTGGCCATAATAACCGAAACCGAAAAACCGAACTTAATCGGTTTCCGCTCCTTATAAATAAGGAAACAGTCCAGAATATTATTACCCACGGTTTTTGGTTCAGTTAAAAGCCGAGAACTAAAAGTAACCTTAGAAGAATCGAACCTAAGTTACGCAAATTAACTAATTATACTAACAATACCTAATAATCCTGATAAACAAAGTATACAAAATATGGATGGTATAAAGTGGTTCTCTATGGGTGTTTAGTTACTTTTGTTTTTTGGTTACTTGTAACCACTCGGAACCGAACCGATTGAGAAATTAAATTATTTTTTGTCTAATTCGTTTCACATTTCAAGTAGCCATTCAGAACTGAAATCGAAGAGAACCAAACCAAATTTTAGTTGTTCCCATACGGTTACCACATTTCCAAAACTGAAGAAACCGAAAGAACCAAATGCCCATGACTAATTCCTACTTATAGACTATTTAAGATGAGCTACCGAGTCTGGCTAAGTTCTAGATAATGAAAAAAAGTGAAAACTGGGGTATAAAGTTGAGATAGAGATTACCTTTGCTGCGACTGTAGGTATAGCAAACGCCAGAGCCTCTGTCACCAGCTCGAAGGTCAGCTTCCAACACTCTTCCAATAGGTCCTGCTGCTGCACTGCATCCTGCGCCTAGAGAAAAGTGCATTCTGCTGCAGAACGTCTTCACTGCTTTCACATCACGCATCACTATTATGAAGTCCATCAACTCACCGCCAATCTGACAAAGTGTACAAAAGATATAATGTGTGGTTTCTATTACAAGTGAAGCTCACACATGTGCTGAATGGAAAAGATGTAATTTATTACCTGAGCACCCCATCCTAAACCTACTGACAGTATCGCAGATGGAGCAGACCATGATCCGTCTGATTTCCGAGATATTACCAGACCAGTCCCAAGTTTGTATGCCAATAAAGCTCCAACCTTACCAACCGTTAGGATTGCCAAACCTTTAGCTTGACTAAGAACTGCGTGCGGTATGGATTTCTCGGGGTCTAATCTTGATATCTGTGAATTGCAGTAACTGAGTAAATACACATTCATGAACAGGGAATGTGCACCTCGAACATCTATAGAATAAATATGTACACAAAAATGTATGAAAATCAAACCTGGGAATAACCTCTCAACGTAATAGAGGCCTTGTATATCTCATCTTCCATGGAAAGACCAACAGGGAGGTTCAACCATCCTCTTGAGCAAGTCCAATCCACAACATCATGCTTTGCTGCTTGCACAGCATTACTGATAGAATTAATGAGGACACCTTGCAAAGGATCAAGCCTCTCGTAGCATGAATCACACACTCTCTGAGGATTTCTTTCCCGAAATCTACTGGGCATTAAGCACCTCCCTTTCGAACAGTTTCTACAAAATATACCTCCGCAGAACCGACAATGATGTCTGCCGCATGTGATTGCAGTAAAAGGAGAAGAACATTGCATGCAAGTTGTGGTTGAACTGTCAGGTAGCCACTCAGGAGGCTCAGCTTCAAGCAACTCCTTGTAAACGCTATAATTAATCCCACTAGGTTCAAGAAGAGGCGGAGCACTTGGTATGTAAACAGACGAATGAACATAAGTATCTCCATTCTTGCCAGAGCCAAGAAACGAAACATTTGAAGAAGGCGATTTCTGATCTAACGAAAAGTTTTGGTCTTTGTTCCGCCCAGTAACAATAGCAACCAACCCAGTTAACACATTTTTCAAGTTTACCTCAGGGTTCATATTTACTGGAACAGGTGTTGGGAGCTCATCATTTGAACCATATCCATCCTCAACATAATTTACTGAGTCAATAGTCGGATAATCAGACTCTTTCTTTGTAGGAATTGACTGATCAGACCATTTAGGTGAATCTCCATAACCAACACCACCATCATCATCATCGTCATCATAATCATCATATTTGAATTGGATAGTCTCTTCCTCCAAATCTGGACGTGAATTAAGAGTAGCCATACCTAACCGAGGCAAAAATCGATAAAATTGAAAATCTGCAAAATATGAACCTGTCAATTAATAATATAAATTTCGTACATGAAAAGGCAGAATTTACAGAGCAAACAATCGATTCAAAAAAGTTCCATAGAAACTCCATAGCTATCGAACCCAAATAAAGCAGCCCTAACTTTGATTTGAATTCTAAAGTTTTCCAAATCGTTAAGATTACAATATGTCATAGACTTCTCCAAATTATAGAAATCAAAACGATGAATTTTAAGAATCTAGGAAAAACACCTGTGCTTTGATCGCGAAGAAACAAATCAGGTGAAGAAAATTAGCCCCAATGATTATCGAATTGAAGAAGATAAACTAGGTAGCAAGAACACGGCGCTTCAGGTTTTTGATGAATATTTAATTTAATTTAATAATAATTGATTTATACGTGATCGTATATTTCGGTTTTCTGTTAAGCAGGTCATTTTAGGATATAGCTCGCTATATTGTTGGGCCCAAAGGGCCTTTGGGCTTCTTTGTTGTTTGCGGTAAATAAATATATTGTGATCGGAAAAAATGAATATTTTGGTTTTCTTTTGGTTTGTAAATAAATTTAGAAGTCACGTTACTATTTTATTATGATTTTTTTTTTAAAAAGTTTAATTTGTTTCTTAAGAATAAAATTATATTTAATTGAACGGTAGCTAAAGATGCTGAATTTTTTTCCGTCTGCTTGTTGGATAGTCTATCTAATGATAATATCGTTGAGGTTCAATATTTTTGTATAACATGTTAAAAAAAAATTTTTTAATAGATTTTAAACTATAGATCAGACTTTATCTTTCAAATAAAAATTTTAATTTCGATTAGTCTCTTGGCACCAAAACTCATCTCTACGAAAAGAGTTTTAAAATGAACTACTTAGGACCTAAGACACTTGAATTTCTGTTTGTAATTCAACTTATTTAGACTTTTTCCAATAGTTTTTTAAACAATATCTTATGTCTTTTGATAAGAATGCGGAGTCTGAATTTCCTAATAAAGATAATTAAATTTATCACTTAATAATAATTCATGTAAGAGTCCACTTCACTAGCGAAAATTTATCAAAAATATTTACACATTCAAAATAGTGAATGAAATTTTCTACAACATGTATAGCTTTCTACTCTATTCAAATGTAAGGTTTATGATGGAAGAATTTTCTGAGTTACAAGGGATATAAGAAAAAATTGCTAACTACTTTTATAGCGACTGGTAATTTGAAAACAAAAAATTTGTTTTTCTCCTGTTATATTCAAGAAATTGTATGTTCTAAAGTTTTCTTTTGGAATTTAAGGAATCTTTTCTTTTGAAAAATTTATTTAGTATTTTTACCTTTTTTCTATTTGTAATTCAATTTGAATTTCTTTCCAATCTGTTGTAGTTACTGCGTACGTATGTCTGACATGTATGAATTTTTGTTTAAAATACAATTTACGTGTATAGATAGAAATCTAGAGATACTAAATTAATAATAATAGATAATAATCCTAAATTTCATATTTAAGATACGTAAAAAAAAGACTAAACTATTTAAAATAATTTTTGCATCGTATAATACGTCGCAAACAAGTAATTATCTAAAAATATACGATAAATAATATTTTTTAAAAATATTTTATGTCTTAAAAGAGAGATTGGATAAGAATGTGGAGTCCGAGATTCCTAATAGCGATATAATAATATTACTTAGAAAATAAATACATAAAAAGACACTTTCAAATATTTTAGTGGAGAAAATATATCAATTTTTATGATAATGTGGTCAACCTGCAAAACCCAATCTGCCTATAAAAAGGACTATTGAGTAGTCCTACAATAACAACAACACAAAGATCTCTCTAAAGTTAAAAAAAAATGAGTGGTGAAAAGAGTGAGGTGAAATACATTGAAGATAGTATTGCAAGGGAAGAGGCTTTTGCAAAAGGCCAAGCAGAAATATTCGAGCATGTTGATGCACTCGCAAGAGAACATAATGCCCAAGTTGTTGTCTTGCTCAAGCGTCTCGAAGATCCTAGTGCTTCTGCAAAGCAAGCTAGGATTCTCCAAGCTCAAGCCCAACTCCATCGTGCCTTAAAAAACTTGAAACAAGAGAAAGAACGTAATGAGGTAGGTGTTTCATTTTAGACATAATTTATATATTTTTTGGTTAAAACACAATTTATTAATTAAGAAAATTATCATAAACCCAAGTGTATGTGGGTTAGTAGTTTCCACGTGAGAAAAAGAGTTGTCCTATTAGCCCAGGCGAGAGATCAATTTCATTTAAGAGTAAAATTCACAAAAACTATTCCACTTGGCTAGAAGCATTCTCTTGAACTTTTCCCGAATCTTAAAAATTTATGGGAGGTTGAGTCTCTATCCAAACGGTAGTTGGGATTCCGCTCGAAACCTCCTAGCTAAACCAAAAAAAAAATACAAAAACCCATCTTAATATAAACATATTGAACCAACCTTTTTCAACCAAACCCTTGCTATAGATTTTATTTTTTTTGATAATTAAGCTAGCTGTAGATCTGAACTTAAATACGTCACATTATCTATTGTCGATTTTTTGTTTGTAGAAAACATTATTTCATTTTTGTTTTGATTTTCTGTCTACAAAGCATTATATTTCTTGTAAATTTCAGCTTATAAAGGAAAGGCTAAAATTATTCTACCAAAAGCATAATTTTAAGAAGATTGAAGATCTAAGCTTGGAAGAGTTACTTTCTTGCAAAACAAAACTTGAGGTTATTCGTGAAGTATAAATCAACATCGTGCAAAGATACTATCTTCAATGTCTCTCTCAGAGAATGAGAACGATAAGAAGTGATAGATAAGGACTGATAGATATTGTTTGCTTTGTTCCTTCAAAGAAACTATGGAACAGTTCGTTTTGTTGTAGTTGAAGGACGTTGTGTCTTTTTCCTGTTTTTTATCTTTTGAATTTTATGTTTTAAGACTTTATTTTGAAAAGTTAATGAATCTTTATCTTTTAGAAGAAATTATATAATATTTTCACCTTTTTTCTTATTTTTTTCAGTTTGAAATTGTTTTTCCAATATGTCGTATTTAGTGTCTGACATGTGTGAATTTTCCTTTAAAAACAAATTTTGCTTATATAGATAGAAATCTAGAGATAGTAAATATACCGAATAATAATAGATAATATTCCTAAATATCATATTTAAGATATATACAACAAAACTTAACTAAATATATATAAATTTTGCGTCATATATTCTATCGCAAATAAGTAATTATAAAAAAACTTATGTCTTAAAGGAGAGATTTGATAGGAATGTGGAGTCCAAATTACCTAATAACAATATTTATTACTTAGAAAAACATACATAAAAGGGCAATTTGAAATATTTTAGTGTAGAAAATATATCAACGATAATAAATAATTACGTAATTATTTTGAAGTACAGAGGACGTTTTGTGAAGAGAAAAAATCCGAAGGTATTTTCGTTCATTGAAAATATTTTTAAAAATATCCAAAAGGACAAAAAGTATTTTTGAAAATGTTTTTTCAATTACCTCTCAAACATATGTATAAATCAATCCACTACAGAGGTAAAGTCCAATTTCACAGACTTATCAGTTGTTGACAAGAAAATTGGTTTATTGTTTTGCTTCTTAGATAATATTTAAGATAATTAAAAATAAAACAAAGAGTCAAACGAGCAATAGAAAGCTTGCGAAATACGAAATGAAATTTCAAGCTTCACGTTTGAAACAAAATTTTATTAGTTTCTATCATGATTAAACAATTAATTCAAATGTGTAAGTAAGATCTTAGACGAAATCAGAAAACATGAATCATGTATGATTGCCAGGTTAGCATTTAATAAGTCAACGGAAAAATCTTGGGAAATTAGATACCATGACATAATTTTTAACGGTGGATTCTTATAAAGAATGGTGTATTTTTATGATATTATTAAGAGTTTCAAAATTAAATTAACAGTAAAATATTATTAATTTAACTATTGAGACAGAAATTAGCAAATATATTTTCAAAAAATAAAATTTGGAAACTTAGAAAACTATTCAACTTAAACTATGAAGTTATGAAATTTTTTTCTGGACTATATCATGTTTAAGTTTACTACAGATTATATAAGTGGAGTTTGCAACTAACTATTCATAATTGAAAAAGATGATCGAGGATCTACTTGTTTAGCCGGCTTTCCTCTTATATTATTATGAAGACTTTGCTCGACGTAGGACTTATGAGCTTATACAAAATTTGTTCTTTAATCTTGATTTTTCACGTTTTTAATCACAAAACATGTTATTTGTCTTGTCATGTTAGAAATTTATTTAGGGATCATGTTTTTGTAAATAATGTACCGTATTATTGAGTTCAGTATTTTTATAATAGAGTAAGGTTGAAATAAATAACCTTCATAATTACAAAGACTAAAGAAAATTGATATCCCAAAAGAGCTAAACAATAATAACGCAAAAACTAGGCGAAAATGATTAAAGAAACTTACGAATAAAAATACCTTATACTTAAAAGTTCAAGTTCCTACCCAGAGGTGTCCAGACAGCTGTGGCTTATGCTCGCTTCGATCACGAGAAATTTCAAAAATGAAACCCAAAAAAAATAAAAAAAATTATTATTATTAAAATAACAAAATAATAAAAAGAATCAGAGAAATTGTGGTTTTCATCAGCGCTTCTTCTCGATCCAATCCTCTGCCATTTTCTCCAGTAAAACAAAACAATCACCATTTTTCTCTTCTCGAATCTTCCTTCAATCTTATTCTCCATGTAAACAAACTCTCGTGAGAAATTTTATTCATTCTCTTTTGGAATCTCTGAGCTTCTTTGTTTGATCATTCTTATTTTGGAATATCTGAGCTTTGTTTTGATAATTGTTTGCACTTCTAGAGTGATCTGTTTATATGATCCCTTTTGTGTACTTTGTGTATTCATCTATTGTATGTTTCGCTGCATTTATTTTGATCTGACGAATCAGCGCATAAATTCTGTATTCTTCAGGAGAAGTCCGAGAAGAAGAATCTGTTGTTGTGCTTGTGTTTGAAAATAAAGAAACCACGGCTCGTTTTTCTTTGATATTGCTATCTTTGTTCGTGGAGGCTTGGTTAGATTAGGAGTATCTTTGGTTTGGTTACGTGTAGCTCCGGAATTTCAAATCCGGGGATAACTCTACTTTCCGGCATTTAGTGAATGCTCCGGCGATAAAATTCCCTGAGCCAGCGGCTCGGGGGAGATTCATAAAAAGTCAAAGAGTAGTGAAGGGAATTTGAGCATTAGCAATGTCTTCATCGCCATCAACTGAAGACGGCGGTTTAAGCTGTAGTGGCCCACATCATGCTCTTTACACCGCCTCTATGCAGGAATTCAAACTCTTTGAGACTCAATCGGTACATATAGAAATTTTTACCTTGTGTTTGTTGATTCTTGTTATAATGTGATCAGATACGTGAAATTTTGATTGTGTGACGCTATTGACTTGATTTCGTAATCATCAACTGATACTCTCTTTACAGAACTTTTACATGATTGGTTGGGATGGTAGTGGAGTTTACAGAGTACTTAAGATAGATCGCCTTGATCCGGCTGAGCTTAATATTAGTGAAGATTCTACTCCTTACTCAAAGAAAGAATGCTATGAATTGCTAAAACGGATACACGAAGGGAACAAGGCCACGGGTGGGCTGAAATTTGTGACTCTATGTTATGGTGTCATTGGTATGTCGTTTTATGTTGAGCTCGTGTAAATGCAACAATATATTGGCTTCTCTTTGATCGTGTTTCTCACATTTGTTACTTACTTATGCTCTCTCAGGCTTCATTAAATTCTTGGGACCCTATTACATGCTACTTATAACTGAAAGAAGGCAAATAGGTGCCATTTTTGGTCACAGTGTCTACGCTGTATCAAAGAGCGAAATAGTGGCATTGCAAAATTCTACTGTACAGTGCAACGTTTTAAATTCAAGAGATGAAAACAGGTTTTTTAAGTTCTTCTGCTATATTTTTGTTTATTTTATTTCTTGAATATTCTTAACAAGCTGTTTCTTACACTCGAAAAAAGTACAGTTCTTTAGACGTTCCATCCACTCCCTGATTTTACTTTTTCTTATGTGGTGTTTTCAATTTGTTGAGGAACAGATACAAGAGACTCCTGTGTATGGTGGACCTTACAAAAGACTTCTTTTTCAGCTATTCTTACAGTATAATGAGAAGTTACCAGAAGAATGTATGTAATTACGAAACAGGACATATTCTCTATGAGAAAATGTTTGTTTGGAATGAGTTCTTGACTCGGGGAATTCGACTTCATCTTCATAATACCATGTGGACTGTAGCATTGGTTTATGGTTTCTTTAAGCAGGTGAGAATTTTTTCTGATTGGTCACTTTTAGAAGAAAAGTAATCTCTTATACATGTGAATCTTTTTTTATATATCACTAATATAATTATTAGTATTACCTAAGTCCTGTGATGTCCTGTCCAATCATTTTTGTGCTACACCAAAGCCTAGTAAGAAGCTTTGTGTATCACATGCATATTTTCTGTCATACATCGTCAATTATGGTACGGTTATATTGGTACTTGAGTTGTACAGATAGTTATAGTATACTGGCATTTAAGTTTCCACTACCTGGACGCTCAATACCATGACTTATTTTTCATGTAGGCCTCTCTTTCTGAATGTGGACGGAATTTCAAGATTACCCTTATCGCTAGGCGTTCCCGTCATAATGCTGGAACCAGGTAACAATTTATCTTCACTCCATAGTCTGCCAATCTAGGTTTCTGTGTAATCATGTAATTTGATGCTGCAAGGTGCGCCTCCGGAGACCAAATGTAATATTATGTGTGAATTATGCATCTTATTTGAAGTATATTTTAATCGCTATCCTCCTTTCCCTCTCCTATATTTCTTACCACATCAGGTACTTGAAACGAGGAGTAAATAGAAATGGCAATGTTGCCAATGATGTTGAGACTGAGCAGATAGTGTCAGAAGATGTTCCTGAAGACCAACCAATGCAAATAAGTTCTGTTGTGCAGCATCGTGGCTCAATCCCTCTTTACTGGTCACAAGAGACCTCACGACTGAATCTAAAGCCGGATATAGTCTGTAAGATTTATGGCATTAAATTTACTGCACTGCTCCCCATCTGTCTCCCTTTTTCTCTTTCCTGTTTGACTTCTTTTTTACCAACTGCAGTGTCAAAAAAGGACCCAAATTATGAGGCAACTAGACTTCACTTTGACAACCTTGTACAACGATATGGAAACCCCATCATTATTCTGAATTTGATTAAGGTGAGTCGCCTAGCCTAGTAATTCACTTGCTGCCATCACTATATCTGGAGTTTTTACACCTTACCGCTCCTTTGGTTTTCTTAATTAATAGACAAAAGAGAAGAGAGCTAGGGAGTCAATTCTCCGGGAAGAATTTGCTAATGCAATTGACTTTATTAACAAAGATTTACCTTACGAATTTCGTTTGAGATTTCTTCACTGGGACCTTCACAAACATTTTCGGAGGTATCAATCATATGCACACCTCTCTTTGCGTTCCATCATATGGAAGTCTTTAAATACATTTGTAGATGAAAACCAGTTTTCTGTTTACTATCCTTTTTCCAGAAAAACAACAAATGTCTTGGCACTTCTTGGAAAAGTAGCTGCCTGTGCATTGATGCTAACAGATTTCTTTTACTATCAAGTCACACCAGGAATGAAGTATGAGGGTTACACGAGCTTATTTTCTTCTGAGTAAGTCCTTTAGCTTGAATTCCGACCAACAGCTTTTTATTATATCGAATTTTGTACAGCTTATATATTCTGGTGTCTGCGCAATTTCCTGTTCTTTAATTTTACTTTGAGATGAACCTCTGTTTCATGTAAGTTATTGTATTTTAAAGATGGCATTACTGTTATAGTCATTAATTATGAACAGTTTATACAACGTATTTGAAAATAAGTAACAGCTTGGTAGAGACTATGTAAGAAATGTAGATTTTATAAATAGCTTTGAATACCGATTATGTTACAGTTCTTATGATTTCTATAATCGCAGTGCTGACACTGGGGATTTGTCTCCACGCACTACTTCTGATGATGATAATGGGGATCATGATAACCTAGAGAAGAAATCTAACAGGAGTAAGCATATTGCTTATGAAAAATGTGAAGTCAAGCCACCCAGGCTTCAGAGGGGTGTGCTGAGGACCAATTGCATCGATTGTCTTGATCGCACTAATGTAGCACAATACGCATATGGTTGGGTTGCTCTTGGGCAGCAGCTTCATGTATTAGGGATTAGAGATGTTCCAGCCATAGAACTTGATGATCCTTTGGCTATTTCATTAATGGGATTGTATGAGCGAATGGGCGACACGCTAGCTCATCAGTATGGGGGATCCGCAGCCCACAATAAGGTAATGTTAATTATTTACTCTGAATCTCACAGAATAATCGATTTAGTTGGTCTTGTTCATAGTCTTGTGAAAGATCTCCTGCTAGAAACAATTAGTGTTATGGTTCTTCATTTTGTAATTTGCTTATATTCCATCTACATTGAATATCATTTAGCATCATCTGCGGTCCTTGGCCAAGCAATGTCAATGGTCACAACAAACATGTCAAGGGTGAACTTTTATGCATATTTTTGATTCCTATAATTTCTGGTGGGAAATAGGTTTTTAGTGAGAGAAGAGGCCAGTGGAGCGCAGCAACTCAGTCACAGGAGTTCTTGAGAACTCTGCAACGTTATTATAATAACGCATATATGGATGCAAATAAACAAGATGCTATTAATATGTAAGTTGCTTCCTCTGTCTTTGAATGTCCCTCTGTAAACTATTTATGTTAAAAACGTTTTCAAATTTGTGAAATTTCTATATGCAGATTTCTTGGCACTTTTCAGCCTGAACAGGGAATGCCCGCAATCTGGGAATTACAAGCGAATTCTTTCTCTAACGGACGAAATGGAGAGATGGGCATAGGGGAAGATGAAAGGTAGATTCTGATATTGAAAACTTAAATCGCGTGCTAAATATTTTCAAATTTCTTCGTTAATTAAGGTTTGAAGTGTTTTATTTTCTCCTTTGGTCAGTCAACAGTGATTAAAGAGTTCTGTGGTTTATAATACATTGTAGAACTAGTCGAGGTGTCTACTGTAGTAGATTGTAGATAGATAGGTTCTGCATCTTTTGATATCAGAATGCCATTCTTAAATGTAACTTCCATTTCCTCATGCTATGTAACTTTTGTGACACAGTTTTATTATGGTTTTTTTTTTCTGATTCATAGAATACCAAAAGTATTGAATAAATGGGAGTTTTCTTTGCTGCGAAACTGGAGTCATGAGAAAGGAGGATTAATTTGTTGCGTGCATAAGTTGTATGGTGTTCTAGCAAATTTAGCTGCTGATGTAAATGATTTAGAGCTCTATCTGTTTCTTTCCGTTTCTACGTTTTAAAGGACTTCTTGATTTTCTATGTTTCGTCAGTAATTTTAGCTCGTAGTATAATGCTTACAGGTTTCTCGTGAAAAGGTGCTTATCAGATGGGAATTTTGTCAATGAAAATTGCATTCCGTTGTCAGCCATGAGTAGCAATCACGAAAGCATGCCACAAAAAGGTTTCTCTGCGCCATTACAGTATGTGAGCCATATTCTTTCAGAGTCATCATCTGATATAGCAGTTTCTGAAGATGTAGCATTATCAAGGTTTGTTTACATCGCTCTTACACTATTCTGCTAAGTATAGATTCAGATTATACTTTGTTCTAACCATTAGGAAACAGTTATTTTGGTTAAACGTACATGAGTAGGCATACACTAATTTCTTTTTAGTATTCACCATGTGTGCATTATAACAAGTTTTCAGGGGAAAATTTAGAGCTCATATCAATTATATTTAATAAGATATAAGTTCATACTCTTAGATTGTTGTCTTGGCACCTCATGGAATCGAAGAATAAGCCTTCACACGCTTAAATATTCAGTGGGTCATAGTAGGTTAAACTGACTTTTTCAGCCACAATAAATTATTTAGGTGTACTCAAACAATGCCTAGGCAACAGCTATTCGGAGATGTGCAAAAGGTTCGACGTTTTGGTAGCGACCTAGTTTACTTCGGCGGGGAAAAAGACATGTCGAGTGTCTCCAATTTTGTTGATATTGAGTGGCTTTCATCATCAGAAAACTCATGCGAGAATACTGTATCTGACTGGTAATAATGTCATCTATCAAAGGGCATAGACAATGCAATGTAGTTGGTGGAATAAGCAGTCTTAAACTCTACTAGAGATTGGAACATAGGAGCTTTAAATTGTTGTCAGTAGAAAAAAATCAGTCAATTATCTGTGAAACCAACTGCTTTAAAAGCAAATTAAAAGAATAAAATCAAAGGGTGATTACACTTTTTAATTTGGTAATGACATAGAACACAATGTTATACCCTAAGGTCATTTTTTTAGTCAATTGCTCAAATTTCTTGGTGATCAGTCATCTTACTTTTTGTCAGGTCATCGGTGCTTACTAGGAATTTGACAGAGGAGATGTCGTCAACAGAGAATATCATCAATGGAGTAGGAAAATCGGCACCAACTATATGTGAGAGTGGATCAATCAGCGATAAGGTCAGTGTCTCCTAATTTGACTTTGGTGGGCTTTGCTTCATCCAAAAATGTTGTGATAGTGTCTTAAACTAAACAGTTCTATCGATTGAGTTTTTACTTACGTAGATAATTAAGAGTCTTCAGTCAAAAGCCCTTTCTTCGTCGGCTTAATCATCAAATCAACATTGATTTTAAGGGACGTAGAGTCTAGTTGGTATGCTGTAAGATGACTTAAGCAAAATACCTAGATCTTATTTCCATAGATTTTACAAGTAGAGGATTCGTCTTACTCCCTCCTTCTGCGGGAATTGATAAAACTATATGGCCGTTGAGTCTGGCCAATCTGTAGAAACTAGAAGAACTGATCTATCAGGTTGTTAGTTTCACAAACCGCACATGGATTGTTGAAACTTAGATCAGAAATTGCATTCGCTTACGTGAGAAATTGTGTTTGTTGAATGATAGGGAAAGGAACCGACGGGAGCAAAGACTCGTGAGGACTTTCCAGATAGCTTCAAACAATGGGTAGCATACGGTGAAGCAATCTGCCATTGAGTCCAAAATTATTAGGAACACGAGATTGGTACGAAAGATTAGTATAAATACTGAATAGCTGATATACATTTTGAGTTGCAGAAAATTTCCGATCACTCTTTTGAAACCATTTTGTGATTTATTTTTTGTTTTGTAAATATCGTGTATTGTTTATATAAAAGCTTGTAAGATTCGTTTTAGGATTTATATATATATTTAATCCCTTGTTCACAACCCACGCCTGAGCCTCTCTATGGCGTTTGCGTTTATCTGGATTGATCATCAGCAACTTATTAACTTCTTTGATTTAGTTATACGATTTTATACTGAGAAGAATATGTTTCTAGATCAATCTTTCCAAGGAAATTTTGATGGTCAGTGGAGATACCTGATTCAACGAACCCCAAAACAATATAAAACCATTAAGTGACGAGGTGATTTCGAAATTAAATAATTACAAGGTAACATACTAAATAAATGAAATGAGCGAATCATGGAACATAAATGCCATTAACTAAGAAGCTTGATTGATGAAAGAAAGCTGATATAAAAGAAACAAGCGGGAAAGAGAAATGACGACAAATAGACTGAGTATTCTAAACTAGCAAACAATTTTCTTTCTGTGTCATTAGTTTTCCTTTGATTCTCGTTGTAAACACTTGTTATCTCGATAAAAAAATATTTTTGGGATCAACAAATTGGCGCCGTATGTGAAAAAAGAGATTTTTACAAAAATCTTCTAAATTGAATCAAGGTGGTCTAGCTACGTATAGAAGCACGCTGCAAGCTATGAGAAAATTCAACACTCCAAGATCCTCGGCATTGAATCTGACTTAACCACCTATGGGACTGGGACTATCATCCCAACTTCACAACTTAACGAAGGAACGACTTATTAGCGACAATCCCAAAAAATCTTGGAATTACGGTCTTTGGCAAGTGCAACAGCCGATCAGGTAAGGCAAAGTGAGCAGAACAACTTGAGAAGCTTTGAACTACTGTTTTAGGAAACGAGCAAAACAACAAGCCAAATCCTATGCTGGAGGTTCAAAACCCGGTACCAGGGATTCTGAGAGGAACACCACCGGCCACATGAGAGTGCACAAGTAATCAAGTAGCATGGGCAAACCTGGCCGCCTTACCACGAAACAGGGAGCCGGCGTCTCCTCGGATATCAGTTAATGGCACAGCAAGCAATGCCAACAATTCGCACAACCTCCAAAAGTGGTCGGCTCAAGTAAAAGCCAAATGTGAGAGGATAAGGGATGAGATACAACGAGTGCCACAGCTCGGTCAGGAGACACCATTCACCAATCATCTGGGTATTACGTAAGTGGGATAGGCGCACCGTCGAAAACTTCAGTAATGAGATCCACCGGAAAATCAAATTCCTTCTGGAGTATAGCAAGTTCATGGCGTCAAGGGAGGAGGATTTTTTCCCGGCAAAGAGAAACTCTCTTCGCCTCCGCCAAGTCGCGTTGATCTTCAGAAACGGTGTCCGATTCATTAAAAGAATCACGAGGGGTACGAGAGTGAGAAGAAAGAGCACGAGTGCTTGATTCCGTGACCATGAAATTTCTAGAGTAATAAAATGATTGGGAAGCAAAACTCATAAGATTAGGACAAACAATGCAAAACTAGTGAAAAAAGAAAACGGTATAAAATAAACAGAGAAAAAGAAGAAGTTATGTGTTAAATTGCGTATATAGCATATAATTGATGCAGAATTTTCAAACTCATATATAGCCAAATGTAAAACATCATATCACATTAATTAGGGTATACAGCAATATATCTTATTATAATTGACTCAATGAAAATTTAATTTTTCTCTAATCCCAATTAAATTTGGTTTAAATGGTATAATAATCTAAAATTAGTTTAATTTAAACCTAAACTAAAATGAAACTCTAATTGGCTAATTAATAATCTGATTACTTCCCTCCGTTAAAACTCGTGTAATAAGAGAATCTTACCGACATGACATAAAAGAAAAGTGACAGAACAAGACATTGACTTACACTGCATGCTTTGAAATAAACGATGACTTTTCCAAAAGTAAATACGTGAATAGCGATAATCTTGATAATAATTCACTCTAGAACCAACTCTTTTTTAATATTAACATTTCTAGAAAAAACCATTACAGAACCGAAATCAAAAGAAATTTAAAAGAAAAAAGCAAACATAAAATCTCATAATTGAACGACTACATAACTGAACCAGGAAATCGTAAATTAAACCAATCTAAACCAGATTAAACCAAACACAATGATTATGAGCAAATGTGAAAGTTGAAGGACAGGCGTGTTAGGCGTGTTTGAAGAACAACGAATGGCATGAAATATAACTATTCTGTCGGTAGTAACAGTTTCCATGAAATATCTCTTTAATTATATAAATGTACATTATTTAGTTTTTTGATAAGAAAAAAATATCGCTATACATATGGACGGGAAACATCACCTTATCTTGTAGTCCCTTATCTTGGGAGTACTCAAATGAATGGTGGAGAATAGGGACACTGATTTTCCATGAAATATCACTATTCCGTCGGTAGTAACAGTTACCATGAAATATCTCTTACATTATATAAATGTACATTATTTTTTTTATTTTATAAGAAAAAATATCACTATAAGTCTCTTCACACAAAAGTCTCTTCCTCTTTGATAATCGTTTCGTCATCCATTCACAAAGTAGCCTCTTCCTCTTTGTTAATCTTTTCGTTCATCCATGGATAATCTTTATCCAATCTCTGCCATGGTTGTGGGTTTTTCTTCTTTTCTTTTTTTTTTTTTTGTCAAATTGGGTTCTTCTTCTACTATCAACTCTTCTTCTTCTTCTTCTTCTCCTTCTTCTTCTTCTTCTTCATCTTCTTCTTCTTCTTTATCTTCTTCTTCTTCTTCTTCTTCTTTATCTTCTTCTTCTTCTTCTTTATCTTTTCCATCACCAAATTGGATACACCATGTCTTCCCAAGTTTCCACGGGCCAGATGTCCGAAAAGGCTTTCTTAGTCATCTTTTGAAATCCTTTAAAAGCAACGGAATCAAACCATTCATTGATAATGCTATGGAAAGGAGTAAATCAATTGGTCCTGAACTCAAAAAAGCTATCAGAGGATCGAGGATCGCGATAGTCTTGTTATCCGAGAACTATGCTTCTTCTTCATGGTGTCTTGATGAGTTGGTGGAGATCATGAGGTGTAGGGAAGTGTTGGGTCAAATAGTGATTACCATTTTCTATGAAGTTCAACCAACTGACATAAGAAAAAAAACGGGACGTTTTGGAAAAGCCTTCAAAAAAACATGTAAAGGTAAAACAAAAGAGGATATTAAGAGATGGGAAGAAGCTTTGGAGAAAGTGGCTGGAATAACCGGAATGGATTCTAGCGCCTGGTATGCTTTCTTCATTTCCAGTTTCCTTTGTTAATATTATGAAGAGAAGCAGTTACATATATTTTGGATGTGTATATATGAGAAAATGTTGATGACCAAACTAATTAACATTTTTATGACTACACTTATTAATAAATTTATATTTATACTTTTCTCTAATGTTAGTGATACCGAAGCGGCCATGATTGAAAAGATAATCACTGAGGTTTCAGACAAACTAGAAAATTTCACACCACCAAGCAATTTCAAATATTTAATTGGGATGAGAGCTCATATGGTAGAAATCGAACGATTGTTATGCCTAGATTCGAATGAAGTAAAGATGATTGGGATTTGGGGTCCTCCTGGAATTGGTAAGACAACCATTGCTACATTTCTATATCATCAACTTTTTAGCAGATTCCAACGTGGCGCAATCATGCTTGATATCAAAGGCAGCTATCCAAGACCTTGTTTATTTGAGTCCAATGCACAGTTGCAACTACGGAAGCAAATGTTGTCTCAGATCAATCAGAATGTTTCTAATATAGAACTTGCTTCGAATGGGTTGAAAGACGAGAAATTGTTACTTGTTCTTGATGATGTTGATCGCATAGAACAAGTACATGCCGTGGCTAAAGAACGTAAATGCTTTGGTCCTGGAAGTTGTATTATTATCACAACAGAAGATCGAAGAATTTTGGAGCAGCAGGGGATCAAACATATATACGAAGTGAAATCTCCATCAAGTGAAGAGGCTTTTAAAATCTTCTGTATGTATGCCTTTGGAAAAGAGTACCCAGATGACGGTTTCTATAATCTTGCTTGTGAAGTTACAAGCCTTGCTAGCTCATTCCCATTGGGATTGAAGGTTTTAGGCTCTGCTTTGTGGGGAATGTCTGAGCAAGAGTGGAGAAGGGAACTCCCAATGTTAAAGGCTCGCCTTGTCGACGGAGATATTGGGAGCATTATAAAGTTTAGTTACGATGCCTTACATGATGAAGAGAAAGATCTATTCCTTTATTCAGCCTGCATTATCACGGGTTATGGTTGGACTATTCATGAAGTGGAAGAGCTTTTTGCAAATAAGTTCTCGAATGTAAAGCAAAGTCTTGACATCTTAGTTAAGAAATCTTTCATATCTATTGACGACAACGGAATGATCGACGTTAATACTTTGCTAGAACAATTTGCAAGAGAGACTTCGCGTATGGAGGTGAAACGTCAGCTTTTGATTGATGAAAGAGATTCATATGACCATAGAATAGTAAGTTTTGCCGTTACATTTGGTCCCTAAAAATTGAGTTTATCTGATAATTAGTAATCATCTAAACGTATATTTTGTTTTGGTTATTTTTCAGGATTGTAGCAACTTAATTGGGATAAACTTAAGCTTTTATGATGAAGAGTTCAATAAGTTGAATATAAGGCAGTTAAAGTATGAAGAGTTGAGTATAAGTGAAAGACTGTCAGATGTCCAATTCGTAATCATCTATGGTGGTGGTGCTCCTTTTAGACTGCACTCACTACTTTATCATTCTCAGAGGATAAGGCTTCTACTCTGGACTCATTTCCCGAATATAAGTTTGCCTGCTACTTTTAATCCTGAGTATCTGGTCCGATTAAGCATGCCTTACAGCAAGCTTCAAAAGCTATGGGAAGGAAATAAAGTAAGTACATTAATCAAAAGTATACTTAAATAAAATTATATCTTTTATTGTGTCAGATCTATACTACTATATCTTAATTCACTTTTAAAAACACAATTTGTTTGCATTGCAGAATAATATATTTTATAATAATTGTATAATATTTAATTTTTTAAAAATAATTAGTTATAATAATTATGATGTAAATATATATGACTGAGTTAGTAATTTGAATAACACATTCGACAAAAGGTTACTTGTTAATTACCAAAAATAGAAACATTTTTAAAGAATGAAATAATTGTATATAATGTTATTGGGTATAATTGTAAATAATTGTATATAAACATTTTAAACATTCCATGATAACATTGTTATTGGGTAAACATTAAACACAGTAAAAGTAATATATAATAGTTTCTATAAATGGTTAACTTATTAATTAAGTTAGTATTATTTATAGTTTGCTTACCCTAAATTAACAACTTCATTTATAGAAATGTATTCTATGACCCTTTCCTTTTTCTTTTTATTTATAAGACCAGTCTGTATTAAAATCATACAAAAAGGAGACTAAATATCGTATTAACATTTTCTTATTTGTCGATGCAGCCACTCAAATGTCTCAAGTGGATGGATTTGTATGATTCTCGTGATTTGAAAGAGCTTCCTGATCTTTCGACTGCTATAAATCTTAAAAGATTGAATATTAGGAGATGCTCAAGTCTCAGGAAACTCAGAAAGTTTCATGTATCAAATAATCTGGTATCACCTCAACTTTCTGATTCCCTATTTCACATAGTCGCAGACGATTGTGAGTCTCTTGAGATACTGGATTGTTCCTTTAACAATCCAGATATTCTTCTCATCTTCTTCGACTGCTTCAAACTGAACCAAAAAGCCAGAGACCTCATCATGCACACACCAACTAGTAAGTATGCAGTGTTACCTGGGAAACATGTGCCAACCTGCTTCAATTACAGAGCTACAGATGGAGGTTCCTTGACAATCAAGTTGAATGAAACATCTCTTCCTACATCATTGAGATTTAAGGCTTGTATTATACTAGAGACAATAGGTGAGTATGTACGTAGTATGTACCCAAATATTAGCATCATGGTCAAAAATAAGCGTATCCTGATATATCCAGCTAGAACAGAGCATATATACACATTTGAAGTTGAAGTAAGTGAGGTGACTTCCAGTGAGCTTGTTTTTGAGTTCAAAACAGATCATAGCAACTGGAAAGTTGGAGAATGCGGGCTTCTCCAAATTTTGGAGGTCCCTATGAAGGGAATAATAGGAGAAAAACGAGCCAGAAATATAGAAGATGGAGAAGAGAAAAAAAAAAAAACAAGCCAGAAATTAGATCTTAACTTGAGTCTCCGATTAGCGATCTCGGATTCCCCCTCTTTTCCTTTGTAATCTCCCGGAATCTGATTCGGCTTCGATGAAAGGTTACAAATATTTATGTGAATCTCAGTTATATTATATTTGTTTGTAGAATTATCAATGTGTAATGATGAGTCTTGTTTAATTGAAATCAATTGCAGATTGGGAGAGTGAAGATAGAAACGAGAATAAGGAGAAGACAGAATGTAATTGTAATCTGGAAAAATAAATCTGAACAATGTTATTGGAATGTCAAATCATCAGTTGTTTTCTGTGTTTGTTTGCATGTTTGAGCAGATTCGTAAAGATTAATAAGTTGCGAATATGAATTGCAAATTTCAGCACACGAGCATGTTGTTGTAATCATAAAGCGCATAGAATGAATGAATCTTATTTAACTAAACATGTAACCAGTGTAAATGAAAGATAGTGGCCTAGTGGTTTTAACTACGACCATGTACTAAAACAACATCTATTGTTTGTCTAAATCACTTAAATAACCAGATTTTCTTACCGTAGAAACAACAGAAATCAAGAAATCAAGAAGCAGTCCTCAGGCATTTGTATTAAACTTGTGTTACCTCGTCACTCCATGCTTGTGTTTTTAAACTCTGGATAATATGTGGGAGTCCAAAGTCAACTATGTGGGCACCAAATGTATCATCAGATAAACGTGATAAAAAGTGCATCACGATATATTTATGCAATTTAATGATCCAAACCAAATAAAAAGAAACAAAAGTATCTTGATATTGCGCAGAATAGATTCTGATAGCATTGTCATGCCATGTCAAATCATCTTTAAGTAATTGTAGCATAGCAATAAGAAACATAGTTCACCTTTTCCTTAGTCGAGCTCTTAACCACTTCCGTGAGCCTTTGTATTGTCCTCGATGTTGCCAAGAATTCTATTGCAGGTTCGTAATAGGACAGAAGCCATACACAAATACATGTTTCATACAGAAGCTGTAGAAAGAAAGCATGCATATCACATGAATTAGGCATACAGAAATTAAGAAAAGAGAGTTGTTCTTTCTTCTGCTAACTGAATTAGAATACACTTTAGAACAAGCGAGCAACATGACTCAACAGAATTAATAGTTATTTTGATCCAGAGTCATCCTCTTTCTGCCAAAAGCTTTGCATAATTTGGAAACTTCAATACTTATCTACAGCTTTAGTGAACATTCACTGGAAAGCTACTACTTAATTAATAGTTAGTTACCTGGATGCTGGTGAAATTAAAGGGTCGAGTAACTTAGCTCCTTAGCATTGTAAGCTTATGTGAAGATATAGCCAATATCAAAGCTAAGTATGAGTCCAAGCTTTAGAAGACTCTATAGGAAACATAAGGTTTCATAAGGGCTTCGGTTAAGAAGCATCAGTTTCGGTAATTGTCTGGATCAATTCAATTGGACCGGTTATCGGCTTTAACCAAAGCCACATCTCCTCTTCGGGTTAGCTCTTCTTGCTCTTTATTCTTTCTGTTATAACAGAGGATGAGCTTTTGATTTCGTGGTTGTAACTGATCGGTATATAAGATTAGCGTGAGAGAGGTTGTTGTAAGGTTGTTGGGGTTAATTCTTTCTTCTTCTTCTCCTTTGTATTCTCGGGTATTAGAGGATAGGTTCGGGTGAAAGAGAAGAAGAGTTACAACAACATTGTAAAGGATTCAAGCTCGGGTTTTGAGCTTGATCGGAGAAGAGATAGTGAAATCCAGAGTTACGAGTTTCTAACTTCGGCGAGACGTATGTTCCGAGTTTGGAACCGAACTCGTTAAATCTCGTGTGTTTGTTCTTTTTTTGTTCAGTTGTTATCATTTCTTCAAACTTGAGATCAATCCAATTGAGCTCAAGGTTTAACAAATTGGTATCAGAGCTTTCGATTCTTGTCCAAGAATCAAGTTTCGTGGAAGAAGGTGGAGTCGATTTGAAGTACAGAGATAACAGACACGAGGATGAAGTCAAAGATAGCAATCTTCGATGGAACAGGGAATTACAGTATTTGGAAGAAGAGGATGATTGCGAATCTTACTGTTCATGGTTTGAAAAGTGTTTTCAAGCCAATCGCTCCAGCAGTTCTAACATAGACTTGATTTGTACAGTAGGCTTCTGCTTCATTTGCAGATGCTTGAAGAATATACAGAGATTGTCTTCTCTTTCCTTTCATTGCTACAACGTATCCCTTAATGATTTTTAATATGCCTTTCTCTCCCTTGAAAATGCAGCCTTTCTCTTCTAAAGTTCCCAGAGAGATTAGATTTCTTTCAATATCTGGCATATACCTCACATTATGCAATACAAAACTACTATTGTCAGGGTTAGTGAATCTAATTGAACCAATTCCTTTTACCTCAGTGTATGACTCGTTTGCCATCTTTACTCTACCTCCACTTTATTTTAAATCCAGAAAGAGATGCTTGTTAGCCGTCATGTGGAAAGAGGATCATGTATTTAAAATCCATTCATTAGTGTCAATATTACTTATTGAAACGTTTACCTCAGCTAGAAGAAACAATTTATCGAGAGTGTCGAGTGTGCTAATTGTTGTTTGACAATTCTCGATCTTTCTGAGAATTTTATCGTCAACGGCCAAGAAGATTAAGTTTAACGCTTGTTCATCTTTATCCGCTCTTGCTTCTTCTTCTTCTTCTTCTTCTGCTATTCTCTTCTTATCTTCGGGTTTCTTTTCTTCTGGCTTCTTTCCTTCTTCTTCTGTTAGAACTGTTGGAGCGATTGGCTTGAAAACACTTTTCAAACCATGAACAGTAAGATTCGCAATCATCCTCTTCTTCCAAAAACTGTAGCAATGAAAGGCAAGAGAAGACAATCTATGTATATTCTTCAAGCATCTGCAAATGAAGCAGAAGCCTACTGTACAAAATCTGAAAATAAAAGCATCAAGTTATGGCTTAGCAGGATGGCGCATTTAAGAAGCAAGGGAATGCAGGTTCTTGCAAAGAAGGGATGCTTTGATGGGTGTAAAGATACAGAACTTGGTCTCTGTGAAGACGGTGTGATTGCGAAAACACACAAAGTCAGCTTCGGTGCAGCAAAACATGTTACCAAAGAGAAGCTTGAATACATACACTCAGATCTTTGGGGATCACCAAATCTCCCCTTAAGTATTGATGAATGCCAGTATTTCATCTCTTTTACTGATGATTATACTCATAAAGTTTGGGTTTATTTTATCAGGTTTAATGACGAAGTATTCAAGAGTTTTGTTTAAAGAAGTTAAAAATTGAAAGAATCACTTACATAGACGGAGGGATATAACAGTGGGAAAAGAGAACGTCGGAGAGGGACGCAGCGAATGCAAAGGCAGTGTTTGAGACGGACGAAAGATTCGCCTGCGTATCTCGGAGACGCAAAAAGTCGATCGACAAGAAATGCGGGAAAAAGATGGAGATTTTTTTTGGGATTTCTCTTGGAAACTATATTCTTGCTGGTTTCCTCTTCTTCTTTTCACTTTCTTCCCGTTCTCTACGCGCACTTGAAATATTTTGAATCTCTGAACGGTCGAAGATCGATTAGTTTTCTTACGACACGTGTACGACTATGATACCACAGCGGAGAAAGCTCTAAACTTAAAACGATGTAGTTTTACTTAGGAAGGAGAATATTTAATGATACAATGATTTTGTAATTTAATTGACCCGAAATAATTAAATTATATATATTTAAATGAAAAATTTCTTGTTTATATCTTAACTACAATTGAAATATCAAAAAATAGATGGCTCAATTGGTTTATACCTGATTTAGCAGTGTCGTGCTTGAGCTATTTAGAGTCTGGGGTAAATGAAAAAATATGTGGCATTCGATATTAAAAAGTTGTTAAAATAATATTTTCTCCAAATTTATATAATCGAGTTGTCGAACCAATTTTCTCTCTATAGAATATGACAACCAAACAATTCACCCTCTCTTATGTAGTCTTGAGAACCATAAACACCAGGGTAACAATTCACCCTCTCAGGAGATGAAGATTGGGATAACAATGTTGCATTTAAAGAGTATGTGGTATAGAAAGAGAGTAAAGTAGTGTATAGGGGAAACATTTGAGGAGGAAAAAGATGTAAGAGTTGGGAAAGTAGAGATGATAGTGATGAGAAGTGAGAACTTATGTGTAACAAAAGTATAAATCACAGAGTACCAATTGAAAACATGATTATTACCAATCAAAACATTATTTATTACCAGTCTAACAATGATTACATGGTAATCATCTATAGACCCCATTTTTACCTTAATTGTTTACGTGGAAATCATATACAGACCCAACTTTCTATTGCATCATCCACTCCAAACAAATATTCATTACAATGACTTAGTTACTATAATTTTATAATTGTTTCCGAAAATGTGAATAATAATATATCTGTTATGAAAGTGTAAAGTAGAAATGAAATAATTGTCGCTATAATGTTAGAGCGGTAAATTATCCCCCTTTACTTATTTTACGCCATAAATGTCTATCTGACAGTAGCAGGCGAGGTAGAATAAGGATGGGAATTTTTTTTTTAATAGTTTTTCTTTTGTTTTAAAGTGAGATAGGGGCAACGAGGTCAAATGTCATTTGTTGCAATTTCCCTTTTAAAAACTTAGTCTAATTGAGAAAGGGGCTTTGTCAATTCATTTTTTCTGTATGGCCCAATGTAAGAAACCGGTCTTGGAATCGCTCCTAGAATCAAAGGGTCGTGTCAGACTATAGTTGAGTAACCATTACCATTTACCTATGTTGGACCAATAATTTTAAGGTTTTAATACTTTTGTAATGTGGCCCAAATATTGAACTTTAATTAATTGATAAAGAGTGAATGAGAAATGGAATAACTTTGGAATGTGGGTCTTGGTCAAGAAAGAATAAATACGAAGATAACAATTCTAATTCTAAGACAATTTCTTATATATTGTTCTATTTTTTACTCTAAAAAAATTCTATAATAGAAATATTTTATTTTAATTTATTTTTCTATTTTTTTTTTTCAAAGTATACTAAATATATTTATTTTTATTCTAAAAATGTAATATTTTAAATAGAAAAAAATACTATTTTTCTAAAAATAAAAAAATAGCATTTCTCTATTTTAGAATAAAAAAATAGAGGTCATTTGGCTAATGACCTACATCTATGAATCGATTTTCATTGTTTACATTATGTATAAATTTGGCTAATAAGCCGATTAGTTATGGTCCAGTGTTGACAATAAAAAAGAATAAAAAATGGGAAAACTGTCAATTAAACCCTATATTGACAAAAAATCGTTGATTAAACACTGGAATCCGGAATTCTTTGATTAAACATTTAATTTATTGTTGACTTTTAAGAAAACATTGAATTTGTAGTTGACTTTGCCAATTAAACACTCCGTTAACTTGACGTTACGGAATTAATTAACGGGGTTTAAACTCTGTTAACGGTCTCAGTTTAATGAAACACTGCGTTTCATTAAAAAATATCTTCTCCTTCCTCCTTCCTCCCCCTATGAAGAAATTGAATAAGGATCCTTCTCTTTGCTTAAAACTCGAATTTTTACTTCTAGGTTTTGAAATTCTAGGGCTAGTAACTGAAGATTCTTCAAAATTAGGTTGATTGTTGAGCATGTTGACTTCGAACCGCAAGAGGGAATTGTTATTTTTTTGCTCTAACTGTGGAATTTGGGTTGGTTCATAAAATTTGGTTTTCGAAATGAATCGATAATAGTAGAAAGTTGTTTGCTTTAGATTCGTATTGAAAGTATAAAGAAATGAGTTTTCTTCCTTTTATAATTGATTTTATCACCACTGCCGTCAAATTCTTCCTTTTATAATGGTTTCTCCCCCTTTCAAAATTGTGTATACAAACAAGTGAAGAGATGATGAATGATGTAAAACCTGCACATGTGAAGGAAATGGTTGAGAAGGAGGAGAGTATTAGGAGAGACAGAACGAAGCCATTGTTTGCAGAGGGCGAAGAGAAGGGAGACGATGGAGGTGGATGAAGTGGGTGGGACCCACGTGATGTAAATATTTTTTAATTCTTTTATTTGATGACGTGTCAAAGTAAAGATTTAATGAAACGCAGCGTGTTGAGATCGTTAACGTTCGTTTAACACCGTTCATTAATTCTGTTACTCAAAATTAACGGAGTGTTTAATTGGCAAAGTCAACTATAAGTTCGATGTTTTTTTAAAAGTCAACAATAAATTAAATGGTTAATCGAAGAATTCCGGATTCCAATGTTTAATCAACGATTTTTTGCCAATATAGGGTTTAATTGACAGTTTTCCCAATAAAAAATAGAGGTAGATTGGGTAAATTTTACTCTATAATAACATTTAGAATAAAAAATAGAGATAGGTTGAAAATATTCTAAGTCGGAAAATTTGAATTTATTCTCGAAAAAAAAAAATTAAGTTGGGGTTTCCTCGTAATGAATTAGAAATCGAGCCAATGAAATATTCCATTAGTTCATTTTTAATAATTCTCTTAATAAATCCCTTACTAATTAGAAGTCGAGCCAATGAAACACTCCATTCTTTTTTACTTCGACATAAATTTTCTCATTGCATCCCTCTTGAATTGCCGTTATTATTTCACTAGAAATTTGAAATCACACTAGTTATAGATCTTGTTCAAAAACTCATTCATCTAGTTAATTAATTTTTTGGGTATGTGCTGGATGGTGATCAACCAAGTCAATTAAAACTTAGATGGTTATAAAAATAGGATCTTGGATCAATTTCCGTCTAATCCAAATAATTTTTGCTTAGTTCGATTAATATCCAATTTATTTCAGTCTAATATAATTAATATTACTTTTTTAAAAGTTTGATTATATTATATTTTTAAAAAATTTATTAAACTTAATTAAAATTTTCAGTTCAAATAAAAGAAAATTTATTCATACATTAGAATTTAATTTTTCATGTTAATTATAACTAACAAATTATCTATAATAATATTTAATATTTTATCAATGTATTTATGAAATTATAACACTAAACTATTGATTAATAAAACTAAAATATATAATAAATTAAAAAAAGACTCCAACTAATCTTTACATAATTTCTAATTAATTGATTAGGTGTCAGATACTCTCTCACTGCAAGACTAGCGGCTAGAGAAATTTAAAACATGGATTATAGATAGTGTGACCGGTTTTGGAAGATGATAATGTAACTAGATTTAAATATGTTGGAACATGTGTAATCATTTTAAGATAAACTAGTGACATAATAAATATAAAATGATTCTCAGTAAACTAGTTTTTAGCTTTATTGAAAATTGTTATTCGGTGCACAACCGACATACATGGAAGCCTACAAACAAAAAATATATAAAAATATAAAAACAGCCACAATGTTATATAAATATCAACTTCTTTGTGTAGCTTTCATGTGAGTCATCGTTCAAATATGAGTGACCAAGTTTCTGGGGCTCACTATAATAAAACCACGTATGCCCATGGAGTCATGGACTATAAAACCACCACAAATGATATCATTTTGTAATCCATTTGATTCAAAACATAATAGCTTAATAGAGTATGGAGATTTCTTTTATCCAATTTAACATTACCACATATTCGAGCCAGAGTATGGAGATTTCTTTTTTCTTTCATAGAGTTGTGATTTTAGTATCAGTAATCTACCACTTGAAACTGCTGTTTTCTTCGCCCATAGTTTTGCTGTTTACTGACATTATCTTCTTCGACTGTATGATTATAATAATGAAAGTTAGTTTAATTGTTAATTTATCGAGACCACTATATAATTTAATAATAAAGCAAATGTATGAAAACCAACAGAATTCATTTGCTGTGGTTTTAGATCAGAATTTGACCAGCTTTTTCACAATTATTGTTACTTTTTTTTTCTTCAGTTGCAGTAATTTATAAGCAAAATAATAACAATATTATACAACTAAATATTATTAAAAAAAATAAAGAAGCAGCTAAAGAGAGCAGTATATAAAGAAGAACCATCAAGAGACTCTTCACATCACTCACATTTCACATTTCACTTCTCATTCTCTTATTCATTATCATTTTCTATTTCGAATACATTACTTATTGTCAATATATTCACAAGAGATTTTTCCAGGTAATTATAAGATTTATTAATTAAGTTCATATTTTTTGTTTACAATTTTAGTGGTAATTACAGTCTGAAAAAATAATATTTTTAAAATGAAAGTAAAAAATAAATTATTTTACCTGGATTCCTTAAAATTTATGGATTTCTTTTTACGTAGAATATAAATAAATAAAATACTCCGTAAAAGTTCAGACAATTTTCACTGATTATGTAACTTTTTGTTGATTGATTGGAAAGAGGGAATTAAAGGTTAATTTGAGAGGGAATATGCTTTTACAGATTCGTTAATAATTTCATTTGCATGGGGATAAGATTAAAAATTACAATTGTCGTAATAAGTTGATTATAAAATGTAAACTTTTCACCCAAGTTTTTAAGGAATTTTATCCATAAATATATCCACCAGATGTTTGCCAATTATGAGTTTCCATAAATACATTTTATCGCTTTGATCACTAACCAATCCATTAGTCAAATTTATATTTAATGTAGATAATAAGATTTGATTTTAGTATACTTATCACCTGCCACTAGAATAAAGTCATTTACATAGAGACCACTAATTATCAAAAAACTAATCCTGTTAATTTATTATTGATATTGAAAGTGATCCAAAAACATCTTAATATTCTGTTTCTCTTTTTCTTTTTTTAAGAAAATTTCTAGCAGATAATATTCTAGTATTCTTTTTTTTTTTCCTTTTTTCTGTGATTAAATTAAATACGAAGCCATAAACACCATTGCTTTATAATGGTTAGTGGATGCAAATATTTAAAAGAAACTTAAATATGGATGAAAATGATTCTTTCAATATTTTTATGTTAGAAAAAAAATGATCAGTTAACTTTAAAAAGTTAAGATAACTTATAATATGATTGTATTAAAGAAAAAAAAGAGTTAAAATGTAAGCTTACTTTTCTTGAGAGTCATTATCATTTTTTTTTTGTAAAATTTACTTTTCTATAGCTTTTGTTATAAGTCATAATCAGTTTCTCCTTATATAATGACAAGCATTGAATTTAACGTCTCTTCATTATCTTCTTACGATTTCTTAATTATCTTCATCTTTTTACTTCTGCAGATTCAAAAGCTTTTGATTGTTTTTGAAACAAAATGGCGAATGCAGAACGTGTACTAACGCGAACGCATAGCCAGCGACAGCGTATAGATGAAACGCTAGTTGCTCAGAGAAACGAAGTCATTACTTTCCTCTCAAGGTATACACAAAACAACAACACTTCAATGATCGAAACTTATTTTGCAAGGGGAAACCCTAAAAACTCTGTTTTGTTGTTTTGTTTCTTAGGGTTGAAGCTAAAGGGAAAGGTATTTTACAACACCACCAAATCATTGCTGAATTCGAAGCAATGCCTGAAGAAACACAGAAAAAGCTTCATGGTGGTGCTTTCTTTGAAGTCCTTAGAACAACTCAGGAAGCAATTGTGTTACCACCATGGGTTGTTTTAGCTATAAGGCCAAGACCTGGAGTTTGGGAATACATAAGAATAAACCTCCATGATCTTGTTATTGAGGAGCTTCAAGCTTCTGAGTATCTTCACTTCAAGGAAGAGCTCGTCGATGGAAGGTACACTTTTGTTGTTTTTTGACTTCATTATAAGTTCTTCTCTCTTTGTTTTCAGTTTACTCAACCAATGTCTTATGACTTAAAATCTCAGTAACAATGGTAACTTCACACTTGAGCTTGATTTTGAGCCATTCAACGCTGCATTCCCTCGTCCAACTCTCTCTAAATACATTGGAAATGGTGTTGAGTTCCTCAATCGCCATCTCTCAGCTAAGCTTTTCCATGACAAAGAGAGCTTGCATCCTCTGCTTAAGTTCCTCCGTGTCCATAGCCATGAGGGCAAGGTTTGATCACAACCTGCTCTCCTGTTCATTTGTTGTCTTGTCTGAATATAAAATGTAATCGCTCTGTTTTTTCATCTGTGTAGACTCTGATGCTTAACGAAAGGATCCAGAACCTAAACATACTGCAACACAATCTGAGGAAAGCAGAAGAGTATCTTATGGAGTTGAAGCCCGATACACTTTTCTCGGAGTTTGAGCACAAGTTCCAGGAGATTGGTCTGGAGAGAGGTTGGGGAGATACAGCGGTTCGTGTCCTTGACATGATCCGTCTTCTTCTTGACCTTCTCGAGGCACCTGACCCTTGTACTCTCGAGAACTTCCTTGGAAGGATTCCAATGGTCTTCAACGTTGTGATCCTCTCCCCACATGGTTACTTTGCTCAGGACAATGTTCTTGGTTACCCTGACACTGGTGGTCAGGTCAGTACTAATGAAACACTTTGAAGAGTTCATTCTTCGTTCGTAATTCCTTTGATTGAAGAATTAAAACATGTATAAATCTTGCAGGTTGTTTACATTCTTGATCAAGTTCGTGCTCTCGAAACAGAAATGCTTCAACGCATCAAACAACAAGGACTCAACATTACTCCAAGAATACTCATTGTAAAGCCTCATTTTATGCTGCTCTAATGATTCATCTGTGTATGCGTTGATATCTGAAACTCTTACTCTTATGTTTTCACAGATCACTCGTCTGCTTCCTGATGCAGTAGGAACCACATGTGGTCAGCGTCTAGAGAAAGTATATGGATCTCAATACTGTGATATCCTTCGTGTACCTTTCAGAACAGAAAAGGGTATCGTTCGCAAATGGATCTCAAGGTTCGAGGTCTGGCCATATCTAGAGACTTACACTGAGGTATAAATCTTTTTTTTCTCTCCAAAAAAACCTGGCTATTGTTCACCCTAATTGACTCAAATATATGAATACAGGATGTTGCAACTGAGATCTCCAAAGAGTTGCAGGGAAAGCCTGACCTTATCATTGGAAATTACAGTGATGGTAACCTTGTTGCCTCTTTGTTGGCACACAAACTTGGGGTCACTCAGGTTTGTCTCTTGTTTCTATTCATAGCCAGTAAAGACATGTTTGTTTTACTGCGAGGCTAAGGATCCCATGGTTGATTACTGTACAGTGCACCATTGCTCATGCTCTAGAGAAGACAAAGTACCCGGATTCTGATATCTACTGGAAGAAGCTCGATGAGAAGTATCATTTCTCTTGTCAGTTCACAGCTGATCTCATCGCCATGAACCACACAGATTTCATCATCACAAGTACTTTCCAAGAAATTGCTGGAAGGTAAAGAGAGAAGACTCAAGTCTCAAGTAAAAAAGACTTCTCTATAAATTCCATAGGTTTAAGTTAAACTAACTTCTGTTCTTTATTAATTTGCAGTAAGGACACTGTTGGTCAGTACGAAAGCCACACAGCTTTCACACTTCCCTCACTGTACCGAGTGGTTCACGGTATTGATGTGTTTGATCCCAAGTTCAACATTGTCTCTCCTGGTGCGGATATGAACATCTACTTCCCTTACACCGAGAAGGACCGTAGATTAACAGCATTCCATCAAGAGATTGAGGAGCTTCTTTACAGTGATGTTGAGAACGAAGAGCATCTGTAAGCTTTTTATATGACTTTTGTATTGATTTCTAAATGTGTTTGATGGTCATGAAATAGAAACCTAACCCTTCTGCATAATCAGATGTGTGCTCAAAGACAAGAAGAAGCCAATCCTATTCACCATGGCTAGGCTTGACCGTGTAAAAAACTTGTCAGGTCTTGTGGAGTGGTATGGGAAGAACACTCACTTGCGCGAACTGGTTAACTTGGTAGTTGTGGGTGGAGACAGGAGAAAAGAGTCCCAGGACAATGAAGAGAAAGCCGAGATGAAGAAAATGTACGATCTGATTGAGGAATACAAACTTAATGGTCAATTCAGATGGATCTCTTCACAGATGAACAGAGTGAGAAACGGTGAGCTTTACCGTTACATCTGTGACACTAAAGGTGCATTTGTGCAGCCTGCTCTGTATGAAGCCTTTGGGTTGACTGTTATTGAGGCTATGACCTGTGGTTTACCGACTTTTGCGACTTGTAATGGTGGTCCTGCTGAGATCATTGTACATGGAAAATCTGGTTTCCACATTGATCCATACCATGGTGATCAAGCGGCTGAGACACTTGCTGATTTCTTCACCAAGTGTAAGCAAGACCCATCTCATTGGGACCAAATCTCCATGGGAGGTCTTCAAAGGATTGAGGAGAAGTAAGTATAGACTTCAACTTAATGTCTTGTAGACTCTTTTTACAAGATCTGGAAAAATTTCCAACAAAATTCTGGTTGGTTTTGTAGATATACTTGGCAAATCTACTCACAGAGGCTCTTGACATTGACTGGTGTCTATGGCTTCTGGAAACAAGTCTCGAACCTTGACCGTCTCGAGAGTAGACGGTACCTTGAGATGTTCTATGCACTTAAGTACAGACGATTGGTAAGCACTTGAAATCAATGACTCTTTTTGATATGCAACATTTGTGTTGTCTCCGTTGCAGTGTTTCACTCTTCTTTATATGTCTTGCAGGCTCAAGCTGTTCCTTTGGCTCAGGAAGAGTGAAAGAAGAGTTTGAAGATGAGCTTTCCGTAAAAAATTTAAATAATAAAGATTTCTTTCACTCTATCTCGACAGCTTCTTAGTTACTTCATTGTCTTTCTTTCTGATCTGCCTTTAATGCTTTTGAACTCTTGATGTTGAGTGAGCTTTCTTTCTGATTGCAATAAAAATCTATCTTCAACTGATTAAAACAATTTAATTTTACTGGTCTCACAAGATTTTACTGTCTTACGCTTTACATTTAGAGATTAAGAAGAAACACTTCTTCTGTAGATATAGAGAGCTCAGGTTTTCGACATTAAACTCTGGTTCAGGCAAGAACTTTGTCCGCCACAGGCATCGATTACTCTTAGAACCTTTGTTCCAACATCAGTTTTAGTTGAAGTGTAAAGAGATTGCACAGCTTCTAAGAGTCAGGTAAGACTCGCATTGATACCGAGGACATTTCGGTATACCTCACTCGAAAAGCCTTATATCTATGTTGTTTTACGCACACCATGCATAATCGATGACCACATAAAGCAACAGAAAACATCAGCTTCGAGATCATTTATCGATCGCAGGTTTGATTTCAGAAACTACTGTTTCCATTAAGTCTGGCAAAGCTAATCTAATTTCTAGTAACCAGAATAAGGTTACTAGATGTCAACTGATATCTCATGCGTTGCACATCATTCATCATTAATTATGAGATTGAAGCACAAAAACATGTACCTTAGTTATTAGCCAAGAAAACTTACCAAGTCAAAAGCATCATAATGATAGCAGTAGATGAAGCTATGATTGATCCCGAACTCCACAGCATCGGTGAGTCCGCGTTGAATTAGCCTCCGAAACTGTAATTACCAAAACAAATGGTTCCTCTGAACACCTGAAAATTGCAAAATGGGTAAACAAATGTAGTATTTACCAGCATGCACTCTCAAGTTCCTGACCCTTTTTCTTATGATCTGAAGCAACTTTAGTTTTCATCTCGGTCTCAGTAACAAAACGGACACAGCAGCTTTGAGATACTCAAAAGATCAAATACAATTTCCATATATTATGCAATATACTGTTCTGATCATTTGTATATAAAGAATATAAATATACCCTATTACTACTACCTAAAGAAGACGTATACCCTACTTACAAGACTGTGGATCCGAAGCTCTTCTTCTGTATTCAACTCTTTTTTACTTTTACCTACTCTTTTTATTTACCCTTCCGTGCGCAGTAAATCAAATTTTACTCTGCCAATCACAGAGAGGGCATGAGAACAACATGCCGGTTCTTATAGTTTGCCTTCTTCTTTCATTTATATTTCTGCATTTGGTTTTCTGGAGATTGTCTTGGATAAAGAAGGAGTGCCAGTGCTAAAGAGACCACAAGACCAACCGCTCCGCTAAAAGGCTGTAATGGGCGGCTCCCTGCGATCCAAACTGGGGAACTCGAGTTATAGGTGAGGAATCCACCTGAGTGTAGTACAAAGCTTGTTGCTATCGTTCCTGCTCGCAAGCCGATTGGAACAATCAGATTTCCTTGGCTTCTTTCACGAGCCCCTGCAAGTGCTAACGACAGAAGCCATAGTCCTGGAATTGATCTCAGGGATCTGAAATTCAACAGGACAACAAACACTTAGTATCTGATCTCCAAAGAGTTAAGGGCCATACTACTTTACTTCCCATGCATAAAAATCGTATAACTTCAGTATTAACATACATATATACCCAGCTCTTAACAGTAAAATACTCAGAAAAAGAATATATACCTCTGGAACAAGGCAAATACGAGTCCTGAAATAATAATGCTTTGATAGTAGCCCAGATCTATAGCAATCTCGTCTGGCATCCAGGATCTGAAGAGCAACTCTTCCACAAGCACAACAAATGTCGCAGCTGTAAATCCCTTAACTAACAGTAGAAGCAGTTGGACGAATCCCTTAAGCCACTTTATGGCAACAAATGGATGTGAAAGATATGGCGGCTGAGAAAAAATCGCTGCTCCTAGTATTGCATTTATGAACTGAATTAATAAAACAACTGTGATGCCACCTGCCAAGGCCTTCAAAAACTCTTGAATCTGCAAGGAAATAAACTTTCAGTATCATGTCTACTGTTTTAATAACGTGAATATATGGAAGTAAAGAGAATAAGAACATGAAGAGTTCATAAAAAAGAATCACAACGCCATATCTTTTATTCGCTGACGACAAATCTGCTTTGCTGTTAAAAAATTGTCGATCAAGATCATAATTGAAGCAAATAGGCATTTGTATTATTTATATTCTCGTACTTATATGAGAAACTAATGTTAATGTGCTAATGAAGAAGCCAGCAGGCAGGACCACGCTTATAAGGTTAGGCCTAGTGGCTAAGGAAGTATATATGTTCAAACTATTTTGATCAGGATGTTACGTTTGTAGTTATACCTTTACTTTGATTGATGCCTTAAAATCTAGCCCATATTGCCTAAATGGGTTTTCATACTTCCGTACCCTCTTTCCCCACAACATAATGAGGATAAAAACAGCAACATAGAGGCCAACTACACTTGCTAGTTCTGCCACTCTAGAGGGGTTGCTTGTGGACCAGCTCTGGAGAAGTGTTGGAAGTAGTGGAATCACAACCGGTGACCATAAAACGAGCACCATGCCAATAAAGCCCACAGCCCTAAATAATCAGGAAAAAACAGAAAATGATACATATGAGAATCAATAGGACCGCTAATATGAAGAAGAATCAGAGGACCCAACTTATGATGCAAAAAGCATAAGAGAATTGAATCTTTATATATGATTGTTCTCAGAAGAGAATTTAGCATATCAAGGAGGAATTTACTCGCAAACATGCAGTAAAAATATAGCATATAGAAAATCAGGAATTTACTTAAATAAGTAGTGAAGAATAAGACGTCAGTTCTTCTGTTTATCATCACGGACATGGTTAACACACATCTAACACGCTCATTAGATATAAGATCCAATTAAACCACAAATTTAATTTAGTGAAAACTTCGGCCCAACAGTACGGTATATGAGCATCAACGTAAATAACATATGTATGACAATATCAAAGTCGATCATTTAAGCTGCAAGGTAGTGGAAAAATCAACAGAGATGCTTAGAGTGAAAAGCAATTTACCTCTTGAGTAAGGGCCACTCATCCATATGCAAAAATTGGATTAACCTATCAGTTAGACTCATAGCACCACGAAGGCCACCCCAAAGCAGAGCAAGTTTTCCAACTAGCCTTAATATACCACCCCTCTGACCCAAATCTGCCAACATTGCAACAATCCTGTTCACGTAAGAACCAGAGGATTTCAGATCAAGAAGAAACTCATGACAATAATATCGAGGGATTGACTTATCTAATTTCAACTACCTATCCTGATCGACTTCACCACTTTCCTTCGTTGGAACAGCAGGACCAGCTATGGACATGGCCTTTTCAGCAAAACTTGCCACCATATTGCTCTGATCAAGCTTTACGGATTCTTTAGGTTGACTTTCTCTCTCCGATGATTTTGACATGATGCCACCTCCTTGTGGATCCTATTCAAGATGCGATAATTAGAAAGGACAAAACTGTTTGTATGATCCTTTGCTTATATATTTATATGAATGCTAATGTTAAACACTACCTCGTGCTGAACCAGCATAGCGGATGCTCCCAAAGCAGCTGTTACAGCACCAACCATGACACCCTCATTGCTCATATTTTGCAGGCCGGATTCCATCATTCCACCGATGCTAGAGTTGGTTTGTTTGGTCTTGGTCTGCACAACTCTCTTTGTTGAACCATTGTTCCCATATTTCTGAGCTGTATCCGTGACAATATCTCTCTTAGCAGTGTCAGCTGTAGTAGACACATCAAAGTATTTTCTCAGAGCAGCTAAAACAGAGCCAACAACAACACCAACAGGCAATACTTGTCTAAGAAAACGCGCCTCCTGAACAGCGGATGATATTGCCCTAATGATAGCGTCCCCACGAAGTTTACCTAACTTTCCAACAGGACCTTTGAATTTTTTGCTGTTCCTATTGAAAGTCCAAGTAGGATCTGAGTATACAACAGCATAAGAAAGTGCATTTGCTACCATTTTTATATCTCGACTGAGTTGAGACTCTATTTGTCTCATGCCAGCTGAATCCATCCTGCGTTGAACTTCTACATTCAACGAGTCTGATACAATAACTTTAATAAGGCGTTCTAACTCCTCACACCCTTCCTTTGATTTGTGAAAACTGTCATTTTGATGGTCCACTGCATCAGGCATTTCGGAGAGTTGCACCTCTTGTTCATGGTCCAATAACACGTATGAAGGCTCAATAATGTTCTCTTCATTACTTAAACTAGATGAACAAATCTGAACATCTCTGTGCGTATATGTGCTGGCTTCTGCATTGTCAGCATCGTTACCCAAGTATTCTGGTTGCTGATCAAGAAGCTTCCATTTACCTTCCTCCGGATAATAGTCAAGCATGAGAGCAGTGGTTGTATCTAAGTCTAATTGTTTTTCACGCTGCTCATCTAAAAGTTCCTCCCTAAGGTACGCATTGTGAGAAGAATTCTCGACAGAATCTGTATTTCTTTCAGGCAGAATCTTAGGTATATGCTTACCAATAAGAGATTTCTTTCTGCCCGAATGTTTTTCTACCATCACCTCAGTTGTCTTATCATTATCAGAACTTTTTCTAGTTTCATGCACACTATGTACAGGACCATGTGAATTTTCTGAAGGCGTATGGCATTCTGCTTCATTCTTGCACGGAGTTTGCTCTTCAGATGAAGACGTCATCTTCTCATTCGTGACATTCTTCTCATCCTCAGGATGTTTCTCATCAGTTACCTCATTTCCTTCTTTCTTTTCTTCATCTAGCTGAGATATCATATTTTCTAGCACACCAAAAACACTATTCACAGCTACCTGAGTTGAATCATCCATCCCCGTCAGTGCTTCAAATGCTTGAGAAACATTAAATTTGGGTTGATTTGGTTCCTGAATTGCCGGCTTAGTTTGGTCCGATACAGGTTGCATAATTTTGGTGTCTCTCTTCTGATCATCAATTTCTTCTTTCTCCACAGGCTGTGAAGCAGAAGGATTTCCAGCATCTCCCTCGTCGCTGGTAGACGCCTCCTTGTTCTGTTCACTAGCAGACTCTTTTCCATTCTCTTCACTTCTAGCAGTTTCCTCTTTTCTTTGTTGCTGAGTTAATACATCACCTTGGTCCACTTTGTTCGCATCACCAGCTATATCACCAGGACCAATTGGCTGTTGGTTGGTATTATCCTCCTTTACATTTGAAGCCTTCTCTAAACCATCAGCTGCAGTGGACTTTTCCTTGGCAATTGGAGCTCCTTTCTCATTGTTTTTATTAGTTTCATCCTGTCTATGAGACATAGCTACTTCAGATCCTCCGTCAACTTTTTCATCATGACTAGTTACATCCTCTGTGGCAGCTGGCCCCTGGTTGGCACTACCAACCTTTGCTTCAGAAGTCTTCTCAGAACCATCAGCTGCACTGGTCTTTTCATTAGCGGGTGACACATTATTCCCAAGATCAAACCCTGGGTCATCATTATCCTTCTTAATCAGGACAGCATCACCATCTTTATCATTGTTGTTGGGTTGGGACTTTCCAGAATCACTGTATTTCTGGGAAGCCTCAGATGGGGAATGCTCTATTTCTTTTCCATCTGAAGAATTTTCTGAGCCACTAGTAGTGTTATCTGAGCCATTGCTCTTATTTATTGGATCAGATGAATGAGATTCCTTTTGGCCTATGGTACTTGATGGTTCTTTCCTTGCTTCCTCCACTTTTGTCAACCCTGATGATATACTAGAAAGCTTAAGCTTTTCAAGATTTAACTTCGTGCCACCTGAATTCAAGATCCCAGTTACAGCTGTTGTAAGCTTCCCACGAACGTCTTCTGGCACGGCATCTTGCAACGCGTTTACAAATGTCTCTCCTCGACCAACAGCATCCATAACCTAGACATTTACTGAATAATTGTCAAGCAGTTGTTAATGCAGCGACCACGGTAAAACTAGTAAAAAACTTTTTACTTTTGGCACGTTGGGTTTACCTTTTTTTTCTCTTCAGCTTTCAGAGTGCCAGGCATGGTTACATCCAGCATGTGCATGACAACTTCTGCAGTCTGCAACACCTGACCTCTATCACTTTCTTCTACATTGGACTCATTATCTTCGACTGATTCAATTTCAACAGGACTGCTTGTTGAAGCTCCTCTATTTTCTGGTTCATCAGATCTATAATTGATTTTAACATTCTTCTCTAAATTTGTTCCAGAAGGCAAATTCAAGTTTGGGCTGATGTCACTGTCTTCAAGTGTTTCCCTGAAAGGCTCTACATGGTAACCATTCACTGTCTTTCCCTGAGCTACCTGCAGGAGCTTCTTGGCACTGACACTTTTTTCAGGTCCTCTGGTTTCCGAAAGAACTAAACCTTTTGAAGGGTTAACAGTAACATCCACGTCTTTCAGAAGTGGATGACGACCTTTCAGAAGCCCAAGTTCTACAGCAGCCAACCACTGCATGGCCGATATAAAAAAATCAATCTTTCAAATCTAAACTACAGTCAATCTAGGAATTCAAGATGATAAAACATTATGCACGTAAGAAAGAGGACTTGCATATTATTTGCGTTTTAACCAGACCAAAAGTTCATACTAACGTAGATAAATCATCAGTTACTAACAACATGGTCGCAATAGTTCTTAAATGAAGACTGTACCATGCCTGTCTTTCATTTATCCAATATTGACCACCGAAAAGAATCTAAATTGTACAAGATGGTGTTCTGGAGGAAGAGTGTTACATAATAACCAGGATTCTATAATTATGACAAGAACCCAACTTCTACCCAGATGTATTGAGAATAATCACCAATAGCAATAAATAAATTTCAAGAGTAATTTCAGATCATTTGTAAGTATGCGTGCGTGAGAGAGAAAAATAGGGAGAGAATTTACCTCAATTGCAAGCTCCTGACACCAAGACAAGGCCACCGTACGTCCATCAATCAGATTTGTTGAAGAAGAGCACAAAAGCAGGCTTGCAAATGGGTTTTCAGCTATTAAACTACGTGGTGTTGCAGAAGGTGGTACCACATTGTCATTCTGAAAAATATAAGCAATTTCGGGAGTCAAAATATGTACCATACCGTCTGTGTGTCCTGAACAAAGGTAGCCCTCTGCAATTGAAGTCCTTCAGTAAATCAAATATACCTCTAGATATGAAATCCGAACTAGAACAGCACCAAAATACATAGCCCCTCTAAGAGGAGGAACCCTAAACATAACATCATGGCCAAAAAATATTCACCTGTATAAATAGGACCGGAATTTTTATTTCCCCAATTACATCTCTGGTAGCACAACTGGAATAGAAATCTTCTAAACTCTCATAACCATATGTCACCATGGACAAGGCTTTGTCAAATTCACGGACTGATTTTGAAGACAAAGCTTTTCCAACATCAAAGGCTTTTGCTCTGCCTTGAAACAGCTCCTACAAGATATCCATATGCATAGCACAGTTAATAAAAGAAGAGCTCACTCTAGATATGTAAAAGAACAACAGTCGGTTCATAAATTATTTTACGAGCAATGTCCAACCTTGTTCGCCAGAAGGATCTCTACTAATCCACTTGTAAGCTGTTTATCCAAATTGGTACAATAGGGAGATGTTCGTGTGATCTCTTCAAGGTCAAAGGGATTATCTATGCACACAGCTGCTGTAAGAGGTGTTCTTTCCTCGGCTTCTGCCAGGTATTTTGTCAACATATTTGCACCGTATCCTCGGCCAACACCCATAAGTGTCGTCCAAGGCCTTGTCTTGTTTAAGAATCGCAAAGCCGTGGATATATCATCACTATCAGCAGCTGTGAATAAGCTACAGTATCAAACAAATACAAATGCCAAGGAGTCAGAGTATATCCACTACACAAATAATAGTCACAAATATGCTAGTTAGAAGAGAGTATGTAGCTCACCGAGGTGTAGTGAGAGGCGAACCAGCACATCCTCTAGGGTTCATCACCACAGGAAACAGGCCTCGCCTCAAAGCCTCACTTACAAACGATCGAACGCCTTCATCCATACTCCCTTCCGGCGTTCCAGGGATCACAACCACCGTCGTATCAAGCCCACGCTCCTCCCTAAGGTCCAATTTTTCCGGCCAATCAAGCGAAACAACGCCTCCGTCCTCCGTACTAATGCATACCCTCTGATACTCCAACGGTGTCTCATCCGCAGTAGTTCCGTCTTTTTCCGCCGATACAATCTTCCCACTATCCAAAGTGACGAAATGCCTCTCTTCCTTCACGAGCCTATCACTCAAGCTGTCTAGAATCTCACCGTCATCAAACGAGAGCAAAGAGCAACGGAGAAGAACAAATCTATTAAACGGTGTAGGGCTCGTAAAAAGAATCCATTCGCCAACAACTTCTTCATCAACACTTCTTCTTTTATCACTAATCCCTAAAGATTTTCCAAATAAGCTCGACGATAGGTAAACCGCCAAGCCGGAAGCGAATCCGGCAACAGATGGAGCAAAGGAATCGAGAGGTACGCTTCCATCGAACGGCGGAGGAAAAAACGAGGAATTCTTCACTATAACCAAGCTCCGACTTTGTCGCTTATAACGAACTCGCTTCCTGTGAAACACACCAAAGCCATAAGAGCTTCGACGGAGCATGAACGGAGACGCGGTGGGTATTGCTGTGGTTAGGGGCTGTCGCACCGGTGAAAACTGAAGAAAATCGGAAGAAGAAGAGGATGAGTACATCTTCGATATAGAGATTAAAGATCGTTTCCGTCGAAGTAAATCGTATAGAACTCAGGAAAAACTGAAACCAGAAAGTTTGTGGGGACAGACACAAAGAGAGGCAGAGAGTTCGAGAAAGATGATCGGAGGCGATTGTGACGGGAAGGGCTCATGACGGTTCGTTTGAAACCCGCCAAAGAAGTGCAACGCTTTCTGACTTGAGGGGCCTTTTTGTTCTTTACGTAATAAAATTTGTTGGGCCCAGTAGGCCTTTTACCAACGTTCACTACACCATCATCCTTCAACTTTTTACTTTTTTGATTAAGAAAAAAACAAACAAGCATAGGAACCAACAAGCAAACATGTTTTCAATTTTGTTGAAATAATGAGGAAAAATGGTCATCTAATTTCTGAAATTCTACAAATTAGCAATTTTATTTATAAACTTTTAATTTTGCAGATAAAATGTTAAACTACTTGTAATTTTGAAGAATTGAGTTCAAGAACATCCTTAGTTTTTTTTCCTAATATAATCCCCAGTTAATTTAAGAATTTCATAAATCTATTCGAGATTAATTAAAACATTTAATGATTAAAACAAAGCTTAACAGTATTAAAAGAAGGATAAAATCTTTAAAATGTTGACTAATTTTGGTTTAAAATCGGTTAGGTTAATGAAAGATTGAATTAAATTTGGCCAGTAAAAAAATTCGTATTTTATTTAGTAAATTGTATAAAGTTTGATTTTTTTTTTTACCATTTTCTCAATATTTTTGTTACTCTAGCACTATTATATATGTACCTTGATAATTATTTATGCTTATATATTTTATTCACAAGAAATAATCTATCAGAAAATGCTCATAATGAAGATAAAGTTAGTGAATTTGTTAACATCCAACTTACCAAACCTATAAAAATTTCTGATTGCATTATTACTTCATCAATGTCAAGGTTCTATTCATCTATTGAAAATTAAATTAAACTATATGATAAATTCTTGTTTCAACATATCAATATTATTATTATTCGTTCCAATATATACTAATCAAATAATTGACTACTTATTACAACAACAATATTGAATAGAAGGTGGGATTCCAAAACCAACACAAGAACCATCTTTCTATTTTTTATTCAAACAAATTGATTTACACTCGTTGTTGCCAAGTTTAACACTGCAAGGATTGAAGCACAATTGTTCCGACTTCTCGTCTGTTGCAACATTACCTATTTTCAAATACCAAATTCAGTGATTAAACGAATGCATATACATAAAAATCAAATAAATTTATTTTTAAACCCAAAACTTTTACAAAAGTAAGATTTTTTTTAAAGAACTTATGATGATTTGAAGAGATATTCCTATTAATGAGGGTAACATTTAAATTTTAAAAAATCAAAACATCTATTTATATAATAACAAAATTTACACAAAATGAGAATATACCAGAAAAAATATCATTTGTTCGGCAATGAATGGAAGAAATCGTAATGAGAATAGTGAAAGTAATTAAATACAACAAACATTTTTGAGGAACCCATCTTCAAACAATTTAATTTCTTACAAACTTTTGGATAAATCTTTTTTTATGAATATACAATCACGTATTAAGTCTATATAGAATTACAAGAGTTGGTCATTGGTCAATACTCATTTTTAAAACCATAATTGTTTTATTTTCTTCTTACCATTCAGGATATGATCATTGGACCATTAGCATTTCTACTTTAGAAGTTTAATAACCTGAAACATTTTAAAAATAACTTTTATTTATTTATTTTTGGTAATACATTTGTTTTACATTTTTAGTGTGAAAATGCATTGACCAAGGTGAATATATATATATGCACGATGTAATAGGGCAAATATTAATTTAAATAAGATATCATTATTATTTGGGCCCAGGAAAGAAAGAGCCCATTTGGCACTAGCAACGGTCCATGATCGATTTAATCTGAGAACCGGTTTACAATGTTGTCGGCCCATTTGTCGGTTTTCTATTTGACCGGTTTGAAATCTGAACTACGGTTTAGATAACTTCGTTTCAGCCACATCTAATTTTTCTTTAATCAGTTTATAAAATAACTCTAGACAAAAAAAACTCTTGATTGCCTTCTCCTAGCGTTTCCTTCACCGTCGATCTTCTTATTCGACTCACATTGCAGCGTCTTTGAGTCGATTCTCTGTGCCTTCAGGTTCGTTATCTCTTCCATGGGAGTTTTCTGCACATTTTGATCTTCTTTCTCTCTGTTTTCTGAGCTGTCTCGACACATCTAAGCTAGGGTTCTCTTGGAAATTATAGTTAGTATATTTAACATGTCGATCGGGAGCTTCCCTCATTTGATCTGTTTTGTAATTTTGTTATACGACCTCATGATCTGCGTAATTGAATCACGTTTCTACAATAGGCACTTGTTTTTTTCTATATAAAATATTTGTTTTAATTTAATACTATTTTTAATTTTAATGAGATAAAAATAATTACAAATATTTCATACTTATCATAATCTTAAATAAATCATAATTCTATTTAAATATTATATTGTTTATTGTATAAAGCAAACATAATCAACTCTCAATTCATCATAAACTCTTATTCATCACAAATATTTATTAAATTTGCAGTTTTGTTTTCCCACAGAGTACCTTTTTGTGTTTTTCATTCACTATGTTTTCTTAATCTAACATCATTGTAATTATTTTTTTTTATTTTTTTTTTTTCAACTTTACTCGACAAGATTCGATCCATAACCAAACCTTATATCCTAAAATCTTTCTTTTTTTCTTCTTTTTCCATCCGGAAAGAATCGAACCCTGGTACCTGAGAATTTGTAAAGTGACAACTACCACTAGACCACCTGTCCTCAACAAATCATTGTAATTATAGTTTTTTAAAAACTATATTATTATTTAAAATACAGCCGGAAATAATGAATGCGAAATTTTTATGTTAATAAACAATCAATGCAAAAAATTTGGAAAGATGTGAATTTTTTTTCTGCTTTTGAAATGTTAGAATTGACATGTTTTACTGTAAAGTGTTTTTAATGTAAAAATATAATATCAATGATATTTTGAAATTTTAGAATTTTATTTAATAATATAATCATATGTGTAATATGATTTGCTAAATGTGAACTCACTTAAAACAATTATATAACATAGTTAATATTTTACAAATTTTATATTATATAAAACAATAAATTTCATAGATAAAATTAATGTTATTTGGTGTTTTTAACTAATTTAAATTTATATAATACTAACTTTTTATGTATCTACTAAAATTTTCAAATTATTTAGAACAAAAAAAACTTATGCCCGCACGCATGTATTGTTTCTCCCCAGTTAGACAATTCAGCATTTTGGAGCTCTCTGAACAGACACATCAACTTCATTTTCTTATTCAAAGAGCCAATCAAATTAAAAGATTAATACAAGTCATTGCGAATTAATTCTAAGTAAAAAGAAAAACACCAAGAGTCATCATCGTTGATTATGTACTCTGATCTAATTGGTAAAAAAATCAATCGTCTGTAAGGAAAAGTCGTTTCATCTTATGTAAAAACTGAGCTCTCATTCTCAATCTTCTCAACCATAAAAACAAGATTGAGCATTCCGTTGCAGACTTGCATACATCTGACGACATCCGAGACGCAAGCTTTCTGTGTCCGAGCTTCTTCCATGGCAAAACTAGCAGTAGAGATGAATAGATCCTGAAGGCTGAAGGTTCATGGAACCTGCTTCTACTCTCATGTCCTTCTGGCTTCTCTTCTTCTCAGGTGTTTCTCTCCTTTACTATTTTCTTATTTTGCATCTTTTGCGTTTAATTACTGCATAATCCTCGAGTTCTCTAGATAAATTATAACTTCGCTTTTTGGGTTTTTGTTATTTCTTATTAGGGTTCTTCTTTTAAGGAGCAAAGGTGGTTGAAGAAAAAGATAAGATATTTCTTATTAGAGCCAACTCGATATTATCAAGTGAGTTCTTTGATTTATGTATAGGATTTTTCTTCTTCGTTTTTTCCTTCAATGATTATGAATGTCAGAGATTTGCATTAGTCTATAAGAATTTTAGACTGGATTGCTATTGATCTTTCTTTTAGGTTGCAAGCATCATCAATTTTTCATTGTTTGTGTTTTGATATCCATGTTACTCATATCAGGAGAATATTAATGAAGATGATGAGAAGTTGTTTGAGACTCATTATAGGTTCTCTAATTGTCTTGATTACCATTCTTTATGGAATACATCATTTTTTGAGTTGCATATATGTATTTTAGAATATATATTTTAACATCATATAGGTTCTCTAATCGACTCATTTTTCACGTGACTTCTGGACCAAAGAGTTTCTTCTTGCTCTAAAACCACCTCCAAATCTTTAACCAACTCGGCTTCTTGATTAAGTAAAACATCTGATTGATGAATATCCAAAAGCGTTTGGATATTCTGAATATCATTCAGTAACTTCTCTTTGGGTCTATAAACATTCCCAAACACAGATTTATACCAACATCTAATTTTTCTTTAATCAGTTTATAAAATAACTCTAAGACAAATAAAAAAAAAGAGAGAAAAAAACTCTTGATTGCCTTCTCCTAGCGTTTCCTTCTCCGTCGATCTTCTTATTCGACTCACATTGCAGCGTCTTTGAGTCGATTCTCTGTGCCTTCAGGTTTGTTATTTCTTTCATGGGATTTTTCTGCACATTTTGATCTTCTTTCTCTCTGTTTTCTGAGGTCTCTTGACACATCTAAGCTAGGGTTCTCTTGGAAATTGTAATTAGTGTATATAACATGATCGATCGGGAGCTTCCCCCGTTTAATCTGTTTTGTAATTTTTCTATACGACCTCATGATCCGCCTAACTGAATCTTGTTTCTACAATAAACACTCGTTTATTTCTTCTTTTTGGCGAAATGGTTGCTCCTTCAATTCAATCGGGTTTTGGATTCGAGAACTAAAGCTACATTTTCTTATTTTTGATTTGGTTCGATTAGAAATTTTTCTTTCTTTGGATCTTTCGATCTTAGAATCAATGTATAAATCCTTCTGATAATAAGTTGCTTTTACCTCTTATTGTTGTGAGATCGAATCAATGTTTTTTCCTTGAAAGATTCGATTTTCATCTAAAGCAATATTGGAGTACAGAATTCATGGTTGTTGAGTTGTAAAGATCTTAATTTTGAAAAGTCCATCTGCTTGATATCTGGATGCTTGATATATCGTGAAACTGCTACCATTGGCTGGATTTTTTTTTTTTTTGTCGTGGTAATTACTTTGATTTCTTCCTCCTCTTCCAAGATCCTTTTTAAGGTTTCCAATCGTTTATGTAGTTAATTTCTGTTTAGGGGTTCTCTTTTCGTTTTTGGTTTGAATCTGCTTGGAAACTTGACTCTGCTTGAAACCCTTGAGGTATTTCTCTGTCTTGTCTTTTCTTATAATGCAGACTTGTTATTGCTTTTTTAATTGAGGAATGCAAACCTTTTTAACAAGGCATATCGTTGTCTATGAAATATCTCTAATTCAGACAGGCTTCTGTAACCAAAACACCTGATTCTGAGTGGTATAATGGCGTCTGGTATGGTTGATGGAGGTGGATCCTTGTCGGAGGTATATAGTGGTGCGAAAAGGATTCTACTCAAGGCTCGCGACGGAATCGAGAGGTTGGAGAGGTTCGAGTCATCTTCTATGGATTCTCCCGATCTGGCTTCCTCCGTCAAACGAGACATTACTGAAGTCCGATCTCTCTGCTCCAGCATGGATGCTCTCTGGCGCTCCATTCCTGTTAAATCTCAGCGCGATCTCTGGAGAAGGTTAGCAATCCCTGATTTAATCTTGATTCGTCCTTTGGTTTTCAAGAAATTGAAGTGAATCACAAAATATTTGCAGTATCAGAGAATCTTAAAATAAGGATTTCGCTATCTGTAAATTATTTGTTGGATTCAGTTTATGTATTGCGATTTGCTAGTGTTTTGCATTTACGAATTTTCATTAGTGATCTGAGATGCCTGAAAAGTTGAAAATTTGCACATATGTTCATAGATCTCTGAATTCATATTCTCTTTTTGGTTTGTGCCTTAACTTTAAGAGTGGTTTCATCCAATTTTTCTATACACCACCAATGGATGTCGAAAAATCACGCACATTTGGGCTTTCGTTTTTGCAGAAAGGCTGAGCAAGTCAGAGAAGAGACCGAGTATTTGAACCAAAGTCTGGAGAAATATATGTCGAGGAATCAGAGAAAGATGTTGGAAGCTAAAGAGAGAGCAGATTTGTTAGGTAGAAAGAGTGGAGAAGGAGCTCACATTTTGCAAATATTTGATGACGAGGCTCAAGCAATGAATTCTGTCAAGAATTCCAAGAGAATGCTAGAAGAATCGTTTTCAAGTGGAGTTGCTATTCTATCCAAATATGCTGAACAAAAGGATCGTTTGAAGGTAACCGAACCAAACCTTAAACTATATTGCATGCCACTAGTCAATAAGAAAAACATTCTTATATGTAATTAACGTTTTAACATTGGGTTTTTTGGATTCTCAGAGAGCACAGCGTAAAGCTTTGGATGTTCTGAACACCGTAGGACTCTCCAATTCTGTGCTGAGGCTTATTGAGAGGCGCAATCGAGTTGATACCTGGATCAAATACACCGGTATGATCGCAACACTTGTCATATTGTATATGTTTATAAGATGGACACGCTAAACTTAGCTGAGACTCATGTAGATCTATGGTAGCATTTTCCTTCATTTACGAATGAATTTGTTTTTTCTTGTTATGATCTATAGTCTTGTTGATATGTAAACCTGGGAAATGACATTCTGGAATTCTGCAGCATACACTTATAATTACTGTGTAAGATTCTACAAAACTGTAATTTTTAGTGCTAAACTTTCTTAATACGAGGATTGAAAGTATGGTATTAGAGTCTATTTCTTGGTCTTACAAAGTTGATGTGTTGATGGAGCTTTGAATCTATTGAATCACTACAGCAACTTTAACTGCCATTTTAATACAAACACTGTTGTTTTTAACATTTACCATTCTTGACCTGCAAATATTAGTTAAGTGTATGCATTACCGAAGTTGATGCCAAAATTAGTCTTTTCCTTTGTGATGAAATACGCAAATGAAGTTGAGTTAAGATCATTTACTAGTGAGTGACACACATAGAGTCTTGAACTCATAGTATTTCTTTTCTTTTTCCAACTGGGTCGACAAGATCGGACCAATAGCCTAAATTCATCCTTTAATTCTCATACCACATACGTTTAGGAGAGTTTAGACTTAAGTATTAGGATTTAAAGTTTAGGCTTTAGGATTTAGAGTAGAAGAAGGAAGAAGAGAAGTGTTCTTGTGTATCTTCATATATCCAAACTTGCCAGCTCCAGGAGATGAACCTTCAAACACATACGGCATAAAACCTGTTGCTTCTTTGTATTTTCTCTGAATCTGCAAATTCATAAAGAAGCCATCTTAAATCATTTCTATATAAGCTCCATCACAAGAATCATTTGATAATAAGTGTTTATTTTTTCTATTTTTTTGTGACCTCAAGAATTTGTTCACTGCTTCTCAAACTATTCCTTCCAATAACACAGACTGTACCGCCACTCCCACCTCCAGTGATCTTGGCCCCATAGAGAGTCCTGTTCTCGGTTTTCGACTGCTTTGAGTTCTCCATACTCTGCACTAATCTCACTAACCTATCAGTACCATCAGAGCCAACCCCACATGCACTGTAGCTGTTGTGACACTGGCAAGTAAACACACGATTCATGGATTAGTCGGGTGGTAAACACCTGAATCATTAGGATTATTACAAAGAAAGCAAACCGTCTAATGGTTTGTAAAACTACTAACTCACCTGGTACATAAGCTCGCCAAGACTAATGACCTGTTCTTCTGAAGGAGTTGCTGTCAGCAGTGCTTTAAAAGCCTGAGAGAGACCATTATCCTTACATTCCCAACAAAGTTAAGCTAATTTTGAAAACGATTATGTATAGACAATTAGATTAGCTCACCTGGACACGGAAATTCTCATAAATTGGATGTCTAGTAGGTGCCATAATGTCGTGTGTACTTTTTCTATCAATGGTTGTGAAATAATCCCCATGATCACCATACTTTTCGATGAACTCTTCTCCTCTCATAGAATGTGGGAGCTTATTTGCGTAAAGAGCTTCAAATCTATGAAAAAATGTTTAAAAATATAGATTATTGTATACATAAAGTGAGATTGTCAGGTTCGCCCAAATTATTTTCGACACCAAAAGAAAAGAAAAAAAAAAAAGATTAGGCTTAGGCTTTTGGGTAAGTAAAAAGGGATTTATAGTACCTATGAGGTGAAAGGTTACATAAGTATTCCAAAGAAGCATCAGAATTAATCAACTCCGAGCTCTCCTCTTCAGCTTCTTCTGAGTTGGTTTTAGCAAAATAAGAAGCAAAAGATCTTATCATTGTCTTACCAATAAAAGCTCCTATCCTCACAGAACCATAGTCTGAACCACCAACACTGTCGAATACAATGTGTTTTAAGAACAAAATCTAAAACATATCTCTTGTCTCTTAAGATTGCTCAAGTAAAGGAACAAAACTAAATTGAGGAAGAATTGTACAAAGCACCTGTGTCGTATTCCTGAATCTATTCCCCAAAATCGAATATGAGAAGGTATTTCAACAAGTCCTAGTATCTCAGCTGGCTACAACAGGAACAATTTATGGTTATTACTCTTTAAAACACAATCAAGTTTTGAAGAAAAATGAAGAGAGAAAATACTTGACAGATCATAGCCAGAAGCTTGTTAGCTTCTCCACAAGCAGAAGCCATTTGATCCATGACTCCACAAGGTGCTCCAACAACATAGTTCTCCACTTTTTGGCAAAGCAATGCAACATCTCTTGGAGATATTTCAAGACCTGCAACAAAAACATCGTCAGCTTAAAGCCTCAAAGTGAATCATCTACTACTTGGTTATTTGTGTGGAGAGGAAGTACTAACCGTGAGCAGCAGCAACAGCAGACATAGTTGCAACTTCAACTGAAGCAGACGAAGAAACTCCTTTGCCTTCAGGAACCGTTGAAGAAACCTGAAAATGTTTATCAGTGTATGTAGTTTAAGTTATTACAATGAAGTTCATGACAGTCAAAAGTAAGTTTTTTACCAGTATGCTTATGCTGTCTTCAAATCGAACACCCATCTCTCTCATTAAGACCAGAATTGTACCTGCAACATAAGCCGCCCACCTGGAAATAGACTCAAAATGTTACAATGTATTCATAAACCAAATGATGGAGTCTCTGAAGACAAAAAGAATGAACCAACTTGTGAGATGGATCACGAGAGAAATAATGATATGCTTTCTCATAAGATATTGGTGTTTTATTATCTTCCATAAAATCAGACAAATCCATATCAAAAGTTGGTCCTCTGTTGCTCAACTCAGAGCCAAATGAAACCTAAAGTTTTCAAAACAAATGTTTTAGAGATAGGACAATGTAGAAGTCAGAGAGTACATAGAGTTAAGAAGAGCATACGATTTCAAGTATGGGATGATCTCTTGAATGATGTCGCACTTCAGCGTGCTTCCAGAGTTTCTGTTTACTGGGATGATTCCTCTGAACAGCTGTGTGACATGCCTCTCGCGTAGGCATCTAACCAATGAAGAAAAAGGTAAACACTCTTCTTTTAAAGATTGAAAAACTAAAATACCAACAAAAAGATGAAATTTTGACAAGGAAATTTACCAGCAAGACAAGACTTCCAGAGTAATCAGCAATGCCTCCCATTACATCAAGTCTACCGGGTGCTCTCGCCACAAAAATATCCTCCTGAATGGCCAACCATAAACATCATAAGTTCCTAAACACTCAAACTTTCAATAAAATCTAATAATGGAACACACCTCCCAGTTGAAAAGTGCAGCCGCCGCCAAATGTTCTCTCTCCTGATGATTGCCTTCTATTTTAGCTAATGTTGCAAGACTATCCAAGAAATTGATTGTATCTGAAAGGCCATGGTGATCTCCATGAAGAATCTCAAAGCCTTCTACAAATCTGTTAGTACAACAGATAAGAGATGAGTCAAATTAAGACCAAATTTGCAAGATTTGATATACACAAGGAAACACACTTGGAGGATTTCTGCATGTGATCAACCGAAGGAATTGCAGCGACTTGATACCATTCTGGAACTGAAAGATCTCTTCCTGGAGATCTCTGTAGCTGGAAGCCTAATATTATTGCATCCCGCAGTCTGCTCGCCCCACTAAGCTACATTATCAAGTTGAATACCATTGGAGTGGCATCAAAATGAATCAGAAACTTGTCTATATAACTTCATACATAATCTGACGTCCTTGTATCACTCACATTGAGTTTGGAACGCTTCTTCCCCATTGCTGTGTCCTGAAGTATTTTTGCAGCTACCTGAATTTAGAAACAAGCATTAACAATGACACCATCAACAAGGGAAGTTGAGTAACTATTATATTACAGTAAAAGAGGGATTTTTCTGGTAACACAGTTCACCTCACCACCATCAATTCCTTCTTCATAACAAGGTTTCAATGTAACCGCACGTTCTAGATAAGGCGCCCAACAACCAGACAGAAGATCTCTCCTTATCATTTCAACTCCTCCTTGGTAATACTTGAAAGCAAGGAAAGAACTTTCAAGAAGATCCAAAGCAAATAAACAAACATATATGCAGACTACTGTTTGGTTTATACCTCAAGCATCTTTCTCAAGAATGGTTCTTCATTGAAGTAATCCCTTCTCACAAAGATGAACCGTAATTTGTATGCAAGTGCTTCACTCACAGTTCCATATCCGATTTTCCCTGTAGTTCCCATCACTTATTAGCCATGAATTTAGTTGATCAGCACAATGTTATAGCCAAATACTCATACCGAGCATGCAGTCTGAAGCAGCAATCACATCAGGAGTATAAACATCTTTTGGAAGTGCTATGAAATTTGGTGGAAGCTCCTGTTTAGTAGAAGCTCCGCAGACCTATAGATGTTACAGAAATTCTCACTAGTTGTCCTGTATAAAATCAATCAACCAGGCCTAAGGAAATAACCGAATTTCGATATTACCAGACATAACCAACCAGCTGGTAGATAGTCCTCTTTCAGTTTCCAACCGGTTGGCTGCAAAATTACATCTTCATTAATGTAACAGGAACTCGAATTTTCGTATCAAGAAATGCTAAAATGAGGATTTGCTTACTTGCCCACCAAAGTTAAAGATGAGTATTTTAACATTTTCTGGAACTCCAAGTTCTCTCCTAACCTGAAATTAAACTGGACTCTGATTAAATCTAGCAAACGACATGTCCATTATTGTGGAAACTGATGAGAACCAACCTCTTGTCTAGATTTATGCAATGGCCTCACAACCAAGGGAATATCAATAACATCATGGAATGCAGGCACTATAGTGGAACAAAGATGAGATCGTTTTTGGTATGTGATACAGAAGAATTAATGAGAATATGTATAACTTACTAGGACAGTATCCCGGGAGGCGTATCAGAAACTCGCAATGTGAATAATCCTCAGCAATCTGAAGTAATTGACATCGATGATTCGAAAAAAAATCCAATTTGAGCTTCTATAATCAATTTAGAGTTACCTGCCAAACAATGGATTGGTGATGATGTCCTGCTGCTATCACATACTCAACATATATGAAGTCCCAACTGCAATGATCACAATTTGTAGCTATGAGAATAAAAACTAACTTATGGTAAGCTTTAGCTATCTATAGGTAAATTAGCTCACTGACTGACCTGAAGTTGGTAACACAAACTGAGCGGATACCGGCATTTGCTGCAGCACGGCAAGCGATGGGGACAACATCTGAGACCTGATGGGACAACAGGTTTTCAGTTAATATATAGAAGAAACAAAAATCGATCAGAATCTTACAATTGAGTGCATTCATTGAAGTACCACAAGGTTGGCTTTAACAGACTTTAACCACTCAACCTCTCTGGCTAAAATCGAGTCTCGAGGTTCAACTGCAATCTCATAATACTGCAAATTTGAAAAATATATTGATGCAGCTAGGACCCTTGATGATCTAAATGAAAGAGAAGGAAACATCTGAGAGAATATTATTGGAAGAGACCTTCTCTAATGAAGCACGACGATCTACGGTTAAAGCATCAGCTTGAACAGATCCACTGTCCAATAGTACGTTCCGGATAAAGAGATTAGGTGAATGAATCTCCTTGGTGAAAACAAACTCAGGAGCAGCAGAGATAACATGAACTCGATGTCCAGAAGATATCAGGTGTCGAACCACCTATATAACCATTACATGAAAAGAAAGAGATATTTCAAGGCTCAAAATGTTATGATCTCAAGCAAATATTCAAGAACTATAACCTCAACAACACGAGTGGCGTGGCCAAAACCATGACCAGTAACATAGTAGGCAAAAACCAAAGAAGGTTGTGATGAAACTGAGGATTCAGACTCAGCCATTGGAGCTGTGTTCTGAAGCAGAGTAGGCATTGTAAGATATAATATAAAAAATCGAGCAATCTTCGTTACTTTCAAAGAGATAAACACAAGAAACACAAATAAGGAAACAGAAAAGTGTTTTAGTTTTGTCTTTTTGTTTTTCGATAATGAGTGTTTTAGTTTTGTTGGTTAGCCATAAATGGAGAAATGAGAAGATGATAAGATAAAGCGAAATGGATGTGAAAGTAAAACGTTAGATAAGCTAAATATGGAGTCTACCGATTTATTCTAACAACTTTTAAGTTTCTACATCTCTTTTCTTACACGTTGCATGGGAAATCTGTCATATATCTTCAACGTTTTATTCATATTTCTTTTTCTTTGTCCTCTCTAAATTTTTTACACTAACAATTTTTCTTTTAAATAAATATATCGACAATTTCTTCAATATTTATGTTCCCATATTTTACTTCTAATTCTTTTTTTTTTGTCCTCTCTAAATTTTTTACTAACAATTTTGTTTAGAATCTCCAGGAAGCTGAGACAGTATCACCACCACCACAAAGCTGAGGAGTACAAATTAATATAATGGCCAATTACGACAAACATCATAAAAACACAAGGTTAACAGATTTGTCTTCTACAATTTGCACGCTTCAAGTAAGAAAACGAAAACAAAAGATTTACAAGTTCGGAAGACGAAGCAAGGGTTCGAAGTAAGGCACATACGATGACAACATTGTAGTTAAACCATATTAGTACTGTCTCTGTCTTTTGCCTGAAGCCCCTACGGATTGACCAGCCAAAGTGCAATCTCTAGCCCAATGTCCTGGTTTTCCGCAGTTGTAACAATCTCCAGTTGAGGAAGTGGACTTTGCTTGCCCTGATTGCTGTTGATTACCTGATTGACCAGTGCAGTCTCTCGACCAATGTCCTAGTTTTCCGCATTTGTAACATTCTCCACCTGAAGAGGAAGACTTCACTTGCCCTGATTCAGACATTGGATTACCAGATTGAGCAGTGCAGTCTCTCGCCCAGTGCCCTTTCTTTCCGCATTTATAGCAATCTCCAGCTGCAGATGTAGACTTTACTTGTCCCGTTGCAGACAATGGATTCCCGGACTGAACTGTGCAGTCTTTTGCCCAATGTCCTTCCTTTCCACATTTATAGCAATCTCCAGCTGCAGATGTAGACTTTACTTGTCCTGTTGCAGACAATGGATACCCGGACTGAACTGTGCAGTCTTTTGCCCAGTGTCCTTCCTTTCCACATTTAGAACAAGGAGTGTTCATTTTTGCTATTTGATATCCTCTGGTCTCTAAGTCACCTGAGTTGCTGTTTTTACTAAAACTATACGTTGTAGGAGAGCTGACTGTGTTATCATTGCACCATTTGAAGAAACCACAAGATCCCTGCCATGATAGAGGAAGCTATTTATTAAGCAGACAATCTGAGCTAAGCAAGAACTATATTAACCATTTAACTATTGTGCAAAATCTACATTCAGAACTCAGTATTTTACTTGTTTCGGTGATGGTACTTGGCAATAGTTATATGCCAAGATTCAAACAACTGGCTTCCTTTTTGCTAACATAGTTCTACGCCAAGTTTTTTACTCCATTTTCATCATTCAAATAGGGAAAAGGAGCTCTTCATCTATTGTTTACAGCTTAAAACTATTCAAGTGCACAGAGTGACCATTGCAATCAAATATGGAAAAAAGCGAAAAAACAAGAGCCAGCACTTAACCAGACAGAACAATACCATAATCCAGAAGCATAAACCACAAATGAACAACAGGTTGCAATGTCATTGGCTCACTGGCTATGTTGATAACAGATAATAACACAAACCATTGAAATTAAGTGATATAGATACCTCAAAGACAGGACAGCGGTAAAACTGTCGACCAACGTTTTCCCCTGTTTTTGCAGTAAGAACACGACACGATCCAGCACCACAAGGACATTGATGATCTGGGAACTTGGTATCATTAGTGTTTACATAGCTCTGAGTTCCTGAAGACTGGACCGCATCACACCACTGGAAAAACCCACAACCTCCATTTTCCTGGTGAAGATGTTAGCTTAAATCATTCTGACATTATTTACGAGAAAATTTCCAAATTTATCATGAATGAAACTATCCTCATTGGCATTTAATCGAACACCTAGCAACAAAAAAAACATTAAATAACCTCTCTAATGGGGCATTTGTAGAATTTTCGGCCTGGATTCTTCTGTGTATTTGATGTGAGAACCAAACATAAACCTACATCACATGGACAATTCTTCTCCGGAAATTCCTGATCGACGCCTCCTCCGCCGTCTGAACTTTGAAAACCGCCGGAGATAGCAGCGACACCTCGCGATTTAGAGGCGGGATTTAGTAGGCTCTGGTGCCATTGCTCGCTTTTGCTCCCCTTTAAAGCCGCCATGTAAGGTCCTTCCGGTGTAGAAACCCTAGGGCGTTTAGCTGACGCTGCTTCTGCTTCAATTGCAGCGAGTTCCAGTAGGAAATCATCTTCTTCATCGACAAATTCGATCGGAATGGTGGTTTTCTCCATTACTTTGTGCTCTCTCGATCTACACTAACGTTTGCGAAATTGTTTTGCTCGAAGATTTTGATGGATTCTTGGGTACGTTTAGTACTAAAACCAAAAAAAGAAAAAGTTTCCCGGTTTCTTGTTTTTTTTTCCCCGCTTTACTTCAGAAAAATAAAAACATCTAAGTTTCACTTAAGTCTGTTTGCAATACCTAACAAAATGTTATACTCTACTATAAAATGGAAAATAAATTCAAAAAACACATTTCACATGAAATCCACTAATTTAGTTCAGATGTTTTAACTCCTTACCTTTCAACATGCTTAGGATATAATAACCACAACTGAAAAAGCGAACCAACAAAACTGAACATAGGTATTTAGGTTAGTTTTGGTTCTTATCAAATCAGAGTTTTAGTAATTTCAGTTTTTGTACGATTCAGTTAAAAATTAAAAATTAAAAATTAAAATAACCATATAAGAACCGAATAAGATCTACTAACAATACCTGACAATTCTTAAAATAATATTTTTGATTACAAATAACCAAACCGATTAATTATTTTTATCATATATTTTTGGTAATTAGTTACTTTTGATTACAAATATCTATTTGAAACTAAAACCGAAAAGAACCAAATTGACCAAATTTTAGTTGATATTTATATAATAACTATATTTCTAAATTAAAATAATTAAAAATTGAAAGAACCGATTCAAACAAAACTGAATGATCAGAACTATTTTTGACCAGCTTTGAAAAGTGATGATTTTTTGACATTTTTATTCAATTTTATTTTAATGAAATAGAATTACTGTCAATGTTAAAATCTGACTTCAATCCTTATTATTTTTGTTATAAATTCTTTTAATTCTCAAACGTTTGTGTAGTTTTTGTAACACATTTTCAAGTAGGTTCAAGAATCATTATTAAATGAGATAGAAACATTGGACTTGAGCAAACGGTTATAACAAGAATAGATAATGAGAAGATGCAGACAGAGTTGTAGAAAGACATATTTTGAGAGAGTTGAAGGTATTTTTGTGGAAGCTTATAAGTCTAGTGTAAGGAAATTGATAGTTGTCTTGTTTATGTGATTTGTGATGGCTTGTATTAGGTTTAAACTACTACGTCGAAAATTAACATTTCAATCAATAAAATCTGATACATAATTAGAATTTATTAAATATATAACAATATAACATGAACAAACAAAACTATTTAAAATCGAATTTAGACTTGAATGAGAAAATAGTATAGGTGGTATTCAACTACTCGACTGTTGCCTCAGTCTTTTTGAAATCTCTATATGGCAGAGCCTTTTATAAATATTATACTTCCTAACAATAGTTCAGAAATTCGAGTCTTCCAAAATTACATGTGATAATATTATATGTATTAAGATAACAAAAGAATGTTGATCAGAGAAATTATATACACGCACAAACACCCCAAGAATTGTGGTGGGAACAAAGGTCAAAACCTTTAAAAACCCATGGTCGTAATAAATTCTCCAAGAAAGTCTCTGAAGCTCACAATTCCATTTAATTATAAAAGAAAATTTTTTAATAATAAAATAAATTTTTTTAATTTAGGAAAATAATCAAAAAATGCTATTTTTGGTAATAGGAAGCCTAAACTTTACCAGCTAACTTCCTCAAAGACAAGAAAATATGTCTCTCTTTCCTTGCGGATCCCCAAAAACAATGTCCAAACTTTTGTTGAACAGAACACAAAAACCAAACAAAACAACATTCTTAGACAAAGAGACATCACAATACATTGTCAGAGAGAACAAAACAACAATAAGAACAGCAGCTCTACTTCTCTTTAATATCCATGACTGCTGTTCTATCTCTCTGCTTCCTCCTCCTTTGTTTCTCCTTCACCCCTTCTCTGCAAGAAATTAGCGAATCCGAGCCGCTTGTGCGGTTCAAAAACTCGGTGAATATAACCAAAGGTGACTTGAATTCATGGAGAACAGGAACCGATCCTTGTAATGGCAAATGGTTTGGGATCTATTGTCATAAGGGTCAAACAGTTTCAGGCATTCATGTCACCAAGCTTGGTCTCTCTGGGGTTATCAATGTAGATGATCTAATTGGTCTTCCAAATCTAAGAACAATCAGGCTTGACAACAATCTTCTCTCTGGTCCACTTCCTCCTTTCTTTAAGCTACATGGCTTGAAATCACTTTTGCTCTCAAACAATACCTTTTCCGGTGAGATCGCTGATGATTTCTTCAAGGACACGCCACAGCTCAAACGAATTTTTCTCGATAACAACAACTTTTCTGGGAAAATCCCTTCTTCTTTGATGCAGCTACCAGGTCTTGAGGAACTTCATATGCAAGGCAACCAATTCTCTGGTAAAATATCTCCACTTACAGATGGTAACAAGAGCCTTAAATCTCTTGACTTCTCCAACAATAACCTCGAAGGAGAGATACCTAAGAGCATTTCCGACAGAAAGAATGTACAGATGAAATTTGAAGGGAATCAGAAGCTTTGTGGACCACCTCTCAATACACAATGTGATGAGCATCCGGAATACGCAGGGTCAGGGAAACAGAACGAGGTCACAGGGAAAGCCATCCTAATGGTCATTTTGTTTCTTGTGTTGTTCTTGATGTTCGTTGCGATTTTAACGAGATGGAAGAAGAAGAGGCAACCAGAGTTCCGAATGCTCGGTAAGGACCACCAAAGCGACCAAGAGAGCGTAGAAGTCCGAGTACCAGACTCAATAAAAAAGCCTATTGAGTCCAGCAAAAAATGGAGCAATGCAGATGGTTCCTCAAAGAAAGGTTCAACGCATAAAGGTGGAGCAGGCGGTCCAGGAGGAGGAGGAGGCATGGGAGACATTATAATGGTGAATAGCGAGAAAGGCTCCTTTGGATTACCGGATTTAATGAAGGCAGCGGCCGAGGTCTTAGGCAATGGTAGCCTTGGATCAGCCTATAAAGCTGTGATGGCCAATGGATTATCTGTAGTTGTGAAGAGAATTAGAGATATGAACAAACTTGCGCGTGACCCATTCGATATTGAGATGCAACGCTTTGGGAAACTCCGACACCCTAACGTTCTTACACCTCTAGCTTATCATTACCGCCGTGAAGAGAAGCTTGTTGTGTCTGAATACATGCCTAAAAGCAGTCTGCTCTACGTTTTGCATGGTACACTCCAAACTTTTCAACTATTCCTCAATTATTTCTGTCAATAATTAACTACCACATAGAGTAGAGTCGAACTCCAAATGCATAAGCCATTAGCTAGGCATTTAACTAGACTGAGAAGAGCTCGGCATTCCCCAATTGATTTAGAACAACCATTCATTTTTGCGTTTTACCTTATTGATTTTTTTGTAATTTTTCAGGAGATCGAGGGGTTTATCATTCAGAGCTAACTTGGGCAACAAGGTTAAAGATAATACAAGGAGTGGCACGTGGGATGGATTTCTTACACGAAGAGTTTTCGTCTTATGATCTTCCACATGGAAATCTCAAATCAAGCAACGTTCTATTAAGCGAAACCTATGAGCCATTGATAAGCGATTACGCATTCCTCCCACTTCTTCAACCAAACAATGCCTCACAAGCTTTATTCGCATTCAAATCACCAGAGTTCGCTCAAAACCAACAAGTTTCACCAAAATCAGATGTCTATTGCCTTGGTATTATAGTTCTTGAGATCATGACAGGGAAATTTCCTTCTCAATACCTAAATAATGGTAAAGGAGGAACAGATATAGTCGAATGGGTACAGTCTTCAATTGCGCAACATAAAGAAGAAGAGCTTATAGATCTAGAGATAGCAAGTAATACTGAATCAACGAAACAAATGGTGGAATTGTTGCGGATTGGAGCTACTTGTATCGCAAGTAACCCGAGTGAAAGACCAAATGTGAAGGAGATTGTTAGGAGGATAGAACAAGTAACACTTTGAGGAGATATATTTCATAACGTAAACGCATGGAAAACGGTAGAGAGAAAGTAGAATTTGGACTCTTGTAGATAATGAAACAAATTGAAAATGAGGACAACGAGAAGACCAAAGATTTTATTCCCTTTTTGTGTGAGTGGTGTTCATTAGGAAGAGGTGAAGAGAAAGTCAAATTTTCTTCTGTTTCATAGTTTTTTTGGTACTTTCTTTTATTTGTGAAGTTTACTTCTTTTTTTCCAGTTTTCTTTGTCAGAAGACGTTATGCAAAAAAAATCATATTAGTAGTCTTTGTTTCTTCAAGGAACTTCTGATGTATATAAGTCCATGTTTTGTGTTATATAAGATTGATTTTTGCACAAAAACGTCTTAGCTATGTCTTCTGTTTCAAAATCAATATGTTTTTTTTACCAAAAAAGAAAATTAGTATGTCTGAGTAGAATAGTTGGATGGTTTATGAAAAACAACATATATTACCCAATAAATCCTAGCTCTAAAGAACTGTCTCGATTTACTCATGTCCATTTTGTAGGTTGTTGTAGCAGACAACGTAATCACCATTAGTCTTTATCCAAATCTGCATGCAATTCCTACTTTTATCGTTATGGTTTCGATCAAAGATAGATCCATTAAATTAAAGAAAAATAAAACAGATTCATTTTGGTTCTGAAAAATGTTTTCAAAGTTTTAGAATAATAAGATCTTTGGTTAGTAAAGGTTTTGATAATGCGGGTAGTCGGAGAGCAACATACCTCGTTCTGATGTCGAAGCATATGGTATGAATATCCACACACTTCAGATGAAAAAATGGAATTTAGAATGCCCTTATATTATTAGAAATTTTATTTGGCGGGTACTTTCGGGTAAACTAACAGTCAAATCTAATATATCAAAGAGAGGGATTAGCTCCGAGGAAATCTGTAATCGGTGTGGGTCTGATTTAGAAATAGTAAATCATGCTCTATTTGAAGATACCTCAATGGTTCAGGAATGGGCTCTCTCTAAGATCTCGTCTCCTATCGATTTTTTTTCTTTCCTATCAATATTCTCCAATGTAGATTATTTTTTCTGCGGAGGGAGTAGAAAAATTGAACTTTATGTGGTTTCTGTGGTTTATTTGGAAAGCCAAAAACGATAATTCTCTAATGTGGATCGAGATAGTAGAGATATAGTCAAAGCTGTTGAATTAGTAGACTTGGACACAAGCTCAACCAAGAGATGTTGAGATAGCAGAGGTGGCTTCGGGACTAAGACCAATTTGGGCATATATAATGCATAGACCTCTCGCAGTTTTGTATGTTTCACATGTTTTAGCCAGGTGCTTTGTGGACTGATATGCATCATATTTACATAGGATTCTATACATATTTTGATCCTTTTTCATCACTTAAATGTTTCATTCATTCATTTTAGCATAAGTTTCTTTGATTTTTGCATTATAGAATTTAGATAGATCGAGTCACATATTTATTCATTTTTGAGTCTTTTAGGTGGATTGGAGCTAAGTTTTGAAGGTGTGGGAACTAAGAATCAAATCCTACAAGTAAGGACGCATCAAAGAGAATAAGAAGAGTGACCAAAGAGAAAATTTTGAGCTCTTGCTCGAGAAAAGAAGACAGAAGTTTGATTGAGAAGAAGCTCAATAATTTCGAGCATGTGATCGAGAATTTCAACCAAAAATATTGGCCAGAGCAATGACGAGTTGGAGATCGAGATTCTCGAACAAAGACTCGAGAAAATGGATCGAGAAAAGAGAACAAAGTGAAGACAGAGGAAGAGATCAAATATTTGGTTCCTTGCTCGTGAAAAGCAACCGAGAAAAGGAACCAGAATGATCAAGCCTCGAAATTTCGACCACTTGGTCAAAAATTATAACACATCATTTTCTTGATTTTATCTGACCCGATTTATCTCGGGTCAACCGAATCCGTTTGTAATGTTTTAAAACCCTAAGTTTAAGGGTTTAGAACATCACTCTTTCTTCTTTCAGCCACTTAGAATATTTTAGAGAGTGAGTTTTGAGAGTGAATACTTGAGACTCTATTTAATGATCATCTTTAGATCATTCTTTTGAATCAATTGGAAATCTCTTTTATCTTACATCTCTTCTTTCCATTATGTTTACTCGCTTATCTTTTGTTTTGTGTTTCATTGTTGAGATGTGTGAGTAGTTTTTAGTGTGGTTGAAGGCTTGGTAGATCCTAGGGTTAGATGATTAATTTTTGATGCTTAGGTTGTTAGATCCTTCGTATTAGGTGGTTTTAATGCTAAATTTAACTTGGTTATTTGAATTTAGAAGCTAGGAATTTTGTTGCCCGAGAGGTGTTCGATGAAATTCTTGATTGACCTTTTTATGAGCTTTTCTTCCTAGCCATTGAGAGATGAAGTTATGACGATTAGTGAACTCAATAAACTTGTTTGTAATGCTTATTGATCTTTGAATTGACAAATGAGAGTTTAGTTCAATTGATTGATTAGTAAAGTGGTTAATGCCATAAGAGTGGATTAATCTAGAGTTGTGTTCCATGTTCTAGGTTGAGCTTAATAATTTCTTATTGCATCATTAGTCCAACATTCCTTCCTTACTTAGAAGAATTTATGTTCCTCCGGAATATCTTCAAATTTTTTTATTTTTTTGATTCGTAGAGTTGTGAACAACAAAACTGATTTTCTGATCCATAAGTGTTAGGACTTCGAGAGATCCATGTACTATTACATTGGCTTTTATATTTATTTAGATGAATGAGTAAGGTTGACCTATTTCAGTTTTTTTTGGGTTTTATTAATCCAAACGGTTAATAAAATAAATTATTGATTCAATTTGGGTTTTCAATTTTTCCAGCTATCTATTTCTTTAATTTTTTGTATTGCGGTTATTGGCCCGACACGTTGTTCCATAGTGGGTATTTTTTTTTGTTTCCTTCATCCTTTGTTCCATTGTGACCGCCATCGGAGATTGCTAAGTTTGGGAATGGCGACGAGAGACTTTCAAAGCTCTGTAGTGTCGTCCACTCCCCATGGTTTTCGACTTCGATAATGGTTGAGTTATGGTTGCAGATCGATTTCGAGCATAGATCTGTTTGAGTTTCGCCGAGCAAAGGTCGTAAATGTGGTATTAAGGCCTTATGTTTAAGTTCTACTTCGCGATGGTACTAAGTTCATGTTCGGATCTACAGCTTTGTCGCCGACTTGGTCTTTGCCGGCTTTTTTGGGTTCTCTGACTTCCTCCTCTACTTTCCAGTCAAGGGTTTCGATCCATCCCGGTTCAGATATCTGTTTGTTTTCTCCTTTCGACCTGTTTTTGTAAGTTTTATGTGTTGGGTTATGAATGAGTTCCATATTAGATTAAAGTTAGGTAGTTTAGATCTTGGTGCTTCCTCTCTGTTATATATCCTTTGCTTGGTGTTTGGTTTCTAGAGCTAGGTTCTATCTTGTTGTCTGTCATTCTATTGGTGTTCTCCTGCTAAGTACACTAACTCTCCCAAAGTTCTTTTGAGTTTGGTTTTGAGTTATAGGCGAAGTAGTGGTTCCGATTTTCTTCTTTTCTCTTCTCTTGCGAGGAGATCACTAGTTTTTGTCTGTATATGGCTGAAACTAGGTCGACGAGTATCCGCGTATAAGAGAAGTTGGTCCTCTTTGGCTTATCTCAAGTTGGATCACAAAGTCTTCCTTGTCTTTAGTGCTGCTCAAGTGCTGCATTTGGGTAAGTGTGACTGGGTTGTAGAGGCTTATGTTTCTCTAATTGTGGTAAGTTCTTCTTTCTGCTCTGATGAGGTTGTTAGCGGTTTGTCAACGGTTGTGGCTTCCCATCTTATTTGGTGTTATTTATCGTATTGTCACTATGTCTTTCAAACTATATTAGTGACATGGAAAGTGCAATGATGTTCAACACTTCTAAGTCTTAGATTTTTTCTTACCTTTATGGATTTTTTTCTTTTGCTTATTGTAAATCTTATAATTTGTGGTTAATCTAGATTTCCATAGATTTGTCTGTGTCGATTTTTGTTTCCTTATACTTTCCTTTTGCATCCAGCTTGTGGTTGTTGATATCTTTAATGAATATTTTAGACGAAAAGAAAAAAAGAATTAGATTGTACTCAACAAACACTTCTCTCACTCAATCGCTTTCATAGACGTTAGTTTCAACAATGACAACAAACTAACAAATCAATCAAACCACAGACAAACTGAGCTTTCCCTTTAGATTCACTCTTCTCCTTTGAATGATCAGAGATCTCGCAACACACAACAAATCCATTCACCAGTTTTTGATTCTTAACATCTCACCCAATCTCTTAAGATCTAAAAGTTTCCTCCTTTCTCCTCCAAATGTTCTTCTTCTTCTCTAGTTTCCACTTCTGATCCAAAACAAACATGGTGGAACCTTTTTTTAGGCGTTTCCTCTCTTCCCACAAGTCTTTTGTCACTGTTTTCTGTATCGCTACATTTGCTTCTCTTTTCATCTGGCAATTCGGTGGCGTTTCAAGCCGAGGAAGCAATATCTATAGTGGCTATTCGGCTCTCCGGTGGTCAACAACCGCCGCTTCTTTTGGTGGTTTTCCAAAGCTCAGACCTTTAGTTTTCAATCTGACCGACTTTGGTGCAGTTGGCGATGGAGTTACTTTGAACACTGAGGCCTTCGAGCGAGCTATTTTTACGATTTCGAAGCTTGCGAAGAGAGGAGGTGGGCAGCTTAATGTACCTCCTGGTCGATGGCTCACTGCGCCGTTTAATCTAACCAGTCACATGACGCTTTTCCTTTCCGAGAACGCTGAGATTCTTGCTGTGCAGGTTTGGTCTCTGCTCTGCTTTGGATCTAGATTCGGGGATCACTTTTAGGGTTTGCAATTTTTGTTAATGAAGTGATCTATTAAGATTATGTTCAATTTCGACTTCGTTTTTAGGAAGGTATGTGGGTTTAAGCGTAATTAGATTTGGTGCTTGATACAGTTCTAGATATATTGAAGCCTTTACTGAGTTGATAAGACGGTGACAGATTCTACCTTTATTTAGTTCTTCCTCGTTCCTGGAATGATTCTTTTCTATTGATTTTCGTTATGGCTTTGAAGTTGGGAGTTGAGAAGAGTATGTAGCTTAAGTGGTCAACACTAATCGATTAACCGAGAGTCACATCTTGGTTTACAATTGATGTATTGATCAATACTGTTGAATTCGTCATGTATAAGCATAATTTGAGGCGGCTTCTACCTTCTGTTGTAGTATTTTTCACAATGCATTTCATGTTAACATTTTTAGGATGAAAAGCTTTGGCCTTTGCTTCCTCCTTTACCTTCATATGGCTATGGAAGAGAGCATCCTGGACCTCGCTATGGAAGTTTCATTCATGGACAGAATCTCAGAGATGTCGTTGTCACAGGTCAGTCGGTTGAATTCCCTTGGATGGACTCTTTTCTCGCATAGTAGCTTAGTTCTGTATGTGACTCTTGTTATGTATGCATTTAAATTTTTCTTAATTCAATCGTTTTAAGAATGTGCACGCACAGTCTTTGTTATGATTAATAGACAGTAACTGAATTTGAGGGCTCTTTACATATCAAGGTTATGTAGAACTTAAACTGCAACTGTACTATTTAACCTCAACCAGATTGTTTGGGGTTCCCGAATAATAATTACCATCCTTAAAACTACTTTAAGCTTTAGCTGATTGAGATGACGCACTTCCAGGAAAAAGCATAATCTATCGATGATTTCTCTAATCTGGTTATATAGCTGGATAAGAGCTTTAAGTGTAGTCTCGAGGCAAGAATCTACTCTGTTCTTCTGTTAGATATCCATAAGCCTTTTTGCGGTTCACGCATATTGGTTAATAGTCTTTTTTATCTTTGCAAAGCTGGGCATTTATTTTGTCAAACTATAACATTTATAGCTAATATATGATGGAAAACAGGGAATAACGGTAGCATCAATGGACAGGGGCAAACGTGGTGGAAGAAGTATCGCCAAAAGCTGCTCAATCACACAAGAGGACCATTGGTGCAGATAATGTGGTCAAGTGACATTGTTTTTGCTAATATCACTTTGCGTGATTCTCCTTTTTGGACGCTTCACCCATATGACTGCAAAAATGTGACAATCACAAACATGACAATTTTGGCGCCTGTGTTTGAAGCCCCAAACACTGATGGTATTGATCCGGGTAAGTAATTTTTGCTTCGGCTGGATGCTGCAACTCAGATATTTTACAAAAGAATTGAATTTCTGATCACATATGATACTTATAATAATGAAATTACACTGAAGATGGCGAAAGCTGCAAAATAGGTTTGATTGGTAATGATAAACACTAGGCCTTTAACCTGTACTATTAATGAAACAAAAGTACGTGACATTCTGAGTTCTCAAATCACAATTAGTATTCTAACAACTAAGTTATATAAATTTTAGGAATTGCATATGCTGAAGAGTGACATAGCTTCTTTCATTGTATCTGAGCATTCCTAATAAGCCTATGGTACCTAATGGTTCCTAACGTATGATCAAACTAATACATAACAGATCTGAGTATGGGCTGGGCGATCTGCGTACGCTACTTGGCTCTAATGGTGGCTAATTTCTTCTTGTTTTGCATCAGATTCATGTGACGAAATGTTAATCGAGAACTCTTACATCAGCGTTGGGGATGATGGAATTGCAATAAAGAGCGGTTGGGACCAGTATGGAACTACCTATGGACGACCTTCAAAGAACATACTCATCCGCAACCTCATCATCCGCTCCATGGTTAGGTAAGGGAGAATTACTTTCCATAATCAATGTTGATCTAATAATAGACTTGGACCTAAAGCCTCTGTGCAAAACAGCGCTGGTATATCAATAGGAAGTGAGATGTCTGGTGGTGTCTCGAATATAACAGTCGAGAACATCCTGATTTGGAGCTCTCGGCGTGGAGTTAGGATAAAAACTGCACCAGGACGAGGTGGGTATGTCCGGGATATAACATTCCGTAATGTGACATTAGATGAAGTAAGAGTTGGCATAATAACTAAAACCGACTACAACGAGCACCCAGATAGTGGATTCAATCCTCAAGCCTTCCCTGTGCTCGAGAACATAAATTACATTGGGATTTACGGTCGAGGAGTGCGTGTACCAGTACGTATGCTAGGAAGTAAAGAGATTCCGGTTAAAAATGTCACCTTTAGGGACATGTCAGTAGGAATAACATACAAGAAAAAACACATCTTCCAATGTGCTTACGTTGAAGGGCGAGTGATCGGAACCATCTTCCCGGGTCCATGTGAGAACTTTGATCGGTATGATGAGCAAGAACAGTTGGTGAAGCAATCTGATTCCCGGATTGCAACAGATATAGATTATGATTTGTGACCAACAACAAAACATTGTGTCTCGCTTCTTGCTTCAACTTCGTTTCGTTGAGAGATTGTGTACATATACAGCGGAATCTGGAACCAAAGCAAAGCAGATCATCTCAGTCACAGACAAAATTGTATTTGCACTCACGAATGAGGAATTTTTCCATTGATCATTTATGTTCTTACTGAGTTCTTCTTACTCTCTTTAACTTTGTTATTAGGGTGATTTATAATAGTTCATATTAATTCATAATTACTCATATTCTTATTAAATAGTATAATACTATTTTGCCTGTGTAAACAAAAATGTAATAATGAAAATAGTATTAATGAAATATGTCATGTCAGCATAAGTTCCACCATACTCGACCGAACGTTGGACCCTTTTTAATTGATTTTGACGGAGTTAAGTAGATATTGAACCCTTTGTAGTAGATTTTGACGGAGTTTGAATCGTCAGTGTAGCAGAATTAGGTAGAGTTATCTGTCATAGTTTGACAGACTTAGTAACAACGGTGTGACAGAGTTTGATAGAATTCGTTCAATGTGTAGCAGATTTTGAAAAAGTTATATTTGCTAATATGACAGATATTGGCAGAGTTGTTCTGAGAGTTTGGTAGAGTTAAGCAGAGTTAGTTCATTTAACCTAGTTTGTAGAATAACAATTTTATCCCTCAATTATTACATCACCTACTTTTTTTCTCGCTTTAACTGTCGGCCAAACATCATTGACGCACACAAATCACTATTGTTGCTTGAGCTCCTTTCTTATATTTTGACCTCGTTTTCTTGTTTTTGGATCTATGGATCATATTATCTTAGTTTGTGAAAATTGAAGATTGACGAAAATCATTCATGCCTAATAAAGTTACACAGCCGAACACTTTTCCGTCTTTGTACTGGTCCAAATGGATCATATCCGTTAGGCACTACCTCATCTTCCATAAGATACTTAACAACATAACTTCGAAGGGCAATTTCTAAATTACAAACAAAACGTGGTTAAATCCTTGGCATGAATAAGAAGGTAACAGTATAACATAAAATTTTACCGGTTCCTGTTATCAATGTATTAATTTTCCGGTTTACGGTTTTTTGCCCGGCCTGTTGCACAACAATCACTTCCCTCACTCAGTCGCTTTCATAGACGTCAGTTTCAACAGACTAACAAATCAATCAAACACACACAGAAACTGTGTTTTCCCTTTAGATTCACTCTTCTCCTTTGAATAATCAGAAACCTCGCAACACACAACAAATCCATTCACCAGTTTTTGGTTCTTAACATCTCACCCAATCTCTTAAGATCTGAAAGATTCCTCCTTCCTCCTCCAAATGTTCTTCTTCTTCTTCTCTAATTTCCACTTCTGATCTAAAACAAATATGGTGGAACCTCTTTTTAAGCGTTTCCTCTCTTCCCACAAGTCTCTTGTCACTGTTTTCTGGATCGCTACATTTGCTTCTCTTTTCATCTGGCAATTCGGTGGTGTTTCAAGCCGAGGAAGCAATCTCTATAGTGGCTTTTCCTCTCTCTGGTGGTCAACAACCGCCGGTTCTGCTGGTGGGTTTCCAAAGCTCAGACCCTTAGCTTATAATCTGACGGACTTTGGTGCGGTGGGCGATGGAGTCACTTTGAACACTGAGGCCTTCCAGCAAGCTATTTTTACGATTTCGAAGCTTGCGAAGAGAGGAGGTGGGCAGCTTAATGTACCTCCTGGTCGATGGCTCACTGCGCCGTTTAATCTAACCAGTCACATGACGCTTTTCCTTTCCGAGAACGCTGAGATTCTTGCTGTGCAGGTTTGATCTCTGCTCTGCTTTGGATCTAGATTTGGGGATCACTTTTAGGGTTTGCAATTTTTGTTAATGAAGTGATCTATTAAGATTATGTTCAATTTCGACTTCGTTTTTAGGAAGGTATGTGGGTTTAAGCGTAATTAGATTTGGTGCTTGATACAGTTCTAGATATATTGAAGCTTTTACTGAGTTGATAAGACGGTGACAGATTCTACCTTTATTTAGTTCTTCCTCGTTCCTGGAATGATTCTTTTCTATTGATTTTCGTTATGGCTTTGAAGTTGGGAGTTGAGAAGAGTATGTAGCTTAAGTGGTCAACACTAATCGATTAATCGAGAGTCACATCTTGGTTTACAATTGATGTATTGATCAATACTGTTGAATTCGTCATGTATAAGCATAATTTGAGGCGGCTTCTACCTTCTGTTGTAGTATTTTTCACAATGCATTTCATGTTAACATTTTTAGGATGAAAAGCTTTGGCCTTTGCTTCCTCCTTTACCTTCATATGGCTATGGAAGAGAGCATCCTGGACCTCGCTATGGAAGTTTCATTCATGGACAGAATCTCAGAGATGTCGTTGTCACAGGTCAGTCGGTTGAATTCCCTTGGATGGACTCTTTTCTCGCATAGTAGCTTAGTTCTGTATGTGACTCTTGTTATGTATGCATTTAAATTTTTCTTAATTCAATCGTTTTAAGAATGTGCACGCACAGTCTTTGTTATGATTAATAGACAGTAACTGAATTTGAGGGCTCTTTACATATCAAGGTTACGTAGAACTTAAACTAAAACTCTACTATTTAACCTCAACCAGATTGTTTACGGTTCTCGAATAATAATTACCAACCTTAAACTACTTTAAGCTTTAGCTGATTGAGATGAGGCACGTCCAGGAAAATGCATAATCTATCGATGATTTCTCTAATCTGTTTATATAGCTGGATAAGAGCTTTAAGTGTAGTCTCAAGGCAAGAATCTACCCTGTTCTGTTAGATATCTATAAGCCTTTTTGCGGTTCACGCATATTGGTTAATAGTCTTTTTTATCTTTGCAAAGCTGGGCGTTTATTTTGTCAACTATAATATTTATAGCTAATATATGATGGAAAACAGGGAATAACGGTAGCATCAATGGACAGGGGCAAACGTGGTGGAAGAAGTATCGCCAAAAGCTGCTCAATCACACAAGAGGACCATTGGTGCAGATAATGTGGTCAAGTGACATTGTTTTTGCTAATATCACTTTGCGTGATTCTCCTTTTTGGACGCTTCACCCATATGACTGCAAAAATGTGACAATCACAAACATGACAATTTTGGCGCCTGTGTTTGAAGCCCCAAACACTGATGGTATCGATCCTGGTAAGTAATTTTTACTTCGGCTGGATGTTGCAACTCAGATATCTAACAAACGAATTGAATTCCTGATCACATATGATACTTATAATAATGAAATAATACTGAAGATGGTGAAAGCTGCAAAATAGGTTTGATTGGTAATGAATGATAAACACTAGGCCTTTAAGTTGTAATATTAATGGTACGCAACATCCTGAGTTCTCAAATCCCAATTACTCTAACAACTAATTTAAATAGCTTCTCTTATTGTATCCGAGCATTCCTTATAAGCATATGGTACCTAATGGTTCGTTACATATGATCAATCTAATACATAACAGATCTAAGTATGGGCTTGGGCGATCTGCCTATACTTATTGGCTTTAATGGTGGCTAATTTCTTCTTGTTTTGCATCAGATTCATGTGACGAAATGTTAATCGAGAACTCTTACATCAGCGTTGGGGATGATGGAATTGCAATAAAGAGCGGTTGGGACCAGTATGGAACTACCTATGGACGACCTTCAAAGAACATACTCATCCGCAACCTCATCATCCGCTCCATGGTTAGGTAAGGGAGAATTGCTTTCCATATTCAATGTTGATCTAATAATAGACTTGGACCTAAAGCCTCTGTGTAATACAGCGCTGGTATATCAATAGGAAGTGAGATGTCTGGTGGTGTCTCGAATATAACAGTCGAGAACATCCTGATTTGGAGCTCTCGGCGTGGAGTTAGGATAAAAACTGCACCAGGACGAGGTGGGTATGTCCGGGATATAACATTCCGTAATGTGACATTAGATGAACTGAGAGTTGGCATAGTAATTAAAACCGACTACAACGAGCACCCAGATGGTGGATTCAATCCTCAAGCCTTCCCTGTGCTTGAGAACATAAACTACACTGGGATTTACGGTCAAGACGTGCGTGTACCAGTACGTATGCAAGGAAGTAAAGAGATTCCGGTTAGAAATGTCACCTTCAGAGACATGTCAGTAGGAATAACATACAAGAAAAAACACATCTTTCAGTGTGCTTATGTTGAAGGGCGAGTGATCGGAACCATCTTCCCGGCTCCATGTGAGAACCTTGATCGGTATGATGAGCAAGAACAGTTGGTGAAGCAATCTGATTCCCGGAATGCAACAGATATAGATTATGAGGTATGACAAACAACAGAACATTGTGTCTGGCTTCTAGCAGCAACTTCGTTTCGTTGAGAGTTTGTATATATAACAGCGGAATCTGGAAACCAAAAGCAAAGCAGATCATCTCGGTCACAGACAAAATTGTATTTGCACTCACGACAGAGGAATTTTTCTATTGATCATTTATGGTTTTACCGAGTTCTTCTTTCTCTATCTTTTACTTTGTTATACATATAAATGGGAATGGTGAAATTTAAAATAGTTGTTTTTTATTTTACTTTTGCGGAAAATATGAAATATTGCATTTGTTATAGAAAGAGTATATAAGTATATTTTGTATTTTGTCAATAAACCATAAAGAGCAGACTGAAACATCAAAGAAGGGGCACTTTTTAAAACTATTTTGTTCATTTTTAAAATCATTAACTCAATAATCTTAGATTTTTGGATTACAAATATACATGATGATCGGTAGAATTTTTTAGTGAGGTGGTTAGGATGGTCAAACTAATGACTCTGTTATTAGGGGTTCGATCCTCTTTATTATAGTTAATAGATTAAAAAGAAAAGTTTAGGAATGAGTTTTTGGTTATAAATCAAGTATTGTCGATCCAATTGTTGATAAAAAAAATGATTGAATACAAGATTTTTTCATATTAATACAAATTATTATAAATTTATGTTTGAATAACCCCTTCATATTTGATAGTGATATCACTTGATATAGACTGACAAGTTAACATTGGAAAGCAACCAAATGAATTCACAAAAACTAAACTTAGTTGTAGATATATATATCTCATAGAACTAGTAGCAGAAGTAAAACCACCATAAACAACAAGGTTATGTTCCGGTTATAAACCCTGAAGATTCTTGGCTTGCAAGAAACAAAGCAGCTTGAGCCACATCCTCTATATTACCAGCTCTTCCGGTCAACAAACTTCCTTTCTCAGCCACAACTTCTGCGACCTGATCAACGCCGAGTTCATCATCGTTAAGGTACTTACGAAACGCATTAACCAAGATCTCAGTAGGAACTCCATGAGGTGAGATGCAGTTCACACGAATGTCATGTGAGCCAAGCCCGCATGTTGTTGTCTTCACTAGTCCATTGATGGCTCCTTTTGAAAGAGTACATGCATGTCGTCCAAGTCCTCCCATTAATCTCGATGAACTCGATGTGCATATGATTGACCCTCCTCTTCTTCCTTCAAGGTTTTAGGATATACAACTCAGTACATGAACTAATCCAATACAACATATTAGATAAATATAAAATACCCACGCGGAGTGACTCAAATTAAACACACTTTAGAGCTTGGATAGATGGTGGAATATCGTTCGCAAATTTAGTTAGAATTCTAAAACATTCCTGGTTCAGTCGCCATATAAGTCAGTCGAACACATAAGTGAGCTTTTTGAACCAATGGTCTTGAGCTTTGGATCTTCTTCGAATCATAAGAAATTCGGACATATATTCTCTCGCATATAGAGAAAATTATGAAACTAGAGTAGCCAAATAATACTTGTCTAAAATCCATAAACTTGGGTATGTCCTCACATGGCCCATTTAATGAATTAATTAGAAAGCAAATTATAAAGTACCTTATCTCAAAGATGGACCATAAAACATGCTCAATCATTAAGTAAATCCACAAGGGCTCATGAAGATGAAAATTGGAGTTTGCCCTAATTTTGCTTTGTTCAAAGTCGGCCGCTGCGTTCAACACTTTCCAACTTTGGAGAGTTGGGCCGGAGTGCACGTTGATCTTCTCTCTCGTCCGAAATCATAAAGAAGGAGGTGGTGATGAGGCGGACTTACATTGTGATTTTTCGGGAAAAGGCATTAAAGCCATAAAACTCAACTTCGACGAAAGAAGCAACATCCTCAGCTTCGACGAAAGAAGCAACATCCTCAGCTTCAACGAAAGACAATGGTGGAGTAGACTTTGAAGATATCTTCGTTCTCTAAAGAAAGAGTTTCGAACTTCAATATCTCTTACCATAGTTTCCAATGGAGAAGGGGAACAGAAAGGTAAAACAAAGGAGAGGCAACACATATAAGAATATAACGAAAGATAAAGATGTATGTAAAAAATTTCATGCCGGCGAAATCTGATGGTACCGGTATCGCCCGCGTGAGAGAGGGATGAAGAAAGAGTTTCCTCCATATATATATATATGGATCACAGCTTATCACATTAGTTCTAGAATTTATGAATTTTCTTTCAGGATTCCATCTATACTAGATTTATGATGTTTGTAATTAATTTTCTGGTGAAAATAACTCCGACCTTTTATTAATCTAAGCAAATATGTGGACAAAAAAAGTTTCTATTCTCTTGTGAAATTATCTAGTTAGATATAGGATGGTTGATTTTATACTTGTGGTTGTCGTATAAGTGGATTGTCTTCCAATTCAGGTTTTTTGTAGTCAAAGAATTACCATTGACAAAAAAGATATATATATTTTTTTTTTATGTAACTAGAAAGTTTCGGATAGAGCTCCGATTGTCTCCTTGCGGAGGTCTAACCTCCCATTGTCCTTCCAGAGTTCGGGATGACCATTTGCATCCAACACGTATCGAATGGATGATGGAAGTCCACACACACTCCTTTACTAATTGGATCAATGTGCATTGGTTAAAAAGAGAAATTTAACTCTTTGAAGTGATATATTTGTTCTCCTTATTCCATAATCATAGTTGTATCACTAAATATATATACAAATTACAGCTTTAGTTCAACAAAAAATAGTCATAAAACGAAGAATTATCAATCTCAAAAATTAGAAAAAAAAAAACTAAAATTTGCGAAAATGATTGTCTTTAATACCATCACTTGTTATATATGTTGCACACACTAACCCAATCACCGTTGCGGACTCCGTTAGCATCCCATAACCTTACAACATTTCCATTAATCACCGTTAAATCCACGTAACGGTACCATCCTTCATCTTCATTCCTCATCTTCGTCACACTCTCCCACCATCCTCCACTCTCATCTCCTCCATACTTAACGTCCGTTATCTCTCTGTCATCATCATCCCTCTCTCCGTCAATCTCTTCCTCATAATAATACAACGTTAACTTTCCTTTAGTGACTCCATCATTACACATTAACGGAATCCAATCCTCTGTCTCTGTCTCCGTTACCTTCACTCGAGAAGGCACAACAAGAGAAGCTGTCGTTGTTTGTGGCTTCAATGGCTCAATAATGGATTCATCTTCTTCTTTGATTGTAAACGTCGTGGCTCGAATCCGCCAGAAACTAACGGCGGCCGTTAAAACAGCTATCCATGTCCAGAGATTGTTAACGACGAAGCTAACGTAATCGAAAACCAAAATCTCTAACGATGATTCCAAAGTCGCCATTTCTGAATGTGTTTGGTTTGTTTATTATATCTGAACGAAGAAGATTGAGTCAGTGTGTTGTATATATATATAGAAGGGATTAGTATGAGGAGAGATTGAATCTAAGTCGTTAGATTAATCAAAGCTAGTTGAAGGAGAGATAGATGCTGAGCCGTTGGATGTTGTCAAGTTGAACGGTGGATCTTTGATTAGATGCTGAGTATCGAGAACGAAGATTCTTTGTTGTGTTAAGAAAAGATGCCTCAAAGGCTAAAATCTTTTATACTTGGCCCTAAATTAAATTGTATTTTAGTTTCTGACAAGTGTTTGGTCATAAATTGAAGTCTGATCCACTGTGGTATATTCCCTCAAGTTTTGCAGGCTGAGATTTACCATTAGTGGATTTAGACACGTGTAGTCAATTTATTGGTCTGTTATGGATCTCACTGTAGGCATTACCAATCTCACTAATTTTCTTGGTTTGTTTTTACATTTTTATTAGTTAACAATTAAATCTTAAAGTTCTCATCCATAATAAAAGTCTATACTCTTTTTATTTTTCATTTGTATTGGAGATAGATTAAACTCCGTTATTTAAAAACTTGTAAAATGAATACTACCATTTACCCATTTGTTTTCGGTAAATTTGTTTTACTTAAGGGAGACATTCCATATTTTAAGAAATCGTTTATTCTAATCAGTATGACTTTACGGACATGAGACAACAGAAATTTCTGACACTTGGGAGCCGAGGAAGCTCATGTGAATGTGCCTCCTAAGTAAATCAAACTTGTTGAACCAAGTTTAAATCACTAGATTATCATCAATTAATTATTGTTTTCTTTTTTTTCTTTGAGAATAGAAAGATTTTTTTCAACAATGCATTATCCAATTTATAATTTAAACATTCACAAATTTCAAATTTTACTATACTATTTGAATTTGAACTACGATAAAAAAAATTGTAGATGTGAATTTAACTATTTGATAAAAACACTCTAGTTATTTTTTATCCACTTGGAATGATTTATCTTTTTAGTTCACCAAATGTTCACTAGAAAAATATATTTAAAAAACTTACTATTTTTTATTTATTTTGTAAAATTGTAGAAAAACACGGAATCTCTCGTTTATACTAAAAATGATAGAGTAAAGGATTATTTTGGTTGGTTTGTTTGGAAACTGAACAGAACAAGTTTGTGTTTGCTAACAAAATTACCGAAGAAAACGAAGTTGAGAAAACCATATAATTAAGATTGAAAGTAAATATATAAATAATTTCCACCTAATACATATGATTGGTCATCATAATGAAACAAATAGATAATGCCTTATCGTAAAGAATTAATATTAGGTAGGACTTATTCTATTATAATTAAATAACTAATCAATGTTCGACGTATCGTAAAGAAAATAGATTATCTAAATATTAGTCGCAATGGTTGTTTAAATTAGCTAAGACATTTTCTTCTAGCAGCCGTACCAGTCCCAAATAATTAATTATCAGGAAATTTCTAAATTAGAAGTTTACATATATGAGAATTGATACATTTATTGATAATCCTAACGGATACAATATCAGTCATTTAAATTAGAAATTTTGTGATAATTAATGAAGACTAAGAGGGCCATTTGGAATTAAAAAAATAAAATCTAGAATTAGAAACGGTTACATGCGAAAGTAATGCGATGTCCAATAAATATACTTTTTTTTGGTCAAAGATCCAATAAATATACTTATTATTCTGCTAAAAATTAAACAAATTTACAAAATCCAAAATAAGAAAATTATTTTAAAATTAGAAAATTTAAATAATTTTTTTTTGGCTAGTTGTAATTACTTGAAATCTCTCTCGTGATCATCATCCAAACCAAAAATCTTTGTAAAAAGTTTTAAAAACTTTTCCAGAGATAACTTCTTTTTGTATAGCGTTTCCTCTTCGTGTCTAAGAGCTCTTCATTTACATAAACTCTTTTGGTATGGAATCAATTTGTGTTGATGTATGTAGATATACGTTTAGATTGCTGGACATAACTAGAAAAATATGAGTTGTACGATGTTTGCATCTTGCTTTGCTTGCAGTGAAATCCTCTCTTCTCGCTTTTTCTGAAAAAATATTCAGCCCTTGTGGCTAGAAAATCTCATCTCAATCCCTTTGAAGAAGACTACACAAGCTCTCTGAAGCAAACGATGTCACACAAGCTGAACCTGAAGTTTCTCTAACACAAGAACAATGAGTCACAAAATACCATACAAAGAAAAAGGAAAGGATGTGGTTTACTCATCACCAAAGCCTAGAATTGTAAGAGCTAGGCTACCAAGATTTGATAACTCAGAGTAAACAAACAAGCTGAAGCTCACTTTGATAGGAAGACTAACTAATCCTAAAGCTCAAAGGATGTGGTCTCTCATATCCTATTTATCTGAGCACTGGAGACTACAAAGTAAACCAATCGGTGCAGATCTTGGAAATTGAAAGTTTCAGTTTCATTTTAATGAAGAGAAAGACTTGCAAAAGTTTTGGACAATCAACCTTACCATTTTGCTGACTGGGTGGTATTTTTACAAAGAGGAGAAGCTACAACTGACATAACTTTTCCATCAAAAATCTCTTTTTGGATTATAGTACAACGGATACCAACTCATCTCTGGTCAGTTGAGACCTGCAAAGTATCGGAAACGAACTAGGTATCTTCGAAAACGCTGAAATCACAACCACCCAAGCGTGGATGAGAGTAACAATCAATAGAAACTATCATATAAGAAATAAAATTATACTATTTAGTATAAATGCGGTTAGTGGATGTATATAAAAATTGGAATTGACAATAATGATTGAAGGTATTAGTATAAACCTGAATTATCCTATTAGTTTTTATTTTATTTTATTTTTGAGTTTTATTCCTATAAAATAGTCAAAATATTAGTTTTATTTCTATATGTTTATTTTTTAAATTTAGAATTATGTTATTGATTTATTGGTAGGTGTAGGCATTCGGGTACCTGTTCGGATTCGAGTTGGATCCTTTCGGATTTCGAGTTTACACATATAAGACCCGTTCGGGTATTTTAAAATTTTGGGTCGTGTTCGGTTTGGTATATTTTGAGTTCGGGTCGGGTTTGTTTCTTATAAAATATCATGTTTCGGGTCAGGTTCGGTTCGGATTCGGGTATTTTAATTAATTCTTTTTAAAAAACTGAAAAAGTTCTTAGAGAAATCTTAATTTAATTTTAAAATTGAAAATTTTAGTATTTTTTTCATTCATTTAATTCAAATAATAATATATTTAGATTTATAATTATAATTTTGAATATATAAATAACTAAATTTTTTTTATATATAATTACTTTTAAACTATATAATATATTTCGGATATTTCGGGTTCGGTTACCCAATTTTCCATGATATAAAATTCATTATGTATTTTGTCGGGTTCGGTTTCTCTTATTCCGGATCGGGTTTAGATCAGATTTTGGGTTCGGATATTATGCTCAACCCTACTTATTGGAGTTTTTCAAATAATATCAATTTTTTTATATAATTATTATTATTTTGTTGAGTAACTCGCTAACTAGATTATTTATCTCACAATCTAAATGATTTGAACATTATCTTATATATTGAAACTTCTTTAATAGATAAGCTGAGTCGAGGTACCTCATTAAATATCTAATCTCATAACGAATTAAATTGATTGAACTAGTTTATGTTGACACGCCTAATTATATAGTGCAAATGTAATTTTTTGAAATTAAACGCGGCACAAGTAAGCAGAGGTGGGCAAACACTTAAGGCCCTGATTGAAATTCGGTTTTGTTAGTTTGAAAATTAATTTTTTTTGTAATAAAATAAATTTAAACCAATTATGTTTCTTTTTATTCTAAAATATAATTAGTGTAATTTGAATTTTTAGAGAGATTTTTGTTTTCAAATCAAATAAAGCCACTGTCAATCAGGATCACGATAACTGTTCTTAAGAAAAAAATAGGGAAACTGTCAATTAAATCCTGGTTCCGCAAAAAATCGTTGATTAAACACCGAAATCCAGAATTCTTCGATTAAACATTTAATTTGTTGTTGACTTTTTAAAAAACATCGAACTTGTAGTTGACTTCGCCAATTAAACACTCTGTTAATTTGACTAACGGAATTAATTAACTATGTGACTTCTCTCTCTTCCTCCATCAATGGCGACCAAAAACTCTCTTCTTCCATCTTCCTCTTCTTACACACACCACCGTCACAATCTTCATTTCCAATTAAACCCAGGAAACCCCAAATCCACAAACCCCACTTGCAATTCCTCTCCCATCTCTCATCGCTCTCTCTTTCGTTTTCGATTTGCAGTGAAAATCTCTGAAATTTTTCGAGTTGGGGTGAGTTTAAGAAAAACAAACAAAGCTCTTAAATGCAATGTGAAGATCACGAAGATGAAGAAGAGGAAGAATAAGTAACAGTTTTTTTCCGTAAGAATGGTGGCTACAGCGATTTCCACCACTGAACCTCAATTTGTTACCAACAATGGCGGACAAAGAAGACCTAGAGGCAAACAAGATTTTTTTTTTTTGTATGTTAATTGAAACGCAGCGTTTCAATTAATGGAGAATATTAATGGTTTTCAAACGCCGTTTATTAATTCCGTTAGTCAAAATAATGGAGTGTTTAATTGGCGAAGTCAATTACAAGTTCAATGTTTTTTTAAAAGTCAACAATAAATTACATGTTTAATCGAAGAATTCCAGATTCCAGTGTTTGATCAACAATTTTTTGCCGAACCAGTGTTTAATCAACGATTTTTTACCGAACCAGTGTTTAATCAATGATTTTTTGCCGAACCAGTGTTTGATTACAATTTTCCCGAAAAAAATATACAACTATTGGTCTTAAATTAGTTTAAAATTATTTGTTTTTTATCACGTCTCTCAGGGATCTGCTACAGTCAAATGTGAAGCTAACATGTCTCCCCCCGACTGGAGTTGTCCACTCAATTATGCCGTGGGTGATGTGGGCCATTTGGACTACAAGAAACAAATTGATTTTTGAGAATAGGAACTTAACGCCACTTCAGACTGCAACCAAAGGAATCTCTGAGGCAAAAGAATGGCAAGAGACTCAAAATCTCACCTCCAAAACAGTGATAACCGGCTGCCGGTTCCCGAGAGGTCGAGAAGAAAACATCGAGACAAAAGTATGGACTGACGCAGCTTGAAACCAGGAAACACATACAGCGGGACTTGGATGGAGGTTTACAGACACAAATGGGAAAAATCAGATAATAGGATTTGCAGTACGGCCATTAACAAGCTCACCGCTCATCGTTGAAGCACTAGCCGTCCAAGCCGCTCTCTACCATGCCGCCGAGCTCGGATATAGTTGGATCTGTGTTCATTCTGATTCACTTCAGACCATCAATGCCATCAAAGGATCAGCTCCTCAGAAAAGTATTTACGGAATCATCTTCGACATTAACGAATTCGCAAAATCATTTACTTTTGTCACCTACCTTCATGTTTGCAGAACAACAAATAGTGCGGTGGACTCTATCGCAAAATGGACTTTATCAAATGCCCAATCTGTAGTAAACTTTTAGTTTTTAGTTTTAATGAATTTTCAACCCAAGAAAAAAAAATTTGCTTTTAAGTTCAGATTATTTACCTTTTCCCAAATCCAAATCGAATTTGAGAATTTATAAATTCTCTCCTCACACTTTTTCTTCGGTTCATAATTGAATTCTCCTAACTTTCAAATTCTCAGAATTCGTACGGTTTATAGGGTTTCTTGTTCAATTCCGATCATAGATCAATGGCGTCTCTCGACTCTGACGTTAGTATGATTCCCGCCGGTGAAGCCTTCAGTAGCACCGTTCCTTCATCTTCCTCTAAGAAACCGAAGCGATTTGAAATTAAAAAATGGAACGCCGTGGCTCTCTGGGCTTGGGGTTTATCTCACAAAACCTAATTCTTCCGATCTTCCCTTACTACGTCTTCTTATTTAGGATTGTATTGATTCGATACTCTTTAATTGCAGATATCGTCGTTGATAACTGCGCAATCTGTAGGAACCACATCATGGATCTGTGTAAGCTCTATGATAACACTTGCGTTTTTGAATCATCTTGATCGATATTCTTATTTCTTTGTTGCGTTTCGTGTTTTGTAGGCATTGAATGCCAAGCTAATCAGGCTAGTGCCACTAGCGAAGAATGCACTGTGGCTTGGGGTAAGTTTACTTCTTCTAATCTCTTGAATACTGGCTATGTTTGAATCCAGATTTGGTTGAATTTCTGCATCTAGTGGAACGAAATTATATGCAATTTATATAACGCACTTCTCCTCTTTCTTTGGCTTTACAATCTTCTACACTACATTAACAGTGACTAGCCTAGATGATTGGGTAAACTTCCTTTTTTGGATAGAGTTAGGTTTGTTTGATTGCGTCTTGGCTTCACAAATGCTGGTTTAGTGTTCTACTACTTAAGTTGTTTCACTATCCATTGGTATACTTATCTGATAAGACCTTGGAACCAAATCTCTCTTTAATTCTCAACGATTAAGAATGAAATAAGAAATACACACTAGGGTTTGTTCTAGAGACCCTAACTCTCCTAAGTCCAAAGACTTCCACTAACTAATTGGCCAAAGACCCCTAATCTATTAACCTAACTCTCTAATTATACGAATTAAAGTCACGCTTAAGTCATGCTAATCATTAAGTCATGCTTATCATTAAGTCAAGCTTATCATTAAGTTATGCTTATCATTATCCTAATAAGAATGCTCTGCTTCATCCACTTTGTAGTCCTTAATATTTTAATGCTATGAGAATGCATGTAATGTAAAATATGTATCAACTTGACACGATGGTTAAAAGAGGCTGTAATTTTTGCATTCTTCATGAATTGAAAATATATACATCAGTTTCTGCGCATAGTATTCCTCTCTTCTTTTAGCTTTGTGGGTGTGGAAATGAAGTTCTTACTTTTAACCAAGAATGGGAACATATGGGAAAGTTTAGCAGACGAGAATATTAGTGCATACTCGTGGTTTGTTGATGCTAATGGTTTTGTATCATTCACAGCCAGGTCTAGGTCTCCAGTTGATACCTGAAATTGAGATAGACTGTTTGTTAACCCTTTTTACCTACCTCTGTATGATATCTTTACAGTAGGATTAATTTCAATAGACCATATGCTGTATTGCAAATATATATAGATGAGCAATTCTAGATATCTCATTGTTTAATGGCAGGAGTTATCTCAATGATGATTAAATTTGATGTGTCTTATATTCTCTGTATTCATGTATAGTCTTTGGAAAGTGGAGTCGTCTCTAAACAAAAATAGTTTTAGCCTTTAGGTATGAATCATCATTTGCTAACAATAGAGCCAATATATGTTTGTTTTGTGGAAGAGAGTAAACAAATTTACTTTAGAGACATCCTCTTGTAGGTTTTGATGTGTCATTGTTGTTTGACTTGTAGGGGTATGCAACCATGCCTTTCACTTCCACTGCATCAGCAGATGGCTCAAGACTCGTCAAGTGTGTCCACTAGGTATGTGTTTTTGTCCTGATCTACAAACTTTTTGTTGTCTGTTTTCTCTTCTCATTGTTTTCATTGTTTGTTTTTTTAACAGATAACAGCGAATGGGAATTTCAAAAATATGGTCACTAAAGCTACAGATCTCATCACCACCTGGTTCCTTTTGTTGCAGCATATGTTTCTATGAATGTAATTTTCACTTAAATTCGTCTGAACCTGTTGCGACTCTTTTCTTGTGGTGTGATCTTTTACTAAAAGAAAAAGAAAAAGAGTGTTATTGTCAATTTCTTAATTAAATCAGTTATAATGGTCTTTTCTTTTGTTTTTAAAGCTTAATTTCATCTTTGGATAAGTATATAAGGATTTCATATGACATTTTATTGAGTTGATTTCGATTTTGGAAGAAACTTGTCATTAACTCTCTTTGATTCTAATTTTTCGTAATATAGATTATGAATTGCTCTGATTTACAGTTTAGTAATCATAGGCAGAGCTGACTCAGCTTACTTCTATACAAATAACAATTTTGTAAGATTTTTTTTGTCAAACATTGGATTCAAATACTTATCCAAATATTCATTAAAATTCCTATTTAAAATTCTCTAAACTGTAAAATTCCTATTTAATTTACCAATTTGTAGGGGAAGAATCCAATCCTAAAATACAATAGTTATTAACTGGATCATATTAACCACCAGAATAAGAAGAAATCGGAATTTTGTAAGAATCTTATGATCTTATTCATATTATATAATATTAGAAATATAAGATAATATTTTGATATTGTTGTTATCTCTCGTATTTTGCCAAACTTCATTAAAACGATACTGTATATAGGCTACATCTACATTAAGTAGTGGACCTCTTTTTTAAGACAAAGACAAAACAAGCAGTATTGTGAGGAAGAGTCTTCTTTGAGATAAGATGACTAGTTTTAATGCACATGTAGTTGTCTGTGTAATAATACTTATGAGTCACTTATTATACAAAATCTAGGCAAACATTCGTGCTATGCTACGGTATTTTTTTATTTTTTTTTGAAAATTATTTTGTATAATTGAAATAATAGTAAAAATGCAACCAAACACATGAACGTAATAATATTAAACTAGGTAAATATCATTGCTTTCTCTGCACTCTTTTCCTGTAGACTGATATTGAATTCTCTCAATTTCTTAGCCTAATTTGTTGTTATGTTATGGAAGTTTTTCTTGTTTACCGGGAAAAATTATAGTTCTTGAGATTTAACTCTAAATTGATTTCAATCATAAGGGCAAAAAAATTAATCAAAGACTACAAAAGCAAGCCTCTAGCAATGGCTTTATTTGTCTTGAAATTGGTAGTTTCATAAACCGGAAGTTCTTTTGTGTACCGTCCCATACCAATCCGGTTACTATCGAGCTCAAACAGATCCGAACTTGAGTAACTCCAAACATCATCATCATCTTCTTCACCTTCATCTATGTAACATCTCAGAGAGTCCTTCAAAACTATGTTTCTTGTGATGCAAGTCAACTTAGTCTGACGACTTTTAGTCTTAGTCTCATCTTTCAGCGACTTTACTCTTTCAACTGTCTTCTTTGTAGTAACCGGTTTCATTTCTCGAGTAATTTTTTTGTGAACAGAGTCTCTGCAATCTCCATCGATGGTTACCCTAACGGGATATAATCTGATTGGCCTTCTCAGGTTATTACAGTTGTTGTTGTTGTTATCTGTTTTATATCTTGGTCTGCTAAAGCAAGACCTTGAGGAAGAAGACTTAACATCAGTGGTAGTACCAACAGAACAAAGCTTCACTTTGTTGGCGTTAGATTGGAAGATTGAGTTGATGAAGCTAGTTAGACGCGCTCCAGGAGAAACAGGTTGCTTCGATCTCTTTAGCTCCTCATGTATCTTCACAGCTTTAAGCTTTTTATCATCATTCGATGTTCTCTTGGTTTTCTGTCTCTCGTCATTACCGTGATCCATAAGCTTCCTTGATCTTCTCTTTGCTTGGTATGACTCTACCTCTGAAGAAAATGCAGAGGATTCAGATGAATTGGTTGTAGTGGTGCTGCTTCGACCGTTGAGCCAATGTTCCTCGTCCATGATTGCTCTCCGGAGAGTTGTGAGCTTGTCGTCATTCTTATTTGGTGACGATAATGAGGATGATGATGATGTGGATGATGATGAGGATACATTTGTGTTAATGGATCCTTTTAGGTCACTATTGAAACCATCTGATTCATCGATCGAACGGTAGATAGAGTCAAGAACAGAGGAAGAGAAAGAAGGTGTTCGTTTTCTCTGAGGAAATGCCATAACTAATTAATGAGCTCAAAGGAATCAATTGAAAACAAAGTTATATAGAGAGAGCCAAAGAGATATAAAACAGCTCAAGTGTGTTTGTCTGCTAAGACAATATCAAAAGCTGGTAGTTGTATTTATTTAATGAACATAAGCAAATTTAATATGAGAATTCGGATTTGGAAAGCTGTGATTCGTGTGTGAATAGTGATTAGGGTTTGTGGGAGAGAAGACAAAGGAGAGTGGAGGTGTTTTGTAGGAAGAAGACAAAAGCTGTCAAGTGATGAGACATGCCTGGTTTTGTTTCTGAGAGACTTCCTCTTCTTTAAAGCACATGAGAGCATGATTAATGCAAGGTTCTTATAAGAAAGGTTCTTAACAATATTTTATTATAAATTTTAATAAATGAATGAAGAAAGAGAAAATTGAAAGAAGAAAAATGTTAAGAACCCTTCTAAGAAATGATCTTAAATAAGACACTTTGGTAAAATTTCTTAACAAAATAATAATAAAAAATGTTAAGAACCCCTCTAAGAACCTCCCATTAATCATGGTCTGACAGAGATGTTTAATGCGTGAAGGCAATTATTAGAAGCATTTTGTGTGTGTGTGTTACTGTTTGTGAAAGATTACTTTTACTTATCTCGATTTATACTTTTTGCTTTATATATATATATTAGTAATGAACCCTCCTTAACATTTGAGTAGTCAGTGACAACTTGGCACAAAGAGGGAACAAGTATTGGCCCTTAAGAATCTAAGGGGGTTTAGCCAATTTAATTATGAACTATTGTTGACCAAGCTAATTTAGATATGAAGTTAGTCAATTTTGACAAAATAAATGCATATGAATCACAGGTACAGAAACAAGAACGGTTAGTTCGAGAAATTAGATTTACTTCCCAAATAATTTTTATTATATAACGGGATGAAAATTTCAGAAATCTAGGATTGGTACGGAAATTTTGAGACTCAAAAATTTACTTCCCAAACTATTCCAAAGTACAACTAAACGAAAATTGTGGTACATGTACGAGAAATAGTTTGAGATATATAAGTAATAAAAAAACTAAGAGTATTACTATAAATTATATAATCAATATAATTTATACCAATGTTCAATACACAAAGATACAAAATTGCAGAATTTGTAATTAAATGACCAACATTACTATTTTTTTAATATTGTATATCTATATTGAATAATTTATATTCATTGTAAAGTTGTAAAAATTTAAGTCAAATATTATTATAAGTTTGATCTTAATTATTTAAGACATATTTAATATTTAAATCTAATATATTTTTTAACATTTTGTTAAGGTAAGAAAATACCCAACAAGAATTCTCGAACCCATACGAGACCATTTCTCTTACACGTTTAGATATTATTTTTGGACCCGAACAAGAATTAGAATTTTTTATTCCCAAAAAATACGATAATTACGGGATGAGAACGAGACGAAACATGAAGGAAGTTCCGCTTTGCACAGGACTATATATTGTCACACTTGCTCTAAACTTTCAAAATTTAAAAATCTAAAATCTGAAAACAAAAATCAAAGATCGTACATTCATTGACGTTCTAGTTCTAGTTCTAATTGGGTTTAATGAACGTAAATTTTTGCAATCCTATTAGAAAACACCTAAAAAGTAATGTAATTATTAATCAAAACCTATAATAACATATATCAATATCGTTAACTAAAAAGTATATAAAATAGACAAATATACAGAACAAATACATAACACATATGTTCTTAACCTTCGAAGAATGCTTTTTTGTGTTTTGCCCTAAAATTGCTTCGGGCATGATCATACTCAGCGTCTTCCTCTTTGTATTTGTCGTCCATATCGCATCTTAACAAACTATTAAACGTAGGAGATGCGACGGAGGTCGTTCTAATATATTGAATCTCTCGTCAATATAATATTAATATTTTTAGTAAAATCTAGTTTGAGAACAGCAATTTAATTTTGGCCTCCCACTGATAAGAGATTCACTCAATTTCTTACTAAGTCTCTCACTATATATCATTTTAGGGTTTAAATAGCTTTTAGATATTTTATAATATTTATATAATTTGAATTTATGTATAATGAGTCTTGTTAGATAGATAATTTTATTTTATAATTTATAAAAGAAATAAAAAATAAAAAATAATAATATATAAATGATTTAATTAGTTTCCAAGAAATTGAAATTGTTATAAAATATCTTAAGCCATTCATTAGTAGACATGTGTCCCAGGAAAGCAAAATTTGAGGGGTTCTTATAGCCTCTCATTTAAGAACCCATTCTCCTATATTTGTATTAATATATATATATATATATATACACATATATATATATTATTTTATAAATCAAGCTGATGTTACGAAGCAAGCTTTTTGAGTGGGAAGTTTCGATCCATAAAAATAAAAGGTTTTTTTTCATTTAATTACAAACTAATTTGAGATTTGCTACTCTTTGATTGGGAGCAATTTTAAGTGTAGTTTCTAGTTTTTTTTTTTGCCAAAAAATTCAAATTTGAAAAGTGTTTTTAACTTTTATTATAGAGTAACAGTTTTTCAAAATTTCAAAAGTGTTTTTAACGTATATTATATCATTCAATTTTTTTTTGGTTTTTCAAAACAAAATTAAAAATCCAAAAACTGAAACTGAAATTAAAAATTTGAAAACTAAAAAAATCCAAGTCTAAGAAGAAAATTACTAGCCACTCATAGCCTTAATTTTTTTTAACTATAAAATTAAAATCTAGACCTTTGGTTTCTGATTAACTTAGTTTATGAATGGAGAAGTGCTTTTTGGTTTTTAATTTTTGTTTTAGTTTTTTAATGTTTAGTTTTGTTACTAGTTTTGATTTCCAAAGAACTTTAAAAATTGATTTTAGTTTTTGGATAAAGTAACTTTAGATTTTTTAAAATTTGTTAATTTCTATTTTTTAGGAAAATATAAAATCTAAAAACTAAAAACTTGAATGTAAATAACAACATAAACTTTTATTTTTTGGAATTTGAGAAAAACTAGTTTAAGAAAAAACTCAAATGATTAAACAGATTTTATAAATGATAAAAACCAATAAATCGATTAAACAAGTTTATGCAGAAACCATTAGTTACTTATTATTTTATTTTTTCCAACCATTGATTGGAATCTAAAAAAAAGCTGATTTATAAAATAAAGTTCAAGCTCTAAATTTTTTTTAATCTACTATATATTACCTTAAGAGTATTGTTTTGAAACAGTATGTATTGAGAATATTGTTTTGAAAAAATTAAATTAGTTGGTGAAATTTTGTAGTTTTTTCCATTTAACTAATCTAACGCGGACAAATGACATTTAGTTTAGTGATATGTGGTAAGTCCACTAAGACATGCGTATTTGCATAAATTAGAAATCGAGTCCTATTGCATATATTATGTAAGAATTTAGCTAATGGATCGACCAATTGTGGTCCAATATTGACAAAAAAAAAAACTAATCTAACCCGGCTTTAACATTTCGTCACATTTATATAACAAGGTTAAATTCTAAATTTTGAAAGTTCTTATATTAAAATGGTAATGAAAAAGAATTCATTGATTGTGGGCCAACTAATTACTTGACGGGCCTGGGCTTCTCCTTAGAAATCGGGTTGTATCCAAGATCTGACCCGAAACCCGAATTCACAAATCATTGACCAAAAGCAAAATTAGGCTTCAATTTAAAAGACTTTTGTGAATATAGAGAGAAGCAGATCGGGTCTTGTCTCCGTCCACGCTCAGTTTTTTGGTCTTCATTTCAATTTTTTAATTTAAAGTCTCTGAGTTCTTTCAGCGATCGAGTAACATGGAAGGTGGAGCTGCACTTTACAATCCTCGAACTGTCGAAGAAGTTTTCAAGGATTTCAGAGGTCGTCGAGCTGCCATTGTTAAAGCTCTCACCACTGGTAATTTCTCTTTTTTGATGAATTCTGTCAAGATTCTACAAAGACAAGCTTTATTCCCCCCTAACGCGGCGTTCATTCCTTTGATTTTATCAGAGTATCATGACTCTGTCTTCGGGGGTCACGCTGGTGTTTTGCGAACAATGAAGCGAGTACATAATCCATTTCATTGGCGAGGAATGAAGGTTGCGATTGAAAAGTATATTGCGGAATGTACAACGTGTCAAACCCATAAGTCTAGTTCTTTGTCTTTAGCTGGGCTGTTGCAGCCTCTTCCCATCCCAGACCGCATTTGGTCGCATATTGCCATGGATTTTATTGAGGGACTCCTTTATCATGTGGTTTCAATGTAATTTTTGTGGTCGTTGATCGTCTCAGCAAATTTGCTCACTTTATAGGGCTGCGACACCCATTTACTGCTGTTGATGTCGCTGTCATGTTCACAAAGGAAGTGATTCGTCTTCATGGGGTCCATGAGTCTGTTGTGTCTGACAGAGACAAGATATTTCAGAGTGCTTTCTGGAATGAATGCCACAGATTAGCGAAGACCAAGTTGCACTTTACATCTGCATATCACCCTGAATCGGATGGCCAATCTGAGGTTGTCAATCACATTCTAAGAACTTACTTGCGTTGTTTCACTTCGGCGCATCCGCGTAAGTGGTCTTCCTTCCTTCATTGGCCTGAGTTTTGGTACAACTCGTCGTATCATACTGCCCTTCTCGCAGCCTATACTGCCCTTATCGTCAACAATCGGTTGTGTATAGGCTGCTACTCCCTACATCTTCTCGCATTCATCCGGTCTTCCATGTGTCCTTGTTAAAACCTGTTTTGGGTCAACACCACAAGGTAAATCCTTTGCCTACTACGCTGAATGATGCTGCAGAGTTTGTGTTTATCCCTCGTAATGTAAAGGATGCTCGTTATAATGCGGAGGGTAATTTGGAAGTATTGATTGAATGGAATGGACTGCTTAGCCATGAAAATTCTTGGTTGGAAATGCGCGATTTGGTCCAGACAGTCCCCCACTTTCACGCTTGATGACAAGCTCTTTCGAAACAGGCGGGTAGTTGATATGTCCTAGAGAGCAAGCTTGATGGACTTCCATGTTTCTTTCTTTCTAAACATGGAAAGTAACCAAAACACACATACCGATTGTGTTTTCCTCTGTTTCTTCCTTTTGTATTTATTTATCCAATAAAATAAGGTTTATTTGTTACAGACAGTTTTGAGCCAAATTATTCGCAACTTGTTTATGAATCTGCTCAAACATGCAAACAAACAGAGGAAAGAAAACCAACTCTTCGAAATTACGATTTGGCAGCTGCGTACTGCTTTCACATTCCAATAACTTATGCATGACTTATTACATTCAGTCTTCTCCTTATTCTCGTTTCTATCTACACTCTCCCAATCTGCAATTAATTTCATTTAAACAAGACTCATCATTGCACATTGATAATTGTACAAACAAATATAATATAAGTGAGATTCACATAAATATTTGTAACCTTTCATCGAAGCCGTCTATGAAGCTCTCATAAAGCCCTTGGATACCTTATTTCTGCCTCGTTTTTCTCCCCTTAACAGGGACCTCCAAAATTTGGAGAAGCCCGTATTCTTCAACTGTTTATAATACTGTTTATCTAGAAATCCAAAAATTCAAAGTATAAAGTGTCTGGAAAGAATTTTACCTATTCTAGCCCGTGAGTAGCTAGAATTGAAAAGAATTTTACCTATTCTTTCCTTAACAGGGACTTCCAAAATTTGGAGAAGCCCGCATTCTCCAACTTTCCACATGCTATCATCTGTTTTGAACTCAAAAACAAGCTCACTGGAAGTCACCTCACTTACTTCAACTTCAAATGTGTATATATGCTCTGTTTGAGGTTGAAATATCTCGAGACGCTTATTTTTTACCATGACGTTAATAGTTCGGATAGTCTTACCAGATTCTATTTGCTCTAGTATAATACAAGCCTTAAATCTCAATGATGTAGGAAGAGATGTTTCATTCAACTTGATTGTCAAGGAACCTCCATCTGTAGCTCTGTAATTGAAGCAGGTTGGCACATGTTTCCCAGGTAACACTGCATACTTACTAGTTGGTGTGTGCATGATGAGGTCTCTGGCTTTTTGGTTCAGTTTGAAGCACTTGGTGAAGATGAGATGAATGTCTGGATTGTTAAAGGAACAATCCAGTCTCTCAAGAGACCTACAACCCGTTGCGTCTATTTGGAATACGGAATCAGAAAGTTGAGGTGATACCAGATTATTTGATACATGAAACTTTCTGAGTTTCCTGAGACTTGAGCATCCACTAATATATAATCTTTCAAGATTTATAGCAGTTGAAAGATCAGGAAGCTCTTTCAAATCAAGAGAATCAGACAACTTCATCCGCTTGAGACATTTGAGTGGCTGCATCGACATATAAGAAAATGTTAATACGATATTTGTCCCTTTTTTTTATGATTTGAATAGTGACTGGTCTTATAAATAAAAAGAAAAAGGAAAGGATCATAGAATACATTTCTATAAATGAAGTTGTTAATTTAGGGTAAGCAAACTATATATCGTTAATTAATAAGTTACCCATTTATAGAAACTATTATATATTACTTTTATTGTGTTTATTGTATAGATCTGACCCAATAAAAGATATAATTTTATTTTTTATGTTTACTTTTGATTAATGTACTTACTTTACTTCCTTCCCATAGCTTTTGAAGCTTGCTGCGAGGCATGTGTAATTCGACCAGATACTCAGGATTAAAAGTAGCAGGCAAACTTATATTGTTTGGTTGTCATATTCTATAGAGAAAAAATTGGTTCGACAACTCGATTTTATAAATTTGGAGAAAATGTTATTTTAACATTATAGCGACAACTCTTTTTATAAATAGCTCAAGCACGACACTGCTAAATCAGGTATAAACCAATTGAGTCATCTGTTTTTTGATATTTCAATTGTAGTTAAGATATGAACAAGAAATTTTTCATTTAAATATATATAATTTAATTATTTCGGGTCAATTAAATTACAAAATCATTGTATAATTAAATATTCTCCTTCCTAAGTAAAACTACATCATTTTAAGTTTAGAGCTTTCTCCACTGTGGTATCATAGTCGTACACGTGTCGTGTGAAGACTAATCGATCTTCGACCGTTCAGAGATTCAAAATATTTCAGGTGCGCGTAGAGAACGGGAAGAAAGTAAAAAGAAGAAGAGGAAACCAGCAAGAATATAGTTTCCAAGAGAAATCCCAAAAAAAATTTCCATCTTTTTCCCGCATTTCTTGTCGATCGACTTTTTGCGTCTCCGAGATACGCAGGCGAATCTTACGTCCGTCTCTGACACTGCCTTTGCATTCGCTGTGTCCCTCTCCGACGTTCTCTTTTCCCACTGTTATATCCCTCCGTCTATGTAAGTGATTCTTTCGATTTTTAACTTCTTTCAACAAAACTCTTGAATACTTCGTCCTTAAACCTGAGAAAATAAACCCAAACTTTCTGAGTATAATCATTAGTAAAAGAGATGAAATACAAGCATTCATCGATACTTAAGGGGACATTTGGTGATCCCCAAAGATCTGAGTTTATGTATTCAAGCTTCTCCTTGGTAACATGTTTTGCTGCACCGAAGCTGACTTTGTGTGTTTTCGCAATCACACCGTCTTCACAGAGACCAAGTTCCGTATCTTTACACCCATCAAAGCATCCCTTCTTAGCAAGAACCTGCATTCCCTTGCTTCTTAAATGCGCCATCTTGCTAAGCCATAACTTGATGCTTTTATTTTCAGATTTTGTACAGTAGGCTTCTGCTTCATTTGCATATGCTTGAAGAATATACATAGATTGTCTTCTCTTGCCTTTTATTGCTACAGTCTTTGGAAGAAGAGGATGATTGCGAATCTTACTGTTCAAGGTTTGAAAAGTGTTTTCAAGCCAATCGCTCCAGCAGTTCTAACAGAAGAAGAAGGAAAGAAGCCAGAAGAAAAGAAACCCGAAGATAAGAAGATAATAGCAGAAGAAGAAGAAGCAAGAGCGGATAAAGATGAACAAGCGTTAAACTTGATCTTCTTGGCCGTTGACGATAAAATTCTCAGAAAGATCAAGAATTATCAAACAACAATCAGCACACTCGACACTCTCGATAAATTGTTTCTTCTAGCTGAGGTAAACATTTCAATAAGTAATATTGACACTAATGAATGGATTTTAAATACATGATCCTCTTTCCACATGACGCCTAACAAGCATCTCTTTCTGGATTTAAAAGAAAGTGGAGGTAGAGTAAAGATGGCAAACGAGTCATACACTGAGGTAAAAGGAATTGGTTCAATTAGATTCACTAACCCTGACAATACTAGTTTTGTATTGCATAATGTGAGGTATATGCCAGATATTGAAAGAAATCTAATCTCTCTGGGAACTTTAGAAGAGAAAGGCTGCACTTTCAATGGAGAGAAAGGCATATTAAAAATCATTAAGGGATGCGTTGTAGCAATGAAAGGCAAGAGAAGACAATCTCTGTATATTCTTCAAGCATCTGCAAATGAAGCAGAAGCCTACTGTACAAATCGAGTCTATGTTAGAACTGCTGGAGCGATTGGCTTGAAAACACTTTTCAAACCATGAACATTAAGATTCTCAATCATCCTCTTCTTCCAAAGACTGTAATTCCCTATTCCATCGAAGATTGCTATCTTTGACTTCGTCCTCGTGTCTGTCATCTCTGTACTTCAAATCGACTCCACCTTCTTCCACGGAACTCGATTCTTGACAAGAATCGAAAGCTCTGATACCAATTTGTTAAACCTTGAGCTCAATTGGATTGATCTCAAGCTTGAAGAAGTGATAACAACTGAACAAAAAAAGAACAAACACACAAGATTTAACGAGTTCGGTTCCAAACTCGAAACCTACGTCTCGCCGAAGTTACAAACTCGTAACTCTGGATTTCACTATCTCTTCTCTGATCAAGCTCAAAACCCAAGCTTGAATCCTTTACAATGTTGTTGTAACTCTTCCTCTCTTTCACCCGAACATATCCTCTAATACCCGAGAATACAAAGGAGGAGAAGAAGAAAGAATTAACCCAAACAACCTTACAACAACCTCTCTCACGCTAATCTTATAAACCGATCAGTTACAACCACGAAATCAAAAGCTCATCCTCTGTTATAACAGAAAGAATAAAGAGCAAGAAGAGCTAACCCGAAGAGGAGATGTGGCTTTGGTTAAAGTCAATAACCGGTCCAATTGAATTGATCCAGACAATAACCGAAATTGATGCTTCTTAACCGAAGCCCTTATGAAACCTTCTGTTTCCTGTAGAGTCTTCTAAAGCTTGGACTCATACTTAGCTTTGATATTGGCTATATCTTCACATAAGCTTACAATGCTAAGGGGCTAAGTTACTCGACCCTTTAATTTCACCAGCATCCAGGTAACTAACTATTAATTAAGTAGTAGCTTTCCAGTGAATGTTCACTAAAGCTGTAGATAAGTATTGAAGTTTCCAAATTATGCAAAGCTTTTGGCAGAAAGAGGATGACTCTGGATCAAAATAACTATTAATTCTGTTGAGTCATGTTGCTCGCTTGTTCTAAAGTGTATTCTAATTCAGTTAGCAGAAGAAAGAACAGCTCTCTTTTCCTAATTTCTGTATGCCTAATTCATGTGATATGCATGCTTTCTTTCTACAGCTTCTGTATGAAACATGTATTTGTGTATGGCGTCTGTCCTATTACGAACCTGCAATAGAATTCTTGGCAACATCGAGGACAATACAAAGGCTCACGGAAGTGGTTAGGAGCTCGACTAAGGAAAAGGTGAGCTATGTTTCTTATTGCTATGCTACAATTACTTAAAGATGATTTGACATGGCATGACAATGCTATCAGAATCTCTTCTGCGCAATATCAAGATACTTTTGTTTCTTTTTATTTGGTTTGGATCTTTAAATTGCATAAATATATCGTGATGTTATCACGTTTATCTGATGGTACATTTGGTGCCCAGATGGTTGACTTTGGACTCCCACATATTATCCAGAGTTTAAAAACACAAGCATGGAGTGACGAGGTAAGACAAGTTTAATACAAATGCCTGAGGACTGCTTCTTGATTTCTTGATTTCTGTTGTTTCTACAGTAAGAAAATCTGGTTATTTAAGTGATTTAGACAAACAATAGATGTTGTTTTAGTACATGGTCGTAGTTAAAACCACTGGGCCACTATCTTTGATTTACATTGGTTACATGTTTAGTAAAATAAGATTCATTCATTCTATGCGCTTTATGATTACAACAACATGCTCATGTGCTGAAATTTGCAATTCATATTCGCAACTTATTAATCTTTATGAATCTGCTCAAACATGCAAACAAACACAGAAAACAACTGATGATTTGACATTCCAATAACATTGTTCAGATTTATTTTTCCAGATTACAATTACATTCAGTCTTCTCCTTATTCTCGTTTCTATCTTCACTCTCCCAATCTGCAATTAATTTCAATTAAACAAGACTCATCATTACACATTGATAATTCTACAAACAAATATAATATAACTGAGATTCACATAAATATTTGTAACCTTTCATCGAAGCCGAATCAGATTCCGGGAGATTACAAAGGAAAAGAGGGGGAATCCGAGATCGCTAATCGGAGACTCAAGTTAAGATCTAATTTCTGGCTTGATTTTTTTTTCTCTTCTCCATCTTCTATATTTCTGGCTCGTTTTTCTCCTATTCTTTCCTTAACAGGGACCTCCAAAATTTGGAGAAGCCCGCATTCTCCAACTTTCCAGTTGCTACGATCTGTTTTGAACTCAAAAACAAGCTCACTGGAAGTCACCTCACTTACTTCAACTTCAAATGTGTATATATGCTCTGTTTTAGCGTAATATATCTCGAGACGCTTATTTTTGACCATGATGTTAATACATGGGAAACCACGAACATCTCCTTCTATTTGCTGTAGTATAATACAAGCCTTAAATCTCAATGATGTAGGAAGAGATGTTTCATTCAACTTGATTGTCAAGGAACCTCCATCTGTAGCTCTGTAAATGAAGCAGGGTGGCACATGTTTCCCAGGTAACACTGCATACTTACTAGTTGGTGTGTGGATGATGAGGTCTCTGGCTTTTTGGTTCAGTTTGAAGCAGTTGATGAAGAAGAGCAGAATATCTGGATTGTTAAAGGAACAATCCAGTCTCTCAAGAGACCTACAACCCGTTGCGTCTATTTGGAATACGGAATCAGAAAGTTGAGGTGATACCAGATTATTTGATACATGAAACTTTCTGAGTTTCCTGAGACTTGAGCATCCACTAATATATAATCTTTCAAGATTTATAGCAGTTGAAAGATCAGGAAGCTCTTTCAAATCAAGAGAATCAGACAACTTCATCCGCTTGAGACATTTGAGTGGCTGCATCGACATATAAGAAAATGTTAATACGATATTTGTCCCTTTTTTTTATGATTTGAATAGTGACTGGTCTTATAAATAAAAAGAAAAAGGAAAGGATCATAGAATACATTTCTATAAATGAAGTTGTTAATTTAGGGTAAGCAAACTATATATCGTTAATTAATAAGTTACCCATTTATAGAAACTATTATATATTACTTTTACTGTGTTTAATGTTTACCCAATAACAATGTTATCATGGAATGTTTAAAATATTTATATACAATTATTTACAATTATACCCAATAACATTATATACAATTATTTCATTCTTTAAAAATGTTTCTATTTTTGGTAATTAACAAGTAACCTTTTGTCGAATGTGTTATTCAAATTACTAACTCAGTCATATATATTTACATCATAATTATTATAACTAATTATTTTTAAAAACTTAAATATTATACAATTATTATAAAATATATTATTCTGCAATGCAAACAAATTGTGTTTTTAAAAGTGAATTAAGATATAGTAGTATAGATCTGAATAGATTAATGTACTTACTTTATTTCCTTCCCATAGCTTTTGAAGCTTGCTAAAACGCATTTCGAATTCGACCAGATACTCAGGATTAAAAGTAGCAGGTAAACTTATATTCTGGAAAGTATTCCAGATTAGAAGCCTTATCATCTGAGAATGATAAAGTAGTGAGTGCAGTCTAAAAGGAGCAACACCACGATAATCATAGATGCGTACGAATTGGACATCTGACAGTCTTTCACTTATACTCAACTCTTCATACTTTAACTTATTGAACTCTTCATCATAAAAGTGTAAGTTTATCCCACTTAAGTTGCTACAATCCTGAAAAATAACCAAAACAAAATATACGTTTAGATGATTACTAATTATCAGATAAACTCAATTTTTAGGGACCAAATGTAACGGCAAAACTTACTATTCTATGGTCATATGAATCTCTTTCATCAATCAAAAGCTGACGTTTCACCTGCTTACGCGAAGTCTCTCTTGCAAATTGTACTAGCAAAGTATGAACTTCGATCGTTCCGTTGTAAATATATATGAAAGATTTCTTAACTAAGATGTCAAGACTTTGCTTTACATTCCAGAACTTCTTTGCAAGAAGCTCTTCCACTTCATGAATTCTATAAAAAGGAGGACCCGTGAAAAGGCAGGCTATATGAAGGAATAAATCCTTCTCGTCATCATGTAAGGCATCGTAACTAAACTTTATAATGCTCTCAATATCTCCGTCGACAAGGCGAGCCTTTAACATTGGGAGTGCCCTTCTCCACTCTTGCTTGGACATTCCCTGCAAAGCAGAGCCTAAAACCTTCAATCCCAATGGGAGTGAGCCAGCAAGGTTTGTAGCTTCGCAAGCAAGATTATAGAAACCGTCATCTGGGTACTCTTTTCCAAAGGCATTCATACAGAAGATTTTAAAAGCCTCTTCACTTGATGGAGATTTCACTTCGTATATATGTTTGATCCCCTGTTGCTCCAAAATTCTTCGATCTTCTGTTGTGATAATAATACAACTTCCAGGACCAACGCATCCACGTTCTTTAGCCACAGCATGTACTTGATCTATGCGATCAACATCATCAAGAACAAGTAACACTTTCTCGTCTTTCAACCCATTCGAAGCAAGTTCTATATTAGAAACATTCTGATTGATCTGAGACAACATTCGCTTCCGTAGTTGCAACTGTGCATTGTACCCAAATAAACAAGGTCTTGGATAGCTGCCTTTGATATCAAGCATGATTGCGCCATGTTGGAATCTGCTAAAAAGTTGATGATATAGAAATCTAGCAATGGTTGTCTTACCAATTCCAGGAGGACCCCAAATCCCAATCATCTTTACTTCATTCGAATCTAGGCATAACAATCGTTCGATTTCTACCATATGAGCTCTCATCCCAATTAAATATTTGAAATCGCTTGGTGGTGGGAAATTTTCCAGTTTGTCTGAAACCTCAGTGGTTATCTTTTCAATCATGGCCGCTTCGGTATCACTAACATTAGAGAAAAGTATAAATATAAATTTATTAATAAGTGTAGTCATAAAAATGTTAATTAGTTTGGTCATCAACATTTTCTCATATTTACACATCCAAAATATATGTAATTGCTTCTCTTCATAATATTAAAACCCTATAAAAATATATAGTTTGGACTCTGAAGTAAATATTAACAAAGCAAACTGGAAATGAAGAAAGCATACCAGGCGCTAGAATCCATTCCGGCTATTCCAGCCACTTTCTCCAAAGCTTTTTTCCATTTCTCACTATGCTCTTTTGTTGTACCATTACATGTTTCTTTGAAGGCTTCTCCAAAATCTCCCCTCTGTTTTCTTATGTCAGTTGGTTGAACTTTATAGAAAATGGTAATCACTATTTGACCCAACTCTTCCCTACACCTCATGATCTCCACCAACTCATCAAGACACCATGAAGAAGAAGCATAGTTCTTGGATAACAAGACTATCGCGATCCTCGATCGTCTGATAGCTTTCTCGAGTTCAGGACCAATTGATTTACTCCTTTCTATAGCATTATCAATGAATGGTTCGATTCCCTTGCTTTTAAAGGATTTCAAAAGATGACTAAGAAAGCCTTCCCGGACATCTGGCCCGTGGAAACTTGGGAAGACATGGTGTATCCAATTTGGCGATGGAAAAGATAAAGAAGAAGAAGAGTTGATGGTAGAAGAAGAACCCACAACCATGGTAGAGATTGGATAAAGATTATCCATGGATGAACGAAAAGATTAACAAAGAGAAAGAGGCTACTTTGTGAATGGATTGACGAAACGATTATCAAAGAGGAAGAGAATTTTGTGTGATCTCCATTTACTTTTCGTGTTGTGGGACCCCTCTGTCCTTTTAATTTCATACTATTTGCCCCACTTTTCTTATTTTATGACAAATGTTCCCAAAATCATTTCAATTTTACATTCCCGTCCATACGGACAAGTATTTTACAAAGAAAGTCAACAAAAGCGAACCAGCTCTCAATTTTTCTGTTGAATTCGCACGACATGTTTTGGCTTTATACTCCAACACCTACTTATCTTCATCGTGGTTGATTTGTTCTTCGAAAAAAACAGAATTGTTTTCTCGTGAAGGTTCACGTTCTTTTTTTTAAGACAAATCAACCACAATTAAGATGACGATATGGACGACAAATACAAAGAGGAAGACGGTGACTATGATCATGCCCGAAGCAATTTGTTAAGGAACTCCGATGAAAAGCTCTTTATTTCACTGTAATTTCTCTGTAATCTCCAAATACGAGATACCAGTTTATTGACAAAGCTTTACAATACTATTCAATCTCTATTATACTTAGTTGTGGATAAACAACTTTCCAACAACTCTAACTAATTCTCAACGAACAACAACAATTTTCGGAGAATTCACGCGCCAGTATTTGAAAAGTGAAGGAGATGATTCCAAAATCAATCGCCAACCGGTTTGGTCGAACCGAGCTTCTCCCAAACCACTATTTCAAACCTTCTGAATCATTCAGAGTTTCAAACCTTCTTCTGCTCTGTTTCTACTTCTCCATCCACAGAGCTCTTTAATTTCGAATTTCTTCTCCTCACGTACTGTCTCCACGGCATATCACAATTTTAGGGCAAAACACAATAAAGCATTCTTCAAAGGACTTAAGAACATATGTGTTATGTATTTGTTCTATATATTTATCTATTTTATATACTTTTTAGTTAACGATATTGATATATGTTATTATAGGTTTTGAGTGATAATTACATAACTTTAAGGTGTTTTCTAATACGATTGCAAAAATTTACGTTCATTAAACCCAATTAGAACTAGAACGTTTATGCTTATGTATGTATTTTTCTTTTAACCGCTTCTTTGGGAATTTCGAAACACGCAGAACTGCTGACACCATGTTGTTGGCTAGTCTCCAAAACGATTGGTCTTGGTCTAAAACCTGCAAACTTTCTTTTGACCCTTTTGATCCTCCTAGTCCACGTCCTTGTCTGGTGGATTAGGAATAGCAGTACGAGTCCTAGTTATGGACGAGAAGTCAGCTACAACACTTGGGTCAATCACTATATTCCAATATTCATCTCTTGGATTAAATACATATCGATAGCTTACTATACCTATAAACTACTGATATTGGGACATTACACAGAGTATGAGTTGTATCCATGTAGCGACAATGGGAGTATGAAATGTCGTGTTGGTGACTTTGAAGGTATTAAGCAGATTGGGTTTAATAATGGATTGGTCTCTACCTTTGCTTTGGTTCTAATGCTTATCGTTTATAGAGCTATTACTTATATCAGTGGTTTGATGAGGATTGGTAAGACCACACCTGACTGATACTAAGGGAGGTTTATTGGTTTTGTGAAAACTTTAAAATATTTCAAAACTTTATTGCTATTCAATCTTAAATTTTGGAAACTTTATTAAAGTTGTGGGTTAGGATTTTGATATTTTAAAATTTTATTTACAATCTCTTAAAATCATTGTGTTGTTCCGTAGAAGATTTTAAAAATTTATACAAAATGTTTAACTAAAATAAATTTAAATGAATTTACAAATATTTAAAAGTTTAGGCCATGAATGAATGTACTATCTTTGGTTTTTGTTTTCAGATATTAGATTTTAATTTTGAAAGTTTAGAGAAGTGTGACAATATATAGCCCGGCGCAAAGTGGAACTCCCTTCTCATTTCTTCATGCTCCCTCTTGTAATTTTCGTATTTTTTGGGAATGAGGAATTCTAAATTCTTGTTCGGCTCCAAAAATAATATCCTTCTAAAACTGTCAATAAGCTGGTCTTACTACACCCCGAGGGACTTAAATATAGCCAGGATCTCTCCCAGTTTAACGATCCCAGTTACACCCTTTGAGATCGATCTCTCCACGGTTTTGTTCTTGGTTTGGAAGATCGAGGCTTTTGGTTCTTTCAGCTTCACCATGTACACAGTATTCTCAAACTGCTCTAAAACATCACGAACAAGATTGAATCAACATATCACATTACAAATACACAATCAACACGGCTTTTAACCTAATAAATATGTATGTTTCATTGAATATATAGATTTATAACCTTAAAAACAAACATACCTTTAAAGTAATAGCACTACAAGAAAACAGTAGCAAAACCTACGGTAAATCCCGTCGGAAGCCGTCGGTTATGCTATTGTATTCGACGGCAACCAACGGACAACGGTCGTCGCGTTTGATGCGACGGTTTTCCATAATTCGTTGGTTATCGTCGGTTGTAACCGACGGCCACCGACCAAAACGACCGTCAATTATATTCGGTCGGTTATTTGCGGTCGGTTACGGTTGGTTCGGCCGGTTGGTTGTCGTCGGTTGCCATCGGTCATAAGTGGTGGTGGGTTACCGTCGGTCTTAAGTAGTGGTGGGTTGTCGTCGGTCAGGCGCCGTCGGTTTCGGTCGGTTCTAATCCGACGGAAACCGACAGCTATTTTAATTATTTAAAAAATATTATTTATTTATATTTAATATTTGAAATTAAAAAGAAATTATTTTTTATTTTGGAAAATAAAGAAATTTGGAAAAAATATATAAAATTTGAAATTTAATTATAAAAAAAGTATTTTTAATACATTTAATAGCAATTACTATTATAGTACTACGTAGAAACTAAGTTCCTTGGTTCTGGGTGGTGCTGAAGATTGGGGAGTCGGCTGGGGTGATGTAAGCCATAAGTTTAGCGATTTGAGCTTCACTCCTCGCCTGTCGCTCCTGAGTATCGCGTAGTGCCGCCTTGTATTCCTTAAGCTCCGCCCGGTTATCATGAAGCTCCGCCTGTGTTTGATCGAATCTCTGACGGAGGCTAACAAGCTCTTCCCGCTCTCGCTGGTTGAGTCCGAATCTCTGACTGAGATCAACATTTGTAGGCATCCCATCCCCGTCAACAAGCTTTCCAAGACCCAATCGTCGGCCTTTAGCGTACGGTGCTTCCTGCATCGAAAAGACAAACCGAATAACAAATAAAATAATATAAATAGATTATTTTAAAATCTTAAAAAATTCATACCTCGACGACGAATTGGTTGATCACGTCTCGAGGAACTTCTGTGGAAGGTCCTGCTCCATCCTGAGTGAGTTGGGTCTGATGTTCCTCAATCCGATCTTCCACTCTCTCGACCATCTCACGAATCTTTTGGTTGTCGATTGTCCCAGACTTCTTGCTTGTGTGACAAGTCTTCATGAGTTTAAGGAAGTCCGGTACGCACCCGTTTTTAATAGTCTGCAATATCAAATAGACAAAGTTAAACAAAAAAAAAGACTAATGTATATTTGAAATAAATCTTACCATTTTGCGTTCGACATGCTCAAAAGTATACGGGCCAGCGTTGTGCGTTCCCGCCGCCGTAGATGTCTCCTCCTGACCCGCTCGTCGGTTTTTCCTGTTCCGATCTGACACTTTCGTCGTGGCAGAGGCACTCCAATACTCCACAAACTCGGAGAACCGAGCTGCCGGACACCCACAAGGCAACTCTGATGGTTCCCTCTTCCATGCTCGCTTCCAAGCGTACACATGGTTGGTGTACGAAGCAGCACACTGCTCCTCGAACTTACGTCTTACTTCAGGCGTGTCCGCAACAGCCCACGTAACTCGTTGCTGTAAATTTTTAAAAATAATAATATATATCTAAAAGGAATGAAATAATTGAAGTATTTTTAGGAAAAAAGATGCGTACTGCGAACGATCTGAACCACTGCTCTCTAAGCTCCAACAGAAATTTACTGAATGAGGGGTATGCGTAAGGCAACTGCTGCTGGATCATAAGGCGAACCAACTTCTTAATTTGTTGTCGATACGAAACCTGATTATTGTGATTTTAATTAATATATGATATTTTCCAATTATGGTAATTGAAATATTTAAATTATCTTTACCATGTAGACCCATCGCCAAGGTTTGGATCTAGAATTTTCAAATGAGATCGTCCCGGTTGAGTCAAAATCTGCTCAATGGTAAAGTGTTGCGGTTGGGGTTGAAACAATGGGTCAGGCTGGGAATCGTGGTCATGAGGAGAAATCGTCTCATCTGAATCACGATCCGGTGTTCATCCATCGGGGGGATACGAGCGATGAAAATCATAGTACGATGTCCTAAAGTATTATAAAATCAGTGGAGCATATATATTTAAAAAAAATTATTGAATAGTTGATATTATTATATATACTTAAACACCAATATTACATACTTTAACTAAACATACTTATGTACATACATAACTAAAATTACAAAATGTAAATGTAATAGATAAATTGTAAATTTTCATGAACATATTTTGTACAAATTCATGTACGAAACTTATAAAGGTAACTTCGGATATATATATATATATGTGTGTGTAATATACGTTATATATATATATATATATATAAATTTGTAATTTTCTTAATATATCAAGATGTGAAAACATTTTATATGGCATTACAATCATTTGTGATGATGGAAGATATAAGAATGATTTTTGGATTGTGTAGTTGAAAAAAAAAAATGTTCTTCGGCCTAAAACGGTGTTCTTCGGGGAAAAAAAAAATTTTGGGCAAATCATGAAAATCCTACAAAATCGACATGCAATCAACAAATGGGTAAGTGAATCTAGCTTATATTCCACTGACCTAACGATTTTCATCAACTTTCAACGATTTCGCTTCAAAAAAATTAAGAGAAAAAACTGAAATTGTTAAAAAACACATAACTTACATAACGGTTAGCGATTTCAATGGATTTGGGGCTGTATCCACAACAAATGGGCACGGAGATTGGTTGGGTTTCGACAAATTTGGCCGAAAATTTGATGGAGGTTGAGAGAAAACGGAAGAAGACGAGAGAGGAGGAAGAAGATGATCGTCGGGGAATGTGTAAAGGCGTTGGCCGTGGGTTGCCGTCGATTCTACCTACGGTAACCGACGGCATTTATTTTTCAATTTTATTTAATTAAATTAAATTACATATTTATTAATATAAAATTAATTAAAAAAAAATTGTACGGACCGTCGGTTTAACCGACGGTTTTAAGCGGGATATACCACCGCTAATTTTTAGAGGCGGATGAATTTCCCTCCATATACCACCGCTAATTTTTATTTTTTATTTTTTATTTTTTGATATATTTAAGTGAAATAAAATGTAATTAAAATATAAAATAAATTTAAAATATTTTCGTTCCTAAAGTAGGTGAAACACGTTTTCTATGATATGTCACTATTTATAATCATAAATTAGGTTGCTTGTGGGAGTTGTAATGCTTTTACGCGATGAAGCTGTGTGCTGTTTCTCACAGAGGGTCGTTAACATGAACGTTATATCCCAAAATATTGTAACGGTTTGTGGGAGTTTGAATTTGCAACAGTTGCAGACTCAGATGTAAACTAATGGATTTGTGTTAAGTATTAGTTTGGTATTCCGCTTTAGACGAGTTTCGTGGTACTGTTGTTGTGGAATAAGACAAGTTAAATGTTGTTGTATTCTGTATTTGTCATACGTTTTTATTATGTTTAATATGTAAAATATTGGTTTACGTTCCCAACTTTGTGATTTCTGTTATAACAACATGGTCGTAATTATAACGATGAACCAAACAAATAAAAACGTATACAAAAACAAGTACAAGTGTCTTGAATTACGTAAATATTACTATGAATCACTTTCATATTCATTTTCCTCTTCGTTAGAACTCTCATAGGAATACTCACCAAATTCGGCAACTTCAATGTTTGAATCATCATGAACTGTTTCGAATGCTTGAGAGGTCATATCGACACACAGGTCTACCCCAAGTGAACTCTCAATTGGGCCTAGTATTCCTAGCGAAACTTGTTGCATAGGATCGTGCTCAGAATTACCATATAGTCTCCCTCTAGGAGTGGTTGTAGTCACAGTTATCCACCCATCTGATCGAGCTGAAACTCGTGGGTACGGAAGATATGTCACTTGATCCGCCTGCGATGCATGGATGAATGGATCATACTTATCCAACTTTCTTCTTGAGTTTATTGATGTGACACCGAACTTATCAACACGTACACCGACTCCCAAGATAGGATTGTACCAGTCACAATTGAAGACAACACACTTTAAACCAAGCAACCCAGGATATTCGACCTCTAATATCTCTCGCAACACTCCGTAGTAGACCATATCGCTCGAGGTGGAACAGATTCCGTAGTCACTTGTTGGTCTTCTCTTTCCTTGTCTCAAAACCTTGAAAGCATACCCACGAGTAAAGTACATAGGGTATGATTTAGCGACCAATAAAGGACCTGCAACAAAATCAACCAACCATGTGGGAAACGTTGTTCCCGTTTTTCCGACTTCTGTGACCTGTCGTTTTTGGTTTTTTGTTTATTAGTTGAGTGAAAAAACCCAATAGAATTTTATAACAACATTTTGCGTATTACTGAAACTCACGTAAAATTTTAACCAATTCGTGAACTCGCCTTCCTTTGTTACTTGGAGTTCTTCATCTGTGAAATTTGGGTATGCTTCACGAATTTGAGACATGTAAATATTGCAAAAAAATGAGTAATAGATTACCCTCAAGACAATATTATTGAATAATATGTCAGCATTGACTACATACCTCTCAAGGTCATTGATTTCTGGGCAATTTGTTGCAATGTACATATGCAAATGGTTTATCTCGGCAGAAGATAGGGTTCTACGAATTGGTTTTCCACTAAGTCTGCCTATAAGGGAAAAAATATCAGGTACAAAGGCCGGATAAATTGGTCGTTCTCCTCCATCATCGTTGCGTGTTGGACGTCGGTTTTTCGTCTGGACATTTGTTGGAAAATATAACGATGCAAAGTTAGCCCTTTCTTCATTAATATATTGAGCGACAATTGAACCTTCAACCCGACTCAAGTTCCTGACTTTCCTCTTCAACTTAAACATGAATCTTTCAAACGGATACATCCATCGATAATGTACGGGTCCACCTAACTCTACAAAATATATCACATAATCAATTCTAAAAGTGTACTAATCAAATAAATAAATTTGATTGTTTATGTTTTTACATATTACCAGCTTCACGAGGCAGATGAATCGGAAGGTGTTCCATGACGTCAAAATAAGACGGTGGAAATATTTTCTCCAAATTGCATAAGATTATTGGAATCTTATCATTCAAATTTTGTAGTCCACCTTCAGTGAGAGTCTGTGAGCAAAGATCACGAAAAAAGGCACCCAACCCTAATATATGTACGTTTTAAGGTTAGTATAAACATCATATTAGTTGTTAAATTTTCTTATTTATAATGTCCATATTTTACTTGCAAGTGCTTCATGTACATTTTTAGGCAGTAGATATGCAAAAGCAAACGGAAAAAGTCTTTGCATCACGACATGGCAGTCATGACTCTTCATATTACAGAATTTTCCTTCGCTACTATTGACACAATTTCGGAGATTTGAAACATAACCATCTGGGAATTTGACTGAATTTTTAATCCAATAAAAAAAAATAACATGTATTCCAAATTTACCATTGTTAGTATAATGTAGTGCTTAGTTAAAATTTTAATACGTTACAAATAGACAGAAATCATTCTTAACTTTTTTTCAGTACATAACCGAAACGTAGGAACTGGCCCAACTTTGTTATTCCCGCGCAAATGCAGCGACTTCCTATCACATATATCCGGTAAATCTAATCTTGATTTTAGATTGTCTTTTGTTTTACCAGGAACATTCATTATTGTGTTAATTGAGTTATCAAACACGTTCTTCTCAATATGCATGACATCTAAGTAGTGGCGAAGGAGGTGGTCCTTCCAGTACGACAATGACCAGAAAATACTCTTCTTATGCCAATTGTGGTACACCCCAACACCATCGACGGGGTAATGTCCATTGCCTCCACAATCGGAGTTGACTCCGCACCAAAATCTCTAAGCTGTATTAATATTTCTGTCCCGCTTATTTCTGGGGGTGGACCATATAATATTTTTTTGTCTTTCGTAAACAATGACCTACTATGCCTATATGGATGATCCATAGAAAGAAAGCGTCGATGACAATCAAACCACGATGTCTTCCGTCCATGTTTGAGCTGGAAAGATTCAGTGTTATCCTGACATAGAGGACATGCTAGTTTCCCATGCGTAGACCATCCCGACAGCATTCCATAGAAACAACGATGTCTTCCGTCCATGTTTGAGCTGGAAAGATTCAGTGTTATCCTGACATAGAGGACATGCCAGTTTCCCATGCGTAGACCATCCCGACAGCATTCCATATGCAGGAAAATCGCTAATAGTCCACATCAATACAGCTCTCATTTGGAAATTCTGTGCAGTATAAACATCGAACGTTAATGTACCACTCTCCCATAGCTGATTTAATTCGTGAATAAGAGGTTGCAAAAATACATCAAGTGATCTCCGAGGATGATCAGGACCAGGTACAAGCACAGTCAAAAACAAAAACTCTTGTTTCATACACAGAGTATGGGGCATGTTATAAGGTGTTACAATAACTGGCCAAACAGAGTACGGTCTCCCATGTTTACCGAAAGGGCTAAACCCGTCCGTGGAAAGTCCTAGATATACATTCCGCGGTTCCTGAGCAAACTCAGGATAAAGAGTTTGGAAATGTTTCCATGCCTTTGCATCTGAAGGATGTGTTATCTCGCCGGCATAATTATGTTCAAAATGCCACCTCATTGCGCTTGCTGTACTATTTGACAGGTATAACCTCTTTAACCTGTCTGCTAAAGGCAAATACCACATCTTCTTATATAGGACACGATTCCTACCAGTAGTATCTTGAAATCGAGGTTTTCGACAAAAACGACATCGGATCTGGTCGGAATCCTCTCTCCAGAAGATCATACAGTTATCTGTACAAACATCAATGGTCTCATATGGTTAACCTAGGCCACTAACCATTTTCTGGATGTGGTTGTACAATCCCGCGTATGTGTTATCAACAGGAAGTATCCTTATGAAGTGACCAGTAAGTGCGTCGACACAGCTCTCCGGTAGATTGTAATCTGTTTTTATATTCATCATCTCAGTTGCAGTCGACAAAGGAGACAGTCTTATACAAAACCAGTGTACAATGGTTGTTTCGCGGCATCAAGCATACCAAAAAAATTACGGGCATCAATATTTGGTTCCTCACCCCTCTCTCTGGCCGAAGTAAACACCGGTACATCCTCCCTATACGCATCGTTGACCATTTGAAATGTACCTACAATGTTTTCCGGCGGAATTGTGTTTTCTACACCTAAGCCACCCAATCCGCTACTACCAAGATTAACATCTACGTCCACATTAACCGAGTTACCTATATCCCCACCTGAACTGCTATTACCAACTCCGCTATAATTTCCGTAGTTAATATTTGTACCATCTTCTCCATGCGAATACCATATTTTGTAACTCGGTAAAAAACCCCTACGGTATAGATGACTCCACACATATTTAACAGGAATGAATTTCATATTCTGACATGTGAAACACGGACAGTACATCTTACCAGTTTCAAGCGTTACACTTCGATATGCCGCGAACTCCATAAAGTTTCGCAGCCTGCAGCATACTCTTCGGTTATTTCACCAGTTGCTTCTTCTATACGTGGGCCGTCCATCCAAAATCGATCACTATAGTTTGCCATTGAATAATATGAGAATGAAATGAGAGCAAGAAATAGAAAGACGAGATATACAATCTAATAACTTACGGGAACTGACGGGAACCTACAACCACTGTCACTTTTTTACCTAATTTTTGGTTACAACAGCGACGCATATGCGAAACGTTGGGGATATGTTTTTCGAGATTTCCCGTCGGTTTTGGTCGGTTTGAATTATAAATAATTTAATTTTTTCATATATATATCTATAAACCGTCGGTTTTGGTCGGCTGGTACAACAAATTATTTAAAAAATATTATACCGTCGGTTGTGGTCGGTTAAACCGACCACAACCAACGGTGTTTCTTCTTCCGTCGCTTGCCGTCGGTCACTGTTAACGACGGTATCCTACGGTTGCTTTGTGGTCGGACCTACCTATGGGATGTGACGGTTACGATTTTCCGGTCACGTGCCGTCGGTTATCCGGTCGGTTTTTAACCAACGGTATAACCGACGGGTTTTTTTCCGTAGGTTTTACGCATGTTTTCTTATAGTGTAGGAAGATTAGCACTTTTAAAAACAGAAAACGGAAGGTTTTCATCATCAGTTGCCGGCTTCAACATCAATAGAGACCATTTGATTAGCCATTTGGAGGGAACTAATCGAAATGAAATAAAATATGGTTGTACTTATTGAGAAGTATATGATGTAATTGAATCGAGAAGAAGAAGAATTTTGATTTTGTTCACTTAGGAAGTTTTAGAAACTGAAGACAACTAAAACATTGAAGTCTTTTATAGTAAAACTATAACTAAAGCGAGAGAATTAGGGTTCACGTAAGTCTTTTATAGTAAAACTAAATAAAGCGAAATGAAGTAGGGTTCAAGTAAGGGAAGTTACAGAGAGTTTTAAGACCATCTCCAATGGTGATAGATTCATTGAGTCTCTCATCAATATAATATTAATATTTTTAGTAAAATCTAGTTTGAGAACAGCAATTTAATTTTGGCCTCCCACTGATGAGAGATTCACTCAATTTCTTACTAAGTCTCTCACTATATATCATTTTAGGGTTTAAATAGCTTTTAGATATTTTATAATATTTATATAATTTGAATTTATGTATAATGAGTCTTGTTAGATAGATAATTTTATTTTATAATTTATAAAAGAAATAAAAAATAAAAAATAAAAATATATAAATGATTTAATTAGTTTCCAAGAAATTGAAATTGTTATAAAATATCTTAAGCCATTCATTAGTAGACATGTGTCCCAGGAAAGCAAAATTTGAGGGGTTCTTATAGCCTCTCATTTAAGAACCCATTCTCCTATATTTGTATTAATATATATATATATATATACACATATATATATATATATTATTTTATAAATCAAGCTGATGTTACGAAGCAAGCTTTTTGAGTGGGAAGTTTCGATCCATAAAAATAAAAGGTTTTTTAATTTAATAACAAACTAATTTGAGATTTGCTACTCTTTGATTGGGAGCAATTTTAAGTGTAGTTTCTAGTTTTTTTTTTTGCCAAAAAATTCAAATTTGAAAAGTGTTTTTAACTTTTATTATAGAGTAACAGTTTTTCAAAATTTCAAAAGTGTTTTTAACGTATATTATATCATTCAATTTTTTTTTGGTTTTTCAAAACAAAATTAAAAATCCAAAAACTGAAACTGAAATTAAAAATTTGAAAACTAAAAAAATCCAAGTCTAAGAAGAAAATTACTAGCCACTCATAGCCTTAATTTTTTTTAACTATAAAATTAAAATGTAGACCTTTGGTTTCTGATTAACGTAGTTTATGAATGGAGAAGTGCTTTTTGGTTTTTAATTTTTGTTTTAGTTTCTTAATGTTTAGTTTTGTTACTAGTTTTGATTTCCAAAGAACTTTAAAAATTGATTTTAGTTTTTGGATAAAGTTACTTTAGATTTTTAAAAATTTGTTAATTTCTATTTTTTAGGAAAATATAAAATCTAAAAACTAAAAACTTGAATGTAAATAACAACATAAACTTTTATTTTTTGGAATTTGAGAAAAACTAGTTTAAGAAAAAACTCAAATGATTAAACAGATTTTATAAAAGATAAAAACCAATAAATCGATTAAACTAGTTTATGCAGAAACCATTAGTTACTTATTATTTTATTTTTTCCAACCATTGATTGGAATCGAAAAAATCTGATTTATAATATAAAATTCACGCTCTAAATTTTTTTTAATCTACTATATATTACCTTAAAGGTATTGTTTTGAAACGGTATGTATTGAGAGTATTGTTTTGGAAAAATTAAATTAGTTGGTGAAATTTTGTAGTTTTTTCCATTTAACTAATCTAACGCGGACAAATGACATTTAGTTTAGTGGCATGTGGTAAGTCCACTAAGATATGCGTATTTGCATAAATTAGAAATCGAATCCTACTGCATATATTATGTAAGAACTTGGCTAATGGGTCGGCCAATTGTGGGCCAATATTGACAAAAAAAAAAAAAACTAATCTAACCCGGCTTTAACATTTCGTCACATTTATATAACAGGGTTAAATTCTAAATTTTGAAAGTTCTTATATTAAAATGGTAATAAAAAAGAATTCATTGATTGTGGGCCAACTAATTACTTGACGGGCCTGGGCTTCTCCTTAGAAATCGGGTTGTATCCAAGATCTGACCCGAAACCCGAATTCACAAATCATTGACCAAAAGCAAAATTAGGCTTCAATTTAAAAGACTTTTGTGAATATAGAGAGAAGCAGATCGGGTCTTGTCTCCGTCCACGCTCAGTTTTTTGGTCTTAATTTCAATTTTTTAATTTAAAGTCTCTGAGTTCTTTCAGCGATCGAGTAACATGGAAGGTGGAGCTGCACTTCACAATCCTCGAACTGTCGAAGAAGTTTTCAAGGATTTCAGAGGTCGTCGAGCTGCCATTGTTAAAGCTCTCACCACTGGTAATATCTCTTTTTTGATGAATTCTGTCAAGATTCTAGTGATTAGTGATGTTTATTTCGCCGATCTGTGATCAATTCTTCTGATTGATTCGCTTTTTTTTTTCCTTTGCAGATGTTCAGGAATTTTACCAGCAATGCGACCCTGGTTAGGGTTTCTATATTTCTCTTTTCATTCTTAATTTTGAGTTGCTTGGTCTCTATTATCTCTGTTCACAGACTACAAAATTACAAATCTGATTTAGTCTTTAATTCTGTTTCTATAATAACTTTGATTTTGAGTTGGGTTTGTTTGGATTATTCAGAAAAGGAGAATCTTTGTTTGTATGGTTTACCGAATGAAGAATGGGAAGTGAATTTACCAGCTGAAGAAGTTCCACCCGAGCTACCAGAGCCAGCTCTTGGTATTAACTTTGCAAGAGATGGACTGTCTGAGAAAGAATGGCTTTCTCTTGTTGCTATTCATAGTGATGCTTGGTTACTTTCAGTTTCTTTTTACTTTGGCTCCAGATTTTCTTTCCACAAGGAAGATAGGTAATGGTTGGCTGGATTGATCTCATTGTTTCTACTTTACTTCTTTCGGTTCTCCTCAGGTACACATGTGTGTATAAATTAACTTGTTTAACTTCAGGAAGCGCTTATTCAACATGATCAATGACGTTCCTACTATATTTGAAGTAGTGTCTGGAATGGCTAAAAAACAGTTAAAGGAAAAGTCATCTTCTGCAAATCAAAATGGCAATAAATCCAAGTCCAATTCTAAAGTGGTAAGACCCTTTCTATCCGCAGTTATTGGAAATTGAGATTGTTAAATCAGATTTCTGTATAACAACGGAATGCTATATGTTTTTCATCTTGTATTGGTTCAATTCATAATCATGTACTACAGGGGTTGCCCAAAATAAAAAGTACTAGCTAACTGTGTTCACTGTTCAGGTTAAGTCATTATTTTGAATTCTATTGATACGATGGAAGAGACGATGCTTGATCAATCACAGCTTAAAAGTCTACCTTCACCAAAAAATTACTGCTTTGGTTGGATTGGTTTTGAGTTTCTCATTAGCTTTTTTTCATCTGGTTTTTGGAATGCAGAGAGCTTCAGATGGAAAAAGCTCAAAGACCGTGCAGGCAAACGAGGAGGAAGAGGAAACAGATGAAGAGGATGAGGATGACCATGGCGAAACGCTTTGTGGAGCTTGTGGAGACAGTGATGGTGCTGATCTATTCTGGATCTGCTGCGACCTTTGTGAGAAATGGTTCCATGGAAAGTGTGTGAAGATCACTCCAGCTAGAGCTGAGCATATCAAACAATACAAGTGCCCTTCATGCAGCAACAAAAGAGCACGAGTCTAAATATTCTATCGTAGTGAATAGCCTGTAGTGACAACTCTCACTACCCACTGTCTTTTATTTATTTATTTGGCTAGTCTTTAGCTCTTTATTGGCCATAACAGCTTGGGCCTATTCTCTGTATAATTGGTTTGATTCTGCAATTGGAAAAAGAAGAAAAGAAACTCTTTTAACTGAATTTGTGACCTCTGCTTATGTTCACAAATCAAGTTGCTCGATTGTTGATCAATTGCTGATTGAGTGACTAATCTCTTCATAATCTTTTAGGACTGAGCTGTGAGAAAGTAAAGGCCATTGCATAAAGACAATCCAAGAGTGAAAAGGTTAGAACTGCAATCCTAATCTTTCATGAATCAGTTGCCAAATTCTTTCACTGAAAGGAAGAGATGATCCATGGATTCCTCATGCAAGTCACAGAGACAACATTCTATACAAACATTCATTCTCCATGAATAAGTCGCTTTTCGAGTTGCAATCTGTCTAAATTAGCTACCCACATCACAAAAGATTGTCTAGAGATGTTCCCTTTCAACCATATTGCAGAGGCCAATGGTTTGAGAGATTATTTTCTTCTATGAACTTCCCATGTCTTTGCAGTTGATACTAAGTCTGATATGCTTCCTTCAATGCATAAAAAGAACTTGTCTTTTCGTTCCGTCTGCAGAGGAGGTTGAATATTGCTAAGGTCGAATATTTCTTATCTTCCTACTTGTAAATCGAAACTTTCTGCTACCAAATATGTCTTCGACAATATGTGTATGTATTTATTTATTTTCTTAAGAAAATAAAACTTTACATCATTGAAATTGAAGGTACATCTAAATTTCTTTTTTGTTGCTTCGTGTCAAAATCAATATTAAATGAATGTATAAAACTCCGAAACAAAAAAACCAAAGCCAAAAACGAACATAAATGATAAGAGAAGAAGAATAGCTAAAAATGGTGGCGAGGCCGATGGCGTCTTGGTCCATAGTAATCTTCATGTATGCTAGGTAACGAGTTATGTGATTTCCTTAAATCTTGACGAAACCTCTGATTCACTTTCTTTACAGCTTCTAGTTGTTCGTCATTTCTTGTATTACTCGTAGCATAAAACTTTTGATAAACCGTAGGAATTTCCGATCTTTGAACCGTAATCTTTTCCCGTGTCCAAGACCAACCGTTGATAATACCACGTTTTGATGTATTCAGTTGATAGGTTGCCTTTATTTTATGATTGATGAGTTCTCGCACAGTTATTTCCAATCGACAACCTGCATATAGTTATGACCCTAGTTATATTATTATCTTCACGCAAATTCACTACATGAAAACCTCTAAATTTAGATGGAAAAAAAAAGATGTAAGTATAACAAAATAAAAAATGTATTTAAGTACCTTGAGCCTGCGTTAATAGAAGAAATATGAGTAATACAGAGATGAACAAAGATGATTGCATTTTACGAACTTCCCTATATTATAACTAGAGATTGAATATCTTGGATCTTTCTATTGTTCTATCTTTTATTGTAAAACTAGAATGAAGTTAAGAAGTATTTATAGTTCTTATCAAGTATTTAGTTTTTTTTTTTAATTAAGTAATTCAGTAGTATGCATATTAAACTATTTAAACAAGAACAATAGTTGACAAAAAAAGACAAGATCAATTACCTTTTCCATACCTTTTTTGTTAATGTTTTAAAAGTGAAATTATTTGTCGACAATAGATATTGGTTAGTTTTAACTGGAGTACTTATTAAAACATTTTCCCTTGAAGTATTTATTTAATTAATAATAATTATAGAAATAAATGCTTCTCTATCTGTCTCTTTGTTTCCTTCCTATATTTATTAAAAATTTGTGATGATAATGAGAAGAAATTGGCATGCTTAAGAAAATAATAACAACGCCAAAAAGAAGGTGATTCAGTTGGTTTGCTCATGATCTAGTTAGACACATATTGATTCAAATCCAATGAGTAAGACTGACAAAAAAAATAAAATAATAATAACAGCTAAAGCCTTTCGTTCTGAAACAGAGGGTTTCCTTTTTCTTTTTTAAAAAACTTTCTCTGGAGTCCTCTTGATCCGGTCTGTGATTCAGACGACAGTAAAATCCAATTTTACAGCCCATCTTTCTTTATCTGAGTACTTGAATCGTATTTCCTTTGTTAACTTCCCATATGTCGCTCCAAAAATTTTGAATTAGTGATCTCCAATTTAATGGCCTTCCAAATTCATGAGTGCAATGAGAGGATAAATGAACCACCAGCTTTCAGTAGCACCACCACCTTTCTTCTGACATTGAACTTTATTCGCCGCTCTATTCTGCTTCGTTTTCACTCATCTACTATCCCAATGGCGAATCATCTCCACCAAGTGGTCGATGTGCTTTCTATTGAAGACGACGAGCCAATTGAACTTCCAGACAGTCCACGCTTTAGAGTTTTTGACGAAAATTCTCTAAGCATTTTGGGACGCTTACTAAACCCTGAGAGTCAATGATGGCCAAAATGATCGATGCGATGCCAAGGTATGGCGTTTGAAGGAACGTGTTCGCGGTATTGCCTTGTCTCGTGACAAGTTTCAGTTCATATTTCAGAAAGAGGAAGGTTTGCTCACAGTTCTCGTGGAAAGACCATGGGCCTATGACAATTGGATGATGGTGATGGAATGTTGGTGCCCCAATCCCTCTAAGGATTTTCTGACATCGATAACCACTTGGGTACGTATCCGCAACATACTGGTTAACTACTATACAGTAGAAACAATTAACCGTTTGGGCCCTGCCATCAGCAAAGTGGAGGAGATTACATACGATCCAAAGATATCTCAGAAAACGGAGTATGTACGCGTTCGGATAACCTTCAGTACCTCTAACTCGACAAGAGAATTGAAGTTGCTAAAGCTTCCTTCTGGTGATAGGTTACAATAATGTATGAATATGAGAAGATACAGAAACGCTGCTTTCATTGCCATAGACTGATGCATGAGATGATGTCTTGCCCTTGGAAAAAGAAAACTCCGGTCTAGGGAGTACTGAGAGAGAGATAGTCGCTAGGATTCCGTCCTCACAGGCTCCGCAAACTGCTACAAAAATAGCTATGCTTAGAGCCCCACCGGGTTTCCCTGCAGAAACAGAACCAAATGTTAAACCACAGATGATAGAGAAACAAAACATCGATCTTGGCTCTCGAGAAAGATATCACAACTCCATTGGTTGATACAACAATCACAGGACTAATTGGTGTCTTAGTTTCATCCTCCGGTGAGCTTCAAGCTGCTAAAGAAAGTGTTTCCTCAACCTTCTGTATTGGTACTTTCAGCATTGATACACCAAAAGGTGGGAAGACAGGCAAAAGGAACGCAAGAGGCCGAGTAACTGGGGTAAGAAGGCATGCACAACGGATGAAACGCATAGAGAATTACAGCAGAGTAATCCAGAATTCGGGAAAAGAGAGCAAAGAAAGCGTCATGTGGAGATGACAACAAATGTCCCTAAAGATAAAGAAACAGTTGAAAATGTTAAGAAAGTTGGAGGAAAGAACTCAAGAGTCGGCAAAACGATCACAAGTAAAACTAAACAATACAGTGGCTTCCGATTTGAAGCTGTTGCATCTCCAATGAGCATCTTGAGCTAGAACTGTCAAGGCGCGGGAAACTCCGAGACAGTTTGTCATCTTTAGGAGATTCGTCGAGAATTCTTCCCGTACTTTATGTTTCTCATGGAAACAAAATGAAAAAGATTTATATGTGGAGAAGTTGAAGGAATCGCTAGGTTACAATAATTTATTCACAGTATAGCCCATTGGATTGTGTGGTGGTCTTGTTGTCATGTGGAAAAGTTCTTATGTTGTTAACATTTTGTATGCCGACAAACATTATAGATATGAAGGTGGAAATGAATTCAGTTTTCTTTTATGTTTCCTTTGTCTATGGAGATCATGTGAGAAGCCAAAGGAAGTTAGTATGGGATCATCTATCGGCCACTGGTTTACAAAGAGACGACAAATGGATTATTCTTGGCGATCTTAATGAACTTAGGGTTAATACTGAAAAGATAGGTGGATCAGTTAGGAGTGATTCAACTTTCTGGGATTTCAAGAATATGATCTCGAATTGCAAAGTTAACGAGTTTCATAGTGTTGGGAATAAGTTCTCGTGGGCAGGTTAGCGAGATAATCAATGGATTAAGTGTTGCTTGGACCAGGGATTTGGGAATGATTCATGGTTTCAATTCTTTCCACACTCTATTATGCAGTTTCTAGACCGACGAGTCTCAGATTATCGGCCAATATTGTTATCCTTTATTGAAGCAAAGTTGGTTAGAGACACACGCCGATTTCACTATGATAAAATTTGGTTCGCAAAACTTGAGATTCATGAAGCGATTATAGCGGGATGAAATTCATATTCGGAGGGAAATATATTACTTGTATCAACTCGGATTATAAACTGCATAAGGACAATAGCTAGTTGGAAGAAATCGACAAATACAAACTCTAAAACTGTAATCCAAGATTTATAGAGAAGATTAGATTGAAGGCAAATAAAAGAAATATGGTACGTGAAGCGATTTTCGCTTGAAGAAAATGCTTCCAGAGATCATTTCTGAGACACAAGGTGCCTTTGTTTCCAGAAAGATCATATCAGGTAATATCTTGGTGGCGCATGAAATTATTTATTCCCTCCGAACTAACACATCTATGGCTAGAGGGTTTATGGCAATCAAAACTGATATTTCCAAAGCATACGATAGAGTATAATGGACGTTTTTGGAAACTCTATTACACAAAATGGTTTTTGATGCACAATGGGAACAATAGATCATGCAGTGCGTATCTACCGTGACATATACGGTACTCCATAAGGAGAAAGCACATGGACTTATAAAACCAGAACGTGGATTAAGGCAAGGCGACCCACTATCGCAGTTTCTTTTCAACCTATGTGCGGAAGCCTTAGTACATATTCTTAATAAGGCGGAAAAATCTAGTATGATTACATGGATCCGTATCGCACCATCTTGTCCGTCTGTACATCATCTTCTCTTTGCGGACGATAGCTTACTCTTATGTAAGGGTAACCTCCAACAATGTGTAGCCATCAAGTCGTGTCTAGCGACGTATGAACGGGCATCTGGTCAAAGCATTAACTTTCAGAAGTCATCGATTTTCTTTGGGAGTAAAGTTAACGATGGAGTTAAAACACAGATCAAGAACATGCTCGGAATAAATAGAGAGAGCGGGGATGGTATGTATTTTGGTATCCCATAATGTTTTGCTAGATCCAAACGCGAGATAATGAGCTTTATAGACAAGAATCTTCAAGCTCGTATGCACGGTTGGTTTACGAAAACTTTATCGCAAGGTGGCAAAGAAGTCTTGATTAAAGTGGTAGCATCTTCTTTCCATGTTTATGCTATGATGTGTTTTAAGCTTCCGATCCACACATGTAATAAGATTACAACGACTATGCACGAGTACTAGTGGAGTAGTGGACATAACAAGAAGAAAATTCCATGGATAGCTTGGAAGAAAATGTGTCGGAAGAAATCCGAAGGTGGTTTTGGCTTCAAGGACATCAAACTTTTCAATGAATCCTTGCTAGGGTAACAAGTATAGAGGATTGTTAATATGCCTCAATCCTTTTTAGCTCAGACCTTAAAAAAAGCTGTTATTTTAAGAATAGCACTATTTTAGAATGTGGAGTGGGATCGAGACCTTCATATGGCTGGAGAAGTGTGATTTATGGTCGGGAATTAGTTAATCAAGGCTTGCTTAAGAAGTTAGGCAATGGCTGTAGCACTAAGTTTTGGAAACACAAATGGATACCAGATGTTAGACCTCGTAAACTAGTAATCATTAACCCAGGTAATGTTGAAGATATATTGGTATCTAATCTTTGGAATGATTAATTGAATTGTTGGGACAATAGTTAGTTGAGGGTGTTATTCTCAGATAATGATATTAAGATCATTACACAACTAAAGTTAGTGAGATCCAGAGTAGATTATTACATTTGGTCATATTTGCAACAAGGTTTACAATGTCAAAAGTGGTTATAGATTGTTAGAAGAGATCTCAGGTTCACCCCAAGAATCAGCATCCACACCACTTGAGAGAAGTAACTGGCTGAAACTGTGGAAAATGCAAACCTCACAAAAAATTTAACACTTCCTCTGGAAAGCCTTATCAGGTGCCCTTGCAGTGGCCGAAAGACTACAAAGCCGAGGTATAATGCTGAATAATCAATGTCAACGATGTGGTAGAGAGGTTGAATCTATCAACTATGTATTGTTTCCATGTGAGTTAGCAAGAGAGGTTTGGTCACATGTTTTAATACCACTACCTAGACGTGGTTTCTCAAGCACATCAACATTCCTAAACATCAATTATATCTTCTGAAACCAGGAAAACAACCAAATTGATGAGCGAACAAGACACGCCTTACCCTGGATCATGTAGCTTACCTGGAAAGCTCGGAATGCATTAGTTTTCGAGAAAACAAGGATCGAGCCGAGGAAGGTAGTAGACCAAGCCTTTGAGGATTCTCAAGAGTGGCTAAGAGTTAACAGGAAAAACAGAGTTGGGGTCAATGATGAGAATCAGAGCCCTCCTACTCTCTCGCTTATCTGGAGTAAACCAAGAATTCCATGGATAAAGTGTAATATCAACACCTCATGGTCCAGTACAAATTTGATTAGTGGTGCTTCATGGATAACTCGAGATCACAATGGGCATGCGATTCATCACGGACGCAAAGCCTTTACCAGAATACATACCCAGCTTCAAGCAGATTTATATAGCATCATCTGGACCACATAATGTATGCGAGACATCCACCACAATAGAATCATATTTGATATGTCCTCACAACATCTTTATTCGATTCTTACATAACACCGAAACATCACCCAAGAAGCACAACTACTGTCGATGATTTCATATAATCTAGCAATTATTCCTACATGGACATTGATGCTAGTTACAGAACAACAAAATCAGGTTGCATCAGCTATAGCTTCCTCAGTCATAACACGAAATCGCCTACAGTCATACATAGCCACAAAAGGCCGAGCGTGGCTTCACGAAGTCATAACCAGAGAGGCGTTATGACCTTAGCATTTCTTTTTCATTAATATTTAAGTGTTATTTTTGTAAGCAGAGTCGTACTTGAAATATTCGGTATCCTATTCATAATAAAAAGTATTTAATATTTACGTTATATTAATTTGAAATTTATACAATAACTTTGTTATATATTTTTTATTTAATATTTTTCTATTTATATATCAAAAATGTATAGGATTATATAATTAAATTTTGACTAATTCGGGCCCATAAAAATATAAATGTTTAGAGTTTACCTCATATTCCTATAGCAGACCTAGTGGTTGTGCAAGTACTCTATGTGCACGTTCTTCATTAATAATATAGTTAAATTTGCCTGCGAAAAATAGAAAAAAGAAAATAATAACAAAAGTAGCATGGTTAGTGATTCACTTTCTGCATTAATATTCGCATATATCATACAATGATACATATATAATTATTTAATTAATAAGTGGACTGAAATTATTTATTCTAAACAAAATCAGGTTAAGCCAAGGAGAAAACAATAATTACATTATCTCAACTTAACTCAACTACACAATAGAACAATAGAAGTACTAGTCCAAAATGTGGGCTCTGCTAAGGTTATGTAAGCTATTTTTTTTTTTGTATTCTTTTATGTAACCTAGCATTATTTAAGCGTTTATTTAATTTTCAAGGGTATATACCCTTAATGCGTCCTTTTTTTCTATTAGAAAAAAATCAAAATATATTGCTTGGGTCAAAGTACAATATTTGCCTAATAATATAAAATATTGATTTGGGAGTTTGGTGAAATGAAACCCAAGAAAGACAGAAACCTTTTATTCAGACCGAACATCAAAAAGAGAGAGACAAAATCGCATGTCATGCTCTTCTCGCTTACTATGCGTAATCTTGTTCTTATGTCTTTCTCTGGTTTAGTGTTGTTTAAACTTTATTAGCTTCAACAATCTTTACTTGTTTTTGTCATACATAGATTTAAATTAAACACATTGCAAACATCCTTTAATTTTTATTTTTCTCCTTTCTATGTGATAACTCATTTCTCTACATTTTTATTTTACTTTTGAAAAGAATTTTTAATTAACACAGTTGTTTTGAAATGATTAAATCAAAACGTTTTCATTTTAAAGATTTCGGAATGTTTTATCAATTGAACATACTAAGATATTATTATATATGTTTAGGGGTGTATTGGACTGACAATTTTGAGTGATTTGAGTTAAAATGACAAATCCTATGTTATTCAATCATGAATTTTAAAATGCTTCCTAAAATCCAGTGTTATTGGACATATGATTTATAATTGTCTCTTAAAATCTAGTGATTGGATTGTGTCTCATTTGTGTCCAACTTTTATGCATACCTTGGTAATGGATGATTATTTACTATCAATATGAATCATATTTGACAAAAAAAAAACCTTTACTTTGGTGAGGCATAGCTCAAAAATCAGTTACAATTTTGTTGTAAAGTCTATTATGTCAATATTACCGTTAAACTTCGTCACAGGCTCATAGCCGTTACAAAAGAACAAAACATAGCCGTTACAGCTTCTTCCCAACGGGTACTTCGTTATAACTTCTCTATTTAAACTCAAATAGAAATAAACCTTTAAACTTCAGAATCTCCGAAACTACAAATTAATGGCTTGTGTTCCCAGAAAGTCATGTTTGTTCCAAAATATCATAATCTCATGTCTGAATTTTCCACTTCTCTTGCTCTCCCTTTTCTCTTTCGTTCCAGTCATTCTTCTTAGAAATCCTCCGACTTTACTCGGTTTAGGCTTACTCGCGGTCTCTCTCGTCTCTCTTATCTCCTCCTTCGTTGGTGCCTCTTCGCACAAATCTCGATCATGTTTCATCGTGCGAATCACGCTTCAAGTTTCCTCTTTGATAGGTCAAGTGATGGCGGTTTTAATGCTGTTTAGCAGAGAAAAACAGAGCCTTTCCTTGTTGATGTCGATTAGAGACCCTAGAGAGGCTAAAGCTTTGGTGAGGATTGAATGTGTGGTTTTAATGGTGATGATTCCGTTTCAGATTTTGGTTTTGGTGTTGTCTTGGCTGTTGCATAGTTACTGGGCTACAGAATTCGAAGGGATAGATGTCGATAGTGAAGGTTCGTCTAAAAGAGAATGTAAGAGAAAAGACTCGACTGTTGAAGAAGGCACTGGTTCCAATGTAGATGCAATGAAATTAGAAGAGAACAAAAGTGTTTGAATTTTCGCATATTCCTTTGTTCATCGAGTTACTATGTTGGTGGCTTATTGGTTATTTTTTTAGTCCAAAATTTGTGTATAATGTTTAATATTATAGATTTTGATGTAACAAAAATCTCTGGTATGTTGTAACTTGTAAGTAATAATATGCTTGGTTACTTTAAAATGTTTCATCTTCATTTCTTAACTCTTCTTTCTCTCAACATCTTCTAAAAGCTGGAGCCGTCAAGGTCTTTGAAGATTGGATGAATTGTGAGCAAAACTCATAAGTTTGGTTACTAATCGTTTCTATTGAAGGTCATGTGTTGGTAGATAAGTGTTTGTGATTAGATTAGGATATAATTTGTATATAAGGAGTTTGGCATTAGATTAGGGTCTTTTATACGAAAACGTACTAGGTGTGGTTTGTGAACACAGATCCTGGCTCTAGCTAATCAACCATAACCAGTGCACAGTGGAGTTTGTATTTTGCTTTATGAAATCCATAAAGGAAGACATAGGACGCAATGATCTTAATTTAATTTGTGAAAATTTTACGATGTAGTCGTTTTGATTAAACCGAGTTATATGCGAAGAAATAAGTGGTCCAGCTGGTTTGTCTATGATTTAGCTAGGCACCAGGTAAAGAGTTCGAATCTCATCCCGCTCCAATTGGAGAACTTTGACTATGGATCGGAACTGGTCGATTTAATGGTTACTTGTTGACCCAAAAAAAAGATTAAACCGAGTTATATAATGGTGATTAATTTTTTTAACCATTTCGATAGTTTATTTAAGGATATACCTAATTTGGATGAGTCAACAAAACTTTGTATTTTTTCGGTCAATAAATACAAAATGAAAAATTGTACGGGTTTGGGTTATTCTAAATATACTCAATCTATGGAATTAGTTATATAGCTTATGGCTTAGGTGCTCCAACGACCACTAATAAACCAAGACTTAAATCCTATGCTTATAGAAGAGGCTAAAATTTTGGATGAGGATGAGTTAGATAAGCCATTTCCTCAAAAATTTGCTGCAAAAGATGAGAAAGGCAATACCTCCATAGTCGAAATGGAGTATTCTTGGGTGCTCACCAAATATAGTAGATGTGGACAATTAGGATACAAAGTTAAGCGTCGTTTCGAGTTAGACGCTATACAATCAGTTGTTGTCACACAATTTGAAATTGCATGTTAATTCTTCATGTTTAGGTACTCTCTACTTTAGAAGTCGACAAGGGTAACTGCTTTAGAGGAAAATTTGGTTGTTACTACTCCATTACCTATTCTTGTAGATAAGAACGCTTCGACATTTGCATATATGTCACTGGTCATTCCTACTATTGTACATGATCCTAATTTTGTAGCTAATTCAAATGCCCAAGGGACAGAAGCTTTGGAGGGTACACAGCCAGCCCTAAAAGCTTTCCTCATTGTCTAAAATGGTTCATCTTTACCCATTGATGAAGTCTTAGCTTCACCCTTTGTAAACATAACAATCCTTCCTCATTCCACTCAGGCTAGCAGCTTCTTTCGAAACTACTCTAGTTGTTAATAAAGTTGTTATTTATACTAGGTTTCATCCACCTCCGAAAATGTAATTTCTTCCTCTTATCACATCCTTTCCTCTAATGTTTTTGAGTTCATTGTAAATAATGAAAGAAATCAATTGGAATTTTTGGATTTATCAGAGACTAGAAGCTATGGGTTTAGAAGATTCTATTGGCCGGATATTTCTAAGAGGAATAATTGTCAAACCAACACAAAAAAGCTGCAGATGAAATAGATAACCATTCAAAGAATAAAAGGAAAAATAGGTCAAGAAAAACGAGATGATCATAGTTATTTCTTTTTCATTTCATCATTTTCGAATTTTGCAAGTTTTAAACAAACTCTAGCAAAAATTAAGACAATTCTTGCAAATAATTTTTCATTATTATTATCCATCTGATTATTTAGCTGATAATTTTTCAATTATGGTATTATTGTGCAACCCAGTTCCTACGAATCTGATAAATAATTCGAAGTCTAACGACATTATTAACCGTTATTGTCTTTAGTTACTGTCAATCTAATTATTTAGCTGATAATGTTTCAATTTTGGTATTAGATCTAACGACATTATTAGCCGTTCTTGTCATTTTTACTATCCATTTAATTATTTAGTTGATAACGTTTCAATGATGGTATTATTGTTCGATCCACATCTTGCTAATCCGATAAATAATACGAGGTCTAACGACATTTATTAGCCGTTATTTTCTTGTTTACCATTTATCTTATTATCATATTGTGAAATCCAGTTCTTGCATATCCGTGTACTTGTATAATAAGTTAATCTCCATATGTCTCGTTATTTGTAAGAGTATTTTCGTCCAACGTTAAATCTAACATTGTCATTCTTCTAGTTATGTCACATCGGTTATTAGTTTCTTAATTACAGTTTTGTTTATGTTTATTCACCTAATTTACTCGTATAAAATGCAATTTAGAAGTTATTATTGACAAAAAAATCCGAACTGTCTCTGTCATATATATATCTGAGAGGTAAACCTAATCCATAATGAGATATTATTGGTTTTAAAAACTGACAATCCATAATTCTCACAACTAACTATTTCATGGTTCATATTTTTGTCCATTGGCCATTTTTTGGGTGTTCTAAAGTGAATATGATTTTATTTTATTTTTCATTTTGAACTTTTTTCATTTTTATTGCTTTTAAAAAGTTCATTAACATAGCATTTTGGTTCGGATTTTATTGATCAACTTGTTTCGAATAAAATAAATTATTAAAATTTTGTTGAGAGTTGGATGTTAAATTGTTGAGTTTTTTTTTAATATAATAGTTAGGATTATACTGCTAATAATATCAAATTTTGATATTAGATATTCGATTTTATATATTATAGTGAATATATTAAAAAGAAGTTTTAGATATGGATTTTTGGACTATGATCGATAAAAGAAAAAGTTCGGTGTCAAATATTTCATGTTTCATGTGGAATGATGTATTAATGTAGACAATTTTAATGTTAATATCAGAAATTTATGTATGATTCTCTAAAATTCAATCTGTGTGGACCCAATAGGCAACCATGCACACAACTTTGCTTTAACTCTTGTCAGGAAATATTTAAAGATAGTAAAGAGACCAAATCGCAGCCGTTTATCTCAAAGCAGTTATGTGCAATGACAATACTACCCTTCAACCTTAAACCCTCCTGTGACTTTTCTGTCATCTTTATATCTCTCTCCACTTTTTATCGATTCTGCGCAAATTCATGCAAAAAAAAGGCAAAAAGTTACACAGTGTCCAAGATTCTGTCTCAGTGAGGTAATGAATTTTCGCCGTCCGTTTCGATTTTGGTGATTTATCATTCCTCCTTTTTCATTTCTCCTTCTGGTTATTCATTCAATCACCAACTAGAATAAATTCGTTTCACTTCACTAACTCTGCTCCGATCATCCTTTACATAAGCATATCATAACTTTGGTGATTCGTTTTCTATCTGGGTTTTGTTTGTTGCAGATGATGATCGTGTTTTATTGACCACTTTACGAAACTGTATAGTTTCTCTCTTTTCACTTTTTCAAGGTGATATTATTGCATTGATGCTTCTTTCGAAGTTCATTTGTTCTTATCTTCTTATCCCAAAAGAGAAACAGTAAAAAGTTTTGCTGTGATTAAACATATCTTGGCTTTGTTTGTACTTGAGTTAAAGTTTGAACTTTGTCATGTCTTAAATGGTAAATGAATCCTGATGAAGCTATATATATTTCTGTATAGTCCATTAAATTAATCAGAACATCATTTTGGCTGCAGAAGATCGTATGTGGCTCTTGATCTTGAAGGAGAGAGATGATGAAGAGAAAGCATTACTATCAATTGAACCGTCCCTTTGATCCACATCGTAAGTGCTTATGAAGATCAATGTTTCCTTTACAAAATGTTCTGCATTGAGTGAATGAGTGATTCAGGTTTCTGAATAGTTTCTGTTCTATGTGTCTGTGGTGGTAGCTTTTGAGGTGTTCTGCTCAGGGACATGGAAGGCTGTAGAGTATCTACTGATCAAGAATGGAATGATGACAATGCGTCTATTGGAGAATGGACAAATGTTGGACGATATTAGACCCTTTCAGAGACTTCGTCTTAGATCAAGGAAAGCAACTATGATCGACTGTAACTCTTTTCTAAGACCCGGTCTTGATGTTTGTGTTCTCTATCAGAATGATGTTAGTTTGGAGGAGGAAACTTCAGAGGCGGTAATATTCACTTCCTTATATGTCAAGTATATGATTTAGAGTTAAGAAAACAATCAAATCAAAACTGTTTCATCCATATATATTACTAAAATTTTCGTTTCTTTTTGAGATATGTCTGTATTTTGGTGTAGGTTTGGGTGGATGCTAGAATCTTATCTATAGAGAGGAAGCCTCATGAATCTGAATGCTTGTGTAAGTTCCATGTCAGTGTGTACATAGACCAAGGCTGCATCGGTTCGGAGAAGCATAGAATGAATAGAGTTTCAGTACTCATGGGACTCAACCAAATCGCCATTCTGCAGAAGGTTTGCAAGGAGCAAAGCTCGGACCAGTATTATAGATGGAAATATTCTGAGGACTGTAATTCACTTGTCAAAACAAGGCTAACTCTGGGAAAGTTCTTGCCTGACCTTACGCGGCTGCTTGTTACATCAGTTTTGAAAAGTATTGTGATTCAAATCAGAACAGTTCATGAGAAGATGGTTTATCAAATTGTGACAGATGAAGAATCAGAAGGCTCTAGTAGCTCTTTGAGTGCAATAAATATCACATTGGAAGACGGTGTTGTCATGTCTAAGGTGGTTTTGTTCAATCCAGATGAGGATACTTATGAATATACTGATGTAGAGGAGGGGATTGAAGAGGAGGTAATGGAGCTGCGACGATCCAGGCGAAGAAGCGGGCAGCCTGATAGATATGCTTACTCTGAGATTCAGCCAGATACTAAGGATGGATGGGTAAGGATGATGCCATATAGGTACAGCACATGGACTGACTTTAGTGATGAAGAAGAGGATGATCTAGAAGATTGTGATGATGATAGGGATTCAGATGAAGATTTGTACTTACCATTATCACATTTTTTTGGGAAAAAGAGAAGCAAAAAGGGATTTAGTAAAAATAAGGGAAAAGAGATTGTTTTAGTAGACAAAACAGAGCGGAAGAAAAGGAAGAAAACAGAGGAATTTGTTCGAAATCGTGAGCTTTTGGTTATTCCTTTCACTCCTGTCTTTGAACCTATTCCATTGGAACAGTTTGGTCTCAATGCAAATAGTTTGTCTGGTGGTTTCTCTGGAATTAATTTGATGGATGAGGTCGATAAGTATCGTAGTAAAGCATCGAAATATGGGAAAAAGAAGAGAATGGAAATGGAAGAAATGGAATGTGATTTAGGTTGGAATGGACCTCTAGGGAATATAGTTCAGAAAAGAAATGGACCGCATTCTCGAGTACGGTCCATTTCTGTGAACGTTGGAGACTCTGAGGAACCACAGATTTATAAAAGGAGAACATTGAGTGCAGGTGCATATAACAAGCTAATAGAGTCATACATGAGTAGAATTGATTCTACAATTGCAGCCAAGGACGAAGCAATCAATGTTGTTGAGCAGTGGGAGGGGTTAAAGAACGCGTCAAGCTCTTCCATGGAAGCTGAAGAAAGGTGGAGTGAAGAGGATGATGATGAAGGAGAGACGTCAGAGAACGAGATGCTATGGAGGGAAATGGAACTCTGCTTGGCTTCTTCTTACATTCTTGACGACAATGAGGTATATTCCTTTTGGAAATCTTTTGATATTTTCCTACAAACTTGTGTTTAGTATATATATTGATTTGATGTTTCAGGTTAGGGTCGATAACGAGGCGTTCCAGAAAGCAACCAGTGATTGTGAACATGATTATGAACTCAACGAAGAAATAGGAATGTGTTGCAGATTATGTGGTCATGTAGGAACTGAGATAAAACATGTTTCTGCACCTTTTGTAAGTAAAACTCTGGAAAAGAGATCTTGTTACTTATCTTTGTTGGTATACCAGTAATGTTTTGATTTTTTTATTGTCAATAGGCACAGCACAAGAAATGGACTACAGAGACTAAACAGATCAATGAAGATGACATCAGTACTAGTCATGTGAACCAAAGTGGATTCGAGAGCAGAAGTATCACTGTATCTGCTGCTTCCTCGGATATGCCCTCGGCCGAAGAAAATGACAATGTTTGGTCTCTAATACCTCAGCTTGAGAGGAAATTGCATTCACACCAAAAAAAGGCTTTTGAGTTTCTCTGGAGGAACCTAGCCGGATCAGTGTTTCCTGCAATGATGGATCCGAGCTCAGAGAAGATAGGTGGATGCGTGGTTTCTCATTCTCCCGGAGCAGGCAAAACATTTCTGATCATAGCTTTTCTCTCGAGCTACTTGAAGATATTTCCGGGTAAAAGGCCTTTGGTTCTTGCTCCCAAAACAACATTGTACACATGGTACAAAGAGTTCATCAAATGGGAGATTCCTGTGCCGGTTCACTTGATCCATGGCCGTCGAACCTACTGTGTGGCCAAAGAGAACACCATACAGTTCAAGGGGATTCCTAAGCCTAGCCAAGATGTTATGCATGTTCTTGACTGTTTAGACAAAATTCAGAAATGGCACGCCCATCCGAGTGTTCTTGTAATGGGTTACACTTCGTTTCTAACATTGATGAGGGAAGATTCAAAGTTTTCTCATAGGAAATACATGGCTAAAGTACTGAGAGAGTCTCCTGGCCTTCTAGTTCTAGACGAGGGACATAATCCAAGGAGTACCAAATCGAGATTAAGAAAGGCCTTGATGAAAGTTGATACTGATTTAAGGATTCTGCTGTCAGGTACATTGTTTCAGAACAACTTCTGTGAGTACTTCAACACTTTGTGCTTGGCTAGACCTAAGTTTGTACATGAGGTTCTAATGGAGTTGGACCAAAAGTTCCAGACCAACCAAGCCAGTCAAAAGGCGCCTCACTTGCTTGAAAATAGAGCGCGGAAATTCTTCCTCGACATTATAGCTAAGAAGATTGACACAAAAGTGGGAGATGAACGTTTGCAGGGCCTCAACATGTTAAGGAATTTGACCAGTAGTTTCATTGATAACTATGAAGGGAGCGGAAGTGGAAGTGGTGATGTTCTCCCAGGTTTGCAGATTTACACATTGTTGATGAATTCCACAGATATACAACACAAAACTCTTACCAAACTTCAGAACATAATGTCGACTTACCATGGATATCCGCTTGAGCTCGAATTACTCATAACGTTAGCAGCTATCCATCCTTGGTTGGTCAAAACCTCTACTTGTAGCGCCAAATTCTTCAACCCTGAAGAGCTTTTTGAGATTGAGAAGCTCAAGCATGATGCAAAGAAAGGGTCGAAAGTCATGTTCGTGCTCAACCTTGTGTTCCGGGTGGTCAAGAGGGAGAAAATCCTCATATTTTGCCACAACATTGCGCCAATTCGCCTATTTCTTGAGCTGTTTGAGAATATTTTCAGGTGGCAGAGAGGCCGTGAGCTCCTGACCTTGACAGGAGATCTGGAGCTGTTTGAAAGAGGCAGAGTAATAGACAAATTTGAAGAACCTGGAGGCCAGTCCCGTGTTTTACTAGCGTCAATCACGGCCTGTGCAGAAGGTATCAGTCTAACTGCTGCTTCACGAGTGATCATGCTTGATTCGGAATGGAATCCATCTAAGACAAAGCAAGCAATTGCACGTGCCTTCAGACCGGGACAGCAGAAAGTGGTGTTCGTTTACCAGCTCTTGTCCAGAGGAACACTAGAGGAAGACAAATACAGAAGGACAACGTGGAAAGAGTGGGTCTCAAGTATGATCTTCAGTGAAGAATTTGTTGAAGACCCATCTCAGTGGCAAGCAGAAAAGATAGAAGACGATGTTCTTAGAGAGATCGTGGAAGAAGACAAAGTCAAATCCTTCCATATGATCATGAAGAACGAGAAAGCATCAACAGGTGGTTGATTCAGGAATATTTACAGTTCAAGTTTCTGTTTCACCATCCCTTTGATGATACTGATATTGATTCTTTTTAAGAGCTTGTTGTATTGTAATAAACTAATTCTGTATTATAAAGATTGTGTAATAATTAAGCTCTAGGATCGTTATCTTAAATAAAGTGAAACAGATTCATCATATTATTCTTGTTCAATATAATAACCTCCAAATAAGTTGATTATACAACTGATTTCAGGAATGGGTTTGAAGAACGTCGGGGCTCTTCTTGGTTTACTTCCTTTCTCAGTCCCTTGTCTTCCTTATTAACATTGTTCAATGGGTTCTTTATCAAATTCAGTTTCTTGATCTCTTTTATCTTCGAGTCTTCAGTTTCGTCTTTCTTTGTTTGTGCTTTTCCCAGTTTAAGACCTTCAGACACTTTTGCTTTCCGCAAAAGTGAAGTTGCAGGAGATTTCATAATTGCCTCTGCATTTTCACTTCTCTGAATCAAAGCTGGAGGATTCTGGACCTTGGATTCAGCTTTTGTAACTACTTCTTTTGGATTCTGCGAAGGATCTGTTATCGCCTCGTTAGCTTCTTCAAGCAACCTTTCCTGTTAGTTAGAACCAGAAATTAGCATTAAGATATGATACATCTCTTGTGCAGTATATAAGAAACAAGAGTTCTTGTAGAGGAGTACCTCAAGTATGCTGCTGAATTTTTCTGCCAAAAATGGAAGCTTGAGTTTGGTAGCCAGTGTTATTGCAGCTCTCATTGATTTTTCTAGTGTTAAGAGCTTCATAAGTTCACTGGCCCTTACAAAATTGTCACCTGAAAGAAGTACATAATCTTGTTGTAAGAATCTGGACGATAATGTTCTGGGAACTTGAGTTCACATACGAGTTTACAAACACATAAATAATTGACTTACTACTACAACACGAGCTGATGAGCCTTAGTATGCATTTATCTTGAGAAACTTCCACGTCGAAAGCTTCATCTTCAAGAGCGGTTGTGTCCATCCCGGCCAAAGCCAAACTGTCTACTTTTTGTTGAGTCTGAGATTAAGAGGAAAAGATATGCCAGAATTGGTACAAAATATCGATGTTTGATACAAGTTTCAGCAGATTCCATAATGAGACTGTCTAGTTTGGTTACAGATAACTGGAACTCCACACATGAATGTAAGGAAACAAAGATTTGCGGAGAACATAGATTCTCCACCTGTTAACTCATCCCTGTTGCTTCCCAAAACAAACTTTTGACTGTTTATATAGGAGGTAGCGAAGAACTTTGGAGACACAGATCAGACTGCTTCTAAGAGCTTGAACAGAACAGGAGAAATAACAGCAAATCAGAGGGGGTGAAAAAGAGAGAGAAAAAAACCTCGTATAACTGCAGCTGCTTTAAAATTAACTCGTTTTCTAGAGATGCTGCTCCTAAGTCTGAGGATGCAAGCGGGAGAGAAAGGTCTAGTATAGTAAGGATTGGTTTTGGTGTAACCTGAAATGTTAGTAGGAAGCGTGGTGAGGCAGCCTATCCTTTGGAGGATGTAGTAAACACCTACGTATCGACAATTATAATATATTACCTGTGGGAAAAGCTCAGGGTATTTACAAGCTATACAGTACAAACTGCTTTTATTCAAGCCAACCACCCAGTAATTTTCTTCTTGTTTCTTCTTTATACTATTGCTGAAATGGACAATAAATCATGTAAATCAAAACAAAAAAAAACCCATTAGGAAACTTCAATGGAATAGTTGATATAGCTATGGCAAGAAACCTGAAGACTGGGATCCATGAGCCACCATATTGACTTGTAAAAACCCTCAACACACCCTACATGAAACATAATTGTTGTTATGCGTGTTGTATGCAATGAGTACCAACACACTAACCAATGAGTAAGCTAGAATACAAAGTTCACCTCAGAATCGTATGAGCTCAAAGAACCTTCTTCGCTGAATCCTATCCATGTTAAACGTGAGCCAGGGGTTAAGGCAACGCGGCCTTTCAACTCTTGTGTCATTCTGGATATGTTAAAGACTCTAAATTCCATCATCTGCATATTTTTTTGAGACAAAAATGAGGCACAGATGCATGGTAGTTAATAAAGTTTCAGGGTATGTCCGACCAAAGATTTTAACCACCCAATAGTAAAATCCTGCAATTACTTGACTGTATATTTGTTGTCATATGGATCTAGATGCCGTCATCTTGAGATAAGACAGGATGATTCCAGCATTTGCTTGTATGGAACTTTCATCAAACATATCCGTACATATGGAATCAGGAGGTTATTTTCAGTCTCTACATCAGTTTAGTTTTAGTTCATAGTGAAATTTCGTAAAGTGAAAAGCACAGCAAAAACCAAGAAAGACTTTCCCAATTAAGATAAAATTTATATTATTTTTACTTTGGTTTAAAACAAAGATCACTTTTTGTTGCTAGTCGGTGAGGATCGAATGTCTCTTTCTCTTACTTTTACTCATTGGAGCCATACGATTATCCACACATATTGACATTGTCCTTTCACACAACTAACTATTTAGGGGGTGCCAAGGGACTCCAAAGTTGATCCATGATGAGAAAAAACAAGAAAACCCAGAGGGAAAGGATGCCTACCTGTTCATTTGAAGGAAGGCAGTCTGAAACATGAGTTACCACAGCAAGTTGATCCTTACATCCTACAGCAGTGACTACAGGGCCATCAAGCGAAAGAATATGTTTCTGCAAGAAATGACCATAACTAATCAGATCAAATAGGCAAAGTATTTCAATCCTATGTACACATTACACATTAAACACAAGTGCTATGTTTAAGTTAATCAAAACACACTATTTCTCAATATTCCTGTTTTCTGTTACAATTCTGTCTTACTAATATTATTTTTAAATCAATTCAGTGATTTACTAGAGTTGCAACTATATAGTTGCGTTAATCTAAAAGTACATCGACAGAATCTTTTCATCGGAGAATACTCTAATAAGAGACAAACTGAGGCACCAGATACACACAGCAGGTCTAGCAGATAAAAACTATTACAATACTAGGTATACTATGATCAATCAGCTGTGTGGTCTATCACCTTGCATGAATTATGACATATGATAAATACAGAGTGCAAAAGAAGAAACCTGTAAACCACCCTCGCTAAATATGCGAAGCAGATTGAGGCTTGTAACTGCAGCAACCCAACCAGAACCGTTAGCGACAACCTTTACCTCTTCACCTTCAAACCTCATTGTCCACTAGATGTTACAATCAAAATGTAAGAAAACATTTTGTTTTCCGATCGTGCTCCATAATTTTTGATGAATGTTGTGTAAGTAAAAATCCTCTAACCTCACTATTGCTTGCCCAGCTGCTAAATGGTCGATACATTAGAACACTCATGTTTTTTTCTCCCTTGCAGGGATTTGCAAAGACACATCCACTTTCATTTATTGATGCCATAGTGAAGCCATAGATGTCAAGCATAGATGAAACTCGTGGACCTCTTCCCGTATCATGAAAATCTGTCTGCATTGACGGTGCAAGAAGATACTTTTTAAAAATACACAAGAAACAAGTGCACAACTCTTTCTAAAAAACCTTTAAAAGGGAAACAGCAAACTAGATACATAACAAATGTAAGCTTCAAGTACCTCAATACGGGAGTTCCCCTCATGTTCAATTGTAGTTATGCTTCCCAACATATTGTAACACAAGAATGTTCTTTTTCCTGGTTCCAGTGGAGTTGCACCAGGTTGAAAGGGACTTTGCATTTTGAACTTGTTTGATGATATGATGTTTTTAAAACTCGCAGTTCTTGCACTCTGCTTCTCTCTATGTGCTTTATGTGGTTTTTTCCTATATTCAGATACCGCAGGTAAGCTGCTGTGATCATTAAATTCCTCATTTTCATAACCATCATCATCAATTAAAGTTCTCTTCCTCAATCTTTTCCGGCTAGTATGTTGAGATTCTCCATCATCACTTTCTACCAGAGAATCATTTAAACTTTCAGATGCACCAGAAAGTTCTACCTTGATATCCTCAACAAAATCAATCTCATTCCTCTTCTTCAGTAGTATGTCTGGAATACCCTCTGTAGGAGAGAGCATGGATGATGGAACCAAAGATTCCCAGATTCCATACTTTCCCTTAACATCAATGACTGATAAAGCATTACAATTTGGTTTCCAGGCCATACAACATATTTTATCGTCAAATTTTTGCCTGTCTATGTCCTGCTTTTTATCTACATCCCAGAGAAGCACCTGTTTATCCAGACCAGAAGTAGCTATATACTTGCCGTTAGGAGCCCACGTTAAATAGCAGATAGCCTCGAGATGATCACCTCTTAGAGAGAAAAGCTTCTCCCCGGTGTATCTATCATACATCACCACGTCATTTCTCAAACCAGGTACGGCGAGAGTTCGGCCATCAGGGCTCCATCTAATAATATTCACTATGGAAGCGTTGAAACCTGTGTCTGGTGCAACTCCCTTAAGGGTATACGAAACAATTCCATTTTGCAGTTCCCAGCATATAACAGTTCCAGTTGAGTCCAGCGAGGCCAAGAGCTCACCATTAAAGTGAAAATCTAAGCCAGTCACAGGTCCTTTATGCCCTTTCAAAACTCTAACAATCGAGCCATCAAATGTGTTGATAAGCTTGATTCCTTCATCATCTCCAGCAGCTGCCAATAGACTCCCTGAGCCATTAAATGAGAGCACGCGAATTGGAAGCGTAAATCTGGTTATGTTCGTCTGAAATTCCCCACCTAATGCAAAATCGAAGGGAAATCCTTAGGAAACTGATGTATACAATTAGAAAAGAGTAACGAAACTATAGCTTTGGAACAACAAACGTCGCTAAGAAATACTGTTCCCTCCGAATAAAAGAAGCACACCCGAAATCTTATTAATAAAAATCGAAATGTAATTGAGAATGGGAAGAAGTGATTTGAATAATACTTGGGAACTTGTAGAGCTTCACACAATGATCGATAGATCCAGAAGCGAGGAAAGTAGAATCGTGGCTAAGAGCCAGGGCGGTAACGCCGTCTTGGTGATGTCGAAGAATCGTTGGTGGCAGATTGGAAGATGAGAGTCCATTGTGGATGGAGATTGAGGAATCGGACGAAGATGAAGTGACGAAATGTTCAGCCTTGTGATCCCAGAGGATAGAGCAAAAGGAAGCAGTGATTCCGCCAACTTTATGGACTTCCCGGAGCTTTAGCGATCGTGATTTCATCGGAATGATAATTCTCTGATTGGTGCTAGGGTTTATTTTCGCTTCGTCTATCTAATTGATCCGAGCTTTTCTATTATTTACTCGAATTTTGGCGCCATTTTTCACTCCATTTTGGCGCAATTTCTCCTTTAGAAAACCTTGTTATTTTTTTCTTTTTTTCTTTTAATAATTTCATTTAGGTTCTTAAAAGTCAAAGATCTTCGAAAAATGACCATTATACTTCCTAAAGTTTTGCAATTTCGTAAATTGTACCCTGATTTTTTTTTGTCAAAGCAACAATATATCATAACCGAAAGGGGAAATACAAAAGTAGTTCGAGATAAAGACATAGAGACAAAATACTGCATTTGAACAAGAAGACATAGCCAAAGGAAACAACTCGGTAATGGAACCAAAGCGGCAACAAAAGACATCAGAGCTGAGGGGAAATGGTCTAGCTGACCAAAATGTCGAGGGACTTAGCGGAGTATTAGGAGCTTCTAGTTTTTGCTTGTTGGATGGCTTTTCCTTAGATTCTTGGGGTCGTTGTCGCTTGAGATGTGAGGAGGAGAGAGACCTCTCCGCATTTTGCGCCTCCTGGGGGGGTTGTGTTTGGTTATGTTCCTCCACAGTAGGTATAGGAGGCTGACTCACCGGAGAGATGGTATTCGAGGGTTGTGAGAGATGAGCCTCTCCGTCATGAAGTTACTCCCTTCATTCAGTAGCACTTGATTGTTGAGGTATTCAAGATGGTATGGTAGATACGGACAAAATGTTGTGTGCACTCAGCTTTGATAAAGTTGTTGCATAACCTTGTTAGGTACTTGATATGAACCTGAACAGCCCTAAGATCATGGAACTTGTAGCTAAAGAAGAGCTTGTAGCAGTGGAAGTTCTAATTGCATCAAAAGGTTTTAGACCTCACTTTAAGGACAAGATATTCAACCCAACCAATGGAGGAGTGTTTAATTACATTTGTGGCCAACCAAATGACTTGAGCCCAAATCCAAACCTATGTGGTTTTGATCCAAGCTCAAGAACTCATCAAATAAACAAGTAGTTCATTAAGTACTCTTTTTCCTTCACTTAGTTTTATACTAAAGAGTTTTACAAATAAGATTTTAATGAGTTTTATGAATCACTTTCAAATAATCTATTTGGTGAACAAGACCCAAACTCATCAAGACAAAGGCCCAAAAACGTGGCTATATTTTGAATTCAAAATTAGAGTTTAATGTTGTTGAATTTCTAAGATAGATGTTATTTCTCTTGCATTTTCAAGATAGTTTTGGGAGTGTATCCAAGACTTATTTCCTTTTATATTCTTATGCTCTCTCATTGTTAAACTTATCTAATCTTTTATCCAAAAATAAGTGGCGGTAAAACTTCAGTTCGTCATAAATGTTGAGCCTCACCTTGGCTCGTACCAGGAAGGATCTCGAGACCAAAGCTTCTTGTATGTCAACAGCTAGGACCTCGCCTAGTGCGCTTGCAATCATTTCTACCGAGGCTTCCGAAGTGAATTGGAGCAGGAACTCATAGAGTTGCACCCATATATCGATTGTGGTGAGGAATTCATATGTGGGACACAGGATCCCTATCTTTATTCACTTTACCAGGATCCCTATCTTCATTTTCTGGCCCATTTTGTTTGGATATGAGGCTTAGACATAACTTCTAGAGCTTCACAAATGCTAGACAAAGGAAATAAGGCCTTATCATATGCGGATAACCCAAAGAGTCGTCACTTCAGTTTTTGTTAGATAGATGGATAGATCCTCGTGTTTAAACTTAAGACCTACAATAAGAGATATCAAACTTAAGACCGGCAACTAACTTAAGACATATCAAACTTAAGACCGGCAACTAACTTAAGACATATCAAACTTAAGACTTGCAACTAACTTAAGACAAATCAAACTTAAGACGCCTCAATAGAACTACGGGGTGGAACCACAGCTTGAAGAACTCGTGAGCACTAACTTTAAATATAGTAATTCAAGACCTGCAACTCACTCAGTCCGCTTCGACACTTCAATGGCAACGAATGGCCACACAAAGATGAGGCTCTTGAAGTAAGAGGTGCAACAAAAACTCACATGAAATAAAAACCGATATTATGATTGACTTGAGCGAGTGAACGAGCGAATCATATGTGTTTTAATACAACACAAATGCACAGTTTAAGAATGAGAGAGACACTACGGTGATGATTATGGAGGTACAACAGACTTACGGCCAAGACCAAGACCAAGGCCCAAACCTAGTGGAACACGCTCATTTTTTGACTTCACATATTTGCTACTACTAGTATTGTGGCTGCAGTTGGAAGCATGACCATTCATGGTCCCATGTCCTGACAGCGAACGATGTATTGGGTTAACATCAATAGCAATTTGTCCGTTTCCATTGGTGTTTCCGTTTTGATGCTTGGAAATCTGTTGCATTTGGATCATGCCAATACCTCCCTCCTCGTCTCCATTTGATGGGTCTTCTTGGTGACATTCGATATCTTCGTTGTAACCCTTTATTAGGAAATCCGAACAGTTTCTTTTGCAACCATGGTCATAAGGATTTCTGAATCGACCACCCGGGCCTCTTAGGTAGCTATAGCGCAGAGCATTTGCCATTTCATTCGTTGTTATGTTCCTTGATATCTACAACAAAAATTTACAAAGTTTATAAATACCAAAAAGAGATGATGATTTTATAAGAGCTGATTCATCAACAAAGAGAAAACTTATAAGCTCTATATCGACAAAAAAAGAAAAGGGTTCTAGAGATAACGATTTTTGGGACATCAAACAGAAAACATCAACCCATTGCGTTGAACTTTGAAAAACAAAGTAATATATGCGCCTTTAAAAAAAGCTAGGCTCAGGTTTATTTGAAGGTATGTTATGTTGTATTGTTTCTGGTAGCTAGGCTCTTAAATCTTCTAGATTGCTTATCTGTATTGTGTGTTTTCTTAACCATTGTTACAGCAAGATAGAGAAGTGGAACAGCAGACGTACCTGTGAAGCTTGTATGACTGTTAATACAGCAACAGAAAAGAAGAGGCAAAATTCCACAATCAGGAAGGACAATACCCCCACGTGATTAGAAGCAACGTGACTCATCCATGCTCCAAACGTAGATGGAGCCAGAGGATCAGTCAAGACTCCTGCATTTTAAAAATGAATTGATTAGTTCTCTTTCTATATTTGTTAATATACTTGAGCTACTACGAACATATCTGACTAGCTTCAAAGATCAACTTCTAGACATTACTTGTAAGAGCAACACCACCCGTGATCAGCATGGCTAGAACCTCCAGCAGAAGAAAAAGAAAAAAGTCCCACTTGTTTTTCTGCAAAAAATAAAAAAACATTATAAACAAAGTCAGCAAATTAGTATGTATACTTGAGCTATGAGATCAAACGCTGAGCAAGTACATGAAAATCTAACTTTGTTAGTACACACAAAATATGCAACATATGACATATTAATGAAACTACAGGATCTATGTCAGTTACACCCAGTTTGAAAAAGAGATCTACATAAAAGAAAGATGGCAGATTTCAAAAATTAAAAGATTGATTAATCAAGCAATTTGTGTCAACTTGTTGTTTAAACATAATGAAACAGCAGAAGTCGAGAACTATACTTACTTTGCCAATACAATTTGATACCCACGGACAATGATGGTCAAATTGCTCTACACAACGATCACAGGTTGAACAGTGCTTAGCTCGAAGAGGCCTAACAATCTGGAAGACGCATCAAGCATACAAATAAAGATAAAAGTTTCATGATGTAACATTGATTGTAGCAGTTGCAGTTTTATATAAGGAAAACATATAGGGAAGGTTTCATCTTTACCTTGCAAGTTGGACAGAGCTGTGTCCAATTCCCAGCAAGCAACGCAGGATTGTTTAGCTCTACTTTTAACAAAGGTTCCTAAAGTTCGTTGACAAGAAACATCCAATACATGTCAGGAACAATAACAGCTTGGCATTCCTTTCTTTCAGTAAAAATGGGCAACCAATAAAGCAGATAATACTCACATCATCTTTCATATTCTGCTGATCGTGTGTATTCATACTGATGTAACCAGGATCCTTGCTGCAAATAAAATTATATATTATGCAACAAGAAAATCCAGTTTTGCGACACAATATTTATTACCTAAAATGGATATTTTCCACCAAAATCAAGTGTTCCTACCACTGAATAAAAAGGGAAAAAGAATGGACGAACAGGAGACTGATTAAATAGAAATTGATATAGGCCTCTTAAATGTCATAATCGTAAATTTACAAATGGCTTGAGAAAAAAAGACATTTACAAAAATGAACAACTTCAGTTTTCGCAAGATAATTTTGTAAACTGTACACGTAAAAACAAATGCAAACATATAATCAAGGCCATAGTGGATAAACAGGGGATGTCAACAGAAATTTTAGCTTCAAATATGCTATGATGAAGGAAACATGCTAATAGAGCAGGTAAACATATACCTGCTACACCGGTAAAGCATAAATAGTCCGGCAGTTGCAAGAAGGAAACCCAGCCACGCGAAAAAACCAGACCCAGTTGTTAACTTTGGCAGATTGGATGCTGCAAAAATGAGAGTGCATTAATAATTTGATAATGAAACATTCATGAGAGTGCACTAATAATCTGATAATGAAACATGCATCCATGATATTTTCACTTGATGCAGTATACAAAGTAGATTCAAAGCAAGGGAAAATACCCAAAATGACAGAAGTAGTATATATGAGCAGAAGCAGCAAGATCATGAACCAAAGTATGGGGGCAAGTCCCAACTTTGCTATTCTTCCAAGAAGACTGTTTCCGTCCCAGCGTTTTTCGAGCAGCCTTCTAGCATTTCCCTGAATATTATTGTCTGTCAGATCAACGCAACAGCAAATCTGGACTATATCCTTTTAGACTTGTAAGTATAATGATGTTAGTTAATTTGAGCAGTGAAGAGAATCTTCAGATTTGGAGGATCCAACATTTGAGACTACAAGGTTCAACCTGGATATTTATATGAGATGAAAAAAAGTTTTCTGCGATGCATATAATTGTTAAAATTTATAAGGAAAAAAGAATCAGCTACATGAACATCAGGCCAAGAGAAAGAATCACTAATCGTTTACTATTAAAGCCATCAGTCATAATGAACACATCAGATTAAAAGAATTGTTCCAAAAACCACTCCAGAATTAATAAAAAAAGAATGATACCTACAAGGAAAAAAGCAACTTGTCTATGATTCTTCTCAGCAGCAAGTTGTGCTGGAGAAAGTCCAGTATTATCAGTGATCATCAAATCTTCTTTCTTTCCAGCCTGCACCAAGACAGTGCACGCCTCCAAATTACCCCTGATAGCCGCCCAATGCAGAGGAGTGCAACCTAAAAACAAATTAAAGGAAAATGAGTTTCAGCTTCGAATCTAACAACAAGATAAATGAAGAGCTAAGTTTTCCGAAGAATATAAGATTAGACATACCTTCTTTGTCTTGTCTTCCTCTATATGCATCTAAAAACAGAAGAAGACGAATAGAATCTGCATAACCTTTATAAGCAGCCCTGAATTTCTCACAAAAGAAAAGGAAAAAGAAATATTACAACTTTATACTGATATATTATGAAAGTATGACAGTAATGTTGAAGGTGAACTATATACATTAACAACCAAGTATCAAAACTTACGTGCAATAATCAGCAGAATTTTCTCACGATGCAAGAGAACCAACACAAATACATTGTTACATTAAGTTTAATTTCAAGTTGAATACAAAAGAGCGCTACAACTGAGGAAACCCTAGCATTGCGAAATATATACTTTTCAGGCTTTGTAATCAATTGAATGAAAAAAAAAAAGAGAAAGACAAAGGGATCTAGCTATTACACCTGAAAAGAATTTGAACGAAAAGAAGAAATATTTGGAAAATAGCGTAACCTTTTCAAAATATTCTGAGATTTACATCCCATATGAGAATCTGATAACGCATCTTCCTCAAATTGAGCTTAGAATATGAAAACAAACACAACCAACTATACATCCACACAAGTATGCAATTTTAAACATCTCAAAGAAAAGATATAGGTAGCTAAGTGAGGCATCATAAATTACAACACAAGCAGACAGGCTTACCAATGCAAGGGACTTCTTCCATCATTATCAGGGACATCAGGATCTGCATTCCACATTGAAACGATGTGACAGAAAAAAGCAGTCTGGCCGTACTGTGCTGCAACATGTGTTGGCTACAAGCAGTTTAAAGATATTATTAGGACATAGCCTAACTTTATAGAGAAGTCCCTAGAAATAAGAAAAAAAATCGAGCGCAAAGGATGCAAATCTTGAGTACATAAAACTAAAATTATCTGATGAAGGATAACGCATCCCAATTTTTCTAAACGACTCTACAATACACGGAAGCACAGACAAATTTCTCTTCTTCAAGAACATTTGATTAAGATCATATTAAGGCAAAACATCCATCTATTTAGACCTAGGTATTATGACAAAACTCGTGAGAATGTGGAAAACCAAATTAAAAGCAATTAAATTGATCTCACGTGGACCTTCCCCTTTAGTAATTTTACAACTATACATCAATAGTAAAGAACGCAAAGCTAATTACCAACTTACCTAAGAACACACCCCTCCTACTAATTTGCAACAAATAACATGACAAGCAACACTACTACTGAATCATCTTGAGTGCCAGTTTGAGGTAATGGCAAAAGTAACAGTGTAACACTATAAACTCAAAAGTACAGCCTCCAGAAGACAAAAAGCTGAAGATGAAATAAACCTGATAGCCATTCATATCAGCTGCATCTATCCTCGCACCCTCTTGCAATAAGAGTTCTGCAACTTGTACTGCACCACGAACAGCACTCCAATGTAATGCAGTCTGATTAGTATGATCTGTAGCGTTTACATCTCCACCATGCTGCAATCAAAACAAGGGATCCTCAGAACTAAAACCACACTTAAAAAGCTCATATCTTTCATACAAAAGCAACAATATAAAACCAATGTTATCAAATCCCCCAATTAGAAGGTAAAATCAATCGGATCTCGACGAGTCAGAACACAAAACCTCGATAATGTACTGAGCAACGGCGGTTCGATTGTTCAAAGCGGCCCATTGAAGAGCAGAGTATCCAAGACCATCACGTTCAGAGAGGGAGCAACCTTCACACTCGACCAATCTATGAAGCTTCTCCAAATCACCATAAGCCGCTGCAGTATACACGTCGTCCCTTAAACTCTCTTCTTGAATCCCGTTCGAGCTCGATGCACCGTTCTCGTTTGGTTTTGCTTGGAATTCTTCTTCTTCTACAATCTCAATCTCCGATGACATTTTTGTTTCTCGGCTTCCCAAAATGAAAGGAGATCGATCTCGATTGTGATTCGATTTAGGAATTTGATTGGGGTTGACCTGAATTCTTCTTCAACCGCCACTAACAATTAATTAATCAAAAAATCACGAGAACTGAGGGAGGAGGGTGTTAGGGTTTTTCTGGGCACAGAGTGGACGATTGATGTTACCGTGTGGACTCGAAAATTAGAGAAGGAGAAGAAGAGCAAATTAGCTCAAATTTCATATTCTTCATTATCAGTCCATTTTCTATCTTTTGTTTATTTTTATTTTTTTTGTCTATGATTTTCACTATGCATCTTGCATATTATCCAATATCTGAAATTCATTATGTGATCTGTTCTGATATATTTCGTAATCCGTCTTGAAATTTCACGTATCCGAAATACATGAATTTAGATTTGGATAATAAAAATTATGGATCTGCGGATAAAGATGTGGATCTCGCTAGTAAATTTTTTCTTCCAAATATTCGGATCCGATATAATTTAGAATATTTAGTGTATAATTTTTAATAATATGTATTATTTATATTAAATAATTTTAAATATATTAATATGTAGATTCTTTTTAATCTTTTAAATCATGAAATATATATTATTTTTAGATGTTAATGTTGGAATTTAACATATAAAAATGTTGTTATTCTAAATTATTAATGATATTTTAATATAAATTATTAAAAATTAATATATTTGATATTTTTCGGTTAAAAATAATTTATTTTATAGTTTTTATAATTTTAATACCATAATCTTATTTTATTACAATTATGATATTATTCTTTGTGAAAAAAATTATTTAATGTAATAATAATTTGGATCCGGATATCCATAGATCCAGATCCGAATATCTGTGAATATCGAGTTTTGGATATTCGTAGTGTTTGGATCCGGATCCGAGTAATAAAATTACAGATCTAGGTATCACAAAAATCTCCGATACCTAACTCGTGTCCAAGGCTAGTTTTCACACCATTATAAGAAAAGAGGTCACTTGCTTTTAAAAAAAAATTGAACAAAAATAAACTGAACTATAATTTGAATTTTTTTAATAAAAAAAATTGGATTGATGTCAAATTTTTTTTTTGTGTCATATGGTTACATGCCTAACTAATAGTTCAAATATCTAGAGTTCGAATCCATCCTAATACATATGAGTAGAGAATTTTACAGATAAGTTAGATTTAAGCTATAGATCAAGTGTTGTCGATTGAGTTGACAAAAAAAAAACAAACAATTAGATCGAGAAACCTGATAGCCTAAAATGTATTTCCTAAAATCTCTTTTCATGTACTAACTGTAGTAAGAAAGTATTGAATTTTAATTAAAAAATTATTAATTAAATCATTCTAACAAGATTTAAGCATAACTTGAAAATTTCAAACTAATATAGATAAAAATAAAATCAAAATGTTTAAATCTATAACTAATATTCTTTTTATCTGGATCCACCAGCCAATTTTATAGCCACTTATCAAGGAAAGAGTCGAACCACTTACATAAGACTAGCAAGGACTAATACCTACACTAGGAAAAGTCCGCATATCTATAACTAAATTTAAGAAAAAACCCAAACTTACTTCATATTATGTTATTGTGAATTTGTTTTTTTCTTTCTCTTTTCTGGTTTTGCTTTCTCATTTTCTGTGCTTAATTATAATAGTTGTCGTCTGTTCTCTTCTTCATTGTCAAAAGCAAGTTGATTATCATAAAATTTGAAAAATGTAGAACAAGGTGTGATCCTCCTTTGCTATTCACTAAGATCCGATCAATTGACAGACATCTTCACTAAAACCGCTAGCTAAAACGCTTATGAGTTCATTTTCTTGGACTCATTAACCTATCATGGCCTTTATCTTCTAAACCATCATACTCTTTTTCCCTTGACATAATTTCTCTCCCATATAATTTCCTATGCTTAAGTTTTGAATGAGGTGGTTCTTCATTCTAGTATTGGAAATGAAGAAGGAAAGGAGAAGCCAGAGACAAGAAGGCCGCGTCCGTACATGGAGTGGATGGCACGGCCATGTCCGGACGAAATATCCAGGCCGCAAGGATTCTTCATGTTTGATGAGTGCCAAACTCTTCTAGAATGCCTCCATAGCTGTTGGAGTCTCAAAAGAGACGTTAGAGAGGCCTTGACTATTGTTAAATCGAGAGTACACATGTGACAATAAGAAGAAGTCCATCTTTCTCTTTTCTCTTTTGCTGTAAGCTCTTTGTATAGCCTTGAAGTAAGCTTAAATATTGTTTCTATTTTGAACTTTCGACTCTCTCATTCTTTCGTCTACACTCATTAATGATTCTATCGGATTATCTTCTCCAAGACTAACATTACAGAATATGGCTTCGAGCAGAATTATAAGAACTACTCCGTTTTCACTTATGCTAAAAGGAATATACACGACTTCATCTCCTAGTGATATGTGGATGATCTAATTATCTCGGGTGAATTCTAGCTCCTTGTTATTTATGAGTTTTAAGTGTTATGTGAGTTCATGTTTCGGAATGAAGGAACTTGGGGTTGTTGCCTTGTTGGTAACAGATTTAATTGGTAGTTTTGATGGAGTACACAATCACTCAATCCATCTTTTTTTTCTTGGCTAAACACTCAATCCATCTAATATAAGCACAATGTGATGCAAGAGAAGAAAGTTTGTAAATAACTAGGTATATTAATATTTCATCCAACGGAAAAAGATATTATATCTCTTGTTTTTGCTCTCTCTTTGATACAGATAGTATTAAAACAATATAAGAAGATGACATAGATTAAGGCTTGTGGAACCCTAGAAATGTTTAAACCGTGTAGTGTTGTTGAATGGTATCAATGTCAAGCCCCTTGAGCTTCACTACAGATTCAACGTGACCCTTAAGAGTATGAAGCTCTCTTAGCCTTGCTACCTCGGCACGTCTTTTTGCTTGCTCTGCTATTTCAGAAAGCTCGTGGTTGTCATGGAACATTGCTTCAGGTCGTGGTAGGCCATGGAGAGTACGTTGAGCTAGTGCCCATTGAGCCTCTCTCTCTCCTTTTCCATAATCTTTCTTTGTCGTGAAAGCAGTCTACAAACAGTCATGAATGTCAGATTTCTACAAGAAAACACTGATTACTTCTAAATTTTTGATGAGGATTTTGTTGCTTACTCTCTTTTGGATCATGTTATCCCAAGCCTTGCCAGCGAGAGCATAACGAATGATGAATTTAAGAATGTCAAGAGGAATGTAAGTGATGATACTGTATAACCAAATGATTCCAGCCCATCCCCAACCACAACCTACGATTCTTGCAAATCCCCAGTTTGCATACACAGCGATCAATGTAGCCACCTGAATAAAACCAATATATGTCTCAATGAGGTAAATGTAGATCAAAATGGATAGTAGTACAGTACGAAAGATAATATACTAACCAATTGTGCCAAAATAAAGGCTATTATGAGCAAAAAGCCAGGATGTTCAACGAATGACCAACTCCTTGATCTTGTGACAAAGATAAGAGCTTGACTTATGATGCTCACTTGAAGGTATAAAGCTGCCATAAGCTCTTCTTCATTGCCTTGAATGGATCTCACACCAAATGTTTTCTGAAATTCAAAATTGAAAATAAGTCTATAACCTACTATTGTTGTTAATCTGATATTCTATGTTACTTACGCTGAAGAAATCAGTATCATGAGCAAGCCAGAAAAAGAGCACAGTGGTAAGAGCCATGTAAGTTCCTAGAACAACTCCGGTTGCGAAAATTTCCTTGAGCTTCCAAGAATCAGGAACTGGAGAAGGTTTAACTCTGTCCTTAGAGATTGTCATGATGGTTCCATCGTTTAAGATTGCAATAATCAAGACCATGAAAGGTGCAAAATCAAATCTCCAAATCAAAGCAACGAGCATAAATCCTAGAACAATACGAATAGTGATGGAAACAGCGTAGATTGTGTAGTTCTTCATCCTCTGGAAGATAGCACGACTGGTCAACACAGCACTCACTATCACACTTAGTCCTGGTTCGGTTAGAACAATGTCTGAAGCACTTCTAGCTGCATCAGTCGCATCAGCAACAGCAATTCCAATATCTGCTTTCTTCAAAGCCGGCGCATCGTTTACACCATCTCCAGTCATACCACAAATATGCTTCCTTTCTTGTAGCTTCTTTACAATCTCATACTTGTGTTCTGTATAAACAACATAAAGATGATATAATAGAACAATTTTGTAACACAGAATATATATCAGAATTATGATTTAAATTACCAGGGAAAACTCCAGCAAATCCATCAGCTTTCTCAATGAGCTCACCCACATGGATGCCAACTAATGACGCATCCTTTGAATCACCAAGGAGTGAAGTAGATGGGTACATGTTTGTTCCCATACCAAGCCTACGACCAGTCTCAATACCAATGGCAAGTTGGTCTCCTGTAATCATCTTAACATTAACACCAAGCTCAAGGGCTCGTTTGATTGTTTCTGCACTGTCATGTCTTGGTGGGTCAAAGAGTGGCAATAGACCAACAAACTCCCATGGACTACCTTCACTTTCCTTGCTTTTCTCAGGAACCGTCTAAATATGAATTGAATTTGAGTTTTTGTTTAAACCATAGGAAAACAAATATAGGTATATGTAATTGATGAGTTTTTGTTCAAACCATATGACAACAATATATGTATATGTAATTGATGAGTTGTGTTGTAATATACCTGTTGAGCAACCCCAAGAGAACGAAGGCCGCGCTCAGCAAAACCATCGATTACTTCATGAGCTTTTCTTTTAGTTTCTCCTTCTAGTTTGCAGAGTTCAATGATCTAAATAAAATATTGGTATCAGATCAAACAGAGCCCATATATGAGTTACACCAAATATAAAATCAACATTTTCATTACTTGCTCAGGAGCTCCTTTACTGCTTCTATGCCAGTCTCCGTTTTCATCGATGTATGTGATCGCTGTACGTTTTTCTACAGGGTTAAAAGGCAAGAAATGAACCTCTTTGATCCCTTCTCTTGCCTGTTTATTTCATCAAATAACAATTGCGACATAAGGGTATATATAGTTAACTAAAGAAATAAAAACTCTGAGCTCTTTTCAATCTGGTAGTTTAGATGACATCAATGTCCGACTCTTCCCACCAGAGGTGGAAGATTGACAGGAGTTTTAGAGAATAAGCTTTGGGTATGTATGGGCCTTGTCGGTCTAATTGTTGTTACAAAAAAATCTAGTACAAACATGAAATATATGTACCTCTTTTGGATCAGCTAACATTCCGACAATGGAAGCGTCAATAGCATCTTGGTTTTCAATCCTGGAGGCTCTTGCAGCCGTTAATACAACTGCATTAGTATCCATGTTTGTTGGGAACACTTCAATCAAAGACTTATCAACAGAGAGCTTGTTAAGAGTCAAAGTTCCAGTCTTATCACTGCAGAGAACATCCATTCCAGCCATTTCTTCGATTGCGGTCATCCTCTTTGTGATGGCACCTTGTTGAGATAGTCTATGTGATCCAATTGCCATTGTTACTGACAAAACTGTTGGCATGGCGATTGGGATCCCTCCAATCAAAAGTACCAATAGATTATCGATACCGTCTCTATAAGTGCGGTGTTGGATGGGGTACATAATCATTATTTCAACCAACATTCCCAAACCAATTAAGCATATACAGAAGTTACCGATTGCTGTCAGCACCTAAAGAAAAATCAATCTAACTATCAGAACCTAGTTTGACAGATTAACTAGCCAGATGTTATTTGTATCTAAAGTACCTTTTGGAAGTGGCCAACATTGTTGGTACTGTCAACAAGATGAGCAGCTTTTCCAAAGAATGTGTGGACACCTGTGGCAATCACAACAGCCTCAATCTCACCTTGTTTGCAAGTTGAGCTTGAGAATACTTCATCTCCAGGGTTTTTGGTGACGGGAAGAGATTCACCAGTGAGAGCAGATTGGTCAATCTTAAGAGGATCTCCCTCAAGAAGACGAGCATCAGCAGGAACAATGTCACCCAATTTGATGCTTATAAGATCACCAGGAACCAATATTGAAGCCTCTTGTTCACCCCATTTTCCATCTCTCAATACCTACATTCAGACATAAATTATATAAATCTCTTTTAATAAACAAATAAAATCATTGATATATTTTACTAAACTAGTGGTCGCGAGTGGGTCGAGTTCTTCACATGTCCCATCTACTAGGTTAGACATTTGGAGTTCGACTCTACTCCACTATATGTGTTAAAAAGTAAAGGTTTTAGGGATGAATTTAGATTATAGATCAGATCTTATCGATACCGTTGTTAACAAAAAACTAGCAAGGTTATGTAACCTGACACAATATGTTAATTAAATTTGTATACCTTAGTCTTTGGGGCAAGATTTGCCATGAGAGCCGCAGCGGCATTGCCAGCATAATTCTCTTCAATGAAACTGATGGTGGAGTTGATGATAAGCAACACCATAATACCAATAAAATCTTGCCAATCCGGAGGTTTTCCTCCTCCATTGGCTAAAACAATGGCCATGATTGCAGCAGATTCCATAACCCATGAGAGAGGATTCCACATAAACCCCAAGAATTTCAAAAACTTGTTCTCTGATTTCTCTTCAAGCTTGTTTGCTCCAAAAACCTCAAGTCTCTTCTTCCCTTCATCACTTGACAAACCTTCTTTTGAGCATTTTAGCTGAGCAAACACTTCTTCCACAGGGATCTGCTCCTATAATATGTCACATAGCATTACAAAAACAATTATTGGGATGTAATATTTCATCATAATAAAATATATATTTTTTCACAATAGAAAATATTATTATGAATTTGTGACAATGTCTAAATGGCTACAATATAATTGTCACATATGTGTACTCGTTACAAAAACCTCACAAATACTATTATCAAATAAATCTAATAACAATTTTGTCACAAATAGTTACAGAAAAGAGACAATTATTTAGTAAAAAAACTATGAATGCATAACAAAATTTGTATATATATAAATGTCACAAATTTTGACCAATATTTTTGGTCACAAAATTCCGTTATAATAACTCAAATTTTTTATAGTAACATTCTCAATGTTAGAAATTTTTACAAGAAAAATTTAACAATTCAAAACTCATGCTGGATACCAAAGAAGTGTAAAATTCTTACAAGATCCACATTCTCTTTTTTGATTTCATCCCATGAAATATCTGACGCCATTTCTTCTTTAAAAGAGAGATTATACGATCACTTTTGATCTTAAATAATAAAGATAGATATAAGAAAATATATATATCCGATGGAAGAATTACTTCTTCCTTCTTTCCTTTGCTCTAGGCCTTCAGGAAGAAGCCATATGAGAAAGGAAAAGAGAAGAAGAAGCTTGAATTACAAGTAACCTAGGAAGAAAAAAAAATTCAAAATAAGAGCACACTCAATACGATCATTGCTTTGTACATTTAAACCTCTAACCAATGGTCCATCTTTATCCTCGGAAACTTTTTGTTTTTTTACCAGTATTCATGTTTGGTGGCTCACCTACATCATCGTTTAATTCTTCCTGTCTTGTTTTCTACATTTCAGTTAATCTTCTAATAATAGTGCATTAACTATAATTTAGGTTTCTATATTCGTGTAAAAAGTAGAATTTACTAAATCAAATAAAAAAAATCCACAACTCCTGGATACCAAAATAAAGCATTGACTTTATTTTAAGTACTTTAGTGGTTTGACTTTATGTAGTTGTATAATCCGGCGTAATAGAGTTTGAATCTTGGGTGATCAGATTTTGTCTATTTAATTAAAAACAAAATCGATAAATATGTGATAGTCTCATTTGTTTTTTCTTTTGTAATCGTAAATAGCCTAATGACTTTAGACCTCACTTTAGAAGGTAATGTCTAGGGATCGAAAACTTCAACTACCAAGATCCTTGGTGTTACAAAACCACTAACCCAACTCATTTTCGACAAATCAGATAGTCTATTTAAGTTTTTTCGTGTATATTCGAGTCTAGTTTAAATTAGTTTACGTGTTTTACAAACATAATTGATCAAGAAAACATTTCAATGAAAGTGAAAATTAAACAAAAATAAGAACTATAAAGCTGATATCAAAATTAGTTTGACAATGTCAAAAGTATGTTTAACATAGACTTAAAAATATATACAATTTGGTAATGCAGAAAATTTTGTATTTAAATTTATAATTTATAGTTTGGAAAATTTTGGGTCATTTTCTTTGTAATTGTATATTCTCTTAGTTGTTTATAGGGATAATTTGCAGAATAACATATTTTGCTATTTTAATGAAGAATATAGCCTAACCTATTTGACTAATTAAGTCAATCACACTTTGCCCTAACTATTTACTACTATACCCCTTAAAAAATTTGCTTATTATCAACATTAAATTCAAAGAAAGAAAGACTTTGCTTACGTAGATGAGAGATGGGCCAAAAAGTCTTCATTCTACAATAAAAGCTAAAATATTATATTACACATGACTTCTAATCAATAGCATAACCACAAGATTATCAAAAACATTCGATATACTCGTATTCTGTATAAAATTAGTTAATAATTGTCTACTTTATTTTATATAATACAACTATACGAAAGAGAAAGATGAGTAAGAGGGAGAGGAGATGAAGGGGAAGGGAGGATGGGAGGAGGAAGAGGTGGGGAGGAGAAGGAGAAGATGAAGAGGAGGGGAGGAAGAAGGGATGGGGAGGAGGAAGAGGATGAAAGAGACTTGGGGAAATATACTTGCTACAGTACTGATATACTATTTGGTATAGAACTACTATATATTATAAAATAGAAAGTACATAACAATACAAATTATTCATATATATGGTATATAAGGATGAGAAAACGGAGAAGACGAGAAATAACACTACAAAAAATTGAGCTATTGTGACAATTGTATTGTGAAAATGAATATTAGTAATAATTTGTGACATTTTATATACAGTTTTGTTACAAATTTTATTTGTTACGAGTCATTGTGACTCGGTTCCGTAATGATTTGTGACAAAATTGTTACTACATTCATTCGTCACAAGTATATTGTGACGTTTTTGTTACCAATATGCATTTGTGACACTTGTATTATAACTATTTACAAATTGTCAAACTTCGTAACAATATTTTTATATTGTGATGAAATATGTGTTATTGTGATGAAGTGTTACGTACCAATACAAAGTTTTTCTTGTAGTGTAAGGAGAATGAGAAATCAAAGGAGAATGAGTAAGAAGAGGAGGATGAAGACGATGGGAAGAATGAGTAGTATGAAAATGATGGGGAGGGAGAAGAGGAAGAGTATGGAGAAGAGTAGGAAGATAAGTAGAAGTACGAGGAAGATAAGAAAAAAAATGTTTAGAAATAGAAAAACAAGTAAATTAAAGTTGATGAGATTTTTTCAAAAAATATGTATAAATTAATAGTTTTATAAGAAAACAAATATTCTATATCAAATAGACATTTTAATATATTAGTGTTCTATATAAAATTAGTTAATAACATATTCATTTTTGTAAAAATTTTGTTCATTTTTTTAAAAAATTTAAGTTTTAGTATATGTAGAAAAAAAAGTTACATTTTTTTAAATCATTTTTAGTTTTGAATTTATATTTTATTAAAAGATATATTGTATATAAAATTAGAGGAGGAGAGAAAAAGTAAATGAGAAAAAAGAATAAAATTTAAATGAAAAAGATATAATAGCAAGTATTATATAAAATATGTTGAATATTGTAGTTCTAAGAGTTTTTGGGTAGATAATTAATTATAATTTCAAAATGTCTTTATTTCACCAATTTCCCTTGTATGGTTTTCCAAAAAAAAATTTGTAAATATTTTTACTACTCAATAGCCAAGCAATTGTTAATTATGTACAGAAAGATGCCTTTATTTCCCATAAAATAGATGCCTCTAATTCTATTTTGTCTTTAGGCCAACTCGCACTTAAAGTGTAATAAAAGAACTATATTATTGTCATTATCAATTGTCTTTTATAAAAACTCATCGAATTAATAAATATTATATTGATTTAATAAGTACATGTAAATCTGATTAAATACAAAACACCGAATTTCGATAATCTGCATGCACTATTGCAGTCAATTCTATACTTAGAGAGAGAGAGATGTGGAAATTGAGGTTGTCGGAAGGAGACGAGGTGAGTGAAAATGAACATGTTGGAAGACAGTTTTGGGAGTTTGATGAACAAATCGGAACCTCCGAAGAGAAACAACACATCTCCGATCTTCGTAACAACTTCACTCTTAATCGCTTTTGTTCTAAGAATAGTTCTGATCTTCTCTTCCGTTTTCAGGTAACTTTTCTTCTTCTTCTTTTTTTTTTTTTTTTAAGATTACCATATATACTGAAAGTTTGACAAAAAAATTAATATTGAAGATTATCTACATCTTGTAAAATCCACAACAATTCTACAAGATATATATGTTAATCCTGACGGCAATATCTGTTGAGAAGATAAAGAGTTTGTGGTCAAGTGGTAGGGGCGGTCTGGGACTTTAAAGAGTTCGCAGGTTCGATTCCCCTACTATGCGAAACTAAGTTACAATTTCCTGGTCACCCCTAAATAGATATGAGCTCATACTTGCGATCCATTTGAATACCGAAAGTAAGTATCTATCCGTAGGCGGCACCACCACAAAAAAATAGTTTATGCTCTTTAATTTACATAAGGTCTGGGAAAAGAAAAATATATCAGTTGGGAAAAAATATGAAACACGTTTTTGTGAATTCAAGATGGAAAACTGATGTCTAATCTACTTCGTTGGAAAATAAAATCTGTCACGAATGTGTATAAATATCCCAATAGCTCTAGACAGCCTAATATACATCGAGACTTGTCTATGAAAGGGATTCCCAATGGCTTTAGATAACAAAATATTCGTGGGGAGTTATCTCTGCAACGGATTTCCGAGAACAGTATCAGATATTTATTAAATAAAATAAAAATTACACAGCTATATACTAAAAAAATTAATATATCATTAAAATTATAAATTTACCGCTTATTTTAATTACATCTTAACTTTTCATAATAAAACTACAGATTAAAATATACAATTTAAAATTTAAAAATAATCTGACCATTAATGTGATTGAAGAAATACAAAAATTGTATCAAGTGTTGGATTGATGTGAATACATGAACTTGAACATAGTGTTGGAAAGAGAGTGGAAGAGGTATGGAGATGCTTCCGAAAATGACAGTGCAAGAGAGGAATCAAGAAAAAGAGATAAATGTAGAAGTGGTAAATGTGACATTAAGAAGAAGTTTGAGATTCTACTCAACACTTCAATCACAAGATGGATTTTGGTCTGGAGATTATGGTGGTCCTCTGTTTCTATTGCCTGCTCTGGTAATTCTTTTATCATTCCTAAACTTGAACTGTGAATCATGTAAACTCTTACGGATCATTAATCTGGCCGCAGGTTATAGGCTTATATGTGATGGAAGTTTTGCACACAAGTTTAACTGCTCAACATCAAATCGAAATTCGTCGATATCTCTATAACCATCAGGTTTCATTACTTGAGAATCAGTTTTTTAATAATTTTTTTTGTTTGAGTGACGAGTTTGTAAATAAATATTTAAGCGAAAAATGTTAGAATGTGATTGGTATCCCACATCGAGAATTAAAACATTCTAATCTAATACATATGATTTATGGGGTCAATCCACGCATTGTCAATTGGTTTTGAATTGATGCATATAATTTATTTTTAAAAAATAAAGCCCTAACATGAGCAAGACCTAACGTGTAGAACACAGATGGAGGTTGGGGACTGCACATAGAGGGAACTAGCACCATGTTCTGTACAACTCTCTCATACGTAGCACTGAGATTGATGGGCGAAGAAATAGATGGTGGAGATGGAGCCATGGAAACAGCTAGACATTGGATTCATAGCCGTGGTGGTGCAACCTTTATCCCCTCTTGGGGCAAACTCTGGCTTTCAGTATGTACAGAAACAACATAATCTTGTACCAGTTTTCAAGTGAATACCGCATGATGAATTGATGAATTTACATGAATCAGGTTCTTGGAGCTTATGAGTGGAGTGGAAACAATCCTTTACCTCCAGAGCTATTGCTACTTCCTTATTCTATTCCCTTTCATCCAGGCCGAATGTGGTGTCATTGCAGGATGGTTTATCTTCCAATGTCATATCTTTATGGAAGAAGATTCGTTTCTCGCATCAATGGAACTATCATATCCCTTCGACGAGAGCTCTACACTGTTCCGTATCACCATATTGATTGGGACGTGGCTCGCAATCAATGCGCAAAGGTATAATTAATTTGTTTGAATGAACTGTTTTCTTTTTGTCAACAATTGGATTAACAAGCTCAATCCATAGCAATTATCTAAACCCCTAAATCCCTAACAATATCATAAGGGGCAAACATTATTCTCTCGAATCGAACTCGGGTGGGGAATGTGTAGCACTCAACCACTTGACCAAAGACAATTTTTCTTTGGTTAATTTGTTTGAACTGTTTTTTAAAATACATTTTGGTGTATTTATATATAAATGCAGGAGGACTTGTATTATCCACATCCAAAGATCCAAAATATCCTATCGAGTTGTCTGAAGAAATTTGGAGAACCTCTTCCTGGGAGATGGCCACTGTCAATGCTAAGAAATCGAGCTCTTCAAACAGTGATGCAACACATTAACTATGAAGACAAAACCAGTCACTATATTTGTATTGGTCCCGTCAACAAAGTAGGTTATGACAAAACTCATCTCCAATGATCTAGTTAAGATATTGATAACTATACTAAGGAGGTGTCGGATTGGTATCGGTTATAAGGTCTTGAATATGCTTTGCTGCTGGATCGATGCCCCATATTCTGAAGCGATTAAGTGTCATCTCTCACGGATTAAAGACTACTTGTGGGTGGCTGAAGATGGAATGAAAATGCAGGTACATTATCAATCTCTTTTTTCTTTGTACTTTCCATTTAATTACATTACAAACAAAATTAAGATACATATGATGTCAATGTAGGGATACAACGGATCTCAGCTTTGGGACGTAACCTTAGCGGTCCAAGCAATCTTAGCATCAAATTTGGTTGATGAATATGGTTTGATGCTTAAGAGAGCACATAACTACATCAAGAATACTCAAGTAGTTTGTTCACTTTACACTATAGATGATTCGTTGTGATATCTGAATATTACATTGATCTCTTGATTCTTGACCTGTAGATTAGGGAAAATACATGTGGAGATCCCAAGTTGTGGTATCGACACCCGTCCAAGGGAGGATGGGGTTTCTCCACTGCAGACAATCCATGGCCTGTCTCTGACTGTACTGCTGAAGCTTTGAAGGTTAATGCCCTTACTGTACAAACTTACATGATTTGTTGCTCATATTTTTCTATATTTCTTTTCTTATTTCAGGCGGCATTGTTATTGTCGCAGATGCCAGTTAATCTGGTTGGAGAAGCCATGCCTGAAGAGCATTTATTTGATGCTGTTAATTTTATCTTATCATTACAGGTATAGAATTTTCACTCTCAAATATTTTTAGGGAAAATTATCTATGTCTATTATACATTTGCTATAAATTTACTTTCTGCAGAACAACAATGGTGGATTTGCATCGTACGAGCTTACTAGATCATATCCTTGGCTAGAGGTTAAGCACTTTTTCCATATTTTGTTCATATTCAATACCCAAAAAGTGGGCTCTGATATTGTAATTTGGTCCTTGCATTTGCATATTAGGTGATTAATCCATCAGAGACTTTTGGGGATATCATCATAGATTACCAGTAAGATAATTGAAAACTAGTATTACATCAATTTCATTTAAGAGAACAAATTCTTGTTGATAGAGCCTGAAAAATCCCTAGGTATGTAGAATGCACATCAGCTGTAATCCAAGGTCTCGTGTTATTCACCAGTATATATCCAGTATTCAAGAGGGAAGAGATACTGAGATGCATCAACAAATCAGTTGAGTTTATAGAGAAAACACAACTCTCTGATGGTTCATGGTCAGTACTATCATTAGTTGGTCTTTACTTTTATACATCTTGTGATTTCGAAAAACTCTCTACAGCAACGATTTAGCCACAAAAAAAAATTGTGGCTAAGTAACAACTAACAATTTATCAAATAGCCACGAAAATTCCCATTAAAAAAAAAGCCACGACTAACCATGTTTTTTTCTAATGATAAGATGATAAATTTTCAGGTATGGCTCATGGGGTGTGTGCTTCACTTATGCGACATGGTTTGGAATTAAGGGAATGTTGGCTGCTGGCAAAACATATGAGACAAGTCTATGTATTAGAAAGGCTTGTGATTTCTTTCTCTCCAAGCAACTAAGTTGTGGTGGTTGGGGAGAAAGTTACCTCTCATGCCAAAACAAAGTATACACCAATCTTCCAGGGAACAAATCACATATAGTAAACACATCATGGGCGGTTTTGGCTCTCATTGAAGCAGGACAGGTAAAATGGTCTTCTCTAGATTCGAGCAAAGAAAATTTTCTATAGCCACAATTTTTCTAGCTACAGTAGTAGCCAAAAAAAAATTTGTTGCTATACGGTCGTTGCTAGAAAAAATTGTGGTTAGTCATAGTTTTTTTTTTTTGAATATTTGTTGCTATTTGATGAATTTCATGGCTGCTGTCGTAACTGTTATTTAGCCATAGATTTTTTCATGGCTAGCTAGATAGTGGAAAATAGTCACTTAGCTAATGCACTAGGTTTAAGTAGGCTAGTAGAGATCCAACGCCATTGCATCGTGGGACAAAATCGCTGATCAACTCGCAGATGGATGATGGAGATTTCCCTCAACAGGTGAGTAAAAATGGTTTTATAAACATAGCTAGGCAGGTTTTGTGATCATACCAAACTAATTATATTCTCCTTTTGTTAGGAAATACTTGGAGTCTTTAACAGGAATTGTATGATCAGTTACTCAGCTTACAGAAACATATTCCCCATTTGGGCTCTAGGAGAATACCACAAACTCATTACACCTTTTGCTGTATGATATATAAACTGTTTCTATATATCATTTCTATACGAGAAAAATGTCATTTAAACCGAGACCTTACCAAAAGGGGTAAAACAAACACTCAACTCTCTTTTCTCCAAATTATATTATGAGTTAAGGTTAAATTTTAATTTAAATCAATGCATATACAAACATTTTCTAATGCAACTATAAGAATTTTCAAGTCAATGTTTTGACAACTCATAAAGGTAATGTTATTGTTGTTAGGATTCTGTACTGCTGCTTTCATTGAATATAATTCTTTGATCTGCCACTGAAAACAATATTGCGTGGTTGTTTTACTCAATGCCAAAGTTTGCGTTTTACGAAAGACTCAACTTTATGAGCCTTGGGGATTAGTATGTAATGACTGTTGAGTATGTTGACTATAAAAAAGAATGCATATATATGAGTCCGATAAGGAATATTTTTATTTAATTATTCATGTTAAGTTATATTTATAGAGTTAATGATTTATAGAATTATTATCATCATGCACATTTTTTTGTAAATGTAATCATGCACATTTTAACATAATGATTATTTAAAATTCATTATATATATATATATATATATTATTTTATCAAATTCTGTCAATTTTAATTCTAATTCAAATAAACAAAAGAAAAATGTATTCATTTCTAGTGTCAATCTATCTAATATTAATATGTAAAAGTTTTATTCTATCTTTTCTTGGCAAAGATCCATGACTACTACTGCCACTATTTCCATAAATATTAAATTTTTATTATTGGTCACAGAGAAAATTTAAATGTCTATTAAGTAGTAGACAAGAGAAACGAGATAATCTTTAATCTAGTGGCAAGTCCACTAAAAGCAGACGCACTTTTACATTTAGAAATCGAATCTCACTGCCTACATTATGTAGGAACTTGACTAAGAAGCCGACCAGTTGTACCCCAGTGTTGACTAAAAGAAAATAGTAGACAAGAGAAATCTTCTTGGTCAAGTAGTTAAATTTCTATCTCTACTGTTTTTGAATTTGATTGAAAATTTGAATTATAGATCAAAAGGTATCGTTTCAAATACAAAAAAAAAAAGTAGCCGACAAAACCATCAAATGGATTTGATTATTCAAACGCTAAAAAATTAGTTCGGTAAGACGCGACTAAGATGGTTTCTTACACCGTTTTGTTAGTGCTTTTGGCAATAAAAAATTTAACCAGTCAAACATGAACTTGTCGAAGTCGCATATAAAAGGTTGAAGAAGCCAAAATGAAAGAGAAGCATTTGATTTACCAAAAGCAAAAACATGTCAAACGTTTCTTCAAAGAATAAAATCTTCTTATGGTTTCCATTGATACTCTTTCTCCTCTTCCTAATCTTTTCTTTTCTCCCTAGAAATGAATCTCCACCTCAACACTTGTTTTCTTCACTTCCTGATCACACAAATGCAGTACATTCCTCCTCTTCTTCTTCAAGATACTCTCCTCCGATTTCCGTAAAGGTAAACAATCTATGGGTTCATATGCATAAAATTCCCCTATATTTGTTGATTTGAAAACTCTCTATCGATCCAACTATTGAGAGAAAAAAGTTTTGCCTATACCGAAGTTTTTGTCGTAATTTTTTGTAAAATGAATATATTCATGTTTCAAATCAATACATGAATTCCGATAACCTGCTCACATATGTATATCATGATCCATGTATGTTTCATATTCCATCCTTTTTTCTAATAATCCGGGTGTTTTTACCCCGACTAATCCTGGATTCATTAGCCGCTGAAAATCTGTTGGACAGATATATAACTCAGTTTGAGCCTAATGCCTACTTGGCTGGGAAATGATACTTAAAATTCCATATATAAGTTCAGAATATTCACGTTCATATTATTCAAGTTGTACATAAATTAAACTATGTAGAGGACTGGATGTGTATATATATATATATATATATATACATAGTAATATTTTCTTTGAGGCAACTTGATAAAGTGCATGTATATTCCATAGATAGACTAAAGAGGTCGTAGCTAGTTTTGTAGTAGTAAAAATGAAGTAAGAATTTAATAAGATAATGAAAAAATTAAATGCAATGTCGGTAGAGAAGGAGCAATGACGTAGAGAAAAGAGAAGAAGAGTTGAGGAAAGCAAGAGCTGCAATTAGAAGAGCCGTCAGGTTTAAGAATTACACATCCTACGATGAACTTTCTTACATCCCCACTGGCTCTATTTACAGAAACTCCTTTGCCTTTCATCAGTTAAGTTTTTTTCTTAAAGATAATTCTCAATATTTATTTGCCATCCAAAAAATCTGATTTAGTTAGACTCTTAAGATGATCTTCTATATATGCATGAACCCAAGTGATTATATCATAAAAGATTGTCCAACTTAAAGGGAGTTTTTTCACCAAACTCTCCATTTATTTTGAAAGTCTTTGAATGTATATCACACTCACGTGGTGTTTTGGAACTCCCACTGAGTAATTACTGCTAATATGCCTTCTCTTTTTTTTTAAATTAATTTTTTTGATCCGACTTTTTTTAATTTGATTTAGAAGTCAATTTGCTTAATTACTTAGTTTTGATACTACGCAAACGAGTATTGAAATGATATTCTTCTAATTTCAGTCAACGGAGATAAAATGTCATTTTGACTCGCAAGTTACCCTAATTTAATTCTTATGTACATATTTGATATTATAAGATAGTTTAGTGAATTCTTTTGGTTTCCTTTTAGAATACTTTAAGTTCCTATGCAGAAAAAGAAAAAAAAGAACTAGTTTATTTAGTGATGATCATTTGTATTCTGCAGTATATTTTATTATTGACTTCTTTTTTTTATATTATATGTCAAATTATGTTTGAATCTAAAAACAAGTATTAAATTTTATTTAATTTCTTGTATACATGTACTTTTAACTAAAACATCATATGAAACCCAAGGTGTATTAGAAAACATTAAAATGAAATTGAGCTTAAGAAATAAGTACTTATTTAAGTTATATATAAGTTTTATCGATCTAATTATTGACAAAAAAAAATTCTATTATTGATTCAAATTATACCAGCATACAATAATTTGTCTCTAACTATTTTTATTTGGTATATAATTGTATGCTTATTTTTAATATTGGAGCTAATATGTTGTAAAAAACAGGAGTCACATAGAGATGATGAAGAGATTTAAAGTGTGGTCGTACAAAGAAGGAGAGCAGCCTATAGTTCACGATGGGCCGGTGAATAATATCTACGGGATCGAGGGACAATTCATTGACGAACTTGGAAACGTTATGGTTGGACCCAGCAGCCGGTTTAGAGCTAACCGGCCAGAAGAAGCTCATGTCTTTTTCTTGCCCTTCTCTGTTGCCAACATTGTCCACTATGTCTACAAACCCATTGCCTCGAAGGCCGATTTCAGCCGGGACCGCCTTCACCGGGTCTTTAACGACTACGTTGATGTGGTGGCTCGCAAGTACCCTTTTTGGAACCAAAGCAATGGAGCTGACCATTTTATGGTCTCTTGCCACGATTGGGTACCTTTTTATTTCTACACAAATTACCTTCTTTATAACATGTTTGAAGATATACATATATATGATATTTGGTTTCGATTTTTGACTTTTCAAGTATTTTTAAGTCAGACCTGAGACTAAATTAGGCTTGGGCATTCGAGTATTCGCATTTGATCGAGTCGGATATTTCAAGTTCAACTGTATAAGACATGTTTGATATTTTAGAATTTCGGGTCAGATTTAGGTTTCTTAAATTTTGGATTTGGGTCGAGTTCAATTCTTAAAAAGATGTTCTTTGGAAGTCAGGTTCAGTTCGAGTTCAATTCGGATTAAAGTATTTTTTTTAAGAAGCTATAATTTTTAATTAAGTTTTTCTAAAAAATCTAAATTTTTATTTAATTTCTAAAAGAGTTTCTTAGGAATCATAATTTAATTAAAAAATTGAATAATTTAGTTTCTTTGTTATTTTGATTTAGATTGATTAATATATTTAAATTTTTAATATAATTTTGAATATTTAGAATTTTAGATAACTAAAAGTTTATATATAAAGAATTACTTTAAAATAGATAATTATATTTCGGATATTTTGGTATCCATTTGTTTATCGGTTTTGGTCGGGGTACCTAAATTTCTAGGATCTAGGATCCTTTCGAGTATTTTGTCGGATCTCATTTAGTTTGGTTCCTCTTGTTTTAGATCAGATTCGGATTCAGGTTCGGGTAATATGCTCATGGTTAGAACAAATGTATCATTGGTTAAGTTTCATATCGTTTGATTTTGAAATATAATATGGTTAGACCAAATCACTGACTAATTATTTTCTATGATATAATTGGTGGCTTTAGGCTCCTGATGTGCAGGACAGTAAACCAGAGTTTTACAAGGATTTCATGAGAGGACTATGCAATGCCAACACATCAGAAGGTCTTAGACCAAGCATTGATTTCTCAATACCTGAGATTAACATTCCTAAAGGGAAGCTAAAACCACCATTCATGGGCCAAAACCCTAAGAACAGGACAATCTTGGCTTTCTTCGCAGGAAGAGCTCATGGATATATCAGGGAAGTGTTGTTTACTCATTGGAAGGGTAAGGATAAAGATGTTCAAGTCTACGATGGACTCACAAAGAAACAAAACTATCATGACTTAATTGGTCATAGCAAGTTTTGTCTTTGTCCTAGTGGCTACGAGGTGGCTAGTCCTAGAGAAGTGGAAGCCATCTACTCAGGATGTGTTCCAGTTGTAATATCTGACAACTACACGCTTCCCTTCAACGATGTGCTTGATTGGAACAAGTTCTCGGTTACGATCCCAATTGACAAGATACCTGACATCAAGAAGATTTTGCTAGAGATTCCACATGAAAAATATCTAAGCATGTATCAGAATGTTATGAAAGTTCGAAGACATTTTGTGGTTAATCGTCCGGCTCAACCATTTGATGTAATCCACATGATACTTCACTCTGTATGGTTAAGGAGGTTAAACATTAGGTTGCCTTCTTGATACTAATTTTAAGCTTTTAGCTACAATAAACGGTATTTGTTGCATTACAATATTTTATATATGTTCAAATTACAAAGGCTTGTCTAGAGTTTTAGTTACTGATATATATACATTGTGAAATTGTTAGAATAAAGAGCTTTAGTTTAAGTATAGGAGGTGATAAGTTGAAACCTGCTAAACACACATCCCCGAAGAGCAGTTAGTAGAATAGCTAGACAAGTGAAAGCGAACCCTCCCATCAAGAATTATGTAATACCTTTGAAAATACAAGTACAAAGGTGTTGATCCCAAAAATATTCCTTTATTAAAATTAACAAAAATTTACAACGAGAATCAAAGAAATACTTATTGAAATAGAAAGAGAGTTGTTTGCTAGTAGAGAGTGCTGAGTCTGTCATTTTCTTCTCCCTGCTCGTTTTGTTTTATACCAGTTTTCTTCTGTCAATCAAATTTCTTAATTATTAGCATTTACTTCCCGTGATTCTTTCTTTTCATTTACTCAGTATGTTACTTCTTTGTCATTTAGTAACCGTCCAATTTCAAAATCACCTCGTCACTTGATGGGCTTCGTTTCATTTTGGGTTTTATCAAATCTAGTATCTCCAAAAGGCAACAGAACCATCAAGAAGAAGAAAAAGGAAACTTCATCCAAATAGGGAAGACATAACCATACACAAAAATCTTCTAGAAACCAGTGAAATCAAAATTTAACGACCATTTGACACCTAGGTAGAAGCTTTAAGAAGACCAAACATCGATCAGGTCTTGTAAGTAGAACTTGGAGCAAACCAGACTTTTGCACAGAGAGAGGCAAGCTTGAATGAGTACAACTCAAGATCGAACTCAGAAAAGTACTAAAAACCGGACTAGAGAGTGATGCAAAAACTAATCGACCTCCAAAACTAAGAGGCAATGGAACCTAGGATAACCCGATTGTACTAATTAAACATAAACAACACTAAAAAACCACTGACAAATACATCCAAACTGAAAAGAAACAGAAGACAAAGGCCAGACAAACCGAGAAGAAGCTATTCACAAACTAGATAAGTAATGGAACCTAGAATAAAACTCATGAAAGGAACAAACGCCAGAATTCATTGATCTAAATCTTAAATCAATTTTATAAGATAAAAATATCAATTTAACACTATACTTACCAAAATTTGTTAATTTAACATTAAATTTTGCATATAATTTTTTTTGGTTAATATTAAATCACAACAGTACAGTCCATTAACCAAATTTTTACATAATAGAGACGATAGGACTCGATCCCTAGTTATACAAATACAATATCTCGATTTAGGTCTGGCACTAGACTAAATAGGACATACTCGCGATTTATAATAACCTCTTTCAATCAAGAATACAGAAAGTCAGAAACTGAGCGGAGTTTGTTGTCGATGTCAAACATCGTGGTGCTTGACAATGGCGGTGGCCTAATCAAAGCTGGACAAGGCGGCGAGCGTGATCCCACCACCGTAATCCCAAACTGCCTCTACAAACCTCTCTCCTCCAAGAAATTCATCCTCCCTTCACCACTCACTTCCCTCACCGACATCGACCTAACTTCCGCCGCTCTCCGCCGTCCTATCGACCGTGGCTACCTCATAAACCCCGATTTACAGCGCGAAATCTGGTCACACCTCTTCACATCTCTCCTCCACATCACTCCTTCCTCCTCATCTCTTCTCCTCACTGAACCACCACTCTCAATCCCTTCCGTTCAACGCACCACCGATGAGCTCGTCTTCGAAGATTTCGGATTCTCTTCTCTCTACGTTGCTCATCCTCAATCCCTTGTTCATCTCTATGAAGCTAGTCGTTCGCCTGATTCCATCCTCTCCAAGACACAGTGTAGCCTCGTTGTTGATTGTGGCTTCTCATTCACTCACGCTGTTCCTGTTCTTCATAATTTCACTCTTAACCACGCCATTAAGAGAATTGATTTGGGAGGGAAAGCTTTCACTAATTATTTGAAAGAATTGGTGTCTTATCGATCAATAAATGTTATGGATGAAACTTTCTTAGTTGATGATGCTAAAGAGAAGCTTTGCTTTGTCTCACTTGACCTTCTTCGTGATCTTCGTCTTGCTAGACATGGAAACAACATCATCAAATCTACATATGTTCTTCCTGATGGTGTTACACATACCAAAGGTTATGTTAAAGACCCTCAAGCTGCTAAGAGTTTTCTCAGTTTATCAGACAAAGAGCATCAACAGTCTGATTTGAATACTAAGGTTGGGGAGAGGAAGAAGGCTGACATGAACAAAAACGTAAAACTTTCTCGACTTTGTCTTTGTCTGTGCTTTTCTATGGTGGTAGAGACTTAATCTAAGTATGTTTGAAGTTCTTTTGCAGGAGATTGACTTGACCAATGAGCGGTTCCTTGTACCTGAGACGTTATTCCAGCCTGCAGATTTAGGTTTGTGTCAAAGGAAAAAGAGTATTAGAATGTCGTCGTAAATAGAAAGATGATGATGAGATGGTCTTTTGTAACAGGGATGAATCAGGCAGGACTTGCAGAGTGTATTATCCGAGCTATAAGCTCATGTCATTCTTACTTGCAACCAGTTTTGTACCAGAGGTGGTTCTTAAAAGGATACTTTTTTTGGCTTGACTTGAGTTTCCATTGAAAGAGCTTTATCTTCTAATGTTTGATGCTTTTGTGGCAGCATCATCTTAACTGGTGGAAGCACATTATTTCCTCAACTTAAGGAGAGACTGTAAGTCTAAGTTAGAGTCCCTTTCTCAACTGGTGATATATGCATATTAGAGAATTTGATGTCTGAGCTATTGCAGAGAAAGAGAACTTCGACCACTTGTCCCAGACCACTTTGATGTGAATATAACAACTCAGGAGGAGTAAATAATCTTAACCGTTTCCCATTCACTTTTGTTTTTGCTGTTTATTCTTCTTTCTGAATTATAAACTAATCTCTTTTTGTAGCCCCATACTAGATGTATGGAGAGGGGGTTCACTTTTGGCTTCGAGTCCAGATTTTGAGTCAATGTGCGTCACCAAGGCTGAATACGAAGAACTTGGATCAGCTCGATGTCGAAGAAGATTCTTTCATTAAGGTCAACAGAAAAATCTAATGAGTTTGTTGTGCTTCCTCAAATTCTATATCATCACCAAGGCTAAATACGAAGAACTTGGATCAGCTCGATGACAAGAAGAAGAATCTATCAATGAGGACAACGAAAAGTATCAAATTAGGTCGTTGTATTGTCTCATGATATATTGTAATGCATGCATGTAGTGTTTACAAAGAACGACTTGCATTGTTTTCTAGTGTCGTAGATTTTCCGAAATTCCATGTCCGATATAAGTGATCCTCCCAACAATTAGGATCTGATCTTACAACAATTTTACATAGAATGAGAATTAAGGGTACAACATATATAACATTGTCTTTATCTGAGATTCGGTGATCTCTACTAAATGCCAAAACTTTTTTTCCTTTTTGTTTTTCAAAGATGATTTCATGCGCGTGAGAACTTGCAAAGCCAAAAAAAAAGAGTCGTGTTGCGTTGTTGATCAGTCGATGTACGGTTGTGAGTCCATGCACAAATGCACCAACTTTCTCTGATACTGTTGAAAATATTCGCAAACTGCGGTCACTTCTTCCTGTCCTGATTCAAGACCAGGCAGATCAGGTAGTACTGTTTCTTCACCAGAAGCAATTTCAGATTGGTTGTCTTGGCTTGATAGCTCGGTTATGATTTCTGAATGAATCTCCTGACAAGCGAGCACAAACATAGCTACCGTGTCAGGCTGTTGCACCTCTCTGAGAGCTGCAAGCGCTTCTTGCAGGGAACCAGCAGCCACATATAATATCAGGGCCCTGCATCATAATGTGAAATCTTATAGTTTAGTCACTTTCAATCATTTTATTTTGAACAATATTGAAGGTGAGTAAGATAACAGTACCGCCAAACATTGTGCTCAGCGTGGAGAACATGATCAGCCCATCTCTGCAATACCCTGAGTAGAGAGAGGGAACAGTTTAAGCAAGGGCACGAGAATTAATAGGTGACAACAATTGGTAACCAATTATAGGAGCTAAAACGACATCCAAGAAAGAGATAAGTCGAAGAAAAGACCTGGCATAATCCGATCCTTCTAAATGTGTGGCAGCCAAGGTTGCAGCATCGGTCCATCGTCCAGAATCTTGTAGCTACATATTATAAAGGTCTTACATATAAACTATCTAAAACATCGCCTAGTATTAAACCAAACTAAAAACGATCCATGAAGCATATAAAATGTTCATCCCATCGGAAGCATACTTCAGAAGAACATACGGTATACTAAGCTAACCTGTGAACAAGCTTCTTGATGTCTTCCCACCGCACATAGAAGATGAGTACCAGTCAGTGAGTTGTCGGTCCTTACCATGTTGGCTGCAACAACCTACGTGTGGAACAAAAGTGATGAGCTTATTTTCTTAAAGATCTAAAAGTCTATCAAATATGGTAAGATAGAGACCTTTAGTGCAAGGTCGAGAAGAGATTTAGACACAGCTGAAGCGAGTGCAACAGCTCGGAGAGCATTTGGATAGAAGTATGGAGAATCGGGAGCTGAAGATAGCAGCAAACTAACAGCAGCTTCCAAATTTCCAACTGATATTAGCCTGGTCATAAAGGTTACTGAGTCAATTCACTTGTCACCACAAGAACTATAGAGTGGAAACTCAGATCTGAAAATGAAAGTCTATACTACATTTATACAAGATGAACACAACCATTTTCCTCTCAGCTTAAGAGGCTTCTAATATATATATAAGTTCCATTTCAAACATAAGCTGCTAACAAAAACATACTAGAATTTCAGGTTATAAATTGGAAAGATGAACAATTAAGACAAGCTTAAGGTGGAATACTAACTCGTGTACTTGTTTCTGAATGCAATCTTCCCCTTCCAGTTTTTCATGCCAAGGAAGACGTTCGTTGGCACGTGTCCATAATTCTTCGCGCTCAAAAGCCATCAGTCTAAGTGAACCATCACACTGTTCATGAAAATGTCAATTGTAAGCTCACTAACAAACCCTATGCAAATGAAAATTTAATGATCCTAAACTGACAATGAACAAGAAAGAAAGCTCCATTAAGTAGCAGAAAATTACACAAAGCAAAGGAACTCCACATCAAAGAATAATATAATATATATATATATACACATATATATATACTCCAATAAGTATCTTGGTAGAAGGGAGTGGCTAGAATGCATGATCTTTTAAAAGAAAAGAAAAGAAAATTTATTTTGAAACTGACCATAGAATCAGTCTTTCTAACTTCAGGTGCCGAATCTGCCAATATACCAGTAGATGATATTTTACTCAGCATAGCTGCTTCATCTATCCCTGATGGCAAAGCAGGGGAGGGGATTTTCTGCAGTGACCTTTTTGTTAACTTGTTCATCAGATGGCGAATGGCTTGAGGCAGTTGCAACCAGAAAAGTGCTTCTGGGGTTTCACCAAAAACTGCAGCTGCAAAAGCAAATCTTGCAGCATAACCTTTCTTGACCACATCAGCATACAGTTTTGCTCTTTCATCGTCGAGCAAGCAACCTAGGATGAGAGAAATTTAGAGCAGGTAAAAAACTAGAACACTTCAACAGATACACTGAAAAAGCGAAGTTAGTCTATGGTGATACTAATTACCAAATGAAAACAACCTTCTTTCCGATATGGCTCTAGTATCTTCAACAGCATCTCGGGCACTACAGGGTCTCCTAAAGGTGGTAACTGAATCATGTAACTCCGAAGATCCTTAGAGGATGAAGCCATTCCACGGATCAGATGAGGCCTTTTCTCCAGAGTGGTGCTGCATGTATTAAACCAAGATGGTTTCACTCCCAGCTGTAAAATCATCCGCAGTGCCTGCGTTCATCATTATCAGACACATTGTCAAGATTAACAATTAATATAAACAGAAATCTCATTTCCCAGAACTTTTCTTGGGAGATTTTGTGGGTATAGATAATGCAAGACATTAGCGTCTCCTGTACTACATGAGTTTAGATGTCAACCAAGATTGAGTACTACAAAGACTTCAGAATCAGGAATTACTCCTCAGCAAAGAAAGTTACCAGTGCATGTGGTACAGGAAGTAGGATAGGGGAGTACATGGGCATAGGACGAAATCTGTCCTTTACAAATTTGGACTGGGGCACAATGCCAGCTTTCTTTTCATTTCTGTAAAATCCAGCAAAAAAATGAGGAAATACAATATAGCAGAATAAGTGACCGTAGCCAATTCAAACTTGGATCAATAATATTGGCAGATCAGAAACAAAATACTATTTTATATGATTAACCTAGACATGCCTACATCCTAACCTGGGGGCATGGGTGGCCTAGTTGTCAACCCCTCTACACCATCTCAATCACACAGCCTTGTGGCAGGGCTTAAGTACTTTCTACAAGGGTTTAGAGTGCACAGTCATCTTGGAACAAAATAAAAATCTAGACATGCCTATTCTATACAGTTTTAGTTATATGGGGACCACCAGCTAATGACCTAAAACTTTATGTGAATAAGATCAACATGCGGATAAGAAATTAATCAAAATCTGAAAGCATTTATGAAACTCTGAATACGAATATAATCACGATGAACTGGTATACACATACACCGAAACCTCAACTAGCCGGAAGGTGCTATCAGCCCCAGCAATGCATAGAACGAGTGGATCGTTTTTATCTGTTCTCAGAGGCAACCAATCCAATTCCAGTACAAGGGTGCCTGGAATTTGAGGCTGCAGAAGTGACTGAGCTAACGGATCTAGTGAATCCTGCACGAATTTTCAGCAGCAACTGTCAAAAGTGTTATTTTAGGTTTGGCAGACAATTTTCAAACAAATATCAAGAAAATACGCCTTGTCCTTGTTTTCTCTTCACATTGCAGAATATTAGTACACCACCTTTGATAACACAAGACGCATGCACAAATTTAGGAAATAGCGAATTATCTTAAGACTCACGAGATCAAATACAGAGAATGTATTGTCATTAAATAGCACAGCTACACGGCCTCGGGTGCGATCTCCAGCAACAACAGGTGAAAACTTGATCCTCCGTATTCCATCTCTGCGACTATTAAATGCAGACGACTGACCAGTTTTTACATCCCACCATCGTATGTTTCCTGATCTATCTCCCATAACCTGAAAACAAGAGCGACATATGATATCTCCCATAGGAAAAAAAACGCGAGAGGATGGAAGGTGAAAAGAAACGAACCACATGAGGCAAGCGATATGCCATGGCTGTAACCAATCCATCTGAGGGAACGAATGAGGTAGATGGCCATTTAGGTCTAGAAATAGAGGTGGGAGCATTTATATGTCAGTGCATTTCTGAAGACGAAAAGACAACAAAAAAGGTCCAAGAAGGTGATTGCTAATTCATGTGAAAGTAGCTGATAAAAACTAAACTTTCTGCACTTCTCTGATGTAGACAACAAAAATCTACTCATTATCTCACAATTTTTTTTGAAAGAATATTATGACAGGTGACATTGGAAACAAATTATAGAGCAAGGAAAAAAAAAATCCCGCAATAATGTGCAATCACTATTCCATATTATCTTCTCAGAAACAGATAGATATTCAGAAGCCCTTAAGAAGAATTTGTGTATAACAATTGAGTTAATGGAACCATCAGTCTTACCTATAATCTCGAATTCGACGTCCTTGGACTTCAAATACTCCAAGGGCACCATTTACTAGTGCAAATGCAAAACTCTCTACAGTTTCTTCATGCAATCCATCTGAGCCCACAGGCGCTGCAGATAAGTCAATTACCAAGCTTTAGAAAAAAATGCATCAAAGACTGAGCTATATTCAGTTTTAATTGTCATAAATATCTCACTAGAGTCTGCTGAAGCAGTTATCCCTTCCGATGCTGAGATGCTTTGACTTGGGTGTGGAACTGCTGGAAGTGTCCATTCCACTACTGTAAAAGGCAGAGCTAATGATCTAAGCTACAAAAATAGAAGGCATAAGAAACATAATCTCATTGATTAGAATACATAAGCTCAAAAAGATAATCAACAATCCTCAAGTTAGACTTTACATATTTATAAACGAGGAATCTAAAAGCCTCAAATGCAAAAGTATATTTATATCAAGAATGCTTATAGTTCTCGCTTTGACCCAGTCTCCACACAATCATAACCTTTTTCTTGCATGTTTACAAGAATAGACATTGTCATGGCAATGCAGACTTTGTAGCACTTGGAAAAGGGAGGAGGGAAGAAAGGATGTCACAGAAAGCATGTTGCATTAAAAGAGTCTCCTAAAATCTTAACGGTAAAAGCTTAATCCTTTTCCATGCATAATTGATCTTAATAGGCATTATGATGTTCAAGACCTAACATGAGCCAGTGTATTATGCGGTGTCAAATTATCAATCCTTACTCAAGATTCACATGCAAATAACCAAGCATAACCTGCTCAATGTAATATTAGATGAAAGCAAATGGGAAATACGAGGAAAAAATCATAGGCAGGAGTAATTATGAAATGTAGAACGGGACATCTTAAGAAAAAAAATCATATGGATGAAGAAATACAGTATGTAAGTGCAGCTATTAAAGCTTAATTTTTTTTTAAAAAGTCGTCATCTACACAGCGAGACTAATAGAATGAGCAAAAGATATTTTGGGGTTTGAGCTTGCTCACCATGACTGGATGCTTGGTCATTGCCCAAACTTCTACAGGAGCATCACGAAAAAGAATTAGAAGATATCTGCAAGAGGGCAGAAAAGAAATTTCATTGGCATTAGAAGAGGTATATAGAAGCTCTGGACCCAAAGTAACAGCTTCCAATCTTACAATACTTCGTCATTCTTTAAACAGTGAATCTGTATCTTCTATAGTCTAAATTTGAAATTTATCATCACAAAATGGAACAAAACTCAATACCCAAAGACAATGCTCCAAAACTTAAATTGTTAATGACAAGCCGATAGCTTGAACTACACAAGCATTTCGTTACTTTGTTGATAGGCATCAAATACTTGAGAAAAACAAATTGCAGTATAATCAAACCTTCCGGAAGAAGAAGTTCTAAGAGCTCTAATGGGAGTACGCTCTGGCTTTTGTAAATCACGAAATGGTTTATTCAACCCACTCCTAAGGCAGGTAACAACAAGCTTATTTATGTAGCCTCTGCTTTTATCATTCACCTGAAACCACAAACCGGGCATGATGTCGCATGTCAAATTCCCTATTGTATTAATTTTTCTAACAAGGAATTGAAAATTAAACTAAACCTAAAACACTTCTTAAGTCTGGAAGAAACAGAACATAAATTGGAGACCACTAGGAAAAGACAGAAGAAAGTAATGAGACATAACATGTTCCATTTTAATATATATTTGCATACCTGACTGTAAGAAAATGAAACTAATCTTGAATTTCCAAGCCACCGAAGGCCCCTAACAACCCCAGTATGAACCGAAGTGCTTGCCGCAACAGCATTTGTCGAGACATCAACAACATCGATTGTTCCGCTCTGAGTTCCCAAAGCAACCAATGGAACAGCTGGCGCAGGAATGTTACCTCCCCCTACATTTAAACTCATCCCGTAAATCAATCTATTTAGTTTTCTAAGGAACACTTTTAGGATTCTGTATACAAGGGAATGAGAATAAAACTAACTTGCCAGCGTTGCTGTAAGGGAAGGAGATGGTACAGCAAGTGTAGAGACTGTGGATGAGAGAAGCTGAAGCTGTCCAGTCAGACTGATCTGCATTGAGTGATGTAAACAAGTAAGGCTCTGTTAAGTAGGAAAATAACAATAAGACCACTGCACACGTATTGTGGAAAATACAACCCTGAAGACAAGAAACCCAGTAACATTGACTTCTGTCCTCTGGAGAACAGTCATTAAGTTATTAAGGAATTAGTTAACCCAAGAACTTCAAGCCACCAACCTTAAATGATAGGTCTGATTTGACCAAGGAGGAACCTGATATCTGTCCTCTGCTTCGATTGGTAGGTGCAACAGCTAATCCATCACCCAGATCTGAGGAACCTCTTCTCTGAATTACTTCAGGAAAGGCTGCTTCAGTACCCATGTCCAAGTCTGATACATTTTTCGGAGCATCTTCTACTCCTTCAGTGCTTAAGATCCACTTCCATATTTTACCGTCATCAGATAGGGAGATAAGAGTAGTCTTAGAAACAAGAAGACTTTCATCGTAAAAGTCAAATGGGTTATCAAAATCCACAGAAACTCCATCTGGGTGAAGTTTTGTAATAGTTTGCATGGTGGAGTCCGATTGACTGAGGAGAACAGCCAGAGCTGAAGGAGAAGGAACAGACATTCCAATAGATGGCATAAACTCTTCCATGGTACACAAGACATGCACCTGTTCTCCTCTGTCATGGTATGTAACCATCAGTAGTTTAGATGAACAAGAGTATCTAAGATCAATACCAACACTATGAATTGATGAGTGATTGACTTCAACGGGTTAATCCCAAAGACTACTTGGGCCATCATTCATGAGCTAATATTACTGAGAAAGCTTCCTATTTCAGTAAGTTCTCTGAAACATTCGTTAAGTCTAAAGAAAGAAAAACAATAAAAGAAACTAATTGAAGCAGATAACTCGAGTCAAATAAAATTGCACCATTACCATAAAATCTAATACCTAAAGTTCTCTAAATATAATTCGACTTCCCATCTTTTCTCAGTGATTTCCTTCAGAGAAGGGTACTCGAAGGAAACTCAATCTGCTTCAAAGACTAGCTAATCAATGAATGAAAATGACCCTAATCTAAGGGACAGCGATATCTTACTCTTTCCGACGCCAAATGCTGAGCCTACCATCGACATGAGCACAGTAAAGCAACTCCTTGTTAGGATCCGGCATTACATCGAGAAACTTGGAGCAACCACGAGGTAATGGCATGGCCGAGAGCGGCGTCTCGTATTGTAGATCAAACACCAACAGCTCCCTAGGAAATGTCACAAACAGTATATTCTTCCAGTGTGGCGAGAAGGCGAATCTGGCAAAGTACAACGGAAATGCCGCCGATGCAGGCGAAGAAGAAGATGAGGAATTACCATTACTGGCAGCCTCTCCTTCCAACCTCTGCAGCTCACTAAAATCCGTCTTTATCTGCATCTCCTGAATTACAACGTCGTTCTCGGTGTCACCGAGTATCTTAACCGACAACAAGAATCCCTTAAGGCCAAGCACACAGAAATGACGAGAATCATAGGGATCGCGGCGGAGGCAGGAGAGAATCTCCGTCCCAGCATCGTACTTCCAGAAAAGACGACCAGAGGTCGTGTAGAGTGAGAGAAATGAAGATCCCGAAATTGATGCGAGGACATGGGAATCGTGGCGTGCCTGAACCCAGCAGAGGTCCTGAACCCCAAGTTTGGGATCAGAGGAAGAATTAAGCCAAATGACGACGGAGCGAAGATGAAAGTCAACGAGCGCGACACGGCCGTGGCGGTCGGCAACGGCGAGGAGAAGGTGAGAGGCTGAGGGCTCGGTGGAGAGTAGATCGCGAGGGAGAGGGAGAGGGATCCAGCGAACAGAAGTAACGAAAGGGGAGAGAGCACCGGGAGGAGGAGAAAGAGGGATAGTGCAAACGAGCTGGAGAGAACAAGAGTCGACGATGGAGACGGAAGAGCCAGAGGCGAAGGCGAAGAGACCAGAGGGACTGAGATCGGCAGATCCGAAGTTGTTACGGCTGGGAGGTCCGGGGAGAGTGGAATCCCATGTATAGGTTGGTGATGGCTTCGATGCCGCCATTGTTACAGCTTTCTGCAATCAATCTCTCAGAACATTTCAATTTCTGGTTTCATGCAATTTTTCAAAAGAAGAAACGAGCCATTCTACAGAAACACGACGCTACGACTAAATTCTGGTTTGACATATTTCCGCTTACAATATTGAATGTTAATTTAGTTAAATGAGATAATCAAAAAAACACTTTGAACAAAAAAAAACACTAAAAACATACTATAAAACAAAAATTATAGTTTTATTGGTTATGTATTTAGATGGAGTTTAAATTTTGGGATATAGTTATAGATGTTATTATGTCGATCTAAAATGTTGACAAAAAAAATAAATCTAAAGTTATTAGATCAAGATATTTCAAAAATTTATTAAAGTTCGGTATAAGTAATGTATATATTTTTTTAAAAGTTTTTTTCAATAAAGATTTTGTATTATTCAAATTTTACGAAATTAAAGAATCTTATATTATCATTGAATTAAACTTTTTTTTTCCTTTAAAGCCGATTATATTGCTTGAAATAAACCGATTACAAACTTCAAAAGCAGAGCTAGAAAAACAGAGGCTTAAGAGCCAATTACAAAAGCTGAAACTCCGAACTAAACTTTATGTTATTAAAAAAATGATTCTATACATATTTTCTTTACAAAATATAATCTTTAAAAATATGGTATTTGATTAGATATTTTCAAATTTAGAACTAAATAAATACCAAACTATGAAAATAATAAATTTTAACAAACAATAATATCGTGTCACTATTCCATTTATAAGAAAATAAAAAATTTCATACATTTGCCAAATTAAATTTCCATTACAACTTTAGCTGATTTAAATATGCAGGTTATGCAACTATAACTCGTTTTGGTGTTCAGACGCGCACCAAGACGGACATCTGGTTGTATTGGAACTTCTTCTTTTTAGACAAAGCAATTTTTGAAGATGGTAGACCAATGTCTTTTAAAACCTTAGTTTGCTTTGTCAAATTATTGAATCTAATTTTTTTTTTGTCAACATTAGATTATAACTAGTCGGCTCATTAGTCAAATTCTTACATATAATGTAGGTAGTGAAATTCGATCCATGTGTATGAAATAATGTCTGTCTTCAGAGGATTACTACCGACAACTAGACAAAAGTCACTTCACTCACTCGTACGAAGCATTTCAAACTACTTGATAGTGTAATCTTCAATCAAATGAAATACAACATATATTCTCGAACAAGAAAAACTTAGTCTTTCTAAATGAGAAAATAGCTCTTGAATTCTCTTCTTTTGGGTCTCTAAATAGATAAATTGGCCCATGATGAAGCAGCCCACGAAACCCACCAAACATAGGTGCAGTACATGTGTTAAGTGTTGAATCAGATCATAGACAACATACCGAACCTTGCATCAGACATTTGGACCGTATAAGACATCTCTATACATAATATTGGTCTTTCTTATGAAATGGTCAAAGCCTTTCAGATAGTAGTTAAAGTTGTTTCAAAAACATATAATTTGTTTTTAAAAAGAAAGTAATAATATCATGTAAATAATGTAAAAATAATTCAATACAAAAAAAAGGCGTGTGTATCCCACAATTCCATATCTAATTTCTTATAGAAAATATTTATTCTATAACTGAAAAAGTTGTTTGAAAACATATAAGTTTTTTTTAAAAGATATTCAATAATATCATGTATATATATAAATAATTCAATTAAAAAAACGTGTGTATCCCACAATTCCATATCTGATTTCTACTAGAAATTGTTGGAATTATTGGCATATGTTTGTGGGGCACATCTAAGGCATTAACACCTATTCTAATTTATAATTGAATGGTCTATTTTGGAGACCTGTGACAAAGAAATAAAAACAAGTATAATGTTGCAAGTGGATAGCGTCAAAATATATTCGTTATCAATTGTAATTTGCATTTGCACATGTATTGCATCAGCGAGTACACTGTCTAGTAGTAAGTGTTTGATTCTATATGAAATTTTTTGTGACAAGAAAGCGATAATATATTCTAGGTTTGATTTGTGATTCTGTTTTTAATAAGATAGTTAAATAAAAATTGAGGGGTTGAAATGAAACCATTTGAACAAAATGGTTTAGTAATGAATGGTGGAAATGAAACCATCTGAAAATAGGCGATTAGAGATAGCGATTGGTAAAAAAAATTCATAACAAAAATTGTTTTCAAATGAAGTGATGCTTGGTAATAAAACAAGCGTTTTGTTTGGAAATGACCATTTATATGCTATCAATCAAAACCTCTTTTGATTGGAAATGCAATATATTATTCTTGACTTAAAAGTTTTCTTGTCTTGCATTTTCAATTCCGAATGTGTTTTCTTCGATTCGTCAATGTTGTTACGATGCTTCGATTATGTCACTGATACAACAATATTTTCCTCATGGGATAACAATTTTTTGGAGTTCTTCCTAATGCATATTTCCTTTTTCTCAATATAAATGATGTTTAACATTTGTTTACTCTCAAAATATATAATTTCTGTCTCATTTTATAAGAGGTTTTGGGATTTTTTTATTTGTCTGACTTTCTCTGGGCAATTTTTTTATTTATTTTAGTTTAAAGAGTTATTAATGGAAACAAAGACCATAAAATCGTTGAATAGTCTCTAACTCCCTCTTAGTTTATTTTTATAGCAGTTTTTTTTGACAAAATAGTTATTTTTCTATTGTTAATATGTTTCTTAAATCATGTGAAAAAATCAGAAAACACCTTATAAAATAAAAGAGATGTAGTATTAGTTAACATAGAAATATTTTAAAGCAGATTTTGGTTAAAAGATTATTCAGAGATCATGTATTTGTGGACAGTATTCCCCTTTCTTGGACTCACTATCACAATATTTGAGTAAATTTGAGAAAAGAAAAGTTTCCTTAGTTATTATTTATCTATTTAAGCATTATGTGTTATAATGAAATTGAGAAGTATTAGGATAGGTCTAAAGTCGATAATTTCGTATAAGAGTTTAGTTCGAATCGTCATATATAATTTCATCAAAAATTCAAAGTCAATAAATAGCTCACTATTCCAAGAAAACTAAAGGACAGCTAGGAACAAAGAAAATATGGTAACGTGAAGAAGTGAAAGATTTGTCTTTTTGACCTTTCAATTTTTCATATCCGGGAAAAGAGGGAAATGTACAAAAAGAAATTTTAAAAAATAGGAACCGTTCACCTAATTTGATGGCTCGAATCCAAATTCAAGAGTATTTTAAGCTGTAGTCCATGCTTGATTGATTTATGATTGTTTGAGTTTTGCTAAGAAATAGATATCTTTTTTTTTATTTGTCAATAAATAAATAAACATAATTCAAAGTTTACTTTCTAAGATTGAACCACATATGACAGAATTATGAACTGAGCATTTAGTCACAAGAATAAAAAGAGTTCGGCCGGAGAAATAGATAATCTTTTTTTTTGTCAATAATTGAATCGACAAAACTTAATCTATAGCTCAAATTTTAGTTCTTGAAGTTTTTATTTTTCACTTGTAGACGGAACATATTGATATATGTAGATATTAACTTAGTTTTCACTATCATTTTGCATCATTTGAAATCATTTAACATTTATCAATTCTCATTTTAGATTAGTTTTTGGTACATTTTACATTTTAGAGTTTTAGGATTATGCATTTGCATCAGGTTATTTAGAGCTACCTAGATGGATTTGGAGCTTGGATTTGGATAGAGAGACCAAATGTTGGAGTAAAGATGCATTAGATCAAGGAAGAAAACCCTCTAGACAAAAATATCGACCTTATACCCAATGGAAAGGTCGATATTTCTGCACAGAAACTCAAGTGATCAAAATATCGACCTCTTACCCAATGGAAAAGTCGATAGTTTTGCACAGACGCCTGAAGAATTCTTTCTGGATCAAAATGTCAACCTCCTTGGCTGATGATGAGGTTGACAGCAGCAACAAACACACTTTTCTTCATTTTATCCAACCCGGTTTGTCCCGGGTCGACCTGTTTTCGTTTTTAGACTTAAAAACCTCATTGTTTAAGAGTTTATAACATCACTCTTTATTTTTCTAGCTACAAAAGAACCTTAGAAAGTTTTGAGAGGGAAAATAGTTGAAGACCCTTTTGGAGATGATGATCTCCCATCTATTGAAACCTTTTCATTTTAACTCTTTCATTATGTTTACTTATTTCATTTTGCTTGTTTTGTTCTTCATTTGTGATGTGTGAGTAGTGAAGTGATAGGTTGATGGTTAGGTAGATCTTAGAATTTTATGGTTGAATCTTGATCTTAAGTTGATAGATCGTTAGATTCCTTCATTAAATATGTTCTTAAAGCTAGATTTAACTTGATCACTTGAATCTAGATGCTATGAGTTTTGTCGCCCGAGAAGTGTTGGATAAAATTCTTGAGTGACCTTTTTATGAGATTTTCTTCCTTAGCCATTGAGAGATGAAGTTAGGGTGATTAGTGGTCTTAGTGAGCTTATTTGTAATGTTTGTTAGTATTTGAATCAGCAACGAGAGTTAGTTTGATTGATTGACTAGGAAATGGTTCATTGCCATGAGAGTGGGATGTTCCATTGTTGTGTTTCATGCCATAGGATACTTCTCAATGAGTCTTTAAGCATCATTCATTCGATTACTATTCTCCTTTGATCAATTGCATTGCCTAAAACCTATTACTAGTTTGTGTTTTGTCCTTGTTTAGTTTTCTAATCATTTGTTCTATTTGAGTTTTGTTGATCTTTGTTTGGTTTAGTTTGCGTTGTTTTAGTTTAATTAGTCTTTATTTTACATCATTTCTATTGCGTTAGCTTAAGTCCAAATTCTTGCAATCATATTGCGTTAATTCTAGATTCTTTATGGATTCGATCTTCAAATACTACATTGACGTGTTTGACTTGTTGATTAATTGATATTAAAAAGTGTGTATCAGAGATTGAACTTCAAGTGCCACTGTACCAGAATCATTGTTGAGCCATCTAACCACAAAACTAAGAGATTTCGGGTTGGGGCCCGTACGTGATGCCCAAACCATTTAATATTATTCTTCTTTGGATAGAAGACATTTCTCAAATGAACTTAAACTTATGACCTCTTTATTAGAGAAAACTACTAGACTAAAAGTCTATTGGTGATGAAACTATTTATTGTGTGGTGTTAACTTATCTATCATGTTTGGTAATACTTATTAATTGTGAGTAGTAAATTTATTTATTGTGTTTGATATAATTATTTATTGTGTATAGTAGACTTATCTGTGATCAGTCGCTAGCGACCAGAGACTGAAACTTTAAGTTGCTAAAATATTCAACGATTGATCTCTAGCGACTAGTGACTGCCAAACAAACAACAATAGCGACCAAAAAAATAATTAATTAAAAAAATAATTAAATTTAAATTTAAAAAATTGAATTTAAAATAATAACAATAAAATTATATTTTTGCTAAATAAATATCAATGATTTATAATTAAATTAAAATATATTTTTCATTTTTTATAAATATATAATTTTTATGATAAATTTTGTATTAAAACTTTTTAAAATTTTTTTATCGATGGTCGCTGCAACTGCAAAACGAACAACATAGTGATTAGTCGTAGGTCTCTCAAACGAATAAAAAAATAAATTTTTGATAGCAGTCGGTGGTTATAGTTGTTAGTTGCGGTCACCAGCAACCACAAAATGAATAGAACCATATTTTTGTCATGCAAAAATTATATGTCTATGTATAGTCGAAGATTTAGAAGTTGACATAAATCATTTGACGAAACTATGTTCCCTATTTTTATTATAATTAAAATTACTCAAATATTTCATAACATTATCTTTACAGCTATACTTTTATGTTTAGAAATTAATCAGTTAATTGATGCACATGAATGAGAACCTAACGCACACATGCATTATGCATATAAATACATATATATATATATATATATCTAATGTTGACGTATATGTTTGGATTTACATAAAAAAAAATTTTAATCATTTATGTAGGCACAGTTCCTTTAAAAAAGACGACCAAAAAATTAGAAATCTTTTTCATGACAGGTATATATTAATAACATACATGAATGTCATACACGATTTTATATATAGATATTTAAAATAGTTGTTAGCAATAATGTAGACAATAAAAAAATTGACACATTTTGGCTATAAAAGGATCCTTTAACATTTGTAGCTTTCTCATATTCTCAACTTAAAACAAACTTAAATAAGTAATTTCTTCATACCAAAAATGCATTCTTCTTCTTCATCTTTTTCCCTATCAACCCTAATACTATTGGGTTGTGTTATGCTTTATTCAACTAAGTCCAGTGCTCAACTAACTCCTACCTTCTACGACACCACATGCCCTAACGTCTTTACTATCGTACGTGACACCATCGTTAATGAGCTAAGATCTGATCCTCGTATCGCTGCAAGTATCCTTCGTCTTCACTTCCATGACTGCTTCGTCAATGTAAGATATTATTTTGCATTGTTCAAACTAATTAATCTTTGCTTATGATTTGTGAAATATGATAGTATCTTTTTAAATTTAGATGTTTAACATAATATGTAAGTATCTAATAAGTTTTATATCCGTGGATTGTTGTCGGGTTTGCCAAAATTACCTTCGATATAAAAAATAATGATAGTATCTTTTATAGATACATACCAAAGACTTATTCCAGAAAAATACATCAAAAAAATTCTTTTACCAATATTCATAAATATATTTAGCAATTGCTTTTTTATAAATATAGCATAATATATATATATATATATATATTCTACTACTATATGTTGTTTATATAATTTTTGCAATGATTTATATAATATCAACTTTGAGAACCCTAATATTGGGGCAGATTGTGACACCCCTCAAGATAAACCAGTTACATCTTTGTCTGTTTTAAATAAAACATGTTTTGAGAATACAGTTAGAGAAATAGTTTATGTTTTGGAAATCTCATAAGTCATTAGTTTCATAAGAGAATCAGTATTTTTATTGATCTTCCAATTTGGTTACATATTCTTTCATATGTTTAGACGAATATGCACATTTGCATCCACAAACAAAAAAAATAAAAAAATAAGCAAATGTTTTGTTAAATATATCTTTAATTAATTATAGTAGTATTTTTTTATGGTGTATTAGTTAGCATAATTTGTTGTCCACATTTATAAGTCACTGGGCAAACGAATCTGGTTTAGACAAATATCAATATAAAATTTTACGAAGTAAGATATGATATGTTTGGTACTTTATTTGCTCTTGTCTTCAAAGATAACCCATAACTTATACAAAAATTACTCAATAATCAATATAAAAGTTGACCTACCATTCAGTGAACATAAATAACTCGTACTATCATTTTAGATAAGCATTGAGCCGTACCAAACACGTTATGAATTTATATCAATCAATTATTGAAAACAGTAAAAAAAAGATGTCAGAAATCATTGAAAGATATTAAGCTTATCGCCAAGATTGAAAAGTCTCTCTTATTATTGTCAACTCTGAAGAACATATGAGGTATTTGGAAAAGTGAAATAGAAATATACGTGAAAACACTTTATAGGACGTTATCAGTTTATGTTAATTATTAGTGAAAAATAAAAAGTATTTTTTAACAAGCATTGAAAAGTCTAAAGTTTGTCGGCAACATTGAAAAGTCTCAAGCTTATTGTCAATCCTGAAAAACATAGTAGTTGGAAAAATATATAAAAATGTACGAAAACACACTTTATATGATTTTAATCTGTTATTTCTGGGATATTTTCAACTCTTGGATGAGATGTAGTTGTTAGTATACTTTTCTTTTCTTAAGTTTTAAGTTTATTGGTCTTCTGACAAATAATAGAAACTAAGTTTGGTCGAATTATTAATATCTATTTTTATTGTATTTTTTACCGGATTTGACTTCAGATAAATGTGTAATCCTACATCTAATAAGGTTTATAGCTTGCGTCATAGATTTGATATTGTTGATCTAATTGTTGAACAATTTTTTTTTTATAATATGTCTATTGGTTGTAAAGATTTGATTATAATTTCAACAGATTGACTAATTTGTGAACAAAACTTTTGATTTTGCAAAAAGGGTTGTGATGCATCGATTTTGTTAGACACCACATCAGCTTTTCAAACAGAGAAAGAAGCAGCTCCAAACAATAACTCAGCTCGAGGATTTCCTGTGATTGATAGAATGAAAGCAGCAGTCGAAGCAGCATGTCCAAGAACCGTTTCATGTGCAGATTTACTCACTATCGCTGCTCAACAATCTGTTAATTTGGTATTTATCATCATCTCTATTTTCATTTTTTTTTATTTTTTTTTGATAAAACTCTATTTTCATCTATTACAAAACATTAAAATTGATTGCATGTATAGTATTGAAAAATTAAAACAAGATGGACTATATTGCAAGTTGTACAATTTGAATATAATATTATCATTTTTGGATATATCAACTATAAAACACATGGTAATAATTATACCGAAATTGATTATTTTGAAACTATATTAAAAATGATTTAATAAAAACATAAGCATATTGTATACAAGAACTTATATGACAAATCTAACTACTGGATTTATATTATATATTCATCTTTTTATTTTTAATAATTAATTTAAAATATGGGTATTTTTAGGCAGGAGGTCCTTCATGGAGGGTTCCTTTAGGGAGAAGAGACAGCTTACAAGCATTTTTCGATCTCGCTAATGCAAATCTTCCAGCACCATTCTTCACACTTCCACAACTTAAGGCAAGCTTTAGTAATGTTGGACTTGACCGTCCAGAAGATCTCGTTGCACTCTCTGGTAATTATGATTACAATTTTTTCCACTTATTTTGCTTTAAATCGGTTCAATATAAATTACGATGGTAGGGTTCTAAACGTCAAATTATTATTTTGGGATATATAAATTCAAAATTTTTATTTCAGAGAAATTTAGCTCTTTAATTTTATTATCGGGACAATATATTAAGAAATTTTAGTTTGGTGTAGATTCAATGCTATATAATATTTCTCGTGAAGAAATAGATCGTTTTCTGAAAGAATTATGCTTGATATAATTAAATATTAAATCATTTCTTTGTTTTTATTAGGTGGTCACACATTTGGTAAAAACCAATGCCAATTTATTATGGACAGGTTATACAACTTTACTAACACGGGCTTACCTGATCCTACTTTGAACACTACATATCTCCAGACACTTCGTACACAATGTCCTCGTAATGGAAACCAATCTGTTTTGGTTGATTTCGATTTACGAACACCAACAGTTTTTGACAACAAATACTATGTGAATTTGAAAGAGCTCAAGGGATTGATTCAGACCGATCAAGAGTTATTTTCGAGCCCTAATGCTACTGATACAGTCCCCTTGGTGAGAGCTTATGCTGATGGTACACAAAAGTTCTTCAATGCTTTTGTGACGGCCATGAATAGAATGGGAAACATTACACCTCTCACTGGAACTCAAGGACAGATAAGACAGAATTGTAGAGTTGTTAACTCCAACTCGCTGCTCCATGATGTTGTTGAAATCGTTGATTTTGTCAGCTCTATGTAATAATAGTTGTCGCTATATATATGTATATGGCAACAAAAAATCTATGTTCTTGTGGAAATAAAATGTTTTCAAAACATTACCTAATAACATTCCATATCTTAGATCTTTTTTCCTCTCTTTTTATTATCAATAATGAAATCAACAAATTAATCTATAATCCGAATTCAAAAACCTATCAAAAAGGGTTACACAACTACTTTGTGTCGAATTTTAATTAAAAAAACTATATACGGAAAATATTAACCATTTGACAAATGTATTTTTCTTTTGTGTTTTTTAATTAAAACTTTTTGAAAACAATAATTGTAATTCTAATTGGTAAAAACTAAAAATAAAAAAAACATATCATATAATGGTTTAAATTTTTAGATTTTCAAGTGGTTAAAGTTTACTTTAACTTATAGATCATACTTAAATAGGATGACATATCGAAGTAGTCACAAAAAATTGCTACTGTTTTGTGAAAAATATGCCTCTAGCGACTAACAAAATGCATATTTTTGTTGTAGTTAATTGCCATGAGAAGATTTTATTTTCTTTTGTTTTTTGTTACTTATATTTTTTACTATAAAGTTTTTTTTGGTCTAGTTGGTTTAGTTAGAGACAAAGTAGTGAATTTAAATATTATACGTTCTAAATTAGAGTATTTTAACTATAGATGCCAAATTCATGCATTTGTTTGTAGTGAGCTATATATTTATTTGGTGTGATATTTGTTATGTTAAGTCTAATTCTAGTCTTGACTCTTGTTGCCGTAAAATAAGATACTGTTGACCAGGAAAAGAAGCAGACAACGATAAACCCTTGAACTTAAAATCCCTTTGGTACCTATTCTGAAACTCTCTGAAACCCTTAACGACGAGCGAAGATTACACCTTCATTGACGATCCATCCGCCGTTACTTTACCCACAACACTCGAAGATGACTTCTACTGCATCTACTACTGGTGCGAAGATCTCAATGTGTGGTGCCAAATCTGGATTCGTTATCCCCAAAAATAAATTATCTGGATCATTGATCCCGATTTTTCAACGTCGGAATAAAACCCTGGGAGGTGCCGATTCGGATAAAGGACTGAGCTCGAAGCTGGGGAAGAGAAAGTCTAATTGGGGTCCTGATTTGACACAAGATTCTACAGTCAAGAAGTGTAGAGCTTTAGCTTACCAGGTATGATACACAATCGAAGCTCTTTGTTCATCTACCTTTTCCGAATTAGAGGCTATCTTGCGGAAAAATATCATGTGTTTTACCCAGAGTAATGTTGAAATTGAACATTTCACTTCTTAAGACACGAGAACATAAAAATGACAAGTTTGATTTATGTCTCCGGTAGTTAATTAGTTGAGTAATTTGAAGAAAAAGGATTGGAATTTGAACATTTTGCGAGAATTTACTATGATCAAGCGTTTTTGCACAAATCTGCTGTGAAGTCGGAGCATTTCACAGGTTTTGCAATGGAAATTTTTGTTCCTTGGTCGATGAATGTTTACCAAAAAAACAAAAAAAATTCTTTTACAGTTGAAAGCTACATTATATGTTGAAACTGTATGTTCCACCAATTGGTCCTAATTCTGGTGTGCCAAGAAGATATATTATCACAAGTTTTGTACTAACCTCGTATTGGGGTCTTCCTGTAAATTGCTCAAAATGAAGAATCTATGCCAGGTACCACTAACTGATATACTGCATATTTGGTGACCAATTTTGAGCAGAAACGCCTGGATCAAATTACACAGCAATTGGAATCAGGAACACTTGAAGCCGAGACTAATAGAGAATCAGCTGTAGCTTCACAGAACAACAGTGTAAGTGATTGTCAACATTTTTTCTTCTTCTTCGTTTGACTTCTTTAGCTATTAAAGCTAATCTGTCATCTGTGTGTTTATGGATCAAGATTGCTGAACATTTGGAATATGAAAAACGCGAAGCAATTGGTATGTTTTGGGAAAAAAATTTGTTCTATCTTCACATTTTATTCTCTTTGAGTGATATAGTTATTTTACTTCTAGGGGCGATAATCGAGTTAAATCCAAGGTACAAGGCTCCACCTGATTATAAGCCTTTGCTGAAAGAAGCTAGATTGCCAATAGATGTAAGTTCATAGTTAAGTATTTTTGAGAAGTTATTGCATAGATAAGTATTTTTTCGACATATATTCCTCTTTTCTTATACTGGTTTTGTTTAAGTCCGAGCAAAGAGTGGAATACTAGTAAATTCAACGACCTTTGTTTTTCCTGTATTACTTGTGACTTTGACATATCAAGCTGTTTTAACGTGTACAGCATTTTTTGGATTCTGTTTTCCTAGAATGCTGTAACAACTCAGCTTTTCAGAGCTGATAATGTTTTATACCTTTTGCAGGTCAAAGAACATTCTGATTTCAGCTTTCTAGATCTTATATTTAGTTCCCAAGGTGATACTCAGAAGCAGCTTGAAAAAGTAAGTCAACTATTCTGACTTAGAGTCAATGTCTTTTTATGCCTCTTTCTCACATTTCTTCCTAGCTTCTCCAAATTTTTTGTTACCTTTATAAGAGCTAAGTTCGATCATTATGAGAACAGGAGACTGGAGCCAAAGTACAGATTTTTAGTAAAGCAGGAGGAGAGAAGGTAAATATTGGAATTAATTGTTATCGAGATAACCATAATAATTTTTCATTATTATAGCTCTTCTTCTTTGTGCTGGCCCTTGAAAATTCTCAGTACTCTTATTGCACGATTTTATCGATCAGTGTTTCCTTCATATGTGCAGGTTGAACTCTCTCCTTTAGATGAAAATGAGATCCAGTCTTGGCAAGATTTATATTTTCAGATATCATCAGACACTTATGAAAAAGTGGATGCAGCTATTGCTGTAATCGAGCTGCTTATTTCTTCAGTATCTGTGAGTTCCTACACTTCTATAAGAGAGTAAGATGGACGCTATCAGTTCATTTTGATATTTAAAGTCTAAAGTTTCTTGATAACTCTCAGATTATATCATTTTGCTTGTAGGGAAATACAGGATCTGGTGCTGCTCCTTCATCTTCCAGACCTGAAGATATTCCAACTGTTCTAGGCAGCAGCAACGTGACTGCTACAGACCCTAGCTCTGAACAGCCAACTGATAACTCTGTACAACCTCCACATAAACAACTCCAACAGCATGGTTCCTCTTTTTCTTTGGCTTCAGGTCAAGCTCCGTTTCATGCACCTCCTAACATCGCTGCTTCAAGTCCTGGAAACAGTATCCATGATCAAGAATTGCCAGCTAATTCTATGAGTCTCAACCCTCTTTTTGCTCAGCAACCACTTCCAACTAGTCATAACACATTGGTACCTCCTAGTTCTCAAGTCCCTCGACCACCAGATTTGTTCTCTTTTACCCATTCAAACATACCAAGGATGGGTGCCCCACAAGGATCGTTAGCTCAATTGAGTTTTTCGACTGCGGCTCCATATTCTGGAGGTCAGATACAACCAATAGGACCACGTTCTAGTCTAAGGCCATCAACCCTGTTTACTTTCCAACCTGTACCTAGCAGTGCAATTAGATCAATGCCGTTGCCAGATAATGTCTCAAACTACATGGTCCAATCAGTTGAGCCTTTACTTCCAAAGTTTGGTTTACATCCTGTAGCTCATCAGCCAGGTACTGAAGTGGTCCCCTTCTCCTCTAGCATCAATCCAAAACATACAACAGAATATGCTTCTGGCAGCTCTTTTCGTCCCATGTCAGTGCCTGGACATATTACTGGCAGACCTGCTGGTCTTATTCCTACTTATTCTCCGATAAATACAGTTCCTAGGCCATTTCACGGGGATTTTGGTTTCTCACCACAGATATCTCCAAGACCCAACTCTCAGTCAGCTCATCTCCCTCATCTGGCATTTCAAGCCCCATCCGTCACTCCAGCTTCTCAACATTTTGAGCAAAGTTTCTCAAGATTACAGCACTTTGGTAGGCAGATGGATCAACCCCTAAGCCACCCACCTGCACTACTTCATGGTAACCCCAGAGCTTCCAACCTGCAGAACTTTGGACCTCCATTGCCACAGACGATTCCTAGAAATCTCCCTGGCACTCAATTTCCGCAGCATTTGGTTCATTTTCCTTCAAGACCAGCGTTTCATGAAACGCTGATCCCACGTGGCCAACCACAGATTCACCATCGGTTTACTACCGGCAAGCATCAAGTATATGATCCTTTTTCACCTAGTGATGCTTAATTTAGCAGTGTGTTTTCAATAGTGCGAAGAAGAGAACATTGTATGTGTTTCCCCCCGTATAAACTGTGAAGCTTATGTACACTGGCTGATATTGTTTTGTTTGGGGGTTCATACTTATGTTCAGTGGCCACATTTTTGCAATATGGATAGCTTCATGATGACTGCTGAACTTATATAGGGATTGTGTCCTTTTGTTTGACAAATTAGTTTGTCATTTCCATGTATAAATGAATTTTGCAGTAAATAAAGAAGATCATATTCTGCAATGTTTGTTTGTTGTGATTTGATTTTAAGTTGCACACTTTCCATTGAAGGTGGCCTGATGCATTCATCAAATTTCTTATAGAACGAAGTAATTCGTTATGTTCTGATACTTTTGAAATTTTATCGTTTGCAGCCAAAGATTTGCCCATAACCCCGTACCTACCTCCAAAGTTTGATCTTTACTAATATATGCTTGACCAGAAACTAACACTTTCATAGTGTCAGAACACCGTTTGAACATCAAATTTGATACTTTCATAAGCCAAAATACCAAATGGTAGAGTATGTACAGATTCTAGATTTTGACACGCTGTCGATCACTCTCGTAAGGTGCTAAAAAGTTTAAATGTTGGGGCCTGAGCGAAGAACCCTTTCAAGCTTCTCGGCCTTAAGGTAATCATTCTCTGTAAGCGGGCCAGCTGGAAAAGGTGAGATCTCAATCACCAAATGTGGCGTAGGTAACTCATCAAACAAAGCTCTCACGTTGTTGCAACATACACTTTGACCATGCGCACTCTCCCGCCGTATTTGACAACCCTGCAGTAGTCTCTCAATTTGGTCCATTTACCATCAATAGCGAAGAAAGAAAAGCGAGTGAGATTATACTATAGATGTCTTTTTTTACCTTGTGAGATGTTGCATCTCTAAAATGGTCATCATCTGAGAGAAGAGACGCAATGGCTTTAAGCAGACGGTTTCCTTCGCCTTTGGAAGGTACCCTGTAGTTCCTTCTAAGTGTTCCCTTCGTTGTCGGGTGCCATTTGCTCACTAGTTTCCTCTTATCAGCTGCATCCTTATCTGAACATATAAAATTTACAAGATCGTCTCAAACTCTACATCAAAGCAGGATAGAATCAACAGGCACCTTCCCTTTCTCCCTCAAATAACGATATTGAATCTACAACTGAATCTACAAACCATACAAGAGTAACAGTTGCAACAAATTCAACTCCCGCTAGTTCTCTTTTCGGGTTCTAGAAAATGTTAATCTAGTATTAAAGCTCTAGACTTGGACACAAATCCTACAGATATGAATCATAAGAAAGTAATTATATTTCAGATTATGGATCAAAGATCTAGACTATCACATCAATCCAACAGACAGATGAGACATACTGTTCTTAAGTTCAACATAAGCATAAGGATGTAGTTGAAACTAACCAGGTTTTCCCTTAATGTTCTGAAGCCACTTTGAGAAACCAAGATCAGCACCACCATCTTCAACATCAACACCACCACTTTCCAAACCTAAGATCATCCAATTACCACCAAAATCAAAACAAGACGAGCTATGGAAGCAAACCATTGAAAAACCCAAGAGAAGTCAATGATTAACCGAACCAGAAACGATAGGGTTAGACTTGGATCCAGCAAAACCAGCTTTCACGAGTGCGTAGAAGACACAAATTCGACCAGCCCATAAAATAGGGGTCTCAAGCAGGGAAGCACTTACAGACCCATTTGAAATTCTCTTTGAAATTCGTTGAAGGGTTAACTTGGGCGCAGCTTCAAACTTAGGAAGAATGGATTTTTGAAGAAGTAAACCAGAAGAAGGGTTTGAGAGAGAAGGAATGGTTGATTGGGATCTGAAGTAGGATAATGAAGCGGCTTGAACGAGTGAGAGTGGCATTGCTTCTTTGATCTGGGCGGCTGAGTAGAGAAGATAATTTTATCGGTGGGAACTGGAAGAACTATGCTGAGTGAAACTGGATCAACTAGAAGCGACGACGTTTTGACTAAATTGTCAATCTCAAACTGAAGTTAACGATCACTTATTCTTGTATATCATAGACTCTCGTGGATATTGGATTGACATTAATAAGGAATTAAGATCTAAATCTGGTCGTATAGTTCATGTAAAAATCCCCATTACGGAAAAAGTTCATTGTTAAAATGACCGCTTTCTAATAAATTATTGGGCTAACCACCGAATTTGAACTGAACAATTTTGGTCATATGCTGATCTCTATATAAATTCAAGGGTTCTGTGTATTTTAATTCTTATGTTCAAACTTATTTAGCTAAAATACTAAAAAAGTGTTTAGTTGACTTGTTCTTGATTTAGTTAGCCATTAGATGGTGAATTTGAATTTTACCTAGTTGAAATTAAAGAATTTTGATTATGAATTGGGTCATGTCGACCCAATGATTACTTATTAAAAAAAATTACTAAAAAAAAGCTTACATGATCATGGAAGTATTGAAAACCAAAAGACATTATATTACCAAAGACACCATACTTAATGGATAGAAGTCCAAAATAAAAACCAAAATAACATTTCGCAGAAGATTGGATGTCCTTAATCCAAACTTGATAAAATCCTATTGGATCTTCATATGTACTAGTGATAAATGATCTAATGCCACAGAAAGCATGTGAGCTAAACTTTGAACAACCAGAAAAATGGAGCAATTTTAAACTATTCTCAAAGAATTTGAAATAATCCATTGGATATAACATTATTTCTATAAAGGAAAAAACTAAGGGCATGATTAATGGTGAGACTCTCAGAGTCTCTAAATAATTGTTTAATAATAAATTATCTTTGATATTGTATCATTAGTCTTACTCTGTAGAGACATATTAGGCAAAGTATCATCAATTTTATTTATTTTTCATTTATTTTTAATTTGGTGAGACTCTATTAATTTCTGAAAAGGTCTCACCATCCCGGACCAAATAATAAAATACTTTTTGCAAATATGCCCAAACCAAAAAAATGTTGTGTAATTCTAATTTAAATGTTAAAAATTCAAATTGTAGACATGACTTTTTAAAATGAAATAAAATTAACATGGAATTCGTTTAGACCCATAGTTAACAGTTAAATTACCATGATTAGCTCAGGAAAGTGGTTGATTTTAAATACAAAAAAATAAAATTATAAATATGAATTTTTTAAAATAGGATAAAATCACCATTAATACGGTTAAACTTTTATTCAACAATTAAATTACACTGGGTACTTGAGTTCATGTAAGAATCAGCACGACATAAATTGTTCAGTTTGAAATCCACATAGTTTTCCCTTAGGTTAAATCAATTATAATATAAATGTATGTACTTGTAAATTTATCTTTATAAAAGTCAGTACAAAACATTATCAACATAACTCTCATCACTATTCAATACCATTATCCTGTAGTGTTATAGTTATGATATATAACGGCAGTTCAGAGCTTACAAAGTTTATCAAAAAATTCAGGGAAGATACGTATGAGTAGAAATTGAAAAAGTTATTTAGGCTCATATATGTCTTGACTAAATATGGTAGTCATTTTTGATTAGCCCTAGCTCAAACCCAAATAGTCATTTTCTTTTTGAAACTCACCAAATAGTCATTTTTGAATAATGCAAAAAGCTAAGAGCATTTATTTATGGAAAACTTATATATGTGCGTACCTACAAGAAAATGGAGTATTAATAGCCGTTTAAGATAATGGTTTATCTTATTCTAAACGCTATTTAATATTGAGCGGCAAAAATCATTTTTTACGCGCTTAGTTTTTTGGATATCCATCATTTTATAGTAGCATATACGTATTTTAAACCGCTATAGTATTAAAAACGATATTTTTTTTGTTTTGCCATAATATACGTTTTATACGCGTATACATTTAAAATTTCTACTTTGATTGGAGGTTGAACTAGAAATTAGTTCTCTTACAAATAGAGTTATCAAGTGGTCCTTATACAAGAAACAAAAGAAAAAACAAATAAAGAGACGGGAAAGTAAGAAAACTATCGAAAATCCTGTGCATACCGGAATTCAAAAATGAGAAATTCTAAATTTTCGGGTAAGGAAAAGAATTGAGAATGAAAAAAATAATATCCAAACGGGTAAGAAAAATAATCGAGAATGGGTACGGGAATTCTCGTGTTGTTATATAGTGAGAATTGCTTGGAAAGTAAATCTAATTTTCCGAACTAACCGTTCTCGTTCTGTACCCGAGATTTTTTGTCTCGTTTTCCGTGACGCACATGAATAAATCCATCATAAAAAACGAAAGCTATATAGGGCTTTTTGTTAAAGAATGCTATATAGGGTTTGCTTTTCGGAAGATATAATCTCAAAATTAGAGCTTACTTTATAGTTCATCAAATACGCTTTTGCTTACGAATTATAAAACATTTATTGACCTGGTTTTATGGTTTATTATTACTATTACAAAACATTTATGTTATATCATTCTATTATAATGAGTACATTAAATACTAAATTAATTGAGCTGGTTCAATTGGTTGAAAAATTATCTTGATTGCTTTTTTGGCAGGGTTTGAGTTCTCCCAAAGGCAAACAATTCTTTATCATGATTGTTCTTACGGTGGTATTACCAATGACTGATCCCAGATTTAAAGGGAATATGCCCAAATGTCTGAACCTCATGGTGAACAAAAAAACAAATAAATACATTATTCATTATAGTATTAGAACGTTTGCAATTATACGTAATAAAATGTTATTTCACATCACAATAATTGTTTAGAATTGGTTAGTATAAAGAGGATCGTCATGTTGCAGCCAAAGTAAGTGGCATTACAAATATATATGCAATATCGGTATCTCTTTTATGCACGGTTGTTGATTTAAAATACAAAAGTAAGCAAAAAAGAGGGGCAAGAGGGTTATGCGGTTTAGTGGGTGACCAAATGAAATTTACATGTGATGAAATAGAATTAATAACAACCATAAAATTAAAGGCAGTATTAAAGAGTACCTAAATTATTGGACCCCATAATAAAAGCAAATTATATTAAATTGTTAAAACAAAAGCAAAAGCTTAACCCTTTGATTTTGGCTGTATATAACACTTCAACCATCACTAATCTCACTCTTCTTATACTTAATAAATACTCTTCTCATCTAGGTTTAAGAAAAAAACACTCAAGAACAACAAAGACAAAACAAGTATTAAGATGGGGTCTCGAGAAAAAATTGATTCGGTTTCGAGTAGTTATAGATACGAAATATTTAGGTTCGCGGATTGGATAGATATGGTTTTGATGGTACTTGGTACTATTGGAGCCATTGGAGATGGAATGTCCACGAACGTGTCATTAGTGTTCGCAGGCAGGATCATGAATAACTTAGGCTATGGTCAACACAATCCTGGTTCCACAACTTTTAAGGACGAGATTCAAAAGGTAAGTCATCTTTTTACTAAGTTTTGTTAATTCTCTTAAACAACTGTCACATGTCTAAGCTAAATGGTTGACGAAACATTAGATTTGCTTTGATTTGTTATTCATTTCGATTCGATCAAAAAAATATTTGGGTATCCATAAATATGTATACAGCAGAACAAATATTAAAATCAAATAATCCACAGGATTCTCTTTCTAATCAAATCAATATTTCTTGTATTAATTGTAGATAACTAAATAGTTAAGGAGTCTATATATGATGAAAAATGACAAACGAAATTATGATATTTTGTGGATTTTGATTTTCAGAAGATTTTCTTGCTTACTTGATTATATATTTATCAGTAATTCTTTTCTTTTTTGTTAAAGGGCTCAGTAATTCTTGTTTATCAGAAGTTTTTTTTATAAACACTTATTGCTCAAGTATTATGCAGTTTGATTTTCTCGATAACTTAATGATCCAAAATACAAATAAAAATTAATTCCATATACTATTATTTTTTAATTCTCGTTTGTATTTTTTGTGTGTGCGCACAATATTTCTCGTTTTTGTTTTTGAAATATAAAATTTATTGATCAACAAAAAAAAAATTTACAAGAAACTAGGCTGTAAAGAATTAATTCAATAATGTTTCAAATAATAAAGAATACTAGTTCAATACTATTTCTCGTATTCTTTCAAACTAGGGTATCATTTTATTAGGGTAAAAATAACATAAAGAAAGAAAAAACGAGATTCATGGATCTAGTTCGCCATGAATCTATTTTTCGTTTTACAATGAACCAACGAGATTAAGAACTCGAACAATTTTTTATTATTATTAAAAACGACCAAACAAATGATACATCAAAGTAAAAGTGTTAATTTAGGGTTTGATTGGATATTACTCATATAGCTCTAAAGAGCAATAATATTATTTAGAGTAGTAACACTAATCCAATCATGTTTTAAATTTATTTTTGAGTCATATGGGTCTCAAAAACCAATTTTTTTTCTACTATGAAGACAATAATCTAGAGTCTAAACTTATCAAACTCTACAAATTAAAATCTTAGAGCCAAAAAAATATAGTTTAAATTTTATAACAGGAAATTCAAAACTACAGTAGTAACAAATCAGACCCTTAATCACCTAAAACTTATTGTTAAGATCATTGTAGAATTTGGCTAACAGTGGAAAATTTATGTAATTTATTTAAATAAATTAATATTTTTAATATAATTTAAATCAATTATTTGTTCAGATTTATTTATACATGTTATTTATTTCATGTACAAAAACGCATGACACCAATTAGTTGAAAATAAAAGTTTTATGTAAACAACTTTCTTGTTCTGTGTGGTTGACTAATCCACCATTTAGTTTATTAATATATGTTCATACGATAATTCTCTATTGTGTATAGTGAGATTCCTTTATACAGTTGACCAAATGTGTTGAATACAGTGCAGTTTATACTTGGTATACCTCGGATTGGCAGTCTTGGGAGTGGCATTTATGGGTAATGTCAACATAGTTTCTTAATTGTTATATATGAATTAAAATGATGTTGAAATGTATGAAGACATTTTTGTGGTACAGAGGGATATTGTTGGAGCAAAACAAGTGAAAGACAAGTTGCGAAGATTCGTCGAACATATCTGGAAGCTGTTCTCCGACAAGAAGTTTCTTTTTTCGAATCAGATGCTTCCACTTCTGAAGTCATCCATTCTATTTCAGCTGATACTTCTCTCATTCAACAACTTCTTAGTGAAAAGGTACCACATCTTGACTAAGTATTTTGATATGCTTTTCTTTTTTTAGATATAGAAGAATAGAGAAAAAGTTTTCTATAATTTCCACCGAATAATTTTGTCACCATTTTATTTATTTTAAAGTCTTGTATTTGCGTGGTTCTTAATCTAGTATTCTAATTAAAAATTGATAAATTCTAGAATTAGTCTATTTACTACTATCATTGTAATGACATACTTTTTAAAAATCAAATAAAGAAAAAAATTGTTTGAAACATGTATATATTACTATTACTTCTACGAATAAATGCTTACGACTTTAGGCTGGAAATTCAGGTAATGCTTGGGTTCTGGTAGAGCTTAACGGTGACATAAGTAACATAGCCATGGCTTAGGGCCCTTATGTATTAGAGGCCAATTTTTTTTTAGATTTTATAGAATTTTGCAGAATTAGGATCCTAATTTTTAGAATTTTGTAAGAATAAGGGCCAAAATTTTAGAGTTTACATAAATTTTTAGTAATTTGAACCCAAAATTTTTAAAGTTTATCAATGAATTTAGTAAATAAGGTCAAAAATCTTTCTTTTATGTTATTGTTTTTCTGAGTTTGAGAAATTCGGTGTTTGATTATACAATCTCATCCTCACACTGTGCAAAATTTTTTCTAAAATTAATAAATAAAAATAGTTGCTATTATTAGAGAATATATTAAAAGAGAAAAAATATTTAATTTCGAGTAGGGCATTCAATAACGTCGGACCAGCGGTAGGGTCTTTCGAGCTTTCGGGTTTTTAGTTTCATTGAGTTAAGACATATTCGGGTCTTTTTATTTTTTGGGTTGGGTTGGATTCGAGTATATATAGTTTAGGTTTGGCTTGGTTTTTCGGATATATTAGTCTAAGACTTATTTGGGTATTTTGTCATATTCGATTCGAGTTCATGTTTCGGGTAATATATCAAGGCCTAGTTTATGTGTTGAGGGAATTTATCATTTTAATGGTAATTATCTCAGGTACCAATATTCTTGATGCACACATCAGTTTTCGTCACTGGCCTTGTATTTTCAGCCTTCTTTTCATGGAGACTGATAGTCGTGGCGAGTCCAACACTTGTTCTTCTTCTAATCCCAGGATTGATCTATGGCAAATACATTGTTCATTTATCTAAGAAATCTTTCAAGGAATACGCAAAAGCAAACTTGATCGTGGAAGAAGCTTTAAGCTCCATTAAGACCATTCTTTCATACACAGCTGAGACTCAAATCATGAGGAAATACTCAGAGATTTTGGAAAGATACAAGAAGCTTGGATTAAAGCAAGGTATTGCCAAAGGTTTAGCTGTGGGAAGCTCAGGTATTTCATTCACAATATGGGCTTTTCTTGCTTGGTATGGAAGCAAATTAGTGATGCACAATAAAGAAACTGGTGGACGCATTTACGCTGCTGGGATCTCCTTTGTCTTGAGTGGCATGTAAGTACGTTAATCTTTTTTTTTTTTTTTTGCCGAGAAACGGGGCTGAGTCCCGATTTATTAATCAAACATGAAAACTACATCGAACATCTAATGTTACGAGTATGCGCCAGATCGGCTACATCCTCCGCCAAAAGCAAACTAACAGAATCCGGAATTACATCAAAATTATGAAAACCCAAAGATAAAGAGTAAGTAAGATTAGCTAGCCCATCTATTAAGCGGTTGGTCTCTCTAAACTTGTGGGAAACTTGGACTATCCACATGGTTCAATACACCCCTAGTATAGTATACTCTCATTTTACATTAAGTAATAAGTAATCTTATAGTATCAATTGAAAATATTATTGAAAAACCAACACTAAATTCGTTATATTTATAAAAAAAATGTCATTCCTAAAAAATACTCTAGATTTTGCCCGTGCTAGAGCTCATGATATTTTTTCTTAAAGTCATGTTGTAATTTGAAAAACATAACTAATTTTTAATGTAAATATCAAGTTTTTAAAAAGACATTAAATTTATAAAATTTTAATTATCCTATATAATGATTCGTAATTATCAAATGACCCATAATTATAGAATGGGCATGTAATACCAAATTATCTGTAGTTCAACTAAATAATGTGTCATATTTGAATGAAACATGTTATTAAATAATATGTAATATCAAATGATCCTTATTTTTGTTAAATGACCTGTAATTATCAAATGTTATTTACTATCTAATGATCTGTAAGTGCCGAATATCCAATGATCTAGATTTTTATTATTAAATAAATAGAATTAAATTTCTGACCCGCCTATAACCTATAATATACGGATCTAATTGTTTTCTCAATGTATACATGATGCAGTTCTCTAGGGACGGCACTAACTGAAATCAGATATTTCTCTGAGGCTTCAGTTGCAATGGCTCGAATATGTTCAAGGATTGATAGAATTTCAAAGATTGATGGTGAGGATACAACAAAAGGATTCATACCAAAAGAGAGAATGAAAGGAAGAGTAGAATTTGAAAGTGTAACCTTTACATATCCTTCTCGTCCAAATTCCATAATTCTCAAAAACTTCACTCTCAAAGCCAATGTTGGAGAAACAGTAGCTCTAATGGGGGCTAGTGGAAGTGGTAAATCGACAGTTATCGCATTGCTGCAAAGATTTTATGATCCATGTGAAGGGTTTGTGAGGATTGATGGGTTTGACATAAAGACGCTACAGTTAAAATGGATGAGACAACACATTGGTTTAGTGAGTCAAGACCATGCTTTATTTGGGACTTCCATAAAAGAAAATCTAATGTTTGGGAAAGATAATGCATCAATGGAGGAAATTATTACAGCTGCAAAGGCTGCAAATGCTCATGGGTTCATTACACAACTGCCAGATAGTTATGATACAAAGGTATGTGTCTGTAAAGACTATCAGATTTCAAAGTTAATTTTCCTCCTTAAATTTTGTATTTAGTTATGATAAATTATGAGTTTACAACTCAAAACCAATTCACAATATGTGGATTGAGACTCTTAGACTCATTATATTAGATTAGAATGATCCCAACTTCTGATGTGGGATATCAGTCACATTTCAACAAATTATAACATTGATATATATATTATATATATATATGACAATGTGCAGATAGGAGATCGTGGAGCTCTTTTATCAGGAGGTCAGAAGCAAAGAATTTCGATTGCGCGAGCAATTATTAGAAATCCAGTGATTTTACTACTAGATGAAGCAACAAGTGCACTTGATGGAGAATCTGAAACATTGATTCAAAATGCACTTGATCAAGTAGCAGCAGGAAGAACTACTTTGGTAGCTACCACTTTTCTCAAACTTCTTGTATATACGTTTTTTTATTTGCTGTGATCAAATATATTTTGTGTTGAATTCAGGTGGTGGCTCATAAACTTTCAACAGTTAGAGGAGCAAATATTATAGCTATGTTAGAAAATGGTTATGTGAAAGAAATGGGTTCTCATGAAGATTTGATGGTCCAGAACAATTGTTATGCAAAGCTTGTCGAGCATTACACACATCGACAAGATCTTCAGGAAAGAGTTGAAACTTCTGAGGTACGAACAAATTTGTCTCCTAAGAATAACTTCAACAGGCTAAGCACAAGGTGTACTCCTGATCTCATTGCTTCTCCTATCTCAATACAAAGCATTCATACAAAGGAAGTCCATGGTGATCTCCCTTCGACTTCTTTTACTCGACTTATTCCATTGGTATCCTCTGATTGGAAGTCTGGTTTAATTGGTTGCATATCAGCTGCTATATTTGGTGCAATCCAACCAGTTTATGCTTTTACCATTGGAGGCATGATCTCTGCATTTTTTGCGAAAAGCTCACAAGAAATGCAGAACAAGATTCGTATTTACTCTTTAGTCTTCACTTCTCTAACCTTCTTTTCCATCATCCTTAATCTCCTTCAACATTACAGCTTTGCCAAAATGGGTGAAAGTCTAACGCAAAGGCTACGGTTGAAAATGCTTGAAAAGATCTTTACATTTGAACCTGAATGGTTTGATGTGGAAGAGAACTTTAGCGGTGAGCTTTGTTCAAGGCTAAGTAGTGAAGCATCCATTGTGAAGTCCTTGATAGCCGATAGAGTCTCCTTGCTTGTCCAGACAATTTCAGGTGTCACAATTGCAATGATCATTGGTCTATTAGTTTCTTGGAAACTCGCGTTGATCATGATCCTTGTCCAGCCTCTATCTATCCTTTGTTTTTACACCAAAAAAGTTTTGCTCTCCAACATTGCCCTCAATTATGCCTATGCGCAAAATCATAGCTCACAGATTGCATCAGAAGCTATATACAACCACAAGATTGTTACATCCTTAGGGTCTACAAATAAAATCATAGAAATGTTTGATAAGGCTCAATACGAGGCGAAAAGAAAGGGTAGAAAAGCAGCATGGCTTGCAGGCTTTGGGATGGGATCAGCACAATGTCTAACGTTTTTGACATGGGCATTAGACTTTTGGTATGGAGGAGTGTTGGTTCAAAAGATGGAAATTTCGGCAGAGGATGTATTTAAGACATTCTTTGTTTTGGTTAGCACCGGTAAAGTTATTGCAGAAGCAGGAAGTATGACTTCTGACCTAGCCAAAGGCTCAGCCGCCATTTCTTCTGTCTTCAACATTCTTGATCGTCCTTCATCTCAAGTAAGTTACAAAAATCCATTATAAATTTTTTTCTTTATATAGATTGTGTATATATTCTGTTAGAATGTGATTGATATCCCACATCGAAATTTGGAATCATCGTATGTGATGCAACAAATATTACGTGTAGGATAATACAAACAATGGAGCAATTATTGAGACAATAATAGGGAGAATAGAAATGAAGAATATCAATTTCTCGTACCCTAACCGGCCTAGTGTTCTTGTGCTTCGACAATTCTCTTTGGACATCAATCCTGGGACAAGTATTGGATTGGTTGGTACATCAGGGTGTGGAAAATCAACGGTGATTGCTCTGATCCAACGATTCTATGATGTGGAAAATGGAGGTATAAAAATAGATGGTATGGATTTAAGAGAAATAAATATTAAAAGCTATAGAAAACATACTGCTTTAGTGAGCCAAGAGCCAGTTGTTTACTCTGGAACTATCCGAGAAAATATTATGTTTGGACGGCCCGAAGCAGCTAATTATGAGGTCGTGGAGGCCGCTAAATCAGCCAATGCTCATGGTTTCATCTCGTAAGTATAATGTTATTTCTCAGTTTCAAAAAAAAAAAGAGTATAATGTTATTTCTACTAGTAAAACCCAATTCGTATTTGCATTAGAGGTCAATAGTTATTATCAAATTAAGATAGCAAACTAACTTTCTCTTATCAATACAAGTACATACTGGAAATTCTGAAGAGATTTTTAATAAAATTATTGGGTTTAATAATAATTTTGACGGTTTTGTATTAGTTTGAAAAATTCCGACGGAATTGAAAATACATAAATCTGTTAGAAATTTCTAATAGACTTTTGATGAAAATTCGATGGTTGCGTGATCTATTCCAATTTCGTCCGGATTTGATAATTACGTTTGTATATTTTTCCTTACTTTTTTACTTTTTCATTTCTCATTATGATTTTTTTTTACTTGATATAAATTAAAGGGCAATGGAGAAAGGATATGAAACAGAATGTGGAGAAAGAGGAGTGCAACTTTCAGGTGGTCAAAAACAAAGGGTGGCTATAGCTAGAGCCTTTCTCAGAAGACCTGCAATACTTCTACTTGATGAGGTTACGAGTTCTTTAGACTCTAACTCAGAGCAGGAGGTTCAGGAAGCCTTGGCTCGAATCATGATTAGCTCTAAGATGACTACTGTAGTAGTGGCCCACCGACTTAACACCTTGCAATATTTGGATCGTATTGCGGTGATCTCAGATGGAACCGTAATAGAGACAGGAAGTTACAACTACTTGAAGAACATTGGAGGCCACTTCTCTAGGCTTGTTCATGCTCATGATCTCAAATCTTGATGAATTTTTGTCCAAAAAAATAAGGTAATGACGATTGCATGGATAAAGTCAAGTATATATTGTAAGATTTTAGTTTTTTTTTTCCAAAAGGCTAGAAAAACTAGTTCTTAGGAAATCTCTTTTTTTTTGTCGACCTTACTCTTTTTCTTCAAACAATAATTGGATCGACAAGGTCCGATCCATAGCGAAAACTTATATCCTAAAATATTTTTTTCCTTTTCCCTTGGGAAGCATCGAACCCGGGTATCTGAAGTTTGTAAAGTGAATATTACCACTGGGCCACCTGTCATCGATAATCAATGTTGATTTCTCAAAATCTAAAAACTAATTTGGGAGGGTTTTGAAAAGAAAAACTAAAACGAAAAATGAAAATCTAAGAGATAAAAATCCAAAAACTAATTAAAAAACTAGTAGCCATTCATCATAACATAGATTTGAATAGAAATCTCAACGTCCAAAAAATTCTCACAAGTTTTGTTCTTTTTTCCTCTTTTTTTCCTCTTTAGATCTGATTGACAATTGTTTTCGTTGCTTTGAAAAGCAAAAATGTTTGTAATATACTGGAATTAAACTAATGTGGTTGGTTTAATTTCAATATCTTAAGAAGATTTTTGTTTTTCAAATTTACAAAAACAATTATCAATCGGAGCGTGTAGCATCGTTTCTAGATTAACTAGTATTAAATTCATGTGAATGGCATAAAATATTTACTAAGATTACGCGGTTTCTGTGGATATTTAATATGGTATGTAAGTATCTGAAGTAACTGAATATCTGAGAATTTAGCTGGATTTGGTTGGAAATCGGAGCTTCGTTATTTCTAGAGCCAGATTCACATATGCTTTAATAAATACTTTTCTTTCTTTCTTTTATTCGCGATATCTTTATGCATGCATGTATATATGTGTACATACAAGTGTCAAATTTCTTTTAAGCTATAGAATCTGGTAAGATTTGGACAACATTAAAATTTGCCCGAATTTAGAAAACGATGATGGATATGATCAATTAATATACCCAGATCACACATTTGTCATCAGAATCCACACCTGTTTAATTTTATTTTTAATTTAAACTCTACATTCAATGTATTATGTTCACATAAGAAACTTAGTGTATAAGAAATTTAGAGGAACCATTGCCTTTTATATCACACATCTATAAGAAATGAGTTAAAAGAGAGAAAGATAAAACAAATTGAGAAAGAGAAGAAGCCATGGCACATTACAGAGCGAGTTCTGAGGCAGAGATTATAATGAATAGAGATAGTAATCGTCATAGAAATGAAGAAGAAGACGAAGAGGAAGCTATGAAATGTGCGGCTATGGAGCAGTTGCAGCGTCTTCCAACATACGACCGGGCCAGGAAGGCTATGTTGAGAGGGATCACTGGAGGTTTCAAAGAGATTGACATGAAGGATCTTGGCTTTGTGGAAAGAAGAGAGTTGTTTGATACTGTAACGTTGGATGATGAAGATTGGCATGGAGAGTATCTACAAAGGCTGAAGAATCGTTTCGATAGGTAAGCTAGAGTCTCCTTAAGGGTCAAACCGAATTTGGACTTTAGGCATCACTAGTTCATTAAATTTTATAGACGCATCATTTATGAAATTTGTTTTTTTTTTCTGTCAACAATTGGATTCGATCCATGATTCAAAATCATCCCTAAGACTCTTTATTAAATACCATATGTAATTGGCTGGAGTCGAACTCTCCAGATGCATATATCATTAATTAGGACATTTAACCACCAGATCATAAGAGTTCGGTATAACTTTTTTTTCTTTAGACATGAGCAAAATGAAATTTTTTATGGTCCTTTATTCATTTTACTTAGAATTTTGGTACTTAGAATTTTGACGTCTTAAAATCTGATTAGACGAATACATTTTAATGCATTAATTAAAAGTTAAACAAAAAACATGGTTCTTCTACAACGGTAAATCATATTTAATTTTGTTTTTTACCACTAGACTAAAGATTACACATTTAAGTTTTTTTTCTCATGATAATCTAATTTAATTGTAATATATATTTTGGCTTGGTAAAAATAAACAGAGTGTCTCTGAATCTCCCAACGATAGAAGTACGATATGAGGATTTGAACGTGAGTGTAGAAGCCTATGCTGGAAACAGAGCTGTTCCAACAGTCATGAACTCATTCGTCACCATTGTGAAAGTAACATCTCCTTCCTCACTTGGTTTCTTCTACAACGATTAATCCATTTTGTTTTGTGCCCTGTTGTTGATTTAAGTTATCCAATTCGCTCCTGTAATTAATACATTATATAGATTTCTAGATCGAAATCGAAAATTAATTAGCAATGATTACGGGATCAATATATATGTCTATTAAATCATTTACAACAAAAGCTAGACTTTTAAAATAAAATTATATTTGGTCAAATTGTTGAATGTCACATATAATGTATTATTACCCACTCGAATTCGATTCTCGTATTCGCGTTTAGCCCACAAAAAGAATTAGACTTTTAAAGAGTTTGAACCAAAGTTTGTGGTTTCTAACCATTTTTGAATGGTAGGTTTTTTTGACATTTTTCCCGCAGGGCATTGGAACTAAAATTGGAGTTCTTAAGAATCAGAAAGAGAAAATCTCCATTCTAAAGGATGTGAGTGGAATCATCAAGCCTGGCAGGTTCATCAATTATCCAAACAATTTTTATTTAAGAAGATAATAAATTTTGATCTTTGTGTGGCTTATTTACATTAATGCATATGTAGATTCTTATAACATTTCTTTTGACTACAGATTGACTCTACTTTTGGGACCACCGGGCTCTGGAAAATCGACCCTACTAAAAGCATTATCTGGAAAGACAGAATCTGGTTTAAAAGTAAATATATACATATCATCAAATCTTTGATTGGTTTGATAAAAATGAATGTATTTGAAGCAATAATGAAATTGTGTTGTTGAATGTTTTAGTCTACAGGGAAAGTAACATACAATGGATATGAACTTCACGAGTTTGTGCCTGAAAGAACTGCTGCTTATATCAACCAATATGACGTTCACTTGCCTGATTTAACAGTTCGAGAAACATTAAAGTTCTCTGCAAAATGTCAAGGAGTGGGTACAGGATACGGTATGAAATATTATCTTCTCTATTCTATAATGGTAAGAATCTCTTCAACTGTATATTGATATCAATGGTTAAGAACAGATATGCTTACGGAATTACTGAGACGGGAGAAAGATTTGAATATCAAGCCCGATCCTTACCTCGATGCGCTAATGAAGGTACCAAGAAAGTGTTTGTTTATAATCTTAGTTTTATTTCATTATATATTGTACAAGTGTGAGAGCATGCCTCGGCATATGGATATACAGTTCAGGTTCGGATTGGATGTCAGATTTTGGATATTTCGGTATTAAATTCAAAGTATCATTTGAGTAACTTTAAAATTTTGGTTTGAAATGTCGAACTCTTCTCAGTCTAGCGGTTTAATACCCAGTTAATAGCTCAAACATTGGGAGTTCGACTCCATTCTACTACATGTGGTAGTTAATAGAGGATTTTAGGGATGAGTTTGAGTCATTGATCGGGCCTTGTTGATCATATGTTGACCAAAAAAGAAAATCGGTTTGAGATCAGTTTGGTACTTGTTGGGTTCAGGTTGGTTCGGATAGTTGATTGGAGATCCATAGTAGAACCCAAAAATATTCGGATACGATTAGGATATCTAAATTTAAGCAGTGTGTTTATAATTATTTTACAGGCATCGGTTATGAAAGGACACAAGGAGTATGTGATTACAGATTACGTTTTAAAACTCTTAGGACTTGAGATTTGTGCTGATACAATAGTTGGCAACGATATGAAAAGAGGCATCTCTGGTGGGCAAAAGAAACGAGTGACGACAGGTACTAATGTGGAATTTTTAAAAGAATTTTGTTTGTATTGAAATGTGTTCTTTGATGTAACATACTTGGTTTTTGTGTGTAGGTGAGATGTTGGTAGGTCCAGTCGGAGCTTTCTTCATGGACAACATATCAGATGGTTTAGATAGCTCTACAACATTTCAGATTGTCAAGTGCATCAAGCAAATGATCCATGTTTTCGATAAAACAGCTCTTATTTCTCTTCTCCAACCTCCTCCAGAGACATTTGAGCTCTTTGATGATGTCATTATACTTGGGGAAGGGCGAATTGTTTACCACGGGCCGCGGAAAGATGTTCTCGACTTATTTGAATTGATGGGGTTCAAATGTCCTGAAAGAAAAGGAATTGCTGATTATTTACAAGAAGTGAGTCATCTAACAGCATTTATTATATATTCAATGAAACAGATTTTGTGTTTTACTAATGAATACTAAAATATATATATATAGATTTTATCAAGGAAAGATCAAGAGCAATACTGGAGTAATCCAGAGTTTCCATATAGTTATGTATCACCAAAGCAATTCGAGGAAGGCTTTAAGATGCATTCTTTAGGGAGCTCAATGAGGTCTCAGCTTGCGACGCAAGTAGATCGATGGAAATATCATAAAGCAGCTTTGACAAGGACTACATATGGAGCTAACAAGTTGGAGTTACTAATGGCATGCTTAGAACGAGAATCGATTCTAATGAAGAGAAACATCAGAACTTTTGGCTTCAAGTCATTGCAGCTATGTATTAATGCTTTTATAATTGCAGTCGTGTTTTCGCAACAAAAGGAGTATCACAGCACAGTAAAGGATGGAATCATCTATATGGGAGCTATCTATTTGGAAGTGCAGATGATTGTCTTCTCTGGATTTTTCGAACTTCCAATGACTATTGATAAGCTTCCCGTGTTCTACAAGCAACGTCGTTTCAGCTTTTACCCATCATGGGCTTTCTCTTTACCAGCCTCAATCATCACCTTCCCTTTATCCTTCGTTGAAGTCTTAGTCGTGGTTTTATCAACTTATTTCTTCATTGGGTATGATCCATCCATCACAACGTAAGTGTCACAATCTTTTTTCTTTGGCCTGTTTACTTTAAAAGCTATATATGTGTATAAGTGTTATTTTTACTACAGGTTCCTTAAACATTACCTAGTTTTGGCATTGTGTGGACAAATGTCGTATGGACTTTTTCGGTGTATCGCTGCAGTGACTCGGAATCATGTGGTTTCAAATACAATGGGATGTCTTGCTGTGATGTGGTTGATGACATTCAGTGGATATGTATTGTCCCGAAGTAAGTTTTTGTTGTCCAGAATCATTCTCTGCATATATGAAACCAAAAGTTAATGAGTGTTGAATTGTGTAACCGCAGATCAAGTTCACAAATGGTTGACATGGGCGTATTGGACATCACCAGTGATGTATATTCAAACAGCTGTTTCGGTTAATGAATTCCGCAGCAAATCGTGGAAAGATGTAATATCCCGGATACCTTTATCAACATCAAATTTTGCCAAAACCAAATTTACACTATGTATTGTACAATTTGCAGGGTCTTGGAGTATCAGTCTTAAAATCTCGAGGATTTTTTGTAGAAACTTACTGGTATTGGATTGGACTTTTAGCATTGGTCGTCTCCACAATCTTGTCCAACATTATTACATCTTTGTGTCTGGCTTTTCTTAAACGTGAGTGTCCTAACTTCTTCTTCCAGCAACTATGAATTACATTAATTCTTATTACATCCATTAAATGTAAAGATCTTAATTACTCTTGTAGAATATGGAGTATCCAAAGTTGCGGTTTTACAAAAGGAATGTGAAGAAGCTGATAACAACAATATGCTAATGACGCAACCAATATCAGACAGTAAGGCCTAGAATATCTCTCAGTTTTGATCTCTTATAAAGGAACTAATGATCCAAAAAATTTCTTATATTACATAGGAGTGGTGACAATGAGAACTTACAATGACAACAAAACGCGTATACCATTCAAGCCTCTCTACATGACGTTCGAAGACATCACATATTCTGTAAATATTCCAAAGGTATTATAAATCTTTATATGATTATAGGTAAATTTAGAAAAATTATTTTGATTTGTTTTAAAATTTTTGGATATTGCACTTAAAACCATGATATTTAGATTTTTTGTATTTTTAACTAGAGAAATCATGTCGAGCTCTTTTTATTCTGGTGGCTTACATGCTCCAGCTAATGGTTCAAGCATCTGGAGTTCGATTCAAAGTTCATAGTTCAATTCATAGTACATTACTTGTGCAAGAAACTAAAATATAATTTTGTAGGAGATGAAAGCAAAGGGCATAAGAGAGGAGAAGCTAGTACTTTTGAATGGTTTAAGTGGTGCTTTTAAGCCGGGGGTTCTTACGGCACTTATGGGAGTGAGTGGAGCTGGAAAAACGACTTTGATGGACGTTTTAGCTGGACGCAAGAACACAGGATACATTCAAGGCAACATAAATGTCTCCGGGTTCAAAAAGAATCAAGACAGCTTTGCTCGTGTTTCAGGTTATTGTGAACAATCTGACATCCATTCCCCTCTTCTAACAGTCTATGAGTCTCTTCTTTATTCCGCGTGGCTGAGGTTACCTCCTGATCTCGACGCACATACTCGAGAGGTTTGTGTTTCTCAACATGGTGTATAAGATTCAAAAGACCATATAATTAAGGGTTAGAAATTTGCAGCTGTTTATTGAAGAGGTGATGGAATTAATAGAGTTAAAAGCATTGAAGGAAATGTTGGTTGGACATGCGGGAGTTAGTGGGCTTTCAACAGAGCAAAGAAAGAGAATGACAATCGCAGTAGAGCTAGTAGCCAATCCTTCAATTCTTTTTATGGATGAGCCAACTTCTGGTTTGGATGCAAGAGCTGCAGCAATTGTCATGAGAACCGTTAGAAACACTGTTAACACAGGAAGGACTGTTGTCTGCACCATTCACCAGCCGAGTATAGATATTTTTGAATCCTTTGATGAGGTAACTTACTAGTATATCCCACATTCGTTAGGTTTGTGTTTTTTGAGTTATATATATATGAGTAATCCACTTTGTCTGTACTTGCAAATAAGTGACAATCCTCCTCATTTAAGTTATCTTCTAGGTGTGAGTTAGGCTAATAGTAAAATGGTATCAGAACTTAGCCCTAATCCGATTGTGGATCACTAGTGGATGTTAGTCCCACAAACTTTATGCTTCATACGTCCAATCCTGAACGTGAAAGGTTGTGCTAGAGGTAGAATAGCCTATATCAGTTAGGTTTGTGATTCTTAGCCATATATATAAGTATGTGGCAATCATCTTCTCTTGAACTACTTTTGGGTGTGATTTAGACTCATACTAATATAACTCAATATTTTCTTCTCTATATTATTTTTACTTGCCATAAATTAACTTTGGACCTATCTTTCATTTTGTTAGCTTTTCTTGTTGACGAGAGGAGGAGAAGAGATCTATGTTGGTCCAATTGGCCACCATTCCTCACAACTAATCGAATATTTTGAGGTAAGAGAGAATTAGAAATAAACTTATTCAATTACCATCTCATCCCTCACAATAAATGAATAAGTTGTTTTTAGGGAATTCAAGGAGTAGAAAAAATCAAAGAAGGATACAATCCATCAACATGGGCCCTTGAAGTTACAACAAGGGTACAAGAAGAAATTCTTGGTGTTAGATTTGCTCAAGTATACAAAAATTCAGATCTTTACAGGTACTGAGTTATATCAACACTTTTTTTTGTCAACAATTACATCAACAAGACTCGATTCATACTATAAAATTCACTTTTTAATCTTCGACTGGTAGTGGAGAGAGATCAAACCCATAATGTTAGAGTCATTAACTGGATTATCCGAACATTCATACTTCTTATGGAAAAAACAATAATTTAACAAAGTAAACTCATCTCTATGAAATTGCTTATGTGGAAGCAGGAGAAACAAAGATCTGATTAAAGAATTGAACATGGTTCCTTCTGATGCACAAGATATTCATTTCTCAACAAAATATTCACAGTCCTATCTCACTCAATTCCAAGCTTGTCTATGGAAGCAACACAAATCATACTGGAGAAATGTTCCTTATAACATGGTGCGTCTTTGTTTCGGGGCTGCGGTTGGAATCATGTATGGAATCATCTTTTGGAGCCTCGGAAAAAGAAAAGAAACAAAACAAGATATCTTCAACAGTGTAGGAGCGTTAGCAACAGTTGTTAATTTCTTAGGATCACAAAGTGCTGCTACTGTGCGTCCGGTCTTAATCGCTGAACGTACTGTTTTTTATCGAGAAACCGGTGCAGGAATGTACTCAGCTCTACCCTATGCATTTTCACAGGTATTTTCAGTCCTATGTACCAATTAATCTTATCATAAGTTTTGGTTTCTAATCTCAAACTTGAACCATTAAGGTGATAATCGAGATCCCGTATACATTGGCTCAAGCTTGCATATATGGATCTATCGTCTACGGGATGATAGGATACGAATGGACAGCTTCCAAATTTTTGTTGAACATATTCTTTACCTTCATTAGCATCCTCTACAGCATATACACTGGTATCATGGTCATCGCCGTAAGCCCTAACCAAGAAACTGCTGCAATACTTAATGGTATCATATCCACCTCATGGAACGTCTTTTCAGGATTCACTATTCCTCGTCCTGTAAGTAACCAACCTTTATCCAATGTCTAAATCTATTAGTATATTAAAAATTTTAACTAATATATGAAGTTCAGGAACTTTAAAGGCAATTGGTATGGAAAGATCCATCAATTTTATATACTATAGCTTAATTTAAACAAACGGGTGCTTTAAAATAGATTTTGTGAGAAGTGCTTAGTTACGGAATTAAATATTTTTTTGTTTTTTTTAAACTAATAAAATCATTGCTGAATTTTCTCAGTCTAGTGGCTTATATGCTCCAGCTAATAGCTTAGATATCTTGAGTTCAACTCTACTCCATTGCATGTGGAGGATTGAATCTTGTCGATCCAAACTTTTTTTTTTTTTGTCAAACATAATGCCATTGTGTTAACGTTTTGATATAAATTTTGCAGAGAATGCCATTGTGGTTGAGATGGTTCACGTACGTATGTCCAGGGTGGTGGGGTTTGTACGGATTGACGATATCTCAATACGGAGACGTAAAGACGAAGCTTGAGACTGGTGAAACAGTTGTTGAGTTCATGAAAAGTTATTATGGATATAAACACGACTTCTTGTGGGTTGTCTCACTTGTCCTTATTGCTTTCACTTCGTTTTTTGTCTTAATTTTTGCTTTCTCGGTTAAGACTCTGAATTTCCAGAAGAGGTGATAAATTATGTCTCTTCTGCTTTAGAAATTCTTGTGAACACTAGTACCTTATTTATCCATTTGTTTCATTCATTTTGTATGAATATTGGTTTGTGTTACATGGTCCTATGTAATAATTTTAGGTTTATAAATACGTTGTTGGAAACTAGATAATCACGCCGGTGTTTCTTTTTTTTTTTTGTGTTAAAAGATATATTTAACAGGAACCTACAACTTAAACATCCACACATTGAAATCTTTGGAAAAGCAAAGCCCAAAATAGGAAAGCATATAGTCTAAACAAGGGTCTTAAGAGAAGAACAAAACTATATATAAAAAGAAAAAATAAGAATCTCCTGAACCAGTGACAAAAAAGAAGAAGCTCCTAAGCATTAAACCTGAAACAAAACTGTGATTCATCCCATTGAAAAAGGTTGGTGCCAGAACTAGACAAAAGCATAGAAAAGAAACCAGATTAACAAGGCTAGGAACATGTTCGAAGACAAACACAATGCAGCCCTCCCACATGCGTAGAGGAATAGAAAAACTTAAGATTTCAGGATTTTGTGAAAGTGGAGGATTATAATTCTGATATCCAAGGGTCTATAAAAAGCAAAGAAAAAAAAAGTGAGTCTCACACAAAATTTTGAGGGTACATCAACCTTATAATGCTTCCGAATTTTCCAATATTTTCGATGAGATCAGTTGTGTAGACAAATAAAATTTTTATGTTGAAACCTCTCTCCTTAAATTAGACCATTTCGTGGTTTCATCAAAAGAGAAATCACGAAATGGTCTAATTTAGGTCGATAAACAGGTTGACAAAAAATTAAGCAAACAAGTGTTTTGTAACTGACATATAAAAATCGAATTAAAATGAAAAAAAACAGAACATGCAATTTGGAATTAAACTGAATGAAAACAACAACGATATTAAAAGCTTGAAATATAACAATTCTAAGAAGAGCTTGGTTCATGGATTGGGACCTCACTATCAACAACCTAAGTTAAAGAAGCATTCATTCAATTTACCATCTAATCCATTGGCCTAGAAGTTTAGATTTAAGGCTAACTTACTGTCCTGATCTTAACCTCTTTACTAATACAGCTCTAATTTAAACTGTCGTTAACTATCACTAGAAAAGTAAGCAATCAATTTCAGATTCAACTAGACACTCAACTCATTATTTGCAACTCTCATTGAATAACTCATTAGAGCGTCTAATCAGTCTATCAGTCATTTAATCAAACACCTACCGGCGTCTAACATTTTCGGAGCTAAGCTTATCAGGCGTAGGCCTACACAAAATGTACCAATCAGACATGGTGTTATCATAATTGAATCAAATACAACTTTTTGTGTTAAATAATACCTATCCCCATTACTCCAAAGCTAAAGGCGCAAAAACAAAATGTTTGGCCAAAAAAGGTGGTGTTATCATAACTGAAATTAGGTTGGTTTGGCATTAATAATTCGGAAGGTCTACATTCGACCAAGTAGCTAAATTTTTTACGAAAAGACTGAGCAAAATTTTGGCATAATCGTGGTCAAGCTGGACATTTCACAATCCTCATGCTCTAATGAGGAAAGATGTGGTACGCATAAATATTTCAGAAAATTGGGACCAACACCCCATTTAGTTTCTAAATTAGCAAATATGCCACAAATTCGGGTTCTTTGCAATTCTATCACTTCCGCAAATCCGAAATGACTTTTTTTATCCCGAGATTGATGGTTAACACTTAATCCACTTTCGAAACTGCTTTCTTGTCTCTATCTTCTCAAACCATCCATGTTCTTATTATTCAAACACACTGCAACTGCCACTCATACTCTACCATCTCTCTCGAAATTCTCTCCAAGCGAACATCTTTCTCTTCACTCTCACGAAGAAGAAGCTCAGACCAATCATTCAAGTGAGTCAAGATTCTCTTTCGAGATTGCATACTTACAAACTTCCCCAAAAAATTTTGGATTTGCGGTTTGCCGTGAAAGATACTTGAATGTTAGATTTCGTTCTTTTCATCTTGCTTTATTTCTGAAATCACGATACGTATTTCATTCTCCAAGGAAATTAAAGTTTTCAAAGAGGATTTTTCCTCTATTTTCCCTTCAATTTTGGGATGTTCTTTCGCGAAACCCTTTCCCATGTTTCCCCTATTATTTTGACTTATTTTGTCCAATCTTTAGATTTTTTTGTCCAATTTTTCAATATCCAGCAGTACCCGTTGATTTTTCCCTTTCTTTACCCTTTTGGGGTTGTTTAGGGTTTTGTTTTTTTCCAAATTTTTGAATTTTTACACTGCTTCAGTTTCGACATTGTGCCTTCACTCTTTAGGGCTTCGCTAATTCCAACCCATTATCTGCTTTGTTGATGTCTTCCGTAGACATCTAACTTTCAATTTTTGTTTTTCGCCTGTTTAGGGTTTCCAATGCCCAGGAGGTCATTGCAAGCTATGTTTGCCACCGCTACTGCAGCCAAATCGGCAAATACACGAGGTAAGGAAAACGAAGGGATGTCTTCTGGTCCAACCAAAACAGAAGTAGATGTCCAGAGGCTGCCAAAAAAGCTATTTGCAATTGATAGATACTCGCGTGATGGCCGCATTAACGCCGCTTCTAAGACTGACTTTTTGATTGACATTGTCGATATCTTCCACGAAGCTGAAGAAATGGAGTCTTGAAAAACTCCATTTTTGTCCCTCTTTTCCATTTGCATATCCACCAATGTCGATTATCGGGCAAACTTGTTCACATCATTCTCTGTAGATAGCTGGTGACAAAAAAAAAGAATGAGATGTGGTTTGTCTTTGCTAGACATCCTCTACGATTTTCCCTAAGAGAATTTGCTTTGGTAACTGGTTTACCATGTGAACCTTACCGACCTAAGAAGGTTCTCGATCGAATGCGCTCCCCGCCACGAGGAGAGGATGCTCCTTGGAATTCACTCATTGGAGACAAGAAATCAGTGCGTGTTGATGAGATTTTAGGTTGGTTAAAAGTTGACAAGCATTTACTAGAGAATAACAAATGGATAGAGAGAGGGCTCTGAGGCTTGCTATTGTTGCTATTGTCGACGGTGTTCTTGTTGCTAAATCTGTCCCGGTCAAGGTATCGCATAAAGTGGTAGAAATGGTCAGAGATCTTGATTTGTTTGAGTAATATCCCTGGGGAAAGGATAGTTTTTTGCTGACTATTGAAATGGTCAAAATGGGAAGCAATGTCAGGGATGGCAACGTCCTCATTAACAAATTACTGCAGTCTCACTGAACATGCCACAACTTCTCCATTTTGTTCTAGCTTTGGATGTTTCAAGTTGTCCTTATGATAACAGGCATCCTCCCTGTCCAAGTTGATAAGATGATATGTGATATGCCATTTACCAAAGGTGGACTTCTACAATGCTTCCACAATGAGAACATTCTTGACGTTGAGTATGATTTCAAGGTGATAACATTTTCCTTTATACAAATATGTACTATACACATTTCATCTTCCTGTTAATGCCTCTTTTTTCAAACTCCATACCAGGTTTTGGTGACATGCATATTGACAGGAGACATCACTAAAGATGTCAGCTTCAAAGATGAAGTAGAGGACGACGATGTTGTATATGTCCAAAGTCTAATTGAAAAAGGTGTTTGATTCACTCAGAATATATGGCAGGGTGGATATGAAAAGCGTCCTAGCCTTAGAGCTGTTAAAACGGATAACACCAATCATGGAAAGCCTAAACGAGGATGAGTACTTAAAGGCCTTTCTTCCAAAAAAGTTGCAAAAGATGAGGATGAAGAACAGGACACAACGGATGTTGATGTCGGTGATGTTTTTGAATTAGTGGACATCAAAGTCAAAGAGTTGATCGACATAAAATTCAAGGATGTCCTTTAAGCAGAATCTATATCTATAGCCCAAACGGTTGAAACAAACATTATGAAATGGTTGGATGAAATGGACATTCTGTCTAGAAATACAAAGACCTTTCCATCTTCCACACCTCGAGTATCTCAACATCCTGGTACGTCTGCAAGTCCTAAAGTCAAAGAATTAGATGAGACATTTTCGAAAGATTACGAAGGAATTCCATGGGTTCTTGGTGATTTCAATGATCTGGTTAGTAAAAATCCATCAACAAATTCAAACATTTCCCTGTTGTTCTACTTTTTAATCTCTATATTTTACTCTAGGATAAGAGGGGTAAGGAATCCGAGCCCAACAAGAAAAACCAAGATGTTGAGATGCATTGCAATACTTCTCAGCAATTGATCGATAAGGGCAAAGAACTGTTTAGATTAGAATCCCAACCACCCAAATCTGGTCTTCATTCACAGACGTCCATTCAGGCAGCTAACCCTCTCTTACAATTTATTGTTTTTTCACGAACAATTGCTCACATCGACGTCCTTTACTGAACACCAGCCAACCTTTCCAAATGTGGCGGACGTAGAGGAAGAACATGTCATCGGACATGGTGATGCCACAACAGAACATGCAAACAATGAAAGTGTCAATGAAACTGTTAGCAAAGACGATTTTAATCAGGTTTAGAACCAGATATCCAGAACGACCCCCAAATCTTCTTGTCACTTCTATCGAGCAAGTCACCCAATGAGGAGAACAAACAGACGAAGAAGCTTTGTTAGCAGGCATTACCATAACAGAAGCCCAATACATAGCCGCTAACAACTCTAATCTCTCTGCTAATGCCGATGAGGGGAATATATATGATGATTCCGGGAATAATGATGATGATGAGGGATGCCTTGACGGTGGTTACTCATCAGGGGATGATGGCGACGAGTCCGACTTTGACTGTTGGCCTATGACTTTTATCCATTCTTAGATGTCTACTATATAACTACTAGATATCTACTGCTTGATGTTGTTAAGTTTTAGTTTTGATTACACTTTTAGTCAACTTATCCCAATGTTGTACCACCTTTACGTTGACCATGTTTAATTTAAATATTTAATATTATTGTTACGCCGCGTCTCAAGTTATACAAACATAGAATGTTTATTTTCCTAATTCTTCACTACGTAGTGTTTTTGCACATAAGTGGTACCATAAAAAGTTTAGACGTCCTCCATTTTCATTACATGTATTTTTTCTATTTTTTCAACAAGTCAACTTAACCTGATTTGACAATCATTTAAGGATGATTGATTGGACGAGGTCCCACTACGCAAATCCAATTGTGATTTTAATATAAACTAGGCTTATCTTCTCATTAATAACAACTCAAACACATTTAGGAGAGAAGTATTATCTCAACGTCAAATTCTTCTTCTTCTCTCCAAGGGAGTTGTGGTGCTTTTAACTTCTAACCAAGAAAATAAATTCTGGTAGGTTCATATTTATGTCGTTATAAATTCTACAAATGTCCCAAATACTGACACCATGCCATTTATTACATCGTTTTCCAAATGGCATGTTTCATATAAAACATGGTGGAAGTTTCCATTTGTGCAGTTGCTGGAGATTGGGAGTGCTTGGAATTTGGCATTTGGCACTTCCAAGTCAGGAAAGATCATTTCGCAAGATGTGTTGGAATTAGACCAAACACTACTTTTATCGAGCTAGAAGAGAAGATAATATCCATATTTAACATATGTATCAAAGACTTCATCCCATCCATTAGCTTTTGGAATGAAAGCCAAAGCACAACCTCTACACAGGGCAGAATGCCACCAGTTTATGTCTCTGTTGATACTAGCTTAGCAATATTTAAACGTTTTTATGCTAGATCCAATGGTCTTAACATTTTTGTATCATGGTTTATACGATATGTCCCTTCCCTAATTAAGGCTAATGAAGATGTCATAAGACTTACCAATGAAGAAAACATACCGCCATTGGCATTGACATACCTCCAATTTTTGTTTGAAGACGATGTTGTTCTAGCAGAGGTGGGCTGTGCTAAAGAAGATTATTTGGAAAGGAAAAGAAAACAAGTCGTTGTACTCGATGAAGCACTCGCTATTTCTACATATCCTCCAACTATAGATGTCATGACAGGACAACAAAATGATGTCTTCTTAGAAAAGGATTCGAAAGTTGACCCAGTCATAGGAAATTTAGACTTAAACCCAAATCAGGATGTCCTCACAGTCCAAGAAACTGATGTCTTCATAGAAAAGGATTCTAAAGTTCCCCCAGAGAAAGATTATACAGACATAAACCACTTTGATGACGATTACGACTTTAATTTCTGGACATATTTGATTAGCAAGGAATACCCTCCTGATTGGGGCCCATCTTCAGGGCTCCTTGGAGGTTAAAGGGAATCAAAATCGAAAGAGAACCATGGCACCCCTCCCGCAAAGGCTTATGTTCATGAATTAAGTGACTTCGACCTTGGTATTGATGACCTCAAAGATGTTGCACTAAGAGATGAACCAGAGGAGATCCATCGAGCAATGACTGACAAGGATGAAAAGTGAGATAAAAAGAGAATCATAGCTGCATGTGGTGATTCAAAATGTGTTTTGCGTATCTACTGCAAAGTTGAGCAAGACACCGGGAAAATTAGGTTAGAACAGTCGAATTGAAACGTTCATGTTCTGTGGAAACAAGATCCAAATTCAAAAGAAATGTCACTACTGAAATTCTTGCCCAATTCGTATCTTCTAAGTATGCCAATAGGAAGGTCGGGCCTAGGGCATGTGAAATTCCTGACCTAGTTTTGTCCTAATTCAACATCTCAATCTCCTTTTATAAAGGTTGGAATTCCAGGAAATTAGCTCTAACGAAGACAAGGAGTAATGAGGCCAAGAGTTACACTCTGTTGCACACCTATCTGCACCTCCTTCGCGTATCCAATCCCGGTTCCCTTACCACGTTGGAGACTACAAAATCTACACACGAGACATCTTTGTTCAAATATTTTTTCTTTGTTTTTGGTGCTTCTATTAAAGGCTACCCTTACTTACGGCAAGTCGTTTTCATAGATGGAACACAGCTGAAAGGAAAATACAAAGGTTGCCTCGTCGCAGCAAGTGGCCAAGATGGAAATATGCAAATTTTTCCTTTAGTGTTTGGTGTCATTGACATCAAAAACGAGTCTATTTGGACATGGCTCTTCAGGCAGCTACATACGTTTATACGAGATAGAGAACAACTTGTCTTTGTCTCTGACAGACATGTTGCAATTAACTCGTCACTCAAACTTGTTTATCTGTTTGCTTTTCATGGTGCATGTGTGGTACATTTAGAAAGAAATGTTAATTACATATTTAAAAGCCATGGTCTTGCTTCTTTGGTATCCAAAGTTGTTCGCTCATTCACCATTTGGCGAATTTAGACATTGGTATGATGAAATCCAGCTACACAGTCCAAGTTGTTCTAATTATCTCCATGACATCGGCATTAATCACCGGGCTCTTGCTCATTTTCCTGGAAAACGGCACAACTTCATGAACAGTAATATAGTTAATTCATTAAATGCTGCAATTGGTAAGGCTATCTCGTGTCATATCCTCCGTGTGCACACTCCAAATTAAAAAAATACTCATCCGCCACTTGCGCAAGGCAACACAGTGTGATGTGCTTTCATCATCATCTTGGATTTTTCAAGTCAATGATAGCACAAGATATGTCTTCAAAGTTGACACTAAGCAAAAATCATGCTCATGCAAGGTGTACAACGTCCTCCAAGTCTCATGTCCCCACGCTCTCGCAGTGGCAAGAGTTAACCAATTTATGTGTACACCTTAGTCGCTGACTACTACAAATGTCATACATAGGAAAGCATCTACAGTGGAATAATTCACCATGTACCAAATGAGCATGATAGTGACATCCCAGAGTCTATTAAGGAAATGTCTGTTCAACCTCCGAAAACCAAAAGGCCATCAGGCAAGTCACGTAAAATCAGCATCCGGTCTAGAGGGGAATTCGCCGTAAGTATCTTGCCCACTCTTATATCTGACCATTTTTTCAAATTTATACATTTGATTGGTTATCTCTTTTTCTATATTCCATCACGTTTACAAAAATACGGGCGATGCCAAGGCAGTGGGCATAACAGGGCCACATGTAAACATCCCATCTAACAAATGAAGCTCTCATCATTTCTTATTTATTTTGTCCCCATCAAAACAATGACTTATGCTATGTCTTTTGTATTACAATGTATGGGTATTGTATCTTTTGTCTTAGATGTATGGTTTATGTATCATTTTAGCTAGCAAGTTTTCAATTCCATTTAAATTTCTCTTTCCCTATGTTTAGTTTTTATTACTCAAACATGCTATTATAACCCGATTACAAGACGTTCTTACATATATCCAAACATCTATCTAACTTTGGTGTCTTTATATAATAAAGTAGACGTTTCCATACCAAACTTCTTGTCCTTCTCATAACATATCAAAACATGAATGTCCAACTACCATACATCCTTTAAAACATACTAATAAACTCTATAGATCGCCACCAAACAAAACACTCATAACATGGAACACGAAAAGAACATTCAAAACCTGACCCAACAAAGTTCGGGGCATCGTTGAAACGCCACATCCAATATCTCTTTTTTTTTTAACACCACCTTCGCAACGGCTTCAGCTTCAGTTATTGTATCACATTCCTCCAAAAATTCAGCTACTATATCATTTCCCATTACGAACTCACCGCACCCTATTCCAAACATCCCTAACGCAAATGTCATCTCCAATGTCAGATCTTCTTCCGCAGCCAGCATATCTGTATCTTCCTCTATAAACCCATCAACGCTCACTACTCAGAGGCTCTCAAGATAACGTGTTCCTCGATTCACAGCTTTTGCACACCAACAAACAACACCCTGTAAGGGAAACCATAGTTCACTAAATGTGGTAGTGTGTCCATCAGCCACATCGAAGCTTCTTTTAGAAGTGGTTTGTTCAGCCCCATGACTCTCCCTAGCCTACATGATGCTATGATTTCTCCTAACTCCTTAAATCCATCATCTGCTACCATTCCTAGTATCTTGAGAATTAAATTATCTGGAAGAGAAAAATAATAGGCTTTGTTTTTGAGGATTGAGTTATTTTTGAAATACCATTTTTTCCCTATGAGATATGCTACAACACGAATTGGGAAGAAACCTTTGAATAAAAGAAGGAATAAGATCATCATGTTTTCGAAGGATGAAGAACAAGCTTTGTTTGGATTTGACATTTAAATTGAAAAAAAGTCACGCAGCGGAAGAGAATCAGTATTCACATTGCCAGATGGCATATTCTCGTTCAACCGTGCCTCTCACGCGCCAACGACTCCAGGTGATGTTTGTCACACTCACATTTCCCGCTTCGTGTCTAAGGGCATTTTTGTCCAACAGACATGCCACCAATACCCTCAAAAATGGCATAAACGCAAAAGAAATTTTTCGGTGGTATTTTTGCTAATTGAAAACTTGATCATGGCATTTTTCCCAATTTTCTCTAAATATTTTTGGTTGTGTTACACATAAATATTTTTGGTTGATATTTCAAAAGAATATACTTGAATATTTATATATATATTGGTTACATATACTTTATAGTTGATAGATAATATTTTCAATTCTTTTAGTCAATCTCATACTTGTGTGTATGTGAAGCTAGAAATGGAGAAATAAACAAAGAAATATATTTTATAGCTTGCGTTGGCTATTGACAAAAAGAAAAGAAAAATTTTGCGTTGGCTTTTACAAAAGATCCCTTGAATTTTCATATACTAGTTCTCTGTTCCACAAGTAATGTCATTATAAATGTTCATATATCTTTTCCTATGGTTATTGCTTATAAAATGGACAAATAATTAGATAATTGCAATAAAAGGTATAAGAACAAAAAGAGGAATTTGATTATTATTGATAGGGAAGATGAATATACATTGATGAATGAAATTTTTGATATAAAATAAAGTTCCGCCATGATACAGCCACATGAAATGTACGTTACCTACTCAATTTCTTATATTATAATTTTTTTTTGGGTCAATTTCTTAATCTACATAGAAGAAATTTATTCATCTACATTTCTCATTTCCATTTTAATTGGCTCATAAGGAACAATTAAGCTCCTTTCTTTACGCAATTCCAGCGACCAATCTCCTCTTAAGTTCCATCCTCATAAGTTGACGATCATGAGCTCCGGTTGCCATCATTCCTCTGTTCTCATACGCTCGTCGGAGAAGATACGGTATAGCGGTTTCGACCGGTCCAAATGGCATGTACTTGCTAACATTGAACCCGGCTCTCTTTAAACCAAAGGACAATGCATCTGACATACCATATAGTTGAGCAAACTCTATCTTTCCGTTCTGTTTATCAATGCCTAGGTCACTCGCTTTCCTTGATGCAAGTCTCCCTGAAAATCGAAACATATCTACAATGAGCATTCGAAACGAAGCTATCACAAACTAGGGTTTACAATGTGATTGATTGAATTGCTTACCCGAATCGGCGTTATGTGTTGCAAGGACAACACCAAAGCCAGATCCATTGGAGGCTTTCTCCATCAGGAAAGTCATACAGTCGTTGTAACAAGAGTGTGTGTCCTGAATTGTGTCGTGAATAGGTGACTTGCAACCCAGGGAATCAGCTAATCTAGCTTCGCTAGACATATAAGCTCCTCTAACCAACTTAAATCCCATAGAAACATTCTCTTTCTCAGCATCTCGTACTGCCAATTCCAATCTCTCACCAGCGTCTCTTAAGTAGGCTTGAATAGTGTTGTAAACAATCGGTCGGTCTTTGTCTGCATTGAACATGATTGCAGATGAATAAGCCATGTAATCGATAGCTGGTTGGAGGATTGTGTCTTCTGCATCGATCAGTAAAGGTACATTGGATTCTTGACATTTCCGACAGATCTCTTGGATCCTTTTGTGAGCTGCTTCGAGCTCCTGCTCTTCTTCAGCGGTTAATGGTTCCGGTTCTGAGTTTGTGTGGTAAAGAGGACTCGAATCCGAAAAAACAGAGAACGATTTGAGCTTCCATGAAAGTTTGAAACCTGGTCTCTTGTATTCCCATCGAAGCAAATCACTCACTCGTTTTAGAAGACTAATCGGACAAATCGCCGTTATCTTCACCACCACTGAACTAAACTGTAAAGACAAGGAAAGAAATAAAGCCAGGTCAGTATAAAACCAAAGATAATCAAATAAACCGGAACAAAACCAGGTCTAAATTACACAACAATAAACCGGGGTTTTAGTAACCGGAGAATATTCCACTAGTTTTCTTCAGAAAGTTCTAGTCCACCTAGAAAGTCAAATCTCCAACAACTAAGACCTCTCGTGCTTATAAATCTAATCCGATAATGACGCGTTACCATTGAATTTTTCACCGCATGAATAAATTTCAAAATCGAATTTAATATTAAATAAATAAAACACACATAGTCATTTTCATAATGCAAGTTGGGTATTAAGGTTTTGATAATGCGTTTAAATTACCTAACTAATAAATTAATACTTATACGAAAACAAATATATATGAATATATTTATGCAAGTGTACTTTGTCAGAGTACGGAGATTTGGCTGTCGAACCAAACAACTTGCCCAAATCTGACAATTACGTCTCAAATAATTCGATTTAAGAAAAGTAAATACGGTTTAGATTTTTTTTCTTTTGTCTGTTCTGATTCGATTTTTAAATTAATTGACAAAAAAAGAAGAGGAAATTAAAATTTCGGGAACTTACATGAGATGTGGGTAAAGTTTTAGCAGCTTCAATGGTTTGAATGAATTGTTGCATGTTATCATCACAAGAAGCAGCATCATTAGCATGTTCAACACCATAAACAAGCATGCCTTTAAGACCAGTAGCGTTATAAACGCTTCGAACGCGTTCAGCAGCTGCGTTTGCGTCTTCACCAGCACAAAAATGATCATAAAACGTGTTTTTAACAAGTCCATGGACCATGCCACGTGTCAAGGAAGCATCCATGAGTTTAGAACTCATAACCCATGTTCCTAAATCTACCATAGGACCAATCGCCGCCGCATGCAACACGGCGGCTGATCGGAGAAGTTCGGTTGTTGGAATTGAAGAGAAAAGACGAGCTTGATCTGAAAGATCGAGACTTTCATCAGATTTTGGGTGGTGGTGAAGAGGTGGTTCCGGTGCTTGTTGTTGTCCGAATGAGAGAATCTCCGGGACGACGGCGGTGGAAGCGGTTACGGTGGGCTGACCCACCGGGCTCAAGGAGGTGAATCGGTAAGGACGACGAATGAAGTTTGTTCGGAGAAGACGGGTTGCCATAAAATTCAAAGCTTTTGTGTTTTGATAATGAAAAAACTTAAAACTTTTTTTTTTCTTTTGATGTTTCTGAGGCTTTTTCGGTTTGGTTTCTCTCTTTTTTTCTCAAACGTTTTGTGTTGTTGTGATGATTATTTTTCTGCCTTCTGTGTTAGTGATTAGATGTATTTATAGAAGAATGTAAAACCATATATATACAATGTACATACACGTTTGACGTGTTCGATATATATAGATGCCTATGTGTACAACTTTTTAATCGGATTAAATTCAGATAAATTAATCTAAAAAAAAACAGTGACAACAAAAAAATTCTAAATTTGCAATGGAATTTTTTTGTAAAGAAAGTAAAGAAAAAATGTTACTATAAAATTTGTGAGAAATCTCAGTATACCATAAAATCTTAAAGTACCATATATATATATATATGATTAATGTGAAATCTGATAAAATTAGAGTAATTTGATATAACCAAGTAGTGTAATTAATTATGATTTTAATACTTTAGAGATTATGCTCAAACAAACATAAAAATTAGTTACTTTCTTGTAAAAAATGTGTAATTTTTTAACCACTTATGATAAGACTTCCTTAAAAACCAGAAGTATTATAGGGGACCGGAATCCAAAATGAAATTGAAAATTATAAAATCTAGAGGGTACGTTCTTTAATTTAGGTCCACAAATATTAGCTGTACTCAATGATAGTTTATTGGAAAAGGGTAAGTGGAAGATTGTGCCGTAATTTTCTGAAAGGAAAAGTTCAAAAGAAAAAAAGGAAATTAAAATTAAAATTAAAGGCGTCAGAGACAGCAAGGTCCTGAGTCATCGGATAAGTATTTAATTGATAAAATTAGTTGAAAAAATAATAATTAAATTGCTGGCGAGACGGTGGTGGGAAGATATGAAGTATGAGTCGATGATGAATCGGATTCAACATGTGGACTTTTGACTTCTTCTTTGAATCTTTTGACTTTTCTAATTTGGAATCTTTGGAATCTTAAGGACTCTTAACTTTGAATTAATCAATTAAAAGATTCTCCACTACTAAAAGTAAATTGATGTTTAAATTTAGGTTTTTTTAAAAATAGAACTTTTTTTTGCTGCAGCACAATTTCAGTTTAAAGGTCAACGAAGTTTTCGTTCTATTTATAAAATGTAGTAGTGAATTTCAATATGAGAATTTTAATTTACATTTATTAATCTTATTTCGGAATAATATCATTTTTATGATACCATTTTTAAACATATTATTTTTTGACTATTTAAAAAAGTATCATATAATATAATTTTATTAATATTATAAAACATGTTAAATAGGTTAACTAAGTTATAAAATATTTAATATTGGTAGAATGAATCACACTCTTTATAATTTATGTACACATGGACAATTTAATATGCTGTTAATGTTAACTTTTTACGTTAGCCTAATTATTATTAATTATAAACTTAATTTTATGCATATTATTTGACAATTGGATTCATTATATTTATAATATAACACCATTTTGAAAAGAAAAAAAAAATATTATGAATTAAAAAAAATCAGTATGAATTATAAATATCAATCTCTTGATTTATCACTATTCTTTTTTTTTGGTTAACGATTTATCACTATTCTATAAACTAACTAAAATTCTAAATTAATACAGATGTTTACAGTATATGCACTAAATAGGTTAATTTGGTATTTATTTCAAAAGATATAATAGTAGTCAAATCATAAATATATATAGAAGTTTATTTGTATTAAAATAAAAATATTTACTAAAATAAATATCAAATTTATACATTGTGAATTTACTCATTACAATAAATAATTGTTTGATTTTGGTTAAATGGTTAAGTTCCTATATATTATTTTCTCTACTAGAATATAATTTTTAGTGAGTTGTGTAATTTTCACATGATATTATTTAGAATTTTAATAAATTAATTTAAATTACAAATAGAATCTTGTAACTATGAAAAACAAAAACATCATTGTTTCTTCCAAAGTCCAAACTAACTCCAACCCACTTGACATACAGAAGTGAAGAGAGACCAACCAAAGGTCCAAAGCTAAAGATAAGTAACAAAGTATACTTATTCAAATTGATGTTGCACTTTTTCGAAAACTGACAATAGAGAATCTTTGGGAAAAAAAATCAGATCTTTACACAAAAAATAAAGAAAATTGGGACCCATTTTTCTTCTCCCCAAAAGGGTAGTACTAAACAAGTTCTGGCAAAAAAACTTTTAAAAAACAAATTAATAAAATAATATTGAGGTGATTGGAGCCGTTAAATAGAGGGAGAGAGGGTGAAGAGGTCACGTGAGTTCGTAAAGAGGGTAGGTACTCACTTGACACGAGACAATTGCCAGCTGTAGCCGCCATTTCCATTGGTCCAACCCAACTTCGCATGCAATATTCCCCTTTTTATTTTTCTCTACAAAAACAATTGATGAACTCATAGGCTTTGAATAGTTGGCATATCTCCCACAAAATAAATGATAATGTAGTTAAAAATTTTGAATAGTGAACGCAAACAAAAAATAATGATAATGTAGATTATGTAAATTATGTAAATTATAGACAGATTGTAACATCCCCAGACCATTCTAGGAATGGGAGCGTCATTAGTGCGCGTCCGAACTCCAAGTTAAGGTTACCAAATCCAATGTTTGTACTTAAGTGGAACTAGACAGCACACCCCGTCTCGACATGTTTCAGCCTTGCGACCCAAGCATATCGATCCGTTAGTTTTGTCTCGGACTAAGGCCAAACACACACAATACCCTTTCTTCTTCTCAATGTAATACTTACGTTTTTATAAAATATTTGGAAATCACAACGTACTTTTCGGCCGATTCAAAACTTTGATATATATATGAAATAAACTTGTTCATTTTACAAACCAATTCTTACATTTGCAAAAGGTATAAAACTACACCGACTTATTGCTTGCTTTCCTTCTGCTCCCTAATGGTCTTACTATGGTTTCCCTGCAAGGAGGAGAGTGAGACGTGAGCATAACAGCTCAGCAAGTCCGTGAAAGCCACGGTAACAATAACAAGTATAATTGCATAATGTTAACATACAAGGACCCTCTACGATTCGGACCACAATGTAAACCTTCTACATTGCCGAATCGTAAACCACCAACCAACCACTCCGCGCGGTCCCACCGCGTCCACGGCCCTCGGCCAAACCTTTCCACACCTAACTCAACTCTTACTCATATACCACTTTCAACCCTTTCACCATTCTTCACAACCACAATACTCACAATCACTTCACACGGTTCTCACAACCGTCCTCCACACATTACCACCACCTTCATACACACTCACACCACTTCCAACACACATATATCAAACAACCCTCATTCAATAACTACTTACATGCTTATGACCATCCTTTGGTCTTGATTACACACACGTTACTACGATCATTAAGTTTTATGACTATCATCACTCAACCACGATCTACACACTATCATGACTCTACAATTCGTTTATGGTTGCCACTTTCTTCCATTTTAACAACAATCACCTAACAAACACTTATCTTAACATACCACTTCACGGAATCTATTAACACACACACGGAACAACAATTTTCACTCACGCATTCAATATCACACAACCACCAGCAACCATATATGTATTCACAATCTCCTTGCACACACGAAAATCACAAACTCACCTCAATTGCTTCCTTATTCAACTTAGCGGATTGATTCCTCTACTTTCCCAAGCTTTCTTAAACTTCTTAGGCAAAATGTAAAGTAAGTGTTTTCTCTTGAACATCTATGTCTCTCCTCTTCCTTTGGGTTACTTCTCTATTTATAGAAGAGGAGAAGCCTACAATTTACTAACCAACCACCCACCTTAATCATCCTAGCTAGGATGTAGGTTCCCCCTAAATTCATGACAAGTGGCAACTTGGCTTACTTAAGCTTTCTTTGTGGAAAGGTTTTGCTTAAACCTTTCTTCCTCCTAAAGTTTCGTATTAAGCTTTTGGGTTAATCTTAAATCCCACAAAATCCATACTAACCCACATTAAGTCACCCTAATTCGAGCACGTCAAACCCGAGCACCTTAATTCCAACATTTTGGTCTTAGAAGCTTCTTCCGCTCATTCAAGGCTTACCCGCCTCTCTCGTGACCAGCTTAACATGTCCTCATTCTTTGTTATTTCATTTTCGATGCTTACCCGAAACCGCGGTTTGCCTCAAGAACATTTTCCTAATGTCTTGCCAATTGAGTCGTCAATGGGGCATTACACCCTTCCCCCCTTAAAAGGAATTCGTCCCGAATTCCATTTTGGTTACAAGTCTAGCATGTGAGGGTAATTCCTACGAAACTTTTTTTCATCTTCCCATGTTACCGTTACTCGATCTGGCCTCCCCCAGAATATTTGGATTTGTGGAATTGTTCGCGTTTTAAGTCTCTTGATCCGACGTTCTCCCACGCGGATCGGTTCTTCTATGTAGGTTAAGTCGTCACGGAGGTTCTCTATTTTCTGCGGCTCTACTGTATTTGGGTTGAATACATGCCTCTGTAACATCGACACATGGAACACGGGATGCAAAGCCATGTCCCGAGGAAGTTCCAGCCGATATGCTAGCTCCCTGACTTTCTCTTGTATGCGGTATGGTCCGATATACCGGGTCGCAAGCTTTCCAACCTTTCTAACCTTGCCCTTCCCCCTTTAGGCTGCTACCTTCAAGTATACCCAATCTCCTACTTGAAAGGTAACTTCCCTCCGATGTTGATCAGCATATTTCTTTTGTCGATCTTGGGCCATTTTCATATTCTCCCTTACCTTTTTAATCTTCTCCGTAGTCTCCTCTACTATACTAGGTCCAAACAATTTCCTTTCACCCACTTCCGTCCAACATATAGGCGTTCTACATGGCCGTCCATATAAGGCCTCGAACGGGGACATGCCTATACTCGTGTGATAACTATTATTATACGAAAATTCCACTAGGGGTAGGTACTGTTCCCATGTACCTCCCCAATACAATATGCATAAGCGTAGCATGTCTTCCAAAGTATAAATGGTCCGTTCCGTTTGGCCATCTGTTTCCGGATGAAAGGCGGTGCTCATTTTTATCTCGGTGCCTAACAATCTTTGGAACTCTTTCCAAAATTGTGCCGTGAACCTAGGGTCTCTGTCAGACACAATACTAGCCGGTACCCCATGTAATAGTACTATCTCCTTCAAGTACAATCCGGCTAAGATCGGAACTCTATCCGTGATTCGTATGGGTAAAAAGTGGGCCAACTTGGTCAATCTATCTACGATTACCCATATTGCATCATTCTTCCTTCCCACGGCACCCGGTAGTCCTGTAACAAAGTCCATAGCAATTGCCTCCCATTTCCATTCGGGAATTGGCAAATTCTGAAGTAATCCCCCGGGCATTTGGTGCTCTACCTTCACTTGTTGGCACACTTGACATTGCGCTACCCAAGTGGCAATTGCTTTCTTGAAGCCTGGCCAATGGTAGTACCGTCGTATATCCCGGTACATTTTGGTACTACCAGGGTGGATACTTAATAAGGATTGATGTGCCGCTCCTAGAATCTCATCTCTTAGATTACGGTCTTGGGGTACCGTAATCCTTCCTTTCAAAAGTAATGTCCCATCATCGGCTAACTGGTACTCACCCTTTCTTTCTTCTCCCATCCTTAATGCTTCTATGATTCCTTTCAACTTAAGATCGTCTCCTTGAGCCTCTCGGATTCTTTGGATCAGGTTGGCCTGGTTTACTATTTGCAATCATAATGGTCCGCTTTCTTTTCCTTCCAATGTGGTTAATCTTACTAATTTAAATTCAGTCGCCAATGCACTTATATCTATGGTCATGTTTACTTCTGTTCTTTGTCGGCTTAGGGCATCCGCAACCACATTCGCCTTTCCTGGATGGTACTTGATCTCAAGATCATAGTCCGTTATAAATTCCATCCACTTTCTTTGACGCAAGTTTAAATCGGGCTGGGTAAACAAATACCTAAGGCTCTTATGATCCGTCCTGATTTCTACCCTTTCACCGTATAAATACGATCTCCAAATCTTAAGAGCGAATACTACTGCAGCCATTTCTAAATGGGTCGGGTAGTTCTCCTCATGCTTCCTTAACTGTCGAGACGCATAGGTAATGACCCTTTCGCCTTGCATCAGCACGCATCCTATTCCCACCTTGGATGCGTCCGTGTAAACCGTGTAAGGTTTACCGGGTTCCGGTAGTGACAGTATAGGGGCGGAGGTCAAATCTTGTTTAAGCTTTGCAAAAGCTTCCTCAGCTTCCTCAGTCCACTCAAAACTTATTCCTTTTCCAGTGAGACAAGTGAGTGATTTGGCTATTTTCGAGAAATCCTTCACGAATTTTCGGTAGTAACCCGCGAGTCCTAGAAAACTTCTCACCTCAGTTGCGTTCATAGGTTGCGACCATTCTTGTATTACCTTAATCTTCTCCGAGTCCACCGAGACTCCATGTTCGGATACTTTGTGTCCTAAAAATCCTACTTCTCTTCTCCAAAAACTGCACTTACTAAACTTTACATGTAACTTGTGTTCTTTTAACCTTTGTAGTACTTTCCCCAAGTGTACAGCATGATCCTCCATCGTCCGTGAATAGATGAGGATATCATCAATGAATATAATCACAAAATCATCCAAGTATTCCCGAAAGACCTCATTCATAAGTCGCATGAATACGGCTGGGGCATTGGTTAACCCAAAGGGCATGACCCTAAATTCATACTGTCCGTATCTCGTCCTAAAGGCGGTCTTATAAATGTCCTTTTCGTCTATCGGGATTTGGTGATAACCAGATGCTAAATCGATCTTGGAAAACCATGACGCTCCTTGTAGTTGATCCAACAATTCATCGATCCTAGGTAAAGGGTATTTATCTTTTATTGTGACCTTATTAATCCCTCGGTAGTCAATGCACAATCTCATGCTCCCGTCTTTCTTCTTTACAAATAACACCGGTGCTCCCCATGGTGATGAATTAGGACGTATAAATCCTTTCCCCATCAAATCTTCTAACTGTTTCTTCAACTCAGCTAGTTCAGCCGAAGCCATTCTATAAGGAGTTTTGGCAATTGGAGTTGTTCCCGGTTTAAGCGTCATTGTGAACTTGTTACTCCGAGGGGGTGGGAGTTCTACCAAGGGAGCGAATACCTCCAAGTATTCCTTGACTACCAGTATGTTTTCCAGATCCAATTCTTCTCCAAACTTTGCTTCCGTTATCTCAATTGATACCAAGTATACTTCTCCTTCTTTTAACTCGGATTTCATTCTTAATGTCGTCACTAATGACATTCCTACACTTGGACAAATTCCTTTATACATACACATACGTCCTTCCTCATTTCCCAACTTTACTCGACCCTTGAAACAATCTATGTTTGCTCGGAATTTTGTTAACCAATCCATTCCTAGGATGACTTCATGATGTTCTAGTGGTACAACTAGGAGATTAGCCGGAAATTTCATGGCTTCTAATTCTACCGGTACATTCCACATGCATGATTTGGCATGAAGGGTTTGGGTTCCGGGTGTCCTAATGGGTACATCTATTTCCGTAATAACAAAGATTCCCTCGAACCTTTCCGCGACTTCGGGTGACACAAAACTATCTGTTGCTCCCGAGTCAAATAAAACATGGTTGGGTACTTTGCCAACATATATTGTTCCTATCACACATATTCATATATTCCACATAATTAAACACTCAAGTTCATACAAAACACAACCACATATTCACACAACCTGGTTACTTCTTACCGGTAATAGGTCCTTTATTGTGTTGGGAAGTGTTAGTCTTGTTAGTGCCGATAGCATAAACACGCCCCGCATTAGTTTGGCGTCCTTGTGCCATTCCAGATGGAGATGGGTGTGTTTGCGGGCAAGACGTTGCATAATGCCCTCGTTCTCCGCAAGTGAAACACGTAACATCCTTAGGAATTTCCGAACGTTCTTTCCGCAGGTTAGGACATGCTCTTGCATAATGTCCTCAGCCATTACAAATTTGGCACAAAGGCAACTGTCCCGGGTCATGCACAGAGATCTTAGCCACTATAGACCCCTGGCCTCGACCACTTCCCGATCCTCTACCGCCGTCATTACCTTGCGGGTTACGCTGGTAACTCGATCGTCCCCAGATTGTGGCATTGTGGACCTAGCCGCGGCGGCTTGCTCAGCCGCAAGTCCTTCTTCGACATTGATTGCCCTTTCCACGACCTCATACATATCGAAGAACTGTACCACCTGTAACCTACTCCAAATAGCTGGTCGCAATCCCCGAATGAATTTTCTAATCATTGCGGGTTCGTCCATTCTTCTATTCCTCATGAACCTACTTAATCTCACAAATTCCGCCTCATAATCTCTAACACTTCGGTTTCCTTGTTGTAATTGGAGAAATTGTAACTCCAACCTATCCCGAGCCTCGACCGAAAAGTATTTCCTTTCGAACTCTTGGTGGAATCCTTTCCATGTGGTGAAGATATCTCCATATCGACGTTCAACATTTCTCCACCAATACTCGGCATCCCTATCTAGATGATAGACGGCTACGTCCTTCTTGTAGCTCTCCGGGCACCTGGTGACGCAGAGATTTCTCTCTATGTTCCGTAACCATGCATCAGCCGCGATTGGGTCCGTACTACCGGAAAATCGGGTAGTTCCTAGATTCCGCATAGCCGTGATTATCGTCAAGAAATTTGATGATGTATGTTCATGTATTCCTCCCAGGTGATCTTCCATTGGTTCACTAAACCTAGACCGCATTCTTCTTCTAACCAACTGGTTGGTCATACTAGAATCAGTCCATGGCATTTCCACCTCTTCCATCCCATACATTGTTTCATCAGAACCATACCCACGCGTTGCCGAAGTCCGTGCACCTTCTAACTAAAAGTTATCTGCCGAAGACTCTCCACTAGACCCATCTGATACCTCGATTTCATAATGCAACGAGTATGGCCGATCTGGTCTTTCCGAATCATGTGGGCGTCCTCTCCGAGTAGGGGGCATCTAAATACAACACGATGTTAGTACTTAATATTCTATTAAGGAAAGCAACCGGTTTCCTATCCTTTTGCAAAACTTTTTGGACTCTCTTTTTAAAACTAAAACTTGTACCATATGTGCTTAAGCATAACCATGCTCTGATACCACTTTGTAACACCCCCAGACCACCCTAGGAACGGGAGCGTCACTAGTGCGCGTCGAGCCCCAAGTTAAGGCTACCAAACCCAATGTTGGTACTTAAGTGGAACTAGACAGCACACCCCGTCTCGACATGCTTCAGCCTTGCGACCCAAGCATATCGATCCGTTAGTCTTGCCCCGGACTAAGGCCAAGCACACACAATACCCTTTCTTCTTCTCAATGTAATACTTATGTTTTTATAAAATATTTGGAAATCACAATGTACTTTTCGGCCGATTCAAAACCTTGATATATATATGAAATAAACTTGTTCATTTTACAAACCAATTCTTACATTTGCAAAAGGTATAAAACTACACCGGCTTATTGCTTGCTTTCCTTCCGCTCCCTAATGGTCTTACTATGGTTTTCCTGCAAGGAGGAGAGTGAGACGTGAGCATAACAGCTCAGCAAGTCCGTGAAAGCCACGGTAACAATAACAAGTATAATTGCATAATGTTAACATACAAGGACCCTCTACGATTCGGACCACAATGTAAACCTTTTACATTGCCGAATCGTAAACCACCAACCAACCACTCCGCGCGGTCCCACCGCGTCCACGGCCCTCGGCTAAACCTTTCCACACCTAACTCAACTCTTACTCATATACCACTTTCAACCCTTTCACCATTCTTCACAACCACAATACTCACAATCACTTCACACGGTTCTCACAACCGTCCTCCACACGTTACCACCACCTTCATACACACTCACACCACTTCCAACACACATATATCAAACAACCCTCATTCAATAACTACTTACATGCTTATGACCATCCTTTGGTCTTGATTACACACACGTTACTACGATCATTAAGTTTTATGACTATCATCACTCAACCACGATCTACACACTATCATGACTCTACAATTCGTTTATGGTTGCCACTTTCTTCCATTTTAACAACAATCACCTAACAAACACTTATCTTAACATACCACTTCACGGAATCTATTAACACACACACGGAACAACAATTTTCACTCACGCATTCAATATCACACAACCACCAGCAACCATATATGTATTCACAATCTCCTTGCACACACGAAAATCACAAAGTCACCTCAATTACTTCCTTATTCAACTTAGCGGATTGATTCCTCTACCTTCCCAAGCTTTCTTAAACTTCTTAGGCAAAATGTAAAGTAAGTGTTTTCTCTTGAACATCTATGTCTCTCCTCTTCCTTTGGTTTCCTTCTCTATTTATAGAAGAGGAGAAGCCTACAATTTACTAACCAACCACCCACCTTAATCATCTTAGCTAGGATGTAGGTTCTCCCTAAATTCATGACAAGTGGCAACTTGGCTTACTTAAGCTTTCTTTGTGGAAAGGTTTTGCTTAAACCTTTCTTCCTCCTAAGGTTTCGTATTAAGCTTTTGGGTTAATCTTAAATCCCACAAAATCCATACTAACCCACATTAAGTCACCCTAATCCGAGCACGTCAAACCCGAGCACCTTAATTCCAACATTTTGGTCTTAGAAGCTTCTTCCGCTCATTCAAGGCTTACCCGCCTCTCTCGTGACCAGCTTAACCTGTCCTCATTCTTTGTTATTTCATTTCCGATGCTTACCCGAAACCGCGGTTTGCCTCAAGAACATTTTCCTAATGTCTTGCCAATTGAGTCGTCAATGGAGCATTACACAGATGATGCAGAATATACAAAACAGAAATTAAAATAAATTATTTTTATTTTTTCTATATTTTCTCTCAAATTTTTACTAATTTTTGTATATTATTATATATTATCCATCATTATTTAATTTTTTAGCAAATAATCTTATAAATTAATAAAATAATAATTAAATTAAAAAAATATGTTAAAAAATTATTATATATTCTGTAAATACTTATAGTGTAAAAGTGTAACATCTCGACCGCAATTTTAATGGGTTCCATATCTTCTTTGGGCATATAGGTCTATTTTACCGATGTGACAGTCAGTACGCTACGTACGTCTGGGAGATTTTAAATACTTTTTACCGACTATACAAATCACTACATGATCTTTTTCGTGTTTTGTCCTCACTCACACGGTTCCGAAAATCACTTCCCGAAAAGTCACCACTCATCCTTCAACTACTCTAGCTCAAGCATGCTTTAACCCTGAAGTTCTTTTTGGACAAATGACCGAAAAGATAAGTCCACTTTAGTGACGTAGGTGATTTGAGAAACAAAAAAAATTTGGACGTTCCTCTTCTTCTAACTAGCCCCACGTAACAGAACCATGTTCTTGACACCTTTCTTCCCTTATGCATGAACACCCAGAATTAATCCTGACTCCGTCGAATTGGTAGAAACCATTTCTTGCTCACCATCACCATTAACCATCTTCTAAAAATCCATGTATGCACCAGATTTCCAATCAGATCCTAAAGTATCAACAACAACATCATTATCCGCAAGAGACTTATCTAGAAACATGGTCACAACATAATCCATTTTATCAACTTCAGCTGAGACAATCACAATCTCATAAGATACTATAAATAACACCATCCTAGTTTTAATTGCTGAAGTAACCGATCGTGGATGTATAACACCAGATTCCATACCGTCAACAGTAGCCACCGCATTCCCTTTATCAACACCCTGACCTTGATCACGATAAGAGCCAACATCCTTATGAGAATAAACAAAGTTCCCACCCGGCCGAAGAGTTACAATAATCAATTATCTTTGAATTACTTTCAAATTAATATAATACTAGGATTATACATGCGTTATAACGTGTGATTTGATTTTTTTTCCAACCCATATTTGTTTAGGTTTTTGGATATGTGTTGATATTTTGAATATTATTTTCAAGATGTTGTTTTAGAGGCCCTAAGCCCAAACCAAAATCAATCTGAATTAGAGAAACCAAACCCCATAAAATGCCCCAATGGGTTCTAAATCTATGATATTCCCTTGAACTGACTTGATGATGATTGAGTACTTGACTGTTGTTACACATTGCATGATCCAATGGATGAACTTCTCATGAAAACCCAACCTTGTCAATACTTCTTTGATGAAATTCCAATCTAAGCGGTCATATATCTTGCTTATATCAGTTTTCACTGCAATCATACGTTGTTTTCTTGCTTGAGATGAGTTTAATTTATGTAGTATCTCGTGTGTGATAACTACATTGTCGGAGATGGATCTACCAAGTATGAATGCCGACTAATTATGGGAAATAATTGATGGAAGGACCGACCTCAGTCTATTAGAGAGTATCTTGGCAATTATCTTATAAACAAAATTGTAAAGTGCAATAGGTCGATACTGATGGTGTCATTGATGGTATATGGCATGGAACCTTGGTTAAAAAAGCTTACTGTTTCTTTTGTTATGGCAGGCCCTACCACTTTCCAATTAGCTTGGAAAAAAGCTGCGGAGAAGACATTAGATCCATGGGCTTTTTCTGTACTGATGGAATACGCTGAATTCTTTATTTATGAAGTAGAAGGACATATAGTCAGCTTTTCATTCTAGTCTGCAGTGATCTTTGATTCCAAGGCTTCAGCCACCCGGGATTCCCCGAGGTGGTGAAGAGAGTTTGAAAGTAGTCGATGATTACTTCAGTAATTTCTTCCTCCTTGAACATAACTATGCCTTCATTATTTTTAATTACTAAGAAGATGTTTATGATTTTCCTTGCTTTGGTAGTAGCATGGAAAAATGATGAGTTTTTATCACCTTTGTGTAGCCATAGAAGACGATTACACTGCCTTCAGAATTTCTCTTCATCTTCATAAGATTTCTGTAGCCTTAAGGTAATATTCCTTATCAGTTCAATGTCATTATGTGGACTTACAAGCGCTTTTCGAGGTTATGTTTACAGTCTTCAATCAAAAGTTTTTTTTTTTTTGACCATTGGATGATTGTTTCTCGAGTTCTACCAATTCTGGATTTGAGTTGCAAGGTTTCCAGTGGGTTCAAACTCTTTTTGATAAAATCTTTTACTTTTTGGTTGTCTTTGAGCCTTCGATCAAATTTGAATATTGATCTCTTCCTTTTCTTTTCTGGTTGGAAACAGGTCAGGACAGGTTTGTGATCGGATGCTTCAAACAATAGATACGATGAGTGTCTCGTAGGGAAGAGATCAAACCACATGGAGTCGGCCATGACACAATCCAGTCGGCTTCTAATTGTGTGAGTATGTCGAGTTCCTCGCCACGAAAGGGGCTCCCAAGAATGTTTAAGATCAAACAAGCCAGGTTTTACCACAAAGGCTCTAAAATCTGTAAATGAACTTTCTTCTTTTCGAGGTCCCCTTTTCTTTTCCTCATTGGATAAAATATCATTAAAGTATCCCATAATAAGCCAAGGTGAGTTCCTTACTTTTGAGATTTCCAAAAGCTTTGTCCAAATTAGATTCTTTCTTGACTTATCTGTATTGCAATAGGTGAATATTGCAATGAAGCTTTTGTCCTTATATGTAATCCGAGTATCAATAAAGTTTGGAGAGGCAAAGATCACAATTAATTGAATCCTATCAGACCATTGAAGGATAAGTCCTCCCCCACCATGGCTTTGATGTGATACAACTTCGAAGTTATAGAAATTTAGAGCTACATTTTTTTCAATAACCACATTGTCCTTATTCTTTGTTTCCATTAGGAAAATTACATCTGGATTAAATTGTTTCTTTAATCCTTTGAGCATACGAACTGTCAAGGGGTTTCCCAAACCTTGATAGTTCCAGCTCCGTATTTTTAAGGAAGAGAAGGAGATGGATTGGGAAAATCCATCCTCTTACACTCTATTGTAGGAATAATTGGTGGAATAGAGATGTTTTGATTGCTTGGTCCGCTTAAACCCACAACTTTCTTTCCTCTATCTGAGTTGATCTTACATTTAGGAGATGACTTAAGTTGAATAGTCTTTTTCTTCCTTTTGATACTCCCTGCAAAAGTAAGTGGGCTAATTGTTATTTTCCTCTTTGTTGTAGGTCTCCCAGGTCTTCTCTTTACTTATTCTTTGGCAGGAGTACTTGACAAATTGACAATAGTAATAACTTGGGATCCCAGTCTTTGGGCCACCGGTACCCGAGGGGATTCCTCTAAACCATTCCCAGTTGAGGCCTGAGGGCCCAATCTTTAAGTCACTGGAAGTTTTAGGGAAATCTCTAGTTCATTAGTATTGAGAATTTGAGTGCCCAATCTTTGAGTAATTGGTAGTCTTTGGGTAGTTTCAGCTTCAGTAGTGGGGTTATTATATGGTTCGAGTCTCTGAGCCAGTGGTGGTTTTGGAGAGGCCACCAACTCAGCAGGGGAGATAGTAAGTGGTCCTAGTCTTTGAGACATAGAGATTCTTGAGGTAGTTCCTTCTTGGATAGACATATTGTCCTATACTTGTTTTCTTTTGGACCTTCTTCTTCCATTATCAACTAAATATGAGCCTGCTGCATACTGAATTGTTACATCTTGTAGATCTCCAAAGACTATACCAAAAGGTTGAGGAAGGTTATTGTTCCCTGCTTGAGGTGGGCAATCAGTTCTTTCAGGTGTTTTTCGTGAGATGTAAGATGCAGTTTTTTCACGTCTTTCTACTTCTCTCCATACTTGTTATGTGCCTCTAGGAGCAGTCAAGCGATATGGTCATCTAGAGTTGAGGTTCGAGTATGAAAAGTCTAGAGTTCTGGCTTTGATGTTATGATGGTGGGCACTTTGGATATCCTCACGAGAGCGTTTTCTGTTTTGGTAAGAGGATCAGATTGAGAAGTTGTAGGGATATTTGGTAAGAGATGGTCGTCCTTATCTTTGTGGTCAAGCATCATGCAGAGGGAGCAATGCCTTCCCAATTTTTCATAAACCAGGTGAACAAAAACTTTAGCCCCATCTGCAAATTCCATAATAGTTTTGGTCTTCAAAGGTTTTAGTCAATTAACGTATACCCTGACTCTTGTAGCAGGTGTCAAAATATCCATTTTTTGGAGTTCTCATATCCCTTTTCCTATGCAGGTAAGAGCTTCAGGGGACCATATGTGGATAGGAAGACCCTGAACACGGATCCAAAAAGGCAGAGATGATGGAAAGGATGGATCTAAGGCGGGGTTCCATTTCTCAAGAATAATCATCCATCTTCCAAAGTGGTAGATGTGATTAGCAAGAACCTTTTTCATATTTTCTTGGTTACTAAATCTGAATTGAAAGAGGCTTTGACCCAGATCTGTGCCTTCAGCTCGAGAGGATGTATCCCAAAGCTGAGAAAGGAATAGATGAGGGACCAGATCCTTTGTTAGTTCTTGTTGGTAACTCGGCCTATGAGAGTGAACAATTGCCTTTTCACATAGATCTGAGTTATCAAAGACATGGACTACAACTCGAGAAACCTCAGAGTCATTTTCAGCTAGCGACCCCTTTCTTTTTTCTTCGTAAGTAAGTCTTCTTGCCATTTCGCTTTGGTGGATGTGAGATTTGGAAGTATACTTTCACATATAGCCTCACCTAAAAAAACAAAACTATATAGAAAATATGTTCAACCTCTTTTGAGGTGAGCCATTCACCACTCTAAAGTGAGAGAGTCACCACTAAGTGGGAGAATTACATAAAGTTCTCTAACGCTAGACGGAGGATATTGAGAAGAGTTAGTGCTTGAGAGCAAGGTACATTAGAGAGTTCAAAGTTTAAGTTCATCTCCGATGACATATCCAGAAAGTACGTGGAAGAGCAGAGTGAAAAGAGTATTCCGATGAAAGATTTCCTTATTAGACCATAAAGCTAGATTGGTTTTGAACTCAAGTCGGTAAAATTTAAAAAAGTAGCTAAAAGAGGAAATAAACTAGGTGGTTCAGAACTTTCTAGGAACCAATACAAAATCCACCGAAGCTGAAACCAAATAATAAAATAAAAAACAAAGAATATTTTTTAACAAAAATAATATATATATATATACATATATATATTTATCAAAGTAAAAATCAAAAATAAAAACGAATTCAAAAACCATGTGAGAAAATTGGTCCACACTATTTTCTATCAAGTGTATGTGTCTCCGTGTGAAAAAGACGAAACCTATCTTGCTAGTGAAACGAAACAAAAGTGAATGTTTTAAAGCATGTTTAATGGTGAGATTCTCAGAGTTTCACCAAATTAAAAATAAATAAAAAAATAAATAAAATTAGTGATATTTTGCTTGATATGTCTTTATAGAATGAAACTAATGATACAGTCTCAAAAATAATTTATTATTAAACAATTCTGGTGAGATTTTCAGAATATTACCATTAAACATAATTTATTAGTGTCTCACTATTTTGTACGAGAGAAAAATTCAAATTTGTACTCAATGAAAAAGATTATTAGTATTTTTTTATAGAGAGTACATGACCCAAACATGCATCGAATCCAAAATTAGGTAACAGATCCTGGGTATACGAGTATCTAGCATCTACTTAATTTATTGTTTTTTGATAAAAACTTAATTTATTGTTGATTTGGTTGATTAATTTTCTTTTTAACAAAAAAGATTTCAAATAATTTGTTGTTGTTTGGTGATATTACGGAAAAACGAAACAAAAATAACGCTGGAAAAAATGGACTACTCATAAAATATTGAAATTTTTTTTTTACACATTCATTCTTTCTTTTGTATCATTATGGAGAATTTCATTTATGTTTAATCTCATACAGTTTCTACACTTTTCATAAAAGTAGAAAAAATAGTTTTTTCTCTCAAAACAATTAGATTACGGTATATAGTCCAAATCTCCTATCTTAAATAATATTTTAAAAATTATATAATTTTTTGAAATCAAACTTTAGTACATTTAACTTTCTAAAACATTTGCAAATTTTAGATACCACCAAAACCAATATAAAATGCACATAACTTGCTAAAAGCCATACAACAAAAAAAACTAAAGAATATAAACAAGTTTTAACACCGTGTGAGAAATTTTTGTCTCACTCTCTATTATGTAAGGGAAAACCCCCTAAAACACCCCTACTGTGTTATTTTTATCCAAACACTACACCAATTTTTTTATTTTTTATGTTTTTGAAAAAAAAATTAATTATTTTGTTAATTTAAAGTACGATATTTCAAAATTTTATCTTTTTTCATTGTCTAATTTGTTTTTTCTTCTTCTGATCAATAGTTAGATTAATAAGTTCCAATCGATAATCAATCTCAAATTTTAACAATATCACGAGAAGCAAACACAAATATATAGAATAAAAATAACTCTTTGAAGTCAAACTCAAAATTGTTAACATTCAGAAGGTGTTAAATTTAATTAAAACATAATTTAAATTTATAATTTAAATATTTTATTAGTTTAGTGGTTTAGATGATATAATTAATAGTTATGACGAAATTAATTTTGGATTATGAATTATATCTTATCGATCGAGTAAATAAAAACATGTTTTTGATAATGGAAAAGTAAGTTTAATAATAGTTAACGTTTTTTAAATCTTAAGTACGTTAAACTCAATCATTAAAAAATATAAATTTTTGTACTATCATGTATCAAACATGCATTCGTAATTGTTGGTATTTTTTTTAATAAAAATAATTTAGTTGGAGCAATTTAATGATTTTTTCCGTTACGTAAGAGCGAAAAATAAAACTTTATTAAAAGAAAAAATATTCCAATTTTGTTGTTGTTTGCTGATATTACAAAAAGAGTGAAACAAAAATAGGGTTGATATTAGAAAAAAGGTCGACAGCTCATAAAATATTGTTGAAACTAATCTACATATTTTTTTTTCTTCTTTGATAAAGGAAAATAATCTACATATTAATTCTTTTTTTTATTTTTGTACATATAATTGTAAATGAATCATAATTTTAAATAACTTTTCAATATGGTTATAGGTTATAGGTTATAGGTTATAGGTTATAGGAAATAACACTTATACAATGTGGGCACTATGTTTCCACTTGTTAGAATATCGTCATTATTTTTGTTTCTCAGGCATCCGGTGATTATTATAACCATCTTATTAAATATGATAACGCTTAAGAAAAATACAAGGGCTTTAGAATTTGTTTGTCATTATTATGAGAATCTTTTAGAGAATCTTTTAGGTTGAAGTTGAATCAGAACCGTAAACTTCCAAAAAAAAAAGTTTAAGCTGAACTGAAAATCTATTATAAAATGTGACTTCTTCTCAGTCTGGTGGTTAAGATGATCTAGCTAATGTATATGACATCTAGAGTTTGATTTTTTCCTTCTATAAGTTGGTAAATTAAATAGAAATTTTAAGTATTGAACTAGACTATAGATCAAGTCTTGTCGATCCCATGTTACCAAAATACTAGTTTATAGAATTGTTTCTATTTTTAGTTGATTGTTTGTTAATATTGCGTTGATACTAACCTAATTTTTAGGCTATAACTTTTTGACAAGTTGAAGAAATTGTGTGGACAAATAAATAACCCAAGAAATGGTCAGGAATCAGGATCATGAACTTATGGTATATTTTACAATTTCGTTTTGTGTCTTATTCACCGAATTATTGTTATTAATAGAAAATCTGCCTACTTTCACCTCGTCCGTCAATAGAGAGTTGAAAATGGAACTAAAAACAAAATGTATATATTTATCAGATATGTATATAAATAGTAAACACACAAATCCAGAATTTAAAATAAACACAAAAATTGAGGATATTCATGTTATATTTTACCAACGACTTTTATAACCTAAATTATACCTTATACATTGTGGGGACTAAAGTGAATATATATATATATATATATATATATTTATAGTACTTTATGTGGAATAGTGAATGTAACAAGTTGAGGCCTTTTGAAGCCCACATGGCTTAGGTTTTCAAAGAAATGAAAAAGACAGGCCATGAGCTGCCAAATTAATTTAATCGTGATGAGTCAACAATGACTCGATGCCAACAATATTAGAAACTTAGCAAATTATTAAATCATATTTCAAATTCACAAATATAATATGTATTATTTGGATTTAATTAAAATATATATACCTCCCTGTACGAACTTCTATACAAGGGAAAATATTTGGGTAGTCGCCATAACGTATCAAGTATAAAGCATAATTAGTTTCTGTTTCTGATTTACAATACGTGATTTGGAAAAGTAATTTGAAACTTACTTAAATAGGTAAATCTTTGGAAGAATATCATAGAAGTTGTAAATGGCTTTTAGTCTAGTGGCAGACGATAAGTCCACTAAAACATGTGCATTTGTACAAATCAATGATTGAGTCCCACCATCTATATTATATAGGAATTTGGCTAATGGGCCGGGACTGGCCAGTTGTTATTCAATGTTAAAAAAAAAAGAATATCATAGAAGTTCACACAATGGCAAATAAGTAATCCGATATTGTTATTCATAAAATAGCTAAAACTTCGATGTTTTACTTATAAAATGGTAGAATAACGCTTTTACCAATAGAAAATTGAATAAGACTAAAATAAAAGTAAATTAATTTTTTGTAAGAAAACAAAAAAATTCTCAAAGTGATTACGATTTGAAATTTAATCTTTCAAGTAAACCATGTAAAACTAATACTTTGAAATCTAAAATCAATCTAATATAATTTACTCTTTTTCCAATACATTTAATTTATAAATAAACCCTTTATTAAGCAAAAATGTTGATTTTGTATTTTATTGCTTTTCACATAACTATATTGACCAAAGTTGGTATTGAAAAATTCACCAAGTGAGAAATATGTTTCAAGAGCCATGTTCTGTAGATTTCAAATTTTTTGCTTTCATTTTATTTTTAAGATTGCTCACCATAAACTTTGGAGCCAAGTCTTGGAAGCTCCTCATCTTAGTTAACATGCAATGAACCAACCAAGACTAAATTGTTGAGACCTTTTAAGGATCAACCAAGAGGCTACCTGCTGAAACAATGTGGCCCAAAAAAAGGATAGCTTCTGATCCGAACATACACTTCTTGACAGCAACAAACAACTTCTTGCGACACAAAACACTTAAAGATTTTTTTTTGGGAATATCCCATAAATGATCTGAAAAAAAGCAAATCTAAAGGTTAAAATGAAAAAAGTAAATATTTTTGATAGTTGTTTTATAACTAAAAAGTATTCAAGGTTTGGATTGTAAGTGTCTTTCACTTTGAAATATTTTTGTGGGATATTTCCTTTTTCTTTTCCACTAATTTGATTGTGAGATTTTTTTGATTTTATGTCTCAATATAGTCTGTATAGAAAAACACACAAAATAAATAATCTCAAAATTTATTTGTTGCGGTTAACTGTATTGATCTCAAAATTTATAGTATTAGTTTACACATATTTTATTTGATAAGTAAAACTACAAATCATGAACAAGAACTCATAATTCAGTGACATCACCACAAAGATTGACCAAGAAAAAAAGAACTACAGATCATGATTATATAAGGATTTTTTAGCTCAAAATCTTAAGATATAAAAATGTATGTTTAGGTCAAAAGTCAACTAATGTCTAGTGGAGAATGAGTGGTGACTTGATACCCATATGCAAGTTTTCGCACATCGAGGATATTATATTGAATTACAAGCAAACGAGATTATCATGAATCTAGTCATCCATGTGCCGACCTCTTTCTCTTTATTTTTTATTTATTTATTTCGGTTTTGATTAGTGGTGATTTGCTAGCACGTTAAATAATTTATATTAATTCATAATTATTTAAATACTCTTATAAAATTATAAAATAATATTTTGTTATTTTTAAATGTGTAAATAAAAACGTAATAATAAAAATATCATTAATGAAATGTGTCACGTTAGCGTAAGTTCCACCACACTTTACCAAACTCTACCATGCTATTATTTACCTCCACCAAACACTGTCAAAAAACATCCGTACCACCCTCTAGGTTATTAAGAAGTTGTATTGATCAGGAAAAAGTATATGAGGTGTGTTGACAAAAGTTTTCAATTGGGTAGAATTTAGTAGACGTTGGACCCTTTGTAGTAGATTTTGACGGAGTTTGAATCACCAGTGTAGCAGATTTTGGCAAAGTTAGTAACGACGGTGTGATAGAGTTCGTACACTATGTAGCAGATTTTGGCAGAGTTATATTTAGCCCTCAATTATTACATTACCTACCTTTTTTCTCACTTCAATTGTCAGCCAAACACCATTGAAGCACACAAATCACCATTGTTGCTTGAGCTCCTTTCTTATCTTTTGACCTCGTTTTCTTGTTTTTGGATCTATGGATCATATCATCTTAGTTTGTGGAAATTGGAGATTCGACCAAAATCATTTGTTCTTTTTAGTAGATACTTCTCTTGGTTGTAAGATTATGAAAGTGAGTGAAGATGTACATTATGATGATTTTGTGAGGATGGTGCATGAAGATTTCGAGCTAAATCAACAGATCTATAAGGAAAAACAGAGTTACATATCAAATGAACTCATGAATGGACTACCAAAAAATACACCTCCTACCTTCGTGACCAACGAGAGGAAATTGAGTGGGTATGTGCAACAGTTTCGAAAAGAAGCAATTCATCTTTGTGTGGAGATTTCAAAGAGATCTCATGTAGCTGTGAAAGAAAGTAATAGATTTGAGCCTAAATACGAGTCTTCCTTTGATAAATTTGATACTACGTTTGGTAGATAATCTTCAACGTGTGGTAGAATTAGGCAGACTGTTAAAAAAGAAGAGGAACATGTTGACTATGCTGAAGAAGATGCAGAAGCGGAAATGAGATTTGACTACTGCGAAGATGTAGACGGTGCAAAATCTGGTGATGAAGACTGCATAAGTGTTTAGAGGAAATGTAAAGAAGAAGATAGAAAAAATCTACCTCATAAGAAGAGAGATTCGACATTAGATGATGAGTATTTAGACATTGAAATGAGGTCACTTCAATTAGCTGTTGGACAAATTTATCCCACAAAATCCGATCTTGAGTCATGATTGAAGATATATTTTGTTTTACATAAGTTTGACTTCGATGTCGTCTCTTCATCGAAGATGTTATTGGTTGTGAAATGTTGGGATCATCTCGGGCTCTTCAAGCAACACCCGATATTCTTAGTCATTTGTACTTGGATTTTATTGGTGGTGTTGGTTCATTTGTTCTTCTTCGTCATGTTGCTGAATCACTGAACAAATGTTTCGGTTTGAAGGTACAATTTCTTCATTGTCGAGTTTGGCATACGTATGATAGTATATGGTAAACTTTGGGTGAATTTATGAATCTTTTGTGGAAGAGTTTGGTAGAAGTTGTTTGACTTTAATAGAGTTCGGTTGAAATTGCATTTTATCATCCAATTTTAAAAATCATTGTAATATTAAAAAATCATTTAAAATATATATTTTGCACCTAAATTAAATCGTAATTAATTAGGAACGAGTTAACAAGCATAGAACTCAACAAGTTCATGGACTGACTCTGGCTGTGACTCTTCACCGTTAACATTTTCAAGCATCCAAAGCAAATGCTCAAACAAAACAACTTCACAAGTCACAGATATCGAACCATCTTCGCCGCCACAATTATCATCCACCACCGCTAGTTGCTGGAAGAGTGGGTGGTTCACAACGTCGGAGCTTACGTGGTATTGACGCCTTGTTCGACCGACATAAACGGTTTTGAGGTCTTCAGAGGGAAATGCATTCACGGCGGATGATCGGCCGTGATTGACCGGAGCTTGTGGTTGGTTGAACTTTTTTTTGAATGAATTGAATTTCTTCAAAACTGAATTTAGTTTCATCAGTTTGTTTCCTCCTTTAGCCATTTGTGATTCGGTTTGGAGAGTTTGACGACGGAGTAGTAAGTCAGAGTTAGCTTTTCCGGTGAGAGATAGATAGAGAGATTGTGATGTTGAAGAGGGAAAGTAGAATAGGCTCTTATATAATGTTGATTGGGGTATTCGTAATCATTCTAATATATTTTAATGAAATTTAATTTATTTTATAAAATTAATAAAGCTTTCAGGTACCTTATCAATCTATTTGAATAACCAATATGTATACAAGTTTCCAAAAGTCAGAAGCAATTATTCGAAAAGATTTATGATTATGATTTGGAAAGATATTAAGCTGAGTGTCACACAGATTAAAAGTTTTTAGTCTCATTTAATAAAATGCAAAAAAAATACTTTAAATACATACTTTATCTTATAATCACATCACTCCAAAAGTTTTTATTATATCAGTCAACTATATTCATCAATAATCATTGCTCTATCATAATTCTATTAAATCAATTTAGTTAACTTAAGCACTTTATAATCTGCGTCTAGATTCGTACCCTAAATTCAGTTATATAGGATTATACAATTTATTGAAATATAATGATGGTGGAAAAAATGGTATATAAAAATATTTAATAACTTAATTAAATATAACTTTCTTTAAAATTTATTATATAGTAATTTATGGAGATTGAGAATAGTCGATTGCCAAACAATTCCTAAAATAAAGTTAAAATGTAAAAACATAATTTTTTTTATAGAAAATTCAGTTAATAACTTTGTTACATGTAGAAGATTAAAAAGAATTTTAGAGAATTAACTTAAGACTATAAAGCTTATATGATTTTTTTTTTGTCAATATTGGACCATAACAGACCGGTCTATTGGCCAAATTCCTATATAATGTAGGCGGTGAGACTCGATCTCTGATTGTGCAAGTGCGCATGTCTTATGTAGACTTACCGCCTGCCACTAGACTAAAGTCCACTTACACTTATGTGATCATTTAGTTATAATAATTAAATTAATCAACCAACTAGAGGAGGTTCATGAACTTTAAAAGCGGCTTAAAAGAGTTCTTATATGTTAGGTATGTCATTGGCTAGTTTCAAGATCAGTATTATATTTCTTTAAATTTATATATTAAATTATCATCCTTATTTTCTTACTTATTACATGTTAGAAAAAATATTGTACTAATTGTAATTTTTTAGTATTTTTTTGTGGTTAGATTAGACTCCAACATTATTCTCTTGTACAGTTTATTTATTATTTACGTTGAATTGGCAAATACTGTAAAGCATGTGAGTTTCGGAAGATTTGTCTCTCTTTTTTTACGTAAAAATTGTTATTTTATTCGGCCGACAAAAAAGGCATCAATTGTCTTTGTAATCATGTAACCAAAAATATACATATTTAATTGAACCTCCTTCTAGTTTTTCTACGGTTATAAGTTATTGTATAAATTTATCAATCATCTTATTAAATTAGACATAATATTAATTTGAACTACAAGTCTACAAGAGAAAAGACCAACGGAAAAGTCTAAATAATGATAATATAGTCGAAATAAGATGCGAGAAATTTAGCTTAGTAACATTATATAAAATAATTTTGCTAGGGAAATTTTTAATTTGTATATTTTTGAACAAACTCTTCGTGTGCCAAAGAGTCAGACCAAACTCAAAACTACTAGATCAAAAAAATTAAATTGTAGCTTAAATTCTATTATGCGAAAATACACGCGATTACCGAAATCAAATTTCGATAAAAAAAATTATAGAAAGAAATGTAATAAAGAAGAACTCATACTTACAAAAGCCATTTCTCTCAACAAGTGTCTTGTACTACAAATAAACTTATTTAATTGTTTTAATATTTAGGATATTTGAAATCAAATGAAGAAAAAAATAACTCGAAAAACTTTCAAGTTTTAATGTTTGTCCAAATATGTTAAGAAGGCGGATCACTTCTCTAATATGATACTATATTCATTAACTCTAAATTTTTTGTCATTAAATCTACTTCTTTTTTATGTTGTGTATATGACCAAATTTATATTTTTGCATGTAACGGATATAAAAAGTGTTTATCTTTGAAAACTGAAGTTATATAGTAAAACGGTAATATCACAAAACAGTAATAAATAGTCTAACCAAGAAGAAAATGGTAATAAATAGTGATTCGCAGTGGATAAACGAATACAAGGGCTCACCCACTAGCAGCCCAAAAGAGAAAGGCCCATTATATAATTACCATTAGCAATTGAGATCCATTTATTATATAATGCCAACAGCTCTAGAGGTTTTCATTATCTCTCAACAGCTGTCTTTTCCTTTGCAGGCGATTTTTCCGAAATCTTTCTGTAAGTTTACTCTTAACTTGATTTCTTCTTAGGGTTTCGTTTAGGGTTTTGTTTTGCGAAAACTATAATCGTTTTCTCTTTAAGTTATTTCACTCGTTTTAGTTTTGAATTACTCAATTTCGGTTTAATTTATCAAAGATTCATGTTTCTTTTTTTGGAAACTTTTTAGGGTTTCAAAATTTCTATCAAAGATTCAAGATTCTTTCTTTGAATTAAAATTAGGGTTTCAAAATTTCTATCAAAATTTTAGGTTATCCGCAAGAGGGTTCCTCCAGAAAGACTATAAACTTTTTTGATCTTACGATAAGAGTATAAACTGGAAGCTATACACAAATTAACTTTTGATATAAACTGGAAGAGTATAAACTTTTAATGATAAATTAATAATATCACAATAATGCTTCAAACAATAACTGGAAGCTATACACAAATTAATTAGCCAACAAACACGAGGAAGAAGAAACCATGAAGACTAGAATTTTAGCTTGTGGAGTTGTTATTAACTCGGACAAAAGATAATTGGTATTTTGACTCCCATTCTGGATCCACAAAACTATGGTGCACAAAAATGTCCAGCTTCTTTATCCATTTATTATTTTGACCACAGATCATGTCCAGACGAACAGCTACTAGGACCAAAACACCTGAGGTTTTATATCCAAAGCACTTCTCTCATTCAGATCTCTGCATCAGGAAATACACCCGAGCTACGTCTTCCTTTAGAGACCTTAGCAAATATTTCACTACCACGGTGTTCTATGGGGCGTGAGCCATCATCCTACAGATGAGACATAATCAACATATACTACATGAAAAAACGAAGCGGAAAGAAGGAATGACGATAAAAGAAAATGAAACGATAAGAGGGAACAATATTCTGAAAGGAAAGAAAATATTCAAAGCATGTAAGCGCAAGAAATTAACTTCAATTAATGTTATTTGAGAGGATAGAGAGAATGAAATTCTGAGTTTTGGAAAGAGGGAATGAAATGGTGAGAGGAAAGAAAATGTTCAAAGCATGTAAGCACAAGCAATTAACCCCAATTAAAGTTGTATGAGAGGAAAGAGGGAATGAAATTCTGAGTTTTGGTTTTGAAAATTGTTATGTCGTTGAGTGGAAAAAAAAACGGAGGGATATTCAAAAAACTTTTGATTTTGGAGGGAGAGTTTAAATTTTTCGCGAAATGTTGCTCAAATATTCAAATTCATTGTAAATAGCTAGTTTTATAGTTATGCATACATATACATAGTTATACTTTGACCATTTTAAAGAAATTATTAGTTTACTCTAATATAAATTTATGAATAATAGTTTAACCAATGATATTATGATGTTTTACAATATTTACGAAGATTATACACACAAATTTTCTTGTTTTACGGATTATATACAAATTTGGTTTCATAATGGCATCTTAGGCTACAAGTTCCCAATATTTTGATAAGATATGCATTATAATATGTAAAAGATGTAATAAGTTTATATGGAAGTGTAAAAAACTTAAGTGGATTACAAATATGAAATCATAAATGATAATGTTTAATGGATTTTTATCTCTTTAATTTCAATTCAACCGATTGATTTCAAGTAAACCGAATGATTGATCAAGTAAACTGAAGGATTGATCAAGTAAACTGAAAGAATTTTATCTATTTAATTTCAATTAAACCGATTGGTTTCAAGTAAACCGAAAGATTGATCAAGTAAACCAATGAATTTTTATCTCTTTAATTTCAATTAAACCGATTGGTTTCAAGTAAACCGAAAAATTGATCAAGTAAACCAATGGAATTTTATCTCTCTAATTTCAATTAAACTTATTGATTTCAAGATTTCAAGAACAATCCCATTACAAGTCATATTTGGTACTTAACTGATTTCAAGTACAATCCCATTACAGAAATACGAAATACATGTCCGATTACACATTACAACAAATTCAAAACACAACATTTTAATCTTCATTGCTACACTTAAAACACCCTTCCAAGTCTAAGTCGGGCACACTCTTATTTCTTGTTCTTCGACGTCTCTCACCAACCGATGGAAATCGATTTTCTTGATGTCGTCCTTTCTTTGTATTGCACTGTGGAGGGAATACCTCTTTTGATACAGTATCATTCGGGATCCTGACCCATTGAGATATATCAGAGACATGATACACAGCCTGTGAATACGCCAATGTCCATTGCTCAATTAGATAATATTTGGAGCACAAATGATATAGATATTTATCCTCTCTCCTCAACGGATTTGACATGTACATGCTAAGAGCAGATATTACATGCACACAAGGGGACTTGTCCTTGTTGAAACGCTTGCAAGCACAAATTTTGTTCTCCAAATTAACCAAATAAGACATCTCATCGCGTCCAACAACAATATACTCACCCCTGAAAACGTTGAGCTCTTTAACAGCCAAGAGAATCGCTTCTTCACACATACTATGCAATATATTCTCCATGACTAGAACCAATCTCTTAGACATATTTCCTCCAGCGCAATCATTACAATGTCTATTAAACCACTATCCTATCTTCTCAATAATCACATCAATCATGACTAGCAAAGAGTATTTTCTTGCCTCTTTGAAAATACTATTAAATTACTCGGCAGTATTTGTCATTCTGATGTTGTACCTAACTCCGGGAAAGTAACACCGAGCCCATTTTGCAACGTCTGCAGTAGTATCCAAATACTTAGCTACATTAGGATATATGTTCCTAAATTCCAAATACTCCCGTCTAAATTGACCCTCTGTATATATCTGAGCCAACTCCCTGAATCTCTTTGCAACGTTGTCTTTGTGGATATTAGAAGTCTTTGTTCTAACATTTTGAGATAAATGGAATATACAATACCCATGACGTGCTCTCGGGTACACTTCGCCAATTGCCTTGATGAGGCTAGGATTTCTGTCATTGATAAACACCAATTCTGAATCATCCTCCACAACAGTTTTCAACATACTGAAGAACCAGTTCCAGCTAGCATCTTTCTCATCACCGCCTACAAACTCCAACATATTCTCATTTTCGTATATAGAAATAACATTGTAATCTCTAGCATTTGAAACCATCTCACCATCACAATAATTCATACCTAATGAACTTTCTGACTCTCTTATATTTTTTTCACAGACCTTCTCCACTTCTACATGTAAAATACTTCTCAAATGACCCACATTCATGCTACATAAATAACTCACAACATCCTCATCGCCCATAATATATGATTGTTTATTCACTTCAACTACCAACGGGATGTAACTCATCTTTATATTTGCCCTATTTTCCACACCAATCTTCTTCCGTACTTTTTCCTCTAAAACCGAGTATGTTATATTCTCGATTGACAATGTCTTCATCGTTATAGAAAAATACTTGGCACCCTTAGAATCCCATCGATACCCATTATCAGTTTCAACATAAGACCCACCAGTGTCCATATGATTCACTGTTTTAATCATTATGTCTCCAAGCAGAAAAAAAGACTATTATTGTACTTTTGATATTTTAACTAGTTATACATTTGTACATCGAATATTGAAATCGAAACTACATAAATATGGATTCAACTTAAGATGAATCATAACCAGAATCAAATTTTTAACTAGAATATTTTACCTCACATTACTCTTGTATCTTGTTTTGAATCAGTGAACTCTCAATCTATTCATTCTTCAATCAAGTGACTCTTCCCTCTTCAATGGAGCTCACACCGGAACCTGAAGGTTGGTGTCACGTTGGAAGCTGCAGGTCGGCGTCAAGACGAAAGCTCCAGTAGTTACTACCGAGATCGTTGCCGGATTCGAATTGAAGAAATTGCTTTTGTCCCCTATTCTGTATAGTTAACAGAATGAAGAAGAAGAGAGAGGGGGCCCGCATCCGATTCGATTGGTTAGAATTGGATTGGTTTGATTATTGGTTCATTTAATTCTCACCTACCATTCTCGGGTTGGATTGTTACCATTTTTAAATATTCATTTTATTAAATCCAAGGACAAAACATAACAAAAATAGAGTGAGGAGAGTATATGAGCATTTGAATCACAAAGAAACTACCTTAGTCAATGTCTTCTCAACTAAGAGCCTTTGAGACACTCACCCGCCGGTGAATGCAGGTAGGCGATGATATGACACGTGGATGCAGCCTCAGCCCATATCTTTGTAATGGATCTAGGTCTAGATCTTTCCTTTTTATGGGCCTTTTACTGTCTTAGCATCTATTTTTGTAATAGATCAGTGTAATATACAGTCTATTTGGATTAATTAATAAAATAATAGACGACAGAAAGAACCATGGAAGATAAATAATTTCCAGAAATTAAATCTTAATGAGGGGCAGCAAAAAAATATAAAGTTTGAAACTTCAGGTTAAAACTATATCTTGATTTCAGGTTAATTTTTTTGTATTATTCAGTTTTTATTACATAAACCTAAGTTTTGTGTGGTTGGAGGAAGAATATAAAGATTGAAATTTCGCTCGAGGCTGCTGAATTGTAAAACTATTGTAGTCTAAACATATAAATTATAGTATAACAAATAGAACTGACCTTGTAATATTAAAAGCTTTTTCATTGATCACCCTCATATTATACAATATAAATACAATATACAATTTTAATATCGGCACATGTATCATGTTTGCTATTGTCCTCAACTATAATTTATTATTTTTCAATTTAAAAGTAAACAATCTACCAGTTTGGGACGAAAGTAATGCTCTACAAATGAACAATAACACATAAGTACGCTATATGCATGAACTTGCAAAAACTACACTCATTATATAAAAGATTTGACATATAGAAATTTATCATTTTGTTTGACTAAATATTAATCTAGATGAAAATACTAATTTACAAATAAACATACTTATTTTTAGATATTATATTTAACACTACAACCAAAGATATAAATGAACAGCATTTCAATGTTCCATTTAATGTGGGCAATTGGCAAAAGTAAATATGGAATGACAAATTAGGAAGTGGTAGCGGGCTTAAAACAAGTTTTAGGATTTGGATTTTATGCTATGATTTGGGCTTTGTTGATTCAATTATTAACAAATTTTTTTTATCTAACTATACATAATGTTTATTTTATACAACATTTGTCATTGTACCCTTAATTATGTCTATTACCACCAAAATCATTCACTAGTTTTAATAAACGAAAAAAAATATTCACAGTAACCTCTTTTTTCTCTATTTTTTATTTTTTACTGTATAATTGTGAACTTATTTTACAATTTATAGTGTGAAAGAATGATTACTTTCTTATTTTTGGCCAAATAAAAAATCTAAAAGAATGAAAACACGACAAAGATATAAACCAAAGTTTTAGAAGTAACAAAATTAAATTTTGAAATATCCTTCTTCCTCAATTTCGTAATTTTCAGTTATGTGATTTTTTGGTCTTTGATTTTGGGTTTTATTAGCCATTATAATCAGCAAAATTCTTTGGGTTTTGATTTTGAAAGTTTTTTTTTTATTAATACTGGATTATAACTGATCTATCTATTAGCTAAATTTTTATATAATGTAAGCCGTAAGATTCGATTACTAGATGTGCAAATATTCACTTTAATCATTATTATTCTACACGATGTCTTCTATATTTGGTATAGTAATTCAACTCAGTATAGTATGATTCTTCTTCAGCTCAAGAAACAAGAAGGCCGAGACCATTGACATATATTTGGGCCCTAATAAGACTTAAATTTAGTTAAAGCCTTTTAAAGACCGATTTTCAGAAACAACCAAACAATTATATGTGCTTTCTCCCTCTCATTGATCTCCTTCATCTTCTTCTTTCTTCATATACTATGGATGATTATTCGACTAATACTACTTTATATATTTATGGTAAAAGTGAGAACGTTATATCTGGTTCGTGTACGGACACATCGCACGCACACTCGTACATGCGAGTAACCTAGATTCTTCTTCAAGCTTATGCTTGATCAATAACTTTCCTTTTGAGTAGACTCGGTATGTCTTAGCACAATCTAACCTCGGCTTTGCATATGCTGGGTCACTCTTGGAGTAGAAGTCGTCGACGTTTTCATTAGGGACCAAAATATGTTAAAGGGAAAAGAGTATAGTGTTCACGATTGAATGGTGTAGCTATGGAGTTGATGTACATATTAGAGGTCTTGTTTTTTTTACTCTCCTTGAACCCCCAATGATGTGTGTGTATCCGTTGAGGCATTCCAAATCATCTTCTGGAAACTGGTCACTCTTTTTATTTATGTTATGAAATTCTTGCACTCACAGTCCTTAACACCATCTTCCCGGTTGTTGTACTCAAAACTATGGAATTAGAAATTAAATTCTTCATATAGTTAAGGGCAACAGAACCATGATTAGTTCAAGATATCTCTTTCAAATTCAAGAACGTAAATCCAACCACTATCCATTTTTTTTAGAATGTTTGAGTTTCTCTATCTGAATGCGCTTTTAATATATGTTTTGAGTTGAATTTAGATTTACTTTTAGATTTACTATGTATCTTGTTTTCTTTTACTATGTTGTTTAATATTTGAAGTTCAATATAATGGAAATCGGCTGTTGGACAAAAATAATTAATCAAAGCCATTATAAAGTTTAATATTTAACCAAATATTTATCCAAAAATTCCAATTATTTAAAGTGCAGAATTATTCTGGAGTGAATTTGTCTATGGATTCCACACAGAATTAGACGAATTTTCGCTCTATTTATACGGCTCTGCGAATCTGATTTCCTTCTTCGTTCTTTTCTTCAGTTGCTGTTAGTGTGGTTTGGTTTAAAGTTCCAATATTTCTTTCTCAAGGAGTTTTGTTAATTTATATTTGATTAAATATGGTAACTATATCACCATCTCACTACTATATATATATATATATATATATATATATTTGTCAACAATTAGATCGACAAGACCGATCCATAGCCTAAAACTCAATCTTTAAAATCTATTTTTAAACTATTAGTGTAGTGGGGAGGAATCGAACCATGATGCCAGAGTCATTAGCTGGATCATCATAACTATTTGACTGATAGTAACTCAGTCATCTCACTGCTATATTTAAAGATTTTTTTTCTAAAAACATATACATGTGTTCCAGAAAAGATGCCACCAAAAATGGTTTGAAACTACCAAAATAGAGTGAGAAAGAGATAGAGAGATAGAGAAGAAGAAAATCTAAAACCACACCTATATGAAAAAAAATTAATTCAAAATATGACACTTCTTTATTTGAAATGGAGGGGCACTAGTCATGCAATGTATAATAATTTTAGTGATCAAATATCTTTTAAATGAATCGAAGAAACAGTTTAAATGGTGTCAAACCAGAATAACAAAAATTGTAAACTCAGGGAGACAATGTTTAAGAATTATGTGTGGGATTTATTAACAATACAATATATATTTATACAGATATAAGACACCTCACACAAACCCTAACTACACAATATTTACTCTTTTTACTCATACAAATATTCCAATAATATAAGTGATTCTATTTCCTAACACATCCCCTCAAGTTAGAGTGTGTAGGTCAAACGTGCAAACTTTGACAACAAATAACTAAAACTCGAATTCTCCAAATTCTTTGGTGGAAGATATGTTGGCTGATTGATATATGTATTTCTAGGCTTAGATTTCTTTTTCATGTTCTGACATCATTTTGCATTCTTTCATCTTCTTTTAGCCTTTTATTTTGCATTTTTTAGTCCTTAATAGTTTAAGTTGCATATTTTATCATGTTTGAGTCATTTTAGATGAATTAGAACGTTCCTTGAAGATTAGATGCTTGAGGATGATGTAACAAGGAGATGAAGTGTTTGGAGAAAGAATGAACGTATACTTACCCAGAAACTGTTGTAAGATACCAATTTGGAGAGCATTAATGTTCTGAAAAATTATACTGACTTCTAGGCTGCTATGCTTGACCAATGCCACCAACACATAATAAAACAAGCCTTCTGGACATTTATATCGGTTGTTAAGCCGCTACACATGACCGATACCACTATCTTGAACTTGTAATTTTAGTTGGATTTGCCCGGTTTGTTTTGGGTTTGCCCATCTCATTTCTTGAACAGTAAACATAGCGGCCTAAATGAATAAACTTACGTCTCATGTTATATCTAGATGTAAAACTAAAAAAGGAAATGAAATACATTTTGATTCTCCATTTAAATAGTGTATTTTAGATGTATCATATAGAGCAGGCAAATGAAAAAGAAAAACACTACCGTACATACAGTTTTATAGAAGTCATCAATACGAACAATAAAACATATTTTAATGGTCAAACCTATTATAAGCACCATAAATAAAGTTATGCGAAAAGAATGGCGACCATTTAAAAGCCACACAATACAAAAGTAATAAATTCCACTTTGGACTGTCCAATTACTTGCGTTTTCATGCCGCGGCGTTCACCAATAGCCACCACTATAGATATCATAATCTACATCCAGAAAGCCGTATGCTTTGGAATCGATGTGAAATACACTATTTATATCTTTTTAGTTTTCAATGAGGAAACTTCATAATTAGAGGTCGTGTATACAAATGACTTAAAAGAAGTCGTGTATAACAAAAGACCGAAGATCGTTCTAATTCGATTTAAGGAATCACATAGCTTTATGTAATTTTTTTAAGGATTTTTTTTCTTAAACTACGTTAGTATATCTTTTATCTTACTATTTTACATCAGGGGGAAAAGTTCAAATTTTGGCGTTTAGAAAATTTGTAAAAAGAATACTACCAGTAGTTCACTTGTTTTCAACATACTTTTTAGGATTTGAGAAAGATATTTAAACAACAGACAAAATTTATCGATCTAATAATTAACAAAAACAAATCTTTAAATTTATACTCATCCTCAAAAAAGCAGTCGACTAATACAAAATTGCCTGTTTATTACAAAAGTTAAAATTCTTATTCTTTGTCTTTTTCTTAAAGACTTATTCTTGTTGGCCAAAGGAAAAAAAAGATGTTAATCGCTACGTTGAGACGACAGTAACATTGCCGCAGTTACAAAGACAAATGGAAGATTGCGGAGGAAATAAGACCGGAACGGCCAAGCATGTAGGTTTATCATCTCCAGCCAAAATCACAGCGGTCTTAGGTAAGTACTCACTCACAATAATCTTATCTTCCTTGTCTCCAACGTTGTCTTCTTCTTCAATAAAATTGTTAGTGTTAGAAGGAGATTTTTGGCGTGTGCATAACAATGAAAGTAATGCCAAAGCTATAAGTAACATAAGCAAAGAGAGACCACCAAAGAGATATGGTATTGGTGTCTTCCAGATTTCTACTTTTGGTATTGCTCTCATTTTTTGTTCTTGTGAATTGTAGTAAATGTAACTATGAAAGTCTTTGGTTTGGGTGTTAGACGAATTTATCGTGGAAGATTTGTACGGCATTGTTGTATATATATATATAAAAGTTTATTTCATATATTATGAGATTGTTTTCATTTAATTAAAGTTGAAAACGAAGTAAGAAGATTCCTTATGCTCTTCAGATATTCCTTTCATGTGTTAACTATTCTTTTACTGTTTATTTTTTATGTCATGTTATGACGACATTTCACTTTCAACTTTTTTTCGACACTTGGAAATTCTAAATTATAAAATGGTACCAATATTAAGTGTTCTTGTTCTAGTGGCAAATGATAATAATAATGAAAGATAGACACTATTTTACATCTAAGAATCGGATCTTATTGTCTATATTACATAGAAATTTGGCCAATGATCGGTCAATTATGACTCAGTGTTGACAAAAAAATGGTATATGCAATATGATGCAATTTGGACCGGGAAGCTTAGACTTGAAATTGTTTCAAATTTGACGTCCTCTAAGAACCCCTAAGAAACATTTTATGCGAAATGGGCATTGGGCTTAGACTCAATAATTTATAGATCTAAATTAGTGGAATGATAAAAACTCGGATCATCTTAAGTTAATAACAGTTTACAGATCTAAATAATCAATATATAGATTTCACAAATTCCTTGTCTTTTTAGAAATGTATGGAATGAAAAAAAAACATATATACATATTTGACGAATTTTTTCAGTGTGTTAAATATGCATGAGAATTTTTCATGTATATACTACTTGCACCAATTCAGAGTAATTTATTACATATGTTACTGTGTTGTGCAATAATTCAAGTCAATATAAATTGGCCAATTTAAACGCTAATTTATATTTGTTTAATAATATAAAAATAAGAATCCGAGATTCTTAAATTTAATAATACAACAATGAAAAGACGGTAATTTATATTTGTTTGGTTCGAGACTGTTGATATACAATTTAACAAACTTTTATTAAATAGAAAAATTTGCGTGGAATGCCACTTATAATTCTGAAATTCTGTCCAGTACCATCTACTTTTATTCATTTTTATTCAAGTTTTTGGGCGACGAAATAACTAAATTGTCCGAAATCCTACTTTGAAGATAATAGTTATCTCTGTGATCTTCCTCTTCAATAGACTTGCTCGAAGATAAAGGTACCATCAACAACACCACCAAGTCAACAACCAAAACCATCAACGTCGATTTCGCTACTTGTACTCTCCAGGTATGCACGTTTCTCTCTTTATGGTGTATCCAAGTGTTGCACGATCTACTATTGTTTATAATTTTCTGGAATTCAGGATGGGTTTACTCAGTTCGTGGTGTTATGTGCACTGTTTCTCTTTGCTTCGATCCGTATGTATGTTGGAGAACAAGACAACAACCAAAACAATGTTCTTTAAATTGTTTCTTAATTTGATTGTATTTTTTCATTTATAATTTCAATTTCATTCTCTTTCGTGTTTTTGCATCTCATATGGAGTAAATTGATGAAAGAGAATACTATGGGAATAGATGATCAACACGTGAAGAAAATGACATGAACATTTTTGTCCATGCTGGACAACAGACATGTTTGTCCATGATGGACAACAAATTATTCATTCTGATGAATAGATGAATGACGCGTGTCTGAATTTGTGTTCGATGTTGGACATAGATACATGTCTATATAGGACATCGATATTTCCGCCATTCTAGACATCAACATATTCATGTTGGCAAATTACTAACACATTATATCTTTCATCTCCAAATCATTACCAAATTGACAAATGATTAAATCGTCGAAACTAGTCTTTTCCATTAGCTTCAGGGAGTCGAGTATGAACAAACCAATCTATATATAGAAAAAGTAAAAGAAAACAAATAGCATTATAGAACTGTTTAATTTTTGGACTAAATTAATATTTGCTAGTAGTATATGTGAATAAAAAAGAAAGTAATGACGATTACAAGGTCACATTGTCTACCACTAAAAAAGTTGATACAGAAATGCAACTAGGGTTACTCAGTGGGAGAGTTTATGAAACAAAAATGCATCTTCGCATCATCACATACGAAGAAACCACGTAAACTTATATTAAATATGCTGATTATGCTTCATTATAAAATTTACATTAAATATGCTGATTAGATTTAAGTTAAAGTCTTTTCTGCTATCTTAATAAGTAATTGATGCAACTGATTAAATCTATGTATCTGACATAACTAAATTCACCAGACCAAACTAAACTGAACTGTTCCGCAATTTTTCACTGTTTGGTTTTTAATGTCAGATCTTTATACCATTACCAATACTAATAAAGTAACCAAGTTGATGTTGTTGATTACATACCTATCAAAAGAACACAAAAAGCAGAGAATTTGTCAAACTGTTCCTGAATTTGTAATATTGATTCAGTGTCTAAGTAAAAACTGATCCATTAAGAAAAGTAGAAAACTATTGATTTTACTCCACAACAAAACTGATAGATTTTACCTCCAAACCAAAAAAAAAACTTCCTACATATGGAAAATGATTTTGCCTGTTTCCTCGAACTGAAATAATTCAAATTTAGCTCAATGTAGCTAGTTTTTTTTCCAGTACAAGAAATTGAAGAGCTCATCAATGTGAACTAAAGTTTACTTTTGTCTAACATGTAGATCGACCCCCAACAATATTACTTGGGCGAACACAATTTTCTAGAGTTAAATTCGGGTAAAGAAGACAGTAGATATGACATTCAACCACCTCATCTAGTCACTTTCCCATGTCAATTATTTTTTTTTGTCAACAATTAGATTGACATGGCCCGATCCATAACCTAAAATCCACACCCTAAAATCTTTTTTTTGTCTACTAGTGTAGTAGAGAGGAATCAAATCCCAATACCTGAATCATTAGCTGGATCATCATAATCACCAGACTGAGAGTAACTCGGTCTATGTGAACTAAATTAAAACTGCTAAATTATACCTTTTTATTTCCAGTACTAGAAATTGATGTGCCAATCAATGGGAACTAAATGACGTGTTTTTGGTCTTTATTGGTAAGGTGTTGAAGCCTGAGCCGATTACCAAGTTTAGACCAATTAAGCTGTGAGACGATTACAAAGACCTTGGTGGGACGAATGAAAAGTATAAAGTCGAATCTTATTGGACTAACTCAGGCGAGCTTTATTCCCGGGAGACTCAGTGTGGACAACATTGTGATTGTTTAGGAAGTAGTTCACTCGATGAGACGTAAGAAGGGTCGAAAGGATTGGATGCTTCTAAAGTTGGACTTGGAGAAGGCCTATGATAGAGTACAATGGGATTATCTAGAGGGTACTTTGATTGCAGCTTGTTTTCCACCTAGTTGGGTTCAATGAATTATGCGGTGTGTCGCTGGACCCTCTATGAGTCTTGTTTGGAATGGGGAGCGTACCAAGAGTTTTTCTCCTAGTCGAGGCTTGCGTTAGGGAGATCCGCTCTCACCTTATCTGTTTGTTCTCTGTATGGAGCGATTGTGCCACTTAATTGATAATGCAGTAGCGGATAAGTCGTGGAAACCGATAGATTATCGAGATCATGACCTCAACTGTCTCATGTTTGTTTTGCAGACGACTTAATATTGTTTGTTGAAGCTTCTATTCAGCAAATTACAATAATAAGAGGTGTACTTGATCGCTTTTGTACTGCATCAGGTCAGAAGGTTAGCTTGGAGAAATCCAAGATATTTTTCACGAGACCTATGTCACTTTATCAGCAATGCAAGTGAGATTAAAGCTACTCGTGATTTGGGTAAATATCTCGGCTTGCTAGTTTTGCATAAATCTATTAATAAAGACACCTTTAGTGCAGTCCTTGAAAGAGATGCGTTGAGATTGGCTAGTTGGAAAAGCCATTTTCTCAGTTTTGCGGGTCGCTTGACATTGAAGAAGGTTGTCTTGTTTGCGCTTCCGATACACACTATGAGTTTTATTTATATGCTAGCTTCTACGCTTTAGAAGTTGGATATGATCTCTCGTTTGTTTCTCTGGGGGAGTGAAGAAGGCCACAAGAAACATCAACTTGTTGCATGGGGGAATGTATGTTTACCAAAGAGTGAGGAAGGTCTCAGGTTGCGAAGAGCTCATGAAATGAACAAGTCTCTTTAGGCGAAACTCGGTTGGCGCTTGATGCAAAATCAGAGGGGATTATGGGCTGACGTGATTCAGAGTAAGTATAAGATTGGTGAATTAAGAGATAGTTCTTGGCTAACAGTGAAGTGCTCGTGGTCCCCAACTTGGAAGAGTATTGTGATGTGCTTAAAAGAAATTGTACTGCCAGGTTTGTGTTTTGGTCATTGGCAATGGTACTTCTATTCGGTTTTGGAGTAATAAATGGGTTTTAGATACTCTGTTGATTGACTGGGTTGTAGACTATTTACCGGAGTTGGAACTCTCGTTGGTAGTTTCAGAGTTGTGGTCGGAAGGATCGGGTTGGTGCTTTGATCGGATTAATCAATATCTCTCAGACTCAATTTAACTACAGCTGAAGACGATAGTGCTTGATAATGTCACATGAGCTTGTGATCGTTTAGCTTGGAGTGGCACGGTAGATGGATCCTTTAAGTTTCGTTCGGCTCATCATTTTTGGACCAAGAATTTGACCCCGAGGCAGAATATGGCAAGCTTTTTTGATAAGTTATGGAAAGTCAAAGTTCTAGATCGAATTATAACCTTTCTTTGGTTAATTGGTCACCACGCCATCATGACTAATGAAGAGCGTTATAGAAGACATTTGTGTTCGTCTTCGACCTGTGGTGTGTGCCATGATGGATTGGAGTCCATTCTCCATGTGCTTAAGGATTGCCCGGCTACGGCAGGTATTTGGAACCCGATTGTTCCTTTGAGACATTGAGCTGATTTTTTTAGCTTATCTACAGGTGAGTGGCTATATGTGAATTTGTGTTGTCACAGTGAGATCTGTGGAAGTCTTTGGTCTACTCTTTTTGTTAGAACAGTCTGGTGGAAATGGTGATGTGGGAATGTTTTTGGTTCGGATAGACGTTGTAGGGATCAGACCAGATTTGTCATAGACTTGGCGTGAGAGGTGTGGTGAGCTCACTAGAAGAGTGCAGCTCCGCTTAGAGATGTACAACGTGTGTCAGTCTTGATTGCTTGGACACCACCTTCATAATCTTGGTGTAAGCTGAACACTAATGGGGCTTCCAGAGATGGTTTGGGTCTAGCCACTGCTTGTGGAGTGTTGCAGAATAGCTCAGGGTGTTGGTGTCGAGGTTTTACGCTTAACATTGGCATATGTTCTGCCCCATTGGTTGAACTCTAGGGTGTTTATTATGGTTTATATATAGCATGGGAGCATAAGGTACAAAGGTTAGAGCTAAGATTGATTCAGAGATAGTGGTGGGTTTTCTTTTGACTGGGATTGTAGACTCGCATCTCCTGTTTTTTTTAGTACGTTTGTGTCATGGCTTCATATCGAAAGACTGGATAATATGTATTTCGCATGTGTTTAGGGAAGCAAACCGTTTTTGCAAATGGTTTGGCAAACTATGATTTTTCTCTTAGCTTAGGATTTCATTTTTTTATGTCTATTCCTATTGTTGTTTCACAGACGCTGCTGGTCAATATTGAGGGGCATTATGTTTCTCGAATTGTTCGAACATGATTGTTTTATTTTTGAATAAACTTGGGAGGATTTCCTCCCTTCCACTGCCAAAAAAAAACCAATGGGAACTAAATTAAAGCTCATGAGTTACACATTTTATTTCTGTAAACTGTAAACTGATGGCCCATTTTACTTGGCCATCCTTTTGGCCCAGTGCAGTCAAATTATAATTTTCTGAACCTACCAGTTAAGCCCACGAATTTGAAGTAATATTCTCCCTAAATGAGAAAATCCTTGTTTTAACCCTTCAACGGGGCCTCAAATTTCACCCTTTCATCTTTTTATGAATTCTTTTCGCAGTGAGAGAACTCAGTCACTTGAAAGGCAAAAGGATTAGACCAACTTGAATGTGAGGACATCCAAATCTGTGTGTCTCATTCTTCTAATACTCGATTATAATTTTTAACTTCTATTAGTATGGTCTTGCTTTGTTGTAACTTTTAAAATTTTACTAAACGTTTTGTTCAAAAAAATCTATAATAGGATAGACGTCACAAAATAGGGTTTGTAAAACTCAATGAAAAACGTATATAGGGTTTGTATTTCATAAATTATCATTTAATCTTATAAACGAAAATATTTACTCTCCTACCTCAACAGTATCCAAAAAAAAGGGCTTCGATATAAAAGAATTAGCCATAATTTCTAGTTAAAAAAATTATTTTTGATTTTGGAACTTTCAAATACAATAAAATTTTTTGGGCCCTCTGCAAATACACAATTGTACATTCTAAGAGACGCTCTTCTTAAAAAATTGGAATGCTATATTGACTAATGATTCTTTTGTAAAAATGATGCCTGATTATTCTATATATAATCGAATTAATTCTTTGAAATGGGTCTTGAAGTACTCTTAACATTCACATGTTTTTTTTTAAGTTCTCTTAATATTCACATTTTTTGGTCAAATTTATTGGGTCTAAAAAATAGGAATATTGTTTACACAAGCATAATTCTCAGATAACCCTCTAACATTGCGGGCTATGTAATATATCTTGTGATTAAGCGCATGTGAAATCAAATCTATAGAGCATACTCTAAATAAAATCTTTAGTCTTGAAAAGTCTTCGAGATAAGGTAGGAAAACTGGTAAGACAGTGGGATCCATTATCATCTTTACGAGCTCCGAACAATCCATAAGAAACTCTACCTCCGGAATATGGAGGGATAAGAAACATATAATGATCCAAAGAAGAGTTTCGAATTTCAAATGGAGTGAAGATAGACTTCGTTGAATGCTCTGTGCCCCCATATTTACTACTTCTAGACTATCCGAGAAGCAGTACCACCCAAGACCTGTAAATTTTTTTGAATCTTTTCAGGAAGTGTCTACCAGACATCTATAACCAGTAAATATCGGGTTAACAGTCCAAGGCCTGAAGAGCGACTCCATTTTTGCTGAGCATTATCCCAGGCTTCCGCTTCGATTCCGCCACGTGAGCATTCACATGTTATGATAGAAAAACAAAACATAAAACTTTATTTATTTGTTTGAACAAAAAGAAGAAAAAAACTATTTATTTATGAAAAAAAAACTTTAGGAAGAAAGATAAACCAATTGTCGTACGAAACGCAAAAGAAAAGAAAAGAAGAAACCAATTTTCTGGTCTGAGATATAGTCAGTACTTTGTACACACACATTTATAGAAAAGCGACAGAGATAGATTGAGATGATTCCTGCTTGATAGTTGATAGTATACGCAAAGTGAAAGCAATAAAAGAGAGGAAAGAAACTCCACTGTTGTTGGAAGATGAAAAAGGACCAAAGATTCTTAGATATTTTAGGACCACAATACTCTTATTGCTTCCCAAAAAATAAGTTCAAAAAAATAATTCTGAAAAGAAGTTAATCAAAGTAGAAGGCGAAACCGAAAACAAACTAAATAACAAAAAAAGAACACGAGAGCATGACATACTTCTTATGGAAATTACGAAACCGAAAACATAACCGACTAATTGACATCGATATAGCCCATTAAAAGACCATCAGATCTTTAAAATAAAAAACACCAATCATTTATATGGAAAAGTCGAACCAAACAAACAGTGAAACACAACCACCTATCAAACCTGAAAAGTTTGAAAATCTTTATTAAAATCATTTGTTATTGGTCAAGTTAAAATCAATTATTGAACAAATCGAGTATAAGTTTATTTTATAATAGATTCGAATGAATTTGATAGCGAATTTTGCTTACAATATAAATAACTGGAAATCCTCAATCAAACCTTATTATTTTAATTTGGATATAAAAAAACTATATTTACATGATTCTAAAATTTAGGAAATTTGTATGGATTTTCAAATCTTGTAAAATCTCGAGTTGGTTATGTTCTTCTCTTCTTTGCTCAGGATTGGGAATTAACAAAGATTGGTTTTGGACCTTTTGGTAGATTAAACATATATATATATATATATATATATACGTTTTCGTGAATGACAACAAAATATAAGAAGTTAAAGGTGTTTCTGTATCATTCTTTGCTCTCTCTTTTTAGTCTTCGCACTTACATTACGTTCTTCGTGTCAATCCCAAGAAGTGATAAAATTAAAAGAAAGCGAGACAGATTATTGAATATTTTTTAAAATAACTACAGGAGAAGTTTAATGCAATTGGAGACGTTTCTTGGCTAGTAAGTTTTTTGGTAAGGAATCTTAAGACACAAAGAAAAAGTTCGTTTCTTTTTTGACCTCATATCATAAGAGGATCTCGTACGTAAGATTGTTTCTTTGTCTATTTTTCTGTGACAAAGAAAGATAGAATAATCATTGAGAGGGCATGATAAGTTTGGTTAAGAGGTTCTAGGATTAAAATCCTCTAGAGACTTTAAATATCATTCCTGGTCAAATAGGAAGTTAGGACCAGTGATATACCGGTCCAACAACTCTTTATGAACTAATAAATTCGAGATTAGTCGGAATAAATATCTGGAACACCAGGTTATAGAAAAGAAAATAATTTTGGGTTTAGTTTGTGATATACGAAAATCAATTCTAGATCTTGACCAATCTCTTAAAACTGTCTTTGCATATTTTTCATAGACCTGATTGACTGTGTATTAAACAAGTTTATATCTTTTTGAAAATTTGAAGTGAAAGCAGATTCAATTATACCAGCATGCATGTACAAGTCTTAAAATTTTGGGTTAAGTAAACAAAAACGTCCGTTTGATTTTGCCATCTCATATCAATTTACGAAACTCAAAAACAAATTTCAGGAGTTATTTATCCGGCTGTCCTTGACATCTGAGTGTAGTCGGATATCATGTAACTCGTTGACTTGAAAACGAGATAGAAACAAAATCTTCAAGATTTGGTTCGAAGCTTAGAGTATCAGCTGAACCGAAACATTCGAATTATAGAAAAAAAACAAAGAAGTGAAATTATTTGATTCATATATTAAATCTGAGTGATATGTTTTAAACACTATCCTGCAAGCCTTTTATTTTTATTTTCAAACTAGTATATTTTTGTTAAATATGAAGTACTAACACGCAATGTTCCCAAAAAAATCATATAGAATCATCACTTTAAGTATATGCGAAGTTATATTTATAATGTTTTCAACAGATTTTGAAAAATATATATCATATTATGGGCACTTCGAAAATTAACAACAGAAAGAAATTATGCCTACTAGGCTACTCTATCATTATTAGAAGATATCTTTGCAAGATGATACTATCATTTTTTTATATAAATCGCCTCATTTAGTTTAACGGATAGCATGAGTTTTGAACCAGATTGTGAAGATTTTGTCCCTAACAAGTCCTCAAGTTAATGGATTACATGAGATCTGTGGACGTACACCTGAAGCCCAAAGAAAGCTAGGTGAAAATGAAAACTTTCAATTTTGATATGCATTTGACAAATAGAGATTTAGGAAAGTTTGTCCCAACTAAGTTGCATAATTTAAATATTTTTTAATAAAAATATATAAAAAAACTTATATCTTATACATTACATCAAATAAATCATTGACCAACTATTTGGGGAAAACGATTTTCACATAAAAAGAAAAGAAAAAGAAAAGAAAAGAAAAGAAAAGAAAAGAAATATAAAATACTAAGCAAATCTTTTTATAAAGTTCAAAAATCTTTTATGTCGATGCACCACCATAGATACTGTTCTTGGTGGGCCTAGAGACTTAGTCTTATAGATAAGGTTGTCCTTGGTCTTTGCCTAATATAATGAAATTCAGAAAGTTTCATATTAAAAATCATCATGAATCCACAAACTATCCTCTTATTTTCTTTTTCCAAAAGATGATAACATGTATAATTGATGTCAGCAAACATAGACGTGTATGTTAACATGTAAGTGTGTGTGTTGCTTTGTAGTTGGAAATTGTTGTAATAAAAAGTAAAACCCAAAGCAACTTACTCTGTCTTGATCACCAATATTATTCATGATTTGACAACCACTATTAATATGTGTTTAACACATACTCAAAACGCTAGTTCAAAAGAAAAAAATGCCACATATATCCTGTCCAAAAATCACAAGTCTAAATGATATCGGATATATTAACATAGCTCCTCAATTTCAAGAATTGATATCCGAAGTATGAAATTGGTGGGACTGAACATCTATGAGTGGCTTTTATTTATGTTGGGTCTAAACTCTGATAGTATATTGGTATGAACCTAACTCACACTCAAAAACTAGCCCAAAAAATAAAGATTGCCACATGCTTGTATATTAACCAAAAATGACATACTCAGCTGATGTGAGATATTCTAACCACAACTTATCTATGTTCTTTGTTAACACTAATCTTTTTTTTTACTTTATAGATGTTATGTATCCAATGAAGCGTTATCTATGTTCCCGGAAGAAAGGAACAATGACATTTCATAAATAAATACATATGAGACTGGCTCACAAAATCAATACAAGGATCGGCTAAAAATGCTCTATTCAATGGTCGTAATATCGTCTCTGAAGCACGAGAAAGGGCTTTGAATTTGCATGTCACCGATTACTTGCTTAAGCTCAGAAGTTTCCTCTTTGAGCTGAGCATTTTCTTGAAGAACCTTATCGTGAGACTCAGAGAGATTGTTAAGCTTATCAAGTAAATGATGATTCTCGATCCTCAACCACATCACCTGTGACCAAAGCTCATCAAGGTGTCCTTGCTTTCTCATGCGTGATCTCCTTGCAGATTCTCTGTTTGATATCATCCTTCTCTGCTTCCGCTCATTGATTACGTTCTTAGTCGTCTGCTGCTCCTCTGCATCGTCTGATGTCGAGTTATTGCTGCTTAGGCTCATGGATAGTGGATAGTTTGTAGGGCTTTGGAGTCCATAGAGATGGCTCAGGGTAACACTGTTGGTTGTAAATGGAGTAGATATCGGAAAATGAGAAGAATATGGAGATGGTATTGAAGAGTTTAGGTAATTATTCAAGCTAAAAACGTCTGTTTGTGGCTGCATTTTGGATTTGCCTTGAGCAAAAAGTTAGGGCTTTTGTATTACTTAATGAGAAGAAATGTAGGTGTAGAAAAAGTTCTAGCTTCTGGGAATTCTGATGGAGTTTCCAGTGAGTGAAGAGAGATGCTGGTTTTATAGAGGAAATGTTGAGAAGTGGAGCCTACTTTTGGCAAATGGGTGAAGCAATGACAAAATTTCTTACTTGAGGATTTAGTAAATATGCACCCAGATCATGTCACATTAATACAAACATAATATATACTCATTTCACATTTCCAATATGATCTTGATTAAGGTAAAACATACCATTTATATATCACTACTAATTTCAACCAATTACATGTCTACAGTAATCACTTACATAATTCCAATTACATGTTAACAAAGTTAATAAATCTTAACGAGTGTAGTTTAGAGGTATTACGACTGGAACTTTATGGTGTAAATTCATAAAAATTCCGGATTTAATGTTTTTTATGAATTTTAATTATTATTTTATGAACAAATAAGTATTGGATTTTAATCTAATGATTTATATGTCCATCAGATTTTTTTACAAATTAATGATTGGAAAATTAGTTGGATGGTAAAAAAGAATTTCGTGACATATTTCAAATTGGATTAACAAAATATAATTCATTCTTCAAACTTATTTATAAAATCTCATATTATAGATATGTAATGAGATAAAGTCGAACTCCAAATAAATAAATTTGGCGCGTGATAAAACTTCGATTGATAAGAACTAATAGAAAGTATAAGGTAAAGTTAACTCACCAGATCTGTTTTTGTTCACACGGTGAGGACACGAGCTAAAAAAAGGAGAAAAAGCAATACATAATTCATTTCTTACTTTTATCACCAAACCAAATTATGAAATACTCTACAAAACCATATAGTCAATGATATCACATGTTTTAATCATAAAAAACTACTGCAACGCATAATAAATCGTAGTAATATTCAGAGATCGAATCCACAAGAATTGAATAGCTACACTATCAATCCTTCAACCGAATTAGAGCTAAGACAAAAATAAAGGCATTTGAAAATTTGATAATGATTACTAATAACAAAATAGATTTCAATAAATTAAAACATGAAGCTTAGAGAAATTCTAAGGAAATTAGGAATGTAATCAGGACACTATTCATGGTGCAATTTAAGAATTATTCTCGAACTCAAAACACTAATTTATAGTAAACTCATTGTCGTGGCGTCGACTACTATGTCTAGCAACCTAAAATCTTAAATTGTCGTTTGAACCTAGAATTCTAACCATGCATTACAGTTCGAGTCTGATATGTTCACATAATTGCCTTAACATCAGCTTTCGTTGGTTAAGGACAATCTGTTTACCTATGTTCTTTCAGACATTTAATCAAACACTTTTGGTGCGTTAAATTTCCTATGATCATAGATTAGGTGTCCAGTCTAAACTAAGCAATGAACCCAACAATATATGAAGAATTCTAATGATAGACACCCTATTTGGCCCTAATTCATGGATTCCTTAATTCCTAAGAAAACTCTAAACTTGATTTGGGAACTACTCAGACATGGAAGAAGAAACAAACAAAACTTTCATAGAAGACATAATTGAAAACTGAATTGAATTAAAGGAGTTTATAAATCTTCTCCAAAATGTAGAAGTGAATCCAATCTCCTTGCTAGAAGTCTAGAGTAGTCTCTCCCAATATAAATTACAATGTATTCAAAAACCTAATTAAAAAGGGTAGAAAACGTGTTGGTGCAAAATAAGGAAATATTGGAAATCTCACTCACGCATCGATCGATCCACTGTGAATGGTCGATCCTTATCTTGGATGGTCGACCCGCAGGTCGTACGCAATTTCTGCCATGGTGTGTATCCATCGATCCAGGAGGGGATCGACCGATCTTAGTCTCTTTGAACGTAGAAATGCTCATTTTCGCTCAAATCCAAATTTTGAGTGCTTAATTCAATTTTAATCCATTTTATATCTGAAATTTTTTTAAAAGATCAATAAAAACTCGAAAAACACATTAATTAATAATTGAATTAAAAACTGATAAAAATGAGTTACATCAGTCAACATATAAAATAGTAACGAAATAGTGGACTCGATATCCACTATAGCTTATAAGACCAAATCGAAGATCTCAAGACCTTACATTATGTATGTCATGTCATATCTCATATATAACATATATATCTATGTGCATGCTTGTTCGTGGGCTTCTGCTACATAAGATATGTTATGTTAAGAAATCAAAATGTAAATTGTAATAATGATTCCGCCACTTACCTATCTATACAAAGGTATCCAAGGCATCTCAGCCGCAATCTTTGGCCTATCATGGACATGTAATTTATGACATATTATCATTAAACATCTCTATCCTTTTTATTTATTAACACAATTGGATGGATATTCTAATTTATAACCAAAATCTCAAAACCTTAAAGAATAGAATATAAGTTAAATATAATTTTATGGAATTGAATTCGGATAAAAAGATAGCATATACAACAAGATGTTGTCAGTTGAATTTTTCTTAAAAACATTTCAAGGGATTTCAATAACCTACCGAAACTTAATTTAGAAAATTGAACTTCCATCGATACTGTGTTTCATATTTACTATAATTTATAATGTAGTATTTATCATTAATCATCTCCATTAAATATATAATATATCTATCCGCATATATATAGCATTAAATTAAGCAGGTGAATATATGGTGGAGCTATATGTATAATTATTTATTTTTGATTTAAATACTTTTGTTACATCAGCGAGAAGAAGATACTGCACTATTCTTTATCGAATATTATATTGTAATTCTTTAAAATAGTAAATCGATCGTAATGACAATGTGACTACATAACAAGCTCGAGTGGGTAAACTTGGAAAAAGGAACAAGTGCAGTTTGAACATTACAAAATAGCAGTAGAGACAAAAGCCAAAAAATCAACTAAAATTCGTCATAGGTGAAATGTTAGTTCAAGTAGAAAATATCACGTTTGTGTATAATGGTGAATACTCCAATTTTTCTCATATAACCTTACTTTCTATTCATATTATATTATAATATATGCGTAGTTTAAATAGTTTTACAAATTTTCTTTATTAATTATAATCTATGTTTAATCTAAGAATTAATTTTGAGACACATAAAATATAAAATTATGCTATTTACAAAAGAAACTCCTTCGATATTACCAAATTAAAAAAAAAAATTGTAGTAATATCGTAGCCATTTATAAACCAACACATGTTTCCATATGTAAAAATTTTAAAGCTAAATTTTAAAGACTATGGAAGAAAAAGATAGATTAAGACTTCGCGATAACGTATGTTGTGGTCGTAAATTAAGTTTACTTAATCATTTCATTGTTAATTAATCATTATATTCTTAATTAATCATTTCATTGTTAATTAATCATTATATTCTTAATTAATCATTTCATTGTTAATTAATCATTATATTCTTAATTAATCATTTCATTCCAATGAAAATAACAGTTTTTTCCAATGAAAATAACAGTTTTTTCCAAAGATCACCATTAACCAAAACTTAAGGGTAATTTCGGAAAATTATTGTGACGACGAAGAACACACCCCTAAAAAAACGGCTCTGGTTTTTGCACGGAAAGAGTACTTCGATTTAACTTGTCTTCCATTAACAAATGTAGCACTAAGAAACCAGCCAAAGGAATCTTATATACGAGAAAATAATAATAATAATAATAATATTCCAGATTATTATAAAATTTGAAGAAATTATCGTTAGTGACGTCGGGAAAATAAGAAATGATTATTAGCACTAAACTTGCAATATTTAGTTGACAAGACATACCTTGTTTCATAAACTTATATTCCCTAGAATATAAAGTGTTTTAGGATTTTCTTTTGTTCTAAACAATTAGGTGTTTGACAAAAAAATTATATTAATTTTTTTATTTTATTTTAATTTTATATAGTTCTATTAACAAAACTTTCATCTTAATGACTGGTCATTAGCACTAAACACTAAAAAATTTAAGGGTCTAGGGTTTTTGTTTACCTCAAAATTTTGATATAATAACTGATCAACTTACACTTACATCATTTATGTAATTGCATACAAAGTATACATGTAAAGTCTAATTGTACCCAAACTTAAACAATAACTGTCGTTTACTCTACCAGGTCGTAGTTGAGTTTTAATCGGATTTAAAATTGGTTAGGTTCAATTAGTTAAAGGTTTAAGATCGTAACCAATTCTTGGTTTACCAACAAATCTATAATTATCCAGAAAATTGTGCAATTGGATAGATTTCATATATTATATGTAAAATTTGATAGTTATTGTCTAAGTTTGGATGCAATTAGATCTTATATATATTTTTTGTGTGCAATTATATAAAAAGTTTAAGTATAAGTGAATATTTTTATATCAAAATTTTGGAATACAAATAGACCGTGGAACCAAAATTTAAACAACTAAAATAAATGGTTATTGATTGCTCACGCCTAACAAAAGAACAACCAATAATACAATCGCAGGAAGCCTGGAATAAAGCCCATATTATTGATGATGGCCCTCAAATAGAGAAATATATATGTAGTTCTTGTTTATGATACAAGAATGATTTTAGTAGATTCATAGAAATTTCAGATATTTTTTTTAGTTTACAACAAGCTTATCGAAAAAGAGGTATATTGAAACCAAAAGACGTAAAAATAGAAACATACTTCTTTACATTTGTTTTGCTATATATTTCTTTAAAAAAAAAACTTAATTCATACTTTCAATTCTGTTAAACTTATATTTTTGTATGAATATTATGGTTTTGAGTTTTTGGAAACGGTCATAATTCTGCAAAATAGAAATGTAGTTATAGGCAAAAAGTTTTCATACAGAAATAAATAATATTTGATGTGGGAAATTCTAATATGGAGATCATTTTTTTTCGCATGTCCCTACAACTTCTCTATTTGGTTCTTTCTCGCAAGTTGCTTCCTTGGCTCGTTGATCAACCCTAACTAGACTGCTACTATGTCAAGTCTTATGCACCATTTTTTGGAATATTTGATTTCATTCTTATAAGGTTAGTCTTCCAATCTATTATATACTATGTGTGGAAACTTGCGGATTCAAGGTGGTGTCGGCTCTTCCTTTTCTGCTTTCTCCTATATTATTGATTAGATTATCTGCAACCACATTTTCTTTCTGAATTATAGAAGTTCTCACAGGCTGGAACCTCTTATTCATCGCTGGTTTGAAGTGAGAAGAATTTGATTATATTCCTCTTTTATTCGGATCCTTATTTGATTCATTCATTTTATACCGCCACATTTGTATATAACCTTTTTATTGATCAATAAATTTGAAATTTTAAAAAACAAAAAAAATCTAATTACAGCTGTGTGCTTGTGGGCTTTTAATGTTAAGAACTGTCGAAAATTGTTCAATGATCATATTTTGGATGTGACTGAATAATAGCTAGCCATTGTGTTCGAGGATCGTTGCGTTTTTGACTAGTATATATATATATATATATATATATATATATTCTCAAAAAGTATAGAAATTACAGAATAAAATTTGATTCAATTCTATATAAAATAAGACATATTTTCTTAGACTCACTTATCCATATTTTGTGAAATTTCTGTGTATAATTCAAATTTTCAAAGTAAGGCATATATATGCTTAAAATCACATAGACAAAATTTTAATACATAAAAAATTAGATATAGTTTTCTGAAAATGAATAAGGCAATCAAAAAAAAACCCATCATAGAACATGCATGGTTAAATATCATAACTAGTTTATTACTCTTCTAATAGTGGAAAAGAATATAATTCATCATACCAGAACTACTAGTTTAGTCATATAAACTACCAAAAAAAATTTGGTATTTTAAAAAATTGTTTTAAAATAATTTGATTGATTAGATAGCTAGGTATTGGTGGATAAGCAAGAATAAAATGGAAAGAAAAATGAGTGATCAAATATAAATTGGCATGATGGCTTGATTAGGCAATTAGGGAAATGATTATGAAGGTTACTACTCCATCAAATGCTCCTACAACAAGCAAACACATGTTAAGACAATAGAACATGGTCTAATCCATTGTCGAGGTACTAATTCCTATAGTAAGTCCTTAATTACACGCCTATCTTTGTATGTCACTTGACATAAAAAAAGTATCATAATCAGAAAAGTTAATCACTAATAAATGCTAATAAACATATTATAATTAATATTTGAAAATGGGTTGAATAACAAAAGCTTTGAAGTTCTAAAGATCTAAAATACAAAAAAGGTTGGATTAGATTGAAATGTAACATCGTAATCTCGATTCTAAAGGATAGAAAACAATGTTATGATTAAAGATAATATATGCTCTAAGATCTTGTACCCTCAAGAATAGACACAGATTTTAACATGTCTTGTCTTCTTCTACCAATTTATGTCTTGTAGCTAATGTCACTTTTTCATTTGATCACATATATTCTTTGTAAGTTATAAATATAGAGAATGTTTACTTTTTACTATTCTATTGTTAGATTGTTAATTTCATTTCATTTTATGACTATCTTTACTAATTTCTCTTTTAACATACCCATATATATTATATATTTTCTATAAAAGAAAATATTGGACTGTCATTTGAACTCCTAATCTTGAAATGAATCATTCACTCGTTATACATTTTAGTCAATGCAGATGAGAAAATGTGGATGAAAACTAGATATACTAGCTACTGAACAGCGAGATGTTGTGCGGGAACGTTTACATTATAAAATTATTTTTAATGCTTATGACAATATTAAATGTATTTTTTTGGTAAATCTTTATTTGATATTAATAAAATAAAGTTAAAAATAGTATAAATTGCAGAAGTCATAAGTTAAAGAATTTTGTTTTTTCAAAAAATATTTAAATGTAACAATATTGATAGTTATGAGAAAAAAATGAAACATGTTCTATTATTTATAGTTATTTGAAATAATTTCCAAGAAAATGAAACATAGTTTCTTTGTAGTTAATTTTTAAGTGAAAAGACATAAGAAAAAACTAATTTTTAATTTCTAGAAAAAGAAGATAAATTTTGGTTTATAATTGTTAAAGTAGTTTGGGAAGGTAGTTAATTTTTAAAAGGTGTCTTTTTAATTGTTTTTTTAAAAAAATTAAAAAAAATTTCGTGGATGAATAATAAAACACGACACTTTACAAATAATAAATGTGAAACTAAACCAAAAGACATCAATATATATATATATATATATATATATATTGTTATGTTTGTAATTAAATTATATATATTTAGATAATTTTTCCAACATATAAATTATATTAACTTATCAACCCAAGATTGAGGTATATTGTTTACAAAAGAACAATTTGAAGATAAATTTTGAACATTTCTAGCTAACCAATTTGTCTTCCTGTTTAAAGTTTTTGAAATATGATGAAGCGTGAAAAAAGAGAAAAGTGTTCTGAGTTTGGTAAATTCGTTTAGGTATTGTGAAAGGGCTGGCCAAACATCTGGAGAGGCCACTATCTTTAGGATCTCTGCACAATCAGTGGTACACTAAACTTCTTGATATCATAAAGTAAGAAGAAACTCAATGGCCGAGAAAAGTGCTTCGAATTCGGTGTGCAAAGAAGATAAGCAGCGGAAAACTCTCTTTGCACCCATACACGCTCATACAAATGAATCTAAAAAATAATACCAACCAATTCCTAAAAAGTATTCAGAGTCCTTCTAGAAACCTTCAATAAAATATCGAACACCTTAGAAACTTTGATCACCTATGATAGGTTTTGCTTGTGCATCCCAAAGAGTGCAATGTAGTTCCGATTGGCCAAATCATTTGCTTTATCTGCATGCATTTGAATTTTTTTATCTTTTAATAAATATTAAACTATGATTCTTATGTAATGTTATAATAATAGTTAAGTTAATTCTTTATTATAAATTTTTGTGTTAGTTTAGTGGGACATGATAAAATAAACTTGTAATTGTATTTGAAAATGTCACTTTTTTGCCGTCTTGAAAATTTTACATTATACATGTTTTATCACATTAGTTTTTTCCATCATATCACATTAGAATTATTATTTTGTTTGTTCAAGATCTTTTCTTATTTAGTGACGATGATCAATTGCGCAAAAAAAAACAGATTAAGAACAAAAGTAGTAATGCGACTTGTGCATTTCAATATGCAGATTTTTTTTATTTTTCCTTCCATCGAAAACGTTTTATAGTTATGAATTAATACTAACAATAAATAAAATTCAATAAATTAGACATTTATAATATTAAGAACGATTTGTTTTTCAAACAAAAAATTAGAATGAAATATAATACTAGTAATCAAGATAAAATGGTTAAACTAATAATAATATAATTCTATAATAAAAGATAGTAATATAATCTTAAGAACTAAATATAATACTAGTAATGAACTAATATAATTTTCAAATATAATTTCCAACAATGATAAATTGTAACTCTTAAAATTAAACCACATAAATGATAAAAAGTAAAAATCTAGATAAAGAGAGCGTATAAAATCTTTAAAATCAATTACAACAACAGTTCATATTTTACCCATCAAGTGGATTGGATATTTAAAAATTTATAATAAAAATTAGATTTAAAAAGGAAATTAAAAGTCATAAGTCATAATCTAAAAAACCATAACAAATTGTAACAGTAAATTTAACCATATTAGATATATAAAAAATAAATAGTTGTAATGTATTTTCTATATTTTAATAATTACATTTATAACAAATAAATATTGACAAGATGATATAAAATTGTATTTACAAGAAAAACATCTTGTCCATCAAATTTTATATAGCGAATGAGAATTATTGCTCTTTTTCTAGTTGATGAAAGAATTCAATGATGATAAAAAATTTTATATTGTTCATTGAATATAAAATATAGAAGATAGCCCTATTGTTTGAGGATAATTCTTTATATTTCAATCTTATAGTAATGTTCTAAGTCTGGTTAGGATGATTTAGCTAATGACTTGGCATCATGGTTTGATTCCTACCCGTTCACTACAAGAAAACACGCGAATTGCGACGTCAATTTGCGATGGATAAAAAACGTCGCAAGTTTGCAATGCCGTTGCAACGGTGTTACGACGTATAACGTGACCTCGCAACAACGTCGCAGATTTGCGACGTTCTAAAACATCGCAAATCTACGACGTTGTTGCGATACTTTTGCGTTGTGTTTGCGACGTTGATGATCACGTTGCAATAACGTCGCAACTTTGCGATATTATTGCAACGATTTTGTACCATCGCAATACTGCGAGGTATTTGCGATGGTGTTGCGAGATGGATGACATCCATCGCAATTACATTGCAAATTTTCCCCAATTCCCTACAAATACCCCACAATGTGATAGTATATTCACACAACATCTCATAAACACGTAGAGAGATAAAATTTAGAGAGAGATAGAATTGTGTGAAAAAAAAATCTGACAATTAATAAAATTTTCTGAAAGCAAAAAAAATGATGTCGGAGAATGAAGTGTTCGCATTACGACGATGGATGTATAATCGCAAAGATCCGGAGACTGGAGAAGTGACGAAAGAGTTTCGAGATGGGCTACGAGTATTCATAAACCAGGCGGCAAATAACTCATTTTCTCCGAACGACGGTAACATATTCTGTCCATGTGTAAAATGTGGGAACACCAAATATGTGAATGTTGATATGGTGAAACGACTTGTATATAATAGAGGATTTACTCCGAACTATTATGTGTGGTTTTCACATGGGGAGGGGTATAGTCTGGGTGCTGGGAGTAGTAGTATGGGTGCTGAGAGTAGTAGTATGGGTGCTGGTGATGATCTACGTAGTGATAATCGTAATTTTAATTATGGCGAAAATATGTTTGAAAGTTATGAGCATTTACAAGGTAATAGGTATCATGATATGGTCACAGATGCATATCATGGATCTATTCCAGTAGGTAGTGAAAATACTTTTGAAGAACCTAATGCTGAAGCGAAACAGTTCTGTGATATGCTTGATGCTGCTAATTAACCTATCTATGAGGGATGTAGAGAAGGTCTATCTAAACTATCATTAGCATCTAGGTTGATGTCTACCAAAAGTGAAGGAAACATAACAGAGAGAAGTATGAACCAATTAGTGGATGCGTTTAAAGAGTAGCTGCCATCAGATAATAATTCAGCTGAGAGTTACTATGAAATGCAGAAGTTAGTTGCGGGTCTCGGATTACCATCAGAGATGATTGATGTATGCATTGACAATTGTATAATTTTTTGGAAAGACGATGATAAGTTGCAGGAATGTCGTTTTTGCGGGAAGCCGAGGTATCGAGCAACAGGTGGAAGGAATCGAGTGCCATACAAACGTATGTGGTATTTGCCAATCACTGATAGATTGAAGCGACTATACCAGTCGGAAAGGACATCAGCGGCTATGAGATGGCACGCAGAACACACTACAAATGATGGGGAGGTAACACATCCGTCAGATGCAAAAGCGTGGAAACACTTCCAGACGGTACATTCCGACTTTGCGAAAGAGTCTAGAAATGTTTATCTTGGTTTATGCACAGATGGATTTAGTCCATTTGGTTTGTCGGGAAGACAATATTCGCTATGGCCTGTCATATTGACGCCATACAATCTTCCACCTGAGATGTGCATGCAAAGTGAATTCTTGTTTATGACCATTCTAGTGCCAGGTCCTAGTCATCCAAGGCGATCTCTTGATGTGTTTCTGCAACCTTTGATTCACGAGCTGAAATAGTTATGGTATAGAGGAGCTCGCACATATGATTTATCGCAGAAGCAGAATTTCAAGATGCATGCAGTTTTATTGTGGACGATAAGTGACTTTCCCGCGTACGGAATGTTATCTGGGTGGACAACTCATGGAAGGTTATCTTGTCCATACTGTATGGAATGGACTGATGCATTTCAATTAAAGCATGGTAAGAAATCATGTTGGTTTGATTGTCACCGTAGGTTTCTTTCTATGTACCACCCATACCGGAGGAACAAGAAACTATTCAAGAAGAACAAGGTTGTGCGCATTCCTCCTCCAACACATATGTCTGGGGATGAGCTCTTGCAGCAGATTGATTATTATGGTGCTGAGGAAACTTGTAAACGTGGGGGCAATTGGCACACTCCAGGAAACATGCCTGACGGATATACAATATCTCATAACTGGCACAAAAAGAGTATATTTTGGGAACTCCCATATTGGAAAGATCTCTTACTACGTCACAACCTCGATCCGATGCACATTGTTAAAAACTTTTTCGATAACATTATGAACACGATTTTGAATGTGCAGGGAAAAAGTAAAGATACTTTGAAATCAAGGTTAGACATCGCTGAGATATGTGTGAGAAGCGAACTACATATTACACGGGATGGAAAACAACCGATTCCCATCTTTCGTTTGAGCGGAGAATCACGACAAGCATTGTTTAATTGGATATCTTCAGATGTAAAGTTCCCCGATGGTTACATCTCCAAGTTCTCCCGATGTATCGAGCAAGGGAAAAAAATATATGGTATGAAGAGTCATGATTGCCACGTATTCATGCAGCGACTATTGCCATTTGCCTTGCTTGAGCTTTTACCCACGAATGTCCACGAAGCAATTGCAGGTACTTACGTTAAATATTAGCATTTTACGTGATGGAACATCTACCAATCCACTTACCTCGTGAAGCAGCTCTTGGTGGCCCTGTACAATTTTGATGGATGTACCCGTTTGAGCGATTCATGGGCCATTTGAAAAGAAAGGTCAAAAATCAAGCCAAAGTTGAGGGCTCGATCGTTGCAGGAAGCTTGACCGAGGAAACATCTCATTTCACATCGTATTACTTTAGTCCGAATGTCAAAACCAAAAGAACACAGGTAGGATGATATGATGATGGAGAGATTAAACCATCATATGCCATTGCAGTTCCAGATATCTTCACTCAGATAGGCAGACTCGCTGGGAAAATTAAAGAAGAGTACTGGGAAAATCACTCGTACTCCCGTGCAGCGCACAACTATATCTTGAGGAATTGTGAAGATATAATACCGTTCGAAAGGTATGTACTTATGAAGTAGTAACTATTTGGTAAAGTCTAATTATATATTCAAACGACTTTTTTTTGTATAATGTGCAGTGAATTCGACAGACAAATTCGAGAAGGCTTCCCTGATTTAAGTGAAAGCGAGTATGAAACCTATAATGAACGTGATTTTACCGGATGGTTAAATTACTACGTACGTAAGATCGCCTTCGTCATGTAATACCATTAAAGATCGATATAACGTTTTAATATCTAATTAATTCGTGTAGGTGAAAAATGGATGTGCATGGAAACCGTTGCCTTTATGGTTGCATGAGGTTGTCGACGAATCAATTGCAAGGATCGTGACTGCCCCAATGTATTTTACGCGGGGATTCACTTTTCATACTTACGACCACGGCCGTAATAAATCAACTGCAAATTATGGAATTCACGTGCCTGGTGAAACCGACTTCTACGGTATTTTGAGCAAAATAATAGAAGTCACATTTCCAGGAATACTTGGACTTAGGTGCACTTTATTCCAATGTCACTGGTACAATACAACAGCTGGTCGAGGTGTGTGTACTAACCATTTAGGGGTAACCGACGTAAATGCAGCCCAAACCTATTCGAAGTTTGACCCGTTTATTCTAGCAGGTTTGCGACATGTCTGCGACGTTCTGTTCGAATTCGTCGCAAAGCCATCGCAAATGTCCCTTATTTCATGTATTTAACCGTACCAAAGTACATATTATAGATTTTTCCGTCTGCTGCACAATTCAACAACCACAGTTCATATTAACAGTCTGTAAAAACATATACACATTAAAGATTTTTCCGTCTGTTCCACTAATCAACAACCAATTCTTTCTTCCTAATCTCATAAGCTTCTTTAACACGTTATTTTTGTTGTCCCTGTAGATTTCTAGTTCCCCATTCTTTTTCTTGGGTTTTTAACATTGCAGTGTAAAGACACATAAACATGAATTGAAAACATATATCCGGAATTCGATTGTAAAGGCTATTTGAAGTTTTAACCGTAATTTGTCTGAATGTCGCAAATGCATCGCAGCTTTGCGATTACACTGCGAGGCCTAGAGTCTCTCTATCGCAGCCACGTCACAAGTCTGCGATGTACTTGCGACATAAGGCCCAAAACCCTAATTTTCTGTCGCAGGTACATCGCAAGTTTGCGATGTCTCTGCGACGACCTACTTAAATGATGTCGCAATTGCATTGCAAAGCCGTCGCAGAGTACGGGTTATATAATAACCCCCAGCCGCTTCTTCCACATTTCTTCTCACTTTTTTCTTTCTTCTATCTTCTTCCACTCTCCGGCATCTCTTCCAATCTCCGGCATATCCACGGTAAGCCCCTTTTCCTTCTTCTCTTCCTTCTTATCTTCCTTTTTCTTGTTGATTAACACATACATCCATGTGTTTCTTCTTAGATTGTTGCCTTTACACCTATCCATCAGGCAAAGGTATGTGATTTCAATTTCGTTCTTCATAGATTTAAGCCTTCCACTGTAGATTTAGGTTGACAATTGAGGCTTAGATTGTAGATCTAGAAACGGTTATGGAATTGTAAACAAGTTTTTGATTTTTAAAAACATTTTGTGATTTTTAAAAGCGGTTTTGTGATTTTTAAAAACGTTTTTGATTGTTAAATTCGGCTTAAAAAATTCCAAAAGCGTTTTTATGGTTTTCCAATATTTGTAAAAACGTTTTTATGTTTTTCAAAAATTTTAAAAACGTTTTTATGTTTATAAATAAATTTCAAAAACGTTTTTAAGTTTTAACATAAATATTTAAAACTTTTTCTGTTTTCCAAAATTTTTTAAAACGTTTTTATGTTGTTCTTTAATTTTAAAAACATTTTTAAGTTGTTCTAAACTTTTAAAATCCGTTTTTTAGGTTTTATTTACATTCCAAATAATTAAAAAATTGTTTAAAATTAACAAAATTAATTACTATAACTAAAAAACTTTCTGTAACATATACAACTATTATAGAATTTTTCAAACGTGTTAGACTCTTAAAACGTTTCTTTATTTATAATTGGTAATTGAATCTTAAATACATTAATTTACAGTAAATTTTACATTGATTAATTACTCGGAAAAAATTTCTAATAACGACTACGGGCATCTAAATCTGCACGATTTCAGATGTCCGGACGTCAAAACTCGTACACTAGGTACCTTAGCGATCGCCGGGGATCTAATCCTCCAACTCCTCCCGGCTCGCATTCCCAGCCAATTTATGGGGAGGGGACGTCACAACCCCACCCTTCTCCACAGACTCGCTCTGTCCCGGCTACTCGGGTTGTAGCTTCGGCTCCCAGCCAGACTACACTCCGGTACGGGCCTCGCAGTCTGCACCTACTCCACCCCACATGTACCAGCCTTTAGAGCCCCATGTTGCTGTCGGGATGTCTATCGAAGACATCTTGTCTGATGCGGACCACCACAAGCTACCCACTCTCAACCGGCAGCGTCCGCCGGGAACACTTTGGTACGTTCTTAAATTTTGTTATTTTACACTTCATATTTTCTCATTCTAATTTAATCTAATGTTTGTTTTTTTTGTAGGTTTAACGACGATCAGAAATTGGCGACGGTTATCCATGAAATCTTGAGAGAGATTTCACGGAGCCGCATGCCAATTTTACGCAAGTGCCAAACCACATCGTCGATCGGTGGTTCAAGACGTTTGCGGTACGTTTTGATATTTTTAAAATCATCAGATTTTTTATACTAATTTCGTTTTTACTTGTTTTTCCAGCAACGTTACCATTGGAGCCCCTCTATCACCAGGGAGGTATGTAGCGAGTTCGAGAAAGTCCTGAAGACTCGCCTTTGCGACCAGGTCGGCCGATGGAAGGCCAAGTGGAGGCTTCACGGCGACGACGCAATGCCTCGGTGGTTCAACAGCGAGGTTTGGGAGGGTCTTGTCCGCTACTGGCAAGATCCGCAGTCCGAGCAGAAGAGCATTGCGACGCGGGCTGCTCGGTTGGCCGATCCCGATGGCTACGGTCCACACAGGCATTGCTCCGGTCAGACGTCTTTCAAGGCCCGAGCACGGAAACTGGTATCTCATTTCCCCCAAACTTTTTGCACATTATTTTTTTTGTTCGTATTTCTGATATTTTTTTTTTAACATTGCAGCAGGAAGAGACGGAGGATCCTCACCCGGATCTGGTAGAGACGCTCTACCAGACAAAACGTAACAAGGCGGGTGTTTTCGTCGACAAAAAGGCGGAGCAGATTTACAACAAGGTCACTGCCAAGATGCAGCAGCTGACCCAGGACTGCAGCGACGAGAGCACCGGATCTGCCACCCTCTCTACTGCGCAAAAGAACGCTATCTAAACTGAGGTACGAATTTCACTATTTCTTGCGTTTCTAATTGTTTTAAATGATTTTTTAATTATTTTCTCTTTTCAGGTTGCTCCCCGGAAAAAGGGGAGACTCTTCGGGACTGGTCGCTCGCTTGGCTCATATGTTGAGCAGAGCAGTCAGTCGCAGACATCGCAGTCCCAATCCTATGTCGATTCTTCAAAAGTGGCAGAGTTGGAGTCCAAGGTTCAGGCGCAGGACCAGGTAATCTCGTCTCTCAAGAACAACATCGCTCAATTCACGAAGTTCTTCGAGGTCTTAGCTGCAAAAGACCCGGTTTTAGCTGCTTCCCTGAACGAGCAGCGACACGACGATCCCGGTTCCAGTTCAGGAAATGCGGACCCGACCCCGGATCAGAACCCGACTCAGAACGAGGATGTCTCGGAAGACTATTAGTTTTCATTTTGTATAATTATAAACATAATTTGTATAAATTTTTTTTTTAAATTTATATAATTTAATCTTTTTTTAAATTAAATCCAATAGTATTTTCCAAAAAATTTATTTTTTTTTAAAAAAAATATAAGGACGTTGCAGATACGTCGCAATGATGCCGCAGAAAGTAACCTCGCTACGTCGTTGCAGACTGTTGCCTAGCAAACACATCGCAAAATGACCATGTCGCAAAGGAGTCGCAGTCCATGACCTCGCAAGTGAGTCGCAATGTCTGACCTCGCAAGTTAGTCGCAGTGTCCGACCTCGCATGTGTGTCGCAATAGTTGCGGAACCTTTGCGATGCTCATATTCGTCGCAGGTTTGCGACGTTTGCATGGTGTCGCAAGACCTGCGACGTTGTTGCGACAAATTCTGTTTTGCGACATACGTATTGCGACGTTTTGTTCCGTGTCGCATGTGTCGCAATGATGTTGCAAACACCCTATTTGCGACACCCTTGCAACATTTCTGGCCATCGTAAATCATCAGTTTTCTTGTAGTGGTTGCATTATGGTAGCTTAAACAATGATTATAGAGGTGGACTTTAGGTTATGGATCGAACCTTGTCGATCTAATTATTTACAAAAAAAAACAATCTTGTAGTAATGCTAATGCAGCATCTAAATTTTGTTGCATGCAATCCATATAAACCGTTTTCATAAAATAAACATCAACGATTCTATATATAATTGATAAGTCAAACAAATGATTAAAACAAAATTAGTTTTTGAAAAGAAAATATTAGGAATTTTCATTAAATTTTTATATTTAAATTTCTGCATTAATATCATCATTCCAAAGGTCTTTGGTTAAATTGATAATTATAGATATTTCTTTTAATATAAAATAATGAAATTTTTAAAATAAATTTGAAAGGATAAAATAACGATGTTCATCAAATACAAGTGAATTAATCATAAAAATAAAAGAATAAAATGATGATAATTAGTAAAACAAAAGTTTTAGATTCAACAAAACCAATTGTGAAAATAAATTTCAAAAGTGAATATAAAAAAACTTTAAAAGATGTAATTAAAGAGATATTAAAAAAAGTTACAACCGTCTAATGCATATGTATAGTGAAAATACATAATAAAATGTTACAATAAATAATCACAACTCTATAAACTAAAATTTTATATAAAAACACAATTGAAAAAATACAATCTTACATTATCTTTATTGAAGTTGTTGTCATTATTTAGATTTTCACAAAATCAAAGTAGACAAAAAATAAATACACGTCTTTTTTATTTTTATTTTAAAAAGAACTAAATTTGGGTTGAATACAATGTGTGAATTGTGTGAAGGGACAAAATTATTTGAAGTATGATTTTGGAACGGATAAGGCCAAATTGAATAGGTTCGTAGGGACGCACCTACGAAAAGCTAACCCAATAAATCTTACTATTAGTTTTGAAATTTATTAGAAGCAAAATATGTTTTCAATAAATCTTACTTCACGTTGCTTTTAATCCGACTATACAGTTTGAAATAAATTTCTAAGTATCAAGAATTAAATAGGGAAACGGTAAAAAAAACTAGCTTTCACGATTTTGTCATATTAAACACAAACAATGATTTAAACTAAATAAAATACATATTAACATTAATAAAACCTGTTTAAATAACAAATAGTCAATTTAATTGAACAGTAACAGAAATTAATATTCCATTTTAAAAGGAATATCCAACTTTCACAAATTTACTCTGGTTTAACTAAATTTAAAGGTAAAATTTAATTGAAATTAACGTTAATAAAATTATTTACAGTTAAACCTCTATAAATAAATATTTTTGGGACCAGAAAAAAATAGTAGTTTAGCAAAATTATTTAATTATCGACAAATGAATATGTTATTCATTTAGATAATATTTTTGCACATTTTTATATTCTCTTATGAATAATTATTTTACGTATTGAATGTACGAATGTACCTATTAGGTAATAATTTCATTCCAAGAGATTTATATAAATATATATATTAAAAATTGAAGATATTATATTAGTAATACATGAACTGTATGTATGTGGACTAAGATACATTGTATTATATTAGTAAAATACATTGTATGTAAAAGCAGTTGAAATAGTAAGAACTGTAATAAGGGACCAAGTTCCAAAGGGGCGACGGCGAGGGAGATTAAAGTCGTGATTTACGGCGACGCCGATTAGTGTTCATAGGCTTCGCTTGCTCCGGTGAGTTTGTCTCGGGGAGACGATCTTTGGGGTGGAGATCCCTTGGGTGTTGGTGACGTCTTTGAAACTTTTCAGATGCTTCGGCATGCCTCCGTTTGATTGATGTTGGTTTTGGTTTTGAGTGACGAATCAAGCTTTCCATGGCAATCCATTTCAAGGTTGTCTTTTATCTTTCCTATTGATGGCCAGATCCAAAGGCGGATCACTTCTTTTATGTCTATGATGTTGCGATGTCTACAACTCGATGAATCGCTCTATGTTAAAGACTTTGGTTGGATAATCTTCCGCATCAAAGTTTCTCAATTTTCATATTTTCTGAGATCTCCATTTATATCAGGTGTTTCAACTGATTTGAAATCTCATTTCTTCCTAAGTTTTAATTGTTGGGATTTGAAATTTCAATTGCTTATTATAATATTGATTTTCTTGAGGATTGATCACAATCTAGTGTATCCGCAAAAGTTCATGATGTGGAGGATCCCATCTCTATTTTTGATGATCTGCGTATTATCTCTATTGGTATATTTGGTGGTGAGGCTTGACGTTCAATGTTTTATCACAATCTATATCATAAGCACAATTCTAGAGCCAACTGGGAAATTTGATCTTTTGTCTTATCTTTCCTCTCTTCTCGTATATGGATCAAGTATCATGATATCAGATCTATACATGTCTATCTTGATACTTTTTATCTTCACAGATACATATTCTTTATGTTGTGCAATGTGTATTATGTTGTACGATTCTCTTGAATCGATAGTAATTATTCTATTAATTCTCTTTGATTTTGACTTGATATGTTTTGATATATGTGATCTGCTGCTAGTACTGAGTTCCAAATTTCTAGCATTGATTTCATTGATTCTGCTTATAAGTTTGATCCTGGTTTCGAATTGGGGTCTTATTTATTTAAGATTTTGTAGAGATTCAGTTTTTAGAATATATGATCAACAAAATCGATTGGATTCTCGGGATATCTTTTGGTTTATGTATTCGATTGTAGAGTTATTAGCTTATACTACTCTGAGGCTTTTTGGAAAGATGATGTGTATATTGGTTTATCTCTGACGAATCCTCTATTGATGTGGACATTCATTTTTATGATCTCGTTGTTGATTTGTTGAGAGCACTATAAAATGAGCTTAGTGATGCTCACTATTGCTTACGCCCATTGTTTATTCCTTTTCTCTTTGTGCTTATTATTATTTTCTCTGAAATATTTAATTGTTGGTCTGATGTTTCAGCTCACTCTTGCAAAGAAGACTTTGGAAGCAAGGTCTCCTCCAAGGAAGCTAAAGATTAAGGTTCATGCCATTGACAACTCAGCTCTACTTGCCTGCTGCTCTAGGATTTTATTAGGGAGATGTCTCAACCTGCATGTTTACGATGTCAATACATTTATCTTCATGATGCCAAAGTTTTAGAAAATGTAGGGAAGAACTACATGTTTAAACCTGGGAAATGGGAGGTTCCAATTTGAATTCGAATAAGAGAGGGATATGAAGGAAATTTTGCGGCTTCGGTCGAGTCTTTTTGATGGCTGGATGGTGACATATGCTCCATGGAAGGCTTTTGCTGATGCCAATTACCCCCACAGTATTTGTTTCTGAATCAAGATAACAGATATTCCTTTTGAGTATAGCACTGACGAAATTTATCGTTTGGTTGGTGGCTCTTTAGGGCGGGTCATAGATGTTGTTGTGGACATAAGAAAGGTGTTGATAGAGCTTCTTATCTCTAAGTCGCTGATCTTTTCCTCCTCCTTTGAATTCGTTGAGGGGAAAGAATCACAGCTCATAATCGAGTATAAAAACGTCGAAGGATATTGTAAGCTATGTTATCGATTGACTCATGATTCCGACCAATGTTACAAGGCAAAAAAGAAGCCGACTGATTCTGGAAAAGATGGGAAATTGAAGAGCTCGATGGTGGGACGTACTCAAAGCTTTAAAGGTGTTGTTTCAGGTGGCAGCCGATCCCATAGCGATGGTAAACATGTGGCTAATGATATAATGCGGAAGCCGATTGGTGGTAGAGATAAAGGAAAGCAGCCTTCATCATCCCTCCAACATGACCGTGAAGATGAAAGGTTACACAACAAAAGAAGCATTCATGATAGTATTCAGCTAGGTGATTCTTCTAAGGTCATGGATATGGGAGGAATGTCATCTTCTAATCCCAGCAGTGACATTGGTACCAATGTGAGTGGTTCTTTATCCTCTAAAAAAGTTAGAAGGCCATTTTTTCAATAGGAGGATGCGATTGTTGATCATGATGTGGCTGGTGAAGCGGCAACAGTCGCTTTGATCGCATTGATTACAGAGGAGATGAAAGATGATGTTTAGCTCTCTGATGCTTATGAACCAGGTATCATTGTTAACCAAAATTTAGCTTCTGATCCTATGATGTTGGAACAAGAGAGCGATGATGTTGCAGAGAATGTGGAAGGCGGTGATGTAAGGACATACACTGAAGAAGAAGTGGCAGAAGCTGCGGAGTTTTGTGAGCAGTTCGAACTCAAAAATCCAACGGTTCCTGCACAAAAGGAGTATGATGTCAAAGCTTTGAAGCCTCCCGATGGTCCCAGCATGCCACCATCTAGACCCTCAACGCCTCTTAGGGGATTGAGTTCTCACAAGATGATGTCTCTTGCAACCATGTCGCCACGTCATGGTCCCAAGGAAGTCAAGGTCAAGACAAAGTCAACCAAGAAGTGAGCTTTCACAAGATGATGTCTCTTGCAACCATGTCGCCACGTCATGGTCCCATGTAAGTCAAGGTCAAAGCAAAGTCAACCAAGAAGTGAGGAAAAGGCTCCATCAAATTTTAATGTTTAAGTTTTTATGTTTAAAACTCTTTGTTGGAATCGCCAAGATGTTGGTAATAGAGTTACAATAAATTACCTTACAGATATTTGGAAGTTTCACAAATCAGATTTTTTGTTTCTTTCTGAAACTAAGAATAATGTTTATTTTATGGAAAAAATACAAGGTCATTTAGGCTATAATATGATGATTGTAGTTTAACCAAATGGACTTAGTGGCGGTTTGGCCATGTTTTATAATGATTCTTTTAATGTAGTCTTAAACCATAAGGACAAACGAATGATAAATGTCTCTTGTGATGTCAAAGGACAATCAATTAAGATTACCTTTATTTATGGTGAACCAAATCAAAATCTAAGAGATCAAGTTTGGGAGAGATTAACAAGGATTGGTATAATCCCCTTGGTTGATTATTGGGGAGTTTAACAAACTCATGAGTAACCATGAAAACAAGGTGGGAAAATATGACATCCCAACTCGTTTTTGTCGTTTAATCAAATGATTCAGAATTGTGGGCTCGTAGAATTCTGAAAGATAGATAATTCCTAGTCTTAGAGAGGGGTACAGAACAATAGAGTGGCCAAGTGTATTCTAGATAAAGCACTTGGCAATGAAAATTGGCATGATTTATTCCCCATGTCCGAGATTGAGTATCTCAAAATAATTGGGTCGGATCACCGTCTATTTGTTGGTACATTCAACGATCAACACTGTAGACGATGACACCAATTCATTTTTGATAAAAGATGGATTGGTAAGGATGGTTTCAAGGAAACGATTGAGAAATGCTGGAAACGTTTACCCTGTCGCCGTCGAGTTACGGTTACAAGGCGAATTAAATATTGTAGGAAGGAATTATCATATTGGCGAAGCAAATATATTCCTTCTGTAAGATAAATGATTATTTAGTGGCAGAAGGTTGTGGAGGAATTACAAAATACTAATTCCTCAACACTGAATGAAATTATGAAAGCCAAACTGGAGTTGAAACAAGCTTATGTTGATGAGAAAATTTATTGGAAACAAAAGAGCATAAATAAGTGGCTCAAAGAGGGAGATGAAAATATTAGATTCTTCCATGCTCAGACAAATCAAAGACGAGCGAAGAATCGAATAATTGGACATTTTAATAGTTCTAGGAACTGGATAACCAATGATGAGGACGTTACCGCATATGCCACCCGTTATTTTCCAGAGCTTTTCTCCACTAATGGTAGAGAATGTGGCACCGATCTCTTATTTGGAATCGAACCACGCATCATGGACGCTGATAACCAAATGCTTTTATGTAGGGTATTAGAAGAAAAGATTAAAAAAACTACTTTTTTGATGGATACAGGCAAGACAGCGGGACCCGATGGAATGACCGCTTTCTTCTTTCAAAAATCATGGGAGGTAGTTAAATTATATATAATAAAATTGGTCAATGATTTTATATCCTCTGGTTCTTTTGAACAAGGTTTAAATGAGACGAATATATGTCTAATTCTAAAAACTTCAAGACCGACAAAAATGACAGAATTTCGGCCAATTAGTCTTTGTAATGTGGGCTATAAAATTATTTCGAAGGTTTTATGTCTAAAACTAAGGAAATTAATGCTAAAATTAATCTCGGAAATACAATCTGCCTTCGTAGATGGCCGATTGATCTCCGATAATATTCTAATTGTGCAAGAAATGTTTCATACCCACTGTACAAACAAAGCGGTAGAGGGCAAGTTTATGGCAATAAAAACAAATATGAGCAAAGCGTATGACTGTGTACAATGAAATTTAATAGAAAGCCTTCTATTACAATTATGTTTTAGTCATAACTGGACAAAATGCATCATGCACTGCATAAGCAGTGTGGAATATTTAATTATCTTGAATGGGGAACCTAAAGAGAAAATAATGCCTAAATGTAGTCTAAGACAAGGTGATCCGCTATCACCATATTTGTTTATACTATGTACTGAAGTCCTTATATTTAAGTTAAAGAAGACAGAAAATGATACTTATTTCGGGTATATCAATTGCGAGAGTGAACCGAAAGATTTCTCACCTCTTATTTGCTGATGATAGCCTTTTCTTCTGTAAAGCTTCTACGGAGGAAGCATGCCACATTACTAAGATTCTAAAAGACTATGAAAGAATATAAGGTCAACAAATCAACTTTGATAAGTCTTCATTACAATTTGATCAATCATTCTTAGAAAATGATAAGACCTTGATTCACCAAATTATGGGAATCCATTAATTGGGTGGTATGGGCTCTTACCTCCAGAGAATATTGGAGGAGCAAAAACCAAAGTTTTTTCATTTGTCCGGGAAAGACTTCATGAAAGAATTAATAGTTGGTCTTCGAAGTTCTTATCCAAAGGGGTTAAGGAAGTTCTGATCAAATCAGTCCTAACGTCTTTGTCAACATATGTCATTTCATGCTATAGATTACCTAAGACTATAGTGACAAAATTAAATTCTGGCATTGCGAACTACTAGTGGTCGAATTCAGAAACATCTAAAGGAATACATTAGATGAAATGGAAAAAACTATGTCGACCAAAACAGAAAGAAGGATTAGGCTTCCGAGTTTTAGAGGATTTTAATTCAGCACTCATTGCCAAACAAGTTTGTAAGTTGCTTGATTACCCTGATTCATTGTTTGTTCAAGTTATGCGTGGTCGATATTATAAAAATCACTGCCCGATGTCGGCTAAAACGAATTCAAACTCTTCATACGATTGGAGAAGCATCAGCTCAGCTCGATCACTTGTTACTAAAGGGTTACTTAAAAAGATTGGTGATGGTAGATCTACTGCGGTTTGGATAAACTCATGGATCCCAGACATTCAACCGAGAGCGGTAATTGGTATAGATCTGGATATTTACCTGGATCTTACCGTTGATCAATTTATTGATTCTCAAACCAGAACCTGGCGAGCGGTTCTACTAAGATAATATTTTATCCCTGCCGATGTTCAGTTAATTATGGGCATACCATTTTCATGACGGGTACGACCAGATTATTGGGGTTGGCAATATACAAAGACCGGTCGGTATTCAGTAAAATCAGGATATAAGACTTAGGAGAGTATCTCTCTGATGGATGTTGGTTCGAACTGACCAAACGTCTGGGCAATAAAATCAAAAATATGGAAACTGGATTGTCCAAATAAAATTTGCCACTTTATATGACAACCCTTATCATGTTGTATTGCAGTGAAGAAGAACCTGGATAATCGGGGAATAAATTGTGATCCTAGATGTAGAAATGTGGGGCAGCAGAAGAGACCATTAATCATATCCTTTTTTAGTGTCCTCCAGCAGTTCAATCATGGGCACTATCCCCTGTCCCCTCACCCGTAGATGTTTCGGGGAACTCGATATGGTATAATCTTGACTATCTCCATTGGAGAAGTCGAGATTCAATAAATGTCAATGTCTTCCCATGGTTGATTTGGCACATCTGGAAAGCGAAAAATAATTGTTGCTTTTCTGGGAAGAGTAAAAACCCATGTGAAGTGTTATCCCAAGCGGAGCAAGATGTGGCGAAATTTTCAAATGCTAGGCGTCAAAATTGTCATGCTAGCCAACTAGGATCGCTTAGCTCAGCTACAATATGGCCAGAGGTGTCCAAACCTTTGATCGCTTACTCGGCTTTTATGGGTTTTCGATGCCTTGTTGATTCATCGTGGAAAATTTCTAATATTTATTCCGGGTTTGGTTGGATTTGTTTTTTCGATGCTGTTTCAGGGGGATGCATGGGGGCACGACGAATACGAAGGAGCATTTCTGCACTTCATTCAGAAGTAGAAGCTGTGCTTTGGACTATGGAATCCCTGATTTTGATCCAGTATTCAGAAGTAGGAGCTGTGCGGATGTGTTGAAGCTTTTGATCCATCTAGAGGAGTGGCCAGCCTTCCAACCCTATCAATAGGATTTTTTCAGGTTAAAGTCTTTTTTCGCGCATTCTCTCTCCATGTAATTCTGAGATCTCTAAACCATAAAGCTGATGCTCTCCATCGTTCTATTAGATAGTCAGGTAATGGCTTAGTGTTGTAAACTCTTTCCTCATCTTTTGGTGTTGCTTCAATTAAAATTGGTTGACAAAAAAAAACAGATATTGTATGTATGTGGACTAATACATGAATTGTATTATGTGGACTAAGATACATTGTATTATATTGTATGAAATATCTAAACTCTTAGAAAATGTATCTAATCTACACTACAAACTATTCTAAAGTCTTGTTTTGATTTGAAATTATTGAGTTTGTACTGACTGATGAGAATGATCCAGAACCAGATGATAGTAGCATCACACCAAATATGTCATCAAAAGAGGCATATCAAACAGTAATCACCTTACGGAACTACTTTCTACAACATGAACAGAATACTCCTAAAGTTTTGTTTGCACTAGGAAAAATCAAGGATGAGATGAATTTTGGTGGAAAACAAAAACAAAAAACTATAGACTCCTTTTTTGTAAAAGAATGACTTATTGTACGAATATTTTTGATTGAAAAAATAATCTTTTTAATATATATATATATATAAAGCAATATAAAACTTTAATAAATTTACTCTGATTTAACCAAATTTAAAGATGTACTTTTATTGAAATTATAATTTGACTAATATCATATCTAAATTGGCTGGTTAACAAAAATTCATATTTAAATTGGTTTAATCAACACTAATTCATATTTGATTTGATTTGAATCATAATATGACAAAATAGTGAAAGTTAATTTTTTCAAATATGAAAAAATAGTGAAAGTTAATTTTTTCAAATATGAAAAAATAGTGAAAGTTAATTTTTTCATACCATTTTCCCAAATAATTTATGTCGCAAAATTGTTCCAACAAATTTTTCCTTACCCCGAATAACACATCCACCTTATTGAACTTGAACCTAGAACTAACCGAATACTCAGACTTGTTTGGAGATATCCAATCCGGACTTTGTCAGTATTATATTTGAAGTAGGAATTGGGCCTCTAAAATCAATAGCACACCTTATGCGAGCCGGACATCAAGTTATGATCCTTTGGTATGAATCCAAAGAAAAAAAAGCTTTCTTAATTAACTTATATTTTATATATACTAGTCATATCATTCTAATACACTCTTCAATACAATGCTCTTTAGTCATTAATTTTAATATGTTTAAAAATAGATCAACGGTATCAATTTTAAACATTAATTTTTAATAATTGGACCAATTTTGTATCAGATCGGATAAAACACTATAGATCATAGATACCATATTAGATTATAAGTTTCCAACTCAAAATCGATTGACAATAAATGAAGATGTCAATATCTTATATATACTAGTAATCCCTTCCAACTTCAAATATAAGATATTATTCTCTAATACACAAACTACTTATCGCCTACTTAACAACAAAGAATTCTGAAAATCTAATACTGTTTCGAGAATTTCACACCTATAAAGAAACTTTTAGCGATTACTAAAAATTTTTTTAGTTATTAGTAAAATTATAAAATAAATAAGTATAAATAAATGTTAAGTTAAATATGCATTAGGAATTGGAAGGAAACAAAAAAATTTCCGCAACATCAACTAATTAGAAACGAAATGAGTATTACAATTTATATTCAAAGTGAAAAAGTATTTACATATGAAATAAAATCACAATAAGATAAGTCTGTAATTTTTCTTGTTACGCCAGGGTCTACACCAAAGCCCAATTACTTTCCTAAGAGCCAGTATCGACAACTAACCGGATTCCAAACTCTAGATTTTCTCAATTTCCGTCTCACCAAACAGTACCAACGTAATTCGGGCAGAAATCAAACTCATGATAGATTTACACCTTATCAAGTCAATCCCAACCACCAGGTTATAATTGACCCAACCTAAAGTCTTAACCAAAAATTAAAGGAAAAAAAAATGGTGTACACGATCTCAAGTTTCAACCATCTTTAGGTGTTTCGACGTTATGACGACAAAGAGGACAAGTGTTCCGATTAGACAACCAACTGGAGATACAGTCTTTATGGTAATAATGCAAACAAGGAAGCTCACAGAGTTTCTCATTAGCAGCAAACTCCTCTCTACAAATGGCACATACGACCAAACCTCTCTCCATAAGTTTCTCATCCGTCAATTCCACCACCGGAAGCTCTTCCGCCGCATTAAGCCGTTTTTGCGTTGCAGATGATGAATTACCGAGAACTAAACCGAAGATTTCGTCATAAGATCCAAATGTCTCGATTTCATGGTTGTTACGTGAATCCAAGTAATGAAGGTAACGAAGATATTCGTCATCGATGAAAGTAGTGTTTGCTTCGAAATCTTCTTCGATTGGAATTGGGTCTATTTGGTTTTGGATGTTGGTGGGATTTAAAGGAAGATGAAACTCATCAGCCATGGATTTTGTGTAGAAGATGATAGTAGAAGAATGTTAAAGATTAGGTTTTTTGAAATGTGAATGTTTCGGCTAATATGATCCATGAGTGAGGACAAGATTTCAACACATGTCTTGCGTGTGAGCCTTATTTGTGGCCACGTCATATAACTGTTACACCGACATATGAACGAACTTTGCGTGGATTTTTATTTTTTTTAAGTTTAATTTTGTGGTAATTTTTTTTATATAATTCAATAATGAGCAAACTTTTTTATTATAAAAATAATATGGAGTTTCTACGGTTATATATTTTAGCTAATAATTAAGACATAATTTATTATATATGAGTATAAATTTTAGAAATTTTTTAGATTTCAGTACATATCGTGCTTTGTTAATCAATTGTAAAAGAAAACATATTATAGATTACTAAATTACATAAATGTCGTTGGCTTTTTGTATTAAGAGCTTTAATATGTTAGACAATCAGATTTCAACTTATTATTTTAATCAATTTTTTTTACTCGTGTTTATTAGTATTTTCAGCAATTAGATGAATTGGTTGAGTGATAATTTTTTTTTATCCGTATTAGTCATATAACAAATGAACAAATAGTTTCGTTAATATGTTTGTCTTTCAAACTGTGAAGATATCATTGAGACCAAACTCGTGTGCAATAGAGATTGATGGAATAACTTGTGTATATATTCTCATATCTATCATCAAACACGTAGAAAACTTATCTTTTCTCTTGACATTTGTATAAGTCATTAAGCTTGAGTTTATATGTAAACTATGTTGTATTGTAAATCTTCATCAATAATATATAAAAGAGAAAAAGTTACATAAAAAATCATGAACACAAATATTCTCTCGGAAAAAATACTTCTCTAGTTTAGTACCATTTTCAAAATTAAATATCTAAAGTTTACAATCAAATGACCAAGTCTCAATACTAAGGCAGCTCCATATTTATGGGCTTTATGGAGTTTTAGAATGTTTATTCTTCGGAGGCCTTAAGCCTGTAATTTTCTAAACAGATCTTAGTCCATTTCTATAGGAAGTGAATTCCTATAACCCTACAAAAACATGGTGATTTTATTTTTTATATTTTTTTGGTGCAAAAACATGTAGAGATTCTAGACAGAAAATTACGTTTGGATTTTGTTTGAAAAGGGTATTACTTATGGAATTTCAACGGATTTGTTCATCTGTTTAAATCGTTAAGAATTACTATCTATTTGGAAACCATTGCAAATTTCACCAATTTGATGAAAACTGCAGGAAATTACAACCATTTGAGAATCGTTTGTTTACTACATAATATGTTTGTTGTAGCAACACAACAATCACTTGTACGTTGAAATACCGAAGATGAGAAACGATCGAAGAAACATAGTAAAAGAAAAGAAGAAAAAGCTTAAATAAAATGTACAAGAGATTTACGTGTCCAACCTCCACTGCAAGGTGCAGCAGCCTACTCACATCGGGATCACAATCACCAGAGAATCCACTAAAAAACCGAAAAAGATTACAGAGATTTACATAGTAATCTCACTTTCTCAAAGTCACAACACTCACCGATACAACTTGTGCTTAACCCAAAAGAGAAACTCGAACAATGAATGATATTACACACGCACACTCACTCGCCACACCCATGAAGAATCCATGAGGCTTTTTATTGTCTCATCTTCACGTGACAGAGTTTGTTACTGACGACATTAATCTGTTGTTGAAAGATTCCGTCAGCTAAGCGTGACGCCGTTTGCAGAGGAAGAAGCTTCTATCTTCAAATTAAGCCAACAACGAAGTAGCAAGGCCCAGTAAAGAAGCTCAAAGCCATGATCCATCGACAATTAAGTCCATTCACATTACCATAAAACTCCACCTGAATGGCTTAAGTCGACTCAAAGAACACTCTGCAACATTCTGCAACACCTTTCACTGAAACTCTTTATCTTGTATCCTTCTCCCTTAGTTTCTCCTAATGATCACGGTGATGAATGCTTCTCATTCAGAATTCAACAGAAGCATTGCCATAGCTTTAGTCAAATTGTTTACAGGCAGAACCTTTGTAAATATAGCTGCGATATTATAAAGTGTAGAGATTTTTGACACTTTAATACTCCCTTCCTCAATTCTTTCTCGAATGTGATGATATTTTACTGCAACATGTCTGGTTCTCTCATGATGAACATTGTTCTTAGCCATTGCAATCGCACTTTGAGAGTCACAAAACATCTCCACCTGATCTTGAACATACCCCATCTCTGAAATTAAGCCTTTCAGCCAAACTGCTTTTTTGACAGCTTCAGTAAAGGCTATATACTCTGACTCTGTTGTGGAAAAGGCAACAACTCTCTATAGATTAGACTTCCAGCTTATATCTGTGCCGCCAAAGGTTAAAACAAAACCTATAATCGACCTTCTTTTGTTCAAATAAGATGTGAAATCTGAGTCACCATAACCTGCAAGTTTCAGCTCACTGCATCTTTGAAACATTAAACTTGAACCTGAAGTTCCTTTAATGTACCGCATCACCCACTTTAAAGTTTCCCAATGCACCTTTATAGGCCCTGCCATGAACCTACTGACCATACCAACAACGTATGCAAGGTCTGGTTTGGTTCTAATCATCAAGTACATGATACTACCCATGACATTTGCATAAGTAACTCGCTTCATGCTCTCTGCTTGAGCCTTTAACTCATCTTTTGATGCACACCTGAGCATAAAGTGGGCTGCAAGATGGGTTTTAACTGCCTTTGAATCCTTCATTTCGAAAATATTCATAATCTTTTGAACATAATTCCCATGAGACAATTCCAATCTGCAATTTTCTCTGTCTCGCTTTATATCCATGCCTAAAATCCTCTTTGCGGGACCGATATCTTTAATCTCAAAAGATTTGTTAAACATCTTCTTCAAGACATTAATCTCCTTTATGTTCTTGGAAGCCACTAACATGCCATCAACATACATGAGGAGATAGACATATGAGCCATCTGCACATTTCTTCACATAAACACAACTGTCAAAAGTACTTCTTTTAAACTTTTGATCAGTCATGAAACCATTGAACTTCTGGTTCCACTGTCTCAGACTTTGCTTTAAGCCATACAATGACTTCTTTAGAAGAAAAATCATATTCTCCTTTCCCTTTACAACAAAACCCTCTGGCTGTTTCATGTAGATTACTTCTTCCAAATCACCGTGAAGAAATGTAGTCTTAACATCAAGCTGTTTTAGTTCCATATCTTCATGAGCTACAATCTCCAGTAACACACAAATGGAGACATGCTTGACCACAAATACGAATATCTCATTATAATACACTTCTTTCTAAGTACACCCTTTGGCAACTAATCTGGCCTTGAAACGAGGCTCCTCATTTCCACGAATACCTTCTTTTCTCTTGAAGATCCATTTACATTCCAACACCCTTCTCTTTGATGGTTTTTCTACCAGATTATGTGTATGATTCTTAAGAAGAGAACCATACTCCTTAGACATAGCCCTATTCCATTTTTAGCTTCTTCATAGTCTCTTGGTTCCGAGAATTCACCTTCTTTAGTGGTAAGAAAACACGAGAGTACAGAGTTAAAATCTCTTAATCTAAGAGGTAATTTTACTTCTCTTCTCACTCTATCACGAGCCAGTCTATAATCTTCAAGACTAGGAGACTGTCTTGTTTCATACTCACTTGATTCAAGAGTTTCAATTTCTGAAAGCTTATCACCTGAATACTCATCCAATGAGTTTTCCTTCTATTTTACATTCAATTCAAGAATGTCAGAACTATCAGATACACTTTTTTCTTTAGAAACCGAAATCATATGATGCTTATACAATTCATTCTCTTTGAAAATAACATTCCTGCTCATTGTGCACTTTTTTTTCTTCCAATAACCAACCCTGTAACCTTTTACTCCACTTGGATAACCAAGAAATACACCTTTCTTTGCTCTAGGATTCAGCTTACCATCATTTAAATGTACATAAGAGATGCATCCAAACCTTTTCAAATAATTGTAATCTCCTTCTCTTTTGTACTAGACTTCATCAGGTATTTGACAGTCAATTGCAGTTGATGGTGATTTGTTTATAAGATGCACTGCAATAGCAGCAACTTCAGCCCAAAAAACTTTTAGCAATCCTGATTCATTTAACATGCTTTGAACCTTCTCCATGATGGTTCTATTCATTTTCTCAGCCATATTCTGTTGTGGTGTGTAAGCAACAGTTTGGTGTCTCACTATGCCATTTTCTCTGCATATCTCATCAAACAAATAGTTACAGAATTCAAGTCCATTATCTGATCGAATCTTCTTAACGTTCTTATCAGTCTGATTCTCAACCATTTTCCTCCAAACATTGAAGTTCTCAAACGCATCATCTTTTGTTTTCAGAAAACAGACCCAAACCTTCCTGCTATAGTCATCAATGATACTTAGAAAGTATTGATTATTCCTCAGAGATTTAGGAACAAAAGAAGATCCCCAAAGATCAGTGTGAATGTAATCAAGAACATTCTTAGAGGTGTGTATTCCTTTGGTAAAACTTTGGCGATGAGCTTTACCAAATACACAATCTTCACAAAAAAAAAGTTTTGATACATTCTTCTTGTTCAATAAGCCCTTCTTGACCAGAATGTCTAAGCCTCTATGACTTATATGCCCAGTTTACTATGCCACACGTAAGAAAAAACCTCGCTGACTTCATTTGAAGTATTCCAGTCACGTTTTGTTCCTATCTTTTCATAAAGAAAGTATAAACACTCTAATTTGATACCTCGAAGAACCTCTCTGCCATTTTTCATCACTTTGAATACACCATTCTCTGATTCAAAACTAGAACCTTGTTCTTCTAACAGGTCTGCTGAGATAAAATTTCTCCTCATACTCGGCACAAACCTCACATCTGTCAGTACCAGAATTGAACCATCTTGTTTTTCAACCTTAATATTCCCAATTCCTTTAACTGCAGATTTTGAATCATTGGCCATACGAACAGAACCTTTTCGTGACTCATTAAGCTCCACAAATAACTCTTTCTTCCAGGACATATGGTAAGAATATCTAGAATCAATGATCCATGCCTCTTCCAGTAGAGTATTTGCAACATTAGAACATTCACTGACACAAAGAACATTAGTAATAACATCTTATTCTTGCAAATGAACCTAAGATGTTTCACCATGTTGCCTAGCATTCCCTTTTGGTCCATTTTATGGACACTGAACTTTGAAATGATATGTGGATCCACATTTCCAACATGCCTTCTTCTTCTTAGACTTTTGTTTTCCCTTCTTGAATTTCTGATTCGATTGAGGCCCTTTGATTTTGCCTTTAGCCAAGGTTTGTCAGATTTTCCTATAACAAACAAGTTCTCTGCAATTTGTTTCGAATCTCTTGCTTGGAAACCAGCTTCCATCTCTTTAGATAGAACAGCTGCCAAGACATCTTTCATTCTTAAAACCGATTTGTTGTACCTCAAAGTATCTTTTAGAGTATCAAACTGACTTTGCAATGATCTCAGTAACATTATTGTTTGATCCTCATCTGAGATCTCAACCTCAGCATACTCTAAATCACCAATGATCTTAAGAAACTCATTTATGTTCTTTTCTAACGATATATATACTAGGTGACATCTTATAGTCATACAACTTCTGCTTAAGATATATCCGATTAGTAAGAGTGTTAGCCATATATTGTAATGTTATGTAGTTTCTTCCTCTGCTCAATCTGCAGTTTTTCTCGATTACTTTCTATGACAGATAAAGAGTGTGAGACATTCTTGTCGAAAAATTGATGTTCCCAAGCTTTAACCCAGCTTCCCCGGAGATTCCAAAAGCAGAAGCCACCAAAGTCTGGATGATGAATTTCAAAATTATCTTAGTAAACTGTGGATGTTGAATTTCAAAGCTAAACGACGAGGTATTTGACTAGAAAGCTAAGTCTACACGGGCGACTCCAACTTGTCTTCTTTTTACAACATGCCCAATTTAGAACATCACTTCAGGTCGGTTGAATTATTTTATTTAATATCATCATTAAAATGCGGTGCAAAGCAGCACCAGGAGAAGCAGAATCCATTGTAACTCTCTTGAAAGCTTTCACTGTTTGCATCTCGCTCCGTCAAGAAGATGCCTCTATGTTCGGAGGGTTTTGGTTTTCAAGTTATGGCCGGCGGCGATTCCTAACCGTCAGATCATTCCACGATTTTAAGAATCGTCTAAACGTCGAACTAGTTATGGCCCTAAATAAAGCCCATAAGGCCCAATATATTACAGCTTATTCAACAATAGTTTCACCTTAAATTCGAATGTTTTTTTTCACAGCCGAAATTATGTTTACTAAACTATGGGCTTATGAACACCAACAACAAGCCTGGAGATGGACAATAATCCGGAGGCTGCAAATGGATCACCCCCAGCCACGGCGAGGATCTTGAAGTAGACAACCCTTTGGTTAATTCCAGCCGCTGTTTCAGTTGTTGATCTAGTCTTGCTTTCTTTTTTTTTAGTCTAGTAATGAACTCTTTCTATCGTATTTTCCCTTTAGTGTTTTGATATGTTTGTAAGGCGCTCAAGTCCTTTGTAATCGTGAAAGACACGAACTCAAATCCTTTTGGTTATGTTCACTTAAGACCAATCCTTACATAGAAAATAATGGGCTGGTGTTTACAAAACTATGGGCTAATGTTGACTTAAGCCCAAGACATGATCACCGACTTTATATATTCGCAACGGTAACTTAATATAGTTGTTTATATATATTCATTAGTAGCGATCCTTGTCTTTGTTGATTCTCATAATTACAAAATTTGTTTCTTTTGCTCTCGCCTTCATCTTCTTCGAAGGCTATTATCATCCATGTCAAGGTATTGTTTCTCTAATTCCCAAAACTCTCTTTTGGTTTTGTGTTTCTTTGGTTTGTGGAGGTTTTTCTCTTCATCTTCTCTTTTCCGGATCTTCAACCTTTATTTCATTTTTTTCAGAAAAAAAGATCCAAAATTTCTCTTTGATTTCATAGTTTTGTTTTCTTTCGGAGGTTTGTGAAAATTAAAACCCTCTTTACAAATTTTGATTTCTATTCTTGGAGTTACGCATTCGTGATTTATAGTTTCGACAATTTTTTAATTTTTTAATTTCGCAAATTCAAAATTCCTTTTTTGTCGTTGTGTGCTTACACATCTTAGGGTTTCTGATTTCAATGTTGAATTTCGCTTTAAAGATTTAACCTTTTCCTGTTTTAGATTCGTGATTTCTTCAATCAAAATGTTTCTTTTTCACGTTTATTTTGCTTATTTCACAAAAGATTTTAGTTATTGATTGTGTTTCTGATATGGATCATCTTCTCAAGATTTGTTTTTGTCTTCTTCCAGATCAGAAACTCTATCGTTGATTTTCATGTTAGACGAACGAATTTTCACAATGGCGTTTCTTAATATTCTTTTGTCAAGAGTCTGTTTTGTTTTCTGTTTTTTTGTTTGCTTGATTTCAAACCCAAAAGAAAGGGACTACACATTATATATGATTGTGGTTTGTCCGGTTTCTAACTTGGGTACATTGTCCCTGTCGTCCGGATGTTGCCTGAGTGAATACACAAGCAAACTAGCTTGAAACAAAAACATATGCTTGTCAAATTATGTCCCAATATATCTTGCTGGCTGGGCAGCTTTACATAAAGATCAATAGTCTGCTAAAGATGTCCCGAACCTGATATATTCAATTGTCTGCTGATAATTTCTCTAAAGTATGAGAATGATCAATGATCTGCATATTCATGGGAGGATATGTTCGTTAATAAGCGGAGACATATTACACAATTGCTGGCTGGGCAGCTTGTTGGGAAATAAAAACAACAAACGGCTAAACAAAGTCTTAAGACAAAAGACTACGCATTGGTTTTGGGCTTGTTTCGATGGGTAAACACAATCAACGATGTAGAAAACAGAGTTTATACTCACTACCCACGGCTTAATAATGTCAGTACCAATGGCTGAGCAAAGTTTTTAGACAAAGACTACGAGTGTTGGTTTCTGACTTGTTGGGAAATTAAAACAACAAACGATTGATCAAATTCTTAAGACAAAAGACTATGTACTGGTTTTGGGCTTGTCTGGATGGTAAAACACAATTAACGATATTTGAATCCCAGAATATTCAAATCTACATATGATTTCTCTAAAATATGAATCTCAGAATAATCTGCGTCTGATCTAAAATATGAATCTCAGAATTGTTTGTGCGAGGTTTAGCACAAGTCCCGATGACAAAAACTTAAGTAACCTACATATGATTTCTCTAAAATATGAATCTCAGAATAAACATCAATTCTCTGCAGTGTATGTCCTGATGATACAAACTTCAATAATCTGTAGATGATTTCTCTAAAGTATGAATCTCAGAATAAACTTCAATTCTCTGTTGATAATGTCCCGATGATAATCTGCATATTGTAGGAGCATACGTTCTTTAACAATGGGAGACACATTACATAGTTGTTGGGTGGTAAGCATGACATAAAGATCAATAATCTGCTGAAGTCTGCCTTTGAAAAGGTTTGTTGAATTACAACTCAACATGAAGAAATTCAGGTTGGGAGTTAATGAACAATGTAGTTAAATCCTCTGGGCCTAACTCTTGTAGCTCTTCTAGTCAGTGAAGGCACATCATTGTGCAACGCTTGATTCTTTCGAGGCTCGAGAAAAGCATGAAAGGGGGATGAAGGTATTTAGTCATTTACTATGTTTAGACAAACACCTATAGAGTATTCAGATCTTTGGATACTACAAGAACTCGACTTCTTGGTGTCCAACTAAACTGTAATTGATCGTAAGTTCCTTTTTCTATTATGTACAATCTCTTATTTATGCTACATCAAAGCTTGATCAGGTTGTGTTTTAATTACATCTTTTGGTGACTTGTTCTTAACAGGGATTATAAATTATTTTGTGGTTGTGTTCTAATTACATCTTTCGGCGACTTGTTCTCAACAGGGATTATAAATCAGTTTGCAGATTACATCTTTCCAGCTTGATCAGGTGATTGTTCAATCCTAACTCTTGATTTGAATGTCTCGAAGAACAACAATCTAAGTGATCCAAAATCCACCTCGGGCAATTAATACATAGTTATTAGAAATCATATTGTACAGAATAGTCATTAACAAATATTTACCATTAGACAACACATAACACAACTTCATCAGATTTAACTAGCACAAATCCTAATACCATTTATAATGATAAGTTAAAAACATAGTAGTTTCTCTTTACAAATTTTGTTTCAACCCCACCGTTTAAACGAGATCCTTTCACGATATAAATGTTTCCGGCCCCGGGAAGACGAGCTTGATGACTTTGCCGGCAGACTTTGGGATAAAACAACCTAAGGGAAAAAGAGTATGGATCATGGTTACGGCTTGGACATATCAAGTCCAAGAGGCTGAGACAAGCTTCACACATTTGAGCTTGTTCCACCTTCTTCATTGAACCACCATGAAGTCCTTCGGTCTTGCTTCGGCCTTGGCTTCATTCCCTCTAATACTCTCCCTTAGGCTTGGAGCTTCCAGAAGAACATGATCTTACGGAGAACATGATCACCAACACTTAGAATAATCGTACTTCTCGTCTTTCTCTGCTTCTCTTGAATACTCTTCAGATCTAATTTATCAGATTTATCACCATCAGGAGCCTTAGATGATTCTGATACAGTTGCACTAGCTGCGACAACGTCCAGTAAGCCGAGAAGTTCCAGATGAGCCATCAACTTCTCTTTCCACAACATGTAATCTCCAAAACCATCAAACATCTCCACTTCACTCCGAGCTGACGACATCGCAACTAAGATCTCATCACTCCTAGCGGAAAACTAACAACCGGTGCTCTGATTCCAGTTGTTGTAGCAACACACAACAATCAGTTGTATGCTGAAACACCGAGGGTGAGAAACAATCGAAGAAATAGAGCAAGAGAAGAGAAGAAGAAGCGTAAATGAAATGCACAAGAGATTTACGTGTTCAGCCTCCACTGCAAGGTGCAGCAGTCTACTCACGCCGAGATCACAATCACCGGAGAATCCACTAAGAAACCAGAGAAGATTACAAAGATTTGCAGAGTAATGTCACTCTCTCAAGGTCACAACACTCACCGATACAACTTGTGCTTAACCCGAAAGAGAAACTCGAACAATGAATGATATTACACACGCACACTCACTCGTCACACCCATGAAGAATCCATGAGGCTTCTTATTATCTCATTTTCACGTGATAGAGTTTGTTACTGACGACACCAATCTATTGTTGACAGATTCTGTCAGCTAAGCGTGACGTCGTTTGCAGAGGAAAAAGCTTCTATCTTCAAATTAGACCAGCAGCGGAGTAGCAAGACCCAGTAAAAAAGCTCAAAACCATGAACTATCGACAATTAAGTCCATTCACATTACCACAATGTTTAATTTACATTTTCAACTTTGGACGAGGAAACCCGTTCAAGTAATTATTGTGTTCTAAAATATGAATATAAACATGACGTTATTCAAGACTTAAACCATGATACTTTCTCAATATTTATATATATATATATGGCTCTAATTTGCCTTACTGTCTATATGTATCTGACTAGGTATACAAATTAACTAATGGGCTTGAGGATGACTCATGATGATTAATATCATTAATACTTTACTTAATTTAATGCATATTATTTAAAGATATGACACTTTGATTACCACTTAAAGCCAAAACTTTGTTAATTGATTAAAGCTGTGAGGCCACAATTAATTACAAGTTGCTTCCTATTAAGTGTTTTCTACCCACATATTAATTTTAAATAAAATAATAATTGAATTTTAGTTCCCCTTTGATTACTTTTCTTTTCTTTGCTATTAGTATTTGATTTATAGATCGTGACTTAATGTTTCCTTTGATAAAAACAAAAATCAGATGCTAGTATACACTTTGAATCTTAATGTTTCGTACAATTTATGTTCTTTAAAACTCACAAGAGAATTTGTGTTGTGTTGTTCAAACAAACACCTTAATACAGATCACAAGAGTACAATCCTAATATAAAAGCAGAAACCAGGTCTGGCTCTGGATATAAACCCAACAAGCATTTGTTTTGGGCATCCAGAAAGATAAATAAATTTAGGGCCATCAATTTCTAGAAAATAAGCTTAGCTTAGTGGTTAAGGATTATATTTTAAAAGGGTAAGTTTACGGGTTAAAGTCTTTATGTAGTGAAAAAAAATTCATATTAAAACATTTCATATCTAAACTGATTTATTTTAACCTAATGAATTTACGGAAAAAAATCTAACGATTTGTATTCCTCCCTCTGCTCTGTCCATCACCAAAAGTTTTATAAGTTTTTTATCAGTTTCTCTCCCATCCATCCACTTTTAATCTCTAATATCAATTTCTCATTTGCTTCAAATCTGCATAGCTTGTCTTTCTTTCTTCTTTATCAAGTCAAAAACATCAAATTCTCAGCAAATTTCAAACCTTCAATTCCAAGTGCAGCTACTCGACAAGGTATGTTTAAACATGACTAAAAATGACTAAGTAACTCAGTTAGTTCTCAAACAACTAACAATTTAGTCTTAATAAGTTAAAAGGATCAGTGCCTTGCTCATTCACAATTCACAAAATCACAAATACAATGTATATAATAGTGATCGAAATTGTATTTGTGAATGGAATGAAGCACTAATTGAGAAATTACATTAGATTAGTTAGCTTTCTTAGCAAGTGAGATCGAAATTGTATGGTTGTTTACTTAGTTTTATAATCGAAATTGTATTATTGTTGTTGGCCATCTTTTCTTTTGGACCATGATTCTTTGGTGTTATATTGATTGATTTTATTTCATTTTTATCTACTTCATGTGCGCGCAATGCCACCCAGAGGTATAATCCAACGAAGTAGAAAAATAAAGAAAACTTGAAATACTGGAATTAATGAGACTGCTAGAGATATTAGATCAATATTAGAAATGAAGAGCTTGTTAGTATGGAAAGATATTTAGATGAGAAGAATATAGAAGAAGTTGTTGAAGATGAGGTAAACTATGATTTCATTTTTGTATTGTCCGATTTTATTTTTATCGAAATCTTTAAAGAAAAAAAAAGATTCACAAAAATGTAATCCAAATTTAGCGTCTTCAAGTTAGGTCAAATTTCTCATTGATTCATGCCATCAACGAAAAAATATGAATTTTTGAAATCCATCGACTCATATTCATTAAAACTATTGAGTTGAAACAATCAAGATTTAGAAGAAAATAAGTCGAGGTCCAATAATTAAAGAAAAATCAATTCATGAGAAAAAAATCCCCCAAATCTAAGAATTAAAGATTCCGGATAACTGAAATTTACTAAACAGATGTTTTAGCACCACATAAATGGTGTTAAACGAAATCAAATGAAAGTTAATGTCAAATGAGGATTGAATAATTTGGATTTTAAATTAGCAAAACATGTATTTAGTGTGATTAAATCTGCAGTTTTGTTTGTCAAATAATAGTTTATTCATGTGGAAGAAATATTTACCAGATGTGGAGTACAAGCTGATTCTCTAGTTAGAGAATTACGAATGAGATGATCGCTTTTGTAATTTAAGAATTTAGGAATCATGTAATGAAAAAATTAAATAAACTTTTCGGTCTTTTGAAATTTTGTAGATAGGAGAAAAACACATACGGTTGAGATATCATGTTGATATCGGCATAATCTGTCACTATTTTTACTTTTAAGAAATCAAAAGAGAATAAACACTTGGTTGCCCAACACTGCCTTAATTCTTGTATTTACAAACAACAATTTGTATGTTTTTTTTCCAACTTTACTCAATCACAAGCAAAAGTGGGATCACGATATTGGTACATCGTTCACGAACGCTCGTCTCCTAGACAAAACTTTGACCCTGCGAGTTAGAAAATCGGCTTTGATATTGAGGACGCGTGGGATCAGAACAAAGGAGAAACTAGTAAAGCGACTCTGTAACTCGGAAAAATTAACAAAATAGGGGAGGAAAGCGGGCCACGCAGAAGGATCTGCTACCATCGTTACAAGTTTGGAACAATCCACTAGGAATTCTACTTCTGTCAGCTGAAGAGAGCTAAGACATGTCATAGTCCATAGTAGTGCCTCGAATTCCGCATGAAGAGGGGAAAAACTTCTTCTGATACACTGTGCTCCCAAGATTCTCTCTCCGGGCTGAAAAGGAAAACCGAACCAACCTATACCTGAGTGTAAATCAGACTCCTTCCATAAAGCATCTACCATATATCTGTGTCCAGTAAACGATGAATTTATAGTCAAAGGCCTGAAAATCCTCTCTTCTTGGACGTTACACATCTCCATTTTAGCGCATGTAATGGTACACATCTCTTTCTGTGATAATTCCTATGCTTCTGCTTCATATTCCACCTCCATGACCAAATCTCTAGGATCTGAATTCTTAGTGGTAAAAGTTTTTTAATTTCTTGTCTTCCATAGTAAAACAACAATTTGTATTTGGTGTGATAAAAGTATGAGTTTGTATTTATTTTGACAAATTCTTGAGTTTTTTTTTGGATTTCCCATGATAAGTGTCTCTTTCATTTTTAAATGCACTTTCACTTCAGTGTAATCAATTCACTGACCTTAAAACGCCGCGTCGAGTCGCTCTGAAATCCAATCAGCACCACCTAAGGTCAAATAAGTCGTCAGCGTAATACAGTGATTTTAACAAATTTAATTAAACCTAAGCTGATTATTCACGTTTCTATGATCCAATACCATACAAAAGTCAGATTTTTATTTCATTTTTAATAGTTGGAGTTTCGTACAGAAACATAATTTCCATCGTCAGCAAGATGAAATCGTGAGGCCTATAATTGCCCTTCATCTCCATATCCCCTACTCCTCAATTTCTTCTTATTGAGAGACAAAAGATCTTCTCTCTAATCTCTTCACTCTTTGAGAAATTTCTTTAATTGTTCTTCTAGGGTTACTAGTTTACTACTTTGGTCTCTGATTATAGCGTCAATTTTCTGTCTGAAAAACAATATTCAATCAAAATCCGACACGAATTCAAGTGGGTTTCGATCAATTTTAGTACTTTTGATTCCTACTTGTCTAATTCTGTAAGTTCATTATCAACTCTTTGTCCAAATCTCAAATTCGTCAAACTTCAATCGGAATCCTTTTTTGAAACCATTTTCGATAAAAAAAATCAATTGGGTTTGGTCAATTTTAGGGGGTTTTGAGTCGTACTTATCTAGTCGTCTCTGCTCAGTATCGTTTCTTAAATTCAAGTTCTTCAAATTGTGTTTGAAGGTTCGTCCCTTCAATTATTGTAGAGAACTTTTCATTTTAAAATGATGGCTAAGATATATTTAATCAATTTTGACAGCTTGCAAATCGGATTCGGAATCAGAATTTGAATCTTTTCAGTGAACAGAAGGAGATGACGATTGAAGATGTTACTCCGGTTTCAAAGAGGAACAGTTCGTCCTCTGATGAGTTTGTTGCTCCGTTATTGCCGAAATCTGAGGGAGACGAAGTTGCTTACGATGAATTTAACGGAGCTTCGTTTAGTGGCGCGGTTTTCAATCTAGCAACAACTATAATCGGTGCTGGAATCATGGCTTTGCCTGCTACAATGAAGATTCTAGGACTTGTACTTGGAATCACCATGATTGTTGTTATGGCCTTCTTGACTGATGCTTCGATTGAGTTCTTGCTTAGGTTTAGTAAAATTGGGAAAAATCGATCTTACGGTGGTTTAATGGGTGGTTCTTTTGGTAACCCTGGAAGAATTTTGCTTCAAGTTGCTGTTTTTATCAACAACATCGGTGTTTTGATTGTTTACATGATCATCATTGGTATTTAATCATCATCTTTCGAGATTCTGATAATCTGCTGTGTGCTATTGTGTTGTTGACTCTTGTTTTTCTTTTTGTGTATGAAGGTGATGTGTTGGCTGGAAAGACAGAAGATGGAATCCACCATTATGGTGTTCTTGAAGGATGGTTCGGTCACTATTGGTGGAACGGAAGAGCTGCGATTCTTCTCATCACAACTCTTGGTGTGTTTGCTCCATTAGCTTGCTTCAAGCGAATTGGTTAGTATTTTGAGTTCTAATGGTAGATACTCGGTAGAATGAGATGGGGACTAAGAATCTTTAAGTTTGTTTCTGACATACGATTATGGTTACTTTGCAGATTCTTTGAGATTTACATCTGCTTTATCAGTGGCTCTGGCAGTTGTGTTTCTCATCATCACAGTCGGAATTTCAATCATGAAATTAGTTAGTGGAGGTGTGCCAATGCCAAGATTGCTACCAGATGTTAGCGACTTAACATCCTTCTGGAATCTATTTACAGTTGTTCCTGTTCTTGTCACCGCTTTCATTTGTCATTACAATGGTTAGTATTTGCTCAATTTGTAATAGGAATATAGCTTTGAAGAATGAATGAAAACACTTATTATCTTCGTTTGGCTTGATTTGTTTCAGTTCACAGCATACAGAACGAGCTTGAAGACCCTAATCAGATAAGGCCTGTTGTTCGATCAGCCCTTATGCTCTGCTCATCTGTTTACATTATGACAAGCATTTTTGGTTTTCTCTTGTTTGGGGACAATACTCTTGATGATGTCCTTTCAAACTTTGACACGGATCTTGGAATTCCTTTTGGTTCTATCCTAAATGATGCGGTTCGAGTTAGCTATGCGCTTCATCTGATGCTCGTGTTCCCGATTGTTTTCTACCCTCTGCGAATCAACATTGACGGCCTCTTGTTCCCTTCTGCTCGACCATTAACTACCTCAAATGTAAGGTTTGGTTGCCTCACTGCTGGTCTCATTGCAGTAATCTACTTGGGTGCAAACTTCATTCCGAGCATTTGGGATGCTTTCCAATTTACTGGGGCTACTGCTGCTGTTTGTCTCGGCTTCATCTTCCCAGCTTCTATTATACTAAAGTAAGTTGATTGTTTATATAAATCTCCACACGATCCTTAGAGGATTTGGTTATTTATTTCGATTTTGTATCTTCTTGCAGGGATCGTCATAACAGAGCAACAAGCAGAGACACAACCTTAGCCATTTTCATGATCGTTCTTGCAGTAGTGGCCAATGCAATAGCTATATACAGTGATGCTTATGCATTATTCAAGAAGAACGCACCTCGTGAGTGATCTGGGACCAAAAAATGTGTACTTTGGTGTTTCTAGATGAAGAAGAAAGCAAAAGCGTTTGCTCTTTCTTCTGTATGAAATCAAATAATTAAGAAGACAGAACTTCTCTTGTCTATGTGTTTATACTTTTGTTGTTGAGTGTTTTGAGCGGACTTTTGCTTGTGTATGGTTTATACAACCATGAGTGTTTGATTGTAAAATTTCTGTATAAAAACTGTAATGAAGATACGTATTTGCTTCTTTGATGACTCGTATCTCTGAACAAATGCCATGTTATTAGCGTCAAAATAAACCTAAGCTGTTGTTTCATAGTGAATTAGTAACAACCAAATCAAGCATGAGAATCAAACATTGACGTGCAACTTGTTGAATTCCAGAACAACAGAGGAAGTAAGTGGAACAAGATAACAAACCAAAATCAAACAATTAAAATTACATGTTTTTGGATGCATGTGTGAGTATCTGTGTGTGTTCATGCTTCTTCTCTCACTTTACTTAGCTGTTGCTGTAGGCTTGAAACAATCTATGTTGCAAAATCCTACTGATCTTATCATCTCCCCAAACCTGTCAACAAACATCATCATTACATCATCAGTGATTCAATACAACAACTCTAAGAAATAGTGTTTAGTACCTGTCAATGCTATTCCTAGCTTTCTCTGGTTGTTGTTGCAATTCCATGGAATTACTCGGTTTCTCAGACCCATCAACGCTTTTTCGTTTTCTCTCTCGCTTATCAACGCTTTCCCTCGGTTTTTCTGTAGTTAGCTTGGGCATCTCTCTTTGATCCGCACTTGTTCTTGATTTCTCTCTTTGATCTGTGCTTGGTCTTGCAGCTTCTCTAATATCTGTACTACTCCTAGCCATCTCTGTTTGTGGCACAGGTCCATTTCTAAGATGAGGTGACTTTTCAACTGCAGATACAAATTTCCTTGGATGCTTAATGTATTGCGGATATAGCTCTAAATCGCAATGGTTTCCTCCTTTGATCCAAAGTGGTTCATATTTTTCTTGACACAGATCAAACAATTGCTTCCCATGAGACCAATTAACAACATCATCTGATGTTCCCTGCACGAACTCGAAAGCTTCAAATCAGTAACAAATTTACTCAACTTTAAAACAGAAGAAAAACTCGAAATCAACACAAGATGATACTCACATGAATTACCAGAACCGGACATTTGACTAAAGATATCTTCTCAATATTCTGCAATGACAAAAACAAATCAGAACTCAAGCAATATCTCAGAGTCCGAAAAGAAACAGTTAAGAGTTTGTAAGAGAACCTTGTAAATGTCAAACCAGTAAGTTCGTTTGACAGGGTACATAACTCTAAGACCAGAAGCAATAGCACTATGAAGAACAACAGCTCGGAGGTTTTGTAATCGAGAAGCCAATTCTAAAGTCGGACCACTTCCTACAGATTGTCCATATAAAATAACATCTTGTTCCTTCACTCCGTATTTCTCTTCCAAACATCTATACACTGCTTCTATATCGCTATACGTATTCTGCTCACTAGGCTGTTGCAAGATACCAAAGTAACATTTCACAAACATTCTTCAGAAATTTGATAGATTAATCAAACAAATAGTATCATCATACCTTCCCTGAAGATCTCCCATAACCTGAATAATCATACCTGAATCATTACAAAATCACATCAGCCAATCAAAATCAATACAACAGATTCAACAAATTCACAGAAACCAAGACAGATCCATTAACATAGTTCTCCATTAGTAATAATTAGCCGACAAAAGACAGACTTGTTCTGTAACTAATTACCCAATTAAGTTAACACGAAGATGGAGGCTGAGCTCAGAGAAGAGCTCAAACATCTGACCAAGATCAGCGGCGTTGCCATGAGAATAGAGAAGCGTGAGTGAGGCTGTAGGGTTTTTAATATACGCTGCAACCACCTGATTCCCTCTCTTCGTCTTAAGCTTCAACACTTCAACGTTATCCTTCACGTTCTCTACACCTGTCAGCTTCAGCTTTCCGGTCACCACTTCAACACCGTAAGAAGGTGGATTTGGCGGGAAGAAAGCAAACTTCGCCGCCATTGATGACGTCACCGCCCCCATTTATCAATAATCTTTGAAACTCTTTTACTTCTACAGCACCAAAAAAATGGACTTTTCCGGGAAAAGTTACAAACTTGCTCTGTTGTGAATTCGATTATGATAGACACAGAAAAACAGGGAATTTTTGTTTCCTTTTGAGGAAAAATTGAAGATATCTAACTACAGAATACAGATGCAGCACGAAGAAGATAACGAATAAAAATATTTTAAAAATTCAAACTTTGATCTAGATTTGATTTGACTCAAAAGCCCTGGAGAGAGAAGAAGAAGACATGGATGAATGATATTAGAAAAGTGAGAAAAACGACGGGAAAATTGGAGAGAGAGAGAATTTAGGGTTTGAAATGAAATCTGGAGAATTGATTAATGCAGCTTTCACGGGGGAGGAAGAGGAAATCCCGGCGATGCGGAGGAGGAGAAGCACTTAGCACGTGCTTTTCTTTTTTTTAATTAAAAATTAAATATGTATCAAATTATTTGGTTTCCGACTCTACATCATCATTAATAACTAGTTAAATCCAGAATTAGATTTTAAATTGAATTATAAAGCTCCGTGATAAAAAAATTGAATTATAAATGTGGCTAGTCTAGTGACGGATGATAATTTCAATAAAAACAGATGTATTTGTATATTCAGATATCAAATTTTAGCACCTAAATTATATAGGAATTTGACTAATAGAATATATAGTTATGGTCTAATATTGATAAAAAGAAAAACTAATGCTAATATGACACTAGTTATGGTTTAATTTTTTTCCCATAGTTATTGGTGTATTTCAAGATGAAAAATATGAAAAAAAATTCAAAAGTGAAATATATTATACTACTTCATTTTATAAGAGGTTTTTAAAAAGAAGTTGTTTCATATTATATTATATGGTTTTTTACATATTCTTATGTAACATTAGATATATTTTATTTGTTGTGACAATCAATATTCTATATTTTGTATTACTTTAATTAATAAAAGTTTAAGTTCTAAAATCTGCATGTTTTTATGTAAAAGTCTTATATTTTAAATAGAGGTATTAAATTACAAAAAGTAGAAATATTTATCTTAGTGGATGAGATTAGTAAGGTTAAGCTATTTTAAGATGTGACTTGTGAGTTGTGATTGAGTGTGAAGGTGATGTAATGACACTAACAGCGTGAAATTAAGACACGTATCATTCTAGGAGTTGTGTTATCTTAGATCTTCGCAAGAAATGGAATTACTAACAAATTGAAATATATAAAAATATCTATTTTGTCTCTGTCTCTTCACTTAACAGAAATGATAAGACACATCTTTAGATAATGCCTAATTGATCAATTGTCACTTTTCTTGGTTTGTCCCAAGTAAATTAATATTAAAATCAAACCAATAATGCTGCAAGAATGATTAAAGAAAAGTAAATAACTCATGTATTATCATCATAATGATTCAATTACTTTTCTTTACTAGATATTAAATTTAGTTTTTTTTTTTGACACCGTCACAATTGATCAGTCTATTAAATAAGTTCCTATATAATGTAAACGGTAGGACTCGATCTCTAGTTGTGCAAGTACACATGTCTTAGTAAACTTACCATCTACTATTAGACTAAAGGCCACTTGCGATATTAAATTTAGTTTATAAATCAATTTTGGTTTAGTTATTGTTTATAAAGAAATTATAAATATGAGCATATATATAGAAGTAAACATATAAATAAGCTCCACAATACAATCCTAAGACATGGATCACTAAGCAAGATCAATCCATTCTTATAAGTCTCATGACATTGATCACTCAGCTAGACGAGCATTAATGCATCTATAATGTGTATGTTAAATATTTCACACATCTTGTTTATTATTTATTGATACACACATCAATTAATCTAATGTGTAAGTGCAACTACTATAATTGAACGGTAGGTCGACATAGCACTTTAAAATCGAATCCACACAGAACTTATACCTAATACACTAAGACATGAGAATTCAAAAATCTAAGGTAATGAGGTTTTTGGGTTTTAACTAATCTTTGAACTATACTCTATCAAGAAAAAAAAACAATCAAACAAAACAAAACAAAGAGCCGAAGACTTAAACTAAGAATGGTAAATCAAATACTAAGATGATTAAATGGAAAACTAACAACTTGAAGCGATGGGTCAAGAGCTAGAGTAAATAATTGATCCAAGGGAATGATAACAAATCAATGCAAAAAAAGGAAATAATAAATACAATCCTAAGACATATATCACTCAGCAAGATCAACCCACTCTTATGAGTCTTATGACATTGATCATTTTACTAATTATTTAATCAAGATAATTAAAATCTCATTTGCCAATAAAATAATCATTAAGCATTATCTAACAAATCCATTGAATCCACAAATCACCATAACATCACCTCTCATTAACTGAAAAAAAAAACTTATAAAAGAATTTTTCAGAAATTTTACCAAACACTTTTTTTTTACTTCACAGTTCTAAAATCGCTGTCCTGCTTTTGCCAAGGAAAGAAAAACCCTAACATCTACATTTGATTCATCAAATCAAATCTAGTGTCGAGAACAACCTAAATGGAGGAAAATCAGAGATCTAACATAGATATAGAGATATGTTAATTTAGAAAGGTGCTGCAGCAATAGGAGGAAACACAGACTCTACCCCATATTCTAAACAAACTCATCTCCCATAAAAAAATAAACAAAAGATCTAATACACAGCCCCACCAGAAGATTCTTAAAACAAAGATAAAACCTCAAAAGAAAGCCCAGCAAATAAAAGGATAGGAGCTGATCCACATGGACCACACTTAACATGAGAAGACCTCAGCCCATTACACGAACTGGCCTAGTTACCAAATCCATGGTCTTCAGAAACCCTAAATCTATACTATATTTCCATAAATTTAAACCAAAATAATTATGTTACTACCCAAAACAGTATTTGACTTTTCAATCACCCATCGAGATATTTGTAGTTTTTCAAGGATTATGGTCATGATTAACAATTATTTTCGTTTTTAAAAAACAAATTTTTTTGTAAGATACTCAAATTAAAATAATGTGATTGATTTAATTTCAGTATTTTATAAATTTTTTATTTTTTAAAGTAACAAAAATAATTTTCAATCGGGCCTAGGAAGTAGTTTCATATCACTCGATAAATGCTTATGAATTTTTGTTGTGAATATAGCACGATACCTGATAATTGCTTCGTTGTAACTGGAGTGTGAGGATTCTCAACGATCCTTTTTTATTTATAACTTCGAGGGTCCGATTATATATAAAATATTAATCATTTGATAATAAAGATGCACATAGAAATACTAATACTCTTTTTGTTTATTACTACACGACAGAAACCGTGCCCGTTTGACTAGGGTCTTTAACTCTTTACCTCTCTCGATCAGACCATAAGAGAGTAATTGAATATTGAGCTTTTTTAACCTTCATATGTAAAGTATCTCTTCTTCAAAAACAACAAGAGCTAGAGAGAGAACTTTGAAGAATCTATCATGATGCGATTCACAATCACAACATTAGCTTTCTTTTTGATTATTCAATCCCTACTAGAGGAACATATCCTAGTCTATGCTCATCCAGGTGCAAAAATCCCTAATTTTTATTTTATTCGTTACCTTATTTTTTCTTACATTATATATCTCGATTTGTTTTGTTAGGTGGAGATGCTAAACACAAGAGTCTAGTCTCTCATGGAGATGAAGATTCATCAAAACCGAATCTTAAAGTATAAAGTTTTTCCTTCTCTATTTAATAAATCTATCTGAAAAATTCTGTGGTTATATATATGGTCGTGGCTAGGAATGAATCCATTATATATTAATATGCAATAACAGGACTTGTACGATGCACCAAGGAAACTAAGATCTGGAAGATCAACAAGAGTGCAGGCTACGAACAATGATTATTGGAGTTTCAAGGTTTCAAGTGAATCAAAGCATTTGATGGTGAAGCGTAAATTAGGGTTTCATAAAAGAAGTAAGAGTTCTTCATCTAAATGGAAACGAAAGAAGAAAAACTCTAATGGTCCATTTTTTGCTTTCTATGATGATTATCGTGGACCAGCACGTCATCCTCCTAGACATAACTTATAAACCCAACAACAAAAATTATATAATTTTTGTAATATTTTTGTAGCTTGTGTATATTTTCTTTAACTAGTTTCATGCTTATATAAACTCAAATAATCTTTTGTAGTTGTTGTATATATAAAGAACACTTTGTTTCCCATTGATATTTAAATAAAAACTTTATATTTGTTCTAAGATGTTTGCTAAAAGTAGTGAGCATGATGTCTTCATTCTATATATGTTTGGATTTCTTTACTGTAGGAAAGGACAAGGAGAGTAATATATTGGAAGATCATGACAGCACTAAGGTTTGTCTTGTAATCTTACTTTAAGAGTATCGTAGATTAAGTCTCTTTGTAAGCCACATATGTAGTATTTCATAATTTCATAAGTACTTTTTTACAGTTTTAAGAAGATGTTCTGATTATAGTTAATCCTGTGAATAATACTCGGATCCGAGAACCCAAAACCTAAACTTGAATGACCTGAAAATATCCAAGAACCTAAACCGAAACCTGAATGACCTGTATGGGTATAACCATTTTATCCTATTGGGTCTTCAACATAAATATTCACATATATCAGGTTACAAGGATGTTAAGAAACTAGGTCAGTTGTTACGCAATGATTATCCGAAACATTGTAAGCCTCGAGGCGATCCTCTAATCAGTATCAATAGATTGATTAAACAAGAATTTTGAGTTCTGGATTAAAAGTTTAATGATCACTGATCATTGATAAGTTTTGATACTTTATTTAGGTAATTAACTATATATAGGGACATGCATCTTGTGTGGTAATACAGTAATAGTAGCTACTAGCTTGTAAATAAGGTGAGTGTTCTTTTGTTTCTTGGTTTTGTATTATCTCTATAGCTCCCAAATTTTTTTTTTGAAAAAGCATGTATTTTAGCCCGAGAATCTTGTACCGATTTCATAGAAATCTGGGTACTTTAATTATTGAAAATGTTTATGAGTAATAAAAGATGATTAAATCACAAATATAACATTTCATAGTTTAGGTTTTTTTTCTTCTCGGCTTAACTCATTCATTACAATAGAGACGTGTGCGAGTCTGCGGATAAATATGTAAATCTCTGGAAAATCCTCTAACATTGTTGGCCAAAAAATTACTTTTGTAATTTAAAGACTTATGGATCAAAGATTGAGAAAAACCATAAAAATATGATATAGAGTCTCACGTAATCTTCAATGTAGGATAAAAATGCTGGTCAACCATTGGTGCTTCCATCATCTTCAAAACTTCCAAGCAGTTCACCGCTATCTATACCTCTTTGATGTGAAGGGAAATTAGGCATATCATTACCCACAAGAGTGCCTTGAATTCCATGTGAAGAGAAAAAAGACTTCGTCAGATTTCACACATTCCCATGCTGACTTTCCACAACATTTATGAAGCAATATACTATCCTAGGCCTGAGAAATATTCAAAATCCTTCCAAAACCCGTCCATGAAGAACTTGTATCCTATGCAAGCAAGATAAACTGATAGTGGTCGGAAAATTACATCCTCCTTAGTCGTATGGTTGTTTTAGCTTGGGCATAATTAAATTCGGCTTCAAAACTTCTTGTGTTTGGAACCATGCCTCTACCTCTTCTTCCGCTACCTTAACTATTTCCCTTGGATCATTTTTTTTTGTTGGAATATAAGTCATCATTCATTGCACTAAAACAGAATAAAAAGGAGAAGAGAAGCTTACCTGATTGAAGGAGAGAAAAAGAAATGAGGAGAAGCAGTGTTTTTTGAACATATAGGAAAATTCTCAATGAAATATATGTCTGGATGCTGTCAAGAATTGGTTATAGGACATAAATTTAAAACTCCTACCATGAATTTTGGCAGTAAAATTGCAGGATTCTTGGCGGATTTTTCATGATGAGTAGTCTGTCGAGACTATGTTACGAGGTAAAAGAATCTGAGTACTTTCTCGTTTTTTCATTTTTGAAATGTCAAAAATCTGTAAGAATATTTTATTGTTATGGATTGTGACAATTTCTTGTGTCCGATTGTAAATTTTTGACGACACTAATTTTGTCGAAGTTTCCGTCATTTTTAAGGGTTTTCTTGTATCAATATTGACGTTGGAACAAGACAACAAATTAAGTTAAATGTCTTGTGCTTTACCAACTAAGCTAGACGAGCATTGCATCTACAATATGTTTTGTATTGGCAAAAAGAATCCACTAATTTCTCTTTTTGCCGGAGAACTTCATGTGCTTTTTTTTTCTTTGTCAATATACTTCATGTATTTATTCCTGTATAATTTCATGTAACATTTGGAGTATACATTATTTTAGATTAGACATTTTAATTACTCTGTTTGAGTTAGAAATCACAGACCAAATGCAAAAGAAAAAGAAAGTTTTGAAGTAATTATTTCTGAGAGGCTGGATGGGCAGCACTATTGAGTTCCTTTGGAGCTGTCCCACAAACTTCGAGATCGAGATTTAATGGTTCTTGTTTGGTTACAGGTGTAGACTTATCCTTGCTTTTGCCCCACAAAAGTATATAAAGTCCCACGATGATGACCATTGATCCTATCACACTTTTTGTCATGCCACATACACATTTCATTTGTCAGAATTTATAAGTAATTAAAAAAGTCAAAAAGAACCATTAATATCTACCGTTAAACTAAAGAAACCCTTTGAAAAAAGAAAAGAAAAGAAAACCTGAATCAGTTAGATTAATATTTAATCCGTTTGAATTCAATCTTTATATCGATCAAAGGTATATATATCACACTAATTAAAGGACCAATGGTTTAATGTATTTAAAGTTAATAATTATGTTGTGAAATATGATTTATGCATCAAGTTGTTATAAAGCTTTTCAATTCGAATTCCATAATTCAATATATATATATAAAATATAATTCACGTAGATGAAAGGGTCTTTAAACATAGGAATATTCTATATTAGTCAATGACTAATTAAATATGTTTTATGCAATCTCGTATTATGATACGTTTTGTTTAACGTACTTTGTTAAAATGATTATTAAACCATGTTAATATAATCATAAAAACCCTACAAGAAAGACTTGAATCAATAAATATGCTAATATAATCATATAATATATTACCTTCCGCAATAAATTTGCTCATGAAGAAAAGAGAAGCTGAAAATGGCAGCAAAGACTTGAATCAAAGGAATGAAGCTTGACGTGAAAACCGCACCCCTTTGCCGGAGACACCATGACATTCCAACGTAGCACAATCCAGACCCAACAATTCCCTATTCAATTATTAATCACAATTAAGGGATTCACTAATTATAAAATTTTGGTCTTTAATGAAGAATTCAATTGTTGGATTTGCCCGGATTTACTCACGTAAAAATTGGAATCAAATGCAACAAAAAGTGAACTTTTTTTTTGTGGCGTTAAAAACTTGTAAAAAACATTTGATTACTTTGATAGATGAAAAGAAACATATAAAATGCATTGAAACAAAAAGGGTTTTATGCAAAACAATCCTCGACGTGATCATGAATTGCAAGATTACCTTCCAAATAAGAAAAATGCAAGTCAATCCTACAAAACGAAAAGTAATACACAACATAACCCTCTGTCACTATTATCAAGCTTTTAAAATTATGATAAATAATATATCAAATTGAAGCCTGATAAGGAATCTAAATCTACTTTTGAAATTCTAAAATCTATCATATGCGGTCATGAAAACCTTTTCAAAATTTGTATAATAGTTATCTTACGTATTACTTTCACTTTGTAGAATTGACTTGCATTTTTTGACTTGGAGGGCTATCTTACGTAGTTATATTTTAAAATCTAATACAAATAATGTATGTATATATATATAATTAAACTAGATTACTTACCGAATAAAGTAAAGATAAAACGTGGAACCTTTCTTTAACGATCCACATAGATTTGCTCCTTTCCGAGATCAAACTCAACAAAGCAGATTGAATCATACCAAAGAAAGAGAGGATAGTGGTGCTTGTGTATTGACATGGATAAACTCGACCGATTTTAGCGTGAATAATGAACCATAGAGACCAGATTGCGATCGATACAACAAGCATGATCGAACCCATCGCCCACTTCTGTGTGTTTCCATTGGTTGGATTTGTTGTTTGTATTTGAGTTTGAGTATTGTGTTGTCCAGTTAAAGCTGTTCCTTTATAAAGTGTAAGCACCAATGCTCCACAAACACATATCATTGTGCCTAACACTTTGGCTCTTCCTACGTTGCTCTTAATCTTCAATGTCTCTTGCCTAAGTTTGAGAAAGTAATTTGGATAAATTAGACAGAACGATAAAAACTATCCAAAATAAAAATTCTAAGCCGGTGTTATGCTCTTTTACATCCGAGTTCTTTCTCATTCTGTCGGTTTATGTTCTTCATGTAGCATTCAAACCAAAAAATGAAGAAATTAAATACAATATTGTATGTTTATTACCTAAAGATGAGAGCCAATGCAAAAGTTACAGAAGGAACCATGTTGCTAAAGGCTAAGGCAAAAGTTGAAGATGTATATTGTAGTCCAATAAGAAAGAAGTATTGCACCAGACTTGTCCTGTAAATTTGTGAGGGATCAAATTTATACAAATCTTTAAGACTTTGAGAAATTTTTGATATTATCAATGTTTTAAGCTTCAATAATTGGAAATTACTTACCCCAAAAGAGCGCTAAAGAAGAGTGAACACAAGATCTTACCCGTGAGTTTTGGCCTATTATGCCTACCAAACAAGAAAAAACCAAATTATATTTGTTAATAACTCATTATTAAAATATATGATGAATTAAACAAAAGAGTAAAGAGATTGAAAACAACAGTCAGGTAAGAACATCGAATAAACAAGACAACCACTCATAATATAAAGTATATGTTCTTAAATAATATTTTAAGACCAATCAACAAAACCAACAAAAGATTGTATGAAATGAACTTTGTATTATAGATATACAAACAAATTTTACCTTTCTAATATAATCGCAAATGGTATTAAGAACAAAGTTCCTGCAGCAAATCGGTAAGTACAAGCGACCATGCGATTAATTCCTTCATCAAGCATTTTCTTAAACATAACGTTTACAACACTTAGCGCAATGTTGATCATCGACATCATAAACACAGCTTTCCATAGTTTTGCATCAAATTTCACCATGATTTATATATATATGTGTGTGTGTGTGTGTCTGTGTCTATTTATGTATATGTATATACTAGATATGTAGTTTTCAGAAGTTGGTAAGAAATAAAATTTTGGATGTGGGTGTGACTATATATCGTGACTCAAGTAATGCTGAGAATCGTATCATTAGAGCATTTCTCTTTAATTAATCTCATTATGCTTTGAACTTGGCTTTTTTGGAATTGTTGAATCAATTATTCATGACGATAGAGAAAGAAGATTAATGGAAGCCCTCGTAGCTTCCATCGTGACAACATGACATCATACACAGACATTAATACCATCGATCTAGTGTTTTTTTTCTTAACTGAGAAACTTTATATCAATAAAACCAGAGTAAAATTACATCGATGGAATACAAAAGTCGGTAGAAAACGAATATATCCCCGGAGATAAATCCCCATAAACACGAAAAAAGAGATGACTAGTCAAATATTTGTGGTTTAGCAATATTTTTATGCAAAGCATTTCGGAGAACCTAGTTTCAAGTCTCTTGGAAGAACATATATATAAATAAATATTTTCCTAATCCAGTAGTGGTGGTCGGATAGATAAATGGCAATCTAGGTTTCATAGAATAAATTTACAGTGTCGGATTTATTTCCCGCTCAAAACTTGTAGCACTGTTTATGAGTTAGCCGGCTCTATACTTGTATATATAGATGATGCAAGATCCCCACTAGTATGATACATAGGAGATCTCAATCCTTTGAAGTATAGATGTTTGATATGATATGTAAGTGTCTGACAAGCTTCCATATTCGTGATTTGTCGGGTTTGTCCAAATCATCATCATACCAAAAAGAAGAAGACAAGACAAGATGTAAACATCAATTTGCCCAATTTACCCGAATTACTTATGATAGTAAAATTTAATTGTTTTCTAATAGTAACCATAAAACAAATTAATTAAGGACGCAAGTTCGAAAACATGCTATCGTGTAAGACAAGAAGAATCTAGTGTTGGTGACGAAACCTCTAATGGCAAATGGCAAATAAATCTATGTCACATATATATATGAAGATCCAATACGAGCAGTCTAGCTAAATCTACATATATATTTATATTCGTTATTAATGATGATAACTATATGAACTTGTTGATTATTAATCATTCAATATAATTAATATGTAATTTTCAATTGTTTGGTCACATTATAATCCGCACTCAAGTTGCGATACTCGTCAATAAAGTGAAAGATTATAATTATATAGTGTGTCTCTTTACCCTTATAATGACGAATGAATAGTGGAGATATCAATACAAATTTGAAAGTGCAATGAATTGACATAAATAAAATTTGGAACTTTTAAAAAGATTAATATTGTTCTCTTTTTTTCTCCAAAGCAATACTTCATATAAGTGAAACAGTCACAGAGGTTCCAGTGTATACAAAAAAACAAAACAAAGATAGCAAAGCACACGAATAGGCATGCGAACCATGTAATAGCAAGAAAAATGAAAAGTAGTTGTAATCGATAGCCATTCTCGGCTTCCTCGCTCCATTTAAGGTGAAAGCGAGTGAGTTAACTATCTTATGGTGTATCAATCCGTGAACCATGTGGGTGCACCAACAACGATATACAATTGAAATCTATGATATGTGGTGATTGATGCTGCCAAACCTGAGGCCTTCTTATTTCTTACCTTGTGAATCAGCTTTTGTGAATCAGCTTATATTGCCATTCACCAATGGCTTTAGTATGATCACGAATAAGGCTAATAGACTCGTAGGCTACACGTAGCGTTGGTGTTTGTACACACAACATGTAGTATGAATCTGTGGCAAAGGTTACCTTTCTTTTGTGAGTATGTCGCATACTTTTTGTTGCCTATAGCAGGCTCAATATTTCGGCTTATTCATGATGATTGACATTTGAGAAGGCTCATCTACCATGTAGAAGCGTTTCCCCATTATGATCTTTCAAAGTCCAAGCGACTCCACTATACCAAGTTTCCTTGTTCCAGGAAGCACCAATATTGCATTGTAACCATTGCGTGGAGCTTGGCTGTTAACCAGTTCTCCTATGAGTAATCTCTTTGGTTAGGTAAGTCTCGTCATTGACAGTCTCATGGGCGTGAGACCAATCTTCTGCCTCTTCTAGTGCTCTTCTTATGATAGTATCTACTTCCCATTTAGTGTTCTAAAAAATCATAGCATTGCGTGCCTTCCGGATGAGCCACAACAACCATGGGATTGCTCGTTTGTGTTGACTATTCTCTCTGTAATCGAAATGAATCCGAAGGATATACTGAATATTCAAAAAAACAGAGTTATTAGAGAAAACTCTTTCAGGTAGTGTGAAGCCACTTTGTTCCCATACAAGCTGAGTTGTTGAACACTTAAAGAGGACATGGTTTATAGTCTCTTCGTGATGTCCACAGATTGTACATTGACAGTTCATACTTATTCCACGCGAGTGCAAATGAGCAGCCACTGCAAGTGCACCAGCAAGAACTTAAATGCCTTATCTTGGGAGTGGTCTTAGTCTTCCAAACTCGATCCCAAGTTTGCGTTTCTATCTGTGGCATGGCTGGTATGTTTGGGTTCTCAAGTGTTTCTGCAAGTTTATACCCACTGTGTATATTATAAACCCCATTACTACTTAGGTGCCACACATAACTATCTTCTTTGCCACTGCGGATAGTTAAGGATTTAATGAGCATAACATCTATCTCTGGGAATAAATCTCTTAGTTTAATCATATCCCGACCATTTATGTTGACATCCCAAAGTTGTGAAACATGTAGAGTATCATCTATAACTATATGCACTGAACATGGTCGTCTTGGGAGAGTATCATTAATCCATTTGTCCTTCTATACACTTGTTGATAGGCCATTCCCTAGCTTTTTAAGAAAACATCCCTGTAATAGTTCCCTTCTAAACAGAATGTTTCGCCATCCAAAAGATGGTCGAGATCCTATGCCACACTCTAGGAAAAATTGATGCTTTATAATATCGACCCTTTAACACCTTCCCCGGAAGTGAATCAGGTGTATTAATCAATCTCCAATCTTGTTTATATAGGAGGGACTGGTTGAATTTACCAATTTCTTTGAAACTTAATCCTCCATCAGATTTGCTTTTACAAAGCTTGGACCAAGCAACCCTAGAATCTTCTTTGTATTCTTCCCATTACTCCACCAATACTCCCTTATGGTTGTTGTGACCTTCTTGCAAATGTCTTTAGGTAGCTTAAAACATTGCATAGCATACACATGAAGTGTTGAAGCGATCGCTTTGATTAAAGACTATTTCCCTCCTTGTGATGGTGTTTTCGCAAACTAGCCATTAACTCGTGATCGCAGTCTTTTATGTATAAAATTATGCAATTTCTGTTTTGAACCCGTAAAGACTTCAAGGAGCCCCAAGTACAAACCCTCTCCACTTTCCTTGCTAATACCCAGAATGGTTTTCACTTGTAGCTTCACATTCTCGGCCACCTTAGCACCAAAATAAACTGAGGATTTATCAAAGTTGATAGTCTGCCCCGAGGCCTCTTCATATCGCTGCAGATATGCTTTCACTTCAGTACTCTCTTGTATGTTTGCTTTACATAGCAGCAAGCTATCATTGACGAAAAGGAGATGATGAATAGCAGGGCTTGTTGGCGTTACTCTTACGCCAGTCAGTTTACTATTCGCTTCGGAGTGATTAAGCGTATGAACCAGAGCCTCGGCGCATAGACTAAAGAGAAAAGAAGAGAGTGGATCACCTTGAGCTTTATCGTTCAACAAAACTGTGTATGTGACTGATGATACACAATGCATAATCCATTGAACCCATTGATCACCAAGTCCCATCTTCATCATTGGCTGCGTTCTTTTGGGTTGTCTGTAACGAATGAACAAGCTCATGAGCAATGAGTATGTTGTCTGATATAAGTCGACCAGCTACAAATGCTCCTTGTGTCTCGGATATTAGCTACGGTAAAATATTTTTCAAACAAGCACATAAGATTTTTGAAATAATCTTATAATGTACTAAACATAAACTGATTTGGCAAAGTTCAGTCATTTTAGAAGGTGCTAAAACTTTCGGTATCAAGCAGATTTGTGTAAAATTCCATTCAGTTGGAAAGCAAGCTGTCTCGAAAAACACGCGGATCTCTTTCACCAATGCTGGTCCTGTAATGGCCCAAAACTTTTGGTAGAATCTGGCTGTAAACTCATCAACTCCAGGGCACTTATCCCTGTTAATAACAAAAATAGTGGACTTAACTTCCTCATCGCTAACTCTCCGCATCAGTTGATCATCCATCTGATCTGACACACGAGGTTCAAAGCCATCAAAAAGCTCTTCTATATTCTGCGGCTGTGAGCTAGTGAATAATTTCCTAAAGTAGTCGACTGCCACTTTTCTTTAGAGCCTTTGGAGATGACCTCAGTGCCATTGTGATCAAGTAGCATATGAATGCGGTTCCTTACTTTCTTATTCTTGACACAATTATGAAAATAATGAGTGTTCCTATTATCTTCTTTTAGCCATTGTTCTCTACTTCTTTGTTTTCAATAGCACTCTTCAATTATGTGTGCTTCTTTGTTTCCAATATTGTTCTTTTTTTTGTCAATGCTGGGCCACAACTAGCCGGCCCATTAGTCAAGTGCCTACATAATGTAGGCAATGAGATTTGATCATTGCATGTGCAAATGCACCTCCTTTTAGTAGATTTACCACATGTCACTAGACTAAAGATCACATGCACTTTTCAATATTGTTCTATGATTTTTAAACATATTTTTTTAAGTGGATACTTAATTTTTTAATAGAAATCTTACATGATTTTCTTATTTCCTTTTTTTGTGATTCTTTTCTCTTACCATATTATTTATTTATATTTCGCATCTAATATCTAAGATTTTTTTTATAAGCATTTAATATTATATAATTTAAAAGTTTTTAATATTTCTGTATTCATGCAGGAAAATAAAAAATATATACATATTTTAAAAGCAAATTCAATAAAATCGTAAACAACGAGACATTTCACACAATTTGACAAAAATAAGTAATTTTGGTTCCATTAACGTAATGCTGCACCCTTTTTTTGACGTAGTACAATATAACTGTTACAAGATCCCTATTAATTACAAATAGAGACATAATTAGAAATGTATTACAAACACTAACTTTCACATATACGAATCATGTTTAAGTTATATAAATTCTGATAATTATCTTAAAATTTGATTTTTTTGCACGTTGAATATTGGTGTTTATGTATGAAAAAGACGTGTATGTATTTTTAAATGGAAATTCAATAACAGTAAGTTAAGTTTCAATAAACAGTAACTTTTTTTTTAACAAAAAAAAGTTTCAACCAAATAATAAGATATTTAATAATAAAATAGTTCATACTAGTATCTGATAGAAAAAAGCATATTTTTTTCAGTTAAAAAAGATTGTTGACAAAAAAAAAATTATAAATTTTTTGCTCATTGTTATTTACTTAAATAACTCTATACTGAAGAAAAATAGTTATTATGGGAGACCTAATTAATAAATATAGAGTTCTATTCTGGCAATATATATATAATTTCGAAGATGTGGTGTAGTTTTGGTGTCAACCTGTTCTATGAGATTTGTATTGTTCTTTTATATATTTCTTTTGAAATTATCTCCTTCATAATTTGTATTTTTTGTTCGGATTTCATAATTTCAGAAATTTTAATGTTTCCCACAATTTTTTTTTTATATTTATTTGTCATTTGGCCTCCTGACCTTCAATTCCCACTAACCCACCTATCTTTGATAATGTTTCTGCCGGCTATGTATTAATTTTTAGTGTTGGTTCTTATTGTTTTTATGAAATCTCAACTATATTTTTCTATTGTTGAACTTGGCGTGTTTGGTGGAAAAAGACCCATATCTGATACATGATTCTCAATTAAAAGTTGAGATTTGATCAGACAATGAGAAGCATCTATACTTTGTGTCTTTGTGTCTTTGTGAAATTTTATATTTTTATTGTACGATTCACATATAAATTTCATATATATTATATTATAAAACAAAAGAATTGACAAGAGTTTTCAAATTGTAAATGGAGATAAGAATAATGCGTCAAATCCTGTCTCAAAAATGGGATGCTTATTGCTTAGCTCTAAGTATCTTTCATTTGTTTAATACAATTACAGTTCCTTTACGTTTCATGTTAAATATAATGAGTAGTATCACAATTATTTTACAAAGAATTAATTCTGTACTCGTGAACATTTTACAAATAAATTTCTCTATTTTAAATTTCCTATATATAAGTAAGAAATGTAAGTAAGCAAATTTAAAGGGCATGCAAGTATGCAAATTTATTACAAAAGTACTCTTCACAAAGAAGTTATTCAAAAATTTACTAAATTTTATGAATATGTTTTACAAAATATTCGACAAATATATATTTTTTATGGTTTATTGTATATAACTTTTGAAATTTTGATTTGTTTTGTATATTTTAATTCTTTAATTTGTCACTTTTTATTTTTTACTACAAAAAACTAAAAATAGGTTTCAACACTTTTTTTCCACTTATATGTTTCAACACTTATATTTATATCTGCATATAATATGAGTTTTCGAAGTTTGAAATTATACTTTTTAGCTTTACATATCTTTAAAACATAGATTTAGTTTTTAAAGCTTTTTATAGGTTTGTATATTAAATTAAATATAAATATATGAACTAAATGCAGATATTTAGCTGATTTCTTGATAAAAAAATATTTTCTGTATACTCTTTAGTATCTATTTGTTATTAGAAATAAAGAGAAGATGATATGACACATACGTTTTTGGGATGTATTTTTGAAGAATATATTGGATACATATTTTAGATGATGTGTATAGATGGAGATACGTTTTTTCTATTGATCTTGACTAGAAAATTTTAGTTAAATATAATTGGTTATTTAAAAATAATTTGTATTAAAGTTTTACATTAATTTGTACTGAAATTAGCCCGGGCTACGCAGCGGTATTATTTTTTGAAAATTATTTTGTAAAATCGATCACTGTTAAATTGTTGAGAAATTTTTGAAGAGATTAAAAATAAGGAAAACCCAATAGTTTTATTTTGGCACCTTTAAGTATTATGATGTGTATTCTTTCTTCCTTGGCTGCTCCCCTTTTAGGTTGTGTCATTTGCTTTCTTGGGTTTTTAATCTCCGGTTCAACCTAGGTCCTCTAGGATAATATAATGATTTAGATCGTCACAATGCGGTCTTGCCACTCCTGCATGTGATTAATCCTTTCTTAGTCTCATGTCATGCAATGCCAAAAGACCCTTAATTGTCCTTCTAATCTTACAGTCATGCCACAATGCCTTTATGAAATTGTTGGAAAAAAATGGAATTTCAAGTCCGAATCACTAAGTACAACTTCAAAGCATCAAACCAAACATTCATCGTTTCTCGGATTATCAAAGAGAATTTAGTGGACGAGGTCATTTCTATACTATAAATGTCCCTCTATATACTTCAAAATTTGTAAATCGAGATTAATATATTATTTTAAATTACAAAAAAATGACAACCAAGCATACACAGAGTACCAAAGAAGACAGCATCAAAGCAGAAAATGGCGAGAAGCTACCTACTTATGAAACAGATGATGATAAGAAATCCAAAAAAATACGTTACGAATGATTGTTTTAACAACCTAAGTAACGCAAATTACTATCTCCATGCTACTTGTTTTTGTTTTTCTCCTTTCCTGAATTTCGTTCACAAAAAATGATAAACTCTTGATTTTATGAAACAATTACGTTTGCTTATTTCACTACACTGGCCAAAGTTTGAAAATATGATACTTTGAGTGGAAAGAGTAGTATTCATAAACTCAGTATCATTTTCTTCAAAAATGAACAATATTTCAAACCAACGACCTCCAAAAATACCTTTAACTACAATACCAGTACCTTCATTCATTGACTATAAAGTATCATCTAACGCACAAACTTAAACGATACTTGGACTGTTTGAAGCCTGAAATGGGGTTTTGAAAGTTATCGATATATCAGTATATCAAATTGATAACTAAGGTTTCAATTAGTTTGTCACTTCACACAATCCTTCAAGTAAGCATTACTTTTTAGGAATCCGATATTAACTCCATAGTGCTCTCACCAGCTTCTTCAACTTCCCTGTACGACAATAACTCAATTCCAATATCTAAAAAGACATTATTATTTATGTGGCTTTATTTGATGACATGTTTTACTCTCAAGATTTAATTGGTTGATAGAGGAAGCTCAATTTTGCTGATGTGTCAATCTATGGAGAGACATCCTCTCTTTTATATATATAATTTGTTTTACATCAGTAAGAGATGTGTTATGAACTCTAAGAAAACTAATATGTCAACCTTGGAGACTTACCTCTTTTATATATATATACTCATGAAATTCCAACACAATATTATTAATTTATAAAAAGTATATGGAGTTCAAGAAAATAATATATATAAAGAAATTTTGAAAATACCCTTTTTTCTTATTTTTATTAAATATTCTCACATATTCTCTGTACAAAAATAGTCCTAACCATTTTTTTAAATAATAATCTTCTCATAGATATTTATGTAAAAAACATAGTTTATGGGATATTTTTGGAATTCCAAGTAAAATATCCAAAAATTGTTTTTTTTTGTCGACTGGTCTACTAACATTTTATCTCGTCATTCAAAAACTGATTGTTTATTTAAAGTTTTTTAAAATTTCTTTTTTTTTAGGTACCAAATCAATTTCAAACAATGAAGCACCGTCTAGTGGTATTTTGATAGTGATTGAGATCAATTATTTTACAACTTAGTAACACTTTTTGAAAAGTAGAAGTTTTATAAAAATAGAAATTTTCTCAATTTTGTTTTTAAATAGCACTTTTGAGTAATGCTTACTATATTTTTTTACATTTCTAAAGTGACAAAATTACACTTTTATATAAAATAATAAATTTTTAAACCCGTAATAGAGAGAACCTAAATACAGGTGATAATAGTTTTGTGATTTTGTTTTTTGTAATATTATTTTTTGTGAATTCAAAATATAAAAAGAGTCTCAACAGCATAACTCAAGAATATTTTGTTTTTCTATATATATTTTAGAAATAAGTGGTTTTCTCCTAAGCCATCACAAGGCCAATGGAGATATAGAACTTGTCATATAATCTACAAAGTATTTTATATTTTTTTGTCTGATAAGTAACTACTAGACCGATAACAAGATCCGATCTTATAGTTTAAGTTTTTCAAATAGAGAAAAGTGATATTTGAACCCACTATCTTATATTTAGCTAAATCAAAAACAACATAATTGAACCATCTATTTTTTGGCAATCTACAAAATATGTTTATAAAAAAATTTTCGCTTGCAAGCTGTTATTAGAAAGTAATTTTTTTTTTGGGAAGTTGATGTAAATGCTCTTGAGTGAGACGCCTGATTGGTGACGAAAGCAATTTGATACTCACAACTTGTAATATTCTGTGGTAATATCCCAATTACTCGTAATTATACCTCTCGCCATTTTTCATATAATTTCAGAAAAAAATTCCAGTTTTTCTCTTATCTCTTGCAAATTAAGGGATAGCTAATTGTCAATACAATAAGAAAAAAAGTTCTTTTGGAAAAATAACTAATATATAACATATACAGAAAAACGTTTTATGGCGCACTAAATATTTTTGTTGCTTTCATCATTTACTAGGAATTGACTCCGTGTGACGTCGTACGAAAATATACATTATAAAATAATTTTTAATGCGTATTATAAAATAATTTTTAATGCGTATTATAAAATAATTTTTAATGCGTATTATAAAATTAGAATTCTCTATAATAAATCTTTATTCGAATAGAATAAAAAATAACGTAAAGAGGAAAACTTACAAATTAAAAAAACTAATTTTTTCATTTTGTAAAGAGTAAATAATCACAATTATTATAGTTAAATTTTACAGTTATCTAATAGTTAGCAATAATAAAAAGTGTGTTTTTCATGAAAGTTAATATCAAAAATGTGTCTTTAAAAAAATTTTATTATATAAATGTTTCCATGATATTATAAAGTTTAGTACAATTTTCATGAAATCTAAATAAAAAAAAGACAATTGACATCTAATATTTATGAGAAAAAGATAAAAACCATCAGGTAAAAACATATATTGAAATTGATTATCTATTCAAATAAAATATAAACACCAATATTTTTATAATTATGTTCTTATATTCTTTTACAACTATAAAATGTAATTTGATTATTGACATTAATTATGAAATTGTTTTATTTATATTTGAAATATTTTTTATGTTTCTAAACTTAATCTAAATATATTTTTATTTAATGATTTAATATTTTACTTTTAATAATTTCTAAGTAAATTATTTAAAAAAACAATTTCTTGTAATTTTTTTTTCAAATTTTAAAATGTTTTATAAAATTTTACTGTACATTAGTAACAAATTATTCTTTCATTTTTAATAGTTATTACATTCTTATTTTACATAAGTTATTTGTATTTGTCTTAGAAATATTTTACATGTTAGTTTAAGATATTTTAAGTTCATTTACTCATTATATTAAACAGTTATACATAGCTATAAAATATATAGTAAGTTAATAAAATTATAAAAAAATAATTAAACAGTAATTGTTGAATAATAAAATTAAGTAATATAAATCATATCAAAATATAAAAACCATATATACAATAACTACTTCATTATATCTCAACACTTATTGCATCTGACATATTATAATGTAGTTTTGTGACGGAATCTCCTCTGCCAATCTCTTTTGAAATTTCATACACAATATATGTTTTTTGGCTGAGATTTGGTTTAAGAATTCTAGCAGAAAGTTTTGTAGATATGTTTAAAATTCCAGACCTACAATTACTGTATGCTTTGAATCAAACTAAATATATGAACTTATTGCAATGGCGTGTTAAATTTTTTCAAATATGTCAAATGAAAGTCAATCCTTTAGTTTAAGTGTTTCTGGCCAAACGTTATTTTATTGTCTTGACTGTATTCTTTGAAGAAACATTGTGTTTTAATTTCCACCTAAAATTAAAGAAACAACATTTTAATTTAAAACATTAAAAATGAAGAAAAAGAAACTTAGATTTTTACCTCACAATTAGTTAAACAATCTAAGCAATGACTTTAGACATATTTGAACTAGATGGTGAATCGTTATTGTTGAATAAGGTTTGCCATATCACCATAGGATCCTAACTTATTCCACTAGTATTACTTTTAGTGTTATATTAGTATTTTAATATTTTTATAATAATGGATTTTATAAAAGGATATAAGGATTTAAAAAAAAAATACTATTATAAAATCTTTAGAACTAGTTACAAATAAATAGAAACATTAATAGTTAGTGTTAGTAAATGATGGTTCTATGAATAAAGTATATATTTCTTATGTCGGAAAAAAGATTAATACTAATAATCAGGTTAAAATAATAATCAAATTTATTGAATAACTATATAATAAAAGATATAAAAAATACAAAAGGAAAATAACAATTAGACCAAAAAAAAGTTATAATGAAAAGACACAATAATATAAGACATATTTTTAATGTGTAAATATATAATAAAAAACACTACCATAAATAAATAAAAATCAAATGTAAATTTCAACTAATGAGAAGTTATAACTTATAAAATTAAATCAACTAAATAAAAGATAAAATTATAAATGAGAAGTTACTACACAAAGACACAACAAAAAAAACATTTTGATTTTGTATTGGTATTTCAATAGTTTTAAAATAATGGTTTTATAAAAGAATATAAGGATTTTTTAAAAAGAACACAATTATAGAATCTATGAAACCAGTTACAAAAAATTAGAAACAACAATAGTTCCTTTTTTCTTGATAATGGTAGTGTTAGTAAACAGTAATTCAATAAATAAAATATTTCTTATCTAAAAAAAGAATAATACTAATCAAGTTATTACATGGTTAAAACATAAAAAAAAGTTATTGAATAACTATATAAAAACATATATATATATATATATATATATATAAAAGAGAAGTTACAATTAGACCAAAAAAGAAAAAAGAATGGAAGTTACAATGAAAATACACAATCATAGAACATATTTTTTCATATATGTAAAATTAGAAAGAACACAACCATAATAAAAAAATGACATCTTTTCAAATGTAACTTCCAACAAATTAGAAGTTGTAACTTTTAAAATTAAACCAACATGGCAATCAAAACAAATAAAAGGATCAAGGGTACTTACATGGTAATCAAAACCAATATGACTAAAGTATATGATCGTATTGAATGGGACTTCCTGCGTCATTCCTCCTCAAACTCGGTTTTCACGAAAAATGGATCAAAGGCATACTGCACTGTGTGAGTTCGGTAACCTATTCCAATATTCTGTTGAATGGAATTCCACGAAGTTGTGTCATACCTAAACGGGGTCTTCATCAAAGCGATTCTCTCTCACCATATATCTTCATTCTCGATACTAAAGCACTTATTTCTCAACTAAAAAAGATAAAATCTCAAAAGTACTTGTCTGGGATTTCAATCGCACGATCAAGCTCAACAAATTCTCATCTTCTATTTGCGGATGATAATCTGTTCTTTTGTAAGGCTAACTTAGATGAGGCTGACACTATCCTTTGTATTCTGACAGATTATGAGAAGGTCTAGACAACAAATCAATTTTTCCAAATCCTCAATCCAATTTGGTAAAGAAGTTGACTAGGTGAAAATCCTTGAAGATCGTCTGGGTATCCAAAATCTAGGAGGTATGGGTACTTATCTGGGACTTCCAGAGGGTTTAGAATGAGCCAAAACAAAAGTTTTTGCTTTTGTTTCTGAGAAAATAAACTTAATGATTAATTCATGGATGACAAAGTTTCTTTCAAAAAGGGGTAAAGAGGTATTAATCAAATCAGTTTTTACCGCTATTCCTTCCTATGTTATGTCATGCTAGTGTCTTCTAAAGACAATAACTTCGAAGAAAACCCATATAAACTAATTTCAAATAATAAGCATCAATGTTTACATATATAATTGATAAGTCAAAAACGGTACAATAAACATATTCATTTTTCGAAAGTAAAATATTAGGAATTTTCATTAAATTTCTATTTAAAAAAAAAATATGTGTTGATAACATCACTGAAATGTCTTTGATGAAATTGATAATTATATGTTTTTTTTTTAAAATAATGAATTTTATAAAATAATTTCAAAAGGATAGAATAACAACATTCAAGAAAACACTATTCTGAATTCATCAAAACTAAAAAGAGAGAATAACGACATTTAGTAAAACACAATTCTAGATTCAACGAAACCAATTGTGAAAATAGATTTCAAAACTTGATTTAAATAGGTTATAAAAGGTGCGATTGAAAAGATGTTTTGTAAAATCACAACTATATATTGCATCTATATAATAAAAAGACACAATGAAAAGTTACGAATGTATAATCACAACTGTATAAAGTAAAACCATATATGAAAATACACGACTAAAAAGACACAATTATAGATTATCTTTAATGAGATTGTTATTATTATATAGATTATGGAATTGATCGATTCGTAAACCCGCACTGTGTATACTTTTTCTATGACGATCATTATATGAACTTTATTTAGCTAGAGATATTTTGATACATTTTCTCTCAAGTTGGCCAATTTTTGTAAGTGTTTCGTTTTTAGTGATGATAATTTAATATTTATATTAGTCAACTTAGCTTAAATGATGATATGGAACTGCTCATGAACACCCGCATAAATACTCAAGCCTATTTCACTCTCTTTCTGGATTACTCGCCCACAACTTTCGTTCGTATTGCATCAATATAGAATCAGTTCGTAGCTCTCGTCTGCGAAACGTGTTTGGATGGATCATCCATACAATACATAAACAACCCGACAAATTCACCTGAAAATCACAAAATACACCAAAATGCAATGCAAAGACTACCTAGGATATGCAAAGTATAGAAGCTAAAGAAATGCACCTAAAACTAGTAAATTAATAATGTAGAATGTCCTAATTATCTAAATAGATCCTAAAGTGACCTGAAATACATACATATGATCAATGTCTTCTACGAGAGAGGGGAAAGAAACTTTGATTTGAAAGATTTTACGGATAGTTATTATGCTGGTGACTTAGATGACGGCAGAATTACATTACGATTTGTGATAATAATAATCTCTTGTATTACAATAGGTCACATGATCGAATCGCACCTAAGATGCGTAATTTATTAAAAGATAGGCCGAGTCTAGAGAGATTACGGGCTTCTGCCCATAACCTCCTAGTTAATAAAATAAAAAATAAAATAATAATTAATAATAATGATCTCTGCTACACTGTCAAGCATTTTTATTATCCTGAACAATCGAAATTTAAGCAATAGAAAAAATAACGATAAAGAAGAATAATAATGACAGTTAAAGGTCGCATCGACTATATTTTACGGTGTCTCCTATATGCTTTTCACATAATTAAATCTAAATTAGTTGTATATTAAGTCGCTATTACAACGATCATGAAAAGAACAAGCCCTTCATGGCATCAAAGAAGCAGTATGTGGTTGCTCTTTCTACAACTAATGCAGAATACATTGCTGCTGCCTCATGTTTATTAGTGTGTATGGATTATAAGAATATTGTAGAACATCTGAATTGCATAAAAGGATGAATGGTAATAATGTGTTACAATAGTTCTGTTATCAGTTGTCCAAGAATCCAGTTTTCATTGGAAATATTGAGTAAATTTTCATTATCTTAGAGACTTAATGAACGCTTGAAGTGTAAAACTCACTTATTGTTTGACGAAAAGAATCAACTTGCATACATCTTCACAAAGCATGTGAAGATAAAACAGTTTGAGAAGTTATGTGGAGTAGTTGGTGTGATTGATGCTAAGGAAATAAACCAAAACAGAAAAGTTTTTTAAATTTAAGGGAGAGAAAATTGAAGTTAAAGATCGAAGTAGTTGAAAAATGGAACTTGTCTATGTTCATTCAGCAAAGAGAACTTTACATAATTAAGGTATGTATTTATTTTTTTAAATGGTGATATACCATTCGTACTTCTAATTTTTTCTTATTTTTCGTTTAATTATCTAATAAAATATGTTTGACAAAAAATTGTATCTCCAGTGAACTTTTAAATTGTTTAAAATAATGTATAATTGTTGAAGAAAATTGTTAGTCATCCATTCACCCTTAATTTTTTGTCACATTTTAAAAACATGTGAATACATAATTGTTTTAACAAGACAAAACGTACATGCTTTTTGTATTCTGGGGCTGAAGTTGTGCCACGTAAAAATATCCAAGTTTCATCTTTCAAATGGTTCCAAAATTATTTTCTCCATTAGTTTTTAGAACGTGTATATTATATATATTCTATAACCATCTTTTCATAAATTTTTTTGTTTGACCAAGAGAAAAATAAAATGCAACTACTGAAGAAATCTAAAAAAATGTTGTTACAGAATCAAATAATCACCCAATCCCAAATCCATACTCAAACCTATATCATATCCGGCTTGATAGAGTTTGAGTTTAAGGCTAAATACCCAAACCCAAAAATTTAAACTGAATTCAATTCAAACTAAAAAATATCAAATCAAGCAAAAATTGACTAAATATCCAAAAAGAATTTAAATTTACGTATCCTAATAATCAAATTCAAACTCCAACCGAACCAAAAATCCTATGAGTACAAAAAATATCCAAAATACAATTATGTAACTAAAATTATTATATATATATATAATTTATAATATATAATACAAATCTTAATATTAGTCATTTTGAATGAAAAAGACCAATATATTTAAAATTATTTATTGAAGTTTGATATTTTAACTTTTTTTTTACTAAATCTTAATTGGTTCCGATTAAAAATAGTATAAAATACCTAAATTTGAGCACAATGGAAATTAGAATATAAATTGTATCTTTAAAAGATTATTAAAACTGAATGGCACTCGATCTATACTAAACCAAGTCAAATCCTAAAGAATATTTGAAGGAACTTGAAAACCTAACTCAAATCCAATAAATTAACTACTTAAATACTTATTATTGTCAAATTTTTCTCATTCTAGAGGTTATGATGATTTAACTAACGAATTTAACATCTACGGTTTGATTCTTCCCCTTTACAATTGATAGATTAAATAGAAGTTTAAGCTATAAATCAAACTTTGTTGAGTCCAATTGTTGACAAAAAATACCCACTCTTAATGAAAAGATATAGAATCATCTAAAACTGAATTTTGTTGTGAAAATTTATTAGTGTTTAGTTCGTTATATATGACTAGTTAATAAATAATACTGAAATATTGTAATATTTTGGAATTGTTATATGTGAAAATATTAACTCCTTAATTGTGATATAGGCGGAATTGAAATTTAGAAATTCCTCTATCACTAATTAGGGTCATTGTAGGAATGAGCATTCGATGTATTCTGGTCAAGCTAAGTCTCAGTTAGGTCTTAATCTTTTGGGTATATCATTTTTATATTCATTTAAGAATCAAACATATTTATGTATGAATCCGGATTGTTTTGGATACATAAAAATATTTTATGTACTCATTAAAAGATCAAATAATGTTTGGTTTGGTTCTAGTTGCGGACCGAGTTAATATGAATATGAACTAATTTTTTTGATTCTACTATAAAATACTCAAATATCCAAAAATATATGAAATTTTTTTGCAAAATTCCGAAAAATATCTATATACCAAAAAAATATCAAATATATGAAAAGTACCTGACTTTTCTAAAAGATAACCTGAAATTTTTCAAATATAACTTTAGAATATCAAAAATATTTGAAAGATTTCTATACATCTACATGTATTCGAGAAATGAATTCTAGATAATACATGATACTATATGTATAAAGTATAAACAAAAAGGATTCATCGAATATTTTTCTCGATTCCAAATATTACCAAAGGCCTATTTCTTGTCGTTGCCGTTATATTAGTTTCAAGCATTTTGTCTAGCAGATCTAGGCCATTGTGTTAAAAAATACCCAAATATGTATATACTATACTAACCTCGGTAAGTTGTAATAAGTGAGATTCACGTGCAGAATAAGCGCGTGGTAAAAATATACAAGTAAAAGAAAGATTAAAAAAATGAGTAAAATTCAATATTATTATTCAGATTTTCAGAGAGACCAAACAACCCATTGTCCGATCAACACCGATCTACTTCACCAGACATGTTCTCACACGTGTCTTTACTCACTCTTCTAACTCCGATTCAACTTTCCTTCAACTCCTTAGTCCTCTGTTATGTTCTCCATTACTAGTAGATTAAGATACTGATAAGAAAAAAGAGCTTCACTTTCACATCTCGAGAGATGAAGGGAGAAGGTAAAGTGTTCTTGAAGTCGCGTATGAAATGGATTGGTCTTCTGGGTCTTGTCTTGTCTGCTTTCTCTCTACTCGTACACTTTCTTCTCGCCGGATTCACCGATGACTCAGTCTCGGATTACTCGATTCCAGTCACCATATTTTCCTGGAGACCTGTCTTCGATAACCCCAGATTTGCTCGACATGTAATCTCTATCTCACTTTTTCTCAATCTGTTTAGTGGATCTCCATTGTTGAAGCAAATGATTATATAGAATTACAAGTAAATTTTTATTTAATTTCTTCAAGTGGGCCATTCTTCTAAGCATCTTCAGTTTCATTGGAATTTGAAGATAATATAGAATCGTTTTCTTCTTTCCTTAAAAAAGTTCTTAAAGCTTTTTAAGTTCTTTGTGTTGTAGCTGTAATTATGACTTTCTGCTTTCTTAGTTCTTAAAGTATATCAATTAGTTTTAGCTTCATTCTTAAGTGTTTACTCTATTGATCTTACTACTGTACACCATTTTTGTAGACACCATTGTACAGAAGACTTTGGGGTCCAACAAGGCATGTTGAACCATTACTTCCAGATGCTAATCCGAGAGGTTTCCATTCAGGTTATCTTTCTATTCATATTTCTTCATATATGAACTGAATCTTTGGAAACATAGTGGATTTTATGATGTGTTACTTGACTGTGTTTATGTGGTTTCTCAATTTTTTGGGGTAACAGATCCTCCTACAAAGACTAGTGGTTTTATATTTGTTAGAATACAAGGTGGTTTCCATGAGATTAGAAATTCGGTAAGAAATGTTATTCAGAACGTCAATGATATTTCAATCTAGTGTGACATATCTCATAGCTCTTTAACTTTGGTCATTGTTAAGATTCCTGATGTTGTAGCCGTTTCTCGGCTTCTTAACGCCACTCTGGTGATTCCTGAGATACAATCAACAACCAGCAGCAAAGGGATTAGGTTTGGACTTAACTTAAGTTTATACATATATGATTGATGTTGTTGATTTTTATTCATTTGCTCTAAAAACGTCATCGATTTTCTGTTGTCTATGAGCAGTTCACAATTCAAGAGCTTTGCATATTTGTACAACGAAGAACACTTTATGGTTTCACTTGCAAAAGATGTTAGAGTTGTTAAAACTCTCCCAAAGAATCTCAAATGGGCTAGGAGAAAGAAACAGATTCCTTCCTTTAAAGTCGCTTATGGATCTTCGCCTTATTACTACTTACACCATGTTCTACCTGTTCTAATTAAGCACGAGGTCGTTGAACTAGTTGTCCCTAATGGTGGATGCTTACAAGTAATGGAAAAACTTTTCATCTTCTTAACAATCATTTCTTTATAGTATTGATTATTGAGGATATTCTGATTCGATTTCTCATGTAGGCAATATTACCAAGTGATCTTGAAGAATACCAGAGGTTACGGTGTAGGGTTGCATTCCATGCCTTACAATTTAGGAAAGAGGTTCAAGAACTTTCCACTAAAGTGTTGCAAAGGCTAGTTTCTTCAGGACTTGTGTGGCATTGTTTGTTTTTGTTTTCTTTTCTCTTGTTCATGACTTCTTCTTGTGTGATTTCACAGGCTGAGACCTTTGGGCCGGCCTTTCATAGCCTATGATCCAGGAATGACAAGAGAAGCTTTGGCCTATCATGGTTGTGCTGAACTGTTCCAGGTACTTTGAAGTTACATAATAGTTAGTATACAGTTGAAGAAAAACAAACAATTTCATTGTACATTATGATTTACGTGTTTATTGCATTTTGGAGCTACTCAAAGGATGTTCATACGGAGCTGATTCAACATAAACGAGCCTGGATGATAAAACGTGGGATTGTTAAAGGAAAGCTTTCTGTGAACTCAGCTGAGCAACGCCTTGCGGGCTTATGTCCATTGATGCCAGAAGAAGTAAGCAAGAATATAAATATTTACAGAGTTTAGCTCGATAGAGTAGCAAGCCCTGTACTAAATGCTTTGGATTCTCTTTTAGGTTGGTATTCTTCTAAGAGCTTACGGATACTCATGGGACACGATTATATATGTTGCCGGGGGAGAGGTTTTTGGCGGACAGAGAACGCTAATTCCTTTACATGGCATGTTTGAAAATGTTGTTGACCGAACATCTCTAAGTACCAGCTGGGAGCTCGCTAGGATGTATGGGCGTGAGGCTAAACATAAAGATATCAAGACAATGACACCTCCTTCTATTGAGGAAGAAACTAAACATGACTCATTGAAAAGCCTAAGACAAAGGCCTCAACCGCTTCCACCTCCACCAGCTAGACCAAAGTACTACAACATTGAAGGTTGGTGGGGTTGGGTAGCTGAGAGTGACAATGAGCCTGAAAGTACAGTTATTGAGCTGAGAACTAATGCTCACAAGTTGTTGTGGGAAGCCATTGATTATGTTGTTAGCGTGGAAGCAGATGTATTTATCTCGGGATTTGATCGTGATGGTAAAGGACATCCGAGTTTTGCTAGTTTAGTGATGGGACACAGGCTTTATCAGTCTGCTTATGCTAAGACATTCAGACCGGACAGGTAATGTAATGAATATATCACCCTATTTGGAAGATATATCACAATCTGTTTTCAGACCAGAGCTGTAATCTTAAAAGTTATTATTCTTGCAGGAAACAAATTGCAATGCTTTTAGAGGAGATCCGAGACCATATGTACGAGGCGAATCACACTTGGATAACATCTGTTCGAAAGCTACTCAAGAAAAGCATACTCGAGGGTCTAATTGAATCTTCAGAAAGATCGAAAGCCTTTAGTTTCCTTTCGCATCCTGTACCGGAATGTTCATGCATTAAGCGGGCTGCTCAAGGCTCCAATACTTCATTGATTGAAACGGATCTCGGTGTGAAACACCGTTGTCCGAAATGGATGGATAGCATTGTAACTGAAAGATCAAAGGAGAATAAGAATGCTGAGAAAGAAGAGGAACTTGATGAAGAGGACTCCTCTTCTTCAGGTTTGTTCTTTGGTCATAAGGAAAGTGGAGGAAGCAATAATGGCAATAATGAGACTGTAAATTCTGAAACTAACAACAAGGAAGAAGGCCAGCTTGAAGATCAGGAAGAGCTTGAAGGTGGTGAAAAATAAGCTGAGATACCAACAACATAATCAGCCTTTTGGTAAAGCTTTATATTAGAGAATGAGTAAGTGGCAAGTAGATTTAACTAGGAAGCTCACTTCTTGGGTTGCGGTATTTTCACCTCTTTTTGAAAGTAGTTTTATAGCCTGCTTATTAGGTTGTGTATTAGAAAAGATTTAAATCTTTTTTGGTGATCAATATTAGAACAGTTTAGTGTGTTTTATATATCTTTTAAAAACATAGTTCTATCGAACTATATATTTTTGTAACATGATCTCAGAGGCAAATTGGTGCTTTTTGTTTGGTAAGTGGTACTTTTGAAAATAAGTTGTCAAAGTGTTGGTTAAATGGTGGTAAGAATGTGAAAACCTGTTGTAGGTTTTGTTCTTCAAGTTATTTGCCTTTTATATTGAAATGTATATATCTTTGAATAATATTCTTTTGTCAGCAAACTGGTAAATCTACTAGTCAGGTAGAATTTCCAAATGATAAATCTCGACAAAGTCCTCTAACACTGCAATCAATAAAACGAAAAAACGAAAAAAATAAGCTAAAAACAAAATTGGTGAAAATGCTCTTGAAAATTTGACATAATGAACATTAAAGATGAACCAAGTCAATTTTGATTATTTAGGAAAAAATAAACTCTTGGATTCTCCCTGAGATCGAAGAACCTTCACCACTCACCTTCTCCGGCGCCGACGGCAGATCTGCTTGCCGGCGTCAAACTGTTTTGCTCATTTACGAACTTCTGTCACTGTTCTTTTTGGATTTCTTCTTCTTTTTTCGGCAAGAGACCTTTTATACCTTGCTCTCAGAGAAGTCTCAGTTCGGTATCATGATGATATCAGCTTTTCCGGCGGCGCCAAGACGTGTTCCACTTTCGGTGACGCTAGCTTCCGGATTCCCTGGAACCCACCTCTATCTGACGGGGCTTCACCGTCGAGACCTCCCCCTCCATCTTCCATCTTCCATCTTCCATCTTCGACTAAAGCCACTTTCCATTCATCTTCACCGCCGTGTATGAGGCTGCAGGACTCTCATGGCATCACTTCTCCACGATGTTTGCTCAACACGCTTAAGCAATGCTTTTTGCGATGCCCCACCTAGCCTCCGACGAGATTTCGATGTTCCTCTCGTTGATGGCGCTACTCTCTACAGATCTAGGGTTTTCAGTTTTGGTTGTGTCCCACTTAGTGGACCTCCAAGTGGGCCTGAACATTGGGCTTCCAATTATTTAAAGTATCCTTTAATTTTCCTCCTAAATATCTCATTTAAATGGCATTTAGAAGACAAAGACTTTTATATGGGGTTTAGGATGAAATACGATGGATCCATACAGATTTTAAGATCTTTAATTAGTGGGCTACACAATTGGGCTTATTTATTTCTAGAGATTAAAAACGTTTTTTTCCTTTTGAACTCATGGTTTGTAATTTTTAAGGAAAAAATTACTTCTATGGTTTCTAGCAAAAATTGTTTGTAAATCACTTAGGTTTAAGACCTTATCTTAGAGTAATTCTCATTAGGATATGATTAGTTTTAGTATTGTCCTCTTTTTGGGAGGAAATTGTTTTCCAAATCTTCTCTTTGGAGAAGTATTTTCAAAGTTCAAAACATTTGTGTCTAAAGAGCCCCTCTTGTGTTCATATGTCCTTGGCAACAGAACCAGGAAAATTTCTGGAGTCTAAGCTTCTGGTTTATACTTCCACAATCTATCCGGATTTCTCGGAATGTTCGAGATTTCTCTGTCGAGTAGTTTTATCTTATGTTTATGTCTTGTTGGACTAATTTGTATGAATTATGTTTGATTATTATGCTGTTGTACTGTTGTAATGAAAATAGCTTAGCTGGTTGAAAAAAAAAGAACATTAAAGATATTTTTGACTAAAAAAAACATTAAAGATATTATAAAAACTTAAAAATATATTGTATAATTACCCATTTTCACATAGATGCATTAGTTGACCACTTTGTCACTTTTCCAAAAGAATAAATCTCTAAAGCTCCCTATTTATATGCATTTAACTTTTTAGATATATTTTAACAATTTTATTAAAGCTAAGGATTCTCTTGACATGAGGCTAACCAAGTACCAGAAGACTACTTTCTTTCTTTCTGTTTTAGCCTTTTTTAGTGAAGAAATTTTTGAATCTGCAAACTGAAATAGAAGACTATAAAATATAGTCACTAATATTATCATTGCCATTTATCAAAAAAGGGAAGAGAAAAATCTCAAATATATTAATTTAAATCAAAACTTTAATTAAGATTACTAATAAGATAAAGAAACTTTGAAACATCCTGTGTACAAGTATAAAGAGAGAGAGTTCTTCACTGACACAAATCATGCAACCCAAAATTTACTACAATAAACATATCCAAATAATTGATAGAAAAAAAAATTAATATGGTAGAGGTTTATAAGTTATGGATTTTGATAATTTCAGTCATAGTGGTGAAGGTTTTTCATTGGTTCTATCAATGGAATAATCCAAAATGTAATGGAAAATTTCCTCCAGGCTCAATGGGTTTTCCGATCATTGGAGAAACTATTGAGTTCATGAAGTCTCATGATGTTCTTCAGTTTTCAACATTTGTTAAAGAAAAATACCTCACGTTATTTATTTATTTTATTTTATTGTCAAACATGCAGCTTCTCTATTTATTTATTTATCTATCATGTATAAAACTATTTGTTGTTTTAGCAATTTCGTGTTTTTTTCTTTCATAATAGATGATATTTTCAACATAAAATTTGATTATTTTTTAGATTTAACCTTAGTATATGTTCAGTATTTTTATACTATCAATTCTAATATATGGTTATCTTGCATAAGAAATTTAATTAGTATGTATTCAACAAAAATATCAAGTATTCTGATACAAAAAAGAGTATAGTTCATTAATATTATTTTTTTGTTTTTTTTCATAGTTTTTTAAAGTATATATATATCTTTGTAGACATGGACCACTTTTCCGGACAAGCTTATTTGGAGGCAAAGTGATACTCTCGATGGACAATGAATTGAATATGGAGATAGCAAAGAAAAATCGTATAGTTGGTATCCCAAAGAGCTTAGCACAGCTATTTGGAGATGACAACTTGTTTCTGCAGAGTACTGAGTCCCATAAACATGTTCGAAACTTGACATTCCTGTTATTGAGTCTACAAGGTTTAAAACTAAGGATAATGGAAGACATAGATATCTTGGCTCGCAAATACATCGAGGAAGGATCTAGGACTGGTTCTCTTGACGTCAAGGAAGCATCAAGCAAGGTAATAGAAGTCAATCCATCTCATGTCGTATTAGAATATCTCATATTAGAAAGCTGGATATTTCTCAAGTAGTATATAACATAACATTCATGAGCCATTTTACTCATTGTCAATGAGTCCAGAATCGGAAGCTCATGATTTCCAATATCGTATCAGAGCCTAATGATAATCCATTAGGAGATTCCTCACAAAACGGTTTTTTCACCTATCTGACCCGTATAAGTAATCCGTTTAGCTGTAGTGTTTACAAGATGTATGGCTTGGACCGTTTTTCACCCAGATCTCGAAGCTTCATCCACTCATTGCTATTGGTCTTGAGTTGGAAATATGTGATTTTCAATCTTTTGTATGATCAAACATTACAGATCTTAATTGAATGTCCTGCAAAGAAAGTAATGGGAGATATGGAACCAGAGGCAGCAAAAGAACTTGCACTTTGTTGGAGGTTTTTTCCAAGTGGCTGGTTTCGGTTTCATTTCAACTTTCCTGGGATGGGTGTCTACAATATGATGAAGGTAAGTACTTTCGGTAATATTTCCTAGCAAAACATATGCATAAACTTTGCTAGAAAACGATGACAATGTTTCGTTGTAGGCAAGAAAGAGAATGATGAAGTTACTAGAAGAGAATGTATTGAAGAAGAGAGCATCAGGAGAGGAACTTGGGGAGTTCTTTAAGATTATGTATGAAGGAAATGAAACAATGAGCTTAAAGAATGCGATAGAGTATATATATACTTTCTTTTTGATTGCAAATGAAACAACACCAAGGATTCTTGTGGCTACTATAAAGCTCATAAGTGAAAACCCTAAAGTCATCCAAGAGTTGCAGAGAAAACATGCACAAATTTATGGAGATAAGACAAAGGAGTATGATCTAACATGGGAAGATTATAAATCCATGACTTTCACTCATATGGTCAGTATGATACTCCCTCCGTATAGAAATATTAAAATTTTAAACATTTTACACTATTTTTAAAACATCAAATTTTTGAGAAGTGCATTTGGTTACGTGATTAAGTCCACTACACGTACTTCTAGGAAGTCACATACTTCTCACATAGTATTATTTAGGGTTTTAAAAAAAATTTGACCTATAGATCTGTTTTATTGATCGAACTATACAAAAACAATATATGTAAATGTGATATAGAACCTTGTCATACATATATATCTTAGTAGCTCACACACAAATACTATATTCTGTTTCAGCTTATCAATGAGTCACTTAGGATCACATCAACTGCACCTTTAATTAGTGCTTAGAAAACCTGAACAAGACATAAAAGTCGGGGATTATACAATTCCAGCTGGTTGGACCGTCATGGGCTTTGGTGCAGTCCATTTTGATCCAGAGAAGTACAAGGATCCTTTTGTATTTAATCCATGGCGTTGGAAGGTCAACTAAAATTTATTCTTAATCCTTTAATGATTTCTCCATTGTTGTTATTTGAGTTAATTTCAGTTTATTTTGATAGGGAAAAGACTTGGACGCAACAGTCTCAAAGAATTACACTCCCTTTGGAGCTGGTCCTAGACTTTGTGTCGGGGCTTACTTTGCGAAATTTCTGATGGCAATTTTTATCCACCATTTGTTTAGATACAGGTTTATTTTTATCACCTAATGACTCATGACTTAATTCATTTTTTTACTACAGTTGAAAGTTATTTCTTATATATTGTTTGCAGGTGGTCAATGAAGGCAGATACCAAAGTAACTCGAAGCTATGTTCTTCTGTTTCCTCGTGGATGTGATGTTCAGATCACAAAAGACACCAAAAGGACATAATTCGACTTGGTACTAGAGTGGTTATATTTCATTTGAGGTCGCTGGTTCGAATTCCATAGTAAAATAGTATGATTTTCCTTATTGCTGAGATTAATACAAAACATCTTATAAGATGCGGTGCTAATCAAGATGTATTTTTCTATTTAATGAATAAAGTAAGATATGTAGTTTGAGTACTACAATATATATGTATGACTTTTTTTTATTTTTTTTATCAATAAGTAACCATTTATAGTCAAAGTTCTCCAATTGAAGATGGATGAGATTCGAACTGAATACCTAGTGCTTAACTAAATCAAATGCAAACCAACACATTTTTTGGTTTATTTTTTTACTAGATAAACTGAATTACTAATAGAAAAGTGCTTTCTGTAACAAAAAATAGAAGGAAGTGTATACGACAAATGTCTAATTCTACAACTTTTTCCAGTATATCTTAATTTTAGAAAATCGTATAGTCTCATATTATATTGTTTGAGATTTCATTGCCAAAATTTTAAAATCTAAATAATTCTAATTATGTATCTGGATTAATTAAACACCCCTAATCTTCTATTCTAGTTAATGCATGTAAACTTTTCTTAAAATTACTTTTAATTTATAAGAATTAAAAAGTAGGGAGTTTACATAATAATCTTTCTTTTCGCGTCATCAAATAAAGTAAATTAAGGATTTCAAAAAAATAACAAATTGAAGAGTAAAAATGAGGTGATATTTCTTGGACCTTCCTTGGTTAAATTTGTTTTTGCTTTTAATATTATACTTCTTTTATGTATATACGTAATATTATAATTCATGTATAAATACGCACAACCGTGATAATTTAGGTTTAAAAGAACTATTTTTTTTCTGAATCAGCAACATATTTAGTGGTTAACTAAAATTCCGGTAATTGAGTCAAAGTTGAATTGACTATGTATATAAAAGTTTATGTATCAAATATAAAATTATAGTTTGTTTGTGTATGTTTATAAATAGTGTTATAATTTATGCATCAAAACCTCCGGATTGTTTAGGTTGAAAAGAATTACTTTTCCTACATAACACCAATGTCATTCAACCAAGTATGAAAATGTAAAAAAGGGTTATTTTCTAATTCTGTACTAATTTTCATATAAAAATATGGGCACTGGTCAAAACTTAATCAGGCCGAAGGCCCACGCACTCAAAACGGTTCATACAAGTCGTATAAAATGGTCTATGTTGTTATGAAACACATAGATGTATGGATTAGTCATACATATATGTGTCAACATATTATAAATTTTGTACACCTCATATCACTATATACAGGAACGTTATGTAATAATTATGATTCGTATTTTTGAAATTCTAATAAAAAATATTTTCTCTGATATCTTTGTAGAATTCTGAAAGTCTCATCGGCCTAATCAAATTTTATTATACCGATCTTACTCTTTATTATATCAATTTTATAACACGTTATTAGCACGATCGATTTTTAATCGATATAAATTTAAATTTATATGTTGTTATAATGCTCGTTTAAATTTGATTTATATACTATTTTATTGAAAGGGCTTTGCCCCTGAGTGATTCAATCCCCATATATATATATATATATATATATATATTTAATTTATATATTGTTATAATGCTCGTTTAACTTTAATTTATTTACTATTATGATGGCCGGCGTGCCATATGGGTGATTTTCTCTCCATACTTAATATTAATTTCGGGATGATAGGCGTTGTCTTCCCCGAATCGATCGTTAGATAGGCTTTGCCTTCACGATCATGATCATATAGTAGACTATGTCTCTCAGATCAATACTTTTAAATGTCCAGAAGATATTTATAAAACGTTCTAAAAACAGATAAAATAAATTTTATCTAGAAGACAAAATTATACAGTTATCATGTCAAATCTAGCTAAACTCGAGATCACTACCCTCAATATCTCTGAAAATAATTATATAAGGTGGACAGTTACAACAAGGATGCATTTAAATAGAAAATAAGCTCTTTGATACCATCGATAAGGTAAAAATAACTTGTGATGAGGATAAGACATACGTCATGATATACATCTCGATGTAGCCGATTTCGTTGTTGGTTTTGAAAATATCAATGAAAATCTAAACAATTAAAATCTTATAAAAAAAGATAATATGACATGATAATATTTTCTTTTTGCTTATATAATAGTTTTTATTTTACTTTAAATATATTAATGCATCAATTTATAATCAGAAAATGTTGAAACTTGAAAACGGAGATGGAGATATTTTTCTGGCGGACAGTACTACAATGCACACAATACTTAAGAATAAAAAATATTTCTTCTCCATTGATATAAAAGATTCCGATGGAAGCCTAAATACTATATCTCGTAATGCAAAAATAATTATGGACTCTGGAAGAGCTAAGTTTTCAATGTCATGGGAACAAAATTTGAAATAAATAATGCATTATATTCCCTCAAGTCTTATAGAAACTTATTAAGTTTTAGAGATATCCACGGAAATGGATATCATATTGAAACTATGAATAAAAATGGCGTTGAATATCTCTGCATTACATCAATCACTCAAGAGAGAAAATATATATTGGAAAAGCTGTCAGCTTTATCTTCTGGAATATATTCCACAAAAATAAATGTGGTTGAATCATATATTAATGTAAACCCGAAGTTTACATGTACGTTCAAAGTCTTCCATGAACGTTTAGGGCATCTTGGTTTAATCATGATGAAAAAAATTGTGAAAATTCAAATGGCCACCCGTTGAAAACAAAAAGATTTTTCAAACTGGAGAATTTCCATGTAATGATTGTTGTCTTGGAAAACTAATTACTTGACCATCACCAGCTAAAATTGAGAATGAATCTCCAATATTCTTGGAAATAATACATAGTGATATATATGGGCATATCCACCCACAATGCGAGCCATTTAAATATTTTATGGTATCAATTGACGCATCTAGTAGATAGTCACATGTGTGTCTATTAAGCACACAAAATATGGGGTTCGCAAAATTTATTGCCCAAATAATCAAGTTGTGAGCACAATTTCCTGATTATACAAGAAAGAAAGTAAGGCTTGATAACGTTGGTGAATTCCCTTCACAAGCCTTCAATGACTATTGTATATCATTGGGAATTGATGTTGAACATCCAGTTCTGCATGTTCACACACAAAATGGCATGGCTGAGTCTTTGACCAAACGGTTCCAAATTATTGCTAGACCGTTAATAATGAGAACAAGACTCCCAATTTCAATATGGTGTCATGCAATTTTGCATGCTGCATCACTCATTCAATTAAAGCCGAATACATATAATAAATATTCTCCATTAGAATTAACATATGACCAAAAGTTAGATAGATCTCATCTCCATGTTTTTGGTTGTGCAGTTTATGTCCCCATAGCGCCACCACAAAGAACAAAAATGGGACCACAAAGGAGATTGAGAATACATATTGGGTGTACATACCAAGTATAATTCGGTATCTAGAACCAAAAACTGGTGATATGTTTACGACATGTTTTGCCGATTGTCATTTTAATGAAGATGAATTTCCAGCATTAGTGGAAGGAACTAGAGAAGTTCCAAAAGATATTACATGGTCCACATCGTTATTATTGCATTTTGATCCCCCTACGAAACAACGTGAACTAGAAGTTCAAAAAATTATACATTTACAAAATATGGCAAATCAGATACCAAATGTAGTCATTGATACAAAAAGGTAACAAAATCATATGTACCCGCTGTGAATGATGGAAATATAGCAAAATGAACCTAAGGTTCAGTTGAAAATAGGGAGGCCAATGGCATCAAAGGATAAAAGATCCCCGAAAAAAAGAAATTAGGAGAACTGAATGAAAGTGGTCCAAAAGAACCACATACAGAGAAAAGTCATGAAGATGACATTAATATTGAAAATCATGAGATTTCCATCAATTATACCCAAAATAAAAAATTATGGGTCAGGAATAAGATAGAAGATGATGATGAAATTTTCTCATTCTCCGTATCAAAATAAATTGATAATGAAAGTGATGATCCAGATCCAAGGTCCATATTGGAATGCCAGAAAAGCTCTGATTGGGATAAATGGGAAACAACCATAAAAATGAGTTGAACTCCCTCAATAAAAGAAATGTTTTTGGACATATTGTCACAACACCGGAACATGTAAAACCCGTAGGGTATAAATGGGTATTTGTTCGAAAAAGAGATGAGAATAATAATGTAACAACATATAAACGACTTGTTGCCCAAGGTTTTACTCAAAAATCAGGAATTGATTATGAAGAAACATATTCCCCGGTAATGGATGCAATTACCTAAAGATTTTTGATGAGCCTAGCGGCATCTAAATATCTAGAAAGACATCTAATTGATGTTGTGACAGCATATCTATATGGATCACTAGATAATGATATATACATGAAAATCCCATAAGGATTGAGAATGCATGAGGCATTGAGCTCAAAACCTAAGGAGATATGTTCGGTCAAATTACAAAGATTACTTTACGGATTAAATAATCCGGATGCACGAATAAAAGATATACCAACAATGCAATATTTCTTTGCATATTTCTAAAGAAATCGTTATCAAGATTTGTGGTCACTACTATATATATATATATATATATTGATGACTGAATATAATTGAAACTCAAAAGGAGTTAAATGATGCAAGCGCTCATATGAAGGAAGTGGTAAAGGCCAACTATGTGATATAATGGATCATAATATTTATAGATAATGTTTTAAGATCTCCAAATTCTAAAAGGAATTTGTGGATACTCGAGAACATATAATTTTAGGTATATTGTACTCAGTCTGATCAACTGAGAATAGAAATTCCAAAAGGAATGAATAATTCTGGAAAATGAATAACATTGAAAAAATATTCTAAAATTTTCTTTGGGTGTGCATTATACTTATGTGGATCCAATTCAATCACATTTTGTGATCAAAAGAATTATTGACGATCATGCGCATGATCACCTTAGACATTTATGTATCACCAAAGAACTCGTAAACAATATCTAAGTAGAGAAATATCACATTAAAAGGATTTGATACATAGTACATACCTAAAATGGGTTATTGGAAATGTAATTGGTCCTGAAGTGAGATTCAATTCGAGATGGATGGACATGAAATGTCATCATCTCGAGGGGGAGATTTAAAGAATCGCCTAAGTCCCTTGGATGGATTCACGATGATATTTGTGGATTTATAAATCCATCACATGGACCATACTACAGATGGTCTCATGTTTGTGTTTATCATCTCGAAGTGTAGAATTTTCGAGATTTCAAACTCATTTAATCAAGAAATGAGTTATATTGTTATCTAACTAACATAGTTAGATTATACAATACTGATTAACATAGTTAGATTAGATAATACTAGTAATTTTATATTTCAAATATTTAATGTTTACTAAATGATAACATGAAGTAAAGATGAGCATCATGTTGCTCACAAAATAATTTGACAAAAGATTATTAAGGGTTTGCAATAAATTGCAAGACCGTTGATCAAGGGATTAGATTTTCTAACCTTTGTGTGGATACATGTCATGTTGCATGTGATAAGCACTTATTTGAATAAGATCAAATGCGTATCAAAAAATATTCTCCATTACAATTAAATTTGGTTGAGGACTAAATATTTCTCATCTAAGAAATTTTCAATGTGTGGTAATGTGAATTTACATAACCACAACATAAAAGGATGAGATACCATAAAGGTTGGAGAGAAAATAAGCATATAGATACTAAGACAATGATTAAGTCACATGTCTCCGTTGTAAATGTTCCTGCTAGAATTTTTTTTTAAAAAAGCACAAGGACATGGAATAGCAGATGATACATAAGAGTCTAAAGGACCTTTAGAGCTAGGTAGACCTATGAGTTCTAAAGATAAGAATCCTAAAAACTGAAAAAGCTGAAAATATATAGTATACCCAAAATAGCAAAAGGCATTTTGGAAGATTACTTGATATGTAATATGTGATTTTCAACATTTGAAGTGGAGTATGTGTTATTGTACTCTTTTTCCATTTCTCTGGATTTTCCCAACGGGTTTTCCAGAAAATAGTTTTTAACGAGGCAACACAAGATATCAAAAGACATAAAAGATTATGTCTATAAGATCAGAACGCGCCCTCAAGATTTTGTAAAATATAATCCTCATCATTTCAAGGGGAGTTTACCTCGTCGTACTCTTTTTCCCTTCCTTTGGGTTTTCCCACTAGGTTTTCCAAGAAAAGTTTTTAAAGAGACAACGATGGACGATAAAGATATTTGATTAAGGTATGTCCAATCAATAAACAATGTATATTCATCACATTGGACTGCACCATCAACGAGATGTGTAAAGAGTGATCTCCATCATTCAATGACAAACCAAATGTATGGATTAGTCATACATATATGTGTCAACATATTACAAATCTTGTGGATCCCATATCACTACTATATATAGGAACGTTATGTAATAGTTATGATTTGTATTTTCGAAGTTCTAATAAGAAAAGTTTTTCTGATATCTCTCTAGAATTCTGGAAGTCTCAGTAGTCTAATCAGGTTTTATTATACTGATCTTAGTCTTTATTATATCAGTTTTATAACATATATTATATTTTTGTGGCAGAGAACGAAGACAAAATAATAATAATATATTTATATTAGTATTAAATCTATACGTTTGAATGTTTTAATACATATAGTTCTGCCCAATTTTTCTGGTATTTAGGATAACCGAATTATGGATTTTGATATTAGAAATTCGGTTTTCTCCACCACAAAAAGTATATTATAAAGGAGTTTAAAAAAAAGAAATTTAAATTATAAATCATATTTTACCGATATAATTATTGGAAAAAAAATACATATGTCTCTAATTATTCAATGACTGGAGGTTGAGGACTTGAGGTATTGCAAGTTTGCGAGTGGTTTCAATATATTACTTTTTCCTGTCGTCTTGCATATAATAAATCAAAAGAATGCTGATAAAAAATGGCTTTGAGTGTACAAATTGGAGCATGCAAGAATGATGCCCAATTATATGCATAGCATCTTCCCTTATTCTCAACTATCATTTTCAATTGGGCATAAGAATCTTTTGATCCTTTAATTATTTTTTAATTGTCAGTTGGTTTTAGAATAATTTCTTTCATACAACAAGTTTTACTTATTTTTACTATTTTGATCCAATACCCTTAATACAATAATGCACCTATAATTGGTTATGTATACAGTGTGTTTGTTTATTTTCATCTATGATTTAGGTACTAACTGGTAACAGAGTATTTCAGCAGAATGAACTGAATTTTTTTATTCTTTAATTTTTTTTCTGTTTTCACGAGTTGGTTTTGCCGAAAATGTTGAGGAATTTTTCAACTTTTTGGTTTCGGTCTATTACTTTTTTCTTTAGTAACAGGTTTTTCAAAAAGGTAAATCTTTTCAATAACAATTTTAGATATAAGTAATAGTTTATGTAATTAATTATACCTTGGATATATGAGATACACATTCATTGTGTTACTATGTCAAAGTGTTAATGGTAAATTTTGAAATACAATCAGATTTTGGAGCTTTATTATGAAAATAATTTACAAACAATTAATAACGTATTGGCTAAATAATTTTTTTTTGTTTGGCTAAATACATATAATCTGAAATATAATTAAACAATAGATGTATGATCACTCTCATATTTATTTATTTTGGTTCGGATTCGTTTTAATTTTTTTTTTTGGGGTATATAAACATAGCATTTAGGGTTAACCCACTAGGTAGATTAAATGGAGTTCTAGAGCAAAATTTGGTTATGAATTAATTTTTGTCAATCTAATTATTAAAAAAAATTCAGATTCTATATCTAGCAAAATTCAGTTGTTACCATTTGATTTTAAATAATTCTGCAAGATTGTATATAAAAATTAAAAAAATTATGTCCGCATTCAGCATAATTCCACAGTTACCATTTACACCCTATCTCAAAGAGTTGGCATCAGTTATTTCAAGATTTATGTATATGATCCACAATTAAAAACTTAATTTTTGAAAACAATAAATAAGAATTATTAATATATATAAACTCTAGTCTTTTAAAAGAATTTAAAAAAAACATCTATCATTGGTTGTGGAAGTGAACATTTGGTTATTTGGTTTGATTTCCGTTTAAATTTTACATGTTTGAGGCTCTTTTTCATTGTAAAAGTACCTTTTAAAACTGATAAAATTATAATACAGTTCATTTCGGGTTCGAGTTTATAAGTTGTGAAAAATAAATTTTATTCGGTATCATATTATATCTTGATTTGATTTTGACAAATAAATTAAAATAAAAATAATTAAAAACTAAATATCTTTTTGTAGCTTATCTCATACATTTGGATTAAACAACTCATATTTTCCAAGTTCACTAAAATCAACACTCCAACAAATCCTCTCTACAGAATAAAATTTTATTAACGTTTCTTGTAGAATTCTGTAACGGAGGAATTTTGTTTGGCAATAAATATAGAGAAAATAAAACGCCTTTATAGCAAAGCGTTATATGAGAAAATCTCATTGTTCCATGGAATATCTAAATTTTGTTAACAGAATAGTTAGTAAAAATATTCCTTTTTAGCATATAGTAATTCTCATTGTATATCAATTTTTTTATCAACAATAATTAGATCAATAAGACCTTATACATAGCCAATTGCTCCAAGTAAAGCAAAATAAGATTCAAACTCACCATCTAATGTCAAATTAGATCAAGAGCAAGTCAATTGAGTCACCTAATTTTTAGCACATATTATATATATATATATATATATATATATCAGTTTTAATAAGCATATATTTATATCACTAGAATCATTTAGCTTGGATAAATCAAATTGTCTGTTTTTATTTATAAAAGAAAATCAACCACGTCAACAAAAAGCTTTAAAAATATAAAACAACATAACCAGAATTCAATTCAAAAGAATCTAAGTTGTTTCATATCTTGCCGATCTAATAATCGTTGATAAAAAACATAACACATCATAAGGTTGACCCGTCACATAAGAGGCCAAACGATAGAGGTAGTAAATTGGTAATTAGCCCAACGTATATTTAGACACATATGTTTTAGTTTATAAATTGCATGGGAATATATACACATATGTATTAAAATAATTAATTGCCTAGTTGAATGTGTATACGTTAATGAACAAGTGGTCCTTTAATCTGGGTTAATGCGATTTAGTACTAGATTAATTAGTAATAAAAACTTGAGCGCGATAGACCTTTCATGGGTAACATTCAAATGTGGTCCGCTGCACTAAATTATATTAATTGTCACTTTCGTTTTTGAACATTTCATATATTTAGTGTACTATTTACCAACTTATATATTGAAAACTATGGGGACCATATACATAATGCATAAATTAGGCTTCCAAATTGTACTAAACCCTAATTTTTAAATCTCACGCTAAGTTGGGGACCATCCGATTTTGCGGTCAAATTATCAAAAGTTCAAAAAGATAATATATTTTTATTGTAAAATAATTCAAAAGTTAATATAAAATTTTCATACAAAGAAAAGTAGAAAACCAAAATATATATATTTTTTTTTCCTCAGTGGGATTATAAGACATTGGTTACTAGGACGACTGATGACATGCTTCTTGAAACAATTGGTGGGTACATATATATTTATATATTTAATATATATACCACAAATGTGTGTTTATTTTATAGTTGAAGAATCAAGTAGATGTGGTACCACAAATGTAGGCCAAAGGGGAACTCTTACACGATGTTGCAATTTCTAAGACAAGTTTGGGTTTTGTAGTTGACCCTTCGATGAGATTTAGAGACATTGCTTTATATTTTTTATTATTCCCAACGCTCTCTAATTTTGTTACAAGTTTTTAGGGTAATAATTTCCGTAATATGAGGATTTGAGTTAGATTTAAGGATTCAAAGATCCAACAACATTTGAAGATCATTCGTGGAATTTGTGATTAAATCTGAACTGTGGTTTAGAATGTACGTCGACCAACTAACCAATAACCTGGTTTTGGATCTAATTATCAGAAAACATATATATATATATATATATATAGATGTGTCTATCTATGTATTTGTTTGTGGTATATATGTAATAATATAATTGTTCCATGTATACATATAATATATATTAATTTTTCAACGTAACAAATTTATATTACAAACTTATATATATATAACCTAACCATTCAATTTAACATATCCACTAAATCCATATATATGTAAATACCTAGTTTTAATATTCCTATCAAAGTCTAATTAATCAAAAAAATTAAAGTTTACAAATCATGATCTATCAAGTTGGAAAATGTTTTAAGGGTTTGTTTAATAACAAATTTTTCCTTCATTTGAATGTGCAATTTAAAAAATATATATGCTAGCATGTTTGGATTTTTTTTCTATGTTCCAAAAATATTGTAGTAAACAAAAGCCTTTTGTTTAGCCTATTAGAAATCATTGATGTTGTCTTGAAAATGGACATATACATCTAAGTACGTGTATCAATTAATAACATAGTTACCTGAATTATGTCCACAATAGATAACTTTAGCTTTAACACAGTTATGACAGAAGGCGCAACCTCAAATTTCTATTAACTAAAGCTTTAACATTCTATGATTAAAGTTATAAAATTCTATAATAAAGTTTTAAATATGATTAACTTTCCTTAACAAGTATCATATGATAAAGAATGTCTATTTTATGTAAACTTTGACTATGAGACATTTCACACCTATATAAAAAATGTCATACCGTCGTACTTTCATCCTTAATTGTAAAGGTTTAAATACATATCATTTTTCAGTGTTGTAATTAGGGCTTTAGGGCTTGAATAATATATTTGTTCATAAATTTTATGGTTATATAAATAGAAAAATGAACTATAGTTACAAAATATTTGTAAGAGATTGGAAACTTTTTATGGATAGTAAATCTGTTTGAGTTACAGAAATATGTTGATTAGTTTAGCTAATATGTGTATCAACTATCAAGTATATAAGGGTTTGATATGATAATCTATAAAAACTCATCTCAAAATATGGGCAGAAGGGAAGGAGGTCCTCATACAGAGAAAATCATGGAATGGGTCGAGATAGATGACACTGCTTCATCAGGTAGAAAAGAATCATAGATATGCCGGTCATTAGAAGGAAGATGAATAAGAGAAGCATTGTGATTTCCTTGATTTAAGGACTTTACCGTAAATTTATGGTAAGAACTTCCTATATATATAGTATCCTGAATAAATTCTTATAAACAATAACCAAGGCAAAAAAATATGTGACTCAGTTAGCTTACTTTGATTTAGTTTGGCATCAGGTGATGAGTTCGAATCTCATTTTGCTTCAGTTAAAAAATTTAGACTATGGATCGGGTATTATCGATCCAGATCCAGTGATTATTTATTGACAAAAGAAAAACAATAACCAAATTCCACCCATAAGCAAACATCTGCTAATTTAAATGTTCCTCTAAACTTTTTATTTTATTTAAAGCATTATAAATTATTAACAAACGTTAGAAAGCAATTTATGGGTTTGATATTAAACTAATGAAAAATGAGATCAATCGTTTTATCCAAAAAAAATGGGAAAAAAAATCACAACCATTTGAAAAATCAAACAACCGTTTAATCGGTTTATTAAAAATGGTTAGTTTGTGAGATAATATTTTCTTATTCATCCACCAAATTAATTCCTATATTTATTCATACATTTTAAAAGTGAGTACAACGTAAATTTTCCTCAGTTATATTGTTAAGCTGTTAGTTGATCTACACTTTTCTTTTTCTTCATTTCTTTTTATTCCATTTAAAGATTTCGAAATTTTGTCTTTAACGTAAAAACAGATGATTTGTGATTATTTTGGTGGTTAACATTATGATAGGTCAAATTCTTCACTAATATTTTAATATGTTTCTTCTTATCCATTCAAAATTTTTTAAATCATATGGTGGAGAAAATTAACGCGTTAGTAAAATTTTAATCTTGATAATCAGAAAGAGGTGGGAAAATTAGTTTGGTCAAATGGTTAAGTTCTAAGCAAAGTTTCTAACCGAAATACAATTGCAGGGAGTCGTTACGTGATATTGTTTGGATTTAAGAGAATGTTTGGATTATGCATCGCGTTTTATGAATTCTATTGTTTACCAAAGAAAAATAGAAAGAGCCAAACTCCGTACAATTAACACCAACAATTTGTGTTAATTATTAATTTTATTAACTAATAACAATAATTGATCATGAAGACTATTTCAGACACATAGACTAAACACTAGTTTTCTGCTTTCGCTTTCCCTAATTGTATCATTTGATTATTTCTCTTTTTTTTTCATCCATATTCCTTTGTGTCTATAAATATATGCATATCTAAGTTTCACAAAAATAGAAACTTACATCAAAATTTCTTTACTCTAGTCTTTCTCTTCTTTTATAGATATTGAATCTAGGGTTTTTTCTTTCATCTGTTTTTTGTTTTGTTTTCTCTCTGGTCAAACACTTTCAAGATCTTCTTGAACGTTTCTCTTTGTGAGAAGATTTGGAAGATATGGGAAGAGGAAGGGTTCAACTAAAGCGGATCGAGAACAAAATAAGGAGACAAGTTACATTTTCAAAGAGAAGGATGGGTTTGGTGAAGAAAGCTCAAGAGATCTCTGTGTTATGTGATGCTGATGTTGCTTTGATTGTCTTCTCTCCTAAAGGCAAGCTCTTTGAGTACTCTGCTGGTTCCAGGTTCGAATCCCCCCCCCCCCCCCCCAAACTAATTCACTAGAAAATAACAGCCGAAATCCGATTGCCAAAACCTTATGTTTGATAGATTGAGGATACTAGGTAGATATCATAGATATGAAATTGGCTGGAATTACTTTTTGCTTTATATTTGATCTGTAGCTTATATGCGTTTGGGAGTGTTTATTACACATGCTAAGTTCTTCCATCACAAAATTAGACAAGTTAAAAGACAACAAAAGATTTGAAAATATATATGAAACAATAGTTATGAGATGTTTCAATTAGCCAGAGAAATATGGTGGAAGAACGTGTGTTAATTTTTGCGTGTTTAACTATATTTAATCCTCGAGGACATGTTGAAGATACCATGAATGATCAAGACATCTTTCTTGTCATTTATGTGTGAGTTTGTTCTTCCACATTTTAGAAAACAATTAAATTTGTAGGCAAAAAAACCAAAAACGTAATCTACATAGTTAAGGAAAGCAGTGTAGACTGACAGGCATTTTCGTCGGAAATACCCGAAGAAACTGAAACCGTCGGATACCACGTTTTCTAGAACAAAAATGATATAAAGTCAATTAGTAGATCTAGTGTTCAATGGTAGTTTGTTCTTGTTAACTTGTTTTTCTTTTGTCAACAATTTGAACAGTAAAGTTCAATCTATAATCTATAATCAATCATCCAAATCCATAAACCTCTAACAATATCATGTGGAGTAAATGGGAATCCTTGAAATCAAGTTTGGGTGGAAAATGTTGTAGAGGTTGTACTCAAGCACTTGAGTTCTTGTTAACTTCGAAGTTCATTATTACTGTTTTGAACTAGATTGATCTGAAATTTCAAGTAAACCAGTAAGAAAAATGAGCTTGAATCAAAACATATTTCTTCTAGCCACAGTTTTCTGCAATTTAAGTTTACTTAATATTAAGTAATAAAATGATGGAAAATTATTTATAGTACAAAACAACTATGATAGGTTTAAGTAAGTGCACTTATGCTGGTAATAGTTAAAATCTAATATTATTCATCTGGCAAATCAACATACAAAAAGATGAGTATAACTTACCAAAAAAGAAAAAGGAATGGCAATTCAATAGTTAAAAGAACTAATCACGAATAACTATGAAATTTTTACATGATGTAGTACCAACATAACATAATTTTTTTAACGATTGGATCGAAAAAGCCCTATCCATAACTAAATTTTGAATTTTATCATATAAGATTACGCAAACTACCTATTGTCAAATTCAAGTGGAGAAAACGGTAAAAGTAGACATTAACCATTTGGCCAAACTCACTTCTCTTACCAAAATAACGCAATTAATAGTGTCAAATTGTATAAACAAAACAATATAAGTACTAGGAGACATATAATAATTACTTCTCTCCACCCTCAAAATTTTCTAATTTATTTAGGTTCATGTAATTCTACTTGCTATAGTTTCTTGATAAAAAATATTATTTTGACTACAAGGAAAAAAAACCTTGACAGAAGTAATGTCCATCAATAATTAAATCTACTACAGAAACATAAAAGAAATTCCTCAGGCACCAGGGTTTGATTCCTCCCGGATGCAAAGGGAAGAAAAAAAAGAAGGATTTTAGGATATGAGATTTGGCTATGGATCGAGCCTTGTCGATCCAATTATAAGAGTAAAGTTGACAAAAAAAAAAAACATAAAAGAAATTTGGAGCAAATTATTACTTCCTTGGCATTGATTTCCGAACTAAAACAATCTTAGTGTGTATCAAAAATATACTAAAAGAGGGAAAACAAATCTACTATAAATAGGAAGAGTCAGCTTTGGATCGTGATTGCAATAATACTAAACAGGTAAATATATATGATTTGATTATTTGGTACAATGTTATAATCAAACTTTAAGCTATACAGTAAAATTTTGTTGGAACTTGGAAGCATGACCAAGCCTTAACTAGTCTTGGAGCTTTGTGCCATGTTTTGTATTTTTGTTGATCAAACCTAGGACTAACCTCGATCTTCACATTAAAATATACACACTCATGATGCTATTTTTTTCTAGCTTAACTAGTATTTCGAAAAATGACCCTAGAAGTTTTTTTTCTTTTTTCATCTATTATTTACTATACTCTAGACAATACTGTATAAACAATTTGAAAATGGCATGCAAATAATGATTGAAGTACCAAGTAATAAATACATGTTATTAATGTAGAATAATTTTAAAACTAATTAAAATAAAAATAAACAAACTTCTGTATATTTGTTTTCTTATGTAAAATTCTGTAATGCAAAGTAGACGACCAATTTCGTAATTGTTTTTTAGTTAATATGTGGTTGAAAAATAATATTTATCAAACCACACGGTTGTAGTCTAGTAGTATTAGGATCGCGATTTCAGAGTGTAAATTCGCAGAGGTATTAGATTCGAAACCTCTTAAAAATTTTAAGTATAATTTTCCTGTTTAGCAGTTTTCCATAAATTGATAGACCCGAAATTAGTACAGTGGTAAACACCCGATCACTAAGTTATCAAAAGAAAAAATAACATTTATCGTGTATGTTGATAGTATATATATGGAATGTTCATTAAAAAAATTTATAATAATGTGTAGCATGGAGAGAATTCTTGATCGATATGAGAGATCTTCCTGCGCCGGTCAAGATATTCCTACACCAAGTTTGGATTCACAGGTTCTAAATTAATCACATCAATCAATATATTACTTATAAATCATTTTCTATCGTAAAATTTAACTAACTATTATGTACCTTCTTGTTGCTTCTACTTCTAGGGAGAGTGTTCAACAGAATATTCAAAGCTCTTGAGGATGATTGATGTCATGCAAAGAAGCATAATGTTAGAAACTTATTACTAAAGATTCATCCTAACGGATATACATAATTAAGTATGATATCTAAATATATACAACATTATAAATTCCATTTTCATTGAATTGATGAATTTATTTTATATAATAAGGAACTTGAAAGGAGAAGAGTTGGATGCTCTAAGTATCCGAGAGCTTCAGGGTCTAGAGATGCAACTTGATACTGCCCTCAAGAGAACTCGATCTAGAAAGGTTCCTTTTTTATATCCAAAATAAATATACAAAAACTATACTAATGTTGAGTTTGCGTATGCATATATAGATACAATATATCTAATAGTGTAGCCATTTTTTGGGTTGGAAGCACAGAACCAGCTCATGTTAGAGTCCATAGCACAGCTTCAGAAAAAGGTAATATACTGACATAGAGACATTTCAATCCTTGTTATGGATGTTCTTTGATATCCTTTAGAATGTTGGTCAAAACTCAAAAATCCGGTCAAAAACTGAGTCAAAAATTCCAATAGATATTTTCTATCGGAATTTGAGATATAGTTTTGACGGATTAAAATGTCTGAAAATGTAGAATGGATGGACATATTTAGTTAGAAACAGCCCTTCTTTTTTGGTTCGAAATCAGCTGTTTTCTTGAAGTTGTCTTTTAACATAATGTTTGGAGTATGTGTGATCCTTTGCAATTTCTAGACAAAAATATGAAAAGCAAAAACAGATTCCATAGATTTAAAATACATGATTTTTCAAATGAGTTTGATTAACAAAGGTGCTACTTTTTTTTCTTCTTTTGGCGTAGGAGAAGGAACTAAAAGAATTGAAGAAACAACTAACAAAGAAGGTAAAACAGATGTTATAATCTATAACTATATATCTGTATATGTTTGGTTCATTATATAACCTTAAAAAGTTTGATTACATACTTTTAATTTATGTTTGAATGTAAAAACCAAAAAAAAAATTATGTTTAAATGTTATTATAACTACAACAAGTTTTGAATTGCACAGGCAGAAGAAAGAGATAACACTCCGCCACAAAACCGCAAACAAAGCTTAGCTTCCCTGGAAACATTACCAATTGAGCCACCGCAACTGCAGCCACAATCGCAACCGCAACTACAATCGCTGTCCCAATCTATATCACCTCCTCCTCCTATATCTTCTAGGTACTTTAAGCTATCAAGATCTCTATCTCTATTTAAACTGACTATGAATATATATCATTAACTACAAAAATGGTATTTCTGACAGAAATTCTGACCCAAAATACAAATTGTAATGTGTTAATGTTGATTAATAATCATAGAATAGCTAATCTTACTAATCAAAATTAATAAATTATATTATGTATCTTTTTGAAAGCATCCCTTCATATCGAGAAAAGGTATATTTTGCAGGTGAGAAATCGAGTTTTCTTCTACTAGTTTTCTTTCTCGTACAGATTGATGTTTTTTTCTCATTCGATCTTAGTTTCCATAAATGAGTAGCTTATAAGCATATTTATTAATCATTTTTATAGACTTGATTGATGTATTTATTATATATGTATATAGGAATACATCACTAAGAAATGGAGTTGAAGAAGTGTCTTCAGGAACCCTAATTCGGTCAGCGAATACAACATTGCCGCATTGGATGCCCCGACGCACCGGAGAATAGAGTTCAGACGTCGATCTCGGTTTGTTAATTTTCAGTATTAATTATATAGTAAATGAATAACATCTCGGTTTAAGAAGAACCAAACCAAATATAAGAGTAATGTTTATTGATGAATATCTACATCGAGTGGAACATAATATTTCAATCCAATATTTAATAGATGAAAGGGATTTTCAATAGATTGGGCACATAAAATACCACATTATAATTCTTTTATTACCACATATAAGTATTAGTGACTTTTTTAAAATGAAATACATGACATACTATATCGAATTTATTTTTTTCTAAAAACTCGATAGCTCAAATAATGTTTAAGTACTATAAACTTAATACAAAATATACACTCATCATTGTTCTGCTAGCCTTTGTTCAATCAATCTAGAAAAAAAACCATAAAGATTCTTACATTACATGAAAGTGATCTAGAGCTGGACATACCGAAAATCAATTGATAAATTCCAATCTAATGTCATCATATTATATTTTGGGTCTTGAATCACTTCATCACCCTGTAAAGCCTTTTGTAAATGTTCATATTTGCCTCTCAACTTACACTGTTAATTTTCTTTGTATCTATTCATTTGTAAGGTCTCTGATTTTAAGCAATATATACATATATATATATATATATATATCTTTTTTAATAACAAGAATTCACTACAAGAAAAATTTGTATTGTTACATAATATGTCGTCACAATATAAAGATATTTTTACGAATTTGTGACAATTTGTAAATAGTTACAATACAAGTGTCACAAATGCATATTAGTAACAAAAACGTCACAATACACTTGTGACAAATAAATCTATTAACAATTTTTTCATAGATTGTTACGGAATAGAGTCACAATGGTTTGTAACAAACAATTTTCGTAACAAAATTGTATATAAAATGTTACACATTATTACTGATATTCATAGTCACAATACAACTTTCATAGTACGTTAATTTTTTGTAGTGCTTATATATTGATACATAGTTGACAGAAAAAATGATTTTGGGTTAAAATTTATCAATTTAAAAGGGGAAAAATGTCAATTTAATATAGTACTTACCAAAAATCGTTGATTTAATATCGAATTTTGGATATGGTTTATTAAACATTCAATTTATTGTGATTTTTGAAAAAAATCTTCAATTTTCCGTTGACTCGGCAATCGAACTTGTCGTTAATCCCAAATCGATATTGTCACTGAAATCGATTCAATTTTGGAAGTTCAATTCAGTTCTTATCTTCGTTCTGAAGAACTATATGCTTGATTTTCTCTGTTCTTTCAAGAATGAGCTCAAATTCGTCGATTTGAACTGTTGTCTTTGATACTTTTATGTATCATTCTTGAGCTCATTCTTGAAAGAAAGAAAAAATCAAGCTTAGAGTTTTTCAGAACGAAGATAAGAACTGAAACGAACATCCAAATCAATTTGGATTTCAATTTCAGAGACAATTTTGATTTGGGATTAACGGCATGTTCAATTTGTCATGTCCACGCAAAATTGAAGTTTTTTCAAAAGTCAATAATAAATTGAATATTTAATAAACCATATCTAAAATTTAATGTTAAATCAACGATTTTTGATAAGTACAATATTAAATTGACATTTTTCCTATTTAAAAAGTTATAGAATCTGTTGAATTTCAAAGAGATTTATGATCGACTCATAAGTTAAAAGAAAATTGTGTAAACAGAGGAAAATATAGAGACTAAAGCGCAAAAACGTTTATAGAAAGTAGACTAATCCTAATATCGTTGTGTACAGTGTATATGCGTTTTAAAGCCCAAATAGAAATTAGACTAATCTTGAATTTTATGAATGGGCCTTTGGCTTGGCCTCTTTATGAAAAGTAGTACAAATGTATAATATCTACTAACAAAATAATTTCTGAAATAAAGAACAGTTTTATTATTCCTCAAAACTTATACAAACAATGATATAGTTTTAAAGATATATTCCAAACCAATTTATTAGCCTCACTCGGATCTATGTAGTAAGAGATCAGTACTAAAGTTGAAAAACACATATTGAGATGTCTTTTAATTTTTCTAGTAACCATACAAAGACACAAATTACATGACCGTACTAATTAAAAGATATAGCCTCCCATATAACTGTAATCCGGTCTCAATCCGGTCGGGGCCTCATTTCGGTCGCCAAAAAACTTCTCAACAATATTTGCACCTGTTCTTTGTCCTGATTCACCACCAAAACTGTCGTCTAGATTCCAAAAGCTGTCCCACAAGTGACTTTCATCGATCATAGAGTGGTCAGATGAAGTAGGCGGAACACTTTGAGGTATTGTAAAGTGTTCATTGAAGACACAAGTTGGGTGATAAAAACAGGAATCAATGTTTTGTTCATTGTCGAGATTCATGGTGTCTCGAGACAATAGTTGAGATGGTTGATTTTGTGGTTGTAGTTGTGGTTGCGGTTTAAGATCAATTTGTTGTTTACGAGATTGAGCTCTTTTGACTTTGTCTTGCTTTGAAGAAGATTTTTCTTTTTTCTTGTAATGTGTTCTCCAATAATTTTTTATTTCATTATCTGTTCGTCCTGGTAAATATCTTGCTATTGTAGACCACCTACAAAGAAATTAAGAAAATTATATATATGTAAAATGATCATGAATTATTTGAATACGTCCATAAAGTGAAACAATGTACACAAATACAAAAGTTAAGAGTGTGGTAATTAGAACTTTGAGGTAATATTATTTGTTTCTTTATATATAAAGCCATTTATATAGCAAAATTAGTAGTTTAAATTTGGTAGTTAATTTTTACCTGTTTTGATTAAAATTATTTACCTTGGTAATATTTTAGATTTTTTGTTTCGACACAATGTGTTTAAACTCGTACTATGGTACACTATTCAAATGTTAATTTAATTTACAAATATGGTGTTATAATAAATTTTTAATTATTTATATTTGATAGATTACTAGAAATCAACCATAAAGTTAATATAGTAGATTACTGTAATAAAATGAAGTACAAATGCGATGTAAATTATTTATTTTAAATTGAGGAGAATCTATAGATTATTAGATTAATGAATCATGAAGTACTTTTTTCATGTTTCAATATAATAGTCAATAATGATCATGGTGTATTTAGTATTAGAACTAATGAATTTTATTAAAAAAACCATGTGTTAGCTTCTTAAAGCTTACATTTAGACTAACTTTAAATTATTATAATTAAATATATTAATCTAGTATATGAGAGGTTTGACAATAGCTTTTACTATATAATTGGTATGTTTTAAGAAAAAGGAAAAGTAGAAACTTACTTGTTACCCCAAAGGGAATGAAGTTCAAGGATGATTCCTTCTTCTTGTGGAGTGATTTGTCCTCTCTTAAGCCCTGGCCTTAAGTAGTTTACCCACCTTAGTCTACAACTCTTGCCACTCCTATTCACCCCTTAATATTCAATCCAATGAAAACAAAATTGAAAATAGCATTAATAATGTGGTTTTGACAATATAGGGATTATGTAACAAATTTAAAACAAGTTGATGATCTTTATCTATATAAATGAATATGATCCTTTCCTATTTTGGAATAAAAAGGGTATATTATATGTAAAAATGTTCCTAAACAGATCACAAAGTCAACTCCAGAAAATGAGGAATCAGTAGATTATCTTTGAAGTTTTCTTAAAAATTAAACCCTAAAGACATTCCACTTCACATTCTATTTATGAAAAGAGGCGAGAATTCTTGTAGAAAACATGAATAAACAAGAAGAAAATATATAAATACGAGCTTTATTTAGTCAACATCCCATATATGTATGATCTCAAACTTACACTAATCTTAATTAATCTTCATAAATGCATGTGTTAATTTTCTAAGTATATTTAACTTATATTTAAGAAAATATGCATATAGAAAAAATATCTAATAAGTGAAGTGTCTTCGGTCAAGTGTTTGAGTGCCACATCTGCTGTTTTTCTATCTTAATTTGATTACAGGGAATTGTTGTTTGCTTTACATGATATTATTAGGGGTTTAGGACATTGGTTATGGATTGACCCTTGTCGATTCAATTGTCATGACAAATAAAAGGATCTAATGTGTGTACAAGCTTATGATCTAACAAAGGTGAAGATTAGACTAGTAAAAAATTCATACAAATCAAAAATAGTTACCTGCACACTTAGCAACAGAGCTCCATCTTCCTTCACCATGAACAGTAACATACTCTGCAAGAAGCTTGTCTTCTTCAGGTGTCCATGGTCCTTTTCGACAACCTTGCTGCTGTTGGTGTTGTTGTTGATAAGGATCATAATCATGCTTTTGATGATGGTCTTGAACTGCCCAATCATACATACTTGCTCAATTACTAGATACTCTCTTACACACAAAGACTTTGTGCTCAAATTTGTTCTTCTATGTGTATGTTTATATGTTTACTTCTCGGCTCGATCATGTGCGTGATTATATATATAGTATGTCGTATATCTATATATGCTTCTTACTTTTTATGTGGGTTTTTGATTCTATATATTTTATTACATTTTACTTTAGTTTAAAGACTCAACTGTAGCATATGATTAATGACTTCAACTGTTTTATTTCAATAGTCTATAACACAATTACAATGAAAAAAATACATATTAAAAGTTTAAAAACTTAAAGAAATTTTGGTTATTTTTTATGACATAGTATACTACAACATTATAATTTGAAAATAGAACACAATAACTGTTTTATAGAGTTGAGTTCTAGGAAAAAAATTATTTAAAAAATAAAACTTTAATATATCAACTTATATATATATATATATATATATATAAATTTAGATAATTATTAATTTATGATATTATTGGGATTATATTTTATATAGAGATATCAAAATAATCTTATTAATTTATTAAATTTCATCAAATTTTACACTGTTCCAATTTGAAATTATAGAATTTTATTAGTTTATAAAATTTATTAACTTATCAAGTATTAATTTATAGAGGTTTCTACTTTATTATCATTAGCCTAATTCATTATAAAAAAAAAATTACTTACTCACGGAAACAATCTCTAGAAGCCACTATTATTCGAACAAGTGTCGAGACAAAATGAAACACAGCTCATTAGTTTCTTACCCAATTAAGTTATTACAAGTACCCTATTACCAAATCCAGACTTAGATCCGTACAATAAATTTAATCGTCGTCACACAAAAAAAGTTATTCTATAACAACAATGTTTTGTCTTTGGGCACTTAAAAAGCTTCATTGACATCATCACAAAGACATAAGTCACATAACATTGTTCTGGATTCAGTTCTTTGGGAAAATATATAATTTTTAAATTATTAGTGGGTTGTCTTTATTTTCTCGAAAAGACTTATAAACCAGTGAAATCTCAACACCTGTGAAATAAAATAATGTAAAAGGGGCACGCTTTAAGTGTAATTTCGTAATTACATTACAATTAAATTTTTATTATATAATTATGCTCGAAATACCGTGCCAACTATTACATCTATTGGAGAATCATTGGGCAGGTCATAGAAGTTGCATATAACCCAAAGGAGTACGTTCCGGTCAAAGTGATCTTTAATGTTGCAGCTGCCTTGAGAAGGACCAAGCTGATAATTCTCCCTAGTCGAGAAGAAGTAGAAGTGAGTTTCAACTACGAGAGGATGCAGAAGTGCTGCTATCACTATCAGAGGCTTAACCATAAGAAAAACTTTTGCCCAATTCTTATAAAGAAGAGACAGGAAACAGCGGCAGACCGAAGAGAGAAGTATAATGGGATGAAAAAACAAGAAGAGGCTAAGACGGGTTCTGTTGACCCTCTTATCAGAGTTTTAACAGAGAAATAACTGAATCTTGATCTTGTTACAGGGCGTGCGAGGATTAAGGAAGATGTTCTAGATGAATTGAGGATGCAGCTGATTGCAACTCCTCCAAACGAAGTGGAAGTGTGTAAGGAAAGGATCCGACGAGTGGTTAGAGAAGTTGAACAGGATCCGATTCAAGCTAAGATAAGTCTGAGATTAAAAGATCCTCCTATGATCACTTCGAATCTGGACAGGGGAAAAGGCTTGGTCTTTGAGTATGCACAAGATGGAAGTCCCATAAGTGGTGAAGCAAAGGAAGCCGTAGTTCCAAAATTAATGGCAAATGTTATAAAACAAAATCTACTTCAACTTGTAGAGGTTGGCCTCAGGAAAGGGGTAATTGAGAAGGAGAGAGAGAACAGTGACCAAATAAGAATGGTGGAGTACACAAAAATGAGGATAATGGAGCATGGTGAAGATCACGAACCTCCATCGGAGATGATTACGGCCAAAAAGAAACAAGTATGGGCCAGAAAAGGATCGGGGTCTTTACCTCGACCGATGAATATAATAACTGATAAGGGGCTGCTTCTTTTGGGAGGTGATTGTAACACAAAGAGGAAGGGTGAAGAGGAAGAAGACATAGTGCACAAAAAGGTGAAGCAGTCAAAACATGCGGTGGTCCCGAGTGAGGGATTGCCGAGTGATCAATGAGCATTATGTGTTGGAATTGTCAGGGATTGGGATGGTCTCAATCCTTAACAATTCTCCGACTAAAGGAAAGTGTCAAAAATATTTCCCGGATGTCTTATATTTAATGGAAACTAAGAATATTAGAGATATATTAGTAGATTTACAAGTTTGGTTGGGGTATGATAAGTTGTATACGGTGGATCCTACAGTAATGTGTTTCATTTTTGGGTGAAACATGAGATTTACAGATAGAAACGTGGCACCTATGCTGTCACAATAAATGACCAGAGCTGAGGGTAGTGTGATACCAAGTGCAATAAGGATGTTACAAATCCATCGAATCTCTGCTGATGCATTGGAGGCAGCCATGTATTCAGCCTCTGTAGACGATTTAGCAACATCGTTATGTTTCTTTACAGACTAAGAGATATGAATACGACCAAGATATATGACGTGTGCGTTGGTTGAAACATAGTCATCAGGATCACCAGCCAATCTGCATCGAAAAACCCATGTAGGGAAAGTCTATTGTTCGTAGAGAAGAATATACCGTGAGTTAGTGTGCTTTTTAGGTACTAGAGAACTCTTTTGGCAGCTTGGAAGTGATCATTTGTTGGCTTGTGCATGAACTGAGACAACTTGTTTACTAAGTAAGCAATGTTTGGTCTGGTAAATGCTAGATACTGGAGACTCCCAACAAGCCTTCGAAAGTCTAATGGGTCTGATAGCGGGTCTCCTGAATTTATGGAAAGTTTTGATGCAGAGGCCATTGGCGTACTAACTGGTTTGGCATCTCCCATGCCATGTTAATATAAGAGATCAACTATATATCGGTGTTGACATAGATGAAGCCCTTGTTCAGTTCTGTGAGCTTCGATTCCGAGAAAATAGTTGAGTGGTTCTGGATCCTTGATGGAGAATCTGACAACGAGAATCTGAGGAACATGTTGTATTCTAGCATTTGTGTTCCCTATAATCAGAATATCGTTTACATAGACTAGGATGTAGATTAGGTTGTTACCATGTTGAAGTACAAAGAGCGATGTATCAGCAAGAGAGTTACGAAAAACTAGACTTATGAGGAATGTGCTTAGCTCTATGTACCAAGCTTTGAGAGCCTGTTTGAGTTCGTAAATTGCTTTGCGGAGTCGGCTAACATGTGTTAGGTTATTAGAGTCAATAAAACCGGGTGGTTGCTCCATATAGACTTCCTCCTTTAGTGTGCCATGAAGGAAAGTATTGTTTACATCTAGCGGAAGTATTGGTCATGATTTCGAAACAGCTACATCCATGACAATGCGGATAGTGGTTGTCATAATGACTTGACTGAATGTGTCAACATAGTCACGTCCCAGTTGTTAATTGTAGTATTTGGCTACCAATCTCGCTTTTCTCGTGCCAAGAGAGCCATTAAGGAGAAATTTATTACGGAAAACCCTGTTAGAGCCAATAATGTTCTGATTTGGTGGCCTTGGAACTAGATCTAATGTTTTATGGCGAGTAAAGCCGTTAATTTCACCTGAATTTTGATTTCTCCATAGAAGATCTTTAAGGGCTTGATTGATTATCCTTGGTTCATAAGGAAGTTGAGGTGCTTGCAGCGAGACAATATTTTGGAATTGGCTTGACGATTTGATTTTTTCGTCGTGTTATCATTGGATGTTGATTCGCCGGTGTTTGTTGTTCTGAGTTCAAGGAAGCTGTCGTTTCTGTTTTGTGGGTTGGTGGAGAAGTTGGATCTTGGGTTTCAGATGGATCAGTTTGATGTTGGCCTTCATTGACTTAAAGTTGTTGTTGGGCCGTATTTGTTTCTTGGGCTTCATGTTAAGATGGACTTGAATTGTTGATGCCTAGTAATGTATTTTCTACAATATTATTTATATTGTGACGATATAATAAAGATTGTAAAGGCCCATCTGATGGAGGAGACGCTGATCTTTCAATCTAATTGTCGCGATGAAATTCCGTAGTCAAATTTTGGTGATGACCTGAGCGTGGCTGGGTTAGGGCTATGAGGTCAGTGGTGGTATTTGAAAGATTTTTGAAAATGGTGGTTTTTGGTTTAACCGTGGCAAGACTTTGAAAGTGGAAGATTGATTCATCGAACTTGACGTGTCTTGAGATGTAAATTCGTCTCGTTTCTGGTTGCAGACATATGTACGTATTTTGGGTTAGGGAATAACCCAAAAATACACATGGTGTTGATTGACTTTGAAGCTTGTGTTGATTGTACGGGCGGATTTAAGGAAAACATATACAACCAAAGATTCTTAGTTTTTCATAGTTGGATGTTTCACCAAAGATTTTCTGGTACGGTGAATCCATTTGAAGAAAATGTGTGGGAAGTCGATTGATGACATAGGCTTCAACTGCAAAAGCGTATGTCCAATATGTTGTTGGGATGCTTGCGTGAGTTAAAAGTGAAAGTCCAATCTCAACTATGTGATGGTGCTTACGTTCACCCACATCGTTGTGTTCGGGTGTGTGTGGCTGACTTGTGAGGTGGCTTATTCTGGCTGTAGAAAGAAAGGATCGAAGTGCTATGAATTCACCTTTGTTGTCTGTAAAAAGTGTGCCAATCTTGGTGTTGAACTTGTTCTCTACCAGTTTTTTGAAAGGTATGAATACTTCCTTGACATGAGACTCGGTTTTTAATGGGTATAGTCACATGTATCTGGTGTAGTGATCGATTAACACTATATAATGTTTGAAATTGTCAATTGAGGTAATAGGCGATGTCCAAAAATCTAAGAAAATATATTCGAGTGGTCGTTTTGACACAATGGTGGTTTGAGATAAAGGTAATTTATGGCTTTTATCAAGAGAGCAATCAAGACAAGATAGAGTTTTTGAGGTGGAACAAGGTAATGAAAAAGTTGATAAAATGTTTTGTAGGATAGTGGTGGACGGGTGACCAAGTTTGCAATGCCAATCTGCAGTTGTTGTGTTCTGAGTGGAAGAGGTAAAGAAGGCTGAGATAGTTTTTGGAGACAATGGCCACTCCTATAACTCGTTTCTAGCTCTACCTTGAAACAACGGGGCACCTGAGCTGAGGTCCTTCACCCGAAAATGAGCATGGAAAAATTCAACGGACACTTTATTAGTATTGCACAGCTTATAAACGAAGATCAGATTCTTGTGTATATGTGGTACATAAAGTATATTGCTGAAAGTTAAGTTATGAAATGAAGATGGGAGTGAGAGGGAACCTGTGTGAGTTATGGGTAGACTGGATCCATCTCCAATGAGGACAACATCTCCGTTGTAAGGCTGATGCAAAGCAAGGTTGTTGAGGTCGCTTGTAATGTGGTGTGTGGCACCACTGTCAAGAAGCCATGCATATGCTGATGGAGTCGTGTTGACAGCAACGTTTGCAATGGGTTTCCATGGTGGGTTTAACGAGATGCGAGGTAACTGAGGACAACGTATGGCACTATGGCCTTGTGTACCATAGAGCTGGCATTTCCCTTGGTAACTTTTGCCAGATCTATTTTCTTGTTTATGTTGGTAAGTGTTAGTGTTATTACCATTTGACCATTGTTGGGGACGAGAGACCTAACGATTGTTGCTATTGTTGTATATGTTTCTAGTGGCTGTAGAGTTTACAGTGATTGGGCAACAGAGACTGTGGATGCTGCTGTGAGGAGTGTGGCTTCACGGTTCAGCAATTTCTCGTGAAACTCGATAATGGATGGTGCTACATCACGCCCCTCTATCTCATCTGCAATGGGTTTATAGTCTTCTGAGAGACTAGCAAGGATGTGATCGATCTGATCTTCATGGTCTATTGGCTTGCCTAGGAGAACGAGTTGATCAAATCTTGTTTTCAGGCCTTGTAGGTACTCATCAATGGTTTTGGTGCCTTGTGTCCAACCTTTGATCTGCAATTGAGTTGCTTGATGTGTCCATGACTAGGTTTGGCGTAGGTGTTGGTAAGAGTTTTCCAGATATCGTGAGATGTTTGTGAGCATGAGACAAGGGGCTGAAAAGGAAGAGATATCGCACCTAGAAGGTTGTTGTAGAGGAGTCGATCTTGTCGTTTCCACAAAGAGTAGGTTGAGTTTGATGTGGCAATGTTGTTGACTGGAGTGGTGAAGGGAAGAGGAGAGAAAGTGCTGTCGAGATAGCCGACAAGGCCGTAACCATCGAGCAGTGCAAGGACTTGCATACTCCATGTGAGGTAGTTTGTGGTTGTGAGTTTAGTCACTTTTGCCATATTAACATTGAGTAATGTTTGTTAAGTCGTGTCAATGAGTTCAATAGAGTAGACAGACATGGTGGAGAAAAAAAGGAAAAAAAAAGAGAAATAGAGACGAGAAGGAAGAAGAAGATGAGACGGCTAGAAAGGTTACTAAACATGCTCTGATACCATATAAAAAGAATATATTAATTACTTGATTAAAATGGTGTATACACATATGATTATATACCAGATGATACTTTAGGTTTATGTACATAACGAAAATAGAGTTATTAGAGAATATTATGTATTGAATGTAATAGCATAATTATCTCCTTGACATATATGATTTGCCTAGTTTATATTTCCCAGATGATGTGTTTGTGTTTTTTTTTACCCACATCTCGAGGTTGGAACTCCATAATACCTAATAGTTTCCAAAATTGTTATTTCCCTACCTACAAAATCTAAAGATGAACGAGTTAAATTTACTTTTTAGAATTCTTATTTTTCATTCAATTTTCAGAAAACCTTTCTTGTGGTTTTTGGATATTCGTATGCAAAAGCTCATAATTAGAAAGCTTTTGAAGCAGCTTTCACAGTAAATTTCGAAGTAGACTTTTTGTCGATGCTATTAAGATAAGCATGGAAGACAAAATCTTGAAATGACATAGGAAACTAGGATAACTTTTGCTATAAAAAACAATATTTGAAAAGCTATATTATTAAAGACCACACGTATGGACAACATTTTTTCCACAATTATATATGTACAACAATAATTCGATAAATGAAGCACCTTTTCTGTCAATGTCTTTACCTTAACTTAAGAGGCGAAGAAAAGATGGCTTCAACACTGTATATACAAAAGGTTTTGACTTTTAAACACAAATTACATGAAGTATGCATGAATTAGAAAAACTACATGAAGTAAGAGGTTTCGACATCCAATTCGATTAAGTTAAGCCAGTTGGTGTCTTAGTTTTTTCAATTTGGTCTGCAGTATCTCGAGTCTTTCTTTAGTAGTTTGATTCCTACCTTTTTCTAGTAAAAAAAATAAAAATTAGAAAATTGCAGAGCCAAACAATCTCCTTTAATCATTCACTTACAGATTTTAATTTATCCCTTTATGGAAAAAATGTTACAGCCTTTTGGTTGTTATAACCATTAATTTTATGGTGGAGGGAGGGAAAAAGTTCGTCACTATCTCTCGGTTTGGAATTTTTCTCAGAGAAACTCTTTCACATAAAAAATTGAGAAGATTAAATCGAGATGGGGTCGAGGACGTCCAAATCTTTGTGAAGTCTTATATAACGGAATTCTATCTTTTAGTTATGTTGTATTATTATTTCTAGTTTTCACAACATAAAATTTATATAAATACTGTCAAGAACCACTTGAATTCTATATGGAACTTCAAACGGTTCTCGACAGAGTTGGAATAAATAACCACAAAAACATTGCCCTAAGTACGGATTCCAAAAATTTCTGTCTTTGACCTTTTATTACTTTTTTCCCTTGGTTTTTTTCTACGCTTCAAAATTCAGTTCGTCTAAAGTCTAGTTAAGAAACTTAAAAACGAAACAAATGTTAATTAAAATTAGCAAAGTCGTTGAGAACCATAAAAATGAACTTTCCCTTCTTCTTTTTTACTGTTGTGTAGTGTCGAACAAGTATTAGTGGCATTCCTTTAAGTATACCTATTATCTCTTTTTAGAAAATAATTGTCTTTAAAACACAGCTTTTAGATGGTAAAATAGTTAAGAAATTCAGTGAAAACTAAATTAAAGAGAGAGGTGTAAAGAAAAAGCAAGAAAATGGCCAAAAATAATAATTTTGGTTTAAATATTCACTTGATAATCCTTATGCTCATTATGACAGGTGTGAATCTAACCAATACCTCATTCTATTTTTTATGTGATTTGATTTCATAATTACGTGTTTTCTTTTTTAAGTGAATCCATAAATTTACCATTTTTCAAACACAATTAACTTGCTAAACTGCATATGTGAAACACAAGTGATTTGAGTGAATTTACAAAAATACTTTTTCTATTGGAATATACTTGAAATAATTATGATGGTAATGTAATGCAAATATTGATGTGTGAAACAATATTTTAAATTGTTTGTTATCAATATTAGAAATATAAGGTATTTTTTTAAGTGAGAATTGTTTTTTATAAATATCGAATTAGGCAAAAGAAAAATATGCATTTGATTGGAAATGATTAAATTTTTTTTGTATTAGGATTTATTGTACGAGCAAACCAAGATGAGTATAGTGGAAAGGTAATTATCAGAAAGGCACCATGGATCTGCCCTGAAAAAAACATGGAAAAGAGAAACAACATGAAACATGTCTTAGTTATTGCGTTGATAGGAACTATCCCAAGGGAAAGTGTATAGAGGAAAGCTTTGTGTATGCTCTTGCTTTGGAGAATCATGTTAAACATGTGATATGTAATTCATTTTGATTATTTTTTGAAGTTTTCTTTACTTATCCTTTATGAAACAAAGTTTTTGTTATGGTTTATAACTCATTCCACCATTCATTTTTCCTTTCTGATTATTGAATTTCAAATTAGTAATATGGAAGATTATATGTTGTAAAGAAACTTTAAAGCGAAAAAACTGTTAACTAAAATTAGCAAAGCTGTTGAGAGCCATAAAAACTGAACTCTCTTTTTACTTTTGTGTAGTTTTGAACAAGTTGTAGTTTCTTTTTAGTATACTATTATCTTTTTTAAGAAAACAAATGTCTTTAAACACAGCTTTTAGTTGGTGATATAGTTAGGAAGTTCTGTTATAACTAAACTAAAGAGTGAGAGAGAGATCTAAAGAAAAAGAAAGAAAAATGGCCAAAAATAATAATGTTAATTGTTTCAATATTCATTTGATAACCCTTATGTTCATCATGACAGGTGTGAATCTAACTAACACTTCAATCTAATTTTTATGTGATTTGATTTCATAATTATGTGTTTTCTTTTTGAAATGAATCCATAAATTTACCATTTTTTAAACACAAATAACTTGCTAAATTGAATATTTAGAACACAAGTGAAATAAGTGAATATTATAAAATAATATTTTATTGAAAAAGACAATGTTTCAATTTAACAACATTTAAGAATATTCTTGTAAAATCAATTATGGTAATGTAAATGCAAATATTGATGTGTGAAACAAATTGAGATCTAAATTTTTTGTTATCAATCTTCGAAAGGTAAGGTGTGTTTTTTAATAACGAGCAAAAAGTTTTTTTTTTTGTCAACAATTGGATCGATAACATATTTTGTTTGGTCTTCTATCTGTGTGGGGAGGGTCGAACCCTTGATGTCAAAGCTACTACATAGGTTATCTAAACCATCAGACTGAGAAAAGTTCGGCAACGAGCAAAAAAATTTATAAATAGCGAATTAGGCAAAACAAAAATAGGCATTTGATTCGAAATGATTAAAAGTTTTATGTATTAGGATTTATTGTACGAGGAAACCAAGATGAGTATGGAGGAAAGGTAATTATCAAGGTGGCACCTTGGATGTGCCCTCACCCTCAACAACATCAAGCAAAATCAAAAAAGAAACACCATAAAGCCCAAACATGTCATAGTTTTTGCGTTCATAGGAGCTATCCCATGGGATGGTGTAAAGGAAACCTTTGCTTATGCTATTGCTTTGGAAAATCATGTTTAAATATGTGATCTGTAATTCATTTTGATTTTTTTTTTTAGATCTTTATTGTTTTTGAAACACAGTTTTTTGTTATGGTTTATAACTCATTCCCCCACATTAAATTGGAAGGAATCCATAATATTGTTTATGTTCTTCTAATTTTTACAGAAACAAAAAAAAAAAAAATTCTTATTGTTCTCTACTCAATTGACAAAATTTGTCCCTCACAGCTTTATCAAATGCAATCAAATTTGTCCCTCACCCCAATATTTAGCCTTTTGACTCTCGTGTTGAAATTTCGTCAATAAGTAAATCGGGTCATAATTGGCCTATTTGAGGCCCATAACTCTTCAAGTATCATTTTGCCCAAACCTTGTATATCTGTTACGATTACTCTTGTTAACATACCATGATCTTCATATTGTTTCAACAAGAACGAGTGATTTTCAGACACGATGATTGATAACGTCACGAATATATCTTGGAATCAGAACAAAGATGGTCATGACATGTCAAAATTTTATGGCTTTTATATCAAAAAAATATGGGTTACAAATTTACTAGATAAGAGACTGAACCCAACATTTTGAATAATATACTATTTTCTTTATTTTACTTGCTCTATAATCCATCTTCTCAAATGATCTTGAGAGACTCAAACAGATAAAAATAGACTAATTAACCCTAACAAAATGACAGACCTTAATTGATTTTTTTATATACATTAAGACAAAACAAAAGTTAGTAAGGTGAAACCCTAAGATGGTATCCATTTGGTGCAGAAACTCTTGGAAACACCATTAATTTCTCTCCTCCTTTCTCCTCCCATCTGCACAAAAACCAAAAACATTTAAGACCTCAAAAATCATCAATATACAACAACAACAACAAATTCAGATCTCAAGGCCTCAACATTCGGATTTTCGGTTCAGCTCCGGTTAGGTCTATTTGGATTTCAGGTTTTCGGTTCAGTTTGTCTTAATATGAGTCGACTTTGGTTCGAGTTTCAGGTATCCATATTATGTCAGGGCTATAAAGAGGATATCCCTATTAAGAAACATGGGTCACGAACATACCTATATCTTGTGACAAAGTAGTGAAGGAAGCTTGAGACTTCAGAGATTCCTAATTCCTTGCCAGGGCAAAGTCTTACACCACCTCCAAAGAGTAAGAAAAAGCTCTTGGATTCTAAACTCTTCTCCTGCATTAAGTTAAACCCACCTTGTGAGCCAAAAGGTTTCCAACAAAAAGAGCACAAAAATTACAGATTGTTAAAAACTAACCATCCATCTCCACGGGTTAAAGACCATTGGATCTTCATATAGAGATGTATCATAATTAATCTCTCTTGTATATACATAAATTCTCCAGCCTTTTGGGATAAAATACCCTGTAAACAATAAAAATTGCAACCATTATTAATATATATAAAATAATTTAATTTTTTCTATCAAAATAATTGAAATAAAACCAAGAGGGTCACGGGAGATGATTGCTTCGCTAGATTGGTTGGTATATTTTTGTAAATAATTGATGTAATGTAAGGTCCACATGCCCAATTTCATTTTTTTCTCTTTAAAATCAAAATAATAATAATAATAATAAAAAAATTCTTTTTTTTTGTATTTTTAAAAAACGAATTAAAATATTTTCTTACCGTTAAGTTCCAAGTCGTGAGTAGTTTTCCTCAGGACACCATTAACAATCGTTGCCAATCTAGATGTCTCAAAGATCACCTAATAAAAATAAATGGTCCCAATAATATATTAAATTAAACACAATGTCAAAATCAATAAATATTAATAAATTAATTTTTATCAAAAAAATACTCACAGCTCGAGTGAATTTCATCGATTTAATATCGTCGAGATTAAGTGGTTCGTCAGGTCGTTTTCTGTCTCTAATAGCCAAATGTTCTCTCTACAAAATCCAAAACATCAATAAAAATCAATAACTAAACCAGATAAAAACCAGACCGGTTTAGTTTTGAAGAACATACTCTGAGTTCTTCAAGAGCTTTTGGATGATCATGAAGATACTTAAGAGCCATCATTGAGGTTGTAGAGACAGTTTCATAACCAGAATACAAGATCGTTACCACTTGATCTCTTATCTCTTTATCGGTTAACAAATATCGGTTATTTTCCTTCTTCATCAAGTAACCCAACATGTCTGTGAAAGTTTCTCCAGAGTCTCTTCGTTTTTGCATAAGCTCTGTCAATAACCTATCAATGTTGTTTCTTGCCTAAAAAGCAATAAAAAATCTATCAGTTTATCTTAATTCGTTTACAGTTTTTTCTTCTTAACGTCGATTTTCAATTGTTTTACCTGGATTCCGCATCGATAATTCGTTCCGGGAAGATCTATAGGGACCGAAAGAGTTCCAACAACAAGCTTGAAAAACTCTGTTCTATATTCTTCAACTTCTGGTCCTTTTAAAGTCTCAGCTATTTGTAACAACGATGATAAAAATGCCATCTGGCCCAATAACACAAAAAAAAGAAACATTAGTCAACACAATAGTAATTACTAAACAAAATAAATAATTAAGCTGTTTAATTCTCCTAGATTAGACAATAACAATTGTCCATAATTTTACGATTCTACCCTTCTAGAGAAGAAAAAAACAAAAATAACTCCTTCAAATAGTACACTCTTTATTAATACATTATATATATATATATATATATATATTTAGCCAAGGCATAAAATCCGATACTCGAATCTGAATCAAAACTAATATGAATTTAAAAAGAATCGAATCGAGCCAAAACACTAAACAAGTTCTATATTTTGTATTCGAAAAACTAAATCCTAATGAAAACCGGAATCAAATCAAAAACCAAATGGATATAGAATATATTTTATTAAATTTTGATATGTGTGATAAATGTTAGACCAACATTATTTATAAAAATTAGGAATAATAACTAATTTAAATTCTCAAAAAGAATTGAAAAAATTAATAAATTACTCTGACATGTAAAAGAAAAACATTAAATCCCTAATAAAGGAATACACTCGAGATTCAGATTCAATGTCTAAAAATCCAAAGAAAGAAAGAGAGAGAAAAGCTAAGGAACGTACATGTTTGGTCTTTTCTTGGACATCAACAGTCTCGAACTCATCCCAACCACAAAGATAATTTCTCATGAATTCATCAATCTTAGGCAAAAGATGATCTTTCATCATAGTTGGACTTATCAATGAAAGCAACGAGCCTCTCATGAGTCGGTGGCTAGGACCATGAACAGCAGCTATGTTGCATGTTCCAAGGATATCAAGCATAGATTGTGGATAACCTGCAACTAAGCCTTTAGATTCATTCATTAGAATGTATCTGTTTAGTTCTGCATCCATTGAGACAATTGTTGGACAACCAAGAATGTGAGATTTGAAGAAACTTCCATATCTGTTTATCACAAAAATGAAAAATGAATTAGGATTAAGTTTGAAACAGAGAAGATTAAAAGATGATACTTTGTTTTAAATACCTAAGTCTTTGGTTTTTCATGAAATCCGGTCCTTGTTTGAGAAACTCAGTGGTTTCACCAAAAATTGGCCAACCCATAGTACCAGGAGGAAGACCTTTTTTGGAATATCGCATCTGATTCCATCGGAGAAGAGCAGAACAGATGCAGACAATGATCATAACAAGTCCTAAAACCATCATCATTAAGCCCATCTTTGCTCTGTCTTTTTGTTCTGAGAAAGAGAGAGGAGAAGAAGAAGAGAGATTTTATGGTTAAGAGTCTCTTGCTGGGACTAAATGGGTGTGTGTGGCATTGTTTATATAGGAACCTAAAGGCCAACATGCTCTAAGAGATAGAGATAGGGAGAGAGAAAGAGATGATAGATTTACCATATAGAAAAGTCAATGAGAGAAATTATGGTTTTTAATTTTTAACCAACTCTGTATTTTGTTTCAACTACCATATCTTTACTGCTTTGCGAATGAAATAAACAAATTTTGGCAAATATCAACGGCAATGAAAATGATTAGACATGGCAAACATTAATTTTTTTTTGACCAAATTATATTATTCTAATATTATGGGTTAACTAAATCTAGATGTATTAATATTTTAATTTGATTGGTATGTGTTTAAAATGAAGTGTAAATTTTTAGAGAGCTTCAAAATGATTTTGCCATTTCATGGAAAGGCACATCAACTTCTATAATATTAATTACAAGTGTTTAAAAGGTTTGATTTGTATACCAATTTTATAGGTTAAAGTGTTTACTCCTATACTTGACCGGGAAAAAAAAGTGTTTACTCCTAGCTATGTGCATATCGGTATTCATCTCCCGTTCCGTCTTCCTCCAGTTCGTAATTCTGATATTTTTTGGGAATGAAAAATTCTAAATTCTCGTTTATGCCCAAAAATAATATCTAAATATGTAAGTAAAAAAGTCAAGAATGAGTTCACGAATTCCCTGAATTCTGTTGGATATTTGTTTACATTAACAAAATATTAAAATATGTTGGACTTAAATTGTTATGATATTGTTATGATATCATAACAATATTTGACTTAAATTTTCACAACTTTACAATGAAGACAAACTACTCAATATGGATATACTAGTATTTTTGATTAAAAAATAGTAATGTTGGTCATTTAATTACAAATTCTAACATTGTAATTTTGTATTTTTGTGTATTACACATTGGTATATCTTTTAAACATTGTTATTTTTGTTATATTGATTATATAATTTATAATAATATTCTTAATTTTTTATTACTCGTATTTTCCGAACTATTTTCGTAATGTAATGTAGGACTTTGAAAATAGTTTATGAAGTAAATTTTGAGTTTCAAAATTCTCGTACCATTTCTGATATTCGTAATGTAATGTAGCAGGAATTGTTTGGAAATTTCTTGAACTAACTATTCTCGACCCGTAACCGTGATTTCTCGTCATGTTTTCTATTATGCACAGGGCTATAATTACTCCTATAGAAAAGTTCAACTTAAATTATTTTCTAATTCCAATTTCCAAATTAAGTGATCTTTAGAATCATCTGAAATGTAATTTCTGTTAAAACTATGTTATGTTTATTGTTACGTCTACCCATTTTTGTTAAGTTTTATATATCTGCAATTTGTGAAATCGTGATGCTTTAAGATAAAAAAATTTGTTAACAATTAGATCTACAAGATTCTATTTATAGTTTAAATCTCAAGAAAATTCTAACAAATATTATATGGTAGTTACACAATTTTCTAGAATAAAAAAAGTGGCCACCGATATAGATTTAACTACTTAACAAAAACACCAACAAAATTACTTTTTAGCTAAATTTTTTAAAAGTTGGTAATTAAAAACTATAAAAGTTTCTAAAGACTTAAACCACCAACTCATTCTTCAAGATCTCAGACATGAATGCTTGTTTGGTAGTGGTGAGTGAAGATTCTTCTTTTCAGGGTAAATTAAAGTTTACAACTTTATGGTTGCATCTTTATGGGTTTTGTTATAAGTAAACACATAAATGATTTCGAGATAATTAGATGAAAAAAGAGGGATTTCTCTATGTATTATGTACCTTCGGCTTACGTATTCCCGGTGACTTTAAATGATAACAAAATAATATGATACTAGAGATATATGTGCTTTGTAGACCGATATAAACATAATAATTAGTGTAGTTAACGATAATGTCGTAATAATTTAGTAATCAGTATTCTAATTATTATTAGCACTATAATTTGTTTAATTGAATTTTTTTTAAAAAAAAATTGCACTGAAGAAAAAGAAAAGAAAATGAAATTAGCAAAATAGAGAAACAACAAAAATGAGAAGATATAACTCGTTACTAGTATTCAAATTCTTTACCAATCTACCTGATATCAAAATTCACTTGACCAAACCAGTATAACCTACATAAATAAACTCGAGATTACATATATCTAGTATAACATTTAATTAATTTGTTATGAACTAATATTAATCATCATGTATCTCTCTATATTTGTGATTATTAGAGATACACGATTTCGATTAATTTTAATCTTTATGTTAGAGATACACGTTAAAGTTAATTGAAAAATTCACGTTTTCAACGTATAAATATTATAGCAATTATAGATACACAATAATTAGGGATATACGTTTTTATTTAATTTTAATCTATATTTCTCAGAATTTAATATTTCATACATTATACACGGATACGAACTTATGATATTGGATTAATTTAAGAAATATGCATAGATTAAGAAAACCTTTAATATAAAAAATACATAGATGATAAGTTAATTAAATATCATATAAAGAAAAATGTTTTAGGTCAAGTAGTTAAATATCACATTTATTATTTTTTTTACTAGAGATTATTTTATAAAATTGTGTTTGCTCCACTGGATAAATATAGTTTCCTATATAAAAACTATGATAATTCCTTAGAAATATGAGGAATAAATATAATTATTAGTAGCTATTAACCATTGATAAATAAACAAACTAATCAATAGAAAAAGAAACGAAGAACTTCCCATTGGTAATGGGCACATGGGCACCACCGAAAACAATAGGTACATATATTAACCAAAAGCATTATAATAAATAATAAATAATAAATAAATAAATAAATTTAAAATCATCTCTGAAAACCTTTTAATTCAATTTATTCCTTAAAGAACTTCACGTGTACGTTCTTATATTATAATTCTTAGATGGAATTTTTCACATTAACTCGCTAAGCGACACAAACGCTACTGTCATTCCTGCATGTGAATAAGTGAACAAAATAAAAATATGCAAAACAAAGTAAAACTTGTTTTTTTTTCTTAGAGCTTTGAAACAAACCGAGGATAATAGAAGAAAAAAGATTTGAGGATGTGGGTTTTGACTATAACCTTGATTGGTAAGGTATTATGGAACATAATACTTTTTTTAATGTTCTATTAATAAAACATGATAGGTATTTGGGAGAGTATTAAGCTTTTTAAATGTTCTATATCTCAATGTTTTTAAATAGAGATTTTTCCAAGCATAAAACATTAAACTTTGCTAAAAGAGAATTTTGTCTTTATTAATAAAATTAATATTTTGTAGATAATATTAAAAATAAATTATGTTGTCTAATTTTGTAATTTGAAGTCTAATTACTCACCGTTATTACAATTATACATCATATAAACTTAAGGCTTGATTAATAGAACATAATAAGAGGTTTAATGTTTATGCTTACTAATGATATACTTTATACCTTACCAATTATAACATATGAATAAGGTCTTATCGATCCATTTGTTGATAAAAAGAAAAGTTTCAAATCAAATTGTACATCAAAATGTGATTAATAATATATAACCATTAATCTTTAGATAATTAATTATACCCATAATAAATTTTGTTTTTTGAGAAGCCATAATAATTTTTAAAAAAAATTGGGACTACATTTACTGCTTTATATGCAAATTTTAAAATATGGCATAGACGTAACCATCTTTAAATTCGAGTTTAATATGCCAATGGTTATTCAATAAGTATTTTTTAAACTGATATTTGAAAATTCATGCAATTATTTTCAAAATTGAGTTAAAATTCTTTTTGGTCACGTGAATACATATAGCAAATAAGGAGAGCACTGTTTTACAAACATTCCTGCTGTTCTAACTGCAAGTTTGAATTTTGGTCCGCCTTAAATCATTAAAATGTGTAAGGATTCATATAATACGAATATGTCTGCATACGTCATCAATCAGCCATGGCGTTTACGAAATAGGGAATTGAAATTTTCAATTTTCACAAGAATTGAATTCTAGTAAGAAATTTGGTATATATTGAGTGGAAGAGGTTTTTTTTCTGTTAAATAGACTGTATTCCATCATCATATAATTTTTTTAGCCGTCTTCAATAGAATACCTTTTGTTAAAAGAAATTCTATTTGATGAAACATAAATATATATGATACAAAAAATTTTGTTCACAAAAAAAATATATATATATGATACAAAAGTAGCAAGTAGGTATCAAGGTTTATGAGAAGGGTCCGCACATATTTCAGGTGAACTTTAATTCTACCACACTTCAAACGAATTCTATCACACTTCAAACAAATTCTACCACACTTCAAACGAACTCTACTATACGAAAATGAACTCTACTATACTATAGCCTAACTCTACTACACTAAAACAAATTTTATCATACTATAATCTAACTCTACCACACTTAAAACGAACTCTACCATACTATAACTTAACTCTACCACACTTAAAACGAACTCTACTACATTAAAAGGAACTATACCATACTATAACTTAACTCTATCATATTATAACTGTAATTATGAAACTGCCATTAATGAAATTTGTCACGTCAACATTCCATCTTTTTTTTGCTTCTAAAAGGTGCAAATGGTAATTGCACAATTTTTTTTTTCTAAAAAAATTTATTTGAGTAATTTTGGGATAAATTAGCTGAATAATTTTTTCTATATATTATTGCAAAATAAACTTATACATTATTGATCAGTTTTATCAGAAAAAAAAAACTTATACTTCAGAGAGCGACGGAGTTTGATGGGGCTTTTCTTGTTGTATGATATAGCAAATAAAGTTGCATTGGAGTACGACTTGAAGCTAAGCGTGTATCCAATTCCAGATCCTTAGAAAATGACATGACACTCACTCATTTAACTTTTACCAATTTTGTGTGTTCTTATAGTTTTTAACATATATATTGATTAATCGGTTATTGTATTTCTAGAAGATTTAATATGTTTTATTACCAAATTGTTTATTAATATAATGTCGAATTTCAATGAATCAATCATAAAAAAATAATCAACAATTAGATAGATATAACATGATTCATAGCCAAACATCTCTTCCAAACCCTTAAAAACATAACGTTAGACAAATACAACTTTTGAAAATTGAATTTGAATGGAAAAACAGTATATATGATACTCAACCACTTAACTAAAAACATTTTCTCAATCAACCATAAATTTGAGTTTAAAGCTAAATGCATTATTAAAAATTTACTTGTTAATAAGATTTTTTTTTCTATTGGCTTTAATTGTATGTATTGGTATTAGAAGGTTTTTTTTACTGTATTGGTATTAGGAGGTTTAAACTCTAAAAAAGAAAGTAAGTTTTGTTTAATTTTAATTGAAGAGAAGTTGAAACATATTTTAGATAATTCTCAAAACACATTGCTATAAATATCCCTTACTAAAATTGATTTCGCAAATCTTTTATGTATAACTCAGAGAATAACACAAATTAAGAAAAAATAAAACAATAATTATTTTAGTAAAAATATATGAAAAGGTTAACTAATAGTTTATAAACGTATTATAGTACAATTTTTGTTTCTTTCTAAAATGCTGGGTTCTAATCCTGTTTTCTTACCACTTGGTCACAAAATTTCGGACATACTATATAATTCATGATTAATTCAATTATACTAAACTAAATACTAAAATAATTTTTAAACGATTTTATGACTTTTTAATAAGAATATAACTAAAACATCACATAGAGTTTTTTTTTGTTCTAGTTGCTTTCATTTGCTATTGATTGCTTGCTCATAGTACTTTACAGATTATAACAACATATAATAGAAGACGAAAAATCAGTGTCGGCTGATTTGTTTTTTTGGGAATATGTGTTTTCAGAGACCCATAATGAAATTATTGCACACAAGAGCCAAGCCAACAATAGAAAGAGAGTTCAAAACACGTACGTACCATTTTTCAGAGATGTGGCAACTTCACAACCTTTCTGTCTAATTGGTTATATTTAAATAAAAAAAATTCATTATTTCTAAATTAGCCAATTCTAAATTTATCAATATGGATGTAAAAATTGTTTCTAATATTGTGATTCAGATTCCAATTTCTTTCAATTATAAATGTAAATACTCCACAGATTTTATTTCTATGAGTTTAATAGATTCTGATCGTCCACAAAAGGTAATATATTCTACTAAAATATATAAATTATAAATATATATTCTGACGATAATTTTGAAGAGAGACATGACCCATACTATTAAATGTCAATGTGATAAAACCGACGCATTTCGTGTGAACGATTGAATTTGGAATCTATTTTTATATAATGATAAAATATATATACAATTAATATATATAGAGATAATGATAAAAGAATATGAACAAGAAATAAATAGAAAGATGTACGTGTGCATAGAAAAAGACCAGAGAAGGAATGTCCACCCACACGCGCACATTAAATAGTATTTTCCTCTGCACCATCACTGAAAATACATAATTAAATTTGAATATAAATGTTTTTCTTTTATCAAAATTTCGAAATTTAATATTTGGAGGCATTTAATTAAAAAGCTGTATTGTATAGACTACAAAATACATTGAAAATCTCCAGTTGCACGAGGGCCTCTTTTTTGTCCCCTTTAACCCTTTTGCTCTATCCTTTTCTTTATCTCTCTCTCGTACATTATTTTCCACTTGATGTGTGTAGCTTTGCATAATTTGTTTTGTACAAAATATTTAATATTCTAAAAGAGCAAAAATATTGAAACGTATTGTATACTATTGTTTCTTTTGGTAATATATTTTAAAAAGTTATCTGATTTATACAAAATGTAACTTATTCTACATAAAGAAAAAATGAAAATTGTATACTGGGTTAATTGGCCCAACATACACAAAATTTTATGAACCTAGTGATATTTAACTTAGTGGCAGGTGATAAATCCAATAAAAACAGGCGTACTTGTACATCCAGATATCGAATCTTACTGTCTACATTATGTAGAAATTTGGCTAATTGGCCGGCCAGTTGTGGTCCAATGTTGACCAAAAAATTAAGAATTTGGATATGGCTCATGAGGATGAACGACCATAAAACCCTCACCATTTAAGTTTTGGAAAAAAAAATCTAGCCAACAACATTTAATGGAGCATTTAATGCATTGTCTCTTATTTTGTATTCGGTAACACATATGTTACCGGGTAACTCATTTAGTATCGGATATGATAAATGTTATGAAGGTACTTTATTTAGTATATGTTAACAAATATGTTACGAGTGTAAATTATTTAGTATACACATGGTCAATGACAAAGAATGTTACAAAATAGACGAAAAATTATTACTTAATGGACAAATAAGATTATAACAAATACTATGAATGTTAACACGATAATGGGAATTAAGATCGTTAACTAGATGTTTATGCCTAATTCGTATAAGGGATGAAAAGTATTTTATTAACGTGAGGATAATTAAACATTTAGCAGGTATGATGTGAGATAACAAAAAATTGTAATGTATGTGTTTATGTATAAAGATACGTATTGGTGTAAGGAAAGGTTTTGAAGGATATAAATGTGATTCATAGCGGACAAATATATTGTTAGCGAACACACACATTGGTAGAGAGTAGTTTCATATGGTTATAGTTACAGAACAATACATCATATGTTAGCAGACAAGCAAATCTACGAGACGTATTAACGTATACAGGAAGTGTTAGTAGGCAAGCCAAAACGAAAAAGTTCAGAACCCATCTATGACCCACAGAAAAAGAACCGTTTACACCGCATATGAGCAAACATCGAATAATTCTTTTATTCGCTGAGAAAAGAATTAGCAACTACGAGTAAATTAGCAGGCAATATACTGCATAGATGAGCTTAGCATATAAATTATCTGCTAAAACATATTTGATTAGCACATATATTGTGTGTTAATACATTTAGTATCCGCTACAGCATAATTATCTGATAACAATTTTGTTATCCTGGTAAACTTATCAAATTCATCTTCATCTTTTTCAAGTATGAAATCTAATCTAGTGAATTCCTTGTTTGGTTGCAAACAAAATGAGCTTTTAACCTGCAACAAATTAACTTTCGCATAAGAACATCAAACTTCAATTTGTATTTGTGTATAAGAATCCATAAATTTGGCATGATGTCAAATCTGATATTGGGAAAGATTTGCCAACAGATCTTTGTAAACATATTCAAATTCATATGTACAAATTGCAAAAGTTCTTTTAGAGTTCATATATTTGAGAGAATAAAGTAAAATGGATGAAGAATAGAAGCATAACAAAGTCTAGAGATCCTAATCAGCAAAAATTTCCAACTTTTGTTTAATTAAATCATACTTAGATCAACATTTGAACCCAGATTAATATAAAATCATATAACCAGAAGAAATGAATTAACGAAGATGTTGCAAAAAGCCCAAAAATTGAAATGAAGACAAAGTGAGAATAGTTAGCGGAATAGAGAAATCGATGCGTGTTGTGAGTATAGATTTGAGAAAGACGATAATGACGAAGAGAGGAGTAAGTGGAGGAAGAGTGAACAAAATATATATTAACTGAAAGGAGTGTTGAAATATCTGGAATAAATTTGAATATCCTATATCAAAACTCTTTGGTTGCCGAGTCTTAAATTTTAATATTTTTTTATCAGGCTTGTTGAATTGCACTAGGATTGAGAGTGGCCGATAAGAAGGTGATATGACAATTACTTTATCTTCAACAACAACTTACATAGAAGCATATTAATCTTAAAACTGGTTAAAGTAATCAACAAGTAATAACTTTGTGAGATGCCTAATTTGAAACAAATTCATGTTTTTCTAAATTCTATTATAATATACCCAATTTCAAAGATGTAATTTATTTAGATATGAAATGCAATGAACATATTTGATTTTACTCTTTGTTTTTTTTTTGTCAATTTACATCGTCCACAAAAACATAATTAATTTCTGGATAATTCTTTAATACTACAGATAAGAAAATCTATTTTGTGATTTTGAGTTCATGGGATTGAAACTATGGAGTACATCCTAGACAAACTATGAAATCTACTGAAATATGGTATGAGTGGAAAGCAGACTAACTATCAAAGTTTTCAATTATCTTTATAACTTCGAACAATCTGCCGTAAATTTCACCTTTATAATATAAAGAAAAATTAAACTAATATTAGCCTCAAATTCAGAATGAAGTGGTAAGAAGATGCGTCTCTACGTAAAATAGTTTATGAATATGTATATTTGAAGCATAAAAATAGTTTATGTTTTTTGAAGAATAAAAAACACTACAAATAACAATGATATTATACCTTTCAATGAGTTAATCTCTACAATTTGCATTTCTAATTACGATTATCAAGCTAATTATAAATTGGGGTCATTCATTATAATTTCTCTAATATTTATATGTCTATTCTGATGCGTATAATGCATCCAAAATGTGCAATTATTGGGTTGGTACTTTTTGTGTTTGTGTTCATATTCATGCATGCGTGCATAAATTATAATTTATTATTATAAAATCTTATATTAGACATCGGAACAAAACATAATTTTTTTAAATAATATAATAATCTTAATATTGAAATTATTATTCAATGTATATTTGACATGTTCAACAAATTATGGTAGCTGAAATTATTATCTATATTTTTACTAGTTTGAATCATTTCTATATATATATATATACTTCAGAAATATTCTGGATATTTAATTAGTTTTACAAAACTATATGGTATCACTAATTTTAAAATAAAATATTAATGGAATAGTACTAAGATGTACTGTATCAAAATTGAATAACTTTACACCTAAATATATATGTTCAATTAAAATTCATATCTACGTTGAATTGTTTGATGAGAGTTCACATTTAAATTGGTATATAATTTGGAATGAATGTGTGATAATTTTTCTAATGGAATAGTAACAGTTTCGTTATTGTTCATTAACATTGATTATTTTCACCCCTAATTAGCTTGTTCAATGCTAGTTAGTATTTTATTTGGTTCAAATCAAAAGTTATATTTAACTTGATTTTCAAATTGGTTTTTTTTAAAATTATTTTCCCAATTCATGTGGGAGGTAAGTTGACTTTGAATTTGATTATTTTGTTACCAATTAATATTTTGTTTTAAATTAACGGTTAAAATGACCATTTAGAAAAACTAATTTCAAAAAAACTTATTTATGAGCATTTGGGAAACGATAGTCGACTAAAATTTATTAACAACGATCCTTTACAAGTTGACGTTAATTATAAAGCAAATAATGTAATTTCTTTATAATTTATGTATCATATGAGAAATTTCTCACGTATATAATATTTTTTCAGTGAGATAGAAAATTAGATTCAACGACATACATAGCATATATAATAACTATTCGTAATCAAATTTCAGATTTATTCATAACAAATTGTAGATGAATGATATAATTAATGTTATTATATTTTTTTATCAATAATTGGATCGACAAAGTCTGATTAATAGCCTAAATTGTTATTTAATATACTAACTATAGAGAGGAGGAACTGAACCCTAGATGTCTAAATTGTTAGTTGGATCATCATAACCACCGAATTGAGAAGAATTCGACACAATGTTACTATATTTAGAAAAATAGTTATTTATTAATATGCAAATTTTTTATTTTTAAAACAATAATTGGGATCTATATATATTTATGTTTATATCAAAAATGTTAAAGTATATGTTTTGTATCATGTCTAGAGTTATTATTTAAATTAAAATTTACACAATCGTTTCAACCGATCGATTTAGTACAAAATTTATTTTATCCACCGTTATTTTTAAGAGGTTGTTTTCAAATCATCTTCATTTTAACCGTTTATTTTTTATTAAATGGTGTTATCATATCCACTTTCTTTTGGTGTCCGTAGTCTTGTATTGATGTTTACCAAATCGATTGTTTGCTGTGCTCTGTGGAAGAAGGCCACACCCCAAAGACTTGTTTGGCAAACTTGCACTTGAAGAGAAGATCTAGGGAAAACATTCCAGTTTCATTTGGAGAAAATGAAGTACAAAATATATTCTCATAAGAAAATCTTAAATCCCAATATTAGTAAATTAATAGTAAATGCATATGTAGTTAGAGAGAATAATAATTGAATAGAGAGTGTAAACCAAGGGCAAGAAAATGAAACCCACATTAAGAGATTAAAGAATGTCAGTTGGTTTGTCCTAGAGTAACTCGTCGCCTTTCGGTGAGAGGAATTGAATTTCTTTTATAAAATATTTAATTTAATAATTATAAAAGCATGTAGTATCCAATAATATTGTAACGCATAATAAAATTATATAAATTAATAAATGCATCATAAATAAGTGTGATGATTGAGCGCACGTGTGGTACTGGTGTCCACGTACCCATGTCTTTATTCACTGAAGTTGACCTCTTTGTCTCTCTTACCCTCCTTCACGGACTTACTCTAGTTCAGTTACTCTGGTTCTAACCAAATTTATGTTTACCCAACGACAAATTGTGGTTCACTTTATCCACTGAGTTGTTTCCATTAGTAAAACTGTCTACAGCTTCGTTTCAATTCACTATCAGATTGATTTGTTGTTTTGTTGACTCCATAATACTAGTTTTTTCAATTATATGATTCAGTCATGTGATGAATATACACGAAATCCGTTTAGAATTACATAATATATATTTAAAATTCAGAATATAACATCGGGAAGGGAAAGTTATCTAAGTAATTTCCTAAATTGTCCAATATGTCACAGGTAGTTTTCTTTGCATTGCATGAAATGCCACATTATCAAAGGCAAGATGTAAAAATAGTTTTGGGCATAAAATTTATATCCCAAATCAATTCCATTGAATTATTTAGGCTCTGATATATTTAAATAACTAATTGGTTTTTGATTACATATTTTTCAGGTTAGGTTATTAACTGATTCAAAATCGAATCCGAAGTATAACTGAAATAATGATAACATAAATTTCAAATCCAAACTCGAACTAAACCAACCAAACTATTTAGACTAATAAATTTGTCATGCTAGATATATTATTGATTAATTTAGTTGTAAACTAAATACTTTGCATGAAATAACCTAGGGTTGGGAAAATTAACCGAACTGATTTGACCGAACCGAACCGAGACTTGGCTAAATTAGTTCGGTTATCTTTATTTTATTTGGTTTAATTGGAATAATTAATATAGAAAATTTGGTTATGTCTTCGGATCGATTTGGTTTGGTTAACTAAACGGTTAACTGATAACCAAAATTTTCTAAAACCTAATTAACTCTAAATCTCTTTGTCTCTTCCACGCTGTTTCTTTTCCTCTTTCTCACTGTGAGTCTTCTTCTTCACTCTATTATTCTTCATCTTAACTTATTCTTCTTTTTCTTCACTTGATTCTTCTTCTTCATCACTTAATTATTATTTTTCACTCAACTTTTCTTCTTTTCCTCACTCGATCTATTTTTTCTTGTCATTTTTCTCCTTCTTTTCTTCTTCTCCTCCTCCTTGTTCTTCTTCGTCTTCTTCTTCTCCTCCTCCTTCTTCTCTTCTGCTTTCCTCTTCTTCTCCTTCTCTTTTCTCTTCTTCTTCTCCTTCTTCTCTTTTCTCTTCTTCTTCTCCTTCTTCTCTTTTCTCTTCTTCTTCTGGTTTTGTACAATTTTTTCGGATTTTGAGATGCTAATTCGGTTAGATGCGGTTGGGAATTTGGCAACCCAAACTAACTGAAAATCAACCCGAACCGAACCGAGAAATATTTAGGTCAGTTCGGTTAAACTTTTATTTTGGCTAAATAACCGATTACCGAAATAACCAATCCGCACCGAATCGATATAACCAAATTTGCAGGGCTAAAATAATCTATCTTAAACTGAATTTATTAATGTTAGGATATATTTGGATTTTACATAAAATATAAAAGAATTGATTGGAAATGGTTTTAAATAGTATTTACCTCTGCTTCACCAAATGAACCGACAAGAGTTTGAGAAAAAAAAAAACAAAATTTCACCGAAAAAAATTTTAAAACCTTATTTTTATATTGGTGGCATATATGTAGAAAGCATGATCAGTGATGTGAGTCAATTCTAAAAGCCGAACCGAATAGCGAGGTTTCATAAATGCAATGTTTAGCCATTTTTGAACTTAATGTCAAAAAGGTCAAAAAGCAAAAGGCTTTTCATATTTGCTGCTTCGATTTATATTTTACCTTTTTAATTGTATAACCAATTCACTAGTAGTCTACTAGTGAAGTAGCCCATAACCTATGATATTGTTTTGGAATATATCAAATAAACTTCAAAGTACTATGCCTTAGATTCCACGTTAGCCCATGTGATATTATTCTAAATTGAATTTGTATTTTGACTGCTCAGGACAATAGTCATACGAAAATATACAAGATTTGATTGATAAATCCTTTGTTTTGAAAACGTTTATTTAGTTATCAATCATTTTTTTGAATTTAGTAGTTGATAGTTACTAGCGTTTGAAAACATTATTTGTAATAGTCGTTTAAATATCATCTATTTCCAACGTTTAAATATTATTTTCATTGTTTAAAAATTTTAAATATTTAGGTAAGTATTTTTTTATCAAGTGGTTAAATATCCACTTTTACGATTTCTTTTATTAAAACTTAATTCCAAAACGTCACATTAAGTCTTGGCATACCGACGAAGTGTTTAAATATATGTTTCTACGACCTAGTTTTTTGTGTCAATACTGGATCACAACTGACTAGTCCATTAGCCAAGTTCTTACTTACATAATGTAGGCGATAAGATTTGATTCCTAATTATGCAAATGCGCATGTTTTAGTAAACTTACCGTCTGCCAATAGACAAAACATATATAAAATTTCTAGGACCTAGTTTATAAAATGTTATATTGGGCTCCAATTATGAAAATTTGATTTTCACCCATCCAAATTATGGATGTTTGTATCTCAAACAAAAAAAAATGGTAAAAATCTCACATCTCAAAAATTTGTTAAAAACCATTTACTTTTGTTTAGATACATCTACAATAGATTATTTATATTTAAAATATAAGATACTTCAAATTTGAAAATTTCTTTATCCATATAATAAAATCTAAATTTTCGGTTATTTTTATCATAGACCTTGTTAATTGTAGTCGATTTAAATCATAAATCTTTCATAATTAAAAAAAAACATACATTGAAAATATTAAAATACATTAACTAATAAAACTTACACTAGAATATAAAGTATATTAAAATAAAGATAAAAACACACAATTTAAATTATAAATTTAACAGTGTAGCAACAATAACGTTTTGCATTTGACGAAGGAAAAAAAGCAACAATAACTCTTTGCAAAGTTGATAAAATCATTCTCTCAAACGCATCACATAACGCATCACATAGTTCAATGAAATAGTTGTTATATATGGTACTTAACAGTATTAACAACGTAAAGAAATAACATTTGTAACATTTAAAATCGACGATGGAATTCTTTTCACCAATGAACAGAATTATTAGAAATTATATTACTGAAAGATTTACAGTGAACACTTTCAATATCACAGTATATAGATGATTGAGAACATAGTTTTGATGACTTACATGATTGGTTTCTTGAGTGAGTTGGTGGATAAGATGGTTCCATTAAACTCTTATCAAACATATTTCACTTTTCCTTCATTATCATATAAGAAAATTTTGAAAAAACCGATCTTCGTGATCTCTTATATCACTTTTGTCATTAATCACTAAATTAATATATATGAAATATTTGGAAAGTTTATTCATAATAATTTATTTAAAATCTCTTCTAATTTATCTAACTTTTCTAGCTCTTGAGCAAAGATGCTGCACCATCAAAATTTTCCTATCAAAATTCTTTTCCTCTTTTTTAATAGTTGGTCTAGTCTTATAGAAAATAGTTAAAATAATTATTAATTATTATATGTAGAAATATATATTTTTAAGTTATGTATAACATTAATCAAGATTTATAATCTTATCCGACCACATCTAACTTTAACCATTCGGCTAATTCCAAAAATAGTTCAATCTGATTCACCGAATTTATAAATACAACTTGACATCACATTAGAAGAATCTGGTTCAACTTGCTTTGCAAAAACAACATCGACGCTAAGGGAATTTTTAACCAAAATTCTTATAAATTTCAGAAATTAATTTACCATTTTTGTTTTGTTTTGATATATTTTTACTACAAAACAAAACTAGTTTCCAAAAAAATATCTTACCTTTTCTTTTAACGAGACAAGTGGGAACAGAAGCATGTCATTGTGACATAAGCTTCATATGAAATTAGTAAAATAAAATTGTGCTTTATGTGAACAATTGGAATCCAGTTTCAAAGTCAATCTTGGTAAGAAAAAATCACAAGGCTCGAGAACATTTTAAATCAGCACGACTAAGCAAATCATCTGTATATTTAGAAATCGAATATTATCGTCTACATTATATAGAAATTTGGCTAATGGATCGATCAATTATATCTTTGAAAAAAAAGAAACCAAGTCTATTCTGATGATAGAAAATAAGATATGAAATAAACAGATTATGGAGAATTTATAATTTAATATGATTAGTGCGGAATAAGCAGACATTAGAGTATAACCAAAACAAAAAATGTTCAAGACAAACATAATATTTCAGAGATTAGAAAATTTATGTTTTGGAAAGTTTTAATAAATGAAAAATGAATATATAAAAATTTGGAAAAATCGTCCTTTAAAAGCAAATATTTAAGTTCATAAATGGCATTTGAACGATACTTAAACTATTATATTTTAAATTGCTAGTATATGCAAAGCAGGTTCTAAATGCCATTTTAAAGCCATCAACATAACAATATTTGAATCTGATTTGCAGAATCAAATTCGGATTAAAAAACTTACAAATGCGAATGTTTAAAAACTTAATCAAACGATTATTTTGACAAAAAAAAAAGATGTCATTTCTTTTAAAATATATTTCTTGATAGATTCTATAAATAATCATCACAAAATCTTTGACCAGTCTACAGATCCTTGGTCAAAAACATAAAATATAGGACGATTATTTTACATGGCTAATAAAGGATTAATAATAAGTCGTCATCAAAGGAAACACATGGTAAAGTTGAAGACTAAATTGTCACAACATTCGTTGTAAGCTAAAAGTGCAAACCTTGCGAAATGGCTAAGCATAATCCTATACAGCATGCGACACATGGCTTTAACAAATTTAATAAAATATATATATAGGACTGTTTCGACAAAAGTAAATGTCTTTTGTGCTGATAAAACAAAATCGTTTTTACCAAATTAATTGAAACAATATTTTGAGCTCTAAATTTTGCTAAAAAAAATAAAATTTACTAAAGAAAACAATAGTATAATGTGAGAAAAACAATATTTTTGTAATAAGAAAACAATAATATTGTGTGAGAATTTTTTTTTTTATAATATGATATGTATCAAAAAAAATTAACTTTATAGAAAAAAGATTGATAATATTTTTATAATGGGTCATTTTTTTTTTGTTCCATGTGACTGATCCTATCTCAACATGTGCTTATCCACAGCCCTATATATATAATCTCTAATTTATAGTTTGATTATAATATAAGATATGGTCTATTAAAGGAAAGCACAATATATATTTGATGGCATTCATTAGCCATCCGTGTGGTGGCTGCCATTGCATGGACAATAATGGGCCATAACGAATCTGTGGGCTTCTATTAGAAATATTATAATGTAATGGATTATACATATTTGCTGTATAACAAGCTGGCAAGAATGAAACTGTAATGGATTTTTCTAATGATAACGAAATTTAACTTATATTATAAATTAATGATAACTAAGCTCGGCAAAAAACACGTGGCCAAATTGGTTTATTTGTGATTTAGTTAGGCACTATGTGGTAAATTCGAATCTTATTTTAATCTAGTTAGAGAACTGAAATTATAAATTGTGTCTTATCGATCAAATAGTTATATGTTGATAAAAAAAACATAACTAAGCTCATTCTTTTTCTTTTTATAACTAAAGATAATTTTTAGACTTATGGAAAGAACCATATTAATCTCTTAATCAGGTGCATTTTATGGATAGATTTTTTTGTCATGTATACAAATGAATCGAAAGTAAAAATCCATATTGTAGATATTCAAAATAATTGTAGATATTCAAAATAATGTGTTTTTGTTTCGCATAGTAGATAGATCAAACTTGAAACATGTTAGTGTTCTAATCCTGTTTTCTTACCACTTGACCACAAAAACTCCATATAATTTAGCTTATTCTTGCCAGCTTAATTATAAAACATATTTGTTTGATTTCAAGTATAAAGAAAGATTTCAACTTTTTACAAGATTAATAATTAGATAATGTAAGTTGCAATTGGTGGCTATCTCTTATGAAGTAGAAAGAAGATCAATGCTATTTTGGTTCTTAGTTCTCTTTATATAATTAGAAAATTGATTTGGTAGATGCAACATACAAAAAAAATGCTCATGTACCAAATATATATATAATATGGTACAAATTTCAATCAATATCACATGCATTGCTCATGTAGCACAATGTTTTGCAACTACCCCAAACTTTTTTTCCTTTGAAAAACAACTAACAAATTTAACAATGTTGCATGTTATCAAATCATAAGATGACAATAGATCCTTCTGGAATATTAGTGACAAACAAATGGTTAGCATCACTGAGTTGGACTTTATATTCTATCTTTAGATTATATTTTATTTATCAGTGTTTGACAATTTTATTTACATAATATGATATTGTTAGGAGATTGAAAATAAGTTTGAGTATGAATTGAATCTTGTCAATTTAATGTTGAGAAAAGAAAAAAAAAAGAATTTCTTTAACAAAATATTTGACTCCTTTTATTTATTTTCCATTATCATTGATTTCTGGGAATTGTAAGGCGGATAACTTAGGATTGAGTCAAATACTGTTTATGAATTTTTTTGAATTTTTTTACATTATACATTATAGTCGACAAACAAATGATGCACTTTAAAAATAATTGAATGCATAAAAAGATATGGATATCCTTTAATTTCAAACAAAAAATGATTGAATAAAAGGTTGTCAATGTTGAAATTAAGAATAATAAAAGGTAGAGAAGATGTGGTTTGTAGCCAACATTTTGATAGAAAAGATTCTTAAGATGAGCTTTGTGGTTGGCTCCACTATATACTTCTCTTTCTAACACCCATGTGTGAAGGTCCCCATAACAATTTCATATCCAAGTGCTTGTCTTGCCTCTTGTTTCTTTCTCCATCATCTTCTCCTTTAGCTTCAATTTCAAATATTATATATATTTTTATATATATATATATTACTTGAAAGGATACAAATATATTATATCCTCTCATCTCTTAGTTCTCATCCATATCAACAATGGTTCTATCAAAAAGAGGAAAACAATAATCTTCAAATGTTTAGTCAATTAGTTGCATTACCCATTTTTATTCTTTTAGGCTCACCTACCACACAGCCTCTGGTTTCAAATATGGAAAAATCTATTTTAATATGACAAGTCATGTTCATGGGGTTGGATATACATAAACACATTACAGTATTGGCTTTATAGATGTCTTCTGTTACTTCTGTTGAGTCACATTTTACTCATACTAATAAATTTCTACAACTTGTTTTGGGTTTAGTTTGGTTTCTTATATAACATTTAGAAAGTTTGATTCTATATTCGGTAAATAATATATATGTTGTCTGACTAGCATAATCTTGTGGTTGAGCAAGATTTTGGAAAGTTTGGGAACTTTCTGTTGTCTGCGTTAGTGCAGTCTAGTGACTAAACAAGATTTTGGGAAGTTTGGGAACTCCCAGTATATGTTGTCCGCACTAGCGTAATTTAATGATTAAGCGAGATTTTGAGAAATCTCACAAGTTTAACTTTTCTAGACTCACATTTGTTATGGCGTTCTCAAAGGTTTTCACATGACATTCTTTGACCCGGTTAATCGGATCTCATGAATCTCATTAACCTGCGAATCGGTTAAAGGATAAAATCTCTACGATTTAGCTTAAAATTCATGATATCCATTGAATTCAGCTATCAGATATATAAAAAAATGCTTGTGCTTAGTAATCAAATTATTATAAGAGAAGATATAATGTATATGAGAGGTGTTATATTTCTTAGAAATCATACGAAAACTTGTCATACTTTATAATCGATCTTACATTGTTTGTTTCAAAATACATTTTAAGTCAGTTGTCTGGTCTTACACCCAAAAGAAACATTCAAACTGATCTAAAGACACATTAATTCAAACTGATTTGGCAGTCAGATTTAGTGTATGCCCAGTTATTTCGAATCCGTCGGAAACCTAAAGAAGTAATATAACAACTTTTTAACCAAATTTCCAATAATATATCTATCACAAATATATCTACCGATCATAAAGATTAGGATAAATGCAAAATTATTTGTTAAGTTTTTGAACTCTAAACTAAATTAAAGTGTTTTAGCTCGCATTATATCAACCAAACAACAAAGATAGAAAGAAAATACAAATTGTCGTTTGAAAAACCTTTCCAAACTCATTAATTAAATCTCAAAGCAACTACTAAATAGAACTCTAAACATAAGTTAGTTATTTTATCCTTATCAAAAAAAAAAGTTCGTTATGTTATAAGAAAACCCTAAACCTAATTTTATTTGGAATACGATCGTCGACCAAAACAACAATGTACCATACAAAATGATTGAAAATATTGGTTCTTAAAAGTCAAATCAAAACTTATTGATCAAATCTGAAAACAGCCTCTGAATAAAACGGTAAACATATGTAAGTTATTTATGAAAGGGAATAAAAACTTCATAACTCTAAAAAACAACTATTGACTAAGTATAAGCACTAGGTTAAAGTATAAACACATTACAAATAATGCATAATTTTTATATATCTATGATGCTTCACCTAATTACCTCTTAAATATACAATATTACCACTTTATTTAAATGAATTTCAAATATATCCAAACTCAAATATCGAATATACTAAGACAACCTCTTCATGTATAGTGAACTACCATGTGGTGTGCCTTAATTTTGCCTCCCCACATCATGTGGGATTACATTTGAATGCAACATACCAAAAATATTACAAAATTCTTAAAATCCATTATGTTTGTTTATGACCATATATATATATGTATATAGTTACATGTTTTAAGGTGGTTAATCAGTTACATAAGCAATGATCTAGTAATAAAGGTAGTAATTATTTTGAGTTTTTTTAATCATTAAATAGACAAGATCCGATTCATAGCCCAAACTTTAAATCATATTACATAGGGTTACACATATTCCTAGCTAGGATCGAACTTTGAGTTTTGACTGGAGATTTCAAATTATTAATGATTTGAAAGAGTTAATTTCCTAGTATATATAGTATTGTTAAAAGATGGTGTAGTATAATATTGATAACCCTAAAAACTTTCATTGATAAGATAGTCTAAATTTCTATGGACATCAAAGGATAAGTCAGAGATTCAGTTTGAGAATTTATTTGTTATAAAAATATTATAAATACAGTATTGTATTGAGCTACCAAAGTCATTCTTTAAGTGTATAAGATATGTTATTATAATTTATCATGTAAACATAAAACTAGAAAGTATAAAGAATATTTGGAATGGATAGGTATACATAATGAATGATAAAGAGAACAAAAAAGCAAAAAGGTGAGTGAGTGATAGCCCCAAATTCACGTTGCCCCCTCGTGGGCTTAAGGATTCCAAATCAATATTGTGTCCTTATCGTACGATCTGTGGGCTGATAGCAACATGCCTTGATGTGATCACTAGCCGGCTTTTTTCTTCTTCTTCTTTTTTGGCTCAATTGATCACTATTTTTATTTTCAAAAAATACTACAAATAAAACAGTTGTTCCAAGACACTGTTTTATAACATAAATTTTATAAAACCTTCAATAAATTTAGTAATATTTTGTTTGAGGTTTGGGAAAATAACTATGGACTATAAATCAAATCTTGTCTGTCCAAGTATTAGCAAAAAAGTAATTATATTTAATAACATGTGTTAAAAATCTTTCAAACTTTCAATAAACTTAGTAATATTTTGTTTGGGGTTTTGGGAAAGAAATTTTGGACTATATATGGATACTTGTTGATCCAAGTATTGACAAAAGTTGTATTTTATAAAATGTGTTAAAAATCTTTTATACCTTTATACATTTCCTATAACATACTTTGTATAAGTTTATAAAAACATATATTTCTGAAAATAGACAAAATAGTACATTTATTTTTCTTGTAAGTGGTATCATAAAAGTTGTATTTTTGAATTCTCCCATAAAATACATTATGTACGTAATTTTTGATTTACTTAGTTGTGAATGTAATTTAACAAAAAGTCTAGTGGTCTATGTAGATATTATAATATAACATTTTGTAAATTCGATCATTCGAATCAACGAAATCATACATTTTATAAACAACTAATGAAGAGTAAATTTTTTAAACATGTGTAGCAAAAGATAGATAAAAAGTATCAAACCTGACTTTGTGAATGGGTTGGTTTCACCTTCGTTCCGATGACAAGACGATGCTACGAGAAGCACTAATTTGTGAGATATGTTGAATTAATTTTTTTCTAAAGTTTAATATTCAAAATTTCATTATGCAAATATTCCAAAATATAGAAATAAGACAAACAAACCTACGATATGCTTTTGGTTTTGCTAGGTCCATTAGGGATGTTAATATAGAATTCAGACCCATGGGCCTAATCAAATGATCCAGCAAATATATTATAGATCTTTGTCTATTTATTAATCTTCAAAATAAAAAGATGATATTATAGATATTTGCCTGTCTCCGACTTCTTAATGTCGTCTCTATCCCCTTTTGTCTCCTATTTCGAGCATCTTTTGATTTTCTAGTTTTCAATTTCCGGTTGTGTTATTTCAATGTTGGTTTACTTTTGGTTATGTTATGCTCGAAATTGTACCGGTTATCTTATTAATATACTCAGTTTCGGAAAGGTAGCCAAATTTAAAGGCTAGAAAGCAAGCCTTTTTAACCAAATTTTTAGTCAAAATATTTATGACAAAAAATCTATCAATTTTCAATGAAACAATAATTTGGTCAATAAATAATCAAAATATTTTGACTAAAAGAAAAATGTTAAAAAATAATCAAAACTTTATGACAGTTTTTGCAAGTAATAAATCTCATTAGAAAATAATCAATAAATTTTGATCTTTAATTGATCATCACATATTAGTGTTGATGGTCAATTTTTTTTTTGTCAACATTGAGCCACAACAAGCCGACCCATTAGCCAAATTTTTACATAAAGTAGGCGGTGAGGCTTGATCCCTGGTTATGCAAGTGTGCATATCTTATGTGGACTTACCATCTGCCACTAGAATAAAGACTACTTGCAATGTTGATGGTCAATTAAAGATCAAAATTTGAACTTGTACTTACAAATCAATATTTAAATGATACTTGATTTGAATATAAATTTTAAAATCAATATTTGAAAAACACATGATTTAGATAAAGATTTTAAAATTAATATTTGAAAAACACATGATTTAGATATAGATTTTAAAATCAATGATCAAAATAACATATGATATTGTATGAACCACTAAATATATTAAAATTCATCATCCAATAAACTAGTAAATAAATATTGTGAATGGGTTTCTTCTTTGCTTATTAGTTATCCAAATCAAAAAGAAAGTAATATAACAACATACAGATTTATTCCCCAAAATGGGCCAAGTCCTATGATAACACGTCACACTTAGCATAAAAACTCCCAAAAATTCGATCTTATTAAATTAATTAATGGGAAAATTAGAAAAAAGGACAAAACAGCGTAGTGTTTTTGAAACTAGTTTTGTTTAGAAATAGACCTTTTATAGTGGTTTTTAAAAGTAAACTTGGTTGTTACAGATTTTTAAGGAAACCAAAAATAATGTTATGGTAACGTGATAAAAAAGAATTTGTTTGAAAATATGATAGGGAATATATAGTAACGTAAACTAAACTGAAAAGTACATAAAAGAATTTGTTTGAAAATATTAGTTGAGATTTAATGGGGTCTAACAATTTAAATAACAGTAATTCAAATTAAAAAAATTGACAAACTACAATCTCATATATGTTTATATAAACATGTCTTCTTCCAATTCAAATTATTCTTCTATCAATTAATTCTCAATTCTCTATTAGTCAATTACCATCCTTCCAAAGCCATACAATAATGTAAGTTTTTTGTTTTAATTTATAATTTGAAGTATTTTTGTTTGTATGATATCAAATTAATATTTCGTAGTTTTGCAATCATTCTCAAAGTTGAAAACACACATGATTTGTGTCCTTTTGATCCATTTCTTAATTGGATTTACAGACTATAACATGTTCGTTCTAATTCTTAAATTCTTTTTTTTTGTGTCCTCAAGACTATTAAAAATAGTTTCATGTGTATTTTTTACTAATTACGTTGAAAAACAACAACCCCTTATGTAACATAACTTAACTTAACAAAATCAATTTAACATAAAACACTTGCATAAAAAATCATAAAATGAAAAAGAAAATAATAACATAACAAAAAAATTATATCAATGAGAACGTTAGTTTTTCTAAAACGTCCCTCAATGTTAGACTGAAAATCATTAGCGTTGGAAGGTTTCAATGTCTTTGCATTTTTTATAATTTCCCATCCGTTCATGAACTTTTGTTTTCAATTTTTTCCTCAAATCTAGATAAAGCAACGTTGAACAAGTCTTGAATAAAAGCCTTCATGTCTTCATTAATACCTTCAGAAACCATATCTTCCTTCTCTTTTGGGAAGACTATATTGTCAACTTCTTCCCTAAGTTGCTCATCTTGTCCATGAATATTGTTATTTTGTTGTAAACTCTCCCATTTATGTCTTCCAAAATCATGACCACTTTTAATAGTAGCTTTCAAACTAGTAACACTACCATCATCAACTTCATCAGGCCAAAAAAAATCAATAGATTCACATATATCAAAATTCTCATTAGGATCCATATATGTGTGAATTAAATCGTGTATTGGCAATGAAAAACAATTATTAATCATTCTATTAAATAAGAAATTTACTCATTGTTTTAAGTAAAAAAAAGATATAAATACTAAAAAGTTGATGTCGATCACTAATCTATATATATATTATATCTTACAACTAAATCTTTTTTTTTTTACGATTTAGAAACAACAATTACAAAAATTTACAATAACATTAATACTTATAGTTTTTTGAAATGTTCTTTCAAGATCGTTAATTTCAGCGTATGAAGCTCTAGCAATAACAGTCCAATTTGAGCATAGTGGCTTTCTAGAAGCATCGTCACTAATTTTTTTAGCCAAAAACTTTCCAATAATTGGAATTGTCTCCATGATCCAAATCTGAAACACTTAAGAAAAACCATCCAGAGTATAGCTTTTGGGATTTTTTTTAACTTATCTTATGTTTTGATGATAAAATCAATGCTCAAATGATCATCCTCATATTTTAGTCCTGTAACTGCATAAAATTCTTGTAACGAAAATCGTAATGGTTTGTCTCCAAATACATACCAAACTGTTCCTAAAAAGGTTTACATGTCCTTATGCAGCTGCAGTTTGGCGAGCAAATCAAACCAATTCTCCGGCTTTGAGTGATCCAATCGTACCTTTTGAGAATAAGATAACATTAATCCTTCAAATGGTCAAATCTTCGAGTTTAGAGATGGAACAATGACAAGTACCACTATGGACATTATGGAGACTTTGGAAGAATCGAAATATGTTGATTTACCAACGACATTCTATGACATGGTTTCAAACACATCAAGCTATCAGAAAGGACGTATCTGAATGGATATCTGCTACGATTGAGACACCAAACCCTACATTACAGATGAGGCGAAAGCAAGATGGTGGACAAAACCATTGGATGAGACCAAACCAAGGATACGTTAAATGCAATTATGATTGTAGTTACAAAGATAAGAATTCACCAGCAAAGGCGGCTTGGATTTTTAGAGATGATAAAGGAGTCTTTCTTGAAGCTGGATCAAAAGTTGGTAACATATGCTCCTCGGTTTTAGAAGCTGAATTTCAAGCTCTTCTTATAGCTATTCATCAAGCGTGGATAAGAGGCTATCGATATATTTTCTTTGAAGGAGATAATCAAATTTTGCAAAGATTGATCCATCAAGAATCTATGAATTTTGGGTTATATCCATGGATAAGAGAGATACATCATTGGAGGAATCGTTTTATGGATGCTCAATTTCAATGGACAAATAGGAAATACAATCGAGTAGCAGATATGTTAGCCCGATCACATCCAAACTCGATTATGTGTTTAAATTTTAACTATATACCTAAGGGTATAGCTGATGTTTTAGTTGAAGACTATATGTGTTCCAAATAATTATTATTAATATATGATGTTAAAAAAAAAAAAAAGGTTTAGTTTTAAATCCAATTAAAAAAAGGTTTAGTTTTGGAAAAGGGACGTACTTTTAACCTTTTCTCTAATTTTCCCTTAATTAATTTAGTTAAGAAAATCAAAGACTATATATATTTCACCTCTTGCCTTTTCACGCGTAGTCTGTTATTTCAATCTCTTCTTTATTTTTCCCGTCTAGGTTTCGTCTTCGTCTCTCTCAAATCTTCAGTTCGCGATTCGTCAATCACTCCGATCTGTGAGTTTCTTAGTTAGGGTTTTGATTAAGTGCCACCAATTGTTTTTTTTTCTGCTAACAAGTGCGATCAATTGTTTTAAGACTGTTTCGTAATTCTTACGATCATATAATGTGTTCATGTGATTAAATCTTGACCTTGGTTTACTTCGGTTTTGGTGTTATCTTCTTTGTTTGACTCTTACGCCAAACATTACATCTCGAACATCGACGATGTTTTGATTGCAAGTGATGATTTTTGTTCTTATGAAAATTAGGTTTAATTGTATGTGAATTTAGGCATTATTAAGACTACCGATTACTTATAAACTTCTAGAATTTAGCAATTGAATATGTATTTTTTTCTTAAATGATTTTTAATTCTCGTTTAATATATAACACATTGTTGATTATTATTGAAAACAGTTTGTTTTCGAGAAGAAATTAATATATTAATGGAGGAAAATACTAATCGGGAGTCTAATGAACAAGGCAGAGAGTCTCTTACGAATAATGCAAATGATTGGAGATCACAACTTGAGCCTGATTTACGACAAAGGATTATTTCAACAATGTAAGTCTTTCTTAGTGAAAATTGCAATTTTTTAAAATTTATTTGATCTATGTGAATTGTTTGTTCTTTTTTGATTATTAACATAAGTTTTATACTAGTAAATACTGCAAAAAGTTAAAGCATTACAAGATTTGTATAACCGGAGTTACAAGTACTCGCATAGACTTAGATGATAGGATTTGAACTATAAATCGGATTTTATTGACTTTTTTAATACAAATATATTGATTCGGTTCCTTTGCTTTTTATGTTCATAAGAAAAATCTTGTTTCAGTAACACAATTATAACTTTAGATTATCTCATCTTAGAGGACTTGAATGTTCTCATTGTTTGTTACTGATACTTATTCTCATTGATTGTGAAGAGTGGCAAAGTTGATGATACTGTTTCCTGAAAATGATCAAAATGCAATTACCCAAACCATTACCAAGTTTGAAGATAAGATTTATGGCACTGCCAAAGATAAGGTAACTCAAAAACACAAATCTGAATTTTGAGACCTTACTCTTGTAATGATGCTTACAGATTTATTCTCCTTCTGTCCTTTTTCTTATGGTCTCAGCGTGATTATATGAGGATAATCATGGATAAGATGCATTTTATTGAGAAAATATACGAAACGAGGCAGTCTAGTTCATCAGTTAATGGAACCAATGCTCAAAATTCAGGTGAGATTATATCTAATCTAAGTTCACCTGAAAGAGAACTTAAACTCTGTGTTTAAGCTTTTGTTTCAAGACCATATAAGCTAGTGAATGTTTCTGTGCAGGAGGTCAAGTAGTTTTGAATCCAGGTCAATCTGTTCCCACATCATTGCCGTATACACAGACTCCAACAAGCCAACAAAACCCTCAGAGAAATCTCAACGCTCTTGGCTCTTCAGTTTTGCAAACTCAGGTCCCTATAAACGTTTCCATGGCTCCAAATGTAAACACTCAACCACAGAATTCAAACTACATGGTCCAACATCAGATTAATCAACAGCTTCTTAAAGACAAAATCCGTCATGGGAATTTGAGACCTCCGCATATGCAGCAACAGGCTCAGCCACAACCACAGCAGCATCTGCAAAGTTTGTTGAAACAACGTATTCCTCAGTCCTTTCCTCAATCCTCCGGTTTTTCTGTTTTACCATCATCAGGGCAACAAAATTCTCTGCAACAAAACTCTCAGTTGCCGCCAAGACATCAGTTTCCAAAACAGCGGGTCCATTCTAGTATGGTTCTGCCATCTCAGGACAAAATGAATGTTCCAAGCATGCAGCAGAAGCTTCTAACATCGCCACAAAGCATTGGAGAGCAACAAGCTTTTAGGCCTAGCTATCAAGCAATGTCACCACAGAATGACCTCGAAACTATGCACCAGAAACACTTCAATAATAGTGAAGCCTTTCCCTCACAGCAGCAGCAAACTATGCACGGAATTCAATCTGGTGACTTTAAAACCCTTGGATCAAGTTTGTTAGGTACTCAAGGCCAAGAAGTGGGACAATCTCAAACATACCAACCACAATTTCCAATGCAGCAGCAGCCTCAGAGTAGAAGCTTAAAGAATGAAACTCAAAGGTTTCAAGCAGACGTACTGAATTTTCCACATCAACTACTTAGAACAACTCTGGCAAATCCATCTAGTATGTTCCATGTCTTGGCAGAAGGTGGCTTCATGTTTTTTCTTATATGACTGATCATTCTCCAATGTTTCATTCTCTATGATTTATTTTCTAATAATGTTATATGGTAATGAAATTCTTCGTAGCAGCTCAAGATTCTACAGGCAAGACGGTAAATGGCGGTGGTAAGGACTGGCAGGAGGAGACATATCAGAGGGTATCCTCATACAAAGCTCTGAAATTTTGATTCATCGTATATAATCTTTAATGATCCAAACATTTCGTCATATTCACGTTTGTAATATGTCCTGCAGATCAAAGCTCTGAAAGAAAAGTATTTATTGATTCTGAGTGCAATGCATCAAAAACTTACTGAAAAATGGCGAAAGGTACTTTACTTCAGTCATAACTAAAGTTGTTTTCGTTCCAGGACAAGAGTTTTATCTGATATGTCTTGTACTTTTATTTCAGGCTGAATCTCTTCCACCACAAAAGATGAAATTTGAAAAGCTAAGGAGAATGAAATTGATAATTGAACAAGTTCTTGTTTTCTTAAATGTACATAGAAGCAATATATCAGAGCAGCACAGAGACAGGTTCCGTCTATATGAGGAACACATATTGAATATGACCAAGAATCGCACTGCGATTCGGATGCCAATGCAGCAGCAACAAGGACAATTTCCTCCTTCTCAGACCTATCAAACAGCTTTACAATCCCAAATTCCTCAAGTGAATGTGTTGCAGTCCCTAGAAAAGGATCAAATGAATTCACGGTTGACGCTGAGTAACCAGAACAGGGCCTTGACTTCAGTATCAGGACTTATGACATCACAGACATCAGTGCCTCATTCGTTTCAGATTAAGCCTAAGTTAGAACCAAAAGATGAGAACAATACTTTGCCCTCCTCAAGAAATGTCGTGTTACCTTCTATTAAACAGAATCCTTCAAGTAATCTGCAGGTCGTACAATCGAATATCAATCCAGTTCAGTCTAGTATGTTGCAGCAGAATCAGAAACAATTTCAGTATCGCCAGATGCAAAAACCGTTATTGCATAGAAAGCAGCAACAACAACAACAGTCACAGCAACCACAACAAGCAAATCAGCAGCTTCAAAGGCCTACTTCACAACAAAGGGTCAACAATTCATCTAATCAGTGCCAGCTTTTAAAAGCAGTGGCTTCTCAGGATATGTTGTCAAACATTTCTCCATCAGCTCCATCAGCTTCATCACAGTCTAGTGGCTCTCATTTTGTTGTCTCATCTCCGGTGACTTCCTTTGCACCGTCTACAATTCCTAAAGATCCTGAAAAATCAATGTCTCTTGAGTCTCCAGTTTCTCATTCTCAGTCTCCTAGCTTCGGTGTTGAGATCAAGTCAACCTTAGATTCCTCTTCTAAACATAGCACAACGGAACAGCCTCCGGTCTCTCTTCCTCCCGAGCCAATCGCAGAGCGGGCTATTGATCGTCTAATAAAAGCGGTGAGTCAAGATAACCATAAACTCTTATAGCTTACTAAAGTTTAATTTATTAATTTTCTCCAAATTTACTGATCCAATCTTTCACCTGTTTGTCTTTCTAGTATAAATCATCATCACCAAAATCCTTGGCAGAGTCTTTCAGTGAGATTAGCTCAGTGGTCAGTATGGTTGACAGATTCGAAGGATCCTGCCAACACGTTGGAGGATCTAGAGGTGGTTTAGGAGAGGATTTGAGTCAGAGGAAAAATTTCCGTTTTCACTTAATGACAGATGGAGAAACAAGCTCAAATAAGAGAATGAAGCTCTCCATCAATGCTCTGCCTCTGGAATCTGAAGTTGATTCCACAGCATCTTCTGGCTCGAAAGTTAACAAGATTGGGGTAAAAATCTGCAGTCATTAAAAACCTCTGTTTATCAAACAAAGCATTGAATTAAGACTAGATTTTTCAATTTTGCAGTCTGGTTGTGTCCTCATGCCAGAAATCAAAGAAATAAATTGTACATTTGTAGAGACAATGGTGGAAATATGCGATGAAGATGTTACATCAGGAACAATCGTTATGTATTCTTATGAACCTGTGGCTCTTACTGACACATTCAAAGCTCATTACAACTCAGGACAAATCGTAACTCTCTTTACTAATTTCTGTTTCTTCTTTTCCTCTCTTTGATCAAATATTTATGTATTTGGATGTTTGATGCAGTCGCAGATTCAACCATTACGCTTACTAGTTCCTGCAAATTATCCTTACAGTTCGCCGATACTTCTCAAAGCAATCTCCTTTGATGCTAGGTACGAAACTTTCTTAGAAATATGATTACAATGAATCTAAACATAGTTAGATCTTATGAGTTTATATCTCTGTGTTTCAGTTCACAAAACTATGAAGATCTGTCTGCGAGAACAAGATCGAGATTCAGTTTGTCTCTAAGAAAACTTACAGAACCTTTGTCTCTCAAACAAATGGCTCAAGCTTGGAATGATTGTGCCAGAGCAACAATGGTTGAGTACGCAACACGGCATGGTGGAGGGACCTTCGGTTCCAAGTACGGTGCTTGGGATACTGTTTTTAGAGCTCCCTGAGCCCTAAATTTGTCCTCTCTCCCTAAATTTGTCGTCTCTCAGTCAACTAACTTATCAGGTGGAGTTTGAGCAAAGCTTATTAGTTTAATTCCTTTTGGCCCAAGTTAGGTTTTTTTCTTGACCTTCCGAGTTAGTGTGGCTCATGTTTTGTTCTTGTAAATATTTTTCCCAAACATTAGTCTAAAACCAAATATAGTGATAAATTTTTTTTTTTAAATTATTAGTCGCACCTACTAATTAACTCAATCATTAAATTTTTATTTTATTTTTTATATATTGAATATAGATTTTAATTTGTCATTTATTGGAATTTATAATGATGAACTATCACAATTTATACATTAATTAAAAATTATGATGTGACTTTAAAAAGAAAACATATATTATAGCAGTGTGGACAAATGATCGTATTACTATCACACAAAATACAACTTCAACAAAAAAAATCTGTAACAAAAAAAAATACAACTTAAAAAACATTTTCAAGCACTATTATTATTTTTAATTATTAACAAAATATTTATCATAAGGTAAGAAGATTTAGTTGTCTTCGTGAGAGAAGAGACGATTGAGAGAAGGCATGACTTGAGGGGAACGAGTCCTTAAATACTTTCGAAGATTATGTTGTGCATATTTCTCTCCTTCTTCTTCATTTTCTAGAATTCCCATTTTTCTATTCGTTTTATTTATCCTGCCAAAACAAAAAGAAACATTAAAATAGTGAAATAACTGAATTAGTTGTGAAATTGTGAAAGAAATAAAATAATATAAAATAGATTAAATGAAGACTTACCTGCAATCAGGGTTTAACAATGCATTCCTTGTTAACTGAAACACAACCATTGATGTCACAAATCCCATTGCTCCAAGAAGAGGATACACCTATATTTTGTTGTTTAGTTATTATTTAACAGCTATTTGATTCTTTTTATTTCACTAACCATGTTTTTAATTTTATGTATCACGTTCCAATTAGTTGCCAAATTAAAGAAAAACAATATATAAAAATTTAATCAATTACTAGGAAAATGTATTAAATAGTTAAATGTGTAATTCCGTGTGATAGAGTTTATTTGAAGAAATGAATTCAGTTTAAGCAATGTCAATCTAATTATTGAAGAAAAAAAACACAAATAGGCTCTTATTTTTTTTATTTTTTTTGTCAACATTGGATCGACAAGCCCCGATCCATAGCCTAAAATCCACCCCCAATAATCTATTTTTTAAGCTACTATAACGCCGCGCGTAGGAATCGAACTCTGGTACCAAGTCATTAGCTTGATCATCCTAACCACCAGACTGAGAGCAACTCGGCAAATAGGCTCTTATTTAAAACAATCTTTTTTATTTGATTTTTTCATTATTTACAAATCAAATTTAACTATTTGATTCTATTTTCCTCATTAATCATATCTTTAACTTAAAATAACACACAAAAAAAAATCATAAAACTAAAATCAACGACATGCGAAACTCCAACCGATCATGATTTTACAAGAGTCCTTCCTATTTGATCTTTTAACTATAACTAAATTTTTTTTTATAAAAACAAGAAAGTAAAACTAAAAATTAACACTAAGATAAGATTTCTTTATTTTCTATATTAATTTTAATAATTCTTCTATCAAACTAAAAAGAGAGTAATTAATCAGTCACAATAGATATAAAAATTCTTACCTCAGGCCTTATCCAACGCCCCATTTATTAATTCTTTCTTCTTTCTAACTATAAAATCTTCAAGGACTGTTGATACGAACTAAATCTCCTGTATACTTTGTCTGATTTTTGGTTTTGTTATGTCTGAGAATTGAATATCAATACATATACGGTATATGGTATATATAGTGTAGATCGTTGACTTGTTAATAATACAGGTCAATGCCTTCAAAATTGAAATACTAAAACCCACGGACTTGATCCTGTGGGCGGATGATTTTCTCAATTGTGCTTAATGCTTATTGGTTCAATTTGTAATATGACGAATTTACTATTTAACAAATGTAACTATGAATTAGTTAAATATGTTTAATATTCTATTCTTACTGCTTGATATGCTTAATTTATTACAGATTTTAAAAATAATTTATATAGTACTAAAAAATATAAAACTAGAAAATTTCTAAAAATATACTACAAAAAGTCGTGTACAACTTTAAAATAGTCATGAAAAGTCTTCAAATTAATATGACATTGAGAGTGTGAATATAACGACGAACATATAGCACATAAATCCGTGGATATTTCAAGATTTTTCGTGACTATTTTGAAATCAATGGGTGACTATAGAAATATATATCTATATATATAAAAATATCTATCTATATATATTTTATTTTGTCAATAGTTAAAAGTGAGATTATTAAAGATTTCTACTAATGACTTGACACCAAGGTTCGATTACTACCCGATGCATTAAAGTAGCTTAAAAAATAGATTATAGGGGTGAACTTTACGCTATAAATCAGGTTTTATCGATCTAATTGTTGACAAAAAAATTATATATATTTCTACTAATGAAATGAAAACTCATTTGTTTAGTGTATACTTATGTACTTAGCCGTTATAAATATATAAGCTATGTTTTACAGTGTTTACTTACTCCTAAATTATTTTATTTTTTTTAATAAGTAATTATTAGATCGACAATAAATTTCAATCTATAACCTAAATTTTTAAAATGGAATAGGTAAGATTCATAGCCTAAGTTGTTTGGTTAAGAAGTAAGATTCATATTTTGATAACTTGATCTCTAATTTTTCTCTTAATAGTTATATATATATATATATATATATAATGCTTTCAAAGTTTTCTTTTGGTAAATGACTGCTTTCAAAGTTGTGAAATCTTATCAAAACTATCCCCAGTCTGTGGGCGATTCAGCCTTTTCTTATTTTATTTATTTTGTTTTTACTTGAACTTTTATTTTAATCTAAATATGACCAGGTCAATAAATCTCAATAAGTGTTTTCTTTGGTTTTGAAATTGAAAACAGGTTAAGATAAACCAAGGAAACTAGCGTATAGTATTGTATAAGATGATAAGAGTATTGAACTTTTCCCGAAGTAGCTAAGACGCCATAGTTATTAAGAAAATGATTTTTGAACACAATGTTAACTTCAATACAACTGAAAAGAAAAAACATCATGAGCCTCAAAAGAAGAATTTGATAGTGTAATTAAGAGAAGAAAAAATTTGATTATAAAGAGGTAAGAAGAGCACTAAAAATAGAGTTCTCTAACCATCTACAAATCCGAAGTAAACCGAACTTAATCGACTGGAACCAACTCAAAAATGTAGACGTCTTAAGAGAAGAAAAACACAATATATTATATGGTTCTCAAGATCAAAATTCATTTACAAAACTGATCTAAATCACTATTGAGGAATAAAGAAATAATGTCTTGGGATACAATTATCCCTTATAATTGAGGTACCTTCATATATAACAACAAACATCTATGTGAAACATTACCAAACATATGATCCTTTTACATATGAATCATAACATACAAGCAAGTGATGAGAAGTATGATGAATGGTGAAGTTGCAAGGTCTGGAGTAGCGTTAGGAAGCCATGGATACGCCTCGGGAGGCGGCATTATGCAGCTATCGCCATTGAAGTAGATGCGTCTTGGAAAGGCCCATCCTTTCTCGAATGTGAATGTCAATGGGTTCTTACGGAACAGACGTTCTGATTGTACATTGCCTGATGGACCAGCTTGGGTCAAAAATCATTGTAGAACTTGATTCCCCATAGAAGGCTGTGTCATCTGCAACATATGATTCAAAACAATCCTAGATCATGAGTCTAAACAAGTTTATAGTTAAAGTTATTGTCAAACACAGAACCTAACCCTAAGCATATCAAGGGTTCTGCACACTAACAAGTAGCTAAGAACTTACTTATGTCAGCGTAAGGATTAAGCGGTTTGTAGTTAAAGCTGAAAAGCTGAGTGAGATTGTCGAAGTCGGGATGCTGAACAACTATGTTCCATTGCGACCTTCACTCACCAGTACTCTTTGTAGTTAGTTTTTACATGCCAATGAACTCGAATGGGACACATATGCTGCGTACATTGCAAAAGTGGCTCATTGTTCTTCATTAAAGCTGGTACTACCGAAGCTATTTTGGAGCTGTCACAAGAAATGTATTCGAAAAAACAAAGCTAAATTGGAGTTTCTTAAGTGAAAAGGAACTCACTTGACACATGAACCAACTTCAGAACTATTTTGACAACCACAAGAACAAGTAGGGCAAGGTACTATAGTATCATTGTAGAAGGAAGAGAGCGAGACACAACAAGTTGGAGTTTTTCGTGCTAGAAACTGTGAATATGTGCAGGTAATGTTCCATGTCACTACCAAAAGAAAACAACAATGAGAAGTGAAATTTGAAATCAAAAGCAAAAGACAGACTTATTAAGATTTGTTAGTTGCTATACTTACACAAAGCCTGAGTCTTTCTTCGTTTATCTGCAGAAATGAATCTGCTAGGCTTAACAAGTTGTGCAGGCCCGCAAGTGTAACCAGGTCCTGGTCCCTTCAAAGTAACATTCCTAGGTGCTCTAACAGTTGTATTAGTTGTACCAGATTGACCAACACTAATCTGAAAAGCAGTTGCAGGGTCTTGTGCCCACGAGCTAATCACAGCACCTCTGCAACAGTTGGATACCAGTTGGTTGTAAGGAACTCCTGGTAACAAGTCAACGATGTTCGGTGATTTCTTGCAGCAATGAGGCTTAAAATTAGAACAATCTCCTTGTTCTGTTGCTTGTCCACCCATCACAGCCCATATCACTTCCTTCTTCTTCCAAGTTCATCCCTATTGCCAACCAGGTGCAATGTGACAATATTGTTGAAAATTGAAGATTGTTACATCAGCCTGAAACCATTAACTCCATTGGAGATACACTGAAACAAAGCTGAACAATTGAATGTGGTGGCTAAAGTTATAAGATTTACTTACCACATAGCCATCACCAGTCCACATCTTGATATCCCATTTGATTGTAATGTTTCCATTTGGATCAAGTGCATCATAAGCTTCTGTGTAGACAGATAAAAATAAAATAATTACGCTCATATCCAGAAATAGAACAAACCCAGAAACAAAAGTTTAGATTTTTCTTAGGTTCTCTTCTCATGATCATCATCATCAACACCATTATCATTATGATCAGCATCACATGGAGATAGAGGTTTCAAAACTCGATTTCAAGGGTTTTCATAGAATCAACACTAATTATCACAGAACGCAAAGAAACCAAAATTCTAAAAAAAAATCAAAACTTTCTATTTTCTCTGTGAGACAATGGAGCCAAACCTGTAATGGTGATTCTGGACCAAGAAATGAGAAACAGAAGCAAACCGAGGAATCTGGAGAAGCGAATGTCAATTTCTTCGATCAACAGTTTTATGATCTCTCTCGCCGGCGGAAACTTCTCGAAGCTGTGTATGAACAGAGAGAGAAAGAGAGAAAGAGAGACAGAACAGGCTTAGTTAACTTTAAGACTTACAAGTACTTAAATAATATAAAACCAAAAAAGTACTTAAATAAAATGTTCCTTGTTTTAATGGGTCTTTTATTGGTTTGCGTTTCATATATTTATTTATAAACCAACACAAGATATGTATTTACTATTTTTATTTATCTTGAACAAGCATCATTCGAAGTTATAGTGTATATATTAATTTTCTGTTTGGAAAATGAAATATTTTAGAAACATGTATGTTTTGAAATGAAATTTGACGGTGGAGCCGGCCAAGTAACGCCTAAAATATTGATGTTATAAAAAAAGAATTGAAGACTTTTCTCGTCATAAAACAATATTTAATGAGAATTTCCCATTATAGAATGAAAGAAAATAGTATATACACGTAGGCAAGTGTGTGGATTTGGCTGTATATTAACATTGTAATCAACAAACAAAAAATTAGAAGGAAAAAAAAAAATTATCGACAAGTATCGGTGAAAGGGACCAATCATTATTACCGCACTTAACAATTAATGCCTTATACGAATTACAAAAATAAAGTTAATGCTGTCAAAGAAACCTAACTCTCAAATGACCAAATAAATGTAATAATTTTTTTTTAAACTGATAAATGTAATAATTTTAAAAGTATTTTTGTTAAGTGGTCAAATAACTTTTTTTTTAGATCAAAATTTGATTCTAGATATATAACAAAAAAAAAAAACAATTTGATTCCAGATAGTCATGTTAATTTTTATAATAAATTTTTAACTTTAAGATATAAATCAAATATTGATCAAATTATTGACAAAAGCAAAGCTTAATTTTCAAATGACAAAATAATCCAATAATATAAAAGGAAAACAAAGACATAACTTACAAAAAGAAATTATAAGCATTGTAATGCATTTTTATCAAAGAAAAAAAAATTTGTAATGCATTAAACAAAGTTTGGTCAGTGGAATGAATTAATTTTATTGTGTGCTATAAAACTCAAAATATAATACTCTTAAACGAAGCTTAATTCAAAGGATCAGAAAAATCGAATAGTAAAAAGATACAAAGACATCATTGACAGGAAAAAAAACATACTTTATTCATTTAAAAATGAAATATTCAATGGCTTTCATTTACAGCTTCAATCTATTTGCAGAGTACAGTTGTTCCGAGAAAACGACGGCTATGTTTGTGCATTTTTGCATTTTCATTCGTCTTTCGTGCAGAAAAGCATCACCGCCTGTCATTTTAAAGCTACTAAGTGGAATTGTTATTTATTTATTTATTTATTTTGGTTATTCCTATACGTTAATGGGCTGGTTCATATACAGGCTTCAAATTCATGAATTGGGCCAAGTCCGATTTATTTATCTACGTGATTTAAATTTCCTTTTCTTTCAAGAAATAAAAAAATTCTAAAGATTATTGGTTCAAAGAGTTTAACGGATAGTATATTTTTTGCAAAATTTTAATAATGTGTATAAAACTAGGTTTCATTAACCGGAAATTTAGCTGAATATATACCTTATAATTTTAGCTGTATATATATATATATATGAATTATAGAAAATTAGATATATTCCTTCCGTTATGAAATAGTTTCTGTTTCGAAAATTTCACACATATAAAAAAAATTTCGAAACGTCAATTTTAACTCTTTTTATTGTAAAATAACAAATAACCAACTATCATTGATAAATAAGTTCACACTTCGACCAAAAAATAATAAGTTCACACTTTTCCTTCAGGAGTAAAAAAAAAATGAAACTACCCAAAATTTGTGTGGAATTATTATTTTTTTTGTTTTAATTGGGTGGAATTCATGCTATATAGATATTATCGAGGAAAAATAGATCGTTGATCCTAAAGAATGATACATTTTTTCAGCTAAGAATGTTTGAGACTGGACCAGTAAACCAGTAGCGAGCACTGAAAAGCCAATATGAAAGGATTATGACCACCAAACCGGCTACTGCCACAGGAGTGTAGTTAAGTGTTTCTGCAGTTATGGGAAATGCCACAGGTAATGAGAAGAGGACGGAGATGATTGCAACCCATATGACTGCCACACACCCAACAACCATTCCATACTTCCCCAAGCTAAATGGTCCAGCCACAAAGGTGTTGCGTGACAGTGTCACTCTCAATAGAATAGGTATTGCGTATGCTATGTACAGTCCAATCGTTGCTATCGAAACCATTGCTTGGAATGCCACTATGCTCCCTAGTGACTGTCATTTCATTTACATCAATGAGACAAGGAAACAACGATAGAAATTGTTAGAATGTGATTGTTAGAATGCATGGGAAGTTGTGATTGTAGGGCAATCTATTCGTTGTCAATTGGTTTTGAATTGAAAACTCATAATTTATCGGTAGAGAGAGGGACTTACGGTAAGGGCCATACAGAATGATATAAAAGCAGAGAGCCAGACCGCGTTGATAGGAACCTCTTTGCTGTTTACTTTGTGCCATAACGGGGACATTGGCATAGCTCCATCTCTTGAAAACGCATAAACCATCCTATTGACACAGAAAAAGATGCATATAGTCTTAAATGCAGACAATGCTCTATATTAAAACACAAGATTAGATAGATAGGTACCTGGAATTGCTAGTGACAGAGCTCATACCACAGAAAAACACGGCAACTGCAACAATGCCTAAGCAGACGATTCCTCCAGTACCGTTCCCAAACCTATTCTTGAAAGCTAAGTAGAAGATCTCAGCAATGGCATAGCCACCAGAGTTGTTGGTCTCACTTAGAAGTGAAGGTATGTCTGTGACTGCATAGCTTATGCCTAATATATAACCCCATCCAAACAGAATCGATATCCCAATTGCACTGATTATTCCTTTTGGTCCATTCTTGTCTGCATCTACAGTCTCTTCTGTCTACAATAGTACTTTTGTTCAATCATAAAGACTTGCTAATGAAAGTTAGAGTAGTTTTGTTTCGATACTCACCATGTGAGCAGAAGCATCATACCCAGCAATGGTGTACTGGTTCATGATAAGTCCCAGAATGAAAATGTAAGCGTAGCTAGTGATGCCAAGTCCATTATCAGTGTTGAAATTGGTAAAGACAAACTTAGTAGTGGCTCTTTCAGTAGAAACCAAAGGAATCAGAATCATAAGCACCACAACACCTGAAATATACAAAGAGATGCTTGATTTACTTGTTGAGAAAACATAAACATACAAAGAAGATGAGAAGAGAAAGATACCAAGTAGATTCCAGAGAGCAGCAAGGTGTCCAATGAAAGACAAGACAGAGATAGGGAGGCTATTGAGAAGAGCATGAATAAATAAGATTCCACCATGGATGCTAAGCACAACATAGTTAGAACCTTCATATCCACCACCGTTTTTACCACCTGTGGAGAGAAGTAAGATCACCTGAATCAGTTGTGCTAGAGAGAAGTCAATGCTCGCTGTAACTGCCCACTGCAAAACAGACCACATACCAAATGAGTGCGATCTCATGATTCTCATATATCTACTCTATTTAGATGAATACCTGACCAACAATGTTGAACCTGAAAGATTATAAAAAAAAGCAAGGAATCAAAGAGAGCTTCCAAATTCCAATTTCAATGTTAGTAGATTCAGAGAAGAAAGTACCAGCCAGTCATCCAAGAGGCAAGAGGAGACCATCTAGGACCAGCGAGCATGGCACTCCAGTAGTAAAGACCACCAGAGGTTGGGTAAGAGGAGCAAATCTCAGCCATTGATAAGCCCACAAACATAGTGAAGCCTCCTGCCACAAACCATCCGTAGACTAGAGTGATGGTACCACCAAACCTCAATGCAGTGTTGAACGTTGTTGTTATTCCGGTGAGTACTGATATGATTGAGAAAGAGATGGCAAAATTGGAGAAGACCCTGAAAAAACATAAGTAATAGTGTTTAGTTTAGATTAAGTTAAAAGATTTTCAGAAAGAAGAAAAGAGTGAGAGATACAGACGAGAGATCGCGTTTGAGCTCTTGCTTGTAACCAAGCTCCTTTAGGCGGACTTGACCGGAATCTATGGCCGGAAGAAGAGGTTGCTTTTCTCCCATACTTGTTGTGCTTTCTCTTTCTCTCTTGCTGGTTTGTATCTGTATGTATAATCAGATGTGATATTTGCTGTTGCGTAACAAAAAAGAAAGAGTTGACAATTTATTATTATTTTTCGTAATCATACCATTACGTTAGGTGACTATATATTAGTCATTTATAGCATGGTATAATCACTTAATTTAATATTATTTGTTTATAATAATTGTATGGTTATTAATCATGTCAGAACAAGTACGTAGATTGAGATATCATCACATGTCTTTTCAGATCTTCAATTTGTCTTGATATAAGATAACATTTTAATAGTTTATTATGTAATGGTTCATGTTTTTCAATTTCATTCTATTATCTCGTAAGAATCTATGGCCATCGAATCTGATATGTTTTTCACCCATTTGTGCTTGCTAGACTTTTTGTTTTGCTTCTTTATCTACTTGGGTGTTGAGTATTACTTTGACTCCTAGTTTTGGCTAGCTTTGGGTTTGTTTTTCCCATGGTATTGGGTATTCGGGTATCTGGGTTCGGGTCGAATCTATTTGGGTTTTGGGTTTTCGATTCCATAGACTTAAGATCCATTCGAATATTTTTATTTTTCGGATCGAGTATAGATTGGTTCAGCTTTGGGTATTTCTATCTAGATTTATATAAAAATTCAAAATTAGTATAAATTTAATAGGAAAAAACACTAAAAAATTTAAATTTAATAAAATAATCGTGTATGCATTTGTTCTTGATTTGGTTTCAGTTCGACTTCGGATTCAGGTTCGATTTTTCGGATGTATAGATTTAGGATCCATTCGAGTATTTTGTCGGGTTCGGATTCGGGTTTTATGCCCATGGCTACTATTTCATTTTTATTTTTATTTATTTGGTATCAAGTATTTCCATATTGTTGCGTGATCTACTTTTTCTTTTTAAGGATTTATTGTTCGTGGGATCTAGCGATGCAATGATTCTGTTCTTCGTTTTTTGTTTTGTTTGGCTAGTTAAAGTCGGGCTTGCTAGGTCTGTGTGCAAGTCACACAGTTCCTTTTTGGCATTTTCCTCGGTCAGAGGTCAATGTTTTCCCTTGTGCTTTGGTTTTTTCGGTTGCATCATCTCCTTTGAGTGTTAGCTTTGGGGTTGTTTCACATTTCCCTCGTGTCTGTTTTGTCTTGTGTCTCTCCTCAGTCATGCTCCAATCTGTGTTCGTTTGGATTCTTTTCGAGGCTGTTGTGCAGTTTTAGCACCTACTTGTTCTATGGGATGGTTCACATTTTTTGTTTGGTTTTGGTTTCAGTTTTAGTTCTTAGGAACTGAATGTTGTATTCTTTGTGTCGTTATCGCTTATTTCTTTCTTCTGTTAGCGTCTCTTTGATTGGATTAGTGTTTCCGAGGTTGTATTTGTTGTTGGGTTCTATTTATGCATTAGAGTCCCAATAGTGGCATTTTCTGTAAGCATTTATTTTCAGTAAAAAGAGAACAACAAGAAGAAGAAAAAAAACAGACATAACATTAGAAAGACAACAAACGAAACATAACACCAAATCACAAAATGAAACAAAAGAAAATACAAAGGGAGAGAAACTTGATTGGCCACATTAATACACTAGCTAGTGAATATGATGATTAAGTAGTCCTAATCCTGGCGATCTCAAGCAGAAGTTTATGCAAAGCTTGTGGTTTGGAGAAGAAAGGAGCATGATCAGCACCTTTTAGCCGGTAAACTTTTTCCGGTGGACTATTATTGATCATGTTTTCTTGGAGAGTCATTGGTATGGCGTTATCTTCTAATGTCTCTATGTAATACCGTCTAACGGATCCGTATTTAGCATCTGAAAGAGAGATTTTCTCAAGCACCGGCGCAAATGGTATTGACCTCATTGATACAGAAGCCAATGCAACGTCCTTTGAAGGGCTTTGATTGAACAAAAGGTCTCTGAGAAGAGATTTTTCTAAGTCAATTGCGGTTGGAGGGTTTTCATTGCCATTTCTGTAGATAAAAATCTGAGCTTTTCTCATTAACTCATTCTGACCGTTCTGCAAAGTGTGTCACAATCACAATTAGCCTATTGGGATTGAAAGAGTAGAAGAGATCAGTGGGAAAGCAAACCTGCAAGGAGAACATATCAAGTGTACTTTGACCATTAACCAACATTGCTGCAGCGAGGAATATTGCTTTCGAAACCTTTGATGGAAACAGTTCCATAGCAAAAGATATACATGCTCCACCAAAATCGTGACCAACCAAGATAACCTGCAATTTTACATATATCAAGTTCCAGATTTTGAAGACAAAATCAAAGACAAAGTAGTAGAAGTAGAAGGCAAACAGAAGCAAAACCTTTTCTCCTATAGGAAGCTTTTCGAGAATATCAGTAAGTGGCTTTGCATATTGAGACAAACTTGCAATGCCATTTATATTGAATGAGTTAATACCACAACCAGCTAAGTCTATGGCAGTAACTTTAAAACCATCTTCCTCAAGAAGTGCAATCGTTTTGTACCAACACCAAGCGCCAAAACCACCTCCATGGATGAGAACAAAATGGTTTGTTTCCAAGTCATCTAGCTTTATACCCTGTTCAAACACCAGGTATCAAATCATTCCCTTCTTTGCAGGTCGGTGAGGTTCAGGAAAAAGAGAAATTGAATCATCTATAAGACTAAGGTGAATAATTCTCATAATATTATCTATGGACATCTCTAGAAGGAAGATAGGAACAATATATGAAAAGTTATGATTAAAGTTCCACAATCAAATGTTGATCTAATATAGTACTTTCATTATCAAGATCATCTTACTCTGTTTCAGAAAATGATCTAATCATCACCACAATCACACCATTTACCATAATCTACTTGATTACTATACTCAAAAGAGTTACATTGCTCTGTAACTACGAACTCTATTGAGCCAACAAGGATTGAATGTACAGATTTATCACTTAATGCCATTCAAGGTAACAAAACTAATCAATGCTTATCAGACAAATATAGCTTCACATTGTTTTTAGTTTTTTCTTGTATCATAAAGTAAGATATTCTACGAACTTCAATGCAATTACAATATTTAAATAGCTCTAAGCTAATTTATAATCAATTATCTGGAATTAAAACCCGAAATCGAGGAACAACACTTAGAGATTTGACTTGATCAATAATGGAGTCTAATCAAAGTCAGAATGAAGAACCTGATTAAGAAACTGATGAGGCTGCAACAGAGGATCAGTCGAAGACCTTGATCTCGAGCTAGAGCTCCGAGGAAACTGATTCTTCTTCGAACCTGAACCCGCATAACGTTGAGACGCCGACCGATCAAACGGCAAAGACCCACCGCCGTTTTGTTGTCTGAACAAAATAGCAGCAGCAGCAAGAGCATGTTCTTCAATCACTGCGTCTTCGAACTTGTTATCTTTCCCAGTCGAAGACGATCTGACCCGGTTCCAACGGTTGCTATTTAGACCCGACCCGGAAGAAGGTCCAATGGATGATTGTCGTTTAGTGATGGGTCGTCTTTTCTTCACGGGTTTAGGCGGAGCAAACAAAGAACAGAGATTTCCCATTGTTTGAACATGAAGAAGTAAATGAGAAGTGTGAAAAGGTTTGAGCCTTAGAGAGAGATTGAAGAAAGGTTTGAGCTTTATGGAGTTTTAGACAGAGAGAGAGTGACGTGGGATTCAGGTGAAAGTGGTGGCGAGAAAGTGGAATGGAGAAGCTGGCAACTTTTTAACCGTGAGGGAAGAGAAAAACAGTCCTAAAGGAGAAAATGCTTATAAAACATGTAAATTAGTGAAATTAATATATTTTTTTTGTCAAAGATTAACTTAACTCAATTTGTAATTTTTTTATTTAATCTATCTATTTGTAAAAGAAAGGTAGAAATCGAACTTAGATATCATACTCATTAATTGAATCATTTTAACTACCAAATTAAAAAAAATCAACTAAAATTTATAAGATAAAAAAAATTGAAATATATGTGAATATATTATCTTATTAGTATCCAAATTAATAACTATAAGGATGCAATATATGAAATATATTATGCTTTTAGTTACTTTTTAAAATAACATTGTTCAAACTCATTTTTATTTATCTAACAATTGTTGTAATTATGTTTTCAAATTATTGTATCATAGTATCGTTGATTACAATTTTTAAAAATTTGCATGAACTATCAGATTGTGGTCTATTTCTAAATTGACTGTTAGTTTCGTCAGTCAACGGTTAAATCTTTGTCATTTTCCGTTAGGTGACACGTGTATGACTAATTTAACCGATATGTACCGACCGATTAAAAAAAAATTTATAAAAAAAAAAAATCAAACAAATCAAAGAAAATTTTAGGTTTTTGGGTTTTTGGTTTTTCTTTGGTTACCTTTGAATTAGTTTCATGTTAAAATTGGCTTGGTTTGGTTAAACAAATCAAGATTAGGATTAAAATTTTCTTTGGTTAATTATAATTTAGTTCTAATTATACAAAATAGTTAATTCTACATATTGCGTATTAATTAATAAATCATGTACTAGTCAATATATATATTATTAGTTTGTGTATAGGCATATAACATTTTTTCAATAATATTCCTTTTTGGTATAAATGAACATATATTTTTCTTTTCTTTTTGTTTTTTCATCAATAATTTTAATGGAAAAAACTATAGATATGTACATTTAACCATATAACTAAATGCATTTTTCTTATTTTTTCTAGAATTTAATATCACCAATCAAAGAACATTTGGGCCGAGGACAGGTGGCCCAGTGGTGTTGTCACTTTATAAATCTTCAAGGCATTAAGGTTCGAACCCCCTACCTGCAGTATAAAGAAGAGATTAAAGGCCACTAAGCCAGTTGACAAAAAAAAAAAGAACATTTGGCACCGCTAAGACTTCGTTTCAAAGGTCTAACTGGACACAGTTTGTAGATGAACAATGAATTTATTCACACTATTTCTTCCAATTTGTAGGCCACATTTTTATATAAATTGGATCATTTAATTAGGTAAAGTAAATTCTATCTTTACTTTTACAACTCTAAGTACATTAAATGATTATTTTTGAAGGTTTATAATGTTTTTAAAACATTCTTAATATAAAAACATGTATATCATTCATAATTCCTACTATACTAGATATTATATATTAAGATATAAATTATATAATGCTTTTATTAACAAATACAATTATATAAAAACTATAAATATCAAATAAGTAAAATTGTATATTACATTATGTCCTAGATATTTATATAACTAGGCACGACACTGCTTTTACCTGCATGAATTTCATGGTAAATTTAGTTGAAAAATTAAAGAGCAACTTTACATAATGTTTTATATTTGCAGATGAAACTTTCTCGTGGCTATCCACTTACAGAGCACTCTTGCACATTGAGCTTAATTAAGAAATATATACAAATAAAGACTAATAAATCACACTTTAGTTCAAAAATAGTCATCACCAAGATCAACATTTTGTTTGGACCACCTCTATATAATATATAAAAGTGATTTTCACTTAGTAGAATCAGATCCCAAGGCATATAAGTAGTATTATATCAAGATATGTAGATGCTAAGCTATCATCATCACATAGCATGTGAATTATCTCACAATGCAATATGTATGTAATCATAGGACTAGTAAAGTGCATTAAAAGTTAGTGATAAATATTGACCACCGCCACTTTTTTCTCTATGCCGGAGAAAATGTAATTTTTCCGGCCAACCACAATCACTAGTTTCAAGCTTTTACAAAGAAGAGACGACAAAATTATTAAACATTTGATTTCAAATGGTGTATTACACTCGATTACATCAAATCGGTTGACAATCTAGTAGATTACAATCTAACAGATTCATTGACTATGTTTGTTAATGAAGAGATCAAGTAGTAATATTATCAAGAAAAATGAATTTAAAACTTATGATTCAAGAAGATTGTTTGATGAAAACCCCACATATATAACTAGAACTTCCAAGAAGAAGGTTCAAAGGAACAACTAAATCAAGCTATTTCTTCAAAGAGATTCCAAGAAGAAAGTTTAAAGGATACTATTCTTAACCATTAATGATTTGAGTCTAAGAATCGGTTGATATATATGTGAATTATTACAAATTACTTATGGAAATCCAAGGATTTTAGCTAATCACCTAGTAAGTATGAAATAAGGTTTTTAGGAGAATGAAGGAAAACCTATATTCTCCAAGTTCACAATTATGAGAAATCGAAAAAAATTCAAGACCAAAATAAACTCAATATTGTCTAGAAAATAAATTGGGTTATACATATTTTTTAGGTTTACACTTACTTTCGGGTGGTTCAAAATGTTATGTTCATCTCTTAGTTTAGTAAATCAGATAGATGTGTACAATGAATAGTTCAAAACTGAAAAATGCTATTGACTCGGACATATTGCATTTTGTATGTCTGGCCAATAAAGTCTATCGAGGTTTTTTATTTGTTTTATAGTCATTTCCATTCATGTAGAATTGTTTGACCAATATTTTTGTCTTAATAATTTGGCTATATTGTCCAGATATTAAGCTTAAAAATAACTGGAATGAGATTGGTTTAGATTTAGGGTTTGTAAAAAGCCCAACTTATAAGTGCTACTATTGCTAAGAGAAATAAAATTCTTTTTTGACAAGATGTCTTATGTAGGATAGATTTTTGAAAAATATGACTGATCTGTGGTTCGGGTATGGTTTGGTATTTTTTTTGTCTGTCCAGGTTTGGTTTGGTCTTACACAAAAACTTATGACAAAAAGATAAATATAACCAACTAATTTCAGAGTGACAAAAAAAAAAAAAAACTAATTTCAATTAGTATTGCAGATTTTTATTGTATTTAACTTTATTTTCTATATAATTTTAAATATATTAAATTTTTAGTGGATTTAGTCCAAGAATTTTTTTTATCAATCTTGGGCTATAACAGACCGATTTATTAGCCAAATTCCTATATAATGTAGACAGTAAAACTTAATTTCTAGATATACAAGTATGCCTGTCTTTAGTGAATTTACCGTCTATTATTAAAATAAATATCTATCTCCTAGCGAAACGTTTCTATTCGATTCAGATTAATTTTGGTTTTAATTTTTTATTATTTGTGTAATAAACTCGGTTTCACTTTGATTTATTAAAAGTCGGTTCAATTTGGTAAAGTACCTGATTGGTTCCATAATTAACCAACTCGACCAAACCAGCCCGAAGACCCGACCCGATACTGTCAAGTGTCAACATAAAAATCATGAAGACCACTCAAAAATTCTCTCTGTAAATCCTTTTGCCAAGCCTACGGGGAGACAAAACATAAAAATCTGTCGCTTCATTTGCTCAGATCAGATCCTTAAATTCTCTTTCTCTTTCTCTTTCTCTCAATCCAATCATATTCTCCCAAACACTTACTCTGAAGAAACTCCATAGTTTCAACTCTTTAATACGAATTTCCTCTTCCTCTTCAAAATCTTCAATCTATCGGTAAGTTTCTGAGTATATTATTCTTTTCTTTTTCGTTTTGGTTCCGTGAATTTCATTATTATTGTGTTTATACTTTAATTCGCTGGTTCTGATGAAATTCAGCTTGGATTTTCTTGTTAGATTTATTCCTTTATCTAATTTTAATCAGTATTTTAATTTAGCAATTGATCAATCTGATTAAAGACATTCACGTGTTTGTGTGTTTCTTTTTGCGTGTTCTTGGGACAATGCCTTTTTTAGATCCTCGTTTTGAAAAGTTCAGATTTATCATTAGTGAATGTTTATTTTGTGGTCTCAAGTTGATTCTTTAATTTTATCAAATTGTTTTGTCAAGACATAAGATTTTTATTTTGATTATATGATTTTTGTGTTTGTAACTAGTTAGGCGAATTTAGCATGAGAGTAATTGAAAGTTCTGAAGAAGAGGAACCTGTAATTAAGAAAATAAAGCTGATTGATGATATAGAAAGTGGCTGCGAGGTACCAATGTTGTCACAGAACGAAACAGTGGTTGATGTCAACAATGGAAGCTGCAAGAGTGACATTTGTGTTGGGCTTGAATCGGATGATAGAAAGATAGAGGAAGTTTCTTCACTCAGCTTGGTTGATGCAAAACATATTGACCCAAAAGAGAGTCAGGGCACAGAGATCGAAGAGAAGAAAGTTGAGGTTGTCTCAGGTGATGCAAACATTGAAAAGGTTCCAGTTTTAAAGCTTGAAAAGAACAATGAAGCTTCTGTAACTTCGGTTGTTACAAGCACTGATGAAGTTTCTGTGATAGTGAACAAAGATTCTACTTCGGCTGTTACAAGCAGTGATGAAGTTTCTGTGATAGTGAACAAAAATTCTTGTGATGCTTTGGGTGAAATCAAAGAAGAGATCAGAGTTAATGCATCAGTCTTAAGGAAAAAACTTCTTGTTTTGGATTTGAACGGATTGCTTGCAGATATAGTCTCTCCTCTTCCAGATTGTAAAGCTGATATTAATATCGGAAGAAGAGCAAGTGAGTTTAATCAGTTCTGAGTCCTCATCAATACTATCTAAGATCAAGTGTAGTATCTGTTCTTATCAGTTTAATACTATTTGAAACTGACTTATGATTCTGCAATCTTGTTTGTTTTTTCTCTGTTTTTAAGAGACCTTTTTGTGAAGATTTTCTGAGGTTCTGCTTTGACAAGTTCGAAGTTGGTATCTGGTCCTCAAGGAAGCGGTAAGATGTTACTGATATTCACATTTAATCATATGAAGTTATAAATCAGTTATTCCATATTCGTCTTATGATTGATTAACTTCCATTTACTTACAGGAATAACGTTGTGAGAATCACTGAGTTCTTGCTTGGAGATATGACGAAAAAACTGTTGTTTTGTTGGGTAAGATTGCTCTTGCAGTGCTCTTCACTGTATTCGAAACGAGTTGTGTCTTAAGTTTCATCTGTGTTTTGTTGTGATGTGTTTTTGGCAGGACATGTCTTACTGTGCTATGACGACTGTTGGTTCCCTTGAAAATAGACACAAATATATAGTGTTCAAGGATTTAAACCGGCTCTGGGAGAAACATGACCCGCAACTTCCATGGCAAAAGGGCTATTACAACGAAACCAACACGGTTTTGTTAGACGATTCACCTTACAAGGCGTTGCTTAACCCAGTAAGCGTTTTACATCTTCTCTGGATTAGTTATACAACAAAGTCATGTGGCTCATCAATGTTTTAAACTTCTTGAATGAACCATTTGAATTCACAGCCATATACAGCAATATTTCCTCATTCATACAATCATCAGAACAAGACAGACACATCCTTAGGTAAACATCTGAGTCAGTCATTAGTTTGGTTTTTAGATATTAAATCTTAAAAATCTTATCCATTGACTTCTTATGCTGCTTCATTGAAATTCAGGTACTGGTGGAGATCTGAGACTTCATCTGGAGAAATTGGTAGAAGCTGAAAACGTTCAAAGCTTCATAAAGAAAAACCCTTTTGGACAAGAAGCCATTACAGAATCAAGTGAATCTTGGGAGTTTTACAGAGATGCCATTCGTATGCTACATTTATCTTCTCAGACATACAGATTTACGAACTTCATACGGTAAGAAACTGAGCATTGTTGCAAGATTTGTGTAGTTTTGTTGAAAGATAGAAGAAGAAAGATTAGCTGAAACGTTCTGATATTCTTATATCTTTACAAATGTTTTGGTGTTTCATTTTAGAACTTAAAAAACAACTTCTTTTTTTCTGTGTATGTACATAGAATCTTAAATTCTATCCTTACCAAACTGAAGTAAAATCTTTCGTATGTAGGAGATGATCGTGCCTTAAATTCTAAAGAGACCTTCCACTGAAGCTAGAGTTTTCCGATTATATATATATACATTTATCGGGGGTCCACTGTGTTGACATTTAGATTCATGCTCAAATGATTATTAATGTAGAGATTGAAACTAAGAAATGAAATAGCTTATGTAAAGCTTTATTGTGCAAAGGAACTAAAAGAGAAAGCTTAATATGAAAACACCAAGATCAAATAGATGTAGATAGATTCATAAAATGAGAGAATGGGAGAGTTGCACAAAGTGGCAACCCTCAAAGTTACATTCTTGTTCTAAGAAATACATATTTATACTTAGTCTAAACTTGCTAGAAACCCTAATCTATATGGGTTTTACACTTCTAATGGGTCATAGAATTGGTTTTGATTGGGCCTTTGTATATGCTTCAATACACTGACCATTCAATCTCGAGACACAAGAGATTGAGGAGACCCTGTACAAGTTTGATTGCTCGTTTGCTGAACAAGTCCAAAGAGCTCGATGGTTCCTACCAAATTTCAAGCAGACATAATTCATCTCAACTGTGTTATTTTTGTTTTTTGGTTTGTTAACAATCATAACTGTTATGGTGTGATTTGGTTTGGTTAATGACTTAATGTTTTATGGTGTCATGGAACATAAAAACTAATACATATCTATTGGCTATTTGGAAATAATGTTGTCGATGTGTATTCTTCTGTTTATAAATAGATTCTGAAAAAACCCGACTTTTTACATGCTTAAATCAAGTTCTGGTTCAAAGCCAGATGATGGAAATTGTAGAAGCTGTTGTTCTCTTCTAATTTTTGGCTCAACTTTCATCTCATGACTGCTAAATTTCAATCCAAATCATCCGTAGTCATTAATTACAAGTTTAAGCCAAATTTAGAGATGAAATAGAGGAAACTAAGTGGTTGATTGGTAAGATTTATGGAACATAATACTCTTTTTAATATTTTATTAATAAAATATGATTGGCCGTATCTAAAAGAACAGTAAGTTCTCTAAATACTATATAATTCAATGCTCGTAAATAGAGTATTTCCTAATCATAAGCATTAAACATTATTAAAATACAATTTTATTCTTATCAATTTTTAATTAATATTTTGTTGATAATACTAAAAATTAATTATGATGTCTAATTTTGTAATTTTAAATATAACTACTCACCACTATTCCAATAACATATCATATAAATTTATAATTTGATTAATAGAAACTACCAAAAGGCTTAAAGGCTATGCCCTTAATATTACCAATGATGGTCTAAGATAATCTTGATACAAGACGTGCGTAAAGAACCAAAAACTGATAAATTACAGCACTCTAAACAATATTATTATTAAATGATTTTCAACAACTATTTATATAACCAAAACTCCACTTAAAAACCAAAATAATAGAAAAACAATATCATATAAACTTGACCACATACTTCATTTTCTACCACTAACTTTACCTTATTCAAATACGATTTCCTACAAACACTTAATTATTCTGGAGACCATACTTGAAAAGAGAAAAGACTTTGTCCATTTCTGATTTTTTCAGACACATACCAATCTCAACGCCACCTAATCCATTACCTCTCTCAGCCATTGAGATAGCTTCTGCTTGATCAATCGACACAACATCAACTTTAACGGGTTTTCCCCACCCGAAATCCGACTCATAAACTCCTAACCGGGTCGACCCGGCTACTGTCCCAAGCTGTGTAATCCTACTCTGAGTATCAAACGTAACTGCAAACTCCTTAGCTATTGTCTCTATCTTTTTATAATTCAATTCTTTAACCAACTCACTGAGAATCTCAACCGCCGTTACAAATCCCTTCTCTTCCATAAACTCCGTTGCTTTAGCGTCGTAATAACCCGCCGGAAACATACAGTTTCCGAAATAAGTCGCCGGAAGTTGTGGATTCATACGTTCTCTAAAGTCTCCAACAAAGAGTAGACTCACTAATCTTTCTCCATTGCCTCCTGATATGCATCATATTTAATACTTGTTAGTTTTGTTCTAAGTTGAGTAGTAGTAAAGTAAGAATACTATAATCGTGTTAGTTATAGGTTTTTTGCGGTTCGATTCTCAAATATTTGGAATTATAGCTGTTGAATTAATTGAGTGTAAAAAGCAAATATCACCTCCGCGTGCTTTCACGAGACAAGTCCATGTGTAAGCGTAAGCGATGACAAACGTAGACAAGTGAAGATTCGGTGACACGTGTTTGACTTTCTCTTTGAGTCTCTCTACGTCATCGTGAGAGAGAACTAACGTGGCTAACACAACGTCGTCTCCGAATTCTCTAGCTGGAAATGGAGTCAAGCTTCTGATGTTGGTTTTGTCTTCCTTAAGAGCTCTCAACATCGCAATCATTTGTTCATCGAGTGTGGTTGAATCTTTGATTAAAGATCGATCATAAGATGGAATCAGACTCTCTGGTATGTTTTCGTGTTTGCAGATTTGAGCCCAAGCTTTGATAAACATGCTTGACGTTTTTCCGTCCAAAACGGCATGATGTGCTGCTACACCGATAGAGAATCCTTGGTTAGGAAACAAAGTGATTTGTATAGAGAAAGCGGTTGCTGAGTCATCGGAAACTGGTAACTTGGGGAGCAAGTTATGCAACTCAGAAACTTGACGTTGACCATAGCCAGAGAGATAAGTAAAGTCAACGTTAGTTTCAGCTATTGTTACCAAAACGGCGTCGTTTTGACAGACGACTATGTTTGGTTTAGGTGCGTTAGGGTTCCAAGTGATGTGACCAGTGAGAGGGAGGTAGTTATGGAGGACAAGGGAGAGAGAGAGCTTGAGTTTGGGAAGGATGATGGAGTGGAAATGCTCACGAGTTGACTCGGTGAGTTTGTAGAAGAAGACTCGTTTGACTGGTTGAAATAACATCCATGGAAGATCGAAGAAAGTTAAGGGGATTGTGAGCGAGTTGGGCGAGTTGATGGTGGGGGTGACTCGGGCTGTTTCAATGATGTTTAGAGTCATTGTTGACGATTGAAGAAGAAGGTGAAGCTGAATTAGTAGATTTTAATATGTAATTTGTTGTAATGGAAGAGGACTATTGATTAGATTGGTATCTTGCAAATTTTATATATAAACATAAAAAGAGTTTACTTTATTTTAAAAATGTAATTTATTGAAATTAACAAAAATTACCAATTGAAATAGAAAAAGAGCTATTTGCTAAAAGTGTCGAATTTATTTTTTTCTTTTTCTTACTTGTTTCTTTTAAATTATTTTTCTTCCGTCAATCAATTTTTTAATTATTAACATTTACTTTTTTCTGATTTTTTTTATTTTTTTTATTCAGTTTAGTTATTTTGCAATAGTCTAATTTCAAAATCATCTTGTCATTTAGTAGATTTATTTTTATTTTGGACTTTATCAAATCTAATACGTATCTGTAAGTAAACGTCTTCTATTGTTTTTAGACAAAAATATCATCTATTCACGTGTCACGAAAACGATTTATGACAATATCATTTTATTTTTGTCCACAAACCCAAATTAGTTAGAAAGCTACATCTCAACACTTTCGAAGAGAATCACTTCGCAAATAATACATAAAAATTTTTTTTTCAACGTTACTTATTCGGTTTGGATCAACAAAACCTAATCTATAACCTAAATGTTCCAACTGGAACTGATAGGATTCAAAGTCTTCACCTAGTACCTAACTTGATCAAATGCAAACCAACTGAATCACCTACTTTTTGATACATAAAGAATATTTAATGCAACGAAAACTAAAATATTTATCTTTTCACAAAAAGAATAAACTAAATATTTGTAAATTATTAAGACTATGCATATGCAAGACGGCATTTGATGCAAGCTCTCACTTTGCCTCAAAAAATATATATATTTTTAGATCAAAATACCTTACCAAACATAACCCACATGCTAAAAGGCTGGTTTCAATCTAGAGATCTTAATAATTCGTTTACTCCACTTGTTATATATATTTTAATATACTTTCGTCTGACTCATTTTCTTGAGATTAGTTCACTACAATATTTTTAACTTTTATTTTTTTTTATAATTTCCAGAATATTTATTCTAAAATAGACAGTTTAAAAACGAATCTCTACACCAAGATAAGATAATCTAGTGACTAATTAAAAGATGAGATCTGGTTAATTTACAGGTAGTTCAGATGTTCTATCTCTTTGCTGGGGTTTAAATTATGGACAAAAAACATGAATTTCTACATGTTTACTTACTTTTTCTATATAAACTTCGGTCTCATAATCATATTTTTGTTGTTGACGAAAAAAATAATAAATCATACTTTTGTTACTCTGTGGTTGTGGTTGGAAAAATAAAGCTTGAAAAAACATTTGAATTAACTCCAAACATAAAATGATAATATGGATTTCGAAAAGTTTGAATCCAGTTTTCTCCTTTTTTTTCGTCGAAAGAGGAAAAAGTCTTCCCCAAAACTTATTCAAACAAAAGAAAAATTAAGACCTACAAATCAAACGAAAAATTCCGATCCCATCTCTATCCTCTTTAGAAAGAGGATTGAGAACGAAAGGTATAGCGTCCAAAAATGAAAACCCAAACATAAATCAAAAGCATAGTTAACTAATCCATCCATAGTTTCCTTTAGAATTGAATGCATGAGTTATAAAATTTCACATTTTTATTGTTTTAAATAAATTTTGGCCACTGTCTTACATTATAAGATTTTTTTTCATTTAAAGAAAAAAAAGGATTTTATGCAGAAAAACCATTCTGTTTTTTTTTCTTCCAATTGTAATTTCTATTTCAACAATGTAAGTCAACCCTACAAAATAAAAATAAAATGCATTGTTAATCCTTATACATATTTTAAAGAGTTTTATAGTCATACACGTTATAATTTTAAAATTTTAAGAGTAGATTTGGACTTTTCGATCATCACATAAACTTCAATTTTTAATATATTATTTAATGTAACTTTAAAATTTTGGCAGTGATAGATTATTGTATTACTATTAAGTATTATATTTGATTTGGTGAAGATTTGTCTTTTTCGGATATGATAACTTTAAAACGTTGTTGATTAAAGAGTTTTTTTTGTTTATGCATAAAATCCAAATATACATATATATATATATATATAAGACGTGATATGATAATATGGGCCTACGAATTAGAGAAAGTTAATTTCAAAATCATAAACCTTATCTTTCCATTATCTAAGGAAAACTAAACTCCATCAATGGCGTTAAAGGTAACCAAGATCTCACAAATCAAACCAGCAACAAACCCGCCTCATGACTCAACCAACTCACTTTCTTCGACTTACGGTGGATAAAATATCATCCAACCGAAAGAATCATCTTCTACAAACTCACCACAACAAACTCCTTCTACTCTCTAATCCTTCCCAAGCTTGAGCTCTCTCTTTCCCTCATCCTCTTTCATTACCTCCCACTCGTTGGTCGTCTCACATGGAACCCACAAGATCCTAAACCAAGCATTGTTGTCTCTCCAAATGACTTTGTCTCATTGAAAGTCATGGAGAGTGACATTGACTTCTCCTTTATTTCTGGACATGGGTTACGTCCCGAGACTGAGATACGCTCTTTAGTCCCTGAATGGCCTTCATGCGATTCTCCGTCTGTTTTATCTTTGCAAGTCACTTTGTTCCCTAACCAAGGGTTCTCAATCGGCGTAGCGGCTCATCACTCTGTTATGGACGGTAAATCAATGGTTACGTTTATCAAATCATGGGCTTATATATGTAAACATGAAGCAATGGCTTTACCGAAGGAACTAACTCCGGTTTTAGATCGTTCGATCATTAATGTGTCTCCAAGTCTTGAACCAAAAATCTTTGAACTTTCTTCGTATTTGTCTAAGGAAAAAGATTGTTTAAGATCATTGAAACTGCCTCCTTTAGGAGAGATTAGCTCTGAGGTAATAAGAGTCACGCTTGAGTTGTCTCGAGATGATATAGAGAGACTTAAGAAACGAGCCATTAGAGAGTCAAGTAGGTCGTATCTAGATCTTCACTTGTCAACGTTTGTTGTTGCTTATGCTTATATATGGACATGTTTGGTGAAGACTCGTGGAGGTGATGTTGACAGGCCGGTACGTTTTTTGTATGCTGCTGATTTCAGGAACCGGTTAGACCCACCGGTTCCTGAAACTTATGTCGGAAGCTGTGTGTTACCGGTTGTTTGCTTTGGTTACAAGGCAAAGGTGTTTTTGGGAGAAGATGGATTTGTTAAGATGGTTGAAATTTTAAGTGATTCGGTTAGAGGTATTGATTCACTAGGGATTGAAGCACTTTGTGAGTTGTACATTGATGGAACAAAGAGTGTTAAACCGGGTACACAGTCTGGGTCTATTGCCGGTTCGAACCGGTTTGGGTTATATGGATCAGATTTTGGTTGGGGAAAACCATGTAATAGTGAGATTGTGTCCATTGATTGGAACGAAGCGTTTTCTATGTCAGAGAGGAGGGATGGTTTTGGAGGTGTAGAGATTGGCTTATGTTTAAAGAAATGTGAGATGGATATTTTTGTTTCACTATTTAAAAACGATTTGGGAAATTAAATATTTATGAGATCGTCAGAGTTGCTAAATCCATAGTCCTCATTCCACCATAAAGCTCCTCAAGTCTGCAACAATATCAAAATGTAATCAAGTTCAAAGGAATTTCTATAAGTAGATGAAGAATTGGAGGATCGAGATACATGTGAGCGACGGAGAAGAGACCGGTGGAGTCGGAAGTCTCGATATTGTCTTCTCTTTACTGTCACATACATAACCTCGTAGCAAACATTTTAATTTTTTGTTTTTTTTTTGTTTGGATTTGATTTCTGGGTTAAGAATTTATAATTTAATTTGGATAAAAGAGAATTGAATGCTTGTTTTACCTGTTTGATAAGTTCATGATTTGATTCACATTTTCGCATTTCTTTTCTTTTGTATTTTGAAATTATTATTTAATGTAATAACTAATTGAGCTTTTTTAATATTAGCAACTCAAGTTTTCGCCGAACGTTTTCTTAATCCGGTCATTACATACCATTATTAATAGATCTTATATACAAAGTTTGATTACTAAGGATGTGAGGTATGTATGGAACATTATCGATTTACCACTCTAAAAAATATATATCGTTTAAACAATTTAAACAAACAATTTTTTATATCTCCAATTGGATAAAGTAACTAAATGAAGAAACAAACAACACTACAAACTAAAAGATAACATTACAAATAAATATAAAACTATTGATTTATGTAATTCTCCTAGATATGATCAAGATTGAGATTTTTATATTTGTTTTTGGAAACCAAAAAAAAACTCATAATTGAAGTTTTGAAGTCTTTTCGGAAAAATGAAATTGAACAAAAATAAAAGCATAACAAATTTGTATTTTGTTGCTTTCCAAAAGATAAATAAATATCATATTATTACACCAACCGGTTAGATAAACCAAGCTGGTGGTTGATATTTTTGGGAGAGAAGTAAGTATACAAAGACTCATAACCACCAAAAATAATCTTATATACTTAGTCAAAAGACTCGAAACGATCAAACCCAAACCCAAACTCAAACAATACAGGTTTGGACTTTAACCTAGTCATGGTGAATTCTAATGCAGCCATGAACATACTCGAGGTGGTTCGAGTTAGCCCGCCGCCTTGTGACTCGCTCACACTCCAACTCACTTACTTTGACATAGCTTGGCTCAAACTCCATCCCGTTGACCGAGTTATTTTCTACCGTGTCCCCGAGTTAACTCGCTCTTCCCTCATCTCTAAACTCAAGTCCTCTCTCTCCGCCACGCTTCTCCAGTATCTCCCACTCGCCGGCCGACTCGTTTGGAACAAAATCGACACTAAACCTTCCGTCGTCTATTCTCCTCAAGACGACGAAGATGCCGTGTATGTCACGGTGGCTGAGTCTAAGGCTGATCTTTCTCATCTCACCGGAGATCAACCTCGTTTTGCCACCGAGTACCATCCTTTAGTCCCTGAGTTACCAGTTTCTGACGAATCAGCTCGCGTTCTTGCTGTGCAGATCACGTTTTTCCCAAACCAAGGGTTTTGTCTCGGCGTAACCGCACATCATGCCGTTTTAGATGGAAAAACAACAGCAATGTTTATCAAAGCATGGGCTCACAACTGTCGAGAATGTGGTAATCAAAATGCTTTGCTTCTGCCACACGATCTAATCCCTTCTTTAGATCGTACGGTTGTTCAAGACCCAACCGGAATGGAGACAAAACTCTTAAACCGTTGGCTTTCAGCTTCGAACAACAAACCAAGCTTAAAGATGTTTCCTTCTAAGGAAATTGGACCTGACATTATCCGAGTCACGTACCGGTTAACCAAAGAGAACATCCAAAAGCTACGAGAACAAATTGAGACCGAGTCACCATCTAAAGACCTACGTTTATCGACTTTTGTTATCACTTACGCTTATGTTATAACATGTATGTTGAAGATGCGTGGAGGTGACTCAACTCGGCTTTTCTGTGTTGGTTTTGCATCAGACTTCCGGTCCCGATTAAACCCTCCGTTGCCGTCGACGTACTTTGGGAATTGCATCGTTGGTGCAGGAGATTTTGACGCAAAAGCAGAGCCAATTTTGAAAGAAGGGTTTGTGTCGGCGGTCAAAAGTTTGACCGGGTGGGTAAATGGATTGTGTCCGGAAAATATAGAGAAGAATATGCTTTCGCCGTTTGAAGCGTTTAAGAGGATGGAACCGGGAAGACAGATGATTTCGGTTGCTGGTTCAACCCGGTTAGGGGTTTATGGGACGGATTTTGGGTGGGGAAAGCCGGTTAAGGTAGAGATAGTTACGATTGATAAGGACTCTTCAGTTTCATTGTCGGAAAGTGGAGATGGATGTGGTGGTGTTGAGATTGGGGTTTGTTTGACGAATGATGACGTGGCACGTTTTGGTTCGTTATTTTCACAAGGGTTGATATGATTAAAATTTGAGAAATCAATTTGGTTCCATTTTCATTTGCTGTTTCATTGATAACAAAAGTTTTTGGACGACATAGCTTGATTTCAAGATATTTAACTGAGTTTTCATCTTACATAAACTTATTATTTTGTTAACAATGACGCTGGTTGATAATTTTGCATACTTTCATAGAGTACAAAAACAAAAATTACAATTTAAAATTTGCAAAACAAAAATGTTGCCACAATTGCATAAATTTTGTGAAATGGAAAAATATAATTTTTTCTGAGGAAAAATATAATTTATAATTATCAATAAACACATAGTAATATCTTAAATATATTTTCATTACATTTTAGATATTTAATACTTCAAAACTAATAATTTTTATATATTTTCAATATATTTTCTTATAAAAAACCATTTATATTTCTACAAATAAGCAAATTTATTATTTAATTTCTGAATGTAATTTTTTAATATTTTTTCAAGTGAAAACACAAACTTGTGAAATTGTATTAGAAAATTTTATTGGGGTCTAAATTGTAAAATATTTGTGAAATTGTACAGGAGAATAAATTAAACAATTATGCATGTTTCCTTTTGAAGTCAATATATATATAAATGATTTTATGATTAATAGTTTGATATACAAGATATGATCTATAACATGAATATTTTCATACGATTTGATATCAAATCTAATGGGAAAATGATATAGATGGACATTAATTATTCACCTTACTAGAAATACTTCCATGTATGTATGTATCTTAAAACTTTCAGTTTTGACATTTTTATAGAAGTCAAAACTTAGAAAGAAAAAAAGTTAAAACACTTTTTTTTTTTTTTGTCAAAAAACACTTATCTAATGAACAATTACGTAAAACAGTTTACGGCTTTACGGTTGTGGGCCAATCTAAACTTGTGAACCAATCTATGGGCCAACCTAAGCTTATAGGTCTTGTTATGTTGCATTTTCTATGGGTAAGATTTAGTACTGTTGCAGCTCCAACAATATCCACTAAGGATATGTTCTTTCAACAATCATGTTAACACTAACATGACCAAGTCAATATTGGAGGATATATGTCTAATTAGGTTAGTGTTTGGCAATGCATACCGAGTTGTATTGAGACTAAAACTCACCGTTTTACTTAGATGTTTTGATCTGAATCTGATTTTCCAAACCAAACATTACCGCTTTTAGGTAACTGTGAGTCTGTGTCGATCCAGTTCTTTCACTCTCTATCAAATCGCTTTCTCCGTTCATTTTCTCTGCACTTAATAATTTTGGTCGATTAGTTTGTCTAGCTGTGCGATGCAATGAAAATTGGACACGTGTGTGACTGTCTAGTGTATACGTGTCAAACACCCAGATGAATAACGTTGTTAAACCGAAACAACAACAGAAGTGGGTTTGTGCAAGTTGAAGCTAAAAGAGTAAATGATTGTTGGGTCCACCATCTGATCTCCTGTCTGATTTCTTTCGTGTTTTTCTCAGATTCTCTTCTTCATTATCTTTTCTTTTTTTCTACTTGTCAAATTTCATACGTATCTTTCACATGCTTTGTCTTTCTTTCTTATTTACCTTTTTCTTCTTTTAGTTAATTCTTTTTCAAATTATTTGTACTAGTTATGCCCAAACCAAAAAAAACTAAACCAAATTGAAATAAAAATAAAAAGACTCGATTCGATTTATATCAAATGATTCCAAATTAATAGAATATAAATATTCTTGTATAGTCTTTCTAGTTTTAAGGGTTTATCTTAATTATTTGTAACAGTATACTCTATGTATTTGAATGTAAATACAACGTTTTCCTCACCGAGAGACTTTCAACTTCAATATATTTTATGATATCAGAGTAAAATATCTGATTTTTCTTCCTAAATCTTCTTTTCTTCTGTTCTTTTTCTTTTTCTCTTTCACTTCTCAATTCTTTTTCCTTGCCATCTTTATGCCTTACGTGCGGCATAAGTAGAGGTCCCAAGGCTGGTCTAAATCTCATTCCGCCTGTCTTTGATAAAGCGTATGACCGGAGTCTTTAACATAAAGTCTCACATACCTATAATTCTCGAAGAAAGCAATTATGATGCTTGGAGAAAGTTATTTCTAACTTATTGTCCCAACTAAAGTTATTTCTAACTTATTGTCCCAACTACGACGTACTAGGCCACATTGATGGTTCCCTTCTTTCCGCCAATGATGATGATATTCAATGGCAGAAGCGCGATGATATAATGTTCCAAGGATCCTTCGTAACTGGCTCCACCATCGCCTGTTGGTGAAGCTCAACCTCAACCAACCAGAATACTTTCCTACATGGAAATTTGGAAGAGACAGTCTACATGCATCAACCACCGGGTTTCGTTGATAGTGAACATCCATATTATGTGTGTTTGTTAAACAAGGCTATATATGGTTGAAGCAGGCTCCGCGAGCTTGGAATGCTCTATTTGCTGGCTTTGTCAAAACTATGAGTTTTAAACAAAGTCAATGTGACACATCTCTGTTCGTATTCAAGCAAGGGAAAAACATAGTCTAGTTGTTGTTGTACGTGGACGACATTGTACTCACAGCATCATCAATTGAGATGCAGCAATCAATCATAAATAAACTGAAGCAGAAGTTTCCAATGACAGATGCAAGAAAATTAAGTTATTTTCTGGGTATATCAGTTGACCAGAATGATTCAGGCATGTTTTTACAACAAACAAAGTATGCAGAAGACATAATTCAAAGAGCTGGTATGATAGAATGCAAATCCATCGCCACTCCAGTTGACATGAGTGCTAAGCTTGTAGCTGATATAGGTCCGAAAATTGATGATCCAACTTTATATCAAAGCTTAGCAGGAGCGTTGCAGTATCTTACCTTCACACGTCCCGACTTAGTTACGCCGTGAAACAGGTATGTTTGTTTATGCATGATCCTCGTGAGAATCATTTACATGCTCTTAGACAGAGCATTCACTACATCAAGGGGACAACTAATCAAGGATTGCAAATCACCAAGTCACCTTCGGTTCAATTAACGGCTTACTCATACGCTGATTGGGTTGGTTGTCCGTCAACGAGAAAATCCACTTCTGGTTACTGGTGTATATCTCGGTGACAACCTCATATCTTGGTCTTCAAAACGACAGGCAACGGTTTCGAGATCGAGTGTAGAGGCTGAATACAAAGCATTGGCGAATGATGTCTCTGAAACATGTTGGTTGCGCAATCTGTTGCTTGAACTGCATTGTCCAATCATGAAAGCAACGTTAGTCTTCTGTGATAATATAAGCGATGTCTACCTCTCCAACAATCCAGTAAAACATCAACGAACAAAGCATATAGAAATTGATATTCATTTCGTTCGTGAGAAGGTAGCTAAAGGAGAAGTTCGAGTGCTTAATGTCCCTGCAACTCATCAATATGCAGACATTTTCACTAAAGGTTTACCAACCAAACTCTTCAATCAGTTCAAATCCAGTCTCGGTGTTGTTCCAAGACCACCGATTCGACTGTGGGGGGGGAGTAATAGAATATAGAATATTCTTATTACAGTTTGTTAATATCTTGTATAGTCTTCCTAGTCGTAAAAGTTTACCCTAATTATTTGTAACAGTCTATTCTATATATTTGAATGTAAATACAACGCTCTATTCACCGAGAGACTTTCAACTTCAATATCTTTCATAAATAATCAAAGAACAATCAAACTTAACTTGTGCTATTCAACTAATAAACTAACATACCTAATAATTGTAATAATCATATAATAAGTCTAATTGAATATAAAACAGGTGTTTCGTTATACTTTCGACTATAAGTAATTATTCAAAGTCGAAATGATTGAGAAAACGTCTAATTCCATTAACATTTCAAATACTTATTTAAAACTAAAATTGAATTGACTAATACCAATTAAAATCAGTTATTATATAGTTATTATATTTAGAAACTGAAAGAATCAAATAACTAAATGTATTTCGTGAAGAAACATATGATATAATTGGCTTCTCTATAATTTAGTTTGATATCATGTGATGAGTTTGATTTTCACTTATTTTTTATTGTAGCATTCATGAATCGAGTTTTGTTGATCTAATTATTGGTAAAAAAATATGTTTAAATAATGATATATATTGGTCCATATAATCTGATTTGGGATCATTTTGAATAATACGATGCAAATCGTAAAAAGCGTGATTGTTTATTTGTTTTTATAATGTAACTTATATTGTACATGTATTTTTATCTTCAGTTTTTGTTATTCATGATTAAAAATGCGTAAAGACATGTCTTAATTTTGAAAAGTGATTAATCGATGGAAAATGTATTTTGTTCATGTTTTTAATTAATCAGATTGTGTTCATGTATATAAACAAAACCTAAATTATTGAAGGTATTTTGTTGTTAAATTGATAATGATTAAAATAAAACTTTCTGCAAGGCTCGAAATCGACTTTGATTAAAGTGACAGGATACGGTTCATGTGTTTTCACGCCACAACGATGGACACACTGCTTTGTTCACATCTCTTTGTTGATTATTTTAAAACAGTCCAAAGACAACCTAAGACCATTTGAACTAATCTTTCATGCATGTGTTCGAACACATGTCACCATTTTATTAAATTCATTACCGAGGTATAACCTGACTTTGCCATCTATCTTTCATGCGTGTATACTTTCAATACACATGTCATACTGTATTTTAATTCATAACCGACCTGTAACCGTTCAGTAGTTTAATTTTCAAACTTGATATAAAAGCATATTTTTCAATTTTCATACGATATATACATTACAATAATTTCTTAAAAATATTTCTCATTCTAATTAAAATGAAAAATTATTATATATTTTGTGCAAAAATCTTTAAATTGATGATATCTATAACTTTACTTTTTTTCTTCTTTAAACATTCAAATTAATTATGTGAAAATTGTTGTGATAAAATCTGCATTTTTTAAAGAATTAGGGTATATAATATAGTAAATTAAAGTTTTCCTACGGAAAATCTAATCTCATTTTTAGGATTTTGAGAATCTAATATCTATCACCTTTTTTTTTATGAATATTATATTGCATTTTGTTAACGATTTTGCATACTTGAATTTCTTGGATATGAAAAATAAAACTGCAAAATCTAGCTAGTTGTTTTTTTTATCAATAGTAAATCACAATTGACTGTAGAATTCAATTTCTAGATATCTAAATATGATTACTTTTAGTGAATTTATCACTTGTTATTAGAGTAAAAACCACCTACAAAATTTGAGAAAATTAATTAACATAATTAGTTAACGCAACTTGAGAAAATCAGAATTGAAAAAGTACGAAAAAAACGAATATTTGACTAAAATAGTCTTAAAGATCTTTTTCCACAAAATTTTTTATTTTTGTTATTTACAAAATATTTTTGTTTATTTATTTAGTCATTTACTCTTTGGCATAAGCAGAATTAAAGTATCCCCCACTAGCTGTTTTGTTTATCTGAAGAAAATTAGAGTCTCTTCCGTCATTTCATTAAATTATATCCACCATCCCACTAACCTTAAAATAAATAAAACGTTTAATATCATACGATGTGAATTATTTACTAAATGAAATTCTTTAAGACTATTTTAGTCAAATATTCGTTTTTTCGTACTTTTTCAATTCCGATATTCTCAAGTTGCGTTTTCTAATCTTCCCAAACTTATAGCCACGTGTCTAACTCCCAATAGCTAAGAAAGAGACAGGGAGTAGAAGATAGCGTAGTGCGACACGTGTCAAAACATAAAAGATAATGTAATAAAAATGACACGTTACGACTTGACTCATATTTCCAACGTGTAACCACTGAATGTTTGACACGTGTACGGATTTAAGTACGAGTCTCTGGTCGTTTGTTTTGTCGATGAGAACCGCGTGGTCTTGGAACAGAGTCTGCCAATGATTTCACGTGGCCATTATGCACCGAATAAGGGTATTTTCGGTATTTAACAAACAGCTTTTTGATTGATTTTCTCACTTCTTTTTTTTCTTATCTTCGTATCATTTTTTTCATTTCTCTCTCTAAATAATCTCAAGCTCTTAACTTTTTTTATTTTTATTTTGGTGATTTATGAGTGTTCGTTCAAGATTTGTCGGAGATTTTTTCGGTATGTGTTTATATTTTTCTTAGATTGAAATTGGAAAAAGAAAGGTTGTGACTAATTGAAGAAGTGAAATCTTCCAAAATTTGATATTTTTTGCTATTTCCTAGGGATTTTAATGCTTTTTCTGGTATCAAAGATCTTCTGAAAATTTTCTAAATCTAAAAAAAAATGTTCATAAGGTAAGAGAAAAAACGAAGAGCTCTCCTCAAATATAACCGGAATATTCGCCGACCAGAGCTATGTTGCAGAGATTCATGTCGAAAAAACAGAAACTTTCGAGTAGCAACGACGACGGAGAGGTGGATATTGAGTTAGACTTAGGACTCTCTCTCAATGGAAGATTTGGTGTTGACCCACTTGCGAAAACGAGGCTCAAAAGGTCTTGTTCAATTCCTGATATTGTAGTCAACGATAGATCAGGTTTGAGTAGGACTTGTTCTTTGCCTGTGGAAACAGAAGAAGAGATGAGAAAGAGAAAGGAGTTACAGAGTTTAAGAAGACTTGAGGCTAAGAGGAAGAGATCAGAGAAACAAAGAAAACATATAGTTGATTGCGGAGAAGATAAGGTTGTTGAAGAAGGATCTATTGGTTCTTCTGGTAGTGGTTCTTCTGGTTTGTATGAATTTGATGCTCTTCCTCCTCCTGTTCAAGGTACATTATCTTTAGTATTAGAATATTCATTGAATTGGATTAACACTTGATTAATAATTTGACATTAAAACCAAAAAAAAAAAACTTGATTAATAATTTGACATTAAAACCAAAAAAAAAAAACTTGATTAATATATCTTCTTACTACAGATCAAGTTTTGCTCGAGGGTTTGTTTGTTTTGTATAGATCTTCGATTGAATCGGTTGTGGAATCTTAAATCTTCTTCTGTTTAGATTGAGGATCAATTTGTTCTTACTGTGTTGTGTTTTTGAGTCTTTGTTTCGTGTTTAGAGCCATTTTAAGTCTTTACTAAGAAAACAAAACAAAGTTTGGAATGAATCAAGAGTATTAGTGATATAATTCTTGTCATTACCACGTTGTTTAAAGTATGTTCTTGTCAAGAAAAATCACAATGTATCAAAAGTGATTGTTGATAAAATCACCAAACAAAACTAGTAAATGTTTTCTATTCTCTGTTGGTCTTTGGTTTGGAGTTTGTATTAAGATGCTTGCTTTTGTTTGAAGCAACGACGAACAACAAGTCGCTGGAAACAAGTCCTTCAACGGCCCAATCTCTGCCGGAAAATTCGAGTCGAAAGATCATAGAGGACATGCCATGTGTGTCGACAACAGGCGATGGACCAAACGGAAAAAAGATCGACGGGTTTCTTTATCGGTATAGGAAAGGTGAGGAGGTGAGAATTGTGTGTGTGTGCCATGGGAGCTTCCTTTCACCAGCAGAGTTTGTTAAACATGCTGGTGGTAGTGATGTGGCACATCCACTAAAGCACATTGTTGTAGTTCCATCTCCTTTCTTGTGACCTTTTTGATCTGTATGCAGACAGTTTTCTTTCATGTTGATGTATCGGAACAATGTTACAAATTGTCTCATAATCTTTGAGGTGTATAAACAGAATGTTTATCCAATTCAAGGTTTTAGACTATCAAATTCTTAATTGGTTAGATGTTTGGTGTTTTACTGGCTCGTCTTTGGGACATGTTACGTATCGAGTGACTTATAGATGCAAGTAACCCTCCATTGGACCCAAACGATAAGACCACCATGGAAGGTGCTTCACTCCTTTGTTTCAACAAACAGATAGCTATGATTGCATCTAAGACTTAGCACTTTTGGTGGTGTGCCCGTCGTCACAATCACTCTAGTTGTGATATCACCTAAACAAAACAGAATTAAAAGTTAGAACTAAGAAAATAGAAGTTTACGAGAATACTTACTTTTATTTATTAAAGTTAATTTTTCTTAAATGAAGTTGTTAAAAACGAAAACTGAATTGGTGTTCTAAATTTTGACATAGGTAATGATTTCTCTTTTCTTAAAGTAGTTACTATTTATAAACTGTATTAGTTTATAAGTCTGTCCATAGTGAGACACCTCAGCTTCCACAATAGCAACTTCTCAACCATTCATATTACAAAATTAAAACAACTCATCGAAACAATATTGGTCGAGTGAGATCAAAAACCCCTAATTCGATACTCTCCTTCTTTCCTCCAACAATTTCATCTTTTTAGAGGAGAAATCTTTTTCCTTTAAACAAATCATTAGCAAGTAATCTTTAATCTAGTGTCAGGTGGTAAATCCAGTAAAGACAAGCGTACTTACACGCACATCCAGGAATCGAATCCTGCTTTTTACATTATGTAGAAACTTGGCTAATGGTCGACTAGTTGTGATACAACATTGACAAAAAAAAATCATTAAAACAACAAAACACCTTTGGTTGAACAATATTTTGTTTCCCTTTTCAATCAGGTCATGATAACTAGATTTTTATAATTAGTCTCATTTGAAGCTATAGTCTGTTGCATTGTGTGTAATGTTCTTGATTAGAAGAAAGCTGTTAATTAAGTTGGGACTTTTTGATTCAGACAAATTTGATTTGACTTAGTGGTTTTCCACGAGTTCAGGTTGGTGGTTCCCCTATCTACAAATTACATGGAAAACTAGGCAAATTGATGTTTATGTTGGTCGAAAATTTGGCACGACCACTGTAATACCCCGTTGACGACCTGATTGGCAAGACATTAGGAAAATGTTCTTAGCCAAAATGCGGTTTCAGGTAATTGTCAACAAAATGAAATACCGAAGAATGAAGAGAAGTTAAGTTGGTCACGACAGAGGCGGGTAGGCCTAGAATGAGTTAGGGAAGCTTTTGAGATCGAGTGTAAGAATTTGAGGTGCTCGGAGTTTAGAGGTACTCGGATTAGTGTGGGTTAAGGATTAACCCAAAACTTAATACAAAACCTTGCATGGAAGAAAGGTTTAAACAAAACCTTTCCATTAAGAAAGCTTATGTGAGTCATTTGCCATATGTCATTATTTTAGGAAAAACCTATAAGCTTAGTTAGGGTGATTAAGATGCTTGGCTAAGTGAGTTGGTAGCATAAGTCCCTCTATAAATAGAGGAGGAGGCCGAGAGAAAAGGGGGGGGGGATCCTTAGGTACTTTGTGGAGAAAATGTTGTGAAAACCTTTGCTAAATCTTTACCAAAAAGCCTTAGAGCTTAAGTGCTTAAGAGAAGAACCAAGTTGTTTAGTCCCTACCGATTAGAGGAAGCGGAAGAAGGAGAGGAGAAGCGAGAGCCAAGAACCTTAGCTAGAGACTTTCAGAATTTTGGAGTAAGAAAGGTGAGACTTGTGAATTTAGGACTGCAAAAGAAGTGATTGTGATGTTGTTGTGTGTTGTGTTGTGTTGTGGATGAAGGGTCGTGTGTTAGTTGTGATTGCTTGATAGTTGTGTGTGGATTGTTCCTTGTTAGTGAGTTTGAGAATTTAGGAATGCAAAAAGAGTGATGGATGATGGGTTTTCGTGATGATTCTTGAGTTCTATTCGGCTAGGTTGAGACCGTGAGTGTTAGGAAGGTTAGGAAGTGATATTGGCCGTGAACCGTGAGTGTTAGGAAGGTTAAGAAGTGTTATTGGCCGTGGACCGTGAGTGTTAGGAAGGTTAGGAAGTGTTATTGGCCGTGGACCGTGAGTGTTAGGAAGGTTAGGAAGTGTTACTGGCCGGAGACCGTGAGTGTTAGGAAGGTTAGGAAGTGTTATTGGCCATGTACGGTGAGTGTTAGGAAGATTAGAAAGTGTGATTGGGCGCGTGTGATATTGGTGGATATTGTTGTGAATTTTCCTTGCTTGATTATTATGGCTTGTGTTTATGTGTTTCGTGACTTGTTCTTATGGTTGATTGGCCTTAGTTAGGCCTTGTGTGTTGTGATTAAGTATCTAGGTAATTGTATGAATAAGATTATTGTGAGTTGGTCTTTTTGTTATGACTACAAAGAGGATGTGGATTAAGTGTGAGGATTCTGTGAATTATGTGTTATTGAGAGGAAATTATGAAGAGAATGATAGTCAATATTGAGTGTTAAGTTTGGTGATTTTGTATGATAGTTAAGATTAAATTTTGTAGTGGCTAGAAAATGTTAAATATCGATTTTAAGTGTTGAAGGTTGTTTAACCGTGAATAACAAGGAAGGAAAGGATTATTAGTGTGTTGCTAAACCGAAAAGAATTCGATAAAGTAAATGAGAATTAAATAGTTGTGTGTTGGATGATAATAAATTTGTAATAAGTAGAGTGGAACCATGAAGGTGTGGAAGAGGTTAGGGGAGGATCTAATTATGTGTTATTTATTGAGGTCGTGAGTTGTGAGATGGTTAGTTGTTGAGAACTATGAAGGGAGAGTTAAGATTAGATGAGAAGAATTGTGTGGATTAGGACTGAACCGGGAATGTTGTGGTAATGTGTGTTAGGAAGGTTGTGGTAGCAGGTGTGGAACGGTGGTGGTAACGTGTGTGGGAGGTTATGAGTAACGGGGAGTGGTGAAGGGAAGTGTGGTTGTGTGTAAAGGTTAGATGTGTGGTACGAGTTAGGTAGATAGGTATACATAGGTAAGGGAGGCGTGATGGGAAGGTAAGGAAGTGGAGTGTTTGGTAGAATGGGAGATGTTGTGAAAAGGATGAAGTGAAGGTTGTATAGAGAGATGTGTTTGTAGGAAGTTAGAAGATGGTTGTGTTGGTACCGGAGTGGTACGTGGATGTGAGTCGCCCGTACTTGGTTTACAAGACTGAGGCAATCCGGCAATGCGGATGGATAGCATTGTAACCCGATCGCGGATCGATGTGTGAATTTATTAAAATTATGAAACTTGTGTGCGTTGCTTGCTAATTCCATTTCTCGCTGAGCAAAGTAGTTGCTCACGTCTCACTTCCCTTTTGCAGGTGATCGTAGTAAGAACCTCTAGGGCGCGAAGGAAAGCTTAGGAGAGCCGGTGTAGATTTTCTCCTTTTGAAAATGTGTATGTCGATTTTGGTAGTAAAAATGTTTTAAACTCGGCCGAGGCCATGGATTTGGGATTGTAAACGCTTTTGAAATAATACAAGTATTTTCGTTAAAACGGGTTCGTGTGTGCTTGGCCTTAGTCCGGGGCAAGACTAACGAATCGATATGCTTGGGTCGCAAGGCTTAAGCATGTCGAGACGGGGTGTGTTTCCTAGTTCCAATTAAGGGCCGACCGTGGCTCGGTAACCTTAGGTTGGGGCTCGGACGCGCACTAGTGACACTTCCGTTCCTAGGGTGGTCTGGGGGTGTTACAACCACTCCTAAAACTATTAGATTTGGCACGGGAACTATGGATGTATATATGTTGGTTGTGTTTTCAAAACTTACCTGCTTATGTTTGATTTTAGTATGGTTTGTATGTGATTTTGATTTCCTTATGTAAGTTGCTTTAAAGTTCGAGCATAGAAGCAGCAAAGGATGTAACTTTTGGCCACCGTATGAGTAGCAAGTTTAGAAATGAGCACTGTTGATTTATGTCTGTGTCTTTTTAATCTATAAGACAATCCATTTGAGAAAGGTATAAATGAATCAAGGGATATTATTAGTAGTGTTCCAACGTTTTTCAGTATTATAAAATATTACATTAACATTTTTCAGTATTACGAAATAGACATTTAAGAATTAAATTGAAACATGCGCATACAAGAGACTTTTAATTGAAATCCCACTATAAACTATATATTTTGTCAAGCTACAACTGGCTGGCCTATTAGCCAAGTTCCTACATAATGTAGGCAGTGGGACTCGATCCCTGGCTGTGCAAGTGCGCTGTCTTTAGTGAACTTACCACTTGCCACTAGACTAAATGCCACTTGCAAACAATTCTTTTTATGTGAATAATAATTTAATCAAAAAGGCGTTATTTTAGCACATAATTCTAATAAAAGAGTAAAAGGAGACTACAAGAATTGCAATAATAATAATTTAATCAAAAAAAAAAAGGAATTGCAATAATGCATTATTTTTAGTAAATAAATCCAGAACCCTAACTTCTTCCGCTTTCCATCGTCAGGGCTTGATCTAACTTCTTAAGTAAGGCTTCAAGCTTGTGTAACCTAAAATCTGGTACATAGGGGGCAGAGAGGGCGTCCACTAACATGTTGACAACGGGAAACTCTTCCTCAGCTGCTTCTACATTATCCTTTAGGTTTTGTAGCACATCAGATTCATTATCATTCTTCTTCTTCGAGGATGCTATCACGATACGTGGTTTGACGACAGAAGAGGTTGTGATACGCAATGGGTCTGAATCTGAGTGAATCTGGAATGAAGAGAGCATAAGAAGGTCTAACAGCAGTCATAGCTATGAGAAGAGAAAAGAAAATTTAAGAGATTGTTGAAGATGACCCGTTTTCTGTATGTGCATTTATAGCCTAAATACGGGTAGGATAATGACAAGTAAAATCAAATAAAATCATCTAATTTATCTTAGAAAAATAAAATCAAATAAAATCTCCAAACTTAGTATCGAATTTTTCGAGCCACATCCATAATTACCAGTTTCCCTCCATAGTTAAGTAACTGAATCGTATTGTATATCCAACCATGCTTTGTGTATAGATCCTTCCACAAACCTTTAACTTGTAACCACTTTCCATAACTTGAGCTAAACCAACTGTATTTACCATCAATCTCAGTAAACATCACATCTTCTATAACGCACCACGGTCCAGGATACGTTCCATAGCATTCCCTATAACACATCCAGGTCCAGTTATAGGTTTTAGATCCACTAACCCGACCTCTGGTTGCAACCATCTTCCTTCTTTTGGATCATATGCACAAAACTTATGCTTGGTGACAACATATAGCTTTGATCCAAAGACTGCAACTTTGTGATTCGAATCAACCCCATCATCACTAAAAACTGCAACATTGTGATTCGAATCCACCCCATCATCACTAGGGCTATGTAATAGCTCCCAAATCTGAGTCTCTAGGTCATAAACCTCACCCCAATTCATGGGGTCATTTCCGTTTATGCATCCTCCAATTACATATATCTTCCCGTTAAAAAAACAAGACTTGGCGTTTTTCCTTGGCACTCTCAGGTTACAAGCACGACGCCAAGTGTGAGTCCGACAATCAAGTACACGAACAACTTTGGGTGCATTGTTTTTGACAGTTGATTTCGAAACCGACAGAAACAATGGTTGTGTTTAATCTAGCACGACATGGAGAATACGAGGAAGAGAGCCTTACCGGTACTAAAGTTAATTTACCCTCAATCTCGCCGAGAGTGAACCAGCTATGGTTGGTCGGTAACCACACGCGCACGTAGAGTCGAGGCTTTGTTGCTCTGTTTTGGGATCGAGCGGCGTATATCTCTAGAGAAGACAAAAGAGAATAGAATCTCTTGGAAACTAAGCACATGGAACTGTAGTAAGACTTCGAGATTTGGGCTAGGCAACTCATAACGATTTCATCTGGAAGCGATGAAAACAATGGAGATGAAGAAGTCTGAGGATTCGTCGTCATGTATTTGGTTCTAGGGTTTCTCTGTTTTCTTCGTAAAGAGTCTGTTAGGTTATATGAGCTAATTCTTTTTAAAAACCAAACCAAATAAATTGAAATAGAAAAGGGTTCTAACTTCTAACCGATATCAGATAATTTTGGTTTGGATTTGATTAGTTATTTTCCTGCAATCGGAAAACTCTAGCCGCAGTGGAAGGTCTCTTCTAACCAATAAAGTATGCTTTAGAAAAAGAAAAGAGAAAAAAAGAAAAAAAAAAGACAACACAAGTCAAATGTATAAGAGAAATTAGATAATGTAAGATGTTAAAAAAAAGAAAAAAGAAGAAGAGAAGTTAGATAATGAAAGTTTAATTCATAAATATAATTGAGAAAATAATTAAAATTAGTTACTAAAATTGTATTCTTTGCAAACTGTATTCTATTGTAATCATTATAATATGAACAAGTCAAATGGTATTTATTGTCAATTATTATAAATTAAAATACGTAAATTATTACAAACAGACATATTTCATGTGGCGATTTTGTGGAAATTTGAGCAAACTATTACTCAAATATTTCACACAAATTTATTGAAATTAAGTTCGATATTGTTATTGAAAATCAAAATTATTGTTTCCATTTGGTTTCCTAGTTCGAAGTGACTTTCTTTCTCCTTTCAACGATACTTTCCTGGAAGTCAAAATGATGGCTTTCCACAATATATGAAATTATATACAGAAAAATAATCGAATTTCCTGTTTAGAAAAGTCAAACACATTTTAGCTACCAAACAAACTTGATTTTCTTCGAGTAAAACCTTAATAATAATAGTCATTTTATAAAATTTTAGATACTATAATTTGAATTCTATTCGATACAAAATAAAGAAAATTTAGAGTGTGGATTTTAGTTATAGATCAGATGCTTTCAATCTAATATATTTTGCATAAAATAAATAAAACTTTTAAAATATATATTTTTAAAACCTTACGTGTTGAAACGAAAAAAGAATTAATTATAATGATAATAATATTATTATTTTCTTCATAGTTCTTATATCTTTAAATATATTTGTGTCAATATTTTCAAAAACAAAACAGTAATTATTTTTAGAAAGTTTGAGTTATAAAAAGTCAATCAATTTATTTATATATGGGTAAAAAGTAAAGTGTTTCAATACATCTTTTCCAGATCGTTACCACAAATTCCACGTAAATCGTTAATAGTTGTCTTTTACCAATAATTGCTTTCTAACTACAAATACAAATTGGATACTTACTTGATATGGTTGGTCTCATATTGACACTTCATTATCTACTCCATATAAACATTTACTTAATCTTTTTACATACTCTGTTTCACATTAAATGATGTTGTATCAAATTATTTGATAAATTAGTTACATTTTTATTTATTTTGATAATTTATATTATGTAGATTAATTTTTATTAGTTGAATAATTATTAAATACATTGGTATTGGAGGTGGATCCGAGATCCTATTTCGGTCCACGATTAACATGTAATACTCTTCTATGTTATGAACTCGGTTGAGACTGTTGGAGCTAATGTTTTAATCAGTAAGTTTTAACTGAGAATAAAAGGAACTCAGCAGATATGTTATTGAGTGAAAAAATGGAAATAATCCTAATCCGATTTGGAATATCACTAGAACACGTCATCATCAAAGAAACTGAAATATTCATAATCCGACTTAGAATATTTCTGAAAATCTTGCAGAAATCTTTTAGATAACACCGAATCTAAACATAGTTATAATATTTCATATTTTGATTCAGTTGTAACCGCTTCTATACTTTATAAATAGATGTGGAGATCTTCACAAGAAAACCACAATTTAATAATTAACACATTTTAATAATTAACACACAAACAATACAAATCAACTCGGTAATTAACTCTTTTACCATTTTTTTACTTTTTTAAGATCAGAATTTTTACCTATTTTTCTCCTTGAATTTCTGAGTTAGATTTAAACCATTGGTACTAAATTATACTCGAAAACAATTAGTAAGCAATATTTTTAAATAGAAAAATTAATAATTAAATAATTCTTTAGTTTATGTGTAAAAACCTTAAACATTTGTTATGAAATTAAACATTTATTATGAAATAGAGGGAGTATTTGATTTAACATTTCTCCATTAATGCCCGTAGATTAATCATTAATCTATTAATCTATTATTATTGATGTTATAACTAACTAGTTATGTTAATGCTTACATATATTTCCCAAACATAGATAAGTGTATCATTATTATTAGCACGAGAATTTTACGTACAGAGATTAAGATATTATATTATCTTTGATCCAACTATAATACAAAATTTGTTCTTGTAGAATTTAAATAATATGTTTTAAAAACCACTCTGATGTTACGACACAATCCAAAAAATGACCCTAAATTAATATCTAAATCTGAATCTTGCGAATTAAAATATCGGATCTAGATCTAAATGTTCTGAAATTCTCAAATATGCAAATCCACACAGTTTTATGTAAATATTTCAGTATGCAACTTGCTTATTTTCAATGAATTTGCACAATTATATTATTGTACCACTACTGTTGCATTATCAATCCTAAGGTCATATATAATGTTTTGAAAAATTCCTTTCTCCCATATTAAAAACTAATCTAAGAATGTTTGGATTGACAAAAAAAAATCTAAGAATGTTTCATCTTCAAAAAGTTTTTAAACTGTATTATAACCTCCATAAATGTATTAAAGATGATCTGATTTTTCCATCTATTTGGAAGAGTTTTTAAGATGTAAAAAAATCTTTTGTATGATTGTAATTTGTAATATTGGATTGAATATCAGTAAAAAAATATTGAAATGAACAATTATCCTCTATACCGGTTTGTTTATTGTGAGTTTGTTTAATGTAACAAAGTAGTTAAATACTTAATAATTCAATACTCTTCCGTTGAATCTTCTTCCTATGTTCCAAAGGTCTTATAGAGACAAACAAAACAGGTCATATCAGTCCAAAACCGATAAAAAGAAAAAAAGAAAAAAAGATTAGGAGAGAAAGAAAAGATTTTTCCGGGAAAATCTGTTTCCCAAGAAAGTTTGCATTTTTTCCCAATCCGAACAAAAAAGTGAGCGATTTTTAAAGATCAATCTTCTGCTTACTTGATTTTTTATTCACCAATCTCACTCTCTCCTCAAATTTGCTTAAAAATCCTCTTTTGCTAAGTTCTAATTACCAAGTCTCAAACTTTTATGTCAAGCTTAAATTTTTGGTGATTTTTCAAATTTCTGGGGTTTTGAATGAGTTATTTAGTTATCAAGGTTTGAGAATTAGGGTTTAGTTGTTTTTTGGGGTTTTAAGTTTTTTTGGATAAGCTTATTGTTGCAATTTGGGGATTGTTTGGAGATGGTAGAGGTAGATGGAGAAGAGAAATTGATTGTTGCTGCAAGGTATCTTGTGAAGGAACTTAGATCTGGTAAGAGCCTTACTAATAATGCTAAGAAGGTTTTGGGAGTTCTCTTATCAGAGCTTTCTCGTGTGGGGATCTCTGAGGATAGAGATGAGGAGGATGAAGTAGGTGAGATTGAAAAGAGGCTTAATGTTGTTAGTGAGAAGATCCTTACTCGTGAGGTTGATGAAACAATGATTTGGGAGTTGGGTTCAGATGAAGGCAATGAGTTTCTGAATGCTGTGAATGAGTTGAGAAGTTTGATTGATCAGTTAGACGGCTCTTCGGGTTCGGGACAGACTGGAACTGAGGAGCTTTCTCTAAGAAAAGCTCATGATGTTCTTCAGATGGCAATGGCACGACTGGAGGATGAGTTTAAGCATCTTCTTGTGGAGAATAGATTGCCTTTTGAGATTGAGCACTCATCGTTTCGGTCAGTTGAAACAGAACATTGCACGGAAGAAGCATTTGCGGCTTCATTTGGTGCTGCTTCTACTGTGGATTTGAATCTTGGAAGCAGTAATAACTTTAGTAGGAGAAGCTCAGCAGAAGTCGCGGTTGATTTGGTTAATCCTGATGTTATATCAGATCTCAAGAACATTGCAGACACTATGATTGATGCAGGATATGAACGTGAGTGTATCCAGGTTTGTACAATGGTTAGAAAAGAAGCTTTGGATGAGTTTCTTTATAACCATGAGGTTGAGAAGTTGAGTATTGAAGATGTTTTGAAAATGGATTGGGCTACGTTGAATACGAATATCAAGAAATGGGTTCGGGTTATGAGAAATATTGTCCAGATTTATCTCTTGAGTGAGAAGTCTCTGGATAATCAGATCTTTGGGGACTTAAATGAGGTTGGTCTAACATGTTTTGTTGATACAGTGAAGGCTCCAATGATGCAATTGCTTAACTTTGGTGAAGCTGTTTCTCTTGGTCCACGGCAGCCTGAGAAATTGCTTAGGATTCTTGAAATGTATGAGCTAGCATCTGAGCTTTTACCCGAGATTGATGCTTTGTTCTCGGATCATCCTGGTTCATCAGTAAGAACAGAATATAGGGAAGTGATGAAGAGACTTGGAGACTGCGCAAGAGCAACGTTTCTTGAATTCAAAAGTGCCATTGCATCAGATGTTTCATCGCATCCGTTTCCAGGAGGAGCGGTTCACCCGCTTACAAACTATGTCATGAATTACCTCATGGCGCTAACGGATTTCAGCCAAACGCTTGACTCACTTCTAATGGAACACGACGATGTTGAAGACCTCCATATACCACCATCACCGGACATTGGCAACCCTTTGATGGTTGAAGAAGAGTCTACATACGAAAACTCTTCTTCTCCGGATAAATTTCTGGCGATGACTCGACATTTCTACTCCATAACCTCGGTTCTTGAAGCCAACCTTCAAGAGAAATCAAAACTCTACAGAGATGTCTCTCTGCGACACATTTTTCTCCTGAACAACATACACTACATGACCAGGAAAGTGCTGAACTCCGAGCTAAGGCATATCTTTGGCGACAAATGGAACCGAAAACACACATGGAAGTTTCAGCAGCAAGCAACAGAGTACGAACGCGCCACATGGCTCCCTGTACTGTCCTTCCTCAAGGACGATAGTTCTGGTTCAGGCTCTGGTTCAGGTTCTGGTTCTGGTTCAAAGAATTTACGGCCGAGGGAGCGGTTTCAAGGATTCAATGCTGCATTTGAGGAAGTGTACAAGACACAAACCGGGTGGCTGATTTCAGATGAGAGGCTGAGAGAAGATGTGAGGACCAAAGCTTCCATGTGGGTGATTCAAGCTTATTGGACATTTTACAGTAGACACAAGAACAGTGTGAGTGAAAGGTACATTAAATACAGTACTGATGATCTTGAGAGGCTCTTGTTGGATCTCTTTGCTGGTTCTCCTAAATCCTTGAACAATTCTTACAGAAGATGATGAACTGATTAACAGTTTGGTGGTTCATATACGATGATAATTTTTATGTTATCAATGTAGAATTACACGTATTTTGTATTGTTTTATCACATTTATTTGACCTTGTAATCTTTATATTCATAATATGTATTTTAGTGAAATAAAAGTTTTGTTTTTTCTTTTACAAAACAACTTCCCAATTTTTTTTTTGTCACTCAACAACTTCCCAAATTATTTTTTACAATTTTACTCATACTTAAAGAAATTCAAATCAGTCATACAAAATTAACAATACTATTTAATTAATATGTTATTACGATAAATTATAAATTCCTAGGATCAACTTGCATTCTTTTTCTTGGGTTAATTTGGATTGTCAGTGAAGTTAAGGATGAAAGAAGTCATGTATTATGGTTGTTGGTTGGTCTTACAGAAAGTACAGGTAGATATTGAATTCTTGCAATAAAAAAGACATGAACAAGTTGGTGAAGAATTGAGGCAGGTCAAAAGAAATATACTTGACCATATCGCAATTTGCAAAGGTCTTTGGTCAATTCCATTATGTTTCATGGAATCACACCATACAACTTCAAATATATGAACCCATCTGGAATTTCGTTGACCCAAAAATCATTAATTAGAGATTTTATTTCTTACTTAAATTTTGGGTCAGTAATATTTATTTATTTGAAAATAACTTGATGTAAGATGCCATATCTTTGGGGTGAAACAGTAAGAAAATTTAGAAATTTAAAGTATGATTCTAGTCAAATTACTCGATATTATCTTAGAAGTAAAATTAAGATCATAATTTTTCTTTTAACATTTTGGAAAGTGCTTATTATGTCCAAGAAGGTTTGAGAAAGGAGTCTTTCTAGGAGATTGAATAGATTCATTCAAGTCCACATCAACGGTAAAGAAGGTAACACCTAATTCATAATTCATTGGCCATTAAAATTGGATAGGTTGTACTTTATTATGGGCTTGGCCCAATTAACTGATCTAGCAGCATAATCAAAGCTGAATATGGGCCTATTTGGGCTGTCCATCTGTTGGTCTAGAATCAGTTTCTCCTCACTTTGGATGGCTTCACGTCGTGAAAGTGTTGATTTCGGTGGAGCTGTAAGATCTGTGACTCAATTCGAATGTGAATACGCAAATCAGTAGTTTTATAACAGACTGATTCCAATACACATCATAAACTCATTCAATTTAATATGGTACTTCCAAAATTTATTGATTAAACATTGAATTTCATATGTGGTTGATTAAACATTCAATTTACTGTTGATTTTTTCAAAAACACCAAACTTTGTATTGACTCGGCCAATTGAACATTTCGTTAATTTTAAATCGAATGAGCTCAAATTCGTCGGTTTGATTTCAATTAGCCGAACATTTAATTTTCGATTTGAAATTAACGGAATGTTCAATTGGCCAAGTCACACAAAATTTAATTTTTTTAAAAAAATAAACATTAAATTGAATGTTTAATCAACTACATCTAGAGTTCAATGTTTAATCAACAAATTTTAGTAAATACCATATTAAATCAACAATTTTCCCTAAAAAAATTGGATGTGAGTTTGGTCTTATCTTAGACTAAAATACAACAATTTTATTTTTTTTAAGTCTAAGCTCGGTTAGAACGTGTGAAATGTGTGTTATATGAAATGAGAAGTCGGTTAGAATTTTAATGTATTTTTAGTCTATCAACATGGAATTAGTTTCGGCAAAAAAGCATGCAGTAATTAGCAAAAAAAAGAAAGGCAATGAGTTAAGTTAAACAACAAGAAGTTTCGTTAACTACAAATAGAAGCGAATGTTATATTACATCATTTTTAGACTTCAAAGTATTGATTTGCATATATTTTATAATTTTTTACAATCATGGTCATTATGAAGGTTTTTTTGCAAACCTTTAAATGTTATAGTATTAATTTATACATGCTTCATTTAAAGATTTTTTTTCTTTTTTGTCAACATTGGATCGACAAACCCCGACAAACCCCGATCCATAACCTAAAGCTCATCCCTAATAATTTCTTTTTAAAATGTTATAGTATTAATTTATACATGCTTCATTTAGAGATTTTATTTAAAATTGTAGTTTTGAAGATTTTTTTTTAGAAACCCCAAATAAAAAGCTTTTTTTTTTGTTAACTTGATTAGATAATTTTTGTAAGTTACTTCTCTTCAAGAATTTGAATAATTTGATTAGGGAAGTACAACCAAATAACCAATCAATCAATTTATTAAGTAATATAAGTAATAAACCATATCAATTTAATTAGCATATTTTAAGTTTGTTAGTTAGTCTTCTTCAATCAATTTTTGAAAATCATGAAACATTACTTGTGTTTTTTAAAGTTGAGAAGTCAAATTACTTTGGAAAAGTAAAATAACTTTTACTATTCCGCTCAAAGTTTGAAACAGTCAAAAGGGAAGAAAAATAAGCATTACGTAAACTGCATGATTGAGTAATAAAACACGATTTTGAAAATTTTAACCAATAAAATTGAAAGACAAAGGTACAAGTTAAATTTTGCTTCATCTGGTTTGAAGATTCAAAGTATTGCCAAAATTATGTCGTCTATAAATTGCCACCACATAAACCATATCATCAAACTAAATCATCAAAATCACAAGTTCATTAAGTAGAGAGACCTTGAAGCTTCTATTGTTTAAATTTAAGATTAAGAATGGAGAGTCCTAAATCTCCTCTTCAACCTCCCACTTATGGAAATTTAATCACTATCCTTAGCATTGATGGTGGTGGAATCAGAGGAATTATTCCTGCAACTATTCTCTCTTTTCTTGAGTCTGAGCTTCAGGTATTTTATGTTGTCTCTTTACTTTCATCATTTATATTTTTACAAAATCAAATCAATCAACACTAATAAGGCACCTTTTTAACTACTAATTAAGAGTCAAGATTTTTGTATTTATTTATTTTGTCATGGGGATCAACAAAGTTCGATCTAAAATCAAAGCCCACTCTTTTACAATTTTTTTTCTTCCACTTGTAATGGGGAGGAATCGAATCTCCATGCATGCCTAATAATTTGTAAAGTACCTTAATTAAATTGATTAATCGAATTTAGTTTTTTTTTTATAAAGTACCTTATATATATACATATATATATATATATAAATATGTATATCCTTGATTAATAGTGTTTGAAGATAAACAGGCATTCAATTTTTTTAGGAATTGTTATAAACAATGGTCTTTTTGGTTAGTTGTTTTTAGTTTTAAACTAAAGAATCGCAAAAAAAAAAAGTGAAAATTGCAATGAATTTTTTTTGTATTGTAGATACAGATTAAAAATAATAATTTGTAAACCGATTAGAGAAGATTAAAAATATGAAGACAAAATTTGATTTTTTTTCCTTAGCTCAAGATTTTTTCATAAAAATTGAAGTTCCAACAAAAAAATATCATAGCAACTAAGAAATTCATAAACTCAAAATAAAGTTAGTTATTGTCAAGATGAAATTTGTTTTTGTAATTGCAACATGGAGCTTTAAAACGGCTACTAAAGCCATGATTAGCAAAGCTGTTAAAAAGTTGAAGCTGATAACAGTTGAACCGAGAACTGAAAACTGCAAATTGAGAGTTTTGGTGTTAGTTTCATTTGTTAAAGAAGATAAAATTGTTATGTGGTTAGAAACTAGATGGAGAAGAAGCAAGACTTGCAGATTACTTTGATGTTATTGCGGGAACGAGCACAGGTGGTCTAGTGACTGCAATGCTCACTGCACCAAACAAACAAGGTCGTCCCTTATTTGCAGCTAACGAGATCAAAGACTTCTATCTTGAGCATTGTCCTAAAATCTTCCCTCAAGACCATTTTCCATTTTCGGCTGCTAAGAATTTGGTCAAGTCGTTAACCGGACCAAAGTATGATGGTCGCTACCTTCATCAACTCATCAAAGAAAAATTGGGAGACACAAGATTGGACCAAACACTTACCAATGTTGTGATTCCTACTTTTGATATCAAATACCTTCAACCTAGCATTTTCACTACATATGAGGTTCGTATAAAATACATTTTTTATCCAAAATTTGAATTTGGAATAAAAATGTAAATTTATCATGTATGTAAATTTATCAGTTTTAACTTATAGATACAAAAATAGCCACAAAAACTCATTAAACAGCCACAGAAATTCATAAAAAACCGTAGTAACAATTTTTTTCCGTGGTTAAAAAATAGTGGCTAGTCGTAGTATATTTATGAATTATTCTGACTGTTTGATGAACTTTCGTAACTATTTTCGTACCTTTTACTTAACCACGAACCGTGGTTATAAGGAATTTTTTTTACTAGTAAGTTATAATATAATCTTTGGTGTTAATAGGTGAATACTACTCCTCTCAAAAACGCTTTACTCGCGGATATTAGCATCGCGACCTCAGCAGCCCCGACTTATCTACCTGCCCATCACTTTCAGACACAAGACTCGGTCGGGAACTTCAAGGAGTTCAATCTAATTGATGGTGGTGTTGCAGCTAACAATCCAGTAACTACTTAAACCTTATTACCATATCTTTTGTTTTTATGGATACCATACCACATTTTAGGTAACAAGATTTTTGATGAATATGATTTTAATTATAGGCTTTGTTGGCCATTGGAGAAGTAACAAAAGAGATAACAAAAGGTAACACTGATTTCTTTCCAATAAAAGCAAATGATTACGGAAGGTTTCTCGTGCTTTCGCTTGGGACCGGTGATCGTAAGGTCGATGAACAATTAGATGCAAGAGAATGTGCGAGTTGGGGAATGTTAAGTTGGTTGACACACAATAATACCACACCTATCATCGATGCCTTTACACAAGCAAGCTCCGATATGGTTGATTTTCATCTATCTGCTGTATTCCAAGCTCTTCACTCTGAATCCAACTATATCCGTATTCAGGTATATTATACTAAATGTTGCTTTTTATTGCTATAACATAGAAAATTCGTTGTCGGGCTATTTTCAGTCTAGTGATTTAGACTTTAGATGATCCAACTAATGGTTGTAGCATAACTTAAAAAATTCGTAGCTATTTACTAGTTAATTGTTGACAAAAAAAATTATGGCTATTTATTAATTAATTATTGACAGAAAAAAAAATCATAGAAAATTTGGTTTACGACTCATTCTTGTTCAACTTTAAAGTGATATATAACATATTGCTCAACAGCTCTTGACCTTTAAATGCTTTTTTTTTTCTTTCTTCAAACCAAACTAATTTTAGAACATTTATTTTAGGATGATACATTAACAGGCGATGCATGTTCTGTTGATATAGCAACAGAGGAAAATTTGAGTAATCTGGTGAAGACAGGAGAGAATTTGTTGAAGAGACCTGTTTGTAAAGTTAATTTAGACACAGGTTGTAACGAGGATGCCTACAAAACCACCAACGAGATGGCTCTTATCAAGTATGTTTAATTATATAGTTTGAGAAAACATTAACTTATATTGATAATTTCTACCTATGCATAATTATTTCTAAATATTATATATGTATTATCATTTTCTGATGTTTTTGTTTGGTTTTGATTACTACACAGATTAGCAGGTATCTTATCTAAGGAGAAAAGACTTCGTGACATCAGATCTCCTCATGGAAAATCACACCAGAAGAATTAAAACATACACTTTTTTTATTTTGTTTACATAACTCATAGAGATTTGAGAAAACCAATGTATTATAATTTATATCTACACATGGATTATAGTATTGATGTTATTACTGGGTTACAAACAATGATGTAATTCCCACTTACCATAAAAACTAGTTTTGCATACGCAAGATAATGTTTGTAAGAATTCCCTTCATCATCAAAAAAAGAAAGATAATGTTTGTAAAAAAGTTTATGTAATATTTGATTATTTTATCGATCAACAAAGTCTAATTTATAGTTCATTTTCATTCTAAAATCCTCTATTTTTTAATTACCATTTAAAGTAGGATAGAGGTTAATAGCTTAGCTATTACTATTTCTTTTGTCAATAATAAAATTGACAAGATTCTATTAATAGACTTTAACAAAAAAAAGATTTAATTTATAGTTCAAAAATCCATTCCTTAATTTTTTTTTAATTTTCTATACCAAAATCATTATCTAACCACTAAATTAAAAAGATATCGACAAAAAATTAATAATTATTAAATAATTGGTCCATGAAATCATATTGAACCCAAATGGTCGCTGCTATGTGAAACCAGCCTCATGCATTGCACTATGTTCTAAGAGTCACATGACCCGAACCTTCGCTCGAACCACGTGGCTCAGCTCCTAGCTTGGATCGGGTGAGTCACTGAGAATCCAGCCTGAACTCGATCACTTGAACCAAGCCATCATCCCAATTACTTATTACCCCTCACATGAGTTACAAGCTCTCGCTACTGAGCTCAGCAACAAATTAGATTGTTCTATATTTTTTTTTGTCAATAAATAATTATTAGATCGTTAAAGTTTGATACATAGCCGAAATTCTTTAATTGGAGCATGATGAATAATTCTATTTAGCTCCACGTTTTCTGATGTGGGACAATTAGAGATTTTGTACAAGTTATTTTATTTTTATTAATTAATACACACAAGGATTATTTCATTATTTATCTCCTAACACATATAAATAATAAATGTCATAAATGTGATATTAATTTTATTTTGTATTTTGTGTGAAATATGTTATAGTGAGTTATATTATAATCATAGATTATTTTTGGGTGAATTTAGGAGTAATACAAAAGTTATTATGCCATAATTAGGTGGTTGACATAAATTTTTGAAAAATTAAATTTGAAACGTTGAAAGATATAAATATCCCTACACATATTATCAACCTGATTTAATTAAATGTAAAAGTTTAAGAATATATAAAAGATCTGTGTCAGAGACATCAAAAGTTGTCAGAGTAATAATATCTCAACGAGCGAGGACAAATAAGGGTGTAAAGATTTTAAAATTACTTTTGTAAGATGCAAGAATGGTACACATAAACTGGTATACCTCAAACACACAAATTGTTAAATTGTCAAAGTGGTGTATATGTACATGATATGATGAATAAAGATAAATGTTTACGGGATATGATAAATACTTAAACGCTTTGTTGCGTATGTATGGATACTTTAACGTCATAAGGAATGTAATTGGTTGAAGTGGATTGGTCTAGATTGGGTAAATGAAAATATGAGATGTGAAAAACGGTTAAATACTCAATTACATACGAATAGATAGGTAACATTTTAAGAATAAAAAGGTCGGGTGAAAATTTGGTGAACATAATATTATTTGTTATGCGTTTACATAACTTGTTACGCGTTTACGTGACTCATTATGCGTGTACATGACTTGTTAAATTGTAAGAAATATGTAAACTAATATTATTTTCTGTACATTGATAAAATATAAGTTATATTATAGATATATTAAATAAGTTAAATAAGTAATATATTTGACAATTCAGTAAGATATAAATTGAGTATATAATAATATATGTTATTCGTTAATGATATATGTTCCGCGGTAAAAAGAAAAAACAAACAAAAACTAGACACACCAAAGAATGATTGAATGTGATTTCATGATATATTTTTTAAACCGGGACATATGTTTGTGAGAACAAAGTAGCAAGAGAAATATAAAATTAAAAGTGAGGAACAAATCCAACAAAACCTAGCCACACTTGTGAAACATGGACCCAAAACCCAGCCACACCTTTGTTCTCATCTTTCATCATCATCTTCAACTTCTTATTCGTGCTCTTTCTTTTCTTCTTTGGCATCTGTTTAATGAATCTCAAAAGGAAATAGAGCAAAAACAATTTAAGAAATTGAAATGGAAATCAAATCTCAGAAAATAAAAAAAAGATATGGAGAGATTTTTAGATTACATAAATTGATAAGGTTAAAAAAAAGGAAAAGGTTATGTACAGTCACCTACGAAACAGTATTTTGGTGATTGAACTAATTTTCCTAAAACTTGTCTATTGTAATTTCCCTTATTTTTAAAACAAATTATAGTAAAAATACCAAATAAAAATATATTAAACAAATAATACCGTAGTCCTTTTACTTGTTTCTTAGTAAATCCTTGACCAGAAAAATAAAGATTAGTAATTATATTCATAAAAGTATCAATAAAATATATTTAAAAATCTACATTCAAGAAAATAATACCTTTCGTTAACTAATTAAAGTCTTAACCAATAGAATTTCACAACAAAAAGGGACAAATAAACTTCTCAGCAACATTAGTTCCTTGGGACAAAAGTAACTCAGAAAACATCAGGCAAATCAACATGACCCCAACATTCTATCGTCACTCTAAGAAAAACCAAAACATTTTCTAGTTACCAATATAGATTGGCATTTCTGTTGCCATATGAAATGGTTGGGTCATCTATTACAATGTCACAATCTGACGGTCGATGTCTCATCAGGATCGTCATCATCGTCTTCATCATCTCCATATTCCATCAGCTTTATCAACGTATCTGCAACATTAAGGCGTCACTGATCATAAGTCTGAGTCAGGTTATACTAAGTTACCGTTAATCAACCCCAAGGATCATATAAATTACCTGGAACTAGATTTGGTTTCTTTAGAGTGATGTGGTCGTCCTGTAATTTTGAAGGTTGTATTGTCTGTGTAAACCGCGGTGGTGGAGGAAGCATGCTTCTTGAGGATGGAGAAGACAAGGTCTTAGAAGGCGGAGGTGGAGGAGGCATCGCAGATCTTGGTGAAGGTGGTGATCGAACTCTATTTGCTGATGACTCTTCAACTATATTCTTTGAAGCAACTTCACCTGCCATTGCTAACTCCGACTATCGCAACAAATGAGTGAAATAAAACATTCATCGCCATAGATCACAACAATCATGCAATTAGAAAACTATGAAAGCTTAAAGAGTAAAGTAAACACTTTAATATTTAGGAAAACATTTACCCGAAAGCTAAGCAATAAAGAATGTATTATGTAAAACAGTTAAGCTTCATGAACTCATTCCAATCAAACAGTCACAAGCTTACTAACATCCTAATAGACACAATTTGAAGATTGCAGAATGATGCAGCTCTTTGGTTCAGACATCAACCTAAGCTACGCATGTTCTGGTCACATTCATGTTAATTTTATCAGACTTCATGCATCAAGAAACATCTGACTGGAGATACGAACTTTATATCAAGCGCACAGATTCCATCTACGTTTGAGAATAAGCCTATTCAACCATGGATAAGGGCATCGGTCTATGTCAGTAATGCCAGCCTATATTCAAAGTACTAAAGTGCAGATAAATTGGATTATGCAAACATGACATGCACAGAAAGGGCACATGTCATGTCTGTAAAGACGTTCAGATCGTCAAGTTGAAGCGAGAATGACTGCAAATCACATGGTGCCTCCAATATTAAGAATACCCTGTGAAACATGCAAACCAATGGCCCACAGGTCCAGAATCAGCTAGTTAGCTTCTTAGAAGTTCAGAATAATACCTGGAATAATATGGAAAAGAATCAGCAGAGGATAAATCATCACAAAGAAACTGAAAGAATGCATTAGATACCATGAATTTCATGTTTCCACATGAAAATCAAATACTACTGCAGATGCCTATCAAAATAGATTTCATAGACTGGTTTAAAACTTTTAGACGCAATTGAAAAGTGCAGCAATTTACACATATGACATGCTTATGATGATACACACTAGGCTTCAGAGGCAGTAAAACACTTAACCTTTATCACCTTACCCAAATCATTTTATATTTTGTCCATGTAAAACATTTACCCGATAGCTTTACTCATAACCTAATGCTACTCGCTTACAAATACCCAATACTTGCAAAATTTTATTTCAAACAACTACAAGGCACAAGTTTCTCATGGTTACTTAGTTATAGAAGACCCCCAGGTTTAGACCAATCCCCTTCTCCGAGAAAATCACCGCAGATGGAAAAAAGGTCTTTTACCTGTTTGGCTTTTACTGGAACCTTACAATCAACTGGTAGCTCCTGAAACTTTCTTTTTTGGGGTGGACGCTTTTCCTTTTCTGTACTTGAAATATTACTTGGCTTCGAAAAGGACATAGGTATCAACACAGTAGGGGGCGCAGTCGAGCTAACAGGATAAACTGATTGCTTAAGGACTTGAGCAACTTGTTGAAGGGGTGTGGCTTGAGGGTATATTCCAGCATACCCGCTGTAGCTAGTTCCCCCAGCCACGGGCTGTATGTAATTGACTGGACTTGGTAGCAAGTGCCCCCCATTTGATATTCCTAGTGGCTGCATCACTGGAAACTGAGGATAAAGACTTGTTGCTGGAGGAATTGAAAACGGATTAACAGTGCTTGGTGGTGCTGTGATGGGTGTCACCAAACCATATGTCGAAATTAAATTTGGGTTTTGCTCTTTTTCAGAACCCGGAGCACCAGAAAGCAGTTGTTGTGGTGGTGGTACTGCACCATACACCTTGCTTGAGGAGACCCTAAAACATTTTGTAGAAAAAGCAAATACAATTACAGCTTAGCCTTTAAAACCAAAGTGGTTTCAAGTCTAGCAGCAAGGCAAAAGAAAATATTTGATGATGAAAAACAGGTAGAACTCCTATCTGCCAAATATCAAAGATAATCTAGAAGTTGAAATTAACCTTGAAGCCCCGAATTCTACACTGATTGTATCCATAAGATTCTCAGCTAAACGTTTTGCATCATCAATGCTCTTGGGGTTGCTGCCGGACAAAAATAAATGTAATGGTAGCTGTACTTCTGCAATAATGCGTTTAAAACAGGAAGTTACACTTAAACAAATTATTCAGATCTATCCATCTTGTGTGAATAAACACCTTCATAAGTAGAGAAAGAAAAACATCAATGCAGCAAATATTACCTTCTCCATGTTGGTTCTCAAGGCTTCCTGAACCACGCCCTCTTAGTACAACAGTTGCTCCTGTTTCATTCATAATGTGATTTATATACTGATCCTGCATGTCGGAAAGCCAAACACCACCAACACAAAAAAAGTTCTCTCCCGATTGCACGGAGATGTCAGAGAGAACTTCAACATTAGAATCTCTCGAATTCATGGAAAGAGACAAAGAAATGCAAATATTAATTAAGGATACAATCCTAACACCAGTTGACTAACACTTCTATTAATCGATACTATACTGTATATTCAACTCTTTTGGTGTAATATACAAAGAACAAAGGGGGAAGATTGGAGGAAGGCTCACATTAGGCCCACGGATACGAGCAGCAACATTAGATGATGGGTCAGCTTCAAAACCCAAATACACACATGTGCTCAGCATCTGGAAACATGGTTCAGTCAATTACTGTCCTAATTACATAAGTTGGGTAACTGCAAGAAAGGAAGTTTCACATGATTTACCTTGACTGTCTGCGAACAAATTAACCCAACATGTGTGTTTGATTTCTGTTTCATCATCTCCTCAATTATAGCTGCTGCACGATCAACTGCTAAAATACGTTCTGCAGTCTCTTTTAACTACAATTGCAATAACAATCGTTAATAGCAAGCCAACTCCTCAAAGACTCAGAGGTTAGATTAAGTTTTTTTTGATATGGCAAACAACGTGTTTCTACAAGCCATAAAAATTTTACTTTCTGCCCTTCACATGCGAGACATCATTATACTTTCTATCAAAAAATAAATCACACAAGTAAACACTAATCGTTAGCCTACTCCTGATGATTTCCTTTTGACTAGTGGTCTGTTAAGCTAAAAAAGACAACATACATGAGCAGCAGCAGATATGTGAAGATATAACGGCTTTTCACCATCGGGAGGTGCATTTGGAGGACGATACTTGCCCCTACAAAAGAAGTTAACTGATTAAATCTAGAAAAGACTTTTCTGTAAAGCTTTCTTCTCAATGAGTTAGACGTTGGACAAACCTAGTAATCACCACAGCACCAGTAGACTTCTGAATCTACAAAACAAATAGTTGTTTAAAACTAGAGAAGGGGAAACTGTATCTAAATATGAAGAGAAAATCACACATACTTCCTCTTGAGTTGAGCGTTTAGTAAGCTTGTGCCTAAGAGAAGCCTCAGCATCATTGATTACGATTTCTCGTGCTATTGTTAACTCATCCTGGATTTTGGGCTAGATGGACATGGAAAAATTACAATGAATCACCATGTTCGAATTACAGGATAAAAGGAGATAAAAGCAATATCCACGAACAACAGATAGTTCAGTAAACAGTCAATAATGTTAAGGTCACACACACAGTCACCACATTTATGGAAACTCATACATGAAGAGAGGAAACTAGACCAACACATAATAAACTACTAACCATGGGATTTAAAATATTCAAGTGATGCAACAATTTTAAGGAGGTGGCAAATTACAGTGCACTAAAGAACATGTAACAAGACACCAAACTATATCAAAATATGACACATCATCTATGCCATGATGCATAATGCAATCTAAGTCACAAAAACGTTAACCCCGAAAATAGCTATAACAAACCCGTAAAAGCGTAAGAGTTATTTATTTGATTAATTTTTGGAGCTACCGAAGGTACAGAAAGTGTTTGTAGCAATGGTGCCATGGTCGCAATGCTTGCTGAAACTGTGTTTAAACAAGCCATAGCAGGAACATTCATAGTGTTGCTTAAAGGGAGTAACTGAGGAAGCCTAACTCCAGCCGCAACAAGAGGCTCCGCTGGCTGATCCCATTTTCTCTTTCTCCTGTCAACAAAATCCCAAAGGTTAGTTAACAACTTAGTTAAGGCCCTAGAGAGATGAGCATATCCTTAACATCAAGTTCAAAGCCAAAAGCAAAAACAAAAACCAAAATCCTTGTTCACAACATAGATTTCAACCAGGAGCAAAGTAGTTAAAGCAACAATTCAGACAACGGAACAATTGGTGTCAAGTGATTAGTACCAAATACCATTAACCCCCAAACTCAATTTCACTAAAAATGCATCAGTTTAAGATGTAATTAGCTGATAATAGAAATGGTTAAAGTTGGTACCTTTGCCTCGTCCGAGAAGCATCGTTAGTTACAGCCGAGTCACTCGGAGAAACCCTAGCCTCATTGCAGTCCTCTGTCATCTTACAGACAAAAAAGTTGGCTCCCTAAAATTGAAAGACGTTTTAAATCGCAGGATTCTGAAGATAGAATGTAAGAAAAATAGGTTGCTGACGAGAATCAAGTTAATTGAAGAAAGCTACCAAAACGATTTAGGATTAGGAATCATGTTTTAAATTTTGTATAGTGGGCAAAAGCAATCACAGACATGGATTTAGAGGTGGAAGTTTTGGGAAAAGAGACAGTATTTATACCTGAAACAATGCAGTCAAAGGAAACCAAAGTATATCCAATAGTGGAATAGGGGAGAACGTGTGAAGTTTAAGGAGGCCGTCAAAGCTAAGAAGACAACAACCACTATGACTGATTTAAATACGTTTTGACTGATGGTCCAGCAAAAGAAGTGTACTTGAATTCAAAATGGCTTCTTAAACTGTACCATATCAAGCAAGCAACAAACAACTCAAGGTCAGGTAGTAACAATGATCGTGTTCCAATATGGTGAGGAAAGATTGAAGTCAGCAACAAACTCAATAATAAGGTTGCAGGAACATGTAAACGAAGATGATCGAAAGAGAATTTGCCCAAAAGTATTGAGTTAAATTGTAGAAAGAACAAAAAGCTATCTTCGAAGTTTCTGAGGCTTACCTATTCTGCTTCCTGCAAAGTAATTGGTCTGTTCTTCTAAATCCAGGATTTTTGTGCGAGAATATGAATTGGGTACGTTACTAATGATTCTCTTTAAATCTCATGTGAAGCAACAATGCTGGAATTTTAGATCAATTGTGTTTCTGGATTTTGAGATCCATGAAGAACAGAGATTTAGGGCTTTGATGTTTAGAGTAATTTGGGATTGTTTTGGTTGTCTGAACCAAAGCCGTAGACAAATTTGGTTAAATGAGGAAGCTTGAATAGATGGATTAATTTCGGATTTGGTTTATTTATTTTGAACCGGTTTGGTTCGAGAGACATTGAACCAGGCTTAATAGGTCTACAGTCTACTTTGTACTTCTGCCACAATTTATGTAGGCTTTCTCTTCCCGTAGGCTCTTCGAAGCTTCCTTCTTTGCCATACCAATCATTGGTGGAATAACCTCCTGTTGGGTATGTTTTGTACAATGGATTTCTACTCGGCTAGGGCATGTTTAATGGTGAAATTTTTAGAGTCTTTAAAGAATTGTTTAATAATAAATTATCTGTGAGACTAGTCTTATTCTGTAGAGATATATCAAGCAAAATATCATTTTTTTTTTGTTTTTTCATTTATTTTTAATTTGGTGAGATTCTCAGAATCTCATCATTAAACATGCTCTTATATTGGGTTAAACGTGTTTACAGGTCTTGTCAAGTTTTTCAAATAGATTTTTAATAAACAGATATTTCTAAGGGGCTGTGTTATTAAATTGGGGTTTTGTGATGCTTTCGACCTAACAAGAAACTGAGAGATTTAAAATACCAGAAAAAAGTGGGATTCTATTTATATAACAAAATACCTTAAAACAGATCAATGGTGATTGTACGAATCTCCGGTTACAACAATTCCTTACAACTATAAACCAGTGGCGAATAGCCTTTGAGGACATACATTTCTTGTTCGTGCCACGGGAGCAGAACCATTGTGCTGATATATTAGCAAAGTCGATTGTTACTCATCATGTACTCAACTACAAGTTATGTAATGTATGTCCTGATGCAGGCCGGTCTCTATAGGGACAACATAAGTATTTGTTTAGAATCCACAATTTAAAAGGCCAAATTTTTATTTTCTTTATAATAAAATATGAAAAAATTATAGAATAAAAAGGTTCTTCATAGAAAAAATGTCTATCATATAAAAAAATTTAAGAAAAAATGCTCATCATAGAAAACAGATTTAAGAAAAAGGCCCAAATTTTTTTAAATCTAATTAATTAGTAATAAAAAAAACTAATTGTCATTCTACCTTTTTCCTTTTCAGACTCGAGTTTCGAGTAAAATCAAAAATCAAAATCCTCACGTTTTACAAAACCAACAAAATATTCGTTCTATTCATCGAATCAACGACAATTTTTTTTGATTTAAAGTAAATTTTCCATTAATATTTTTTGTGATAATAACAAATTGACAATAGGTTAACAACGATCGTATTTATGTACGTCCACAAAACATGATTTGTGATCATGTGTAACAAAAGAATACTAGAGAGAGACGCGATCATGTGATGATGTGAAACAAAAATCAATTTGTTATGCAATTGTTTCTTTTCCATCTGCAATTCTATTTTACTTTGTTTTGTAATTTATTTTCATTGTTTCTATTATTTGATTAAAATAATGTTTAAGCTCATCAAATATTTTTGAATTTATTATTTGGTGGATAAATATAGTGAATTACTAGCACGTGTGACAAGATTTTGGTGGTGATGATGCTTTATCAAAAAGTGAATATGAAAGTTTGGTTGATGCACTTGAAAATTTTGATTTTTTACTTGGGATGGTTATTTGGCGTGACATTTTATTTGCTATTAACATGGTGAGTAAGAAGTTACAAGCTAAATATGTGTATATTGACAATGCAATGAAGAAGTAGAAAGTGTGATGTCTTTCTTTGAGAAATATAGAAATGATGGATTTAGCTCAAGTATGACTATAGCTAAAAGTCTTGCTGATGATATGGATTTTGAAACTGTATTTCCAAGTAGGCATCGAAGGTTTAGAAAAAAATAGTTTGATGAAAACAATCATGATGAAGTTATTCAAACACGTGAGGATTCTTTTAGAACTCATTATTTTTTTGTTTTTATGGATATGACAATTGCTTCTTTGAGAACTAGATTTGAGCAAATGAAAACATTTGAGACTATTTTTAGATTTTTATATAATTCATTAAAGTTAAAATCACTTGATGATGTTGAATTAAGGGAAAGTTGCATTAATTTTCATAATACATTTTCTCATAGTGGTTCATCGGATGTTGATTTAGATAAACATTTTTTCCGAGTTGAAAATATTGTAGGTAACTTTACCCCATGAAGAAATGACATCTATTGAGATTCTTAAGTTCGTAAAGAACATCGATTGTTATCCTAATGTTGTTATTGCTTATCAAAATTTACTTACCACAGTAGCATCAGCGAAAATGAGTTTTTTTAAGCTAAAATTGTTAAAGAATTGTTTGAGATCATCCATGTCTCAACAAAGATTGAACGGTTTAGCACTTATATGCATTGAGAAAAGAAGTTTTGGAAGTGCGGATCTTGAAACAATTACCAATGATTTCGCATCAACAAAGGTTAGGAAGAAACGTTTTATGTGATATTTTTTTCTAAAATAATTGATACTTCTTTTTTTTCTTTTTGTTTGAGATTTAGTAAGCTTTTGGATGGAGAGAATGTGGACAAACCATTAAAACTATAAATCAAGATTTTTTTTTACAAGCAACATGTTTTGCATTATAAAGATATAGTCACAATTTAATTTAATTTTTTATCATATGTAATATTTAAGTTTTGTAAAAGAAAAGTTGATATATTATAAATAAAGAGTTTTTTTCCGTGCTTTATCTAGGATAATTAAACCATATAAGACAGGGTTGACATGATTTCATTAAAAATCATGTAATAACTGATGCTACAAGTTGAAGAAATAAAATTTAGTAGTCGTCAAAAAAAAAAAAACCTTAAAAGTTCATTAAAATCCAAATACCACATAATCAAGTCTACTTTGAAGATTTTAAAATATTTCAAACACATCAAACAAATATGTAACCCAACATCGGATTTTATGTATTTAGAGCATCTCCAATGGTAATTTAAATTCCACACCAAACTCTATATTTAGAGAAAAAATGTTTTCAATGGTGTTCTATTTTTTCTTCCAAAAATAGAAATTTCTATATTTTACTTCAAATTTTAAGGAATCTATTTCTTTCTCTGTGTAAAATTTTTTCTTTACAAAATAACTTTTTAATTTATAGTATATTATTATTTTATACTTAGAAAAAATTATATGATCAAAATATACATATTACAAAACTTTAATTACCGATATTTAAAAAAAAACTAAATTATTAAACTATATATAATTTATTGAAGTCATTAAATATATTATTATAGAGATAAAATTATTAAATACTACTTAAAAATTTATCAAAATTTATAAAAAAATTTTCAATATGCAATAATAAGAGCGATATGACAGCGGAATGCGAAATTAGGGTTTCGAAAGAAAGCGTGGAAGATACGGCCATGGCAGAAGTGGTGGATCGGGGGCGTCTCCGGGTAATCCTCCGGACATTGCAAAGGGTAGCTCGTGGGCACCGAAGGTTTGTGGTGGAGGTTATGGTGGTCGGCTGTGTGTAGGAGAGATGATTGATATGAACTTCGTGAATGTTAGGGTTCAAGTAAATTTTCTGAATGAGGCTGAGAAAGAAGCTTCAATCATAATTGATTCTGAGGTTTTAATAGCAATGAATGGGCTGTGGAAATACTGTTTGCATATAAAAACAATTTGCATAACCTCTTAAAAGTTTGTAAATACTGTTTTTTTCTTCTGTTTATAAAAGTAAAAACGTTTTGCAGAATTTTCAAAATTTACAAATACCATTTTAAATTTTTTCAAGTTTTAAAACAATTCGTAGAATTTATAACAATTTGTAAATCAATATAAAAAACAGCTTTTAATATTTTAAAGTGTTTTATGAATATTTACTTTAATGGTAATGATATATAACAACCAATCAAAATGAAAAAAAAATCCAACTCAGCATTTCAATTTCCCAACGTCATGCTTCTGCTAGCTCACGTCCTATCTTCTTCCTTATAGCGAAAACAGAGTAGTAACATGAAAAAGAACAAGAAGGCATTAAAGTAGGGATGAGCGTTCGGTTTTTACGGTTTAAATGGTTCAGTTTGTTCGGTTTTTTGGTTTAATCGAAATTTTTGTTTTCCGCTGAATTGTATCGAATAAAGATTCGGTTCGGTTTATTCGGTATTTGTTTTAAACCAAATTTGGTGAATAAACCGAAATCAACCCGAATTGCACTAAAGAAAACCAAAATTTTTTGAATCTTATATTAAACCAAAAAAACCCAAAAAACCAAATTAGATAAATTAAACCGAAATAACTGAATTAGAAAAAATTAAACCGAAAAATATTAAACCGAATTAAACTATCAATAACCGAACAACCTGAAATTAGATAATCCAAAACTGAATAAACCGATTTCGACAAACAAAAACCGAAATTGTATTTGAGATTGTAGATTACCAAATAGCTAATAATACAAACCGAAAGTGAATTACATAAAGTTTTCGTGGAAATGTCTAAGCTTCATGACCAGTAGTTCCAATGACCATCGCTATTCTTCAATCAAACACAAACCAATAAGACAAAGTTAATTACCAAACAAAAACCAAGAAGCCAAAATTCAACAAGGTGATAACAATAAAGTATAAAGACTTACCGACAAGTCATCACTTCACTTGTTTGTCACTTCAGCTGCTGTGGCTTTAAAATTCTGAGCATCTGTATCATGTAAGTAGACATAGTTAGTTTATTATATAAGTAGAAATTACATTTTATAAATTACACAGACTTACCAAGTGAGTCAAAGAAGTCAATTTCGTCAATCATTTGGCCGAGGTTTGCAACTTCAGCTTCAACCTTGAACTTGCACCTTAACCATTGTTATGTGCAAACCAACACTTCGAACATGTAGGGTGTAAGGCTACTCCTGTAAGGATCCAAGACTCTACCGCTTGTACTGAAAACTGATTCGGAGGCCACTGAAGAGACTTGGATCGCTAGGATATCTCGTACAAGTTCAGACAGAATTGGAAACTTGTTAGAGTTACATTTCCAGCAATGCAAGACATCATAAGGTAAGCTTAAGCTATTGGCGACTATAAGCTCTGTTTTTCAGTTAAATAGATATCCAATTCACTGCAACCATCGTCATTTCCCCTTAAGTTAAGCATCTTGTTATAAATTGCATCAACCCTCTCATAATCGTCATCCTCGTCTTCAGACATGACATCCATTGAATTAGGATACTCATAATCTGCACCCATGCCATGAACTTCTTCATGTGTCTTAAGCCTAAAACTGTACTCGTCATATAGTGTATGAAGCACACTTAAGACTACACTACTAAGCTTCCTACATTCAATGGTATTCTTACCATACAGTTCCTGAAAACAAAGAGATGCGAATTGCATCTTGTTTCTTGGATCGAAAACTGAAGCTATAATCACTAAGGGATTCATATTCAACAAGCCATCCCAATATTTCTCAAACTTGTCCCTCATGACATGGGCTTGCCTTCTAATCTCCTCATCACTATTGCGATACTTGGCTATCAAGTTTTTTTCAATGTTAACAATCTCATTGTAACATATTGTGGAAGTGACAGTTTTGGAAGCACTGAATGTTATAGTAGACTTGTAGAAGATTTTCAAAAACTTAACCAAAATCTGCACCTCATCCCAATCAGAGGTAGTTGGTGGTCCAACCCTTTTTGTCTTTGTTTTCTCATCATCTTCCTGAAAGTACTTACAATAGAGCTTATCCTCCAACATCATCTTTTCAAATGCTACTCTAACCTTAAGAGCTGAACTCAGCATAAGATATATGGAGTTACATCTGGTTTTCACATCCAAAGGCAAACTACCCCTGCATATTTTCTCGGATTCACATCTCAACTCAAAAGATTTCAGCCTACTAAAGGAGGAACGCACATACTTCAATGCGTTCCTAATGGCAACAATACTAAGCTTTGCTTTCTGTAATCCATCAGAAACTATTAGGTTAAGGATATGCGCACAACATCGCATATGGATGAGCATGCCGTCTAACACTAATTTAAACTGCACCAAATACTCCTGCAATAACCTAATAGCCTTGTCATTAGCTGTAGCATTATTTACCGTGACTGTAAATAACTGAGAAATCCCCCACTCTTCTAGACACTCAACTAACTGGCCCTTAATTGTCTCACCTTTGTGGTCAGTTATCACTTTGAAAGTTAAGATTCTCTTCTGCATCTACCAGCTTATATCAATCCAGTGAGCAGTGATGACCATATAGTTGTATGATGTATGTGGATACACCCAAATGTTTGTTGTAAGACTAACTCTCTGTTTTTGACTTTCAAACAGCCCCTTCAAAGCTATTTTTCTGCCTCATACATTGCAACAAACTCCTTTGTTGCTGTCCTCCTTGAAAACGTAGAGTACATAGGCATAATGTTCGAACAAAACCTCTTCCAATCCTCTGACTCTACAAATGACAATGGCAGTTCATTGATTACTATCATTTCATTAACCGATTTTCTAAACAAAACCGGGTCGTACTTAACCACTTTCATGTTCTTAGAATCATCACTACCTATGATCTTTTGGTTCTCCTTGTCCAGAAAGTTTTTATACATTTTACATCTACCTATATACGCTTTCATGGGGCTTGTACCCACAGTTTTCAAATCACAACTGATCTCCACTCCACAGTACCTACAACTACACTTTCTATCGTCATCTTCCCTTTGAATAAAGTGTTTCCATACCTCGACTCTTTTGGCATATTTTTTTTCCGGTTTTGGTGGCAGTGAAGTGCTTGACCATTGCGTTTTAGTCCTCTTACGGCCGGAGACTTCTTCTCCTACGGCTGGTGGTCCTTCAACCTCAGTCGTATCCTCAGTTACGGAACGTGAATCCATCTGTAAAAGAGAAAGACAAAGATTTCAATATACAAATAGATTTGAGCCACAAAGAATCAGGTTTTAAACAAACAATCTACAAAACAGAGCTCAATCAAAACTTAAATTAAACACAAAGATGAGCAGATATTCATACAACCTTTATCGATTCAATAATAATGACGAAAGATTAAAAATTTCTAAAGAACAATGTTTGGATTTACGCATTGTTCTTAGCAGTAAAGAACAAATTTGAATATCAAATCAAATGTTACGAAGGAAAAAAAAACACAGAACTAAAAACCCTATTCAATCCAAGCCCAAATCTTGTGATGAATGTCTTGTTAACAGTACCGTGTAATTCCAAATCAAGCTCGAAAGGGAGCTCGTGAAGTGAAGAAGAGAACTCGAGCCGAATTCGTGATGTGAAGAACGAAACAGAAGAGATGAGAAAAACCTGAATTGATGGTGATCGGAAGGGAAGAGATGCGAAGAAGATAAGAGGAGAAGCGAAGTGAAGAAAATTATGGTTGGATCGGAAGAGATGGGAAGAATCGGTCGAGATGTGAAGAAGAGAAGAGGAGAAGCGATTCAAGCGAAGAAGAGAAGTAGACAAGTGAAGAAAATTAGGGTTGGAGTTCGATTGATTTGATAAAGGTAAAATAGAGTCAAACCCTAAATAATTGTTGACGTTCAATTTCGGTTCATTCGGTTCATGAATACCGAACCGAACTGATAACCGATTACAATTTAATTTTAGACCGATCGGTTTAATTGTCAAATATTTTCGGTTTCCGAAAACCGAGTTTCTCGGTTCAAACCGAATAAACCAAAAAACCCGAACCGGACACCCACCCCTACACTAAAGGGTTAAGCCTTCTAACATAAGTTCATTGATAATCATTCTTTTATTGGAAAATAAAATTTATTTAATTTAAACATCTGAAAAAGTATGTAAATTTGGTGTATATTCCAGTTTTAAAATATATTGTATTAAATGATTTTGTTTTACGATGAATTTGTAAAACATTTATCAGCAAAAAGGATGAAAATCAAACTAATATATAAGCACTAGACAAGTCTGCGTTGCATTTGTTCTTGTAGACATATGATGAAGACAAAGAGTCAAAACTATACTACTAAAGTTGAATGCCCTTTGAAGAATCTGATTAGTGCGAGTTTGGTAGGACCGTAGGGCTAATTTTGAAAAGGTTTAAGAATTTTAGATTACAAAAGTTCTTTTGATAATTAATTACAAAATTTATTGGTATTACATTATCGACAAGAAATAAGTTACGAAGCGAACATTTTACAACTTTCACTTCTCTTTATAACCACACTTACTATTACAAACACCGTACGTGGCCGCACAGTAACTCATATTGTTTATAACTATTTGAATTATTATCATATTATAATTTTAACATATTATAGTATTTTTATCTTATATTATTAGATAATACAAGAAGTAAATCATTGTTGATTATTTTAAAATATCTAACATTTAACAGATAATAAATAGATAATTTTTTCGAAAATAAATAAACATAATAAACAAAAATATCTTTTAAAAATAAAATTATTATAATAAAAATACATGTAAAATACAATAAAAATAGTTAAAACTGTTTGAAACATTGTTAGCTTTTGGTTGAAATTCATTACGATTCTAACTTATATTATTACATATACATAAATTATATAATACAAAAAAATAATTGTTAATAACATTTTGATTCACCTAATTATCTTAGATGTTTTTAAAAATTAATTTTTAAAATTTGAAACCGTGAAAAAACACAAAAGTATTAGAAATATATTATTTTAGATGAATATACATTATAATAAACAAAAGTTTTAGGAATAAAAACTAATATAAATGATATTTTAAGCAAAATTTCCAACAATTAGTTTCCTTTTTAACTTAACAATTGTGTCTTTTTATTCAATCACCTTTTAAAAGTTGATTATTTTTTCATGGAAGTTACTGAACTCAAGTTTTGTCTCTTGATTTTTAACTGATAAAATTATAACTATTGGTTATTATTTTTTTTCAAAAAGTTACTTCTTTTCTTTGGTTATACAAAAATTTATTTTTTCAAATATCTAAGATAATAAATCTTAAAATATAAATTAATAAGTTAAAAATCATTATAAACAGTTTATTAATAATAAAAGTTATAGTACATATAAAAGACATTTAGTTAGAGATATAAAAAAAATATTTATTTAGAAATAATAAATTATGAATGAATAAACACAACTATAAATAAATATAAGCATAACTATTATAGCTGCATATAAAATATTTATTCATAAATAAAAAATATGAATGAATAGACACAACCGTAAGTTGTCTTCATTCATATTTTCTATTACATATAAAATATTCATTCAGAAATGAAAAGATATATATTCAATCATCTTTATTGTAATTGTTATTATTATATATTTTATTTTCACCAACAAAAACACATTTATCATTAGTTACCTTATATAGAATATAAGAAAAAAATTTGACTTTGTAATACTTGAATGTTTGGACCATAATAACTCAGATCCATGCGAGAAATATTTTGACCAATCGATAAGTCAAAAATGACTTCAGAAGAGCAAAAAGCTAATGTTATTATATTTTTGGTCCACCATATTCACGATGGTTTAAAAGACGAGTATATAACAAAAGAAGATCCTGCAAATCTTTGACAATCAATCAAAGACAAGTTTGATCACCAGAAATATGTGATCTTACTGAAAACTAAACATGAGTAGTTGAACTTCCGATTTCAGAATTACAAAAGTGTAAGTGAATATAATTCCGTTGTGATTGAAATCACTTCAAATATAATGTTATGTGAAGAGAAAATAAGTGTGGTATAGCATGGAAAATTTGTCCAAACTTAACCTACATATCGTAAAAATTAAAAACTTTTATGTATAGTCACAAACAAGTAATGAAATTTTCGTACAAACAAAAAAACGAAAAAACCAATGAAATCCAAAGAAAAATGCATAAATTACCACAAAAAAAAAGAAGTTATGTTATTACCACCACACTCCACGCTCTCACTTTTTCTTCTCGGTTTTGAAATAAATATTTTTCTTTCTCTTTTTTTTTCTGGCAAGATTTCGAAACAAAAGATGAGTGTGTTTGCTTTCATTAGTTTCCTTTTAACTTAAAAAATGTTTCTTTTCACTAATAACTACTTCAAAATTAGTAATTTTTTCATGGAAGTTATTGAACTTAAATTGTATTTTTTTTGTCAACTTAACTCAAGTATCAAGACATTGGGACCAAACAATCGGAACATTATCTACAAAAGTACGATCCCTGGCCAAGCTTCTCATAGTGTATGCCAAGTAGTCTGCCTTATGATTTAAACCTCTAGAAATCAAAACTAAAGTACATATTCTGAATAAACTCCTTAGTCGCTCAAAATCTTCTAAGTATAGAGAAAAAGCAGGCTAGACAACAGGGTCTTCAATCATCTTCTTCAACTCCGAGCAATATGTCGCGAACTCCACCTATGTAATCTGTAAGGAGACCATACACGTCATAGCCCACAAAAATGCTTCAAATTCTGAATGAAGTGACGAAAAACTTCTCCTTATACTTCTTGCCCCCATATTCCTCCCAACCCTACAATCAGGAAAACAATACCACCCCATTCCTGAGAAAACATCCGAGTCCTTCCATGAGGCGTATATCAGGCATTTGTATCATGTAAACGCAACAAGCCGCAAAAGTGGTCTTGATAAAGCTCCTTCAATCTGGCTTAAGGTGATCGGGTCGATACCCCCAGAAACTGGTTTTTCATCATGTACCTTAAACAATGCCATTACTTCTGAGACCGCCATTTGAACAATATTTTGAGGATCTCTATTAATGTTAGTGAAAGCTTTTTCATTCCGTGCCTTCCAAATATACCAAAGAATCCAAGGATAGCATATTGTGTCGTCCGACTTTGGAATCCTCCAAAGTAAGTAATTGATATTTGAAAAAATTGATTCTCCAGGGAAATTCGCTCCCGTTGGAATCTTAGAGACTGCCAAAGTTTGAATAGCAGGAGGACATTGGAACAAAATGTGGTTTACCGTTTCATTTTTCGCCCCACACCTATCCCAAGAAGCCCCACAATTAATTCCACGTCTAGATAGGTTTTCCTTCATTGCAATATGACTTGATAGTGTTTGCCATAAAAAATGTTTTATCTTCTGCAGTGGTGAGATCTTTCAAATTTGACTTTGTAATACTTGAATGTTTGGACCATAATAACTCAGATCCATGAGAGAAATATTGCACTCCGCCCAGTACCCAGATTTCACCGTATAAAACACCATCTTGGTAAAGTGCCAACCCAGCCTATCGTCACAAGGAATACTTGGAATGTGGATTCCTATAATTGATTCAACATCATGTGTTGTAAATAATTGACAGATCAATACATGCCTCCAAAGTCTAGTACTTGGATCGATCAGCTCTGAAACTCGCAAATTGGGATATAAATTAGGGCCAATGCCTCTTGCTGGAAGGGGTTATTGATCTGGAATCCATGGATCATTCAAGACACTAACGGTATTTCCCTTTCCTACACGCTTTATTAAACTTTTGAGAACTAAAGCTCGTGCCGAGATGATACTACACCAACCATATGAAGGAGAATAAAGTCTCCATGGCTCCAATGGGTTAGACCCCAAGAAATAGCGGCCTTCTAACACCCTAGCCAATTGCTTAGCTAGTAAAGCAGTATTGAATTCCTTAATTGCTCTGAAACCAAGACCACCTTCATTTTTATGTTTACACATTTTTGCCCACCTCGCCCAGTGAATTCCTTTAGATGACCCCAAGTTATGCCACCAAAAATTCGCAAGAGCCGCTGAAATTTTGATATTACTGCATTTGGAAGTCTATAACAAGACATAACATATGACGGGATCGCTGTAAGAACTTACTTAATAAGTATTTCCTTCCCTCTTTTGACAGAAATTTTGCAGACCATGAATTTATTCTTTCCGAGATTTTCTCTTTGACAAAAGCAAAAACCTTAGTTTTAGGGCCTTCAAGCCTCTCCGGTAGTCCCAAATATGAACCCATTCCTCTAATATTCTGGATCCCAAGGCACTCTTGTATCTCATTCTTGCGAGTAATGTCCATAGATTTGCCAAACTGGATCGATGATTTTGAAAAGTTAATTTGTTGTCCAAATATCTTCATGCATCCTTCAGCACCTTCAGAATTGAATTCGCCTCTTCCATATTCATTCGCCTTACAAAAGAATAAACTATCGTCCGTGAAAAGAAGATGCGAATTAGCCGGACTTGTCTTTGCCACCGAAATTCCAGAAATATGTGTCTGAGATTCCCCTTTAGAATTGTACCTTTTTATTTGGTTATCAAAAAATTTAGTATTTCAAAAAATGTGTCTGAGATTCCAAAAAGTTTCTTCATTTATTTGGTTATCAAAAAATTTAGTATTTCAATTATCAAAGATAATATATCTTAAAATATAAATTGATTGAAAATCACTATAGACAGTTTAATAACAATAAGAGTTATAATTACATGTAAAAAATATTTATTTAGAAACAAAAAATTACGAATAAATAGACACAACCGTAAAAAATATAAGCATATGTGTTACAATTACATTTAAAATATTTATTCATAAATGAAAAAAATATGAATGAATAAACACAACGATAGGTTACATTTATTCAGATTGTTAATTAATAATAAAATATTCATTCATAAATGAAAAGATATGAATAAATAGACACAGCCGTAGATTTTCTTTATTGATATTGTTATTATAATGTAGATTAAAAGAAAAACAAACAATGTCAAAAAGAATCGTTAAAAGGGGAATCCCTGCTAAAGGTTATTACATATATTGTGAATATTAGTTGGTAGGACGTAAATTCTATTGAAGGTAAAACAATTCTGAAAATTAAAAATAAGACTTAAACCCAAAGTTATCAATAAAGTTTGGTCAATAATTCGATATCTGCTTTTTTTCTTCTCTTGAAAAATATATGCAAAGTAAAAAAAAAATTGGTGTTTATGTTTCCTTATGGATTGTGAAAAATGTTAAAAAATGTTACATGATGTTGATACCAAAAATAAAAAAAAGGTCACACAAAGAGTAAGCGTCTTAAACAAATAGAAAACTTATTGGTGAAACAATTTAGCAGGTGAAATTATAATGAAAGTAGATATATTTCAAGTGATCTTCAATTTTAAATTTTTTAAAATATGTTTAAAAAGATAGAAAAAACAACACTTAATTAGTATAACACAATTATGGATTCATCAAAACTAAAAGGATAAAATAGCAACACTTAGTAGAACACAAGTCTAAATCCAACAAAACCAATTATGAAAACAGATTTCCAAAGTGAATATAAATAGATTCCAAACGGTGTGATTGAAAAGATGTTATGAAAAATCATAACCGTATATTGCATATAAAGATATTTGTTTACAAAAATGCATCTATTCCAAATGAGAAGACACAATAAAAACTTACATATGAATAGTTACAACTGTATAAAAAATAACTATAGAAATATTTTTATGGAAAGATACGATTGAAAAGACACAACCGTACATCGCCTTTATTAAGATTGTTATTATTATATAGATTAAAAAGTTCTATAACTAATAGTTTAACACACACATACATTTTTTTTGTTTTTTTTCAACCAATACATATATATATATATATATATATTGTTTTTTTTCCAAAACACACATACATATATTAAAAACATGTAAATTACGAAAAATAAACCATTTTTTTTGTCTTTGACCGTGTCTTGATTTATGGCATGTGTCACGATTAAAGTTTTTTCATATAACTCCATAAATCATTTGTGTCATCTTCATAGTTCCAATTACTTGACCTTTGTAAATCGCCTATTGAGTCTTCCGTCTGATGGAGTTGCGAGCTCTCCCCTATCCCATATGTATTATACATAGGGAAATCGTCTGAATATTCTGGAAGCTTATAGCTTAAGCTCTCATTGAACAACTTGTTCGAAATTCCCCAATCTGAGACCTAACCAATGTAAAATATTAAAAAGTTAAAACACATTAAATTTGACAGAAATGAAATTGGACGTTCCAATGTTGGCTTGAAACGGCTGGTAAAATTAAAGAAAACTATGTTTATTAGTAGGGTATGAGTCTAACTCACGCCAAAACAACAATGTTTATTAGACTTACCATAGTATTATTACTATGATTTGGAATTCCTTGTAGATTTGCGTTGGTAGTATCATGGTTAGCTTGATATGCCTGATCAGTATGAAAATATTGAAAAAGAGAAAAGTGTTAGTGCAAAACTTGAAGCTTTAATTACTTATGATATAAAAACTAGACCTAATTACCAAATCAGCAACACTAATGGGGTTCTGAACAAATCTCATGGTCGTGTAATCTGTTGGTTTAATAAAGACACGGTCTCTTCCCTTGTATTCCAACCGACATACGACGTATATTCTCTGAAAATTTTGGTCAGCACATAATTAGTTAATAAAAATTTGTAAAATTTTGGTCACCAATTGAAGGGGATAAAAAGTGATTGGAAAGAATAAATAATATTAACCTTCTTCTCTTCAACGAGTGAATAAATGTACTCGTGTATGATCCAATCCGCTCCACTTTCTTTTACAGCTGATTTTTTACCGTCCGATCGCCTCTGCTTTTTTACTACAACAGATTTTTTAGATTTGGATTCACTCTTCTCTTCTTTTGTTTTGAAAGTCAAAATTCTTTTTGTTCCTATAATTGTTCCGGGCTGCTCCCAAGAACCATGGACATCCTTGATCTCAGTAACAGGACCCGTACTCTTCCATTTCCCCCAGCTTGTTGTTCTAGTCTGTTTAGTATCATCACCTCCACTGGCATCTCTACGAGCAAAAAAGTACCCCACATGGTCTGTTGTGTAACGGAGTACTTGAGCTGTAAGTAAACACGACAAAAAAAAAGAGCGTATTAGAATATTTTAATTAAAATGTAGAAATTTACCAAATAATATATAAATTTCATAGGCCAATCTACGCATTACAAATTGATTTTAAGTTAGAAACCAATATTCTTTTTGAAACAACTTGATGATATTGCTTGCATGAAAAACTTCATGAAGTTAAGAAATTCAAAGAGAGAGAGACAGTAGTTCGTACAAGGGAGTTCCCACGGCGGGAAGCTATATATGTCAACCTCCTTAATGGCTTTATCAACGAGCTCATTTTTCCCCAAATGTTTGAGACGAAGGTAATAGCAAAGCAGCTCGACGTCTGTAGGCCTGAAGTCCAAACCAATAATAGGATGTTCCATATCTCTCTCTGTTTTCGCAGCAGTGAAAAAATGGTTTTTGTTTTAAGGAAAAAATGGTTTCCAAAACTTTTGTTCTTTCAGCTTGAAAAATTGTTACCAAGGCCATGCTCTTTATATAATGGTTTCCAACACTATTGTTCTTTCAGCTTGTAAAAAAAGTGTGAGATTTAAATGCATTAGCTACCAAGGCAATGGGATTTATCGTAGGACCCAAATTTATATTATATAAACATACAAATTTATATACACATAATATTATTTAATATTATGAAGTAGCGAGAATTGTCAACGTAAAGAGTCTAAAGACCTATGGTGAATGGGCGGGAACTTATAAAATATGTGTTTAGTTTATGAACATATATATATAAATGCTAAACAAGCAGATATTACAAATAAAATATATTAGGTAAAAAATAAGATAATAATAATAATATATAAATAAATTTTATTTAATTATTATGCTCATATTTATAATATAAATTGAGATATAGTTTGTATTTAAATTAATAGTACGGTAAAAAATTTTAGATGAAAAATGAATCAGAAAAGTTGGTATTTTGCAAACAAAATATAAGTTTTAGTGCATATATATATATATATATTTGAGGTTATTGTTTTTTTTTTTGAGGTTATTGTTTTAAGCTAACTTGCGTTCACATTTTCACTTATTATGTGAAGTATATATATATATATATTATTTTTCCTATAATATGATTCATGACTTAAACTATAACTCTTATAATACGAGGTTATATGAATATCAGGGATGGAAGTTTAGTGAAAAATAATGCAGAAATACACATTGAACCATCTGATGGTGCACATAAATTATTAATCATAGAATTAAAAACATAAGTTAATATTGAAACAAATACTTCTTGTGCTTGCAGCTACTAAATATCCATACCACCCATAGATAATTTAAGTGGCAAGAAAACTCGCATTTATATTTATGTGTCACGAAGATTAGTCTGGATTTAGGTTTGAAATTTCCACGATTACCAAAAAGAATATATATCTATAGTTATATAAAAAAAAATTACAGAAGGTTTATCATATATATGTGTCATGCGTATCATATATATGCATTAGATGAAAGAGCTATATTTTGACGTATGAAAATCAAAATAACCCAAAATTGTATGCATGCATGTGGTGGTTACAAAACTTCCTTAAATTTTAATATATAAGTGGTTAATCAAAAGATCCTCCTGAGTGGGGAACAAATTACCTTTGGGTCCAATCTTGTATGCATGGATATATAGTTGGATGCATTGACCTTCGGGTCCAATTTTGGGACTACATCGAATCAAGTTCTTCCGGTAAGAAAGACGGATATTTGATATTATTGATGGGTTTAGGATTATTTAAAATAAAAATATGCATTTTTTCTCATAGAAATATTATACATTAGTCGTTTATCAAGCATTGATTATAATGCATTTAGTTGTATGTTACAAACCGTTCAAACAAAGAGAATTAAGTGTATAGAAACCTTCCTATATATTTTCCATATATAATTACAATGGGCCTACGAAAATTCCAACAAAAAAAGGAATGGTTTAATTATTTTTATGTAGATCTATATTTATATATTTTTGATGGTCCATATATGTTTTTACAAAGATAAAATGTCTTTAATTAATTGGTTAATATATATCTATTTTATTATTTTTGTACTATAATTTGATTTAAAATAATTTTATGATTTTATGTAATAAAATTTAGACCTTGAGTTTGAATTATGAATTAGATTTAATTAATATAATTGATAAAATCTGGCGGAAATCAAGCTAGACCGTGTTAAGGTCCACTCACTTGGAAAGAAAGCCTCTCAGTTGCTTCTCTTAAATTCCACACAGCATTTAAGATGTATAAAGTTAGTAGATTTTATATTGATATTTTTTTTCATTTGAATAGCAAGAAAGATCCATATCTATAACTTTTTTTTTGATTATATGTTATATTAATTTTTTTTTAAGATTCTGACATACAATTTTTGTTAATTTATGAAATGTTCTGAATACATTTACAAAAATGTTCCTAAAAACAATTAAATAAAATAGAAATATGAAAATATAAATTTGTTCTAGAAGAACAAATAAAAAATAAATAAATTGTCAAGAAAAAAAAATACAAATTCTAAATTGTTGTTATTTTAATATATCACAATTAATATCTAATATGTGAATGTTTCTTTTATAATTTGATTTTTTCTTATAATCATGTTATTATTGGTAAATATTAATTTTTCTAAATTTATTTCGGTTATATTTTCTAATGGTTATGAAAGAAAATAATAATAATACATATATATATATATATATATTCAGTGGCTTTTATCACTATTCTCAACGGCTACATACAAATTTTTCATCTATAAATACACCCATTTTTCTCTCATCTTTTCACTCAAAATTTTTCTTCCTCATCTCAAAAAAAAAAATTCTCTCCAAAAAAATTGGTTTATTTTTGTTTTGTAAAAATGTTTCTTTGGATTTTAATTTTTTTCATTGGTCACAATTACTTCTGTAATTTACGGGTTTTTCATTTTTGAACATATTTCTGAAGAATTCCGAATGAATATTAGTCTGGTTATTTGTGATTCATATATCCTTGTAATCGCATGTTTTAATAATATTATGTTGAATATTTAAAAAATTAAAAAAATATTATGCAGTAATTATGTCAAATTTTGTTAAACTCGAGATCACTGCTCTTGATATATCGGAACATAATTATATGATGGGCAGTTGCAGCAAAAATGCACTTAAGAGGAAGAAAACCTCTTGATACCAATCGATAAGTCGAAAACAACTTCAGAAAAATAAAAAGCTAATATTATTATATTTTTGGTCCACCATATCCACGATGGTTTAAAAGACGAGTATATAACAAAAGAAGATCCTGCAAACCTTTGACAATCACTCAAAGACAAGTTTGATCACCAGAAATTTGTGATCTTACCGAAAGCTAAACATGAGTGGTTGAACTTCCGGTTTCAAGATTCCAAAAGTGTAAGTGAATATAATTCTACTATGGTCGAAATAACTTCAAGGATAATGTTATGTGAAGAAAATCAATCGAGTATCGGATAAAAATCAATCGAGTATCACATAAAAAGCAAACGAAATCAGGTCAAAATCGAGTAACCAAAGTGATAAATGGGTCACAATACGGGTCAAAATTCAGTTAAATTTTGGTTTCTATTTGGTTTAGCACTAAATCACATAGGCCGGTTAACAATTTAACGCTTAACCTTGAATTTGTGCAATTAGGCTCAAAAATTAATATTTCTGTGCAATTAAACCGAGCTTCAAAGTTCGGGTGGATTAAAGGATATATCAAACTTCCGAGATTAAAATAGACCGTGCACCGTATTTTTTATATATAACCTCCTTAATGGCTTTATCAACGAGCTCATTGTTCCCGTGATGTTTGTGATGAAGATAAAAGCAAAGCAGCTCTTCGTCTGTAGGCCTGAAGCAATAACCAACAGTAGGATGTTCCATAACATCTCTCTCTGTTTTTGCAGCAGTGAAAAAATGGTTTTTGTTTTAAGGAAAAAATGGTTTCCAAAACTTTTGTTCTTTCAGCTTGAAAAAATGGTATGAGATTTACGTGTATTAGCTACCAAGGCCATGCGAATTATATAGGAACCGAATTTATATTATATAAAAATACATATTTCAGTGCATTAGTATTATTTATATAAATATAATATTTTTAATATTAATTTATAAAATAGAATGAGGTAAAGGTCTAGATAAACCAAAAATTTGCATGCATTAGCTAAGAAGGCCATATGATATTTATATGGGACCCAAATTTATATTATATAAAAATACATATTTTAGTGCATTAATATTATTTATATACATATAATATTTTTAATATTGATTTATAAAATATGTGTTTACTTTATGAGTATATATATATGAATTGAATAAATTATGATTTATTTGATAATTACATGTAAATTGAATATTCAATAATTATAATATCTATCTTATGAATTTAAATTAAAAATAATTTTTTAAAATATTATATCGTGCTCCAGCATGAATTAGAATCTAGATTGGTTATTAAATATTTTATCCAATGAGTTGAAAATTAAACTTATTAACTTTTTTGATTGATTCATAATTAAATTTTTTATAAAGGGCTTAAACAATGTAGCTTTTACAATATATATTACGATAATGTTCGAACCGGATCTAATATAAATGTTCCAGATCCATTTCTAAGATTCAAAGAGAGAAGATAAGCAAGGATTTTGTCTAACAAGATAGTAAAGATAGTAAAAATGCAAAGAACTTTGTATTGATTGTGTGTAAGTTGTGTAAAAACGTGATCTCTTTGTGAAGACTCACTCCTATATTTATAATCCATAAAAGTGGTTACAAGTAGATTTAAAATATGAAATATTAAAAATTTGTTAGGATTTAACATTATCTTGAAGATCCTGTAAAATTTTCAGAAATATTTTGTATTAATAGGGGAATATTTCCATATTTCTTCTATGATATTGTGTCAGCCGAATATTCCTATTTCGAGATAAGATACAATGCCGACATGGTATGATTCGACATTCAGAGACGAAATTTACTGTCGAGATGATGCAACTGTAGAGTTAGTATCTTACCATGAGATACTATCTCAAACATTTTTTTATATTTTTGAGGTCGAAAGCTTAATGGGTTTGAATCCACTTGTTGTTCAAGGGATGAAGACGAGGATCTCAGATCGACTTCTAATAGAAAACATAAAAATTACATTATTTTTTATAGATAATACATTATAAATAATATAATACTTTTTTTTGTGAAAATGAAATTCAACCGCTATTGAAGACCTCCAAATACGAATTTCCATTTTGTTTTTTCTATATCCAGTTTTCTAAAGACCAATCACAGCCATGATCATAGATCTTGTCCTATATTTTCGGACGAGGAATAGATCGCATCTCTAAATTTGGTTGGGCCACGTGTAAGCATCAGAGTCCACGCGCTGTTACATATCAACATGTAATGTCATATAAGAGTTAATTATTGCTTCACGCGAAACGAAGATGCGAATTAGCCAGACTTCTTGCCACCGAAATAACCTTTTAGAATTGTACCTTTTTATTTTAACAGATGAAATTACAGCTATTCGTTCTTTTTTCCAAAAACTTTAAGATTTATTTGGTTATCGAAAAATTTAGTATTTCAATTATCAAAGATAATATATCTTAAAATATAGATTGATTGAAAAATCACTATCGATAGTTTAATAACAATAAGAGTTATTGTTACATATAAAAGACACTTATTTAGAAATAAAAAATTACGAATAAATAGACACAACCGTAAAAAATATAAGCATACGTGTTACAATTACATCTAAAATATCTATTCATGAATGAAAAAAATATGAATAAATAGACATAGCCGTAGATTTTTTTTATTGATATTGTTATTATAATGACATTGAAAAAAAACAAACAATGTAAAAAAACATTAAAAGGGAATCCCTGCTAAAGGTTATTACATTTATACTTAATATCAGTTAGTAGGACGTAAATTCTATTGAAGGTAAAGCAATTCAGAAAAATTAAAACTAAGACTTAAACCCAAAGTTATCAATAATTCGATATCTGTTTTTTTCTTCTCTTGAAAGATATATGCAAAGTCAAAAAAAAAAATGGTGTTTATGTTGTCTTATGGATTGTGAAAGATTGTGAAAGATTGTGAAAGATGTTAAAAAAATGTTACATGATGTTGATAACAAAAATAAAAAGAAGGTCACACAAAGAGTAAGTGTCTTAACCAAATAGAAAACTTTTTGGTGAAACAATTTAGTGAGTGAAATTATAATGAAAAGCAGACATATTTGAAGTGATCTTCAATTTTAAATTTTGTAAAATATGTTTAAAAAGATAGAAAACAACACTTAGTATAACACAATTCTGGATTCATCAAAACTAGAAAGATAAAATAACAACACTTAGTAGAACACAAATCTAAATCCAACAAAACCAATTATGAAAACAGATTTTCAAAGTGAATATAAATAGATTTCAAAAAGTGTGATTGAAAAGATGTTATGAAAAATCACAGCTACATATTGCATATAAAGACATTTGTTGACAAAAAATGCATTTATTCTCAATAAGAAGATACAAAAAAAACTTACGTATTTGCGTTGGTAGTATCATGGTTAGCTTGAAATGCCTGGTCAGTATGAAAATATTGAAAAAGAGAAAAGTGTTAGTGCAAAACTTGAAGCTTTAATTACTTATGATATAAAAACTAGACCTAATTACCAAAGCAGCAACACTAATGGGGTTCGGAACAAATCTCATGGTCATGTAATCTGTTGGTTTAATAAAGAAACGGTCTCTTCCCTTGTATTCCAACCGACATATGACGTAGTTTCTCTGAAAATTTTGGTCAGCACATGCATAATTGGTTAATAAAAATTTGTAAAAGTTTGGTCACCAATGGAAGCGGATAAAAAGTGATTGGAAAGAATAAATAATATTAACCTCAAGCTCTGAAACGAGTGAATAAATGTACTCATGTATGATTCAAACCGCTCCACTATTTTCTTACAGCTGCTTTTTTACCGTCGGATCGACTCTGCTTTTTCACTACAACAGATTTTGTAGATTTGGATTCACTCTTCTCTTTTTTTTTCTCGACGAAAATCAAAACTTTTTTTGTTCCTATAATTGTTCCGGGTGCATTCTCCCAAGAACCATAGACATCCTTGATCTCAGTAACAGAACCCATACTCTTCCATTTCCCCAGCTTGTTGTTCTAATCTGTTTAGTATCATCACCTTTACTGGCATCTCTACGAGCAAAAAAGAACCACACACGGTCTGTTGTGTAAAGGAGTGCTTGAACTGTAAGTAAACAAGACAAAAAAAAATGAGCACATTAGAATATTTTAATTAAAATGTAGAAATTTACCAAATAATATATAAATTTCATAGGCCAATCTACTCATTACAAATTGATTTTAAGTTAGAAACCAATATTTTTTTGAAACAACTTGATGATATTGCGTGCATGAAGAACTTCATGAAGTTAAGAAATTCAAAGAGAGACAGTAGTTCGTACAAGGGAGTTGCCACGGCGCGAAGCTACATATGTCAACCTCCTGAATGGCTTTATCAACGAGCTCATTGTTTCCGTGATGTTTGTGATGAAGGTAAAAGCAAAGCAGCTCTTCGTCTGTAGGCCTGAAGCAATAACCAACAGTAGGATGTTCCATAACATCTCTCTCTGTTTTTGCAGCAGTGAAAAAATGGTTTTTGTTTTAAGGAAATAGAATGAGGTAAAGGGTCTATACAAACCAGAAATTTACTTGCATTAGCTACGAAGGCCATATGAGATTTATATGGGACCCAAATTTATATTATATAAAAATGCATATTTCAGTGCATTAGTATTATTTATATACATATAATATTTTTAATATTAATTTATAAAATATGTGTTTACTTTATGAATATATATATATATATATATATATATGTATATATAAATGCTAAACAAGCAGATATTACAAATAAAATATTTATGGGAAAAATATATTAGGTAAATAATAAGATAATAATAACATATAAATAAATTTTATTTAATTAGTATGCTCATATTTATAATATAAATTGAGATAGTTTGTATATAAAATAATAGTACAGTAAAAAAGTTTAGATGAAAAATAAGTGAAAAATCGGAATTTTGTAAATAAAGTAGAAGTTTTGTGAGGCGGAATTTTGTAAATAAAGTAGAAGTTTTGTGAGGCTGTATGAACTTTAAGCGAACTTAAGTCAAAGTATTTTACTATTTTTATAAGAACGTTCACCACTTATCAAGTCCTTTTAGCCCATCAATTAATTAGTGGCTTGTTTTTAGCGGGAGTACGAAAATAGATGGGGCCAACTGGCCAAGTCATTTTCTTCCCCCTATACATATAATATTTTTAATATTAATTTATAAAATATGTGTTTACTTTATGAACATATATATATATATATATAAATGCTAAACAAGCAGATATTACAAATAAAATATTTATGGGAAAATATATTAGGTAAAAAATAAGATAATAATAATAATATATAAATAATTTTTATTTAAATATTATGCTTATATTTGTAATATAAATTGAGATATAATTTGTATATAAAATAATAGTACGGTAAAATATTTTAGATGGTGCACATAAATTATATATATGTGTCATGTGTATCATATATATGCATTAGATGAAAGAGCTATATTTTGACGTATGAAAATCAAAATAACCCAAAATTGTATGCATGCATGTGGTGGTTACAAAACTTCTTTAAATTTAAATATATATAAGTGGATAATCAAAAGATCTTCCTGAGTGGGGAACAACTTATGCCTTTGCGCCCAATATTGTACGCATGCAATATATATATATATATATATATATATATATACATATGTACTAAAACTTATATTTTGTTTGCAAAATACCAATTTTTTTGACTCATTTTTCATCTAAATATTTTTACCGTACTATTATTTTATATACAAACTATATCTCAATTTATATTATAAATATGAGCATAATAATTAAATAAAAATTATTTATATATTATTATTATTATCTTTTTTTTACCTAATATATTTTTCCCATAAATATTTTATTTGTAAGATCTGCTTGTTTATATAAACATTTGATGACCCACTTAGTCTGGATCAGTCATTGTGGAAACACTTGGTCCGGACCAGTCATTATAGAAATACTTGGTCCCACATCTTGTCGATGATTACTTCTATTTCGATCGTTACGAAAATCTCGAATGTATGTCAAATCATTTAAAATAAAAAAAATAACGTACATTATATAGATAATCTTATACATATTAACATAATATATATGTAATGATAGTAAATTATGACTATTACTATATATGGTTTCTAACTATAATGAAATATAACTTTCCATTATTTTATTTTATAAATTTTGTTATAAATAATGTAAGGCCATTAAGACTAGTTTTTTTTTTCTCCCAAATGAGATTGCTTATTAGTGACAAGGATAGTCCAAGTGTGTGAAACTTGGTCGAGTTATGTGTCCTGATATATATTAATAGTTTTCCAACACGCACTTCTTAAGATCTGTCCAAAAAACAAAAACTTATGAAAAGAAATAAGAATTAGAGATGTTGACATGTAGTTTTGCAAGAGAGTTATTATTGGTAAATATTAATTTTGCTAAATTTATTTTGGTTATATTTTCTAACGGTTATGAAAGAAAAATAAAATGCATATATATATATTGTTTTAAAGGTTCTTATCACTATTTCTAACGGCTACATACAAATTTTTTATCTATAAATACACTAATTTTTTTCTTATCTCTTCACTTAAAAAAAAAAAAAATTTCTCCAAGAAAGTCGGTTTATTTTTGCTTTGTAAAAATGTTTCTTTGGATTTTAATTTTTTCATTGGTTACAATTATTTCTACAATTTACGAGCATTTTGTTTTTGAACATACTCCCGAAGAATTTTGGATGAATATTAGTCTGGTTATTTGTGCTTCACTTGTTTATTTCATTTTTGTGTGTTTAAAGAATATGTTACTTTATATTATGTTTTAATAATATTATGTCAAATATTATTATTATGCAGTAATTATGTCAAATTTGGCTAAACTCGAGATTACTGTCCTTAATATATCGAGAAATAATTATATGAGATGAGTAGTTGCAACAAAGATGCACTTAAGAGGAAGAAAACTCTTTGATACTACCGATAAGTCGAAAACGAGTTTAGAAAAGCAAAAAGATAATGCTATGATATTTTTGGTCCACCATATCCACGATGGTCTAAAAGATGAGTATATTACAAAAGAAGATCCTCTAGATATTTGGCAATCACTCAAAGACAGGTTTGATCACCAGAATATATGATCTTACCGAAAACTAAACATGATGGTTTAACTTCCAGTTTCAGGATTACAAAAGTGTAAGTGAATATAATTCTGCTATGTTCAGAATCACTTCCAGGATAATGTTATATAAAGAGAAAATAAGTGATTATGATATGATCGAAAACACTCTCCAAACATTTTATCCTGGAAATGTAGTTCTACAATAGCAATATCGGGCTAATGGATACAAGAAGTATTCAGAATTAATGCAAGTTCTTCTTGTAGCATAACAAAATAATGAACTTATAATGTTAAACCATTAGTCTCGTCCTACTAAATCAGCATCATTTCCAAAAGCGAATGTTACATCATCAAATTACAATAATGATACATATCTTGATGTAGCTGATTTTGTTGTTGATTCTATAGATATCAACGAAAGCTAAAAAGACTAAAATCTTCCTGAAGAACGAAATATGACATGATGTATAACTAGTTATGGTTGCATAATGTTGTTTTCTGTCTTGTTTTTGTTTGTAAAATAGTTTGTGTTGCAATATAAAGTTTGTTTTTATTATATTAATGCATATTTTATGAATATTTTCAAATAAGAAAATGTTGAAATTCGAAAACAATGATGAAGAAATGTGTCAGGCAGATAGTGGTACAACGCACACAATACTTAAAGATAAAAATTATTTCTCTTCCCTTAAAATGAACAATTCTGCCGGAAGTGTGAATACTATATCCGGTGATGCAAAAATTATTATCGGCTCCAGAAAAACTTGTTTTCCAATGCCAAAGGGAACAAATTTGAGATAGATAATGCATTACATTCCCCAAAATCCAGTAGAAATTTGTTGAGTTTCAAAGATATCCGCAGAAATGGATATCACGTGGAAACCACGAATAAAAATGGTATTGAATATCTTTGCATCACATTAGTTAATTCGGAAAAGAAATTTATATTGGAAAAGTTGCCAGCTTTATCCTCCAGAATATGTTTCACAAAAATAAATATGATTGAATCATATATTGCAGTAAACCTGAAGTTTACATGTACATTCAAAATCTGGCATGAACGCTTAGGGCACCCTAGTTCTGTCATGATGCAAAAGATTGTGGAAAATACAAATGGTCATTCGCTAAAAAACCAGAAGATTTTTCAAGCGAAAGAATTTCCAAGTAATCTTGTTCTCTAGGAAAACTAATAACTCGGCCATCACCGGCCAAAGTTGGGAATGAATCTCCAGTTTTCTTAGAAAGAATACATGGTGATATATGTGAACCTATTAATATGACCCAAGCAGTTGTTTACTTAAGAAACTCGATGCAAGGCTTCACAACTTGAGATCTGAGCGATGGAGACTTGAAGGGTCACACTCGACTGATGGTGGATCGAGTATGGGAGTCGAGTGGGAACAAATAAGCCTCATACTGGTTGGATTCGAGTGGATCCAGTCGAGGGATTGACTCGAGTCATCTAACTCTGAAGTGGATGAAAAATGGCTCGAATAGAAGATGAATGGATCGAGTTGGAATGTGAATGGATCGATTTGGTGATGATTGGATCGAAGTGAACTACCAAGAGTGATGGAAAACTCTTGATCTTCAACTCACACTCACTCAGGATATGACACACGAGAGTAAAGAGCAAGAGAATGGATTCTACGCCATTCAGATCAAACAAAAAAAGTTTAGATAAGAAAATGTTTGATGAGGAGAAGGAGTTAGGGTTTTTACAACATAAAGGTGGTCTCAGCCACAAATTGAGCCTAAGTGGGCTGAGACAAGAAGCTAAAAACCCAAAAATCAAATAAAAGAAACCCAAACACAAATGAGCTGAAAGTGTAATACCCAAATCCAAATATAAGATAAAAGTTCTACTTTGTAACAGTCGGAAATACTTAGTTAAATTCGATCCCCTCATTCTTAGCTTGTCATCAATGGGGTAGATGTAAAAGTGTGTGTTAGCTTGCCTCGTTAAAAACATTGGTCTAGATAACCCAATGGGACAAAACTAGACACAAGGAAAAAAGTGTAAGTACACACACATCCCATTGACAACTCTTAGTCGACTTGAATCAAAACCAATGCGGTTCAATTAGCCATAGGACTAAGATTGCTTTCAGCTTGTATTAGCAATGTGCCAACGGCTTGTTCAAGTCGTCTAGCCTTAACTCGCGTAATGGGTCCACTTGGCACGTCCATAGCTTGTTGTAGCTCCTCTGGTCCAAGCTCTTCTAACTCTCCTTGCTCTGGCTCAAGGTGCTCGTCCATTCTTATATCACCTATCCACCCACAATGCGGGCCATTTAGGTAATTTATGGTATTAATTGATGCATCTAGTAGATGGTCACATGTGTGTCTATTGAGCTCATGAAATATGGCTTCGCAAAATTCATTGCCTAAACAATCAAATTGAGAGCACAATTTCCTGATTATACAATAAAAAATAAGGCTTGATAACACTGGTGAATTCACTTTACAAGCTTTCAATGACTATTGTATGTCATGGAGAATATATGTTAAACATCAAGTCCCACATGTTCACACACAAAATGGTATGGCTGAATCTTTGATCAAACAGTTACACAATTTTGATATGGGGTCATGCAATTTTGCATGTTGCAGCACTCATCCAAATAAGGTCGAACGTTTATAATAAATACTCCCCATTAGAATTAACATCTGGCCGTAAGCCAGATATATCTCATCTCCGTGTGCAGTTCATGTCCCCATAGCTCCACCACAGAGAATAAAAATAGGACCACAAAGGAGATCGAGAATATATATTGGGTATACATCACCAAGTATAATTCAATATCTAGAACCAAAAACTGGTGATATATTTACGACACATTTTGCCGATTGTCATTTTAATGAAGATGAATTCCTAGCGTTTGGGGGAGGAACTGAAGAAAGTCCAAAAGACATCACATGGTACACACCGTCGTTGTGGCACCTTGATCTCCCTACGAAACAATGTGAAATGGAAGTTCATAAAATTGTGCATTTATAAAATATGGCAAATCAAATACCAGATGCATTCACCGATACAAAAAGGGTGACAAAATTATATATATACCCGATGTGAGTGTTCCATCAAGAATTATTATTCTGGAAGAACAAAATGATGTAAACATAACAAATGAACCCAAGGTTTAGTTGAAAACGGGGAGACCAATGGGATCAAAAGATGAAAATCCCCGAAAGAAAAAGGTTTGGGAGAAATAAATAAAAATGGTCTAGAAGAACCAAATTATACAGAGAAAAATTCTGAAGACGAAGAGAAAAACATGAGATTTCCATCAACTATGCCCAAAACGGAAATATTTGGGTTAGAAGTGAAATAGAAGATGATGATGGAATTTTCTCATTCTCTGTATCAAAAAAAATTGATAATGAAAGTGATGATCCAGAACGAAAGTTTATATTAGAATGCCAGAAAAGATCTGATTGGGAGAAGTGAAAAATGGCCATAACAACTGAATTGAACTCCCTCAGTGAAAGAAAAGTCTTTGGATATGTTGGATAGAAATGGGTTTTTGTTTGAAAAAAAATGAGAAAAATGAGTTACTTATAAAGCCCGACTTATTGCCCAAGGATTTTCTCAACGACTGAGAATTGATTATGAAGAAATATATTTACTGGTAATAGATGCAATTACTTTTAGGTTTTTGATGAGCTTAGCAGCATCTAAACATCTAGAAATGCATATAAAAGATGTTGTGATAGCATATTTATATGGATCACTTGATATATATATATATATATATGAAAATCCCAGAAGGATTAAAAATGCGGAAAGCACTGAGCTCAAAATCTAAGGAAATATGTTCAGTCAAATTACAACGACTAAGATTGCATGACGCATGTGGTATAATCGCTTAAGTGAATATTTGTTGAGTAAAGGATATACCAACAATGTGATATGTTACTGCCTATTTATTAAGAAATCTATATATGAGTTTGTGATCATTGTTGTATATGTTGATGACTTGAACATAATTAGAACTCAAAAGAAAATTGATGAGATAAGAACTCATATGAAGAAAGAAATTTAAATAAAAGATCTTGGACAAACAAAATTTTGTCTTGGATTCCAGATCGAACATCTTCGGAATGAAATTTTTGTACATTAATCAATTATACGAAAAAGAACTTAAAATGCTTTTATATGGATAAAGCGACTCCTTTGAGTACTCCAATGGTCAATATATTACTTAATATCGATAAAGATCCATTCCGACCTTGTGAAGATAACGAAGAGGTATTAGGTCCTGAAGTACCTTATATGAGCGCTATTGGTGGACTCATGTATCTTGCAAATTGTAATAGACCAGGTATAGCATTCGCTACAAATCTACTTGCAAGATATAGTTCATCACCTACGCGCAAACACTGGAATAAAATAAAAAATATATTCCATTATCTCCAAGTAACAACTGACTTGGGATGATTCTATAATAGAAATTCTAGTGTCGATTTAGTTAGTTTTGAAGATGCAGGCTATATATAAGACCCACATAAAGCCCAATCACAAACCATATATGTTTTTATAATTGGAGGCACTGCTATTTCTTGGCGTTCCCAAAAGAAAACTCTAGTTGCTACCTCCTCAAATCATGCTGAAAAAATTGCACTTCACGAAGCATGTAGAGAATGTGTGTGGCTCAGATCTATGACTCAAAATATACAAGAAGCAAGTGGGATAGTCATAAATAAAGAGCCTACGAAAGTGTTTGAAGACAATGTTGCTTGTGTTGCCCAACTCAAAGAAAGTTATATTAAAAGCGATTGAACGAAGGGTATCCCCCCAAGATTTTTCTCTTACACACGAGAGCTCGAGAAAAATCAAAAAGTAAATATTCAGTATATTCATTCAGCAGACAATGTAGTAGATATGTTCAGGAAAGCGCTTCCCACTACAAATAGGCATCGAAAGTTTAGAAAAAAATAGTTTGATGAAAAAAATCATGATGAAGTTATTCAAACACCTGAAGATTCTTTTAGAACTCATTATTTTGTTGTTGTTATGGATATGTCAATTGCTTCTTTGAGAAATAGATTTGAGCAAATGAAAACATTTGAGACTATTTTTGGATTCTTATATAATTCAGTGAAGTTAAAGTCACTTGATGCTATTGAATTAAGGGAGAGTTGCACTAATTTTCATAATACATTTTCTCATGGTGGTTCATCGGATGTTGATTTAGATGATCTTTTTTTTGAGTTGAAAATATTGCAGGTAACTTTACCCCATGAAGAAATGACACCTATTGAGATTCTTAAGTTCGTAAAGAACATCGGTTGTTATCCTAATGTTGCTATTGCTTATCGAATTTTACTAACCACTCCTGTGACAGTAGCATTAGCGGAAATGAGTTTTTCTAAGCTAAAATTGCTAAATAATTATTTGAGATCATCAATGTCTCAACAAAGGTTGAAAGGTTTAACAATTTTATACATTGAAAAAGAATTTTTGGAAAGTGTAGATCTTGAAACAACTATCAATGATTTCGCATCAACAAAGGTTAGGAAGAAACGTTTTATGTGATCATTTTTTTCTAAAATAATTGATACTTCTTTTTCCTCTTTTTGTTTTATATTTAGTGAACTTTTGGATGAAGAGAAGCTTGACAAACCATTAAAACCATAAACCAAGATTTGTTTTTACAAGCTACATGTTTTGCATTATAAAGATATAGTCACAATTTAATTTAATTTTTATTATCATATGTAATATTTAAGTTTTGTAAATTTTTTTGATATAGTATAAATAAAGAGCCTTTTGATATAATATAAATAAAGAGCCTTTTTCTGTACTTTCACTCAATAACCTCTTAAAAGTTGGTTATTTTTTCAAGGAAATTACTGAAATCAAGTTTTGTCTTTTGATTTTTAATTGATAAAATTAGAACTATTTGTTATTATTTTTTTCAAAAACTTACTTCTTTTATTTGGTTATTCAAAAATTTATTTTTTCAATTATCTAAGATAATAAATCTTAAAATATAAATTGATAAGTTAAAAATCATTATAAACATAAAAGTTATAGTAACAAGACATTTAGTTAGAGATAAAAAAAAGACATTTATTTAGAAATGAGAAGTTATGAATGAATAGACACAACCATAAAAAAATAAGCATAAGTGTTATAGCTGCATATAAAATATTTATTCATAAATAAAAAATATGAATGAATAGACACAACCGTAGGTTGCCTTCATTCAGATTTTCTACTAAATATAAAATATTCATTCAGAAATGAAAAGATATATATTCAATCATCTTTATTTTAATTGTCATAATTATGTATTTTATTTTCACCAAAAAAAACACATATTTATCATTGGTTACCTTTTATAAAATCTAAGACAAAATTATTCAAACCACTAGTTTCCTTTTAACTTAACAATTGTTTCTTTTCATTCAATAACTACTTCAAAGTTAGTTATTTTTTCATAGAAGTTATTGAAATCAAATTGTACATTTTTTTTGTCAACTTAACTCAATTATCAAGATATTGGGACCAAACAATCAGAACATTGTTTACAAAAGTACGATCCATGACCAACCTTCTCACACTGCGTGCCAAGTAGTATGCCTTATGATTTAAAGCTCTAGTAATCAAAACTAAGGAGGATACTTTGAATAAACTCCTTAGTCGCTTAAAATCTTCTAGGTATGGAGAGAAAGCAGGCAAGCCGATAGAGTCTTCAATCATCTTCTTCAACTCCGAGTAATCCGTCGTGAACTTCACCTCCATAATCTGTAAGGAGACCATACACGTCATAGCCCACAAAAGTGCTTCAAATTCTGAATGAAGTGACGAAAGAATTCTCCTTATACTTCTTGCCCCATATTCCTCCCAGTCGTACTATCAGGAAAACAATACCACCGTATTCTTGAGAAAACATCTGAGTCCTTCCATGAAGTGTCTATCAGGCATTTGTATCTTAATAGCTGCGAAAGTGGTCTTGATAAAGCTCCTTCAATGTAGCTAGAGGTGATTGGGCCGATACCCCCAGAAACTGGTTTCTCATCCTGTGACTTAAACCATGCCATTGCTTCTGAGACTGCCATCTGAACAATATCTTGAGGATCTCTATTAATGTTAGTGAAAAGTTTTTCGTTTCGTGCCTTCCAAATATACCAAAGAATCCAAGGATAGCATCTTGTGTCCTCTAACTTTGGAATCCTCCAAAGTAAGTAATCGATATTTGAAAAAATTGATTCTCTAGGGAAATTTGCTCCCGCTGGGATCTTAGAGAATGCCCAAGTTTGAATAGTATGCGGACATTGGAATAAAACGTGGTTTACCATTTCGTTGTTCGCCCCACACCTATAGCAAGAAGTCTTACAATTAATTCCATGTCTAGATAGGTTTTCCTTCACTACAATATGACCTAATAGTGCTTGCCATAAAATGTTTTTATCTTATACGGTGCTGAGACCTTCCAAATTTGACTTTGTAATACTTGAATGTTTGGACCATAATAACTCAGATCCATGAGAGAAATATTGCACTCCGTCCAATACCCATATTTCACCGTATAAAACCCCGTCTTGATAAAGTGCCAACCCAGCCTATCATAACAAGGAATACAAGGGACGGATCAATACATGCCTCCAAAGTCTAGTACTTGGATCGATCAGCTCTGAAACTCGCAAATTGGGATATAAATTAGGGTCAATGCTTCTCGTTGGACGAGGTTAGTGATCTGGAATCCCTGGATCATTCTAGACACTAATGGTATCTCCCTTTCCTACACGCTTGATTAAACCTTTCATAACTAAAGCTCGTGCTGAGATGATATTACGCCAACCATATGAAGGAGAATAAAGTCTTCATGGCTCTAATGGGTTAGAGCCCAAGAAATAACGGCCTTCTAACATCCTAGCCAATAAGGTATGGGATCTATCAATTAATCACCATAATTGTTTAGCTAGTAAAGCAGTATTAAATTTATGAATTGCTCTGAAGCCAAGACCACCTTCATTTTTATGTTTACACATTTTTGCCCACTTCGCCTAGTGAATTCCTTTAGATGACCCGAGTAATGCCACCAAAAATCCGCAATAGTCGCTGAAATTTTTATTGTTACCGCCTTTGGAAGTCTATAACAAGACATAACATATGACGGGATCGCTGTAAGGACTGACTTAATAAGTATTTCCTTCCCTTTTTTTGATAGAAATTTTGCAGACCATGAATTAATTATTTTTGAGATTTTCTCTTTGATAAAAGCAAAAACCTTAGTTTTAGAGCTTTCAAGCCCCTTTGGTAGTCCCAAATTATGAACCCATTCCTCCAATATTCCGGATCCTAAGGCACTCTTGTATCTCATTCTTGCGAGTAATGTCCACAGTTTTGCCAACCTGGATCGATGATTTTGAAAAGTTAATTTGTTGTTCAGATATCTTCTCGAAATCCTTCAGCACCTTCCATATTCGCGTTACAGAAGAATAAACTATTGTCCACGAAAAGAAGATGCGAAACAGTCGGACTTGTCCTCGCCATCGAAATTCCATAAATATTTGTCTTAGATTCCCCTTTAGAATTGTACCTTTTTATTTTAACAGATAAAATTATAGCTATTTGTTGTTTTTTCCAAAATATTTCTTCATTAATTTGGTTATCGAAAAATGTAGTATTTCAATTATCAAAGATAATATATCTTAAAATAAATTGATTGAAAAAATCACTATAGACAGTTTAATAACGATAGGAGTTATGAATACATGTAAAAGATATTTATTTAGAAATGAAAAGTTACAAATAAATAGACACAACCGTAAGAAATATAAGCATATGTGTTACAATTACATCTAAAATATTATTCATAAATGAAAGAAATATGAATGAATAAACACAACGATAGGTTACCTTTATTCAGATTATTAATTACATATAAAATATTCATTCATAAATAAAAAGATATGAATAAATAGACACAACTTTAGATTTTCTTTATTGATATTGTGATTATAATGTAGATTGAAAGAAAAATAAACAATGTCAAAAAGAAACGTTAAAGGGGAATCTCTGCTAAAGGTTATTACATATATTGTTAATATTAGTTGGTATGACATAAATTCTATTGAAGGTAAAGCAATTCAGAAAAATTAAAACAAGACTTAAATCAAAAGTTATTAATAAATTTTGGTTAATAATTCGATATCTGTTTTTTTCTTCTCTTGAAAAATATATGCAAAGTCAAAAATAAAAATTGGTGTTTATGTTGTCTTATGGATTGTGAAAAATGTTAAAAAAAATGTTACATGATGTTAATACCAAAAATAAAAAGAAGGTCACACAAAGAGTAAGCGTCTTAAACAAATAGAAAACTTATTGTTGAAACAATTTAATGGGTGAAATTATAATGAAAAGTAGACATATATGAAGTGATCTTCAATTTTAAATTTTGTAAAATATGTTTAAAAAGATAGAAAAACAACACTTAATATAACACAATTCTGGATTCATTAGAACTAAAAGGATAAAATAACAATACTTAGTAGAACACAAGTCTAAATCCAACAAAACTAATTATGAAAACAGATTTCCAAAGTGAATATAAATAGTTTCCAAAATGTGTGATTGAAAAGATGTTATGAAAAATAACACCTGTATATTGCATATAAAGACATTTATTGACAAAAAATACATCTATTCTCAGTGAGAAGACACAATAAAACTTACGTATGAATAGTCACAACTGTATAAAAAATATTCATAGAAATATTTCTATAGAAAGATACAACTGAAAAGACACAACCGTACATCGGTTTTATTAAGATTGCTATTATTATATAGATTAAAAAGTTCCATAACTTATAGTTTAACACACACATACATTTTTTTTGTTTTTTTTCAACCAATACATATATATATATATATATATATATATATTGTTTTTTTTCCAAAACACACATACATATACTAAAAACATGTAAATTACGAAAAATAAACCATTTTTTTTGTCTTTGACCGTGTATTGATTTATGGCATGTGTCACGATTAAAGTTTTTTCATATAACTCCATAAATCATCTGTGTCATCTTCATAGTTCCAATTACTTGACCTTTGTAAATCGCCTATTGAGTCTTCCGTCTGATGGAGTTGCGAGCTCTCCCCTATCCCATATGTATCATACATAGGGAAATCGTCTGAATATTCTGGAAGCTTATAGCTTAAGCTCTCATTGAACAACTTGTTCGAAATTCCCCAATCTGAGACCTAACCAATGTAAAATATTAAAAAGTTAAAACACTTTAAATTTGACAGAAATGAAATTGGTCTTCTAATATTGGCTTGAAACGGCTGGTAAAATTAAAGAGAAAACTATGTTTATTAGTAGGGTATGAGTCTAACTCACGCAAAAACAAAAGTGTTTATTAGACTTACCATAGTATTATTACTAGGATTTGGAATTCCTTGTAGATTTGCGTTGGTAGTATCATGGTTAGCTTGAAATGCCTGGTCAGTATGAAAATATTGAAAAAGAGAAAAGTGTTAGTGCAAAACTTGAAGCTTTAATTACTTATAATATAAAAACTAGACATAATTACCAAAGCTGGACTTACCAAAGAAGCAGCACTAATGGGGTTCGGAACAAATCTCATGGTCGTGTAATCTGTTGGTTTATTAAAGAAAGGGTCTCTTCCCTTGTATTCCAACCGACATACGACGTAGTTTCTCTGAAAATTTTGGTCAGCACATGCATAATTGGTTAATAAAAATTTGTAAAATTTTGGTCACCAGTGGAAGCGGATAAAAAGTGATTGGAAAGAATAAATAATATTAACCTTCTTCTCTGGAACGAGTGAATAAATGTACTCGTGTATGATCCAATCCGCTCCACTATTTTCTTTTACAGCTGATTTTTTACCGTCCGATCGCCTCTGCTTTTTTACTACAACAGATTTTTTAAATTTGGATTCAACCTTCTCTTCTTTTGCCTTGAAAGTCAAAACTCTTTTTGTTCCTATAATTGTTCCGGGTGCATTCTTCCAAGAACCATAGACATCCTTGATCTCAGTAACAGAACCCGTACTCTTCCATTTCCCCCAGCTTGTTGTTCTAATCTGTTTAGTATCATCACCTTTACTGGCATCTCTACGAGCAAAAAAGAACCACACACGGTCTGTTGTGTAAAGGAGTGCTTGAACTGTAAGTAAACAAGACAAAAAAAATGAGCACATTAGAATATTTTAATTAAAATGTAGAAATTTACCAAATAATATATAAATTTCATAGGCCAATCTACTCATTACAAATTGATTTTAAGTTAGAAACCAATATTTTTTTGAAATAACTTGATGATATTGCTTGCATGAAGAACTTCATGAAGTTAAGAAATTCAAAGAGAGAGAGACAGTAGTTCGTACAAGGGAGCTGCCACGGCGCGAAGCTACATATGTCAACCTCTTTAATGGCTTTATCAACGAGCTCATTGTTTCTGTGATGTTTGTGATGAAGGTAAAAGTAACACACCTCTTCGTCTGTAGGCCTGAAGCTACAACCAACAATAAGATGTTCCATATCTCTCTCTCTTTTTGCAGCAGTGAAAAAATGGTTTTTGTTTTAAGGAAAAAATGGTATGAGAGTTAGCAACCAATGCAATGAGATTTATATACATATAAATCTGATATGCGATTTATTTGTATTAACAGCCAAGGCAATGAGATTATGTACATAATAATATTTTTGATATTAAGACATAGCAAGAATTGTCAATGCCAAAGAGTCCATTGGTGGACCTATGTTAAGGAAAAGGGATTCAATTGAACCTCTTAATTTTGAAACAAAAAAATTATATTAAGAACTTATGTTTTATTAAAACCAAATTCAGTTTTTATTATTATTTTGACACCTATTTAATTAATTAAGATCTAATAACTTTGTTGGAAACTTTACATATTAATAAGCAGCCTAAAATCAAGTCACTACACTCATTTAATCAACTCACCAATTCCTATTTTGTAGGAGTTCTTTTTATTTGTATAATATCTCATAAATACACAATATTACCTTATTTAATAACTATCTTATTTGAAATTAACTATATTTGAATACATATAATTTTTTTTTGTTAACAGTTAGATCGGCAAAGTCAAATCTATAATATAAAATTCATATTCTAAAATCTATCTAATCTATTATATGGAGTCAGTGACAAAAAAATGTACTATATAGAGTGAAAATTCTCAAACCCTTAATACCAAAATTATTAGTTAGATAATCTTAACCACCGTATTTAGAAGAACTCAACTATTTTTAATACATTATATTGTCGATTGTAAGATTTTTTTTATCGATTGTACTTTTATACAGTATTTATCACTTATTAGTCATGAAACAAGATATTTTATGTTTTTATAACAAATTATATTATCTTTTATTTAATTTATATTATGACCTCCATAAAAAAAATTTCTTCGTCCGGCATTGCCAAAGATCTATGGTGAATGGCTTCCAAAACTTTTGTACTTTCAGCTTGAAATCTGATATGAGATTTATATGTATTAACAGCCAAGGCAATGAGATTTATATACATATAATATTTTTGATATTAAGACATAGCAAGAATTGTCAATGCGACCTATGATGAATGGCTTCCAAAAACTTTTGTGCTTTCAGCTTGAAATCTGATATGAGATTTAGATATATTAACATCCAAGGCAATGAGATTTAAATACATATAATATTTTTGATATTAAGACATAGCAAGAATTGTCAATGCGACCTATGATAAATGGCTTCCAAAACTTTTGTGCTTTCAGCTGGAAATCTAATATGAGATTTAGGTATATTAACAGCCAAGGCAATGAGATTTATATACATATAATATTTTTGATATTAAGACATAGCAAGAATTGTCAACACCAAAGACCTATAAAAATACATATTTCACTGCATTAGTATTATTTATATACATATAATATTTTTAATATCGAGATAGTTTGTATATAAATTAATAGTACGGTAAAAAAATTTAAATGAAAAATGAGTCAAAAAAATTGGTATTTTGCAAACAAAATATAAGTTTTAGTGCATATATATTTGAGGTTATATGAGTTTTAAGCCAACTTGCGTTCACATTTTCACTTATCATGTGAAGTATATATATATATATATATATCTTATTTTTCTATAATATGATTTATAAATCTCGATTCATAATTTAAATTCTACATCTTATTATATGAGATTATATGAATATCAGGGATGGAAGTTTAGTGAAAAATAATACAGAAATACACATTGAACCATCTGATAATGCACATAAATTATTAATCATAGAGTTAAAAACATAAGTTAATATTGAAACAAATACTTCTTGTGCTTCAAGTTACGAAACATCCATACCACCAATAGATAATTTAAGTGGCAAGAAAACTCGCATTTATGTGTACCACGAAATTAGTCTGGATCTAGGCTTGAAATTTTCACGATTACCAAAAATAATATATATTTATAGTTATATAAAAATATTTACAGAAAGTTTATATATATATATATATATGTCATGTGTATCATATATATGCATTAGATTAAAGAGCTATATTTTGACATGTATGAAAATCAAAATAACCCAAAATTGTATGCATGCATGTGGTGGTTACAAAACTTCCTTAAACTTAAATATATATAAGTGGACAATCAAAAGATCTTCCTCAGTGGGGAACAAATTATGCCTTTGGGTCCAATATTGTATGCATGCATATATAGTTGGATGCATAGATTTTAGTTCATTAGTATTATTTATATACATATAATATTTTTAATATTAATCTATAAAATATGTGTTTTACTTTATGAACATATATATATATATATATAAATGCTAAACTAGCAGATATTACAAATAAAATATTTATGGAAAAATCTGTTGAAATCAAGCTACGATCGTGTTAGGTCCAGTCAGTGTGTGTGAATACACTTGGTCTCACAGGATCCTCTCTCCCACTTCTCAAATTCAACCAAGCATTTAAGATTTATAAGATTCACCTACTTCACAAATTCTCTTGTCGAACCACAGGACTGGTCTGAACCCTATTTTTATACTATAAATTATTTAATATCAAAAATAATTTATATTAATATCAAAAATAACTACTCGATACCTAACCCGATCCAATTTTTTTTACATTTCGGTTAGTTTCGGTATAACTTTAAAATTTACTAAATACCCGAATTCTGAATAAACCGATCCGACCCGAACGATACTAACCGAACTCACAGGCCTAAATAAAGTACAATTAGAGGCTACAAGTACAAGCATTTCTTGGTCCACCATATCCATGATGGTTTAAAAGACGAGTATATAACAAAAGAATATCATGTAGATCTTTGGCAATCACTCAAAGACATGTTTGATCACCAGAAATATGTGATCTTACCGAAAGTTAAACATCATTAGTTGAACCTCCGGTTTCAGGATTACAAAAGTGTAAGTGAATACAATTCCGCTCTGTTCGGAATCACTTCCAGGATAATGTTATGTGGAGAGAAAATAAGTGATTATGATATGATCAAAAAAACTCTCCAAACATTTTATCCTGGAAATGTAGTCCTACAACAGCAATACCGGGCTAATAGATACAAGAAATTTTAGAATTAATGCAAGTTCTTTTTGTAGCAGAACAAAATAATGAACTTCTAATGTTAAACAATTAGCCTCGTCCTACTGGATCAACATCATTCCCATAAGTGAATGTTATATCATCAAATTACAATAATTATGGACGTGGACGCAATCGAGGTAATTACCGTGGTCATGGACGGGGAGGATATGGACGTAGATATGGACGCGGACAAGGAAGAAAGTCTCATCCTAATGATTTCAACAATGAAAGAAATAATAAAAGGTCAAAAGGAAAGGAAATTGGAAAAATGCAACATGAGAAAAATTGCTATAGGTGTGGCATGAAAGGGCATTGGTCGCGTACATGTCGTACGCCAAAATATTTAGCCGATCTCAAGAGTCACAAAAGAAAAACAAAAACAAAAAGAAACCAACTTCGTTGATGGCAATGTCAGGCCTTCTTTTGATAATGAAGTTGGACATTCTATTGACCATGAAGTCGAGCCATCTCTTGATGGTATAAATAATGATACATATTTTGATGTACCAGATTTCGTTGTTGATTCTATAGATATCAACGAAAGCCAAAAAGACTAAAATCTTCCTGAAGAAGAAAATATGACATGATGTATAACTAGTTATGGACGCATAATGTTGTTTTTCTGTCTTGTTTTTGTTTGTAAAATAGTTTGTGTTGTAATATAAAGTTTGTTTTTATTATAGTAACACATCTTTTATGAATATTTTCAAAATCAGAAAATGTTGAAATTCGAAACCAAGAATGAAGATATGTGTAGTGCTACAATACACACAATACTTAAAGATAAAAATTATTTATCTTTCCTTTAAATGAACAATTACGCCTGAAGCGTGAATACTATATCTGGTGATGCAAAAATTAATATCGGCTCCGGAAGAGCTTATTTTTCAATATCAAGGGGAACAAAATTTGAGATAGATAATGCATTATATTCCCCAAAATCCTATAGAAATTTATTGAGTTTCAAAGATATCCGCAGAAATGGATATCACGTAGAAACCACGAATAAAAATTGTATTGAATATCTTTGCATCACATTAGTTAATTCAGAAAAAAAATGTAAATTGGAAAAGTTGCCAGCTTTATCCTCCGGAATATATTTCACAAAAATAAATATGATTGAATCATATGTTACAGTAAACCCGAAGTTTACATGTACATTCAAAATCTGGAATAAACGCTTAGGACACCCTGGTTTAGTCATGATGCGAAAGATTGTGGAAAATACAAATGGCCATTCGCTGAAAAACCAAAAGATTTTTCAAGCGAAAGAATTTCCAAGTAATGCTTGTTCTCTAGGAAAACTAATAACTCGACCATCACCAGCCAAAGTTGGAATGAATCTACAGTTTTCTTAGAAAGAATACATGGTGATATATGTGGACCTATTAATTTGACCCTAGGAGCAAGATCAAGCGGTTGTTTACTTAAGAGACTCGATGCAAGGCTTCACAACTTGAGACCTGAGTGATGGAGACTTGAAGGGTCACACTTGACTGAAGGTGGATTGAGTATGGGATTCGTGTGGGAACAAATAAGCCTCAGACTGGTTGGACTCAACTGGATCCATTCGAGGGATTGACTCGAGTCGATCTAACTCTGTAGTGGATTAAGAATGGCTCGAATGGAAGATGAATGGATCGAGTTGGAAGGTGAAATGATCGATTTGGTGATGGTTGGATCGAAGTGAACTACCAAGAGTAATGGAAAACTCTTGATCTTCAACTCACACTCTCTCAGGATATGACACACGAGAGTGAAGAGCAAGAGAATGGCTTATACACGATTTAGATCAAACAAAAAAAAGTTTTGATAAGAAAATGTTTGATGTGGAGAAGAAGCTAGGATTTTTACAACTTAAAGGTGGTCTCGCCATGAATTGGGCCTAAGTGGGGCTGAGACAAGAAGTTAAAAACCCAAAAATCAAATGAAAGAAACCTTAACACAAATGGGCTAAAAGTGTAATACCTAAATCCAAACATAAGATAAAAGTACTACTTAGTAACCGTCGGAAAGACTTAGTTAAATTCGAACCCCTCCTTCTTAGCATGTCATCAATGGGGCAGATGTAAAAGTGTGTGTTAGCTTGTCTCGTTAAAAACCATGGTCTAGAAAACTCAATGGGACAAAACTCAACACAAGGAAAAGAGTGCAAGAACACACACCTCCCATTGATAACTCTTAGTCGGCTTGAATCAAAACCAATGTGGTTTGATTAGCCATAGGACTAAGATTGCTTTCAGCCTGTATTAGTAATGTGCCAACGGCTTGTTCAAGTAGTCTAGCCTTAACTCACGTAATGGATCCACTTGGCACGTCCATAGCTTGTTGTAGCTCCTCTGGTCAAAGCTCTTCTAACTCTCCTTGCTCCGGCTCAAGCTGCTGGTCCCTTCTTATATCATCCCCTTTATCTTGACAAGGATTTGACCTCGAATCCGCATCATCTGCAACACAAGGAGCTAAGTCAGCAACATTGAAGCCACCACTAACAGAATACTTACCTTGCAAGTCCAATTGATAGGCGTTGCCATTGATCTTCTTGATGATCTGAAACAGCCCATCTATCCTTGGCATTATCTTAGAATTCTTCTCGTTAGGAAACCATTATTTCCTTAAGTGTATCCAAACCAGATCACCTTATCTGAAAATCATCTTCTTACATCCTTTGTTGGCTTGGACTGTATACTTTTCCGTTTTGGACTGGATATTGAGTCTTTCTTGCTCAGGAATCTGCTTTAGAACTTCAACTTTCTTCTTTCCATCCATACTAACTCTTTCACTCAAAGGTAAAGGCATTAAATCTAATGGAGATAGATGATTTAAACCATAAACAATTTGGAAAGGAGAGTATTTAGTAGCAGAATGTACAGCATGACTGTATGCAAATTCAACATGAGACAAACATTCCTCCCAAGTCCTAAGGTTATGCTTAATCACTACTCTAAGAAGCGTAGATAATGTTCTATTAACTACTTTAGTTTGTCCATCAGTTTGAGGTTGACAAGTAGTAGAGAACAACATCTTAGTTCCTAACTTAGACCACAATGTTTTCCAAAGTAGCTAAAGAACTTAACATCTCGATATGACAGAATATACTTAGGCATTCCATGAAACCTAACAATATCTCTAAAGAACAAATTGGCAACATTAACAGCATCATCGGTTTTATGACAAGGAATACAATGTGCCATCTTAGAGAACCTATCTACCACCACGAATATAGAATCTCGACTAGTTATAGTCCTAGGCAAACCCATAACAAAATCCATAGAAATGTCATGCCATGGATGCAAAGGAATAAGAAGAGATGTGTACAGACCGTGAGGTTGTGATTTAGCCTTAGCCAACTTACACATCGTGCATCTAGCACAATGCCTCTCAACATCTCGCTTCAGGTTAGGCCAATGGAAATGGTCTTGCATTACTTGCAGCATTTTATCAACTCTAAAATGGACCATCAAACCTCCACCGTGAACTTCCCTAATAAATAAGTCTCTCAAAGAACAGTTAGGAATACATAGACGATTGTTGTAAAAGAGGAATCCTTCATGCTTATAACACTTTCCATGAGCAAACTTCTCACAAACTGCAAAGATTTTCTCAAAATTGGAGTCAGTTGCATATTGAGACTTAATGTGTTCAAAACCAATTAATTTAGCCTCAAGAGTGTTTAGAAGAGTGTACCTTCTTGATAATGCATCAACGACTACATTATCCTTACCTTTCTTATACCTAATCACATGAGGGAATGTCTCAATGAACTCAACCCATCGTGCATGTCTCTTGTTGAGCTTGTGTTGTCCCTTATGATGCTTTAGTAGTTCATGATCTGTATGAATAACAAATTTCTTTGGCCACAAGTAATGCTGCCACATTTGTAAAACTCTCACCAAAGCATAGAGTTCTTTGTCATATGTGGGATAGTTCAAGGTAGCTCCGCCAAGCTTTTCACCGAAGAATGTTATAGGCTTCTTATCATGCATAAGTACAACACCAATACCAACATCAGATGCATCACATTCGATTTCAAAAGTTTTAGAAAAATCTAGTAAGGATATAATTGGGAAAATAGTAAGCTTCTCTTTAAGGCTCTGAAAACATTCTCTTGAGCATGTTCCCATTTAAACCCAACGTCTTTCTTGATTACTTCCGTGAGTGGTGCAGCCAAGGAGCTGAAAACCTTGACAAACCGCCTATAGAAACCAACAATCTCGTGAAAGCTTCTCACATCACTCACACCTTTGGGACTGGGCCAATCTCGGCTTGCCTTCACCTTCTCTTCATCTACTTTAATTTCATCTGCACTCACAACAAAACCTAAAAAGACAAGGTTATCTATTCCAAAATTATACTTCTTCAAGTTAACATAAAGCTTTTCTCTTCTAAGTGCCTCTAACACAAGTCTTAAATGTTCAACATGTTCAACTAGGTTCTTGCTAAATACCAGAATATCATCAAAGTAGACAACCACAAAAACGCCTATGAAAGCTCTAAGCACATGGTTCATTAGTCTCATGAATGTACTAGGTGCATTAGTTAGACCAAGTGGCATTACTAACCACTCATATAATCATTGTTTAGTTTTAAATGCGGTTTTCCACTCATCACCCTCTTTCATCCTAATTTGATGATAATCACTTTTAAGATCAACCTTAGAGAACACACTAAACTCATATAATTCATTTATCATATCATCAAGTCTAGGTATAGGGTGCCAATATTTAACTGTAATATTGTTGATGGCTCGGCAATCGACACACATCCTCCATCTGCCATCCTTCTTTGGTACCAATAGAACAGGTACAACACATTGGCTCATTCTTTCTCGAATTTGACATTTCTTCAAGAGTTCGTTCACTTGTTTCTCGAGCTCCTTAGTCTTCGTGGAATTAGTAAGGTAGGCTGGCTTGTTTGGCAAAACTACTCAAGAAATAAAATCGATTTGGTGTTCAATTCCTCTTATAGGTGGCAGTCCCGGCCGATTCTCCTCAGGGAACACATCCTCATAAGTCTGAAAAAGTGAAAAAATACTACTCGGCACAGCCGGTACAAGATTAGTTAGTTTAGACAAGTTCTCTTTGGACATCATCATTATGTTAGAAGAAATACTCCCTTCAGTTGTTTTAGTAGAGTTCTCAGATGGTTTAGCTTGTTCTTGCTTCTTTTTCTTCATACTAAGCTGATTAAAGTAGACCTCACAAGGTGCCATAGGAGCCAGAACAATCTTTCTACCTTTGTGCACAAAACTGTGGTGATTGGTGTATCTGTCATGTATCACCCTTCAATTAGATAGCCAAGGCTCCCCAACAAGATGTGGCTTGCATGGAAAGAATATCACAGAGAACCTCATCCTCATATATACCAATAGCTAATGGTACCATTACTTGTCTACTCACAGCAAGTTCACTATCTTCACTTAACCATTGGAGCTTATAAGGTCGTGGATGAGGAAACTCTTTCAGCTCAAGTCTTTATACCAAGTCTTCACTTGCCACATTAGTACATCTTCCTTCGTCTATGACCACGCTACACAACTTATCATTGACCACACATCTTGAGTGAAATAGATTTGTTTGTTGCTTTTGTTCACCTATTTTTGGAATCACACTCAAAGATCTCATGGCAACAAACAAATTTCTCTTTGACGCTTCTTCTACATATTCCTCTAATGGTTCCTCAAGTTGTTCATCTTCATATTCAATCTCCCCATTAGCATGGAACACAATTACTCGCATAATGACCAATGTTGTGACATTTGAAGCGTTTTAAGTCTCTAGTCCGACCAGTCACTCTTGCTTTACCTTTGGGATCAAACTCTTCAGTCTTTAGCTTGGTATAAGGTTTAGAATCCTTCTAAAACACAGCTTTGTCAACCCGTGAAGGAGTCAGCTTGCTAAAGCTATTTCTCAAGCAGTATTACCTTGTGTAATAGATCCTCTATCTCAACATAGTGTTGCAGCTCCAATTGATCAGCTATGTCTCTGTTTAGTCCTCCAAGAAACCTTGACATAGTAGCTTCTCGGTCTTCTTGAATATCATCTTGCAGCATTAGAGTTTCTAACTCTTGGTAATAATCTTCAATAGATTTGGACCCTTAACTCAAATTTCACAACCTGGAATGCATCTCTCTATGGTACTGAGTTGGTACAAACCTCTTATGTAGCAGCAGCTTCATTCGTCTCCAACTACGGATTGGTAGCTCTTCATTTCTTTTATGCATAGTCACCAGTTGATCCCACCAGCTGAGAGCATAATCATATAACTCAGTGGCTGCGTACTTAACCTTACTTTCCTTGATGTAGTACTGACAATCAAAGACCAACTCAATCTTCTTTTCTCACTCTAAGTAAGCATCAGGGTCATTCTTTCCATAGAATGGTAGAATCTTAAGTTTTAAGCCAGAAGGTTGATTGTTTAGTTGAGCTTCATCACGCCTACCACGTCTAAGACTTCGGTGGCTGTGTTGTGATTCTCCATTGTCTTCCTCATAGTATGCATCAACCTCAACGTAATGCATAGCTAGTACTGGATCGCTCAAAGGCTGAGCATGAGTTGTTCTGTTGTTGTTCCGATGTGTGGTGTGTTGCTCACTTTCAGTACCAGACTAAGTAGGTTGCGTTTCCCTTCTAAAAGCTTCAAGTTTCTCATCCATCAGTTTACTCATTTTAGCTATGATAACTTCGATGAAGAGTTGTCATGTCGAGAATTGCTAGTTTCTGGTTCATCTGTCTCATTGCCAGCCATTGTACCTGCAAGTTAAACACAAACACAAGCAAGTAAACTAGTCCAAAGGGTTTAAACACAATGACAGAACAAGATATAGTGGTTAACAACACATTTTAAGACTAAGTGAATCAAAAATAGAGTAAACACTCGGATTCAATTGCTTGAAGATCAACAGATTCGATTAATACCCTATATATGGTGTGTGAATCGGTAAATTAAGAATCTAGGACCTAATCAACCTAAAGTAATCAGGTTTTCAATGAATCTAACACCTTACAAAACACCAAAAACGTAAGAATACAATTCAACAAGTTTAAGGTTGCAAAACAGATCAAAAATGGAAAGAAGTTGAAAAGATTAGATACATACAAATGTCACTCTTTTTGAATAAAATCCTGGAAATATAACAAATGAACCCAAGGTTCAATTGGAAAGGGGGAGACCAAAGTGATCAAAAGATGAAAATCCCCAAAAGAAAAAGATTTTGGGAGAAATAAGGTCTAGAAGATTAGAAAAGTCTTTGGATCTATTGTCAAAACTCTTGAGCATGTAAAACATGTTGGATATAAATGGGTTTTTGTTCAAAAAAATTGAGAAAAATGAGGTAACAAGGTATAAAGCCCGACTTGTTGCCCAAAGATTTTCTCAAATACCGGGAATTGATTATGAAGAAACAGATTCCCTGGTAATGGATGCAATTACCTTCAGGTTTTTGATGAGCTTAGCAGCATCTAAAAATCTAGAAATTCATCTATATGTTGTGATAGCATATTTATATGATATATATATATATATATATATATATATTGAAAATCCCAGAAGGATTAAAAATGTGTGAGGCACTGAGCTCAAAATGTAAGAAAATATGTTCAGTCAAATTACAACGACTAAGATTGCAGGATGCATGTGGTATAATTGCTTAAGTGGATATTTTTTGAGTAAAGGATATACCAACAATATGATATGTCCTTACGTATTTATTAAGAAATCTATATTTAGGTTTGTGATCATTGCTGTATATGTTGATGACTTGAACATAATTAGAAATCAAAAGGAAATTGATGAGAAAAGAACTTATATGAAGAAAGGATTTGAAATGAAAGATCTTAGACAATCAAAAAATTTTCTTGGACTCTAGATCGAGTATCTTCGGAATGAAATTTTCGTACATCAATCGAATTATACGAAAAAGATCTTAAAATGCTTTTATATGGATAAAGTGACTCCTTTGAGTACTGCAATGGTCAATATATTACTTAATATCGATAAAGATCCATTCCGACTTTGTAACGAAGAGGTATTACGTTCTGAAGTACCTTATATGAGCGCTATTGTGGACTCATGTATCTCGCAAATTGCACTATACCAGATATAGCATTTGCTACAAATTTTCTAGCAAGATATAGTTCATCACCTACGCGTAGACACTGGAATGGAATAAAACATATATTCTGTTATCTCTAGGTAACAACTGACTTGGGATTATTTTATAATAAAATTTTATTGTCAATTTAGTTGGTTTTGAAGTTGGAGGCTATTTATCAGACCCACATAAAGCCCGATCGTAAACCGGATATGTTTTAAAATTGGAGGCACTGCTACTTCTTGGCGTTCCCAAAAGCAGACTCTAGTTGTTACCTCCTAAATCATGCTGAAACAATCGCACTTCACGAACCATGTAAAAATTGTGTGTGGCTGAGATCTATGACTCAACATATACAAGAAGCAAGTGGAATAATCATAAATAAAGAGCGTACAAAAGTGTTTGAAGATAATGTTGCTTGTATCGCTCAACTCAAAGAAAGTTATATTAAAAGTGACCGAATGAAGTGTATCCCCTATATTTTTCTCTTACATATGAGAGCTCGAGAAAAATCAAGAAGTGAATATTGAGTGTATCCGTTCAGCAGACAATGCAGCAGATCTATTCACGAAAGAACTTCCCACTATAATATGTTCATAGTATCGAAATGCATCAATTACGAAACTTATGATATCGATCATTTCATGGGAAGATTATATCACTGTATTATTTTTCTCTCATCATGGTTTTTATCCCACTAAATTTTTTCATGACAAAGTTTTTAATGAGACAGTGTATAATACATAATTATCCATAAATAATTAAGGAAAAGTGTTATAGATATATAGATATAATAATTACCTATGTAAAAATATCTATAATATTTTACTTCTATTTCTTACGTCTTTGTCGACATAATATGTCTATATATACTCATTAATATGATTCACTTCTTTTTTAATAATACAACATTCTTATACTTACCATCCACTCACTTCTCTCAATAAAATAATATAATCACATATACATATATATATATAAATATTTAAGTTTATAACACAATACTCATTTTCTCGCTTTTTCAAATTAACCAATTTTCCCCATATCAAATGATCGAAAATACCTTTTTGTTTACTTTCTTCCCTACTCTTATTTTCCTTTCCTTTTGTTTTTTCTCTTTCTCCTTCTTACTCTTTTTTTTTAACATCATAAAACATTATATTAAGTAGAAGCAATGTAATCCTCATGGAGGATATGAGTTATACAATCTAGAATCAAAGAGTAATGAACAACCAAATACGATTCAAAACAAGATTTAACCAACATATTTGTAATGGTTTGTCACTCTTCACTTGTTTTGGATCATGGGTTGGACCGAAATCATCCAAGGCCCATGAAGAGAAGAGAAGAAGCTGAGTTGCACTGAAGCCGAGCTGGTCCTGTTTTTTGGGCTTCAACTTCTTACGTGTGGTCCATCTCATATTGGGTCAAGTTTGTTGAAACAATAAACATAACAGCAATGTTGTTATATATTTGTAGTCTTCTTCTTCTTCTTATCTGCATTTTTCTGCCATTATTGTAGCAGAGAAGAGAGACTTTCTTTGTTGTATCTGTAACACAAGAAAATCTAGTGAATTCCGGTGTAAAAACCAAAGAGAGATGTACCCAGATTATCGGAAAACTCTATAAATTTTTGTGTGTACTTACCGATTAATGCTCGCGATCTATCTTTCTCTTCTTTCAATCTTTTTGAGCTTGAATTCATTCCGCAAGCTTGAGTTCATCGAGATTAAGCTGTGATTATCAACAATTGGTATCAGAACTTCATGGTTATGCTATCGCAAACATAAAGCGCAAGTTACAACAGCGAAAGAAGGAGAAAGAAAGTCTTTACCTGACTCGGAGGAAAGTAGACTGAAAGAGTCTCAGACTTGAGACTAGTCTTTGATAACGGCAAAGCATCTCGGGGATTCATCGTCGAGTTCCTGCAAACATCAAGTCAAGAATAAAGAAAAGTTAATCGAAGATTCAATTCAGATAAACTCAGGGAATTGAACTTCTATTAACTCTTTGTTTCATATTTCTCAATTACATCATTGAATCTTTCATAAGTGGTCATTTTGGTTCAAGAACTTAATTATAGATATTGGCTAAGGATTGTTTTGTTATTCTGCAGGTAATAAATCAATCTTGATACTATAAGAGCTATGGAACCAACGCTGGGAAAGTTTGACATTGAGAAATTTGATGGAAAGGCATACTTTGGTTTGTGGAAGTATCGAATATTGGGTCAGTTTGAGATCTTGGGGCTGTTGGATGTTCTGGAAGAAGAGCATCAGGTGGAGTCAGTTGAAGGAGTAAAGGCAGATGGTAATGAGGTTAAGGTTGAAGCTAAGGAACATGATTCTAAGTGGCTTATGAGGGACAAGGGAGCATGTAGTTTGCTTGGTCAATGTCTCACTAACCCGGTACTTAGAAAAGTAATGCACGAACCTACAGCCTACAAGCAATGGAAAGCTCTTGAAAGAGACTACCATACTAAGACAAAGGCAAACAAAATGTACCTAAAGAGGCAATTCTCTTTGTACATAATGGAGGAAGACAAGACTGTGGAAGAAAATCTTGACAAGTTTCTCAAACTTGTTAATGATTTAGCAAGTCTTAAAGTCATCATTCGAGATGAAGATCAAGCAATTGCATTGCTTAATAGCTTACCTCCTTTGTATGATCCTTTAGTTCATATATTACAGTTTGGAAATGCCAAAGATACTCTAACTATGGACGATGTCATCACTGGAGCTTATGGTATAGAGTCAAATCATATTCAAAAAGGTTTGTTGTACAAGAGAAAAGGCTCAACTGAGGGTCTTGTTGTAGAAACAAGAGGAAGGACAGAGAAGCGTTCAAAGAAAGGACATAGTAAAAATGGCAGAAGTAAATCAAAAGGAAAAGGGAGATCTAAAAGCAGGCCTAAGGGAAAATCTAATAGCAAAGGCTGCTGGAACTGTGGCCCAGAGAGTCACTGGAAAAGAGACTGTCCAGAAAGAGGAAAAGTCTCGGAAAGTAAGGTTCAAGGTTCAACAAATGTCATTGTTGTCTTACCAGAATCATCAGCCTATGTTGCTAGCCTAGTTGCTACAGCAGAAGAATGGGTCATGGTCTCGCGGTGTACATTTCATATGACACCAAATAAACATGTGTTGTCAGATTTTAGATATCTAGAAGGAAATCGAGTACTGATGGGAAATGACACTTATTGCGTTGTTAAAGGAATCAGAAACATCACTATATCTAAAGATGATGGTTCCCAAATTGTTCTTAAAGATGTAAGATACATGCTTGAGCTGGGAAGAAACCTTATATCTTATGGCCAACTAGAACAGGCGGGTTGCAACTACACTGGTCAAGACTTCAAGGTAGTTTTCTACAAAGACAAGAAAGAAATTCTGATAGGAAGGTATCAAAATGGTCTCTACTTTCTGCAAGATAGCGTTTTGAAACCATAAGCAAATGTGACAGAAGATGTATCATATATCACAAAGAAGTGACATAGGAGATTGATTCACATGAATCAGAAGTCAATGGAAATCTTAGCTAAGAATGGGATGCTTCAAGAAAGATAAGTTGCAGAAGATTGGTTTCTGTGAAACTTGTACCCTAGGAAAATCTCACAAGCTGAGTTTCAAGAGATCAGAGAGCACAACTTAGGGTATTCTTGACTACATTCATTTGGATTTGTGGGGATCACCTAATGTGACTCCTAGTATTTCAGGCTCTAAGTACTATATGAGTCTTATTGATGATTACTCTAAGAAAACATGGATCTATTTTCTTAAGTCTAAGGATGAAGCATTTCAGAAAGTCGTGGTATGGAAGAATCTGGTGGAGAATCAGACAGAAAGAAAAATCAAATGTCTAAGAATAGATAATGGTTTAGAGTATTGTAACACTAAGTTTGACAAGTTATGCTCAGAGTCGGGAATTAAGAGACATAAGATTGTTCCTTATACACCTCAGTAGAATGGGATCTCAGAAAGAATGAACAGAACTATTATGGATAAAGTCAGATGCATGTTGGCAGAATCTGGATTAGGTGGAGAGTTTTGGGCAGAAGCAGCAGCTACAGCGGTGTATGTTATCAATAGGTCACCCTCATCTTCTGTGAATTTTAGAATTCTAGAAGAGATTTGGACTGACAGAAAGGTTGATTACGATCATTTGAGAAGTTTTGGTTATGTTGCTTATGTTCATACAGTAAATGACAAGTTAAGTCCAAGGGCTTCTAAGGGAATCTTTATTGGATATGGTCAGGGTACTAAGGGTTACAGAATTTGGCTAACTGAAGAACAGAGACTTGTAATTAGTAGAAATGTTGTATTTGATGAGAATACAATGTTCAAGGAATGCTCAAAATGTTGACAAAGAAAGCAAGTTACCTAGAGAGAAGAAAAAGGTTACTTTCAGGGATGATCTAGAAGAAGTTTTGGGTCAGGAACCTAAGAAAGTCACGATTACTTCTTCAGGTGGAGGGCTGTCAAGGAAGAATGTTCAAGATATTCATACAGTTGTGAGTGATTCAGAATCAGAAAGTGAAGAGGATCAGTCAGATGTTGGAAATCAGGGAAGTGCAGAGGGAACAAGTAGTGAAGATGGCTACCTACTTGCTCGGGACAGACAGAGAAGGGATATAAGACCACCTTCTAGATTTGAGGATACAGATTTTACTGCCTATGCTTTGGCTAGTGCAGAAATGATCAACCTAGAAGAACCTAAGACCTATTAGGAAGCTCAAAGAAGCATTGACAGAAAACACTGGAATGAGGGAATGAGTGAGGAAATGGATTCACTTATAAGAAACTACACTTGGGATCTAAGGGACAGACCTAAAGATCAGAAAGTGATCGGCTGTAAATGGATTTTTAAAGTGAAACAAGGAATTCCAGGAATAGAGAAACCTAGGTTCAAGGCTAGATTGGTGACAAAGGGTTATTCTCAAACAGAAGGGATTGATTATAATGAAGTATTTTCTCTTGTGGTTAAACATACATCTATAAGGATTCTCTTATCAGTTGTGGCTAAGTTTAACCTAGAGCTAAGCATATGGATGTTAAAACTGCTTTTCTACATGGCAATTTAAAAGAAACTATCTACATGGAACAACCTAAGGGTTTTATTAAAACTGGTCAAGAGGGAAAAGTTTATTTATTTAAGAAGTCTCTCTATGGATTGAAACAATCGCATAGAGAGTACAACCACAAATTTGATTCATTTGTGGTTAAGAAGGGTTTCAAGAAAAGTTACTATGATCCCTGTGTCTACCTAAAAGGTAACAAGATTAAGAATATGGTTTATCTACTGTTATATGTGGATGATATCTTAATTGCAGCTCTAAGTAAAACAGAAATTGAAAAATTAAAGAAACAGTTAAATTCAGAGTTTGAAATGAAGGATTTGGGGCAAGCTAAAAGGATTCTTGGTATGGACATTGTCAGAAACAGAAAGGATGGAGTTTTTGTTTTGTCTCAGAAGGACTATTTGTTAAAAGTTTTAAAGTCTTTTTTAACATGGAAGACTGCAGGTCAGTGTAGTCCCCAATTGGTTCTCATTTCAGAGTTAATAAAACAACAGAAGCTAAAGAAGAAAACCAAGCTAAAGACATGGAGAACGTACCTTATACCAGTGTTGTGGGCAGCCTCATGTACTCCATGATTGGCACGTGTCCAGACCTTGCATATGGTGTTGGCCTCGTCAGCAGGTACATGTCAAAACCAAACAAAGAACATTGGTTAGTAGTGAAATGATTAATGAAATATATAAGAGGATCAGCTAATATCAGTTTGGCATTCACAAAACAAGATGATTTTCAAGTAAAAGGGTTTTGTGATTCAGATTTTGCTTCAGATTTAGATAAGAGGAGATCTATTTCGAGTTTTGTATTCACAATTGGTGGAAACACAGTAAGTTGGAGGTCAAGATTACAGAAAGTAGTTGCACTATCAATAACAGAAGCATAATATATTTCATTATCGGATGCAAGTAGAGAAGCTATATGGTTAAAAGGCATATGTGAAGAAATGGGGTTCAAACAAGATGCGATTGAAATATTTTGTGATTCACAGAGTGCCATACATTTAGCTAAGAAAAGAATACGCAGTGAAAGGACCAAGCATGTACAGATCAAATACAACTTTATCAAAGATGCAATAGATAAGAACTGGTAAAGGTTACGAAGATTCATACCTCTGTGAACCCCGCGGATATGATGACGAAAGTTTTGCCTGGAGAGAAGTTCAGAGACTGTCTCAAGTCTCTGAACATGACCGAGATCTAAGAAGACCTCGGTGTGTTTTGTCTCAGATCTGCAAGAACATGAAGAGACAAAATAGAGAGGCATTAATTATTTTCTTTTTTCAGAGAAATCGAACAAAAAAAAAGGAAGAAGAGCTTAATCGCTCTGTAATTAACGAAGAGCTGATGCTTTACCTTTTGCATGCAGCTGGTGGAGTTGATTGGGTTAGATTCTTCACCGGGAAAGTTTGTCTTCTTCAGAGATGAAAAAAGACGAAGGGTTTGAGCTTCTCAAAGGCCTCGGAAAAGATGAAGGTGGAGAGTGTAATGGTTTTTCACTCTTCACTCATTTTGGATCATGGGATGGACCGAAATCATCCAAGGCCCATGAAGAGAAGAGAAGAAGCTGAGTTGCACTGAAGCCGAGTTGGTCCTTTTTTTGGGCTTCAACTTTTCACGCGTGGCCCATCTCGTATTGGGTCAAGTTTGTTGAAACAACAAACATAACAGCAATGCTATTATATATTTGTAGTCTTCTTCTTCTTTTTATCTGCATATTTCCGCCATTGTTGTAGCAGAGAAGAGAGACCTTCTTTGTTGTATCTGTAACACAAGAAAATCTAGTGAATTCCGGTGTAAAAACCGAAGAGAGATGTACCCAGATTATCGGGGAACTCTATAAATCTTTGTGTGTACTTACCGATTAATGCTCGCGATCTATCATTCTCTTCTTTCAATCTTCTTGAGCTTGAATTCATTCTGCAAGCTTGAGTTCATCGAGATTGAGCTGCGATTATCAACAATATCTGCTGCTCAGTTACATGTTCGATGTATTCAAAGCGAGATGACCAAGATCAGATCTCCTGAATCTAATTATAAAGAGAAAAGTGTTGTTAAGTGCCATTAATCAAATGAAATACCGATTGATTGTCACCTTCAAAGGAGATTGATCTATAATCACGCATCAAAGCATGTTGGCGATGCCATAAGTAGAGCTTGTAGTTCGGCCTCCAGAACAGAAGATACTGTCACACCTATACTTTTTCCTACTTCTAGGAAAGTGCCATTGGCATCACGAAAGATCCAGGTAGCACACGAGGCAGTATAATCATTCATGAAGTGACAATCATAATTACATTTGATGTAACCTTGACGCGGTCTCGACAAAATAGACATTGAATTGGAAGTCAAAGAAGTATGACCCATAGAGTTATCAGCAATATCTAGATCTGAAAATGACAACCATTCATAAGCATCTCATCTAGATGAGTTAACATCGTTTTGCCATTGATTCGCTCTTTGCTGATAGATTAGTAGATTGTGACTCTTCCAAATTCTCCACAGTGTCCATAAGGGTAATTGACAATGAAAAGCCGATAACGTAGACATTGTAGAAAAATTAAGAAGGTAGTCAATCTTTTCTTCAAATGATAAAGAATGGTTAAGAAAGTCTGTACAAGACAGTTGTGCTCCTCTCCAAATAGGCTTAACATAGCCAGAAGTGAAGAAAAGATGATCAAGTGATTCATCATGAATGCAACAATGATGACATTGGGCAATATCAACAATGTTTGTGTCTCTCAGATTGACCCTATTAGCAATATCATTGGAGAGAAGATGCCATAAAAAGCGTTTTAGTTTTGGTGTAGTCTTCAATTTCCATACTTTGTTTTATATCCAATGATCTTCGAGGAGGTTGAATATTCCGATCTGCTACATGAACAATTAACCAATACACAAATTTAACTGAATAGTTACCATGTTTGGTGTAATGCCAGCCAATAAGATCATTATTCTAGTAAGAACTCAACCAAAGTTTCATGATCTCAGAGACATTTGCAGTCGTAAAAGTGTTATCCAATAAAGGTTTGTTCCAAGCTTAATCCAGGAGTCTCTAGAGAGAAAGAGATCAGAGATATAATCAACCTGAGAAGCATAATCCATAAGTCTCTAGGGAGGGCGAGGAGGAGATATAGGTACCCAAGAATATGTCCAAACTTTAATTGATTTGCCATCTCCTATTACACACCTTAATCCACATTTCACCAAATCTTTTCCCACAAGAAGGGATCACCATAAAACAAAGGTTTTGATCCATTTGTAGCTTCAAAGATATTGGTATCAGCATAGTAAATATCTTGCAAAAGTCGAGCAACAAGACTGGTGGGGTGTTGAAGTAGACGCCCCACTTGTTTTCCTAACATTGCCTTGTTAAAACATTCAATATTACGAAAATCAAGTCCACCTTCTTTCTTTGTCAAACTCATCTTCTTCCAACTAACCCAAGACATAGCAATATGTCAGTTCCTTTGCTCCACCAAAACTGAGACAATAAGCAATTGATTTCTTGACAGATTCCCAACGGAAGCTTAAAAACATTCATTGTATAAACAGGGAGAGCCATGGCTACAATCTTCAATAAAATTTATTTACCGCATCAAATAAGAATTTATTTTTCTCACCTTGCGTTCTCTGTCGCACATTTTCTACAATGTACTGAAAAACCTCTTTCTTCTTACGACCAATTTGCTCCGGTAAAGCAAGATATTTACCATCTCAACCATCATATGAATATTTAAAATCCTTCGGAGTTGGGTCTTCATTGTAGGATGTAATTTGGATCTGAAAGTGATCGCAGATTTGTGGAGATTGATTTTCTGTCCTGAAACATGTTTATAACGTTGAAGGATAGACATAATTGTACCAAAAGAACGAGGGTGAGCATGACAGAAAAAGCGCATCATCCGCAAAGAGAAGATGATTGATCATTGGGCCATTATTACTGATTTTCATTCCCTTTAGAGAGGAGTCATGAGCAGCAGATTGTAACAAGAAACTGAGTACTTCAACACACATAATGAAGAGATAAGGAGACAACATATGTCTCTGTCTTATTTCACATTCAGGTAGAACTAGTCCATGAGGAGAACCATTAAAATGAATTGAAAAGGTCACATTTTCCATACAATGCATAATCCACCCAATCCAAATCTATAAAAAACTCATGAACTTCACCGTGTCATGGATAAATTGCCACTCCAAGTAATCATAAGCTTTGGATATGTTTGCTTTCATAGACATATAAGATTTAGCCCATCGTTTACGTGATTTCAAGGAATGGAGAAACTCCCCTACAATCATAACATTGTCTACAATGTTTCTCCCATGTATACATGCAGCTTATGTGACACCAGAATTTTTGAAATGATTTTATATCAAACATTGCATAGTGCAATTGGATGAAAATCACTTATAGTTCTTGGTGCTTCAACTTTGGGAATCAAAAAGATGTTACTGTGATTAGTGCCAGTTTCCAACAACTTGTAGCAAAGAATCTTTGAATCTCAGTGAATATTTGCCCTTTAATATCAGGCCAAAACTGATTGAACAATGCTCCAATGAGAAAATCAGGACCAGGAGTTTTGTCTTCATCAATGTCAAAAACAGCTCTAGTAATTTCATCATCAGTAATCAGCTTAATTAAATCCATGTTCATAGTGGTAGTGACTCGCACTGGTAAGTTAGAGAAATATATCCTCATATGAAACAACAGAAGAACGAGAGCTTTTAAAAAGTCTTGTGAAGAAACTTGTCGCTTGAGCACCTATATTAACAACCCCTCTGTATATTACACCATGAGCATCCTCGATGGGCAAATACAATTTTGAGCTAGTCGTTGTTTGGTGGCTGTATAGAAGTATTTCATATTACGATCTCCTTGTTAGAGCCACTGACAGTCATGTCAGGTCAATGCGGAGAGATACTTCTTCTATATCTCCTTAAGGTGTCAAATTGTCAGGTCAATGTCGAGACCTTGACAGTTCTAAACGGTTGAAGATGCTCCATCATCATAACTCCCTGTCATGAACAACACACTTTGTTGGACCATTCATCAGCCACTTAACCAAATTTACGCTTCCTCCCAAAAAAAGACAAAACTTTTATTTTTATAGGCTCCATCATCGTGGGATTAGCATCAACAGCAGCTAGAGGATTATCAACAAAGATATTCATAGTATCAGGAAGAGCAACAACAACATTCATCATTGCTTCTATATTCGCAGCCACATTCGATGCGTCATCCTGAATTTCCTCAATATGAACACTAGAGGGAGCATGTCTTGAGATCCAAGACCATCATCACCAAGATCATTGTCACTTCCAAAAGAGGCTTCACCACCATTGGTTAACACACATGCGCTTGAATCATGAGTCAGCATTCCACATGCCTCACAGAATCCTCTCAAGCGCTCATATAAGGATCAAATCAGAGTATTAACTCCCTCAGTGAACTGAATGTTTCTCTGAAAACGCAATGGAATATGAATGTCCCAATCCACACACACTCTAGCAAACTCCATACGCGAAGCGCCACTGACAAATGTGACTTACGACTTCTCGATTCAGGTATTCAATATAAATTCCACAAATTTGAATCCATAAAGGGATGAAATCCATCATCCTCGGGTCCATCGTGGGAGTCCAACATTGAAGCACCAACATACGATCATCAAAACTCCATGGGCCATGACGCAGAACAAATTCCATAGATTCTGCAGAGGGAAAAACAAATTGAAGATAACCATTCTCCCAAGTCTACCTTGAACGATACCAGCCTGAGTCCAAGTTCTTGGAAGCGAAGCAATGATGCTACACACATTCTGTAGCCTGGGAATCGTAGGACGACCCATAATGAGAAAAAAATTTCTAGTCTCATCTCTTGCCAGCACATCTGACGAGAGACGAAACAGTGCATCAAAGGAACGCAAATCCAAATCTTGCATTGATCGGCGAAGGTTGTTGGACATTGTAAAAAGAAGTAACGAATGAAGAATTGCAATAAGGAATGCAGAGAATTGAAGGTAAGAAACCATTGATGATCGAAATAACAAGCAATATATAGGAAATGCTCCACTTAAGAAGTAGAAGAAACTGCTTATCTCTGTGAAGAAATCAACATCGTGGGAAGAATCACCGATAATCATGATGAAGAAAAAAAACACCCCACGTCCTTAACGTAAAACCAATTAACCATCACCAGTAAAAAAAAATTAGCAATAATCGCTATGAATCGCTTCAAAATTGTCATTAGAATCACAAGAGTTTTCTATTTTTTTTTTTAACATTGGGTTACAACTAACCGGTCCATTAGTTAAATTTTTACAAAATGTAATTTTTTGTTCTTTCTCATTCATACTCTTTTAATCTTTTTTTTTTTATTTTTTTTTCTCCACTTAATATTTGATTATTTGATCAAAGAAAATAATAAATGTTGGGCGAGCAAATAAAAAATCAAAAAAAAAAAAGTAAAAGGAGAAGAGAAGTGAAGAAAGAGAAAAAATATTTGGATGACCAATCTTGACGGTCGAGCTTGACTCCTTCATTTTATAAAATATTTTGCATGTTTTTATATAAGATTAATATGTATCTTAATATTTTAATGACTATTAATATTATGTAGAATTTTAAAATAATCAGGGCAGTTTTTTGACTCAGAAATAAAAAATTGGGTCTTAATTATAACAGAACCATTTGGCGGTTTTTTGACCAGCCATAATGTCATTATTATGAGTTATGACGGCGTCCTTCTAGAAGCGACAATCTTTGTTTTTTTTTCTGCTTTATCTGAAGGAATCTAAAATTTAAAATACTCTCCAAGAAAATATATTGGATGTGTGTTTATAGTATTTTCATTTATTCAAATTTTATGAAAATACACGATAAAAAAAATTGCAAAAAAATATGAGTTATCCACGTTTACGCTTATTAGAATTCTTTTATCTTTTTATTTGGGGCGATAAAAAAAAGGTTTGAAGAAAATATGAATATTTGGATGTTCCATTTGCTGGAGTCTTCGACTTCGAGAAATACATAGACAAAATTTGATTTAACACGTGAATATACATAGACATTGTTTGAATCCATTGTTATATTCACTTATGGGTCACCACAGAATCTGGTGAACTGTTTCATGCATGTTATAGAAGCATAGCCATTAATTATAGGTCTTGGTTTTCGTTGTTACATATCTGTTGATTATTTCTTTGTTTTATATCTATCTTATATAATAACTTCATCTATTCTTATTAAAACGGAGGTCCATTTCTCTAATCAACCTCTATTTATAAATAATTATAAAACAGACTTTTAAAATTATTTGTTTTACAATCAATGTTCCGCTGAATTTTGTAACCCACGTTCTCGGCAGTTTTATCCATTCTCATTTTCATATCGATTTTTTATGTTAGTTGTCAGATAACTTCCGAAAATAGGATACAATGCGGACTAAAGAGTGTAATCATCATAACTGCCGGTTTAAGAGAGATTGGTTTCTCCATGGCGATTTGGTTAGTACATGCAGCATCTGCAGTTACAAGGAAAACAGTTCTATGGAGGTGACTTCAATAAAAAACCAAAGACTTGTGATGAAAGAGCAAAGGGTTTTCTGAAATGGAAAATTATACAAGTCATCAGAATGCAATGATATTGTTGTCTCATGTACATCATACTCAAAAGGAAATATTGAGACAAGATTACCCGTATTCATCAAAATCTTCCCTGAAAACTATCTGAAAAAAGCCATAAGAGATTTATATGGATGAAACTTTGGAAAAAAGGCTGCTCTAAACGTTTGCAATATTGTCACGGTTCCATAGTGGCAAAAATAAGCGATTAGCAAACCACGAGACCAGGTTCACTAATAATACATGTGTTACATAACCTTTGTCTACTTAAATTATTAAACCATTGACTTTAAGCAAGTAGATGATTGCCATCAAACACTGCTCTGATGTGGCTGTTAATGTGATGAGAGTCTGTAATAGTTTGTAATGAGTGGAGAGACTCATATCTTATATATACTAGAGAGGATACCTTCCAACTTACGATGTGGGATAATATTCCCTAATAGTGGGAACTCAGTGATCAATACGATAAATCTATGATTCATCAAACACTAAATCACCACCATCAGCTTCTTATGATGTCAATATCTCCAAAGACATAATTCAAAAAATAAGAGACAAACCAAAGCAAAACCAAATTTGTTTCATTATCGAAACTTTCAGTTTAATAAATGTCATAGAAAAAATCTGTTAGGACAAGAAATCAAGAGTTCACTTAGGCGTATATAGAGATTGACAGATCTAAGGAGAATATAAGATCGTCGATAGATTGTGAATATTATCGTAGCTGGTTAGAGTTTGAAAGGAACTGTTTGTGACGATACTTTTGTTGAATCGTGAGTCGTGTTTTTCTGAAATTAACAATTTTGGTTCATTCAGTTGAGTTGAGAACACTGAAGCTGATATGTCGTGGGTTAAAAAAATTGTTGTTGGACCTTATGCAATGAATTCATTGAATGGGCCTGTTGTGGAGTGTGGACCTAAACTACAAAATAAACAATTGTTGAATTGCCAATTGCTACCTCATTTTTGGGCCATTGAATTTTTTGGTTGTTTAAAGAATATTACAAAAAAAAACACAGAAATGTTTAATAATATTTTATATATAACATAGCCGTTTCACTTTCTTTTTAAATAATATCATATTAAACAAATATTTGTAATAATAATATTTCTTTTTCAAAATGGAAAATTCAAAGAAAAACAAAATAATTAATTTAATATTTTTAAGAAACTTCTTATTTAAGCAATTAGGTAAGTATAAATTATACAAAGCAATTTCGACCAAAATTTAAGACTTATTCTTTCCAAAATCAGTAATTCAGTCCACAAATAGTTCTTCTAAGACAAAATATATATACAGCAATTGTGAAAGACAAAAGAAATGGTTATATGATAACCATAGAATAGATTGAACAAGATTCTAATCATGGAATCCCTATTATTTTTCGTATAAAAATTTACTGGTTATATAATTTTAAAAAAAAAACATTAATACCCTGGCCGACCGAATACTAAGATTTATACGTTCTCATATCGCTCATCGTTTGCACTAAATGATATTCGAAGACAACATAAATGTCAATATTAAAAAAAAATGTGGTTAAATGATTAATCTACAGACCAAACTTACAAAATCTATTTGTTATTATCTTAACAATCACATGATATACGATTAAGAAAAAACGATAATGGCCCAGGCTTAGCATCCTAGTAAATTAATACAATGAGTTTTGATGAAAAAAGAAACACTTATTGACACTTATAATTCACCCAGAAAAACCAATCAACAACATATAATTGGATACGTACTACAAAACAAAATCCAAGCCCAAAGGCCCATTAACTATGATCTCCAACACTCACAGCCTAGCTTAAGAACTCAACTCATCTTTCGAAAATATTTCTAAGGAATGAGAAGTTCTGTTTCTTCTCGAGATTCTCCATTCTTCTTAAAAACCAACACTTATTTTTCTCTTTATTGGTAACTTTTTTTTTTATATCTTAAAGAGTTTTCTTCTTTGGTTGTAACTTTCACTGTCTCTAAATCTGAAATCTTTTACTTTTGCAAGACTCTGTTGTCACTTTTCAGATACAAAATCCATTTGCATTTCCACATGCATTCTCAAATGTTAACTTACTTTCTCCTTCAATTTTCTCAGAAAGATATGAGGGTGAAAGAAACTTCAATTTCGCCAAATTTTAATATTCATTGAGGTAAATTTTCACTTCCTTTCTGAATATTATTGTTTTTTTAATAATTTTTTTGCAATATTATTGTTTCTTTGATTTCCCACAAATTTTGAAGCTTCTTGTCATTTCCTGACTCTATTGTCTGTTTTCAGTTACTCAAATCCTTTGCATGTCCATTAAAACTCCAAATCGAGCAAACCAAACACTCTAAAGCCAAAACATGGTTGCTTCAAGAACAAAGAAACTCAAAGATTCAAACTCAAAGGAGCTTTGTGTTAATTATTACTCCAATCTCCTAGGGGGTCCGGTCCACGATTTGCCCACACCATCTCTTCTAAGAATCTGCAGCCTCACAAAGTTTCACTGTACTGAAACAATGGCTGTTTCCCTCTCTGCGCTCATCCTCCCAACAGATATTAAGGCTGAGGTCTTCTCTCCCTTCAAATAAATCCTCAGGACCTGATGGCTTCACAAGTGTGTTCCTAATTCGCTCTTGGAGTATCATAGGTTCGGATTTTGTTGACGCAGTCCAAGAATCCTTTATCAATGGTAAGATGCTGAAAAAGATTAATGCAACGTTTATTTCATTGATCCCAAAGCGTCCCGGAGCTGACCGATTTCCTGCTGCAACATTATGTATAAGGTTATCTCCAGAATCTTAGCAAAGAGACTGCAGAAAATCTTCCTCGAAATGATCTCCAATAACCAGTCGGCCTTTGTTAAGGGTCGTTTGCTTGTGGAGAACGTTCTACTAGCCTCTAAACTGGTACAAAGGAGCTAGCAAAAACATATCTCAAGAAGAGGCTTACTCAAAGTCGACTTTAAAAAGGCTTTTGACATGCTAAATTGAGACTTTATCATACTCGCTCGTAAAGCTGTTGCTTTGCCCACCCAGTTCATTAATTGGATCAGCCAATGCATTACTACTCCGTCCTTCTCGGTCATGGTAAATGGAGATCTCTGTGGACACTTCAAAGGAACGAGAGGACTGAAGCAAGGTGATCCCTTGTCCCCATCCTTATCTGTCATTGCAATGGAGGTTTTTGCAACCCTTTTGGACTTGGAATTTCAAGCAAGGAAAATAGGACACCATCCTTTGGCCAAAGACCCCGCAATCACACACCTAGCTTTCGCGGACGACCTAATGATGTTCTTTGATGGCTCTGTGTCCTCTCTCAGAGGCATATGCGCTGCTCTGGATGATTTCCAAGAGCTGTTTGGTCTGGCTATGAACATAAATAAGACTTCTCTTTACATTGATGGTATGAACACCGAAGAAACAGAGCAGTTTGGCTTTCAACGCGGTACATTCCGTGTCAGGTACCTATTTCCCCGCGACTGAACTGTTGGGCAAATAGAAATCTCTCTTTCGCAGGGAGATTACAACTCCTCTCATCCGTGATATATAGCCTTATTAACTTCTGGGGATCAGCTTTTCTCCTTCCAAAAGGTTGTATCAAACACATTGAATCTCTCTGCAAGAAATTCCTTTGGAGTGGGTCTATAGAAAAATCTGCGGCAACAAAGGTATCGTGGCAAAAAGTGTGTCTTCCTAAGCAGGAAGGAGGTCTGGGGCTAAGAAGTATTGCCAACTGGAACATTACGCTCAATATGAGACTCATTTGGCTCTTATTTACCAGCACCAACTCCCTATGGGTAAAATGGGTAACTCACCATAGACTTAAGAATGGCTCCTTCTGGACTGCAACAGTTACATCAACGAGCTCCTGGCTATGGAAATGTCTTATTAAGCTGAAGCCTTTTGGTTAAGAGGTTCCTTTATTGCAAGCCCGGAGATGGAACCTCAGGTAGTTATTGGTTTGATTCATGGTTGCCAGTTGGTCCACTTATCAATATCACTGGAGACTCTGGCCCTCAGCTCACACGTATTCCCCTTTCTGCATCTATTGCGGAAGGTACTGCCCATGGTACATGGTGTCTTCCTAGGGAAAACACTAGAAACTCTGCGCTACTTATCCTGAGGAAAACTCTTCTTGCGGTTTCTCCCCCATCTGCTGAAAAAGGAGCTGACACATACCGTTGGCAAACTGATGCTCAATCAAACGATCAGTTTTCTACAAAACTCACATGGAACGCTTTGCGACCAAGGGCCGACAAAACTACCTGGAGGAATCAGGTGTGGTTTAAAGGACATGTTCTGAAGCTTGCTTTTCACTTATGGGTCTCAACACTCGACCGCCTACCAGTTCTTAGTTGCCTTCACAGATGGGGAATTGCCTCCTCCGATAACTGTAGTTTCTGTTCTACCTGCTCGGAAACAAGGGATCATTTACTCCTTCATTGTGACTTCAGCCTCTCTGTCTGGAACACGGTTCTTGCTAAACTGGGCGTACCTTCTCACAGACTTGAGGACTGGGATCATCTCATACAATGGATGAAACAAGGTTCGTCAAGACTATCTATTACTCTCAAGTGTGTAGCTATACAAGCTACAACCTATGCTCTTTGGCGTGAACGGAACCTGCGCATCCACACCAAAACATCAAGAAATGAAATTGAAGTGTTCAAGGCCATTGATAGAAACGTTAGAGACACTATTCTCTCATGGATGCGCACAAAGAAGCTATTCTCCAAAGTATTATCTCTTTGGTTCATGTTTGATTGACTAATAGCTCAATTGCCCTTTTCGTGAGTCTTCCACTTTGAAACTGGAAACTCCCTAACGCTAGTTTGTAATTAAACGTTATTTGATATTTATAAATTTTACATTTTATAAAAAAAAAGATTCAACCTTTTCACAATCACCATGGCACAAAGTCTACCCAAAAGATTCAAAATTATGTTACAACATCAGGTTCAGATTCGCAAATCATCTTCTGTAATAAACATTTAATCAATCTAATAGTACATTTTACACCATACTTTTGACGTTTAGACATTTGATCTAATCGTATTTCAGAACAAAAATGGAGCCTTGTTACAAATACATTATTCCCAGAAACAGCTTGTGATCAAATTCAACCATATTCTTCACTCATCAATGCATTAATGGAGAAAATACAAAAGCTTGAATGTGACTTCCAAAGGTATGGATCAACATACTAATAACTATTTTATTAAACAACAAAGTTTTTCTTTTATGGCAGCTTGGAGAGGACCACATCTATATTAGACATCATCTTAGAAACTCAAGACCTGGAAAGATTCTCTGTAATAAATCATCTCTCGTAATTCATGGCTGCACAAAGACCAATACAAGACCAGTTCCGCAGAGATATGTTGTTGGAAAACAAATGCCAACAAGCTTGCTCGAGCCACCAGATTGTCTCTCTCTTTGATCATCAGATTTTTAGGGGTTATATAGCTTAAATATTACTTAAAGAATTGGTGCGTCAAGTCATGGAAAGACAAAGCTTTCTTTCGTGTGACATTGTTATTTTGCATATAAAATTTTGATAGAGTAGATTACCCACACATATCACATCTCATTGAAAGACTTTCTATGTACTTTGTTTTGTATGTATTATTTTTAAAAAAAAAATCATGTAAAAACAATGGAAATTAACTTCATATATATATATATATATGTCTCTGTAATATATAATATAATAGATTATAGTATACTGATTATTATAATAGTAGTTTATGTTTGTATACTTCGTGGAATTTCAAATTTACATTGATATCTATCAATATCTACAATATTTACATTGATATCGTATCAATTTCTCCTTCTTAATAAGGAAGTAAATCCAATAACGAAATGTCTTAATTTGATTATAAATTTCTAATAATCAATTAATACCTGGACACCAAATTCTGCAATAAATCTCAAGTCTTTAAGAAGGAGAAATATATTTCTACTAATTATCATACTTCCTTTAAATGAAAGATTTTCTAGAACCATTAAACCAACTTTTCATATTCTTCTATATATAATCCCTATTATCATTCTTCTTTTTCAGTAGAATTATCAATTAACTCGATTAAAAAAAAAACATGAATCGACCAATAACTTTGGTTTTGTTACTGATGACTCTTGTGTCAGTAGCAAACCTTGCCTTGGCTCATGTCGATGTTACAAATATTGATCCTTCGTGGTACGATGCTCATGCCACTTTTTACGGCGACATTACCGGCGGAGAAACCATGCGTTAGTATTTTATATTATTTTATTTTATTGTTTATTTAATATATATATTTTAAGTTCGAATTTTAGTTTCTGTGAAATGAGAAAATATTTATGTGACTTCGTAAGGCTTTGCCATGTTTTTTTTTTGTTTTTTTATAAATCTTTTTAAAATTCTTCAAATTGCTTGTTTGATTCCTTAAAATTTATGATAAGTAACAAAAACTTTCACTTTATACACAAAGTTTTTGTTAAATGATTTTTTTGTAATCGTTTTTTGCCATTTTTATTTTTTAAATATTCTGTTTTTAACAAATTTAATTGCCTTTTAGTTAAACTATTCATTTTAATTTTTGTTAGCATTTTAATTAAAAAATTCATTTTTAAACAAATTTAATTCCATTTTTAGTTAAAATATTCATTTTCACACCAAAAATGTTAAATTTCTCTAAATATCTGTCTTTTATTCAAAAATAAAATTGAGTATAAAGTTTCAATTGGTTAAACTCGAATATAATATTTTTATATATTTGGTGTAACAGAAGGAGCTTGTGGTTATGAAGATCTATTCAAACAAGGTTATGGTCTAGAGACTGCAGCACTAAGCACAGCCTTGTTCAACAATGGTCAAACTTGTGGTGCTTGTTTCGAGCTAATGTGTGTAAACTCACAATGGTGCAAACCAAAAGCTGGTTCAATCAAAATCACAGCTACAAATTTCTGTCCACCAAATTACGCCGAACCAATTCAAATTTATTGGTGTAATCCTCCTAACAAACACTTCGATCTATCAATGAAAATGTTCCTTTCGTTTGCTGAGTATCGAGGAGGGATAGTTCCAGTGAAGTTCCGACGAGTTACATGTTATAAGAGTGGTGGTGTTAGGTTTGAGATTAAATGTAATCTTTATTTTATCATGGTTTTGGTGTATAACGTTGGAGGGGCAGGAAATGTAAATAATGTAGCAATTCGAGGGCAAAAAGGTAATTGGAATAGTATGCAGAGGAATTGGGGGCAAATTTGGAATATTTGTGTGAATTTGGTTGGTCAAAGTCTCTCGTTTGTGGTTCGGACCATTGATGGTCGGAGCTTAACGTTCCATAATGTTGCACCGGAAAATTGGGGATTTGGTCAAACCTATGAAGCATCATCGAATTTTTAGATGTATTTTTATTTAATATAATTATTTTAGGAATTCTTTGCTTCTAGAGTTATTTGTTTCACGTTATTTTTTTCATAAATTTATTAAAATACTTATATATCTTATTTTGACTAATTAACCAAATATATTTTCTAATCAATTTATTAATAATAGTTTGCTTTATAGTTTTTTTTTCCATTTTAAGTATATTGGAGTGTGCATAAGGAAATAATACCATATGCCAACTATAAATTAAAATTGTAAATCCTAGAGTATATATTGATTTGTTTTTCTAATTTTCCATTTATAGTTTTTTATTATTTTGACATCTAATCGGAAAACAACAACACGTATAGACATTTTATCACTTGATCAAACAATTTTTTGAACTCCGGCATATATTCTCTGTCCATAAATATATTCTCCAAATGTAATTTTCTGTAAAAACAAATTCGATCTCAACAAACTAATGATTTTGTGTTAGGAACCTCAATCCCCTTTGAGTTTTATATTTTGTGTCACATTCAAAAATCATGATATTGATACCTCATCATTAATTGTGACATTTGATAGCTTTTAGTTTTCGTTGTTTCTCAATTATGTTCAATTACCGTGAAAAACACTCAATAAATAATATTCAAAGAAAGATTCTCTGATTTGTAAGCAATCTCAAATTCTTGCTTTTGAAGTTTGCTACAAAATGAACTCATGTTTCTTATGCTTTTCATTTCTTTTGTCCATTTCTGTTTTAAAATTTTATAAACCAGTAATCCTTAATTATCAAATATCCAACAAACGAAACAATGCTTCGACTTATTAATATAAAATATAAAAATATATGAACTTTGATATAAATTATATATATATTTTTAAAAGACTACAATATAATAGATTTTAAATAAATAAAATAAAAATCCCAAGGGTACTGTCGACATTTCATATAATTATCACTCGTTTTATTATGCCCTCATTACTTGGAAAGAGAATAATGAACAGTGTGGTTCCACCGAAAACGAAAAGGTTTGGTATGCGATTCTCTCTCTGGTCGGTCAGGGACAAAATTGGAAATTCATATCTTATAAAAACCCATCCTTGCTTCGTCTTCCTCTGACTATATGTCTTTGCCATTTCAGTCGTTAATCTTTGTCTGAAGCGAATTCCCTTTATTTTATTTGTAAATCTCCAAAGAGGTAATAAATGTCGCCATTTCAAATCTCTTTATCTCTTTACTCTCTTCAAATTCGTCGTTAAATTCTATCTTTTTGGAATTTTACTGTTTATGATCTACTGATCCTTGCTCGGAATTGTCGATCGGTGATTCTCGATCTCAGATCGCTTTTCCTAAGTTTGTAATTATGCTCAAAATCAATGGATCTTTGTTTTTGAAGTGAATTTTGAGATTTGTGATTGGATCGTATCTTGCGTTGTCACTAAATGTTCGGTTTCATTGTTTAGTAGTTAAGTCTGGTTTTAAGATCTGATTTTGTTTTTTTCTTTTCTTGTGTTTAGCTTTTAAAAGATCTAACTTTAAGAATGTTGGTCCGTGAATTCTTTCTTTCATTTTCAAATTGGATCGTAAAATTGGAAGAATTGTTGTCTCACAATAATTGGAATTTAGTTGGCTTCTTTCTGAACAAGGACCACTTATGAAAAGCTCTGTTTGGTTTTGATTATAAATAAAGCTCACGTCTTTGTTTATAATTTTGATTTTATATGCAGAAAAGGTGAAAAAATGGTGAAGATCTGTTGTATTGGAGCTGGTTACGTCGGTGGACCAACCATGGCTGTGATTGCTCTTAAATGTCCAGACATTGAAGTAGCAGTCGTGGATATCTCCGTGCCACGTATCAACGCTTGGAACAGTGATCAGCTTCCAATCTACGAGCCTGGTCTTGAAGACGTTGTGAAGCAATGTCGTGGCAAGAACCTCTTCTTCAGCACTGACGTTGAGAAACATGTGAGGGAAGCTGATATTGTCTTTGTTTCTGTCAACACACCCACAAAAACTAGAGGTCTTGGTGCTGGTAAAGCTGCAGATCTCACCTACTGGGAAAGTGCTGCACGTATGATCGCTGATGTGTCTGTATCCGATAAGATCGTGGTTGAGAAATCGACTGTTCCAGTCAAAACAGCTGAAGCTATTGAGAAAATTTTGACACATAACAGTAAAGGAATCAAGTTCCAGATTCTTTCTAACCCTGAGTTTTTGGCTGAAGGGACTGCCATCAAAGATCTTTTTAACCCTGACCGTGTTCTCATCGGAGGACGGGAAACTCCAGAAGGATTTAAGGCGGTTCAGACACTCAAGGATGTGTATGCACATTGGGTTCCTGAAGGACAAATCATAACCACCAATCTCTGGTCTGCTGAGCTTTCCAAGCTTGCCGCGAATGCTTTCTTGGCTCAAAGGATTTCATCTGTCAACGCTATGTCTGCTTTATGCGAAGCTACAGGCGCAGATGTCACGCAAGTGTCTTTCGCTGTTGGTACAGACTCGAGAATCGGTTCCAAGTTCTTGAACTCGAGTGTTGGATTTGGTGGTTCGTGTTTCCAGAAAGACATTCTGAATCTTGTCTACATCTGCGAATGCAATGGACTCCCGGAAGTGGCAGAGTACTGGAAGCAAGTCATTAAGATCAATGACTACCAGAAGAGCCGGTTTGTGAACAGGGTTGTTTCCTCCATGTTCAACTCTGTATCAAACAAGAAGATTGCAGTTCTCGGTTTCGCATTCAAGAAAGACACAGGGGACACAAGGGAGACTCCAGCTATTGATGTGTGCAAGGGTCTTTTAGAAGACAAAGCCCGGTTAAGCATCTACGACCCACAAGTGACTGAGGATCAAATCCAGAGGGATTTATCTATGAACAAGTTTGATTGGGACCATCCTCTTCATTTGCAGCCAATGAGCCCAACCACAGTGAAACAAGTGAGCGTTACTTGGGACGCATATGAAGCAACTAAGGACGCACACGGTATCTGCATCTTGACCGAGTGGGATGAGTTCAAAAACTTAGATTACCAGAAGATCTTTGACAACATGCAGAAACCGGCTTTCGTATTCGATGGAAGAAACATTATGGATCTACAAAAGCTAAGGGAGATTGGTTTCATTGTTTACTCCATTGGTAAGCCACTCGACGCATGGCTCAAGGACATGCCTGCCGTTGCCTAATGATATCCATAGCCGATTATTGTGTTTGGTTCTTCACTTATGGTAATTGTTGAGTCTTTGAGACTCGTTACCATTTTCTTACAATGTGTTTGTTATGTAAGCTCTCTTATTATCAATCATTTGGTGTGTTGCTTTTTTTTGTATTGTTCGACAATGTCGCTTCAATTTTGTTGTTCTCATAGCAAACTAAATAAATTTTGTTTGTAGTTGATCTTTGGAAGTTTTGACATTATTTGAGTTTTTGTCTGAAAAACTTGATTCCCTAGAATATTTGCACATTGTTTTTGAGAATCACATGATCTCTTTTTCATCTCTCGTATGATTTAGAAACTAAAACGATATACGAGTTTACAGGTTGGGGATTCTGAGTGACACCTAACGATTCTACGTTTAAAGCTTCACTGAAAAGATTGGATGCTTCAATCAATGGTCCTCAACCTCATCCTTGTCTTTTTGACAGCCATTTTTTTGTTACATTTTCGTGTTAGTAACTCATTTACTATATATATTATTTTAATTGTCAATTCATCAAAAAAACTTGGTTCAACTGCATAATTGTTTAATGATGTTTATTCTAATGTGATTCTGCAAATGTGTTACCAAATTTTTTACATAATAATGGTTTTAATAAAATAATTTATGTATAGAAAAACACTCACTGAATAGGATGAAAGTTGAGTAATCTGTTATTGTATGTCATCTCGATTAGCACCATACGATCCATTTGGTTTTTTTTTTGTCACAACCGATACTAATATTGAAATTCCAATGCAAAAAACCAAATGAGAGACTTTCACAAGAGTCTATCAATACAAATGTTCTAAATGGTTAATTAATTAACTTTTACAGTTTTTTCCACCAAATTTTGACTCTAGAAAATTGTATAATTTCGGGCGATACTATAAAATTTGGGGGCAATTAAATTAGTAATTTAGGTCCAAGTAATTTAATAGTTGACAAAAAAAATACATCTTCCAAAACTGTAATTATGGTATATTGTGCCCTCAAACCACACTTCACTCTCTAATCTATTATGCTTGATATATTTGGTAGATCTTGATCAAGACCCTTGAAAAGTTTATCATTACAAGTTTTATTCACAAATCAAAGAACTAAGGTAAATGTATGGTGTTTTATGTCAACGTGAGTCCAACAGGTACATACATACTACTCACTACAACAAGCGTGGAATAAAGGTTAACAAATGATTTTTGAACCCATAATAAAACTTAACAAATCCTGTCTTGTTTTTGTCAAAAAAAATATTTATATCACACAAAACAATATTAAGAATAAGGGAAATAGAAAATAGTTCACATAACAAATATCACGCGATCAAAACCTAGCACTAAGAGGCCATTGAGTATGTCTTTTTTCTTTTCTTTTCGTGAGTCGCACTAGTCCTTTTAATTTACACTAAAAGTAGTTGAGAGTCGAAGTCTAGTCAGATGTTGAACCATCTGCCTATAAACGTTTCGAAATTAGCATCTATATGTCAGTCTTAATTAATTACGTTTCACCAAGATTTTGCATTTAAAACAAGAATATCTCATCAAAATTTTGTATTTAAAATAAGTAAACTATAACGCCTCACCAAAATTTTGTATTTAAAATAAGCAAACTGTAATGTCTCATCAAGATTTTGTATTTAAAATAAGCAAACTATAACGCCTCACAAGATTTTGTATTTAAAATAAGCAAACTATAACGTTTCATCGAGATTTTTATTTAAAATAAGTAAACTGTAACGCCTCATCGAGATTTTGTATTTAAAATAAGCAAACTGTAACCCCTCATCGAGATTTTGTATTTAAAATAAGCAAACTGTAACACCTCATCGAGATTTTGTATTTAAAATAAGCAAACTGTAATGGCTCATCGAGATTTTGTATTTAAAATAAGCAAACTATAACGCCTCATCGAGATTTTGTATTTAAAATAAGCAAATTGTAACACGTCATCGAGATTTTGTATTTAAAATAAGCAAATTGTAACGCCTCATCGAGATTTTGTATTTAAAATAAGCAAACTGTAACCCCTCATCGAGATTTTGTATTTAAAATAAGCAAACTGTAACGTCTCATTGAGATTTTGTATTTAAAATTAGTAAACTATAACGCCTCAGTGAGATTTTATATTTAAAATAAGCAAACTGTAACACCTCATCGAGATTTTGTATTTAAAATAAGCAAACTGTAACGCCTCATCGAAATTTTATATTTAAAATAAACAAACTATAACACCTCATCAAAATTTTGTATTTAAAATAAGCAAATTATAGATCTTCATTGAAATTTTGTATTTAAAATAAGCAAACTATAACGTTTTATCAAAAAAATTTACTTAAAATGATTGTGAAATTAAAAGACATAAGAAAAAAATTAAAAGACATCATTATTGATATTAAGTTTTTTTAATTTGATGGTTAAAATGATTTAATTAATAATTATAGTTTTTAATTCTTTATATTATATATAATAGATTAAAAAACTTTTGAGGGTAAGATTTAGAGTACAAATGAGATTTTTCATTCCCATTGGTGGAATAGAAAAAGAAAAGAACCACTATTGACAGATGTCGAAATAAATAAAAAGATGTTTTATTAATTTTCTGGTCTTTAAATTTAATTGTCTTTTTAAGTAAAAATTCTCGAGGAAGCGTTATAGTTTGTGAGAGAGACAAGACACAAGTTTTATCTTGGGATTGGCTATTTCCAGAAACCCAAGTCAATAAATCAGTCCAGACAAAATCCTCTCTCAATCTCCTCCTTCGCGTCACTCTCTCTACCCATGGACGCTCTCATTGCTCAGTTGCAGAGGCAATTTCTTGATTACACCATTTCTCTCTACCAACAGGTTTGATTCTAATTTTACTCAAGCACATATGTCTCTGCTTAGCTTTTATAGATCATCGATCAGATCACTAAATTTAGAGAGTAGATTTACTCATAAATGAAGAAAGCTTGAATCTTTTGGTGGGATTTGTTTTTTGCTTTCACAAACTGTATACAAGATATGAGTTTTTTAGGGATTCGAGTTTTGTAAAGGTTGGAACTTTAGATTCGTGGGTTTTGTTATCTTAGATCATTGCTTATTTGTTTTGTTTTTTTTGTAAAGGGATTTTTGGATGATCAGTTTACTGAGTTGAAAAAGCTTCAAGATGATGGAAGTCCTGAGTTTGTAGCTGAGGTTCTCTCTCTATTCTTTGAAGATTGTGTGAAACTTATTAGTAACATGGCTCGAGCTTTGTAAGTTTTGATTTTCTATCATCTCACTCACAAGAATTCAACTCTATTCTTGCTAGATCATCATTGTCTGTGTTTTTATTAATAAGCTTCTCAAAAGCGTTTATGGTTACATCTATTTCAGGGACCAGACCACAGGAACTGTGGATTTTAGTCAGGTTGGTGCGAGTGTGCATCAATTGAAAGGTAGTAGCTCAAGGTATGTTCTGTCTCTCTCACTCATTTATATATATAATCTTTAGTAGTTGAAGTTCTGTGTGCTTTGATGATCGATGAAGCTCTTGTCTTGTTTCTATAGTGTTGGTGCCAAGAGAGTCAAAGAGTTGTGTGTGAACTTCAAGGAATATTGTGAGGCTCAGAACTACGAAGGGTGAGATTTATCGAAAACCGGCTTAAAGACTTATCGTTTTCTTTTAGGCCTCAATTGGTTTGAGATTTGATGAATAATCTACGGTATTCAGGTGTGTGAGATGTCTGCAGCAAGTAGATATTGAGTACAAGACGTTAAAGACAAAGCTTCAAGATATGTTTAATGTGAGTAAAGTGAATAGACTCTAATTTTGATTTCAGTTGCTTTAATGAATCAATTTTGATGATAAACAATGAACAAATTACTGGCATTGTTGTTGTTGCAGCTTGAGAAACAGATCATCCAAGCTGGTGGGAGAGTTCCTCAAGTGGATATTAACTAGAGAGACTAGTTCAGAAGAAACAGGATGATAGCTTCAAATTGCATTTTTCAGTTTCTCTTTTTAAAAAATATGTTATGGATTTGATGTTTGCTCATAATCTCTTAGAATTTGTGCAAAAATGAAACAAGGGATTGTTATTCATATATCAGTAGTGTGTAATTGTTTCTTTGATTGCATCTAAGAAAATTAACACCCTTTGGACCAAGTCATGTGATGATGATATTGATTTGTTTATGGTTCGGTTTGAGTACAGATACAGTAATTACCAAGTAAGTCTTGGTCTGGTTAATAATGTTTGATTCTGGACTGCAAACCGCAAGATTACGCAAATTCTTTATGGTCGGTTTAGTCCGGTTTATTTTAATTCATTAATTGTGAATTCTGTTTGGTTTACTCGATTGTATTTAAACACCAAATTTACATTTCTTCTTCTTCGATGAGAAATAACATAAAATCATTTCAAAATCTTGATCAATTCTGCTCCACCATTAGGTTTTAATCGCATCCATTCATGTGTTTTCTGAGTTCTACTATCAAGAAAATATTGTAGGTGCGAATGTAGGAGATAATTATTCCCGGCTCTTTCCTTTTGCTCAATAGCTTCGACAACAAGTAAGTTCTTCAATCTTGTGCGAGTAAAAATGTTGCTCGAAAGTGAGACTACAAACTCTGCGACATGTTAAAGTTGTGTTCTTTAAGGGTGTTAAGCTCTGTGGTTTAGGTCAAACAAATTTTGTTCTTTCTCGTACTGAGTCCTAAAATCAAGTGAGGATTTTGCTCCGGTAAGCTGATCATGCTGCTTTGCTTAGGGATTTTTCTCTTGTTTTCTCTCTATTTTTCCCGAGAAAAAAGATAAATTGAAAAGATGTAGTCTTTTTTAACCTTTGTTTTTGGTCAAGTTCTTGCAATTTCTTGCCAAACAGAACCAATTTCTTGCACCGTCCACGTGTCAGGTTTCTTCATCGTCAATTTAGTGTCTTCTTTTTGTCAAATATACTGAATAATTTTTGCATTTATGGAATTTTTTAAACACCAACTTGGTACAGACCTAATTGACATTGATACTGCAATAATAAGTAATAAGATTCAATTGATACAGCTTCATCGAATAAGGATCTAATCTATCTTTTTACATGAACTCAAGTATAATGCAAGCAACAGACATTCTTATTGAATACAAAATAAGATAACATTCCAATTTGATCTCCAACAACTGAGGAAACCAGCATCACCTAAAAGAATAGCATTTATCTAGAAAACCTCAACTCAGAAGTCAGAAATGGCGTAGAGAATTCAGAAAGATAGAAAAAAAAAAACACTAAGAAAATTAAAAACACTCGCACAAATCTCCCCAGAGGAATTTCAAACTCTAATCTTAACCATCTGCAGCTTCCGTACTTAAACTAGTCATGACCAAAGAACTCTTCTTTTTGGAGGACTTTGATTCTTCCATGACTCAACACTGGTCAAGGTTCCATTTTTAGTGGCAATGGAGGAGTGTACATTAACCTTCCTTTTTGTAGCTGAACCTCTTTCTTTTCTTTGTTACTTCCCAGGTGATTAACGTTTCTTGTATCTATAGTTTCCCTTTCACTGCCGTCTGAAGATGAGACTTCATTTTCTTCTTCTTCTTCTTCAAAGTTCTCGTTTTGCTTAGGAACATATTTGATTTCCTCAATCTCATTCGTATTCTTTGTCTCTTCTCCATTTCCATCGTTTGATCCGTTTTTTGAGTCATCTCTCTCAGTTATGCTTGAATCTGGCGTATCTCCATAAACCTTATATATGTTCCCATTCTTATCAAAGCTCACAGTTTTCACAATCTGAGTTGCTTTCCCTCCACTTCCTTTCACCAAAACCTTCTTTCTAGTTTCTGAACCCTGCCTTCTTTCATCATCCCTGCACGTCACAAGGATTTCGTCGTCACCATCACCTGAATCATCCTCTGCACTAGAACATAGGTCATTCTTATCTCCATAAACCTTATAGACATTCCCATTCTCGTCAAAGCTTACAGTTTTCACCACCCTGGCTGTTTTCCCTCCACTTCCTTTCACCAAAACCCCGTTCCTAGTTTTCAAACCATGCCTCACTCCGTTATCCCTGGACATCACCAAGGTTTCCTCGCCAACATCAACTGAATCCTCCTCTGCACTCGAAGTTAGATCATCCATATTTCCATTTACCTGATACACATTTCTGTTCTTGTCCAACACAATAGATTTTTTAACCGGATGCTTCACAAGATTACCTTTCACGAAACTCCCATTTCTAGACTTACAGCTACTAATCTTTCTCATATCAATAGAGTTCATACGGACTTCATCACCATCATCAGTAGTGGTGTCTTCTAGCTCTGCATTGTTATCTTCATCCTCACTTGAAGTTACAACGAACTTTCCCATTCGATTCCTCAATTTCTCGATCGTTCTATTTTCTACTACACCAAAATCCTGAGGCTTTTTGCCATTAAGTTTGTTGCGGCTACCCATAAAGCTCACTTCTATTGCAGACTTAGCAATAAATTCACACCTTTTAGCAGCACAATCATCAACATACTGCAAAAACCTCACCAAATCTCTGCTCAATGATCTCTTACTATTTCGTATCATTGGATCGATCCTACCCTGAGAGAAGCAAGTAATGAAAAATGATACTAATCAAATATCTGGAAAATCTAAAATGACAAAACTTCCGAAGAAAAATCAAAAAGGGTTTACTACCTGAATCGAATCCAGTTGAAGAAGCAAGTCTGTAGCTTTCCGAGAAACAGCTTTAAAAGGGAAAATTGGTTTCCCAGAAATTGAAGATTTGAGAGACAAGAAGCTAGATTTTATCGTTGCAAGCTCTTTGAGGTACCTAAAGGATACAGATCTACGAACCAGGTAAGAGCGGAAATGGGTTTGAATGACACGCGCCGCTGAATCTCTCAATGTAGAGTGTCGATAGCGACGTTGGTCATAGAAAGCTGAAAAATTTTCGAGCGATGACTCGAGATCATCGATTTTACGGAGAAGACAAGACAGAACAACATGGTCGTATTCTCGTAGTTGTGGAACATTCTTCTTCTGGTGTTGGCCTCTGATAACATTGAAGCTCTGATACGGTGCTTCGCAAGAACATTTGGTTTCTTGTTGCTGATTTTGGAGGTAAGAAGCTACGAGATGAAGAAGATTATCCGGCGGCGGAGAAGAGTGGTTTGATTGGGTGCAGCAGGGACTAGAATCGCCGTATGTGCAGCAGAGCGATGACGTGGCGACTAGAGGGATGTTAGTGTTGTGGTGGTTCTGATAACATAAGCAGTCGTTGTGGTGGTGGTGACGGCGAGAGGCCATGGAATCGACGGCGGAGTTTACTAACTAAATCGAAGTGTATTTATTGGCTTTTGACCAAATCGGTCCCATGATTGAGTCAAAACCTGAAGAGGAAGAAGAAGATTGAAAACGTCAAGTAGTGCTTATCATTTATTACGATCCGGCACACATTCGACTTTATTGGAGGACTCGAACAAACCGAATGTTTTTTTTGTGTCTGTATAAACCAAACCGGATGGGTTTTGCATACTAATCGCAAAGGAAACCGAAGATTCATATGAACTAGATTCAGATGTTAGCAATGTCAGGTAAGAGACAACCAAACCAAAAATGCATCCTTTACCAACGCACAAGAAGTAAGGATCAAGTCACATAACTCTCTACAAATACAATCTGTGTAATGTAGTCGTTCTGATTGAATTTCTCAGTTTTAGCGCATCCATCTTATGAACAGATGCAAGACAACAATTGTTCTGATCATACCGACATATTTGATCCAGGTATCAACACGATTGCGCCTCTCAATGAGCCTAAGTACAGAGTTGGAGAGCCCTACAGTATTCAGAACATCCAAAGCTTTACGTTGTGCGCTCTGAAAGATTCATTTATCCAATGTTAGAAACTTAGAAATACATGTTAATGGCATCAAAAAATTGGTCACAGAGTTTACCTTCAAACGATCCCTTTGTTCAGCATATTTAGAGAGGATAGCAACTCCACTTGAATATGAATCTTCGAGCATTCTCTTTGAATTCTTAACAGAGTTCATGCCTTGAGCCTCATCATCGAATATTTGCAAAATGTGAGCTCCTTCTCCACTCTTTCTACCTAACAAATCCGCTCTTTCTTTAGCTTCCAACATCTTTCTCTGATTCCTTGACATGTATTTCTTCAGACTTTGGTTCAAATACTCGGCCTTTTCTCCGACTTGCTCAACCTTTCTGCCAAAAGAAACCTCAAATTTGCTTATGATTTCAGAATACATTAACAGTGAACTGAATGAAACTACTCTTAAAGTTTAAGCACTCCATCCACAAACCAGAAGAGAATAAGTACTCAGAGATCTATGAACATGTGTGTCTACAAAGTTGCAACTTTTCAGGCATCTCAGATCACCAATGACGAATTCGTAAATAGAAAAAACTGGCAAATTACCATACCTGAATTGAATTCAACAAATAATTCAAAGACAACTAAGTCCTTTGGTTTAAGATTCTTCGATTCCTATTGCTATTTTCGTGATTTCACTTCAATATTTTGAACAACGGAAGATAAATCAAGAATTTAAATCAGAGATTGCTAACCTTCTCCAGAGATCACGCTATTTTACAGAAATTGAGCGCCAGAGAGCATCCATATTAGAGCAGAGAGATCGGACTTCAGTAATTTCTCGTTTGACGGAAGAAGCCAGATCAGGAGAATCCATAGAAGATGACTCGAACCTCTCCAACCTCTCAATTCCATCTCGAGCCTTGAGTAGAATCCTTTTCGCACTACTATATACCTCCGACAAGGATCCGCCTCCACCGACGATCCCAGACGCCATTACACCACTTAGAATCAGGATTTCTCCGTTACTCTGAATCAGAGATATTTCGTAGACATCGATACAATATTATAACGAGCAATTCAAAATCGAAGATATCGGAGATTTACAACGCGCATGACTTAACCAAAACGTTTTAGAAGAAGATTAAAAAAAAACGTCACGTTGTGCTTATTATTTACTACGATCCGGCAACACATTTAACTTTGTTGGCCGGTCAGACCATACCGACTGTTTTTTTTCTGTGTTAAAACCAAACCGGATGGTTTTTGCATATGATGTAACTGTTATAAAACTCAAATATTTATATATTATATTATTATATTTTTGTATGAGTACAAGAGAAGAAGATGTGGAAGAACTATATTAGTTTATTACTTCTCTTTTGCTTTTGTACGTGTACCAATTACAATAAGAGGAGAAGAGTATTTATAGAGAAAACATGGCGGTGAAGAAGTATAGATATTTTACATATAGATAATCATTATAGCTATACTATAGACATATATAGGTAATTATTTTTATATATTTATAACACTCCCCCTTAATTACCTATTGTGATATTATGTACTGCCTCATTAAAAACTTTATCATGGAAAAACCCAGTGGGATAAAAACCATGATGAGGGAAAAAGAGTACAGTAACATAATCTCCCCTTGAGTATCATAAATTTCGTAACTGACGCATCCCGATGCCATGAACATGTTTTCTAAAAGTTGTAGTGGGAAGCGCTTTAGTGAACAGATCGGCTGCATTGTCTGTTGAGCGAATATATTGAATATTCACTTCTTGATTTTTCTCGAGTTCTCGTGTGTAAGAGAAAAATCTTGGGGGGATGTGCTTTGTTCGGTCGCTTTTAATGTAACCTTCTTTAAGTTGAGCGACACAAGCAGCATTGTCTTCAAACACTTTCGTTGGCACTTTATTTATGGTTATTCCACTTGCTTCTTGTATATGTTGAGTCATAGATCTGAGCCACACACATTCTCTACATGCTTCATGAAGTGCAATTGTTTCTGCATGATTTGAGGAGGTAGCAACTAGAGTCTGCTTTTGAGAACGCCAAGAAATTGCAGTGCCCCCAATTGTAAAAACATATCCGGTTTGCGATCGGGCTTTATGTGGATCTGATAAATAGCCTGCATCTGCAAAACCAACTAGATCGAGACTAGAATTTCTATTATAAAATAATCCCAAATCAATTGTTCCTTGGAGATAACGAAATATATGTTTTATTCCATTCCAGTGTCTGCGCGTAGGTGATGAACTATATCTTGCAAGCAGATTTGTAGCGAATGCTATATCTGGTCTAGTGCAATTTGCAAGATACATGAGTCCACCAATAGCGCTCATATAAGGTACTTCAGGACCTAATACCTCTTCGTTATCTTCACAAGGTCGGAATGGATCTTTATCGATATTGAGTGATCTATTAACCATTGGAGTACTTAAAGGAGTTGCTTTGTCCATATAAAATCGTTTTAGGATCCTTTTAATATAATTCGACTGATGTACGAAAATTCCATTCCGAAGATGCTCGATCTGGAGTCCTAGACAAAACTTTGTTTGTCCAAGATCTTTCATTTCGAACTCTTCTATCATATGAGTTCTAGCGACATCAATCTCCTTTTGAGTTCCAATTACGTTCAAGTCATCAACATATACAGCTATGATCACAAATCCAGATACAAATTTCTTAATAAATACGCAAGGACATATTGCATTGTTGGTATATCCTTTACTCAGTAAATATTCACTTAGACGATTATACCACATGCGTCCGGATTGTTTTAATCCGTAAAGTGATCGCTGTAATTTGACTGAACATATTTCTTTAGATTTTGCGTTCAATGCTTCAGGCATCTTTAATCCTTCTGGGATTTTCATATATATTTCACTATCAAGTGATCCATATAGATATGCTGTCACAACATCCATTAGATGCATTTCTAGATTTTTAGATGCTGTTAAGCTCATCAAAAATCTAAAGGTAATTGCATCCATTACCGGGGAATATGTTTCTTCATAATCAATCCCAGGTCTTTGAGAAAATCCTTGGACAACAAGTCGGGCTTTATACCTTGTTACCTCATTTTTCTCATTTCTTTTTCGAACAAAAACCCATTTATATCCAACAGGCTTTACATGTTCAGGAGTTATGACAATAGATCCAAAGACCTTTCTTTTATTTAGGGAGTTCAATTCAGTTGTCATGGCCATTTTCCATTTCTCCCAATCAGATCTTTTCTGGCACTCTAATATAGACTTTGGTTCTGGATCATCATTTTCATTGTCAATTTCTTTTGATACAGAGAATGAGAAAATTCCATCATCATCTTCTATCTCACTTCTAACCCAAATATTTCCGTTTTGGGCATAGTTGATGGAAATCTCATGTTTTTCTCTATTTTCGTCTTCAAGACTTTTCTCTGTATAATTTGGTTCGTCTGGACCATTTATATTTATTTTTCCCAAAATCTTTTTCTTTCGGGGATTTTTATCTTTTGATCCCATAGGTCTCCCCCTTTTTAACTGAACATTGGGTTTACTTGTTATGTTTCCATCATTTTGTTCTTCTGGAACAATAACTCTTGATGGAACATTTGCAGCGGGTATGTGCGATTTTGTCACCCTTTTTGTATCAGTGAATGCATCTGGTATCTGATTTGCCATATTTTGTAAATGCACAATTTTCTGAACTTCCAGTTCACGTTGTTTCGTAGGGGGATCAAGGTGCCATAACGACGGTGTGTACCATGTTATGTCTTTTGGAACTTCTTTAATTCCTCCCCCTAACGCAGGGAATTCATCTTCATTAAAATGGCAATCGGCAAAACGTGCCGTAAACATATCCCCAGTTTTTGGTTCTAGATACCGAATTATACTTGGTGATGTATACCCAATGTATATTCCCAATCTCCTTTGTGGTCCCATTTTTGTTCTTTGTAGTGGCGCAATGGGGACATATACCGCACACCCAAAAATACGGAGATGAGATATATCTGGCTTCTGGCCAGATGTTAATTCTAATGGAGAGTATTTATTATATGCACTTGGCCTTATTTGGATTAGTGCCGCAGCATGCAGAATTGCATGACCCCATATTGAAATTGGGAGTTTTGTTCTCATAATTAACGGTCTAGCAATAATTTGTAACCGTTTGATTAATGACTCAGCCATACCATTTTGTGTGTGAACATGTGGGACTGGATGTTCAACATCTATTCCCAATGACGTACAATAGTCATTGAAGGCTTGTGAAGTGAATTCACCAGCGTTATCAAGTCTTACCTTCTTTATTGTATAATCAGGAAATTGTGCCTTTAATCTGATTATTTGGGCAATGAATTTTGCGAAAACCATATTTCGTGTGCTCAATAGACACACATGTGACCATCTACTAGATGCATCAATCAATACCATAAAATATCTAAATGGCCCGCATTGTGGATGGATCGGTCCACATATATCACCATGTATTCTTTCCAAGAATACCGGAGATTCATTCTTAACTTTGGCTGGTGATGGCCGAGTTATTAGTTTTCCAAGAGAACATGCATTACATGGAAATTCTTTCGTTTGAAAAATCTTCTGGTTTTTCAACGAATGGCCATTTGTGTTTTCCACAATTTTTCGCATCATGACTGAACCAGGGTGCCCTAAACGTTCATGCCAGATTTTGAACGTACATGTAAACTTCGGGTTTACTGTAACATATGATTCAATCATATTTATTTTTGTGAAATATATTCCGGAGGATAAAGCTGGCAGCTTTTCTAATATACATTTCTTTTCCGATTTAACTGATGTGATGCAGAGGTATTCAACACCATTTTTATTCATTGTTTCTACGTGATATCCATTTCTTCGAATATCTTTGAAACTCAGTAAGTTTCTACATGATTTAGGGGAATATAATGCATTATCTATTTCAAATTTTATCCCCTTTGGCATTGAAAAACAAGCTCTTCCGGAGCCTATAATAATTCTTGCATCACCAGATATAGTATTCACGCTTCCGGCGGAATCGTTCATCTTAAGGGAAGAGAAATAATTTTTATCTTTAAGTATTGTGTGCGTTGTAGCACTATCTGCCAGACACATATCTCCATCCTTGTTTCCGTATTTCAACATTTTCTGATTTAAGAATATTTATAAAAGATGCGTTAATATTAACACAAACAATATATTACAAGATAATATTTTACAAACAAGGCAGAAAACAACATTATGCAATCATGACTAATTATACATTATATTATACTTTTTATACATTATATTATATTTTCTTCTTCAGGAAGAGTTTAATCTTTTTGGCTTTCGTTGATTTCTATGGGATCAACAGCGAAATCAGCTACATCGAGATACGTATCATTGTTTATATCATCGAGATGCGGATCGACTTCTCGGTCAAAAGAAGGACCAGCTTCATGATCAAAAGAATGCCCGATATTGCCATGAACAAAGTTGGTTTCTCTTTGTTTTCCCTTTTTCTTTTGGGATTCTTGGTGTAGTTCAACGAAATATTTTGGCGTACGGCAGGTACGCGACCAATGTCTTTTCATACCACACCTATAGCAACTTTCCTCATGTTGCCTTTTTCCAACTTCTTTTTCTTTTGGTCTTTTGTGATTTCTTTCATCGTTGAAATCAGTAGGACAAACCCTTTTCCTTTGCCCACGTCCAAATCCACGTTTGTATCCTCCTCGTCCACGACCACGGTAATTTCCTCGACCGCGTCCACGTCCATAATTATTATAATTCGTAGCATTCGCTTTGGGGAATGCTACTGATCCAGTAGGACGTGACTGATTGTTCAGGATGACGAGTTCATTATTATGCTCTGCTACAAGAAGCACTTGCATTAATTCTGAGTACTTCTTGTATCCATTAGCCCTATACTGTTGTTGTAGGACTACATTTCCAGGATGAAATGTTTGGAGAGTTTTCTCGATCATGTCATAATCAGTGATCGTTTCTCCACATAACATTATTCTGGAGGTAATTCCAAACAGCGCAGAATTATATTCGCTTACGCTTTTATAATCTTGAAAACGGAGGTTCAGCCACTCATGTTTTGCCTTTGGTAAGATCACGTATTTCTGGTGATCAAACCTTTCTTTCAGTGACTGCCAAAGATCTGCAGGATCTTCTTTTGTTATATATTCATTTTTTAAGCCATCGTGGATATGATGGACCAAAAATATCATGGCATTAGCCTTTTGTTCTTCAGAAGTCGTTTTTGACTTATCAATTGTGTCAAGGAGTTTTCTCCCCTTTAAGTGCATTTTTGTTTCGACAGCCCATCTCATATAGTTATTGCCTGATATATCCAAAGCAGCGATCTCGAGTTTTGCCAAATTAGACATAATTACTGCATAATAATTATAATTTTATTATTATTAAATTTTAAAATAAAATATAATGCAATAACATGTCAATAATTAAACACATAAAAACGAAATAAGCAGGCGATTACAAAAAGATACAAAGTACCAATAAGTAACCCACAATTCACCCAAAATTCCGTGTGAGTGAAATCACCGATGAAAAATCCGGGGATAGTGGAAAGAATAACACCGAGGCAAAAGATTAAAACCCAACTCATTTTGCAAAATTGAATCAATTTCAAGAGAAAAAATTTGAGAGAAGGTAGAAAATTTTGAGTAATGAAAATGAGTGAAATATGAGTGTATTTATAGATTAAAATTTTGTATGTAGCCGTTGGAAATAGTGTTTATGGCCGTTGGAGAATTATGTATTATTATTATTATTTTATAACCGTTAGAAAAATATATCCAAAAATAAATTATCAAAATTAATAATAACATAATCACGAAATATTCAGAGTATAAATTGCGCAATTAAATATGATGCAATAACAATAAATTTAAATATGTTATTTGTCTTCAGGACAAAATTATTTTTATTTATTTGTCTACTAGACAAATTTATTTGTTTCGTGTGAAACAGATTTATATGTATATCCATTTTATTTTTATTGTTCTTCAGGAACGGTTTAGTAAATGTCTTCAAGACATTTTTGATTTTTTATGTTCTTCTGGAACATTTTATAAATATCTTCTGGACATATAAAAATATTGATCTGAGGAGACATAATCTACCACATGATCATGATCGTGAAGGCAGAGCCATTCTAACGATCGGTTCGGGGAAGGCATCGCCTATCTGCCCGGAATTATTATTTAAACATGGGGACTATATCCCTCATGTTGTAATTCATGCATTATTATAGTTTATAAATTAAATTAAAATATATAGTATATATGTATGGGGCCCAAGTCACCCATTATATCAAAGTATAAAATCAGAATTGATAAAAATAAATTTTACCTTTTTTCGGCGCGGAAGCGATTCGTGCTGATAACGTGTTATAAAACTTAAATATTTATATATTATATTATTATATTTTTGTATGAGTACAAGAGAAGAAGATGTGGAAGAACTATATTAGTTTATTACTTCTCTTTTGCTTTTGTACGTGTACCAATTACAATAAGAGGAGAAGAGTATTTATAGAGAAAACATGGCGGTGAAGAAGTATAGATATTTTACATATAGGTAATCATTATAGCTATACTATAGACATATATAGGTAATTATTTTTATATATTTATAACAGTAACATAATTTTTGCATCTTTTGTAAATGTTAGGTGCAAATACAGGAATTATGCTTCAATTATTTTAAAAAAAAAATCAGATACCATTTTTAAATTTCATTTTTTGTGAACAAGATGAATTGATTTATGAGAAATTAAACTCCTAAAATACATTACATAATACTGGAAAATAGATATCAAATGTTCATATATAAGATACAGAGATAGAGAGCATAATCTTCTTTTGAGCTGAATTGAAGCTAAACCATAGTTTCTACTTTACTAGGTTGTGTTTTTGTCTGAAATTTTGCATTCCAGAAGAAAAGATAACAAATGTTTTGTTATTTTGCTCCTCCCCTGCAGATTGCGGAATTCTAAGCTAATCCCAAAGAGTTTGCAACTGGTTTACATGATAGGTTAAGTCCTCTTGATAGAAATACACAAGTCTTCTGTTACTTGATCAAGAAGCAAGAGATATTGATGCTAAGTAGTTTCGTGAAGCTTATACGAAACAAAAAATCAATAGAAATACGGAAATAGCAAAAAAGTGTAATTTTCCATTACGCACAAAAAACCTAAAATGTTAAAAGTAACATCGGCTTAAAAATTTAATGGGTTTAAAAGAGTTAAATAAATTAGGGTAAAGAGAGACAATACAAACCAAAACGGCGAGAGGGAAGTGACGAAAAGGAGCAAGAGGTCTAAGAAAAGAGACAATGAAAACAACCCGTTTTTGATACTTCCTTTGGATCTGAAAGTAGAGATACTCCTGAGATTGCCGGCTAAGTCCCTAGCCAGGTTCAGGTTCGTATCAAAACACTGGTCATCGATAATCCGCAGCAAAGAGTTCACCAATTTGTATATGACTAAATCCTTGACTCGGCCGCGTCTACAACAACACAAACGTGAAATTGCTCTTAGATTCCTGCTTCCAGGAGGATCTATCTTCTGATCATCAGAGGGTAAGCATAGCGTCTCATCCGGATGATTACATGAAGGCGTATAAATTTTCTGCACCTGTCTGAAGCTTGATTTGTCATCAGATTGATAATAAAGTGATGTATGGAAATCCTAGCAATGCCCAGTTCATAACTTTGCCCATTTTTCTCCTTTTTGGGGTATGATCCTTTGAATGATGTATACAAAGTGTTGTGCATGACAATACTACAAGAGGCATATAAGAGACGTGAATCTCAAGCTATGTCTGATATGGAGCATCAAGTTTTCACTCTAGGACCTAAACAAAAGTGGAGGAAGATCGCATGCAAGCAACCCCATCTTCCTTATCATTATACTAAAAGGAAATCCATCGATGGGTTTGTATATTATTATACTTGCAACAAAGGTAAAGGATTTTTAAACTGTTTCGATGTTACATCTGAAGACTTCCATGTGGTTGAGATACCTGAAGATGATGATGTCCAGAGCCTAGAGCTGGCGAACTACGGTGGGCAGATAGCTTTATTCCGTAAGTATGATGCTACACTTATTGTGTGGGTTCTAAAAGACCTTAGAAAACAAGAATGGTCAAAAGTTACTCACTTGCTTCCTTCTTGGACAAATTTGGTTGGGACTATACCATTGAGGTTCAAGGGTACAACTTAGTACATGTCAGCTTTTATTTGAACCGGCGTTGAGTATATCTTACCCTTTCTTATTTATCATTTATGATCACAAGGAAGACAATGCCACAAAAGTCGTGATTGAACCAATTGGAAATTACACACTTCTTGTATGCATAGCTATTTGAATCATGTAGAGAGTCCTATTGTTCTATCAATTGTAAATTAAATCCTTTGGTTTTTTTCTCATTTGATTTACATTCTGTGTTGGCTTAGCTTTTGTATTAGTTCTATATTTGCTCTTATAATCTTAAGAAAACCTATATGTGTCAATGCGAAAAGAGTTGTGATCGGTTTATAAACTGGTAACCATTAAGTTATAGTCAAACCGGATGGGTTTTTTCATGAGATGTAACATAATTACATTATCACATCATCACATTAATTTCGATTGAAAGACTATGCATTTTCGTATATTATCAAGATATGACTCTTTTTTTGGTCGTGAAGTTATGACTTTTTTGTCACAACAACATATCATTTTTATAAATTTAATTATTGTGAATAAGATGAATTAAATTATGAGCAATTTTCGTCTAGTATTGGTTCCAATCTTCAGTTAGTGTTGCTGTTTTCTCGAATCTATTCTTTCAAATATCCTAATCTAGTATTTTTGGAATTTGTATTATCATTTCTCTTTTTTAGAGTTAGTTTAATTTCAGAAATATTTGTGTTATTCGCTGGTTTGAGTATTTTAATTTTGTATTCCGCAATCTTATCATTTTGGTTTTTAGTAATAATCAGTGACAAAAAAATATTATGAGCAATTACATTTTTAATTTTTTTAAACAATGTGGTAAAGTTTGCAGCTTTACTTCTACTTTTGAGTCATCAATAAAATAATCCAGAGTGTAAAACAGCTTTTTTACCAGAAAATCCAAAACAGAGTCAATAACACAGAAAACGACAGATTGAGGAAACTTCAAGCGTGGCTTTGGTCATCGAGCCATATGTCCACGACAAACTTCAAGCGTGGTGTGGCGTGGTGTGGTTTTGGTCATCGAGACATTCCAAAACAAGATTAAATTCTAAAACGACAAAATTTAACAAAACCTTACTAAAATTACAATAAACTCTACCATGAAGGTGAAGTATACGGCGAAACTGATGAAGAAGACGAACCACAACCATCTCTGTTACATTCACTAGAAGAAGTTTCAACTTCTTTTAGTGAAATAGAGCATGCCATTTCAGGAAGATCTTTCATTGGTGTCAATGTTGGAGTTGAATCTTCTTCGGTTATAATGTCACTGTCTTCTTCACCGGAAGAAGAATTCTCTCCGGTCTCGAGATGTGATGGTGATGACTGAGGGGTTTCAAATGGTGTTGTTGATTCGTTTGAGTAAATTGGGTTGGAAATGTAGATGAAATCATCAACAGAAGCTGTGGAGTTATCGTGGTTAGACTTAGAATCATTAACAATGGGTTCATGAATCAGATCAAGAGAAGGATTAGAGAAATGAGTTTTGGTTGGAGTTTGAATAACGCCTGTGTAGAGAGGATTTGTTGAAGAATCGATGTGAGATGGAGAAGTTTCTTCATTTGTAGAGGAAATGACTTGATTGAGGGTAGTTGTGGTGGGTGTTGTGGCAGCGGAGATGGTAGTGGTGGTGGTAGGGAGGGTGAGAGAGTGATTACGACGACGGCGAAGTAAGAGAGAAAAGTAGAGTTCAGCTAGTAGAACTAAGACTAAGCTTAAAACCATCACTAAGCTCACTACCATCACCATTGTAGCTGCCATTATCACCTTTGACGAGCTATTCATCTTTTAACTCTCTCTCTGTTGCTCTCTGAGTTTCTGGTGTGTGTGTGTGCAGAACATAGAGGAAGACAAGAATGGTTAGTTTTGTAAGAAGCAGTACTTTTGTGTGTTTTTGGCGGGAAAATGTGGTTTTTTTTTTGCTTTTTCAGAGTCAGAGAGTGAGGATTGGGTCCGAGGAACACGAGGTTCTCTGTTTTACGAGCTTAAAGTTAATAAAAGATAAACAATTTACTCACTGAGAGAAGAGAATAGTACTGTAATTGTAGTAAGTGAATTAAAGACCAATCTCAACGTTTGTATGACTAGAACAAAAAGCATTATAACCTTTTTTTTTGGTGTTTCTTCAAGTTCTGTAGCATCATAGCTCGAGTTTTGCCATCTGGTTCCAGACCTAACTCTTTCATTTTGACATACAACTCCTTTGCAAGTTTGAACTCGCGTCTTAAACACAATCCATGTATAGCTGCGTTGTAGAGAGACACATTGGGTTCTACTTTCTGTTCTCAAGAAAACAAAAAACATCAGAACAATCTCTTCTAAATGCAGACGAATCTGAGTAACAAAACTTAAAAGAAACTCCTACCGTTAGGATATCTTTAACCTCGTCCCATAGAGAACCCCAAATACAACTCCTTACAAGTGACAGATAGGTAAACGTGTCTGGCTTGCTATTCATATGAGTCATGTGCTCATATACTTGCAATGCAACTTTCGGTTTCCTTGATTTCTCGCAAGCACTTATCACCAGATTGTATGATGAAGTTGAAACTGCTAACCCTGAACATTCCATTTCATATAAAAGCTTCACAGCTTTCTCCCAAGAACCAAGCTTTTGGCATGACACCATAGCTGTGTTGTACAAATACTCATTTAGACAACATAGTTTTTCACAACGTATCATATCAAACAGCTGAAGAACATCTGCATATCGGTTTGCTTTGTATAAAGCCGTGAGCAATGCATTCCATGTGTACTCGTCAGGCTTATGCCCCAACGATTTTGCAACACTGTAAACCTTAAATACCAATCCGACTTTGCCAGCCTTTCCAAGTGAATTTATCAAAGTATTGCACGCGACAAGATTAGGCTTCATCCCTTTCTTTAACATACTCTGAAAGATCTCTAGGGCCAGATCCCATTTTTCTTCCTTTGTACATGCGTTTATCATCGCGTACATTGCATCCTCTCTCGGAGATAAGTTGTTCTTAATCATCTCATCATATGCATCAAGGGCCAATTCGCTTCTTCCACACCGAACAAAAATGCTAACAAGCAGAGAATATGTAATATCTGTCCCAATAGTACCATCACCTCTCATAACTCTCCATATTCTCTCTGCCTCATACACGTTATTTATCCGTCCACATAGAGATATTGCAGTGTTATATAGAATCACATCGAAATGATTCTTATGTTTTGCTTCCCTTTCAAGCTCTCTGAACATTCTTAGTGCAGAATCACAACCTTGAACCTCTGCAACAACTTTTAACATCAAGCAATACGTGTGTCCAGTGACATTCTCCTTTGTCCTCATGAATTCAAAGACGATAAAGGCTTTCTGAAGATTTCCATTTCTCAAGAGGCATGAGAGAAACGAGTTACAGGCATGAGCGTTGGGTTGTAAACCCAAGAATCTCATAGAATCAAACAACTCTAACGCACTTCTGACTTTATTCAACCTGCTTAGTTTCAGAAGTCTCTTTGATAACATCTCCTCGTTCCTCTCCTCTAGAAAATATATCCTATTGGTAACCACTGCAGGCTTCTCTTTTAACTCATTTTCAACCAATAATTCGAGAAGATTTCCTGATTTCTGCTCGAAGCTACTAATCTCGTTTCCTTTTTCTCTCAATCCATGTTCATGTTCAGCCTCCAATTCTGAACCAAAAACCATATCTTCACCATTGAATGATGTGTCTGATAAACTACTCACTTTCTTATAACACATTCTTGGTGTTGTCAAAGAAAAGGACTCCATTTTTACACCTAGACGCCTTCGTTTCGGCTTCATGGTCAATGCAAAGTTCAACGAGAGATTCAAATACCAATATCCACAGACCAATTGATTCGATGCACTATTGATGGATACATGACTCCACAAGACATCTCCCATGTCTTGACTTCGATGTAGAAGTGATCGAGAGACACAATGAACACAAAACGCAGCAATCTACACCTCTAATTTTAACAGATGAGCAGAGAGAACATACTCTATCAGCATACCTCAGACGAAGAAAGCTGAGAGCCCATTTCCAATTCAGCAAAAAAATGAGAACTTTACTGAAATTGTCTGCACAAACTGAAGAATTTACGAATTAGAATTACCCACTTAAGTCTAAGCAATCAAACCCTAGATTTTCTTAATCAAAAAAGAACAGCTACGTAAATTACTAGTACCTAAGACAGCAAATAGGCATGAAACCAAACCAGAGTTGTTGATTGATGAAGCATTGTCTGTTCTGGGGATGAGGAGTGTGCAACGACGAACACAAACGACGTAGTTTTATTCCTTGAAAAGAGAAAACAAAAAAACAATCCACACACACAAACCGTAAACGAGGTCGTTTTGCAGTAGTTGAAAACATGAGTGTCTCAAAAACTCTTAGTTGGAAAATGCATTGTCTAAGGTAGTCTCTTTATGACTCAAATACTTTCATACTCTCTCTTACTTTTTCTCAACTTTTTTAAGACATATTTTACCCTTTTGAAATTGCATTCTGGTTATTACAAAAGACATTATGAAATTGTTTCACATAAAATCAATTGGTTCACATCAAACCAAATTTTTTGGTTCATGTAAAATCAATTGGACCAAGATGAAATTTTTTCACCATGAATTGATGTATAAATGGTTTTAGGTTCATTTCAAATCATTTGGTTTGGTTCATTTCAAATCATTTGGTTCAATCAAGAATTGCTTCAAATTAATTTTGGTTCACTTAAAACCATTTGGTTCAAGATGCAATTTGTTTGAATATAGATAAAAATCAATTGGTTCAACAAGATATCATGTGGTTAAGAAACACAATTCATTAGGATTGAATGACCAAACCATCGGTTTAATTGAAATCACGTGGTAAAGAAACATAATTGATTAGGATTGTAACGGTTTAATTGAACCAATATCGTTAATTCATGAATGTAATCACAATTAAAGTTATTATTTACGATTTCATATTCATAATAGACTTAACCAACTATTGTTAATCATATAATTTTTTTACAATTTTATATTCATACTACATCTTTCACATTTCTAATAACATATCTTATCAAAATATGGTGAGTTTTATACTTAGTATCACATTATGGAACCAAATCTGTATAAAATTCGTAAAACAAATAAAATAGTTTGTGATAGTCCTCATAAATGTAGTAGAATATCGTAATATCTTTGGTTCAACTATTAATTACAAATTAATTTTAGGTTTAACTAATAATTTGTTAAAAATGGTCAAACTATCCTTTATTTATGAATCCCAAGTGGGAGTCAAATAGGAGAATATGATAACACTTGAGAGTCTGGATGGATCCGTTTGAAAGCCTCGAGATAACTTGCAGAAAAAATGTTTTCTAAAATATAAATATGTGTATTTGTGCATAATTATAAAACTAGTATAACTATTTTCTAAGAATTTGAATATTTCAAGAACATTTAGCAAAAAAAATCAATTTTCTCGCCGGAATCTCAGTTTCCGATCTCGTTTTCTTTATCTCCTTCTCCTCCAGCTTGCGACAACTCAACCACAGAGCATCGTCTTCGTCAAGCACGTCTCATCCTAGAGTATGACGAACTCAACGAGCATTACGAGCTTTGCCTTATCCGTCTTTGATTTCTCATGACGGAACTCAACTCGCTTCGCCACGAGAACGATCCAAACGAGTCAGAAAGAAGCAATGGAATTAGAGGTTATCGTCAAAGGATGATGAGATTTGCTCACTGAATCGACGAGATTCGTCCTGTAATTAGACACCCACAAAATCAATGAGTTTCATGAGAGTTCTCAGAAAGAAAGAGAATGAAGATAATGCACTCTCTCTCCTCTTATCTCCTTCTCCTTATCTTGTTAACTGCCATAGCTATATCCAAGACCACCTCCGCCACAACGATCAGAGTCACCTACTCATCTCCAGCTTCCATTTCCGCCAATGTTTTATTTTCACCGGATAGAATAGCTGCTAAAGTTGTTTCTATAAAGATTCCGACGGTGAGACTTCTTGACTCAAATCCGGCGATGATTCACGCATTTGCCTACACCAACATATCACTCTTTCTCTCCGTTCCTAAGTCTCTCGTTCCTCTTCTCGCTTCCAATCGTTCGCTTGCAATGCTTTGGGCCTATCGTCATGTGCTTCTTTTCTATCCTCGCACCAAGATCTCAATCATCTCCGTCGGGAACGACGTCATTTCATACTTACTAATTTTATGATATTAATTGTTGATTTCTTTTTTCGTTCTTTAAAAATTAAAACTTAAATGAAAAATATTAGAATAGAAAAAAAGAAACAAAAAATTAAATGGTAAGAGAAGAGGGCACAGAAAAGTGTAGGTAGTTATGTAAATTTTTAAAAAGAGTTAGGAAAGATTAGTAAACAACCACCATTTTTATTGAAAACAGATTTAATTTATTTCAGTATTTACAGGAGAGTATGCGAATCCCTTTCTCTTCAACTAATAGTATATGAGTCATTGATCCTTGAAAACACCTTAAAGCGTGCACTTTTGTAGAGTACGAGTAGGAGAATCGATTTCTCTATCAAGCAAATATGGGTAGTAAAGATTGAAGCTTTATATTTGCAATTGTCTCTGTGATTTTGTAAAGTCCGCGTGATAAAGGTTGGTGAAATTGCAGATGAAGGAAGAGGAAAGGAAGAGAAGAAGAGAGATGAAGAAAGAGAAGTGAAGGAAGGAGTAGCATCAATAGCTTTGTTGTCATGTGGTTCTATATCCGGCCATTTCGTTCATATGCCTCACTCCATTTGTTATGGCATTCATGGAACTGGTAATTTCACTCTTTCTATGGTAAATAAGACAGAAGGTCTTCTTTTTTTTTTGTTGGGTTTGATTTTGTTGTGCAAAATGTCAAATTTTAGATGTTCTTGGTCTTGTTTGTCTATATCCATTTGGCTTCGATTTGATGGACATGTTTGGTCCTCCGAACATGTGGATGATTCAGATTAAAGACTTTAGTCTTGCACTAGTTACATCTATTGATATACTAGAAATGGTGAAACATGATTTTAAATGATACTGCTTGACTGAACTGTCCTGCTTTTTGTTGTATTACTGACATATCTTGTTTCTCTCTTGTCATAAGAATTGGCTTGTGAGACTGAGTGTAGCCGTGGTGAAGATTATCGGTTGATCAAACTCACAATCATAGACTTCACTGTATGAATTTCTGTAACAACTTACGACATCTAAATCTTTTAAACCATGATACTGATTGTGTTCCTTGTATTCCTTGTGGTGAAAAAGAGTAAGAAGGAACAAACAGTTGTAGTGGAATGCAAAGGCCACGATGCTGCTCGAATCAATGATGTCGAGCATGCTCATGGGTAAGTTGTCCTTATCTAGAATCTGGAGAGGGAAAGTTATTAAAGCATATAGTTTTTTCAGAGAAAACATTCAAATGAGTTGAATCTAAAAACCCTCTTATGTGACTCTTTTACTGTCTTATGCTTGATGAATATATGAATACTTGTCCTTGAAAAGGTGGGAAGAAGATGTGATAGGATTAGTTGAGCAAAAACACGGGAAGAAGAAAGTATCTGTATCGTTTGAGTGTGAGACATTGAAGGCAGATAAAGCAGCAGAGGACCATATCAGACAGTTTATGCCCAAATTAGCTGGACTTGATGCCGTTAGTATGTAGAACCAATAGTTCCTTCTTGTGCCATCTCATTACAATACTGTTTCTTGTTTTGTTGGATCAACATCAATAAACGTTTTGGGATTTTTGCAGTTAACATTGGACCAATGAAGATTTCTGGGCTTGATTTTGCTGCAGCGGAAGACGAACACACAAACTAAGACAGCTCTTGTTTCATATTGTTGAACACAATTAACAGTATAATCTCGCAGCATAGCACAATCTGATCCAACAGAGTTTTAATTTACAAGAGTCTGAAAAATCAAACTGATAGCTTTCGATTTGAACACATAGTTTGATAAGGAAATACTTGAAACTGAAGGTACGTATTTGAGTTTTTGCTTCCAACATCACAACAAAAAGTAACTAACAATGGATGTTAAAGCGATCTAAAATATCCTTATAATCTAATCTTCAAACACTTCAACACAAGCTGTAGTTAAACAATTGTGGCACTTTCCCGAACTAGTCACAAGTTAGTTAATGACTTACCACGATGCTCGAGTGTCAAACATTGTAGAGGACAAGTTAAAGTTGTCCGAAGAACACTTTCCAATGGTTACTGTTCGTGCTGATGAAGATAAGGCAAGAGAGGTCGATTGAACTGAACAAAGCCATCCATATAAATTGATGCAGCTCTTTCAGTTAGTGATTGTGTTTTCAGAGAGTCAAACTAATGTTACTTAAGTTACATCGATGCTCTCTCTGTTCTTGGTTCTTTGTGACTAAGCTTGGAGGTTTGGTTTGTTTGATGTGTGTAACTCATTGGCTCTTTCAGACGAAGTAATATTAATTATACACACAGTTCCTAATAACATTGCAAAAGCTTTATACACACAAATCTTATTAAGACAAACGTCTGAGAATTCCTCATATAGGTTCCTGCAAGAGCCTTTACAACGCATGTACATGTTCATTGACCAACTTCAATAGAGCAACAATGCAATCCAAAGCTACATATAAGATACTTGGTAATTACGAAATCATAATACTTACAACCTCTTGGACACACAAATCTTGGGTATAAGTTGTTGAAGAAAAGTCGTCGAATAGATGAGAGGAATGGGAAGTTTCTGAAAGAAACCTTAGAAACTTCATGTGACAATCTCTCTAACAAGCCAGTCAAGACAAGGATAGGAAAAGTAGAGGATGAGAGACGATGGTAAAGCCAGTAAGAGAGTCACTAGAATGTACATCACCAATATGGCTGCACTGGTCGGTATAGCATAGAGTATTATCAGCAGAAATATGACCACCAATGGGAATTTTGCTGTCAATTGGACAAAGAAGACCAGAGACTTCCGCAGTGAAGTTTGTATGTTGTCCCTGGGAATGCGATGGTTATGATCAGAACCTGGTGGTTCAGGTTGAGTGTGATGATGGCGATGGTGGAGACTTGGAGTTTCCCTTGTATGGTCATTGTTTCCATCGGTTTGAACTCTACCTGGAGAATTTCGTCTTTCACCATTCATCCTCTCAACCATCCAAAGCACAAAGTAGTTCTTGCGAGGGAATCTGAGGGCTCCTCTGAAGACAAGACGGAAAGACAATAGGTTGCACCACGGACATGAGATGAAGAGAGGAAGCTGAACTGGGTGAGTTGGTAATTTCACAATAGCCCACTGAAGTCCTAAAATGCAGTTTTTGCACATCGTGTGGCCACACCATAGCACGTATGGAACGTTTTCAACAATGTTGAATGATTCAAAACAAATAGGGCATTCGAGACCTTCGTCTTTGCTGCCTACAGAAGATGCATCATCATCCGAACAATCCGCATGAGCATGGACTGGTTTTCTTGTTTCATTTTTCGGTACAACGTTCCCAGTAAGATAACTCGATGCTAAATTCCACATTCTAGTATTAGGGATGGATAACATGAATGCCTTGTTTGTTCTGATAATACCTAACTCTGATCTTCATGGAGCTGAGGAAACAAAATCAAAAGGCTGAATATATCAGAATCTAAAAATAGCGTCAATAGTTACATACCGAATAAGAAACACAATCAATTCTATGTCAGAATCAACTAATAAGACCCAGACTAGAGCTACATTGAGCAACACAAATGAGTAGACAAACCCTATATAGCAAGGTTTTCGAATCCAAAGCTCACAATTGATATCATTTTGATTCGAATTAGACCTCAAGCTCGATCATTGGACCTATCGCCGCAATGAATACTACTCCTTAATCTTTGAGCTAAATCTAACTCAAGAGATTATGCCTTTATCCTAATCAGAACCATCGCCAGAACATCTAATAGAAAGATTTAATTTTTATGCTTAGAATCGATATCAATGGAAGGTTAAATCTCCATCATTTGTATTAGCCTCAGGATCGATCATTTCAGAAATAAAGACGAATCCTTTACCTTTTCAACCTAAATCTAACACAGGTTATGCCTTTAGCCTATTCAGAATCATCGTCTAAGAAATCCAATAAAAAAGATTCAATTCAAACTCTTTGATTTGTATCAAAACCTTAAACTCGATCATTTTATCAATGACGACGACTTTAATCTTTGAGCTAAATCTACTAAAAGGTTATATCTTTATCAGAATCAGAATCATCGTTGAATCATCCAATCGATGAGGTAACAATATAAGATAAATCGAGGGAGGATCAAACCCTAAATCACAAGCACGAATCAGATTGTCCATCACAGCATAAGCAGATAAATAACTAGGTCAAAGAGAATGAGACCGAAGATACATAGTTGAAAGGAACAATCAATGCCTACAACAATCGAACCCATAAAGATACGGTAATAGATAAATATCGTACCGATTCGATTCTGCGCCAAGCTTTATCAGTCTCTTTCTATAATTGTTTTGTTTTCGTACGTTAAAGACGAAGACGCTCGATTTTTCCGGCTGTAACGAAAATTTTCTGAGTAGTTTTGTAAACGACGTCGTTTGTTCAGTCATATACCCAAGTTTTTTACCATCCACATATTTTTTTGATAGTTTTTTTTTATGAATATTACATCACTCTATTATGTAGTCCAACCTTTAAAATACTTATTTAATATATTAATTTGTAAAAATAATAAATTTAACTCTACATGTCATAGTCATTAGGTAGATTATTTTAACTACTAATAATCTAGTTATTTTTTACAAAAACCAAAATAACCTATCGAAAGGTTTTAAAACAAAAAAATTAATATTACGAAAATACCTTTTTAATAATAAAATAACTAAATACAAAATAGTTATTTTTCCCATTACAGATACATTACAAAAAAACCATTAAAAACATAAATATGACATAAAAATAGAAAAAATAAACTATACGGGTACTTGTGCGAGTTATAAAATTTATTAAATAAAAAAAGGTTATCTAAATAATAATAAAAAATTGGTTATCCTAGCTATTTTATAATAAATTTGAGGATATGTTTGACATTTTTCCAATCTTTGATCTAATTTACTATAGGAGAAATAAATAGTGTTTAATTAACTTTAGTTAGTTAGTTAACTTTGGCTTTCTAGTTTTTTTCCCCCTCAAAATTTAATCCATGAATAGACAAATCACAAATATATGTTAATGAAAATGAAAATATATAGTGTTTAATTTAAATTTGATATAATCTAGAACCATTAATTAATGTATTATACATTCTTTAAAAAACTAAAAAATACAAGTGACTTTTAGTCTAATGGCAGACGATAAGTGTACATAAGACATACGCACTTACACAACTAGAGATCGAGTCTCACCGCCTACATTATGTAAAAATTTGGCTGATGGATCGGTTTGTTGTGGTCCAATATTGACAAAAAAAATTTACTAATTAAAAAGAGTCTAACTGTTATAAAAATTATATATTAATTAAATCCATTGTATATATTTATATTTCTTTGATTTTATTGATAAAAAGGTAATTCTTGGTTTTATATAAAAAAAACTGCTTTCCTGTTTTGCTCTCTATATTTCTATATGTTTGATTAAAAATGTTAGTTATTTCGATAAAATTTTGTTAAGTAGGATAGTGGATAATTAGGTGTAGTAATTTTTATTTTATATGGATTATTTTATAATTTGGGGAGAACAAACATTCAGCCACGATTTAAATGTTTTTAAAAATTCATAAATGAAAATTATTTCAAGTTAAAATGATTGTTCCATATGTTTGTTATTATCTAATGTGATTTATAAATCATTTGTAGACATGATTGAGCAATTTGACGATGATTCTTCCATGCTATATGTATATGACTTGTACAAATCGACACTTTTATTTGAGTGAGTATCATGACATCCAATCAAATCAGTGAGATTATCTGGTTTTAGATCAAGTCCGATGTTTTAGATTGTGAATCTTTTAGATTTTCGACTAAAAAATTATTGATCGAGTTTTTCCAAAACTTTATTGGAAATACTTGCACTCAAAGTTAATTCTAAGCAAAATAGGAAAATGATCACTATGATATTATATAGTTTGAGATTAACTCAGATCTTTTAGGTTGTGAATCTTTTATTATTGGGTTTGGTGGGTCATGAATGATCTCACTCCTTAATAACACGTAAACACATACACGAACCCTAATCAGTTATCACTATATATATTGACACAATATGCAATCCTTTCTATCCATTCATTACTCACTCATTAATCTCTTCCAAATCTTTGGCTTTCTCTCCAAAAGTACGATCATATCTCCGTTCTTAAAAGTTGTTTTCTTCTTTTTCTTTTCTATATTCGTGTTGGCTTCTGTTTGTACATGATTTAGCACAACATAAATAATATATTAGTGAGAGGGGTCGGAGATTTTCGTATTATAAAGTTGTTCGGTGATTACAATGAGCATAACATGAGGTACAATTAGACTTATGCGTAAGCTAAACACTTTGAGGTAGACATATTGAGGTAGACATATTGAGATAGACATCTTGAGCTAGGCATATTGAGATATAGGCATACTCATCTAGACAAACTGAGCTGGGCAAAGTGAGCTAGGCGTAATGAGATAGTGTATTCAAATAGGCATAATGAGCTAGACAAACTGAGATAGACATACTGAGTTAGGCGCATTCAACTAGGTATAATGAGATATGCATAATGAGCTAGACATATTTAACTAGGCATAATGAGCTAGGCATAATGAGACATGCATAATAAACTAGACATATTCAACTAGTCATAATGAGTTAGACGTAATGAGCTAGGCATATACAACATGACATAATGAGCTAGGCAAATTGAGCTAGACATATTCAACTAGGCATAATGAGCTAGGTGAACTGAGGTAGACATATTCAACTAGGCATAATGAGCTAGGCGAACTGAGCTAGGCATATTCAACTAGGCATAATGAGCTAGGCAAACTGAGCTAGGAATATCTAACTAGGCATTGAGACAGATATCTTAACTTAGACATATTTGAGCTAGGCGCTAAGACGAACTTTCTGTCAGGCGCTGAGGTGAACCTCAGTCAAGCGCCGATGTAGACTTTCTATGAGGCCCCAAGGTGAACTTTCTGTCAGGCACTAAGGTGGAACATCAGTCAAGCGCCGAGGTGGAACATCAGCCAGGCGCCGAGGTAGATTTTCTATGAGACATCGAGCTGGAACATCAGTCAGGCGCCAAGGTAGGCTTCTTGTCAGGCACCGAGGTAGGCTTCTTGTCATACACCGAGGTGAACTTTTTATCAGGCGACGAGGTGGGCTTGTCAGGCGACGAGGTGGACCTCCTCTGAGACACTAGGAGGAAGGGAAGACTTCTCTTTCTCCCTATGAATCCTCTCTAACTTTCTCTCTCTAAGCTCTCTTTCTTTTCTTATTTATCTCTCTAAGATTTTTGGTCTCCCTCTCTCAAAAGGATGCTCCTCTATTTATAGAGATTTTAGTGGGTTTTCCTTGATAATAGGCCAATTTGGATTTTTCATGGGCTAGAGGTGGGGTAAAACCCACCACCAACAACATCATCATCCATTACGTCAACAACAATTGATCCAGAACTTACGCCTAGATGTGATACCCACCGTTTTGGCAATGGGAAAGTCTTCAGCACTTATACCGATCTCCCGGTATTGTCTTCGTCTCTACACTTTAGTTATGTTCGAGAAACCGGACTACTCGATGTTGCTTTCCGTCACACCAATGTTGACTCTTCGAATTGGATCACTTGGGCTATAAACCCGACAAAGAAATGCATGGTAGGTGCTCAAGCCCTTGTGGCTTATCGTAACTAAACGTCGGGGGTTATGCGGGCTTATACTTCATCCGTTACCGGCTATTCTACGATGCTTCAAGAATCTCCTCTTAGCTTTCATGTATAGGAATTGTCTGCCGAGTATCTTGATGGAGAGATGACCATATTCGCATCCTTATTATTGCCTCCTAACATAACGGTCGTGAATCACTTATGGCAAGATGGTCCAATGAAGGAAGGAGGTCGACTTGGGATGCACGCATTGAGTGGAGATCATCTCAAATCCATGGCTACTTTGGATTTACTTTCCGGACAAGTCACAGCCACAAAATCAACAAACGGAAACATGTTGCTTGTCAAGCAAATCCATGGACTAGTGAATGCTGTAAGTTGGGGAATTTTAATGCCAATTGGAGTTATGGCTGCAAGATACATGAAGACGTACGAGAAACTAGATCCAACATGGTTCTATGTACATGTAGTTTGTCAAACCATTGGTTATTTCACCGGTTTAATCGGAGGACTAGGAACAGCAATCTATATGGCGAAACATACCGGAATGAAGATAACTACGCATACCGTTATTCGGATTTTCCTATTTTGCTTAGGGTTTTTGCAAATACTTGCACTCAAAGCAAGACCAGACAAGGATCACAAGTACAGAAAGTATTGGAATTGGTATCATCACAGTGTTGGATACATTGTGATTGTACTTGGCATCTACAATATCTACAAAGGTTTGTCTATTTTACAACCCGGAATTGGTTGGAAGATCGCCTACACAAGCATAATCTATGCAGTTGAAGCTTTTGCAATTGTGATGGAGGTTTTGTAGTTTACGAAGAGATGGAGTGGCTTCTTTTACAAGAAAACTAAAGACCTAGAATCTAATCAATCTGTTCCCGTCAGTGTCGTCTAGTTGTATTAGTTTGTGCTAAATTGTTGTTATTTCGTTTTGCTAATTGCCATTAATTAAACTTAAGGGATTAATTTACATAGTCTGGAAATTGGGTGTATTTGCACTTTCTATAAATTATTGTTGAATTCTGAAATTCTTCAAGAGTTATGGATTTTTTGTCATTTATTTGTATTATAATCTTTCTTTTGGATCCTTCTTTTCTTAAAACTAGAATTTTTTTGATACTGTGTAGAATAAAGCTAGTAAATTTATAATTTTAATATTGTTTATGAAAACTTTGACAAAAACTTTTATTTTTTTAAAAAATTTTATTACTTAAATTTAATATAGTACTTTAATGGGCTATTGTGAAATTACCAAATCACTTCTCTCGCTCGTTGACAACGATGGAAAGTTTTGAGTTGACGGCTAGGTTTGTTGACGTTGTTACCGTCACCGTAGTCTTAATTGCCAGAGCTGCCACTGATTTTCTGTATACTTTTTTTAATTTCTCCCTCTCTTTTTAGTTGTTGCATCCTAGCCTTATTTTAGCGTTAAATGGTCTGATACTTCTTGATTAGATAATACAGGAGGAGTCTCAAACTAGGTTTTGTGTGGGGTGTTGTCAATCTTGTGTGTGTTGGACCAGTTTTCTTGTTGTTGTTTTGTCAATGTTCTCCGTCTTCAAGCAATAAAAGATTTGGCTCGAAGATTATGTTTGCTCTTGGCATGTTTAGGTTAGTGGCACTTTCATGGATCTAGTGCTGGTTACTCATTGTCAGAGTTGTAGGCGTCGGTAGGTCTAAGAAGTGGGAATGTTTCTCGGACCGGATCGCTAATATAGCAATCATTTGGATATACTCGTCAAATTTTAGTGTTGCTGCTACTTTTTGCTTGTTTTGTTTTTTTCCGTTCTCTAGCTTTGTCATCTTCTTAATGTTAGTCTAGTATGTCGGTTCTCATATTATTGTTATGTTACTACAAGAAAATATTGTGGATTCCGACGGAAGATTCTGACTGGAAAAAGTGATCGGAAAATTCCAACTGAAAAACCGACGAAAATTGACCAGAAGAATATTTTCGTCGGAAATCATTGGAATTTTTCGACTATCAAAACACCGTCGAAAACAGTTGACAATTTCTTACCCATTCCGATGATTTTCAATGGAAAATATTTTTTTAATTTAAATTTTATATAATTAAATAATAATTATGTTTCCCATCAGAAACCGTAGGAATTCTCGACGGTTTCAAATGGAAAATAGTTTATTAATTTAAATTTTATATAATTAAATAATAATTACATTTCTCGTCAGAAACTGTCGAAAAATTTCTATGGTTTCCGATGAAAAATTATTTATTAATTTAAATTTTATATAATTAAATAATAGTTATGTTTTCATCGGAAACCGTAGGGATTTTCCAAAGATTTTCCAAAAAAAATTGAAATTTTCCTAAGTAGGAAAAATAAACAGTAATTTTTTTGATTTTCGGACGGAAACCTACGGTTCTTGAAAACTTTGATAGTTTTTGACAGACACTGACGAATTTTTTTTAATTATACTGAACACATTTTTTCTTCTCCAGCGAGTCTTTCTCTTCTCTTCTTCTTTTCTTCTCTTCTTCTCTGTGAGATGCGCTTTGATAAACTTCATGATTGTTGAATGCTACTCATGATGCGAATGATGATTTGATAGAATAATAGAATGACAGAGAGATTAATTTTGTTGTGATGAGATTTGAATGAATATGAACACAAGAAATTATAGAGTTCCCCAAGAAATTGGGTACATTACTCTTTGGATGATGAATCTGGTAATCCACTAATCTCTGTTTCTTTTTCTCTGGTTTCAGTGTTACAACAATGGAGGACGATGATCGAACCAAGAAGATGATCTCGTCAATCCAATATTAAAACCAAAAGCTTAAAGGGTTAATGAGCATGTTCTAACATCTAAGCCCACAAGTGATTAGTGCAACCCTTTAGAAGATAGCTTAATAGACCATACAGAACCGAAGGCCCATAAGAAATAGCTCATTATTGGGACTCAATCTTCATAAATCTCCACCTCAGTTCCGATAAAGACGTTTGACTGTTTGAAGCTCCTTCGAGAACGACGACCTTCAGACACAAGAGAAAATTCATCAGCTCCACTACTGACAGATAGAACCGATGAACCCACCTGCAAGAACCGCGAGGTAATTTCCTCTTCCAAATGCTCCTTTTAGAAATCTTTCACAATAAGCATCTGATTTCCCTGCTAAATGACCCTTTAGCTTCTTTTCCCTGAATACTCGAATACCAATCTTCACTATGAGTATTAGAGCCTTCGCTATTACATAAAACAAATAGCTTCAGCTTCCATCCTTTTGATCGATTTTTTATATATATATGGAGGATCAAACGATGAAGCTGACTCGAAATCTGACTTAGATTCCGATCATATTTAGAGACTTAAGACGATCTCTGAATTTCTCACTAGGGAGAACTTTGGTGAACATGTCTGTGGGATTGACATATGTATGGATTTTGATGGTGTGTTTCCTTTTAGATAAACACATGGGTCATATTCACGCTTTTTAAACCCTTGATCAATCATAAACGAGTCAAATTTATGATTCCACTCCCTAGGAGACTGTTTTAAGCCATATAGAGATTTTCTGAGTAAACATACCTTATCTTCATGACCTTTCTTGATATAACCTTCTAGCTGCTCCATGTAAATAGTCTCTTTAAGAACTCCATGCAAAAACGCAGTCTTGACATCTAGTTGTTCTAGTTCCATGTCAAAATTAGCTACAGCTGATAACAACAACTGAATTGAAGTGTGCTTAACAACAGGTGCAAACACCTCATTGTAGTCAATTCCCTCTGTCTGTGAATACCCTTTAGCAACAAGCCTAGCCTTAAACCTGGGTTTTTCAACCCTTGGTATATCTGGTTTTATCTTGTACAACCACTTACACCCTATCACCTTTTGATCCTTAGTTCTGTTTCGCAAATCCCAGGTGTGGTTCTTGTTAAGATAGTCCATTTCCTCATCCATTCCTCCATTCCATAACTCCTTATCTGCATTTTTCTGAGCTTCCTGAAATGTCTTAGGTTCATTTAGATTTATTGTTTCTGAACTTGCAAGAGCATATGCAGTAAAATCTGCATCTTCGTATCTGGATGGTGGTCGAATTTCTTTCTCTGTCTGTCTCTAGCTATAAGATATTCATCTCTCTCTGTTGACCCTGATTGATGATTTGTTCCTGGTTGATAGTCTGAACCTGATCGAGTTCCTGAACCTGATTCAATGTCTTCTTATGATTTTGAACTTGACACCTCAATCTGATCAATCTGAGACTTACTTGTTTCATTTTGGCTTGCTCCACCTGATTCTATGACAGTGTGATTACCACCTTCCTCTCCTAGGATTTCCTCTAGATCATCTTTGAAGGTTACTCTTTTTTTATGTTTTTGATTATGCTGAGCAACTGAAGAATCATTAGTCCTTTGGCACTTTAGAGATGTATTTTCATCAAATATTATCTCTGCTGATGACAATTTTCTCTTCATCAATTAGCCAAACTCTATACCCTTTAGATCCTTGTGCATACCCTAGGAATACTCCTTTAGTAGCTCTAGGACTGATCTTATCTCTGGTTGTATGAACATAAGCTATACACCCAAAGGGTTTTAGGTGAGTGTAATCAGGATTCTTCCCTGACCATAGTTCTTCCGGAATCTCATAGTTTATAGAAGATGATGGTGATCTGTTTATTACATAAACAATTGTTGCTGCTGATTCAGCCCAGAATTCTTCACCTAATCCTGAATCAACCAACATGCATCTAACTTTATCCATAATGGTCCTATTCATCCTTTCCGATACTCCATTTTGTTGTGGAGTCTAAGGACAAGTCTTGTGCCTTTTGATTCCAGAATCCTTGCACAACTGATCAAACTGTGCATTACAAAATTCCAGGCCATTATTTGTTCTCAGTGCCTTAATAATCTTTCCTGTTTGATTTTCAACTAAAATCTTCCACTCAGCAAACTTCTAAAATGCTTCAGCTTTTGTTTTCAGAAAATATATCCAAACCTTTTTAGAATAATCATCAATGAAGGTAATAAAGTATTGAGAACCAGCTATACTAGGAGTTACATTTGGTGCCCCCACATATCTGATTCAATGTGTGTAGACATTAGGGAGAATTTATAACTAATCTACGAGAGTTTTATTTACGATGATAAGTGTTCAAGAAATCAGTCTAGACAAGGCCTATGAGCTAATCCGAATTTCATGTATTAATTAGTAAATTAGATGATAACCCTATACACGGGATCTTCTTATAAAACATAAATTCATATTTGTGGTTATTTATATTACATATATGTTATATTTATTTATTTTTTTGTTTATTTCATAGTTTGATGACATATGTTGTACATGAAGATTATAAGATTTTGATGCGTTAAAATATTTGTATATAATTTTTTTTCTCGTATTAAGTTTTTAGATTCATATTCACTAAGTTTTTAGACCCGTGTACATTTAAGTTTTTTGATCTATGTTCATTTAGTTTCTTAAGCCCGTGTTTATTTAAGTTTTTAGATCTCTGTTCATTTAGGTCTTTACACTTGTATTCATTTTAGTTTTTAAACTCGTGTTCATTTAGAGTTCTAGACACGTGTCCATTTAGATGTATAAATCTGATATTATGAAATGTTGTTATTGTTTTATGTATATTATAAATAAATAAATAAAATTTTGTTAAAATATTTAAAGATTAAATGAACACATGTTAAAGGAATATAAAAATTATATGTGCATATGAAGGACGAACATATGAATAGACTAATTAAATAGAGTTAAAGGAATATAAAGATTATATAAAGATTCAGCAAAAAATTAAATATTAAATGTTTTAAATTTATTACCACAAACATATTAAAAAATCTTAAAGAAATATTCTAGAATTCGTATATTTTGAATTATACAAATCTTAAAGTTTATCAATAATACTATAATTAGAGTTTATTAAATCTCTAAATAAAAAACTAATTTTCAATAGCATAAGAGGTAGTATCCAACATCTAAAGTTATTTATTAAAAAGTTACTATAGAGGATATAAGTAAACGTGAAACAGTCAAGTAAATTAGCGATGGATCCACGAGACATACACAATAGTCATACCATAAGTCATTAGTGAAAAGCATTACAAATAAAAAGGTTTTAGATTACAGAGCCCGTTTGAGGCCCAATAAGGCCGAGAACCTCATCCCAGAGACCATGACTTTGGACAGCCGAACCAAGCTCAAGAACATTGGAGCTACAAGCAGCCACGGTCCAATATCCTCCCAAGATTTCTGCTTTCAATTGCTCCTTTTCCCAACCACAATACCCATCAAAGAATCTAAGCTCACTTCTTTCAACCAAATTCCTTTTCACCATTTCTGCAGCCAATCCTACACTCTCTCTCGTCCCATAGTATAATCCTTTCATTACTTGTCTGAACACTCCACTCTTCCCAACCTCATTATCCCCACCACTCCTTGGACTCACCAAGAACAACCCTTCTTCTAAAGGTCCACCAAAGAAGAGTCTTCGGTCTGAAAATGTTCCTGCCATGTCTAAGACCGTTGATTTGGTCTCTTTGATCGACATCAGCGATGGACGGTTGAGGATGACTCCTATAGGACCTGAGGGTCCAACGGAGAGGAGGAGGATCACCGTCTTTTCGAAGATATGGACACCATCTAGCTTCTCTGTGGCAATTAGGAGGCAGCCTGCCTCTGGCTCATGGATTTTGTGTGCCCATTTGCTTCCAATTGTGATTGGTGAGGAAGATGATGATGGAAAATCCACCACCATGTCTGGGTTAGACCAAGATGACGGATCTTTCTCCTTTGTTTCAGCTTGTTCCCCTGCTACAAGCCTTGCCCTGAATTCCCTCCAGTCAGCATCTGCGGTAGAATGGTTTGCACACTCTTTGAAGAGATCAGCATCATCATCTAGTGGCTTCCATGAATCCGAAAGCGAACCTACCGAACCAAAATACTATCATCAGGATTGAAACAGCCACAGAAATATTACTCAGACAGGCTAATTCCAAACCAAGACATGTAATCATGATATTTAACTCAGACAGGTCGTGCTTGTTAGTACAAATTTCTCATAGATATAAAAAAAAAGACCATGAAAGAGATCTTACAATTTACAGAGATCCGAGAAGCAACCTTCCTGGGGAGAAATTGGCCGGAATTTCTCTTGGGGCAAGAAAATATTCTAGCTTTGATGAACGGGACAAGATCTTTGTTACCAGAGATAGATCTTGCGGTAAGAAAGCAAGCATCCATGTTACTCTCTCTCTCTCTTTCTCTCTTTCTCTCTTTCTCTTCGTCTCTCTCCCTCTTATCCTTCTCTTTTTCTCTGACTTAGTTCACTTTAGTTCCTATGTAGAGAAAGCAGATCATATAAGTAACATCTATATAAGAGAGTGGACAATTGTGAACCACAGCCTGAAATGCGTTAAATTCTACAGGGTCCTAGTCAGAGGAATGGGCAATGGATATACTTTAAACCTTTATGGTATTGATATATTAAAAAAATTCATATCCCTTTGGATTTTGGATAAGAAACAAATCTTTTATCACCTTTTTGGATGATGTGTAGGCCTAGTAACCACTCATGTTTGTCTCTGCAGTTACTTACCCATTCCTGTGGAAATACAAGGACATATGATAACTCTATCCACCAAATAAATTAACTCCATCCCTACAATCTCTTACCCTCTATCTCTCTGTTTTTTTTTTATATATGTAAACCAGTAAAATCTTGGATCTCTTACAACAGGGTCTTAAGAAGAAGAAGCGAATTACAATAATTATGAGTTTAAGACTTTTTTGGTTCAAAGTCTTCTATTGCGGATTAGGACAAATCAAAGGAGCCACTATTGGTGGTCCTCTTTTTCGCCTTTGTTTTATTATTATTTCCAATAGGAATCACTTCAAAAAGGAAACTTAAGATCAACTTAAAATCATTAAGACATTACTTTTTGTAATAGAATAAGTCCCACGAGTTTTGATGTAGTTTGACCTTTAAACATCAATTATAACAACTAGTTAATTCGGCTAAGGGCATCACCAACAATACGTCATTATACTGACGTCCTGAGCTAATACATCACCAACAATGCATCATCAGTGAGATTTTTGTCTAGTATTTTACAATTCAAATTCTAAGGATCACCTAACCATAACTTTTGTTTAATTTTTAGTCATAAAAGTTCCTTTCATTACTCACAGTGAAGTTCCGTGTGAGCTTGAATGTCTTTTTTCCTAGATAAGAATGACCTTCTCTTGTTACTGTCATCTTCCTGGTTGATCTCAGAACCTGTTAAGAGGACTAAGAAACAGAACCTCCATATCTGGAGTTAGTATTACAAAATCTAATTGTTATCAAGATTAATAAATTATGCCGTATATACATTACCCCATCTCGTCCAATACTGTGAATTACAAGGAAAAAACAATCTTTGTGATCCTTTTAAAAATGAACTACAAATTTATGGCCTTAAGGCACACTGCTGATGTTCACAGCCTATAATAGATACATTACCTAATGATCTTGACAGTGTGGCTTTGACGAAACTCTTGCATTGGTATCATAAACAGAGCAGTTTAGCCAATAACAACTAGCTCACTGGTATCTGGAGGTTCAATTAGCCTACCAAGCATCAAATATATTTGATCAGATTTTGGGTGTGATTTGTCAAACACTGTAAATTCGTGTATCCCATCCTCCAATTCAACCGAACTAGCTCCAGATGGCTTCTCTACTCCCATACTCTTCATCTTTGACCTTATGCCAGCAACCCCTGCCCAATCCTCTGCTGCTGCATAGATATTTGACAGCAGTGTATAGTTTCCCGGATCAGAAGGGTCTAATTTAACCAAGTGATCCAGGACTTCTTTAGCAATATCCACCTCGTTATGCATCCTGCACGCTCCAAGAAGAGCACCCCAAATAACAACATTGGGTTCCATAGGCATTGTTTGAACAACCTTAATAGCTTCCTTTAACCGCCCCCCTCGCCCTAATAAGTCAACAAGACAACCATAGTGTTCAACTAGTGGAACAAGTTCATACACTTTCTCCATAGAGTAGAAGTAATTTATGCCTTCATCAATGAGACCCGCATGGTTGCAAGAACATAAAACAGCAATGAAGGTGACTTTATCGGGCCGAATCCCTTCCTTTCTCATTCTCGAAAAAAGCTCAAGTGCTTCCTTTCCATGGCCATGAACACCAAGACCCTGAAGCATGGTGTTCCATGAGACAAGGTCCTTCTTGGGCATGTTGTTAAACAAATCAAAAGCTTTTTCTAGGCTACCACATTTTGCATACATATCAAGTAGTGCATTTAACACATAAGACTTAGAGCAAAGATTAGACCCTTTTATTATGGAGTGAACCCTCATTCCTAAACTGAGCAAACCAGACTCGGCACAAGCAGCCAAGATACTTATAGCAGCTGCCGCATCAAATTTCAGCCCTGCAGCCACCATTTGGTCGACTAGTTTATCAGCCTCCTTCACAAGTCCCTTTTCCGCATATCCAGCAACAATGATGGTCCAACAGACAACATTTCTAGCCTGGAACGGCATCTTATCAAACATAATTCTAGCCATATCCATGTCTCCAGCTTTGCTATAGCCCATAACCATCGTCGACCAAGATACAGTGTTTCTCTCAGGCATCTGCTGAAACAATTCAAAGGCTTTACTCATGTCTCTACATCTAGCGTAACCATCCAACATTGTGTTCCAACTAATCAAATCCCTTTTAGGTATTTCATCGAACAATTGACGAGCATCTTTCAATTCCCCTGCTTTCACCAGTCCCCCAAGCATCGAATTCCAAGACACAGTGTCTCTCTCACCCATCTTCTCAAACAACTTCATCGCCGCTTTAACACCCAAACCACCACATCTAGAATAGCAATCAATTAGGGCATTCGGAACATAAATATCAGAGGAAAGCCCTAATTTTGCAATATGATTATGTATCATTTTCACTACAGGGAACCACAATTGACCAGAACAAGCCTTGAGAAGAAACGGGTAAGTAAAATTATCAGCAAAAAGGCCAAACTTCTGCATCTCAAAGAAAACGAAGAAAGCTTGATAAGGCTGCGAGTTCTGCGCATGAGCTCTAATCAGAGAATTGCAAAGATGAACATTCGGTTCTCGCACCTGATTAAAAACCCTAACAGCTAAATTCATTTGACGGCAGAGAGAAAGTGCAGAGATTAGCTTTGGTGTTATGTGTAGATTTTGATGAAGGTTTCGCCGAATAATCTGTGCATGGAGCTGTTTCACTTGGCTTAAATTAGCACACTTGGGAAGATCATGAAGCCTCTCTTCGAAGATTCTCCGGGAAGAAACCCACGAAGGAGCTCGAACCGGTAGTGACGTCATCAATGTCGAATCCAGTAGAGACAGTGGTTTAAACGTCGAAGAAGTGAAGCAGTGTTCGCATTATGAAGAAAAATCAGAGATTTTTCCCAAGTGATAAGTGTGGATATTATCCGCGGCATACATATAATGTTCAAACGAATACACACCAACTTCGGCTACTATAATTCACTACTGGATTAGCAATAAACTCCAAACCAAAAACCTACTCGAGAGTTGGATGTGACAAAATAACAAAAAGATCATTCGTGTAGAGAATTTTGTAATCAGCTTATTATTATTCATTCAATCCATCTCTCTTTGCAAAAGCTTGCACTCTCTTTTGATAATCTAAGTCCTAAAAGGTTGTCTCGAAATTTACTCCATAGTTTCTTGCTCAATGATTTTCTAAGTCGTAATTGCCATTAGGTTTTGAATGCTCTAGGGCTAGATTATCGGGATCTAGGTGCTGTAAGTGAATTAGATAGAATATGATTTTGAATAGCAAATCAAAAGTTGTATGATCTTGGGATACTCGGTTTTGTCAATACTTTCTATTCATCTAAGATTTGTTACAAATCTCAATCCAATTTATCCCGAGTTGACAGTTACTATTAAATATGATAATACACTAGTAAAAAAAAGACAAATACCCACGAGAAATTCGTGGGTAAATACGAAAAAAAATTGTGGGTATGGCGTGGATAAAAAATTTTGTGCCTATACCCACCAAAATCCACGAAAATTTTTGTGGGTAATTATTTATTCTTTTGTTTTATATCCGTGAGGATTCGAACTCGGGTCTCAAATGAGTGTTTTTAATCCTTTTTTTTGGCAAAAATGAAATTCGAACTCAGATCACTTATGGGTCATTCTAAGGATGTTACCAGCGGAGTTAGGGACAATTTTTGGTAAACAATACTATTATTAATATATATCATTAGTAATAAATATTCGTAATTATTTAAGATAGTTTATTTTTTAAATACGGTTATTGAATTTTTATTTCATGTGACTTTTTTTATAATGATGTATTCTATAGGAAAAAAAATTTAAACATCACGACACAATTTTTTAGTAGAACAGAGCAAGCTATATTAATAAATATTACAACGTACTTTCAAAATTTGAAATTAAAAACACAATAACTACAACACACTGCATATAGCTTAGGGGTGGGAATTCAGGTCAGGTCGGGTCGATCGGTAATCGGGTTATTCGGTTAATAAAAAATCGGTCCGAAATAACCGAACCAAAAAATCGGGTCAGGTCGGGTCGGAAAATTTATTTTTTTGGAAAAATTCAAAAAAAATTCGAAAAACCCACAAAAAACCCACGAAATGCCACAAAAACATTAGTGGGTAAAATAATACCCACGAAAACTCACAAAAAACCCACCAAAAGCCACGAAAAATTTCGTGGGTAAGTAATTATTGTTCATTGTGGGTTTTCGTGGCTTTTGGGCTATACCCACAAAAAATTTCGTGACTTTTTCGTGATTATAGCCCTCTTTTTTACTAGTGACGGTATTTACATTGATTCCAAGAGTCTTAGATTCTAAACTCCAATAAAATCACACCATTTGAGATTAAAAATGTATTAAATCTGTTAAAATCTTTTACAATAATTTGAGTGATTCTAAATGTTGTTACGTTGCAAAAAAAATGAACAACAATAATAGTCGTTTGATTGTAAGAGATTTTCAAATAGTGTGATTTTAAGTGAACATAAGAAATTTTGAAATATTTTAGATGATTTTTTTAGTTATAAATATAAAAATTCAAATCTCATCATATTAATCAGAATTCTAGAGAATTTTATATCAAATCATCAAATATTCTCAAAAAAAATAGAATACAAAGTTAATTTTAATTTATGTTTTACAAGTTATTTACGAAGTTAGTGAAAAATTCTAAGAATAACAAAAACAAATAATCGTCAATGAATACTTCCTAAAGTTCCGTAGGTACATATATTAGCTCTGCAGGTACCTAATATATGTATGATTTTTGTTGATTTGTGTAATTTAGTTCATACAAAAATATATAAGATTATTGTCATGGTCACAAAAATTCATCACAAGCATGAGCATGTGTTTGTACATCATTCATTTAAAAATAGAGTTGGATAAAAAAATCCAACAAAATGGTAGCAACTCATCTTTATATCAATTGAAACGATAACTCACATGATCATTTTGCTTTTGTCACTTTTTTCTCTTAACATTTTGTTACACGAATGCATTCACTAGGATGATAAGAGCACATCTTTTTCACGAGAAAGAAGACAACATTTATTTTTTCTGTAAACAGATTTTTATGCTAACACTACAAAAAATATAATGAATTTTAACCGATTGTTTTGACCAAAAATTATATTTTAATCGAAAATATATCAAAATTTCAATTTTTTAACTAATTTTAGATGCAAAGATAATTTTTGGTCAAAATCGTTGGTCAAAATCTACTATTTTACTTGTAGTATAAAGAAAAGAATTGCAACTATTTTAAAAGGAAAATCTTTGGTGGAAGAAAATGCTAATGAAAATCCCTTGTTGGAATAAAGTCTATCAAATGAGTGAGTAATGAAGTGAAGGTAATTTGATATGTTTAATCAAGTATTTATTAGTATATTTTATTTTCAATAGAAAACTGAAATTTTTTAAGAAAAATATTAGAATAAACAAGTATTTAGATCTGTGGATTTGTGATCGTCATGGAATATGAAGTGAACGATAAACAAATTATACAACTTTTAAAATATCAGAGTCTAATACTATCTCATGATAATTTCTGAACACATAACTTATAAGATGAGTAAATTATATTATTTTAAATAAATACTTCAGTTTTTATTAGTTTTTTAAAGTTATTTTACCCTACTGCAAATATTGCAATATCCTTGATGTCCTACCACCATCATCAATATTGACATCACCACCACTACTAAACCTTACTAAATCAGGAGATAAATATTAGGTCTGATCTAATCCAACTAATCTGGAAAAAAGCTATTTTTACGGAACATAAATTAAGAATGTTACAAAATATTTTATCAGAAAAAAACATAAATTAAGGTGTTACAAAATCAGATATCTATGTCAAAATTTTTGAAAAATCATGAAGAACAAATAGCTTACACCAAATTCTAACTAAAACAACTTATCCAACAGAATATATAACCATTACCCCAATTACGATTGAGCCACTCAGAATTAATTGAGACCAGGAAACAACCCATATAACATGAGGCTCACAAAGAGTCAAACGAAATAAACATAATTTTCTTTGAAAATTAAATTTAATATATCTTTTACAAGTTTCTTGGGATATATAAAAATGCAAACATTAATTTAAAATTTAAAATATTTTAAAATTTATTCTAAAATGTTTTTTCCATGAAAATGATTCAACTAAATTAAACTGGTATAAGTCAGATCAAATCGAGATAAGTCTGAGTAGTAGAAAGCCACCATTGGACATGGTTTTACAAACATTTTGGGTTGTTTTTATATGATCATTTCTTTTGTTTATATCTTTTTCCACAACTTACATAATGCTATTTTATTTCCACAACTTACATAACACTTAATAATGTATTTTTGATTTATGATAAACATGATTAAAATTGAAATCTTTATCAAAAAAAAAGATAAACATGATTAAAATTAACGCAAGAAAGTCTACTATATTTTCAAAAATAATATATAAATATCAATCAACATGTGTATCATATGATTCAATATATCTAATCTAATAATATGAAAAATTAAATAAAACCTTTGTATTATTTTAATCCAAATTGTACATAAAAAGTACGATTTGAATCAGTTGACCATTAATATTTATTAATATAACCTCCAATACAAGAATGATAAGTTCATTTTGATTTTTTATGCTAATTTAAAATAAGTAAAATAATATTAAGTTTAGTGTAAAAATAAAAAGTTAACATAAAATAATATTAAGCTAATGTTGGTTTAACTTAAAGTTGTAAGTCAAAACAAGTTATCGTAATATAATGATTGAATGTTCGCATGGTGAGTAGCGAGCCAAAAAAGATTTACAATAGTAATATATTATGTAAGTTCGAATTTCTCTAAAATCAAAATCATATAAAGCCGACAGTGGAGACGCGGAGTCACTGCAAGGCGGATTCGACCCCTGTGAAGGTTGATTCGGCCTCTGATAAGTATTCTCGTCTGACACTTGCATCTCTCACAAGCTCTTGTACTCTGCCATTGTCATCGCCAATCATTTTGGAAAATGCAGATAATTTTGCGAGTTGTTGATGTGTGGTCTCAGTTTCTACATCTGTAGGTAAGCTATCTGCTTTTTGTGTTGGTGGTGCACTAACCATCCGAATGCACTGTGATGACTGCCCTTGCTCCACACTTGTCTTTTGCCTAAGTAATGCATATTCATGACTGATTATCTTGCTCCACTCACAATATTCTTTGAGTCTCTATGTTGTTTTCTATAACCATTTGTTCAATTGCCATCAGCTCATCCTGCATCTCTTCTACATATAAGTTATCCAAGTCAGCAATTCCTGTGAGCATGTCGATCTCCTTTCCCTTTTGACCGTCTTCTTCATTTGCACTTCTATTCATTTCTGGTGTTTCATCATTACCAGAGCTAAACGAGGGAGTACCTCCTCCAAGTCTAATCACTGAATTGGCATTGAGGTTTCTTCCACTCCCATCTGTTTCGACTTCATCTCATGCTACTACAGAACATGTCTCAAATGAGAGGTATAAGTTGAGTGTTTTGTTTTCCTCTCTCAAGCGTAAGAAAGTTTCAAGTGTTTTGTCATTTGTAATTTCTGCTCGATGCATTTGCCTTGTACCAGAAGCTGACACATGATTTGGCACCATATATGCAATCTTGGCAACAGTCTCTTTGTTCTCTGTTTTGAACTCCTCCATGAGATACTCCTTTAGTTTCTCCACAGACATTCCTCTTTCAATAAAAATGCATTGTGCCATTGATGTATGTGAAACAACAAACTCCCATGACAGAGAACGTCAGTAGTCCCACACACCACGAATCACAACGACAGCTCTCTCCCTAACCTGCACACACTTGCAGAAAATGTGATTTGTTATGCTCTAAAACAATTTCATTTTCACTCATTCTCTGTTACTTATATCCAAAATTTGAAAAGAAATGTCATTATGCAAGTTTCATACTGTGTTGTTTAATATGTTGACCCTTATACAAATCCGTAGTTGTATCCATGGATGTTAGACATTGGGGAAAAATTACTGTCATAAGCTACTTCTCTTCTTGGTTAAAAGCGATTACTGTGTTTAGTGAAAACTAAGTTCATTATTGCTTAGTCATAACTCCACCAACACTAACCAACTACCATTAATGAAGAAGTTATATAAATTTTAAATGCAGTGTACATTTCATAATTTTGTAGCAGACCAGATTTTGAAGTTTAACTTCAGTTATACCTCTGATGAACAAGTCTGGCCTTTATAAGAAGATCACTAAGACCATGTTCAATGGTGGAGTTCTTAATTTGAGGTTCTTATTAATAAAATATTAATATTTTTACAAAAGTTTAGATTTTTAATTAAATTTATTTACTTTAAAAAAAATTCTCCAATCAAATTCTTACACGTGGCAAGAACCCCTAGCCAAAAGTTCTTAATTAAGAACTTCTCTCTCCAAAATTTCTTGTACTGTTGTTTTTTTAAAATATTTTAATCCTAAGAACCCCATTAAGAACCTTGCATTAATCATGCTCTAAGCATCTCAGATTTTATTTGATTTTCCTTCTTCTACGTAGCTCAAGTCTTCCACGCTCTTCTCAATTTTGTAGACGCAGTTTCGTGGTTTATGAGTCCTTGAAACCCTAGTGTTTACCTTATCCCTTGTCACTTCTGCAAACCTTTTTTTCCGCTTAGTCCTTCTGCGCGTTGACATACACATGTGTTTAAGTAATGTCACGTGTAAATTACTGTCACATGACCGTGCTCCATCTGATCCAGTTCAGGGGCAAAATCGTCAGGAAAAATTATTGCTTAGTATACATGTGCTGCAAACCTCTTTTAAAATTATTCGGAAGGCATTGTGCCTGTTTTTATAAAATTCTCAAAAAATTAAAATAATGATTGCAGTTATTGAGAACACAAAGAAGGAAACAAAAAAGGTAATCAGAAGAGAAGTGAACACTTGGATGGATTTCGTGGGCTAAAGACGTGCACGCAGACATAGCCCTACTTCTCAATACTCACCAACTCAGCAACTCTCTTTCTCTCCTCACCAACTCAGCAACCCTCTCTCTCTCCTCACCCACCGCACCTACCCCCAAACACATTCTTTTAACATCTCTCATTCCTCTGCACATGATTCTCTGTCTCTTCCTCTGATTCTCAATCCTCTGTTTTCTCCGTCTATTCCTCTCTTTTCTTTTCACATCAAATGGAGGCGTCATTGTTGATGAGATCGTCTTGTTGTTCTTCTTCGATTGGTTTTCTCGACCATCGACGTGAATTATCAACCTCTACACCCATTTGTACTCTTCTTCCTTTATCCAAATCTTCCTTCACTGTTCGTTGTTCTCTTCAACAACCTTCTAAGCCTCGCTGTGGAACTAGTTCTGTTCATGCCGTTATGACACTCGCTGGGTACAAAAATTCTCAATTTTTTTAGATTCCCATGGAGAAATCTGATTTTGCAACTTAAATTAGAAACCTTTTTCGATTGTTCTTTGTATGAATTGAAACAATGCTTGGTTTTACTCTAAACCCTTTCATTGATGAAATTGTGTAACCACAAAGTTTATATTTTTAGATTCTCATTGTTCATTTAACATAGCCCTTTGTATGAAATTGAAGCAAAGTTTTGTTGTTTGTTGTTGATATATAGATCGTTGACAGGGAAGAAACGAGTTGATGAAAGTGAGAGTTTGACTCTTGAAGGTATTAGAAACTCTTTGATCCGTCAAGAAGACAGCATTATCTATGGGTTGTTGGAGAGAGCCAAGTATTGTTACAATGCAGATACTTATGATCCTACTGCTTTTGACATGGATGGTTTCCATGGCTCCTTGGTTGAGTACATGCTCAAAGGCACTGAGCAGCTTCACGCTAAGGTAACTAATTATGGAAACCTTAGTGGATTCATTCACTAACATACACTAATGATTTGGAACTTGATTATGTTATGAATCTTGATTAGGTTGGTAGGTTTAAAAGCCCTGATGAACATCCTTTCTTCCCAGACGATCTACCAGAGCCTATATTGCCTCCTCTTCAGTACCCAAAGGTTCTACTTGGATCACATGAAGAACTGTCTTGTATCTTACTGATATGGTTTTTGAATGTTTAACAAAACAGCCTATTGATCTGTTTTACAATGTTGTTTGTTACCAAATAGGTGTTGCATTTTGCTGCTGATTCGATTAACATAAACAAGAAGATATGGAACATGTACTTCAGAGACCTTGTTCCCAGACTAGTGCAGAAAGGTGATGATGGTAATTACGGATCAACAGCTGTTTGTGATGCGATCTGTCTACAGGTTCGTTTTTTTTCTCTTCTTTTGTTTGGTTTTAAGAACAAGGTTTGATCTTTGTAAAACTTCTTGCCTCTTTTATTAGAGGATTAACTCTTAATATAGTTTCTTGATGTCCATTGCAGTCTCTCTCGAAGAGAATCCATTATGGTAAATTTGTTGCAGAAGCCAAATTCCAAGCTTCACCTGAGGCATATGAACCAGCCATCAAAGCACAAGTATCTATCCACTTCTTTATAGTGTTCACATAAGCACAAAACCTTAAGTTTAAGAATTTTTGGTTTGTTATCTTGTCACTATATGTGTTTTCTTACTTTTGAATTGCAACACACTCATTGTAGGATAAGGATGCTCTAATGGCTATGCTGACATTCCCAACTGTGGAAGAGGCCATAAAGAAGCGAGTCGAGATGAAAACTCGAACATACGGGCAAGAAGTGAAAGTGGGAATGGAGGAAAAAGAGGAAGAAGAGCGGAATGAATCTCCTGTCTACAAAATCAGTCCAATCTTGGTTGGAGACTTGTATGGAGATTGGATCATGCCCTTGACAAAAGAGGTTCAAGTGGCATACTTGCTTAGAAGACTGGATTGAGAACAAAAATATGGCTTCTGGTAGTAAAGTTATAGATTTTTGGAATGTTTTGGTTTTTTGACTTTACACATTCTCTGAATGGTATTGAAGAAGGTTGATTACCATGTTGCTCCAATGGTGCGTTTATGTACATATACAAGCTTGAATTGTGAAATTCAAAGTGATAAGATAGTTGCTCTTATTTGTTTTGATGATTTAATAACTGTAATTGTGTATTAGTGCCATGTACAATAATGATTGGCTTTAAACTGTTTGTCACAAATCTTCTAACCTCTAGCAACCAATCCACATTAGCTCTGTAATAAAACTTCATGTTGTCTTTGTTTGACATAATAGAGTTACACGTTGTTTTTGAAGATTCTAGTTACGAAGGGGACTGACAACGGCACGGGGTGCGACTATAGGAACGGCACGGAGTGTGCGACTGGGGATAAGATATTCTGAGAGTTTTTTGGGTCTGAGTTCCAAAGAAGGTAATTAGGTGGGAGTGACAACATGTTGCAGACAACATTAGGTAGAAGATAATGATGTATTGTATATTTTGGTCATTTTTTTCTTGTGTGCAAATACCTTTTGACCTATTTTGTTTTAGTGACAAAAAAATAGAATAACTATTTTGTAATTCTTATAATTGCTTTTGGGGATATAATTTGTTTCTACTATTTTTTTAATTTGGTTAAATATATGAAAAGACTAATTAGTTTTCTTGGCTTTATATGTATGTAATGTTTTTTTTTTGACCCAAAGAAAAAACACTTTACTCTTTTTTTTAATAAACTCTTTTGAAATGAATTCTATTGATTCAAATAAGTTCTACAATATTAAATGGGAAAACGATCAATGAAATACTGAATTTTTCCCTTTTTGCGAAAAAATACCAAAATTTTTTATTTGCCAAAAAAATCACAACAAAGTGTTGACCTAGCAGTTTTGATATCCAATTTAGTCAACATTGACTTTTCATTTAATGGAGGTTAATTTTCTGTAACGTTGACTAAATTAGATATCAAAACGGTTAGGTCAACACTTTTTCGTATTTTTTGGGCAAATAAAAAATTTGGTATTTTTTTTGCAAAAACGGGAAAGTTCAGTATTTTATTGATCATTTTTTTGAATTTTTTTTAAAAATGAGATAAAATCGTAAAAATAGTTAAATCTAAGTCCGGTCTAAAAATATAATGCAATGTGTATACGGACAAAAATCAGATCCTTAACAAATTGACCAAAATCAAACTGAGCTAAACTCGATCTATATCCAAATCGTACGTATCAATCAAAGCAAAATAACCAATAACCAAACCATATAATTTTTCGGATAATTTCTTTATACATTAAAAGATTTTCACTTTATCTAAAGATTTCATAATTTAGATTAGATGAATTTACTTTCACTCTCTAATACCAATATTTTTACGTTGACCAAAATAAATAATCTTTAGATAAAGTGAAAATCTTTTAATGTATAAGAAAATTACCTGAGAAATTATATGGTTTGGTTATTGGTTATTTTGTTTTGATTTATAACCAAATCGAACGTATAAATCAAAGCGAAATAACCAATAACCAAACTATATAATTTCTCGGGTAATTTCCTTATACATTAAAAGATTTTCACTTTATCTAAAGATTATTTATTTTCATCAACGTAAAAATATTGGTATCAGAGAGTGAAAGTAAATTCATCTAATTTAAATTATGAAATCTTTAGATAAAGTGAAAATCTTTTAATGTATAAGGAAATTATCCGAGAAATTATATGGTTTGATTATTGGTTATTTCGCTTTGATTTATATGTTCGATTTGGATATAGATCGAGTTTAGCTCAGTTTGATTTTGGTCAATTTGTTAAGGATCTGATTTTTGTCCGTATACACATCGCATTATGTTTAGACCAGACTTAGATTTAACTATTTTTATGATTTTATCTTATTTTTTTAAAAAAGTCAAAAAATGGTCAATAAAAAATTGAATTTTCTCTTTTTACAGAAAAAATACCAAAATTTTTTATTTGCCAAAAAAATCATGACAAAGTGTTGACCTAACCGTTTTGATATCCAATTTAGTCAACGTTGATTTTTCATTTAACGGAGGTTAATTTTCTGTAACGTTGACTAAATTGGATATTAAAATGGGTAGGACAACACTTTGTCGTGATTTTTATGGCAAATAAAAAAATTTGGTATTTTTATGTAAAAACGAAAAAGTTTAGTATTTTATTGACCGTTTTCTCAATATTAAAGTAACTGAAATTCGGTTCTGTTCGGTTTAAATTAAATTTGGTATTAAGAAGTTTCAATTAGGTTCGGTTTTATTTCCAGCTCTAGCCCTCTACTGTCGTTTGTTGATAAGAATCATATCATCACAGAAACGAATTACTTCACTGTCACAATCCTCCATGGCTGCTACTACATCCTTCACTTGCTCACTTCCTTTCGCTCCATTAACCAAATCCCTCACACCAACACGATTGCCGCTTTTTCGTTCGGCCTATGAAAGGAGCTTTGGTATAAGGTCCATGTCAGTTCAAGAAGATGACAAGAGAACGAGCGATGAAGCAATGAGCATTGACAATTTACGAGGATTCGTCGATCTTAACATCGGAAAATGGACTGGTTCCTTTCACGTAATCATTGAATTCTGGATTTTGCTTCTCTTTTTAGTAGATTAGCATTATGTTACAAATTCTCTCTCACTCTTTATTTCTTTATTTGCAGCAATTTGATTCTAATGGGTATTTGTTGCATAAGATAGATACACGTATTTCGGCTAGTTCTTATGGAGAAGATGAGCTCCTTAGCCTTAACCAATCGTATGATTACTCTTTTGCTTCATTCCTGATTTTCGTTTTTTGAGCATCTGTGATTCAATAAGATAGGATTACTGCAGAAAGTTCTGAATTTGGCTAAGAAATTGTGTGTCCCCACAAAGCTGATTTGTTCTTCCATGAATTTGGAGCAAAATTGAAGTTTTTCTTGTTATACTATTATCCAATGTTATTGTTAAGCAACAGATTTTACTCTGCAGTCTGCACAACAAGTTGTTCTAATCGTCTATGTGTTTGTATTGTTTAAGGTTATATATAAAGCAAGCTAATTCCGGCACTTCAGTTTCCGAAGACGAAGAGGAAGAAGCAGAATGGGTTGAATACAAAATCAAAGAAACAAATATGTTCACTGTGGACAAATATCAGCAGGTGTGTAGGTTTATTCTGTAATGTAAGATTAACATTTGTTAAGTTTTTGTCTCTTGGAGATTTAGTTTAAGTATTTTGACTATCTTGATATACCATCATCAGTAGTTTGCAGATTGGATTTTTCCCAAAGGAGAGAGCTTTTTCGCTGAGGTATCAAACCGCTGGAATGTTGGATACGACGTTAAGGCAAGGTGTTCTTGGGGAAGATGACACTGGAGAAGAATCACCAAGGTTTGTCTTTCTCATTCCCCATTGCTGTGATGGTTCCTTCTATATGTTGGAACATTCCATTTTGACAAAGTGGGTAGGTCACCGGATCAAGAAAGCATTAAACTCATTAGTTCATCGCTGTTTTCATATCCCGTTTTCTGCGGTCCTACAGTATATATAGTGTTTTTTTGTGCTCCATGAAGGCGTGTGTGTAGACAGTAATAAGCATAAAATCAACTTGTATGTACAGGTTTCTTAAACTTCCATCGCGGCGTCCTGCTTTAGTATGTGAGAACTGTTTGTATTCTGAGAAGACTGATAGAAGGGCTAGAGCCTTTCACATTATGGATCCCAAAGGTGTTCTTGAAATGCTCATTGTCTTCCTCGAAGAAAGAGGGTTGGAAAATCTCACTCATCCAATCCTTGATAACTCTCAGGTTATATTCATTTGTCATCGCTTTGAGCTCATAAAGCATCAATAACGTATCCTTTCATGATCATATATATGTGTTTTAACCTTATGTTGCAGGATGATGCAGAAAGGATTACTCCATTTCTTGGTACTTGGAAAGGTCGTTCAGTAACAAAACGAAGTGGTGTCTATGGAGCAACACTCTCTGAAGCCAATACTGTTGCAGCTCTTGAAATGAACAACAAAGATCAAGTAGTTCAGGTATACAAATGTTCAACACAACCATATAGACTTTTATGAACATTATCTCTGACTTTTGATCTCAATTCAGGATATTTCCTCAACATCAGATGAGAAAACTGTAACAACAAATGTGCACTGGCAAGGGAAATTGTCTAAGAACTTGGTTACATTTGCAGAAGGATATCAAATAACTCTGTTACCAGGAGGTATGTACATGGGTTGTCCTTGTGATGTAGCTAAAAGTGTTGCGGAATTGAAGTCTTTTCACTTAGAATTCTGCTGGCTTGAATCACCAAACTCAAGACAAAGACTTGTCCGTACTTATGACCATGAAGGTTTGGCTGTTTCATCCACATATTTTTCTGAGACAAAACTTTGAAAGCATCATCATTTATCGTTCTTGTAGGTCTCTGTAATGTTGTAACTCAACTTTTTTGATGTTATTTTACTTGAGTAATATATGATTACTGATTGGAGTTGTAGACTGTTTGTTCGGTATGTTCTTGTTCATCATCAGTTTAAAAGATCCATTAGTTTTTTGGCAAAGGATTGAAGGTTTGATATAATAACCGGAAATAGCCAAGATTTAACCGGAATAACCAGACCAATAATAATAATTTCAATCATTCGAAAAGAAAAGTTAAAACACTACAAAAAAGATTCATAATTTTGCTAAATCTGAATTTTAGTGTAGTGATTATTACGAAGCATATGTTGTTTGGACACTTGTGAGGTAAATAATACCAGACAATAAATTAACCAAATTGGTCACCATTTCACTGGCCTCTTTGGATAAAGAATAAGAACAGCGAAACCTGTACACTTGAAAAAGTTGCCGAAACCCTGAAAACCAATTGTGTATCGATCCAAAAGAAGAAATCTAAAAGATTTATAGGAATCTAAAAAGCAAAATAATAAGAGCAAAAAATCATGAAATATAGGGCAAAACTTCTCTTGCTTCAACAGTGTAAGATCGAAACAGCAAAGCAAGTGGAATGTTGTCTTCAGATTTGAAATTATGAATCTTTTGGTAAGACTCTAGAAAGCTCTACTAACAAAGACTATAAAGTGGTGTCAACTAAGATACGTAGTGGAATCTCGTCTTCAACAATAAAATGATGAGATCTTTTTTTTCACTTATAGATTAATTAGACGTTGACGGTAAATGATTTTCTTTGTCTTCATGATCCTGTAACATAAAATTTGCAACAAAAATTTGTCGTAACAAGATGACTATTTTTTTTCATTTCTTTTTCTCTATATACATGTGACTAAAATATTAAATTTTAATAACTTTTTGTTAGAATTTGCATAAATATATATATATTTGGTTTATGGTTTAGTATAAAAATTTTATATAAAGAAAAATGATTCCATTTGAGTTATGTTATAATTCTTTTTGGATTAGCATCCAATAATTTTGGTTCAATTTTGAAAAGTCGTCAACCTCTACTATTGAATAACATAAATTGGAATATGAATATGGAGGTAACCATTAACCATTAAGCTAAAATGAATTGGAATAAGTAACGTAAAGAGAGCATGATAAGTTTAGATTCCACATCGGCGTCGACATGGTTGAGTGGTAGAACAAGATCTGGATCAGCCTGGTCTTATATAACTTGACTACCTTTAGACAAAATACAATTTTTTTTTCGTATGTTTTAAAGGGACCCAAAAAAAATTTCGTATGTCGCAAATCTATATTATGTTTTAAAGGGTCCAAAATTTTTTTCTAATAAAATATAATTTAAAGTGGCCAAAAAATTTAAAAGATCCAAAATTTAGTAATTAACTAGGTTAAAAATCAAATTTGGACCCTATTATTATATTATAAACTAGATTATAAATATTTTTTAGGTTTTTTTTTTCTTAAAGCTGTGTCCTTTTATTCTATTTTTTTTATATCTTACAACAGAAAATAAATTTTTGGGCTCTTTTGAATCATGGGTCCTGACAAATGCCTATGTTGTTATCTCGTAGAGATAAGCCTGATCTGGATATACGTTAAACATGTTCTATTTAAGTTTAGATTTTCTTCGAAACTAAATACAAATGTGTGGAAACAGAAGTTTTTACATAATTGCATAGTACATTGATAGTTATGAAAAGAAAAATTCCCGTAACTTAACATAGAACTTATAGTACCCGTTGAACCGGATTCACAGCGAATATAAAAGAAATTTATATATTAATAACACACAATATAGTTGACGTAACAACAAGAGTGCACGTTAGAACGAGCAAACTCGAGTACATATGACTTCAAGAGTTTTGCATTATGACCGTTATATAAGTTATAATAAAATATATTTAAATGTACATAATATTTAAAATATACAACATTTTGACGAATAACGGTGAGGTGGAAATTTTTTGGTATGCTTTTTTTGTTATGTCTTCATCCAACAGTTGAGGATTACGCAACAGTTTCCCCATCCTCAGGGATTATAAGCGTAGGGATTTGACCATGGTCAACGAAGTCAATCTTGCTCAGCCTTAGACAACATAGGACTTGTTCAGGCAACTCTTCTGGTTTCTGAGCCTGTTTCATGTTCCATTTTGTAAGAATCCAGAATTCTAATCTCTTTTTCAACAACAGAAGATCTCATTAACATAGAGCTTTGCTCATTACCTGGATGGTTAAGCCGAGATCAAGAGTTCCATTTTTCAGTCGATCTCTGAATGCTTCAAGTCCTTTACGTGATATGTAGCTGAATCGATGCACATCCAAATCAATCTCAAAGTAGTTTGGACCCTGTGAAGAGAGGTAAACTTGAATTAGATGTTAAAAGAACTGACTTGTTTTGTGTGTTTAAGATGTAGTGATGGTGCTATAACCTTAAAGAAGTTGTGTTGAGGACGAGAGAGGACAGGTTTTTCATTGTAAGCTTGTACGAGCTTCTTTTCAGTAGAGCTTAGACTTAGATCTTCGGGATTAACAAGTCCAGCTACGATCTTAAGCCTTTCACGGAAAGGAACAGTGCTGTCTTTAGCAAACCCTTTCACCTTCTCAATCTCATCATTGACAAGTTTCTGTTTCACGACAACAAAAAGAACCTGGTAAGTATCCAGATCATTCATGGGATGTCAGAAATGTAAAGTAATGGCTTTTAAAGCTACCTTGATGCTCTCCTGATATTGTTGAGAGGTTTCCTTTTCGTAATTGTCTCGTAACTTGAAGTAAAGTACAATGCTCATGCCTTCTCCATCACTGTCGCCAAGGAACATTGCAGCAGGATAGGTTGGTAACTGCAAGTGAAGCACAGTGGTCAGGATAATTTACACATATGCACATATCAAGCACTATCTATACACTTCTTATGAACATCACACAAGCAAAAAAAAGTGAAGAAACAAAGATGAAGAAGCCGTTGATGTTGACTGGTGGTTACCTGAATGTTGACAACATGAAGAGCAGGGAGCTTTGCCTCAGCTTTGGTGTTTGGAAGCTCGATATGTTGGGCAATATGATCAATCTTCTTCGGACAGACGAACAAGTCAACGCCAATAGGAGTGTATGGACACTGATTTGGAGCTGGGGATTTCTTTTTGTCTCTGCAAACATCATTCCACAGCAGTTAATAAAAAGCATTCTCTCGTAAAGAAGTAGATACATAAAACAGTGGTGAGATGTGAACTTGAAATAGGTTTCTCCACGGAGTTTGAATGTTGATGGCGATATCTCACACCAACTTCCACTGGACTGCTTCTCTTTGGCTGAACAAGGAATGGTAAATCCCGCTTTTGGGCAGTACAACAACTTATGATGCTCACTAACTTCCTCACCATCGCATGATCTCCTCTTGAAAGAAAGCCTATAAACTGCGGATTTTCGTTTCTGAGATGTGGGTGAGTTTAGAGTCTTATCATTGAAACTAACGGTTGGCATCAATCGACTCAGGCTGGTTCTCAGGGTTTTCTCTTGAGAGTTCCGTTTCTGCTCTTTCATACCTTTAAAGCTTGCTTGGTCCATTAGTTTCTTCTTGTTGTTTCCAGTGAGAACAGAGAGACCACTAGGATCCCTGTACATCCCTTTGCTCACAAAGTTCTCGGGTTTACTCCCATCTATCTTCAAGTAAGTCTCATGGTATTCTTCGTACTTTCCTTTTCCATCCACAATGCATGACGAAGATTCGAATTGAACTACTTGACCATTTGGAATATGACCCGTTGCACCTACTTGACCATTTGGGACATTACCCGCTGCACCACCTGCTGGTGATACATTATCTGCTAAGAGACATATGGTAAAAAGAATTCAGATACACCAATAGTGTTCCTCTGTTTGCATTTTAAGCTCCATAGATCCTGAAAAGAGTGTAGATTGACATTTACCTTCAGGTAGGCTTACGAAGTCCTCATCTTCATCCGAATCAAGAACACTGTTAGAGTCGAACCATGCATCATCTTGTGAGACAGCTGCAACAACAATGAATTCTACAGGTTAATAATCTATGATTGTCCAGTTATTATCTTCTCTAATCATCAACAAAATCAAAACTTATATGATCTACCACTGCAAGATCAAAGCTAGCTGGTACAGAAATGCTCACCAAACGAAACTCGGTTCCCAAAATCACTAGGCCTTTTAATATTGGCATGAGGAACAATATCAGACACTTTAGAAAAGTGTTTGGAAGATCTATGACGGCCTTCCCTCCGAGGCCTAATCGCTCTTGAATGGGTCGACACACATCCACCCATTTTTCAATAGGTTTGTTTAGATCCTGTTCAAAGAAAAATGAAAGTGAAAAACAAGAGAATACCATGAAAATGACCAATGCTTCTATATAATATAACATATATACAGCATATAAAACACAGCTTTCAAAATAACATATTTATCACCATAGACAATTCTTTATGGCTTATTACTAACATTGGGACCAAGTCACTATCTGTCTACCTGACTCTTTCTAAACAGGTATGTCCAGTTACAAGGATTAGATTACCAAGTCAATACAAGATCTCTAAACCATAAAATATTGTAGGCAGCTCAAAAAGTGTACCCGACAAAAACCAATTAAAAGAGAGTGGGGACATAAGATCATGTAGCAACAAAAATCTCAATGTGGGTCACAAGAACATGTACGCAGCAACAAATCTTATTATATTAGATTATTACAAAGAGGAAAACAATAACCACAGTTTTTGTCATTGATTCACCAAGTTGTTTTTGTTCAAATGAGCCAAAGGGATCAATGCAGACTAGATTATAATAACCCAACAGAAAATTCTCAAAGAACAAAACTAACACTGTTTTTGTCCTAAACCAAATTTTGATGTTTAAGATCTCTAATTATCTTCATGCCAATACACCAATTGGTAAAACAAATGTATAAGAAAATGACTGCATTGACATATTAGGCCTTTCCATCACTTTCAGCTTCATACATGAACATTTTCCTCAAGAGAGTTGAACATATGAATAAGAATAAAAACGTCAACATCATTCAACAAAAAGACACAAAATTTGAAGCAAAAACAGGAAAAGATATCGCATGCAATGCATCGCTTTAAAAAAGTGAAAAAGACGCAAAATTTACGATTGAACAAATCTGTGAAGATCATGATCGATCCATGGCTTAATCAGAATAGATTCGAAAGAGAAGGTGAACAAGTTCATGAATGGTCACACAATGTACAGAATTTAAACGAAGAATCGAAGCCTGTAAGAGATCGAAATGGAAGAATCTAAAGTGTTGATTTTGATACCTGGAACGAGGATGCATGATAATGGGCAATCCTCTTTTTGAGTGAATTTGATTTTTTTTTTGTGTGAGGGAAAGAGAAAAAAGGGAAGAATCTTCCCGAGAAACGAAAGAGAGAAGAGGAAGAACCCAGGAAGATGATAAAGAGGAAATTAGATTAAAACCCGAAAAATTCGGATCCGGGCACGGACAGCAATACAACAGGGGAAGATTGAGCTTCCCTTTTTGTCCCTTTCTCTCTATTGTCTGTCTAAAGGAAGAGTAAAAAAATTGTCTTTTTGGTTTTAGTGGCAAATTACTAAAAAGCTTATGGAATCTGTTTCCTTACAACTTTTGGAATCTGACTTATTAAATGGGTGATCATAGGATTTAGTGTCTAATTGGCTTGAGCTTAATATTCCGGTTTAAGAATCTTAACCAAACCGAACCAAAAATTCCTCTTGAGATACAAAAATTGGATTTTCAACACAAAAAGTTACTTTGATCTCTTTTCTCGGTATCAATTTCACTTCAAATTTAAGCTCTCTTTCTCAACCTCACTTCAATGCTCTGTTTTAAAGGATTTAAAGACCACAAACGTTTATTGTATTATGAAACACATGACTATTATGAAATTTAAATCTTAATTAACTTCAATAAATGAATTCTTACATAGTCTTCATATCCTAAAACAAAAGATTACAGTATCATTGAGAAATCAAAACACAATATATGTAATCAAAGCAAACAATACTAATATTTTTGGACTTAGAGTCCTTAGCGTTTTAATTCAGCTATATTGGTTTGAAATAATTTACACTAAACTAAGTAGTGGTGGTTTAGTGGTTTTCACTTCAAAATTATAGATTATAGATCAATTCTTCTTAAATACGAAATAACTAATTATTTCTATTTGACTACCAACTATTTAAATACGGTTCACGTCCACCCGCTGTGGGTTTTAGTCCCTAGTCTCCTTTGTGGCTAAAAAAAAAATTCACACTAACAAAAATTAAACGATTATTGACTAACTTAAAATATAAATTGGCTCGATTAAACAACAATTTTTGTATATTATATTTTTTTCAAAATTCAAAATTTTTTTGCGTTCAATAATTCATGTTTAATTTGACAAAAATACGTAAATTTAGTATTATTATACACATTTTATATAGAACATAAAAATTTATATATATTTTTCATATCTAAAATATCTATTTTGGTAAGAAGGATATTTATAATATTTTAATCAAAAATTTATACAGTTGATATATATATTTTTTTGTCAATATTACTTATTGGGTTTGGATTAACAAGGTCTGATGTATAGCCTAAATGTTCTAATTAGAGTTGGTGGGATTCGAACTCCTCACCTGGTGCCTAGGTAGATCATAGGCAAGTCAACTGGCCACATGCTTCTTAGGTACAGTTGATATTTATTAATATCGGTTTTATAATATAAAAGTTTGACAAAGAAAAAAAAGGTTTTAAAGATCTGATCTGCCATGCTGATTTCACGTGAGGACAAGGCTTGCTGCTCTGGGTCCGTGGTCCAGCTAGCCTTCATCGTCGCCACTGACGAAGACTTTCTCACCGGAGTCTTCGGATTTTCGGTAGTCTCTCTTCCTTGTCTTTAAGCCTCAGTGTCATCTATCATCATTGGTTTAGTTAGAGGATAGCTTAATCTAGGATTTGATAGAATGAGGCTGCAAGGTCAGATAGGTTGGGGGTTCTACAAGATTAGGGCTTCGGTGAGGTGGTACTTGCTCCGGGTTGCGTTGGCAGTTGGGGCTCGGTTTTTTCTCGTTGTAGTTTTCCTTCGATCTGCGGGTTCAGATCGCAAGCAGCTTTGGACTAGGCTAGTTGATTTAGGGTCTTCTCGGTACATATAGCTTTAGGGGCCTGCCCTCGGTAGCTGTATCGACTTTCAATCGTCTTTCTAGAGTTGTCTTGTAACTATATCTCAAATTTTTGTTTGTCCTTTCGTCATTTCTGTAGTCTCATTTCCTCCGCCTTCTTTGTTATCCCTGTACTTTTGAATCTTAACTCTTGTCGGCTTCTCCCGGCGTACTTGTCGGCACTTCTCCCGACGTAACCGTCGGCACTTCTTCCGGCGTACTTGTCGGTACTGCTCCCGGGTTAACCAGTTCATCCTTTTCCCCTTCGGGTCTTTAAGTTCCAATTACCCCCTGTTCTTCCTCTTTTGTTTGTATCTTTGGTTTTTTCTTTTAAGGTTTCATATAATAAGTCTCGGTAGTCACCATCCAGAATTAGTCGTCGCCTTTCTTAGCTTTTTCCATGTCTTAGATTTAATCTATGGATCAAATTAGTCAATTTTCATCAAGGTTGTTGGTGATTATGTATTGCTGTGCTCTTTGCTAACTTTTGGAGGAGTAAATCTCTGCCTTGTTAGAGTGGTCTGAGTTGGTATTCACAGATGGTTTTCAACGCTAGAGTTTATTTAGATTTAACCATTACACTGGAACTCGTCTGATTAACCGTTAACTGTTCGATATTAAAGAGTGTTTACTAGTCATTGTTACGGTGAAGCGACATTGATGGTGTAACGACGTTCTGCTTGACAGAATACAACTTGAGCTGTGTTCGATTGTCTAGTCTGTCTCATTCTCCTTCAATTGTTGCTGGTGAACTCCTTAGTTTAATCGAATCATATCCTTTACCACTCCTAACCTAAAGCAAGTGTTGAGTCGATTAAACGGCTTCTTTAAATCTCCTCCACTAGAATTAAACATTAGATTTGGGCGAGGTCTGTTCAGTTGTTGCTTTTCCATTACCATCAAAAAGAACGTATGTAAGGAGACACAAGTGCTATAAATTTCTGAAGTTTATTTAAATCACAAGGGAAGACATGAGTATTAAAGTTACAATGAGTTTGGTTGGTAGTCTCCCAATATCAATTATAGGTTTTTGGTTTATCATTAGGTTTGGGTGTTAAGTGCATGAGCAATCTTGTTCGATCTATGCTCTAGAGTTAATCTCTAAATCTATATATTAGGTACTTTTAATTTTATGTTAAATCTTTATCTAATAGATTAATACATTCTCCCTTCAATATTAATAAAACTACCGTTTGGGAAGAAAAAAAAGACATGAAAAAGTCTTTAATTCTAAGGATTTCAATCGCGTTAAATGATATCTGGGTTTTGGTTTCCTTGATTCGTAGTCATTACTGATTTACTGAGATCAGCATGAAGACTTCAAGGACCTGACTCAGCTCTGCGTCAGATACGAATTCGAATCTTTGAGTTCCCGAGAATTTGGTCAGATTACACCGTAAGTTACCTTTTTCCTGCATATCTATCAACTTCGAGCTTCACGATTCTTCTTCTCTCACTCGCGTTTTCTCTCTTTCACTCTATTAAGTATCAGAATCTGCGTTGCTTGGCTATTTGCTTGAACGATTACTCTTGTTTTTATTGATTTTGGGATCTGCTCGAAGAAAGGGATTGAAATTAAGGGGCTTTTTTCGGGTAAATTGACTTTTGTTTGTTTGTTTGTAAAACTTTATCAAATTCTTCCTGCTTAACCCAAATTGTTGCAATTTTCTGAAAAATCCGAGATTTTTTCCTGATTTGCATTTTCTTGCAAGTCTGTAAGTTTTGTGCGATCACTTCCGTGGGTTTGGTTGCTGTGTAGAACCATCATTACAAGTTGTGATGTCGGTTTATGTTGTCAGGTTTTTTACAAACCTATGGTTTGTTAGATTTATAGTTAAAGAGAAATCCAAAATCCCACATTGAATGAAATGAAAATTGGGTTGAACATGGTTTTGATTTGAGCTAGTTAATATTTTATATTCCTTAGTGTTTACTGTTTTTATTTTCATGTTGATCCCTTTAATATAATGTTGTTCTATATAAAGTTTACTGATGTTCTTGTTTAGGGAACCTGCGAAGGGAACTTTTTACTGAGTTTCTGTTGCTTTTGGAACAGGAAATGGATCATTCATCAAATAGATTTGGAAATGGAGTGGAATCGGTTTTACCGAATTATAAGCTTGGCAAGACTCTTGGAATTGGATCTTTTGGGAAGGTGAAAATAGCAGAGCATATTGTTACGGGGCACAAGGTTGCTGTCAAAATCCTTAATCGCCGTAAGATCAAGAACATGGAAATGGAAGAGAAAGGTAAATATGTACTGTTGAACATCTCTCAGTTTGCTTGGTTTTTGAAGACCAAATTACTGGACTTTGATAATTAAATATCTCTTCCTATGAATATCTCTACTAAAGTATCTTTTCAAAGTCAAATTTCGTGTAACCAATGCACAAGGTTGTATAATTGTGTTTAAAGATTACTTATCGGTCTCTTGTGAATACTTTTTGGGATTCAACGGACTGCTAGTGGTTTTTACAGAAAATTAGCTCTGTGACCCTTCTATTACTTTTTATTGTAACGCATGTCTGTTTCTTCCTCTTACAGTAAGAAGGGAGATCAAAATCCTCAGGTTGTTTATGCATCCTCATATCATTCGGCAATATGAGGTAATAGAGACACCAAGTGACATTTATGTTGTAATGGAGTATGTCAAGTCGGGAGAGCTCTTTGATTATATTGTTGAGAAAGGCAAATTACAAGAGGATGAGGCTCGTAACTTTTTCCAGCAGGTTTGTTTTCTCTTTACCACAACCTGCATGTTTGTAGCTTATCATTTCTTCTCTGATTTTGAGTGTTGTTAGCGTTTGATTCATATCTGAGCAGATAATATCTGGTGTGGAGTATTGTCACCGCAATATGGTTGTCCACAGAGACCTAAAGCCTGAGAACTTACTATTGGATTCGAGGTGCAACATTAAGATTGCAGACTTTGGGCTGAGTAATGTCATGCGGGATGGTCATTTTCTAAAGACCAGCTGTGGAAGCCCCAATTATGCTGCTCCGGAGGTACTCAGTTTAGAAGATATACTGTATTCTTTTTTACCTATGTCTTGTTTCTCTTTTTATTGGATACGAGTATCTGAAACTTTCAATGAATGACCTCTTACCACTTGTAGGTTATATCAGGTAAATTATATGCTGGACCTGAAGTAGATGTATGGAGTTGTGGAGTGATATTGTATGCTCTGTTATGTGGTACTCTTCCGTTTGATGATGAAAACATTCCCAACCTTTTCAAGAAAATAAAGGTATGGTAAATTTATACGTTTATTCAGCTTAAAGACTATTATGTGAAGTAACTACTTAAGGTGTTTTTTTCCCCTCTTTAGGGTGGGATTTATACTCTTCCAAGCCATCTATCATCTGAGGCAAGAGACCTGATCCCAAGGATGCTGATAGTTGATCCAGTGAAACGAATTACCATACCTGAGATCCGTCAGCACCGTTGGTTCCAGACTCATCTTCCTCGTTATCTTGCTGTATCTCCACCAGACACAGTAGAGCAGGCTAAAAAGGTTTCTTTTTAGTGCCATTGGGAAATTAGAAGAATCACTTGCAGTGATAGTAACAACTACGTTTATATATTGCAGATCAATGAGGAGATAATTCAAGAAGTGGTTAACATGGGATTTGACAGAAACCAGGTTCTGGAATCTCTTCGCAACAGAATACAAAACGATGTATGTAATTTCTGTCTATAATGCTCTTAATTCTCTAAACTAGTTTCCAACAGTCCTGAAAGGCCACTTGCGACTTGTTTCAGGCTACAGTAACATACTACCTGTTATTGGATAACCGGTTCCGTGTTCCAAGTGGCTATCTTGAATCCGAGTTTCAGGAGGCAACTGTATGTCTTTTTTCTTCTTTTTCGCTGTCGATAGCTTACCAACATCTAAATCTCAAAAGGGCCACATAATGTTCTTTTTCAACTAACATTTTCACCTTTTCAAATTTTACTCATGTAGGACAGTAGTTCCAATCCTATGCGCCCACCTGAAGCGCCGGCTTCACCTGTAGGCCACTGGGTTCCTGCACAAGTGGATCACTACGGGTTGGGAGCAAGATCACAAGTCCCAGTTGACCGAAAATGGGCTCTTGGACTCCAGGTTTGTACCTGATTGCTGAATCTTCTTTTTCCTTCCCTGAACCCGTATGAATGCATGCAATACACAATCAGATATCTGTTTCGTCTTGCCATGTTCATTAAAGTCATTTGGTAATTTAGGCATTTAGAAATTTATTTGTTTTGTTTTGTATGAGTATTCTTTACCTCAACATGCCCGTATTGATAATTAATCTGTTACCTTGGTATTCTGAACAGTCCCATGCGCATCCCCGTGAAATCATGAATGAAGTTTTGAAAGCTCTCCAAGAACTCAATGTATGTTGGAAGAAGATTGGTCACTACAACATGAAATGCCGATGGGTTCCTGGTTTTGCTGATGGTCAGAATACTATGGCCAACGATCAGCTGAGCTTTAGAGATGAATTCAGCATCATTGAGGATGACAATGCCAATACTTCATCAACTGTCATCAAATTTGAACTTCAGGTAACTGCAAACTAACAAATATTAGGATCAACAATATTCCTAGGAGATAAAAACCAATTTCCAGTTCAGTTTGGTAGGGATACAAAACCTAGTAAGGAAATTTACATTCCTAGAATCTAGCTGGAGTAAGATCTGCTGTTGTTATATCCCATTAGTATTATTAAGGTTTCATAGTTGCTTTCTCAGTAGTTCCGTAAAACTAAACCGTCTAGGACAGATACTAAACCCTTCTCCATAACTTTCAACTTTGAACTAACTCTTTTCAGACAACAAGACTCCAATAATATTACACACATACAACAATGTTTCTGAATTTGCTTTTGGTTCTGAAACAGCTATACAAAGCCCGGGAAGAGAAGTACTTGCTAGATATCCAGAGAGTTAACGGTCCTCAGTTTCTCTTCTTGGATCTATGTGCTGCCTTTCTTACAGAGCTCCGTGTGATTTGAAGACTTTTAACCATTTGTTCAGGCATTTTTTATCTTGCATGTTTCATGGTCTGTAATAGTAGAGAAGATACTATACCAGGTTACTTTTATATACCTGGATTCTAAGTTAAAACGACTGTAATCATAACTATCATTTCCTCTTTTGATGGTTTAGTTTAAAGTTTGATCGTTGTGTACATAAATTAGCTGTTTCTCATATTCTCAAATCTTGGCTACAAACTCAATCTATCATTTCTTTCATCTACATGTCTTTGATTGAATTTGTTCAAGAGTGACAAAAGTCAAGTACGGCCACAAAAGCAACTAGCCCAACATGTTTATACTTTTTTGTCATCTGATTTTTATTGATAACATTATACAATAGAGGAAAAGTTTACATATAAACTTAAGCATGTATAATGCCAAAAAAGAACATAAGTTTCAGGGTATGTATTTAACAATAAGGATGAGTCTCTATCATCCTTCGCCGTGCAAGAGCTTAGTTCTCATGAAGTGCTTGTTGTCGGAAAACCAATCCTAACTACGAAACAAAGAGCTCAATTATGATGAATTGCTCGTTGCCGGAAAACAAATCTTAACTACAAAACTTTTATGTTCATCTGTTATATGACTACTACGGGTTGCTGAAAATTCCTAACAATCAGGAGTACAAAAGAAATGGATTGAATTGAAGAGTTTATGCATAATTGTCTATCTTACTGAAACTCTGAATACAAAAGAACATCGACAAGAAAACAATTAAAATTAGGGAGGACTTCCACGATAGAAGTTTCATATAACATCAATTACACCACATGTTGACACCGTAATCTAATTGCACTATAATCCAAAGTTCTCAACCCGATTGCACCATAATCCAAAGTTCTCAACCTGATTGCACCAAAAGTATGTGTTCAGGAATCCAATTCCACACACGTGTTAGATAAGTGGAGAGATCAATGGTTTACTGTGTACCAAAAGTACGATTAAACCATGAAATTAAGTGGTACGCATACTAAACCAAAAATAGGTCCAATTGGAGATCCATTTAATTGATTTCGAACCCGGAAACATTATCTTGGAGATCCGAATACTTTTGCAAACCAAGAAAATTGATTCATAATTTTGATTAAGAATTAGAACCCTAAACCCAGGAAAGTCGATTCTGAATTTTGAACCCATGAGAAGAAATTCCCGAACCCAGGAAAAAATCGCCGGATTTCGAAGATGGAGGATGAGTTTGGAGATCCGAATACTTACGCGGTGGCTGTGTATTACGCACAAGGTGAAGCCGAAGAAGACCAAGAAACTGAGGAAGAAAGAAATGAAAAATTTCAGTATGAAGAGTACAAGATGATGAAACTCGTGGATGGGTTTAGTGATGAACCGTCTATTCGTCACAATGTATGTCCAGAAAGTGATGACGATGAAGAAGGAGAAGGCTCTGGGCAACGAAACGCAGACGAAGAAGATATGAGACGTGGGCCATGATTTTTCAAAAAAGGTATGTCTTTCTTCAATGTCGTTGCCTTCAAAGAAGCTGTTGTATACTATGTGGTCCCTTGTTTAGTTTATCATTTACAGCTAATGTAAATCTATTTTTTTTTGTCTTGATAGGGACTCATTAAAGCTGTTGCCTTGGTCCTTCCAAGGATTGAACACCGAGCTTGTGTACGCCATATTTATGCTAATTTGAAGAAAACACATGGCAAGAAACCTTGGATGAAGCCATTGATATGGAACTTAGCATGGAGCTATAACGAGGCTGAGTATGCAGCTAACTTGGAGCGCATTGAGAATCACGACAAGCAGGTTTATGACTCTGTTTTAGCCGAGAACCCAATAAGTTGGTGCAGAGCCTTTTACCGCCTTGGAAGTTTCTGTGAATATGTGGAGAACAACTCTACTGAGTCCTTCAATGCATCTATTGTCAAAGCAAGGGGAAAGCCACTTGTACATATGCTAGAAACCATCAGAAAACTTGCAATGGTACGTATAGACACCCGATATGTTGTTTCTAATGGGCATACTGGTTTGTGTACACCATATGTTGCTAGCTACTTAGCTAGAGAACATAAAAAGGTTGCGGAATGTATGGTGTTTCCAAGTACGAATGGAATGTTTGAAGTGGACAGTCTAGGTAGCAACTATCGGGTGAGCATAGATAGAAGGACTTGCACATGTAGACAAACTCCTGCAATTATTTCAATTCAAAACCTGCTTTTTAATCCAAAACCTGTAACTTTTTCAATACAAAACCTGCAACTTTTTAATCCAAAACCTGCAATCAGTTGCCAAAGTGAATCATGTTATCATTTGATTATGAAACCAAAACATACAATCAGTTGCCAAAAGATCAAAAGGTCATCATGTTGTCATTACAGAGACTAAAAGATCAAAAGGTCATCATGTTGTCATTACAGAGACTAAAAGATCAACAAAACATCAACATACATGTCATTAAAGAGACTAAAAGATCATTGTTACTACAAAAGCTAGCTAAACCTGTGACTAAACAAAGAATTTGATAACCAAACACATTATCACAATACCACTAACTGCGACTACCATCGCAGTCTTGGTCTTGTTTTTCGCCTCGGTTTCCATCTTCTCCTTTACCATTTCCTCAAGTCTTTGCATTTGTTCAATCACCTTCTCAAACTCCAGATTTTGTTTCGATATCTCTTTCACCATATCTTCAAGCTTCACGATTTTTGAATTCATTGCTTTTAGCTCTTCTACCATTTCATCATCAACCCACTTTAAATCATGATTATCACTCTGTTTTTACAAATAAAATCGATATCACAATCCCAATCAGATGTGAATAAACAATGTTAGAACAAAGATTATCAATTACGAGAGTACAACATCAAAACAATCTCTTGTACGGATTCCTCTATGATTTTGAAAGTTTTACAACCATACATTCACTACACCAACATCATTTTGGAATGCCCACGATTTGGTTCCACGGTCGAGTAGAGGATGATATACGGGAATATCCAGACTCATTGCTCATTGCTCTTCTCGGATTTGTTTGATTTTCGGGTTTGTAGGGTTCATGGATTTTTTGATTTGTTCGCTTGGTTTGATTTGTTTGATTTTCTTTGAGAAAACAAGTCAGGTCGGATCGATTAGTATGGGTCTGCGTATTCAAATCCGTCTGGGTTGGTTTGCGAAAAAGTCATCAGTTTAGTCTCGAATACGGTTAAGACACAAACCGTCAAATTTGTGCAATCGAGTTGATAACTTTGGATAATGGTGCAGTTAGATTACAACGTCAACATGTGGTGTAACTGATGTTATATGCAAACTTCCGTGGTGGAAATAGAATGTCCTCCCTTAAAATTAATATGTTAGATGATTTGTTCTTGATTATTTATTTTATCTTTTTTGGCTCATTAATTAGTGATAATTTGGTTGCCAAAATAAACACCAAATGGCAAATACACATATACATCTAATTTTAGTCAATATGGAGTAATGACACATTTACTTTCTAGACATTTCAACAAGCAATTAATTATGACTATATATAATAACTCTTACCATCAATAAATAGAAGAAACCCCAAGATCTAAAATCATTTTTGAAACAAAAAGATAAGTGGATTTGAAGAATTCTTTTTCAGGTTTTCAAGACATGAAGTTTACAACAGTAATTCTGCTTATGTTGGCGATAGTAATAAGCCAATTGTCTTCATCTTTGGTTGGAGCCACAAGGGTTGGAGGTTTGGTCGGAGAAGAGAAAGTGACATGTAATGTAGTGGCTCTTATTGATCCATGTGTGTTACCATTACTGGATGATAAATATATACCAACTCTACATTGTTGTCAAGTATTAAGAGACCAACAATCATGTTTGTGTGGTTACATAAAGGGTTATTGGACTGGTATTCTTTTTAAGAGTCTAAATGCTCATAGAATATGCAGAATTTGTAATGTTCCTTATCCGACGACTTGTTGAATCTTATGATATTTATAAAACAGTTTATTATTGATAATTAATGTTTGGGTTTATAATGGTGTGGTTTGTGTTGATGTTATAAAATTTTATGTATGAGTGGTTTTTGCTGCAAAATACGTGGAATTTTAACCAAAAACAAGCTTAGATTTTTAGATTGTGGTTTGATTTTGTGTTATTTGGGTAAAAAGTTTGATACTTGTATACTAGGTGATTTTCCCCACACATGCGTGCGAACATAATTTTTTTTGTAATTTATTTAGTTTTAAAATTTTATTTTATTTTATACATCTGTAATTAATTTTTTTTATTAATCTACATCATATAAAATATTAAAAATAATATCATTTTGAAATGTAAAAGATGAGTTTTATATAATGTAAAATTCTTAAAACATAGAATAAAATAACATAAATTTTATTAAAATAATATATTAAATAATAAATACCTGTGACCTCATATTTAATTAATCTTATTATACATATGACTATGTTAATAGAAATTTTTCTAAACGTTAAAAATATAGTTAGTATAGTTATCTCGATATTAACATGGAAAATATGTTATATTAATTCTAACGATTAAAAAATCAAAATTTAAAATTCATATAGGAATTTTATCATTCATTTTTCTCAACATAAAAACATCAAAAAATTGTGTGTTTTGTATATTTTTAGAAGAAAAATACTATTAATTAATAATAAATTTGTGCGAAGAATTTTTAAGCATATATATAGGTAACATTATTGTATAGGCATTATTTATAAATTTCAGTTAAATTATAGCATAAATATGTTTTATCTATCTACTTTTGATAGTTTTACTAAATAATATATAATTTTATTGTGTCACAAACGCAGCATAATAAAATATATTATTAAAATTAATTTTGTTAGAATATATTCATTCAATAACGCTAAAAAAGCCAAAATACAAGTGGTTTAGTTGGCTTATCTTTTATTTAGATAGACACTAGATTGTGAGTTCGAATGCCACCCAACTCCAGTTGAAATATTTAAAATATATATCAAAGTTCGTAGATTTAATAGTTACTTGTTAATAAAAAAAAAAAAAAAAGGCTAAAAAGACATTAGAGAAACTTATGCTTCGTCTTTAAATTATAGAACTGAAGTTCTAATCCGGCTTGATTGTGATTATTTATATAGACTCTATTCCGTCTTAAAAACATTAATTAGTAAATTAATGATAATTTGGTTGACTAAAAAACAACAAATGACAAATACACATGCATTTAATTTTAATCAATATGGAGTAGTGACACATTTACTTTCTAGAATTTTTTTATTAAGCAATTAATTATGACTCCATATATATATATATATATATAATAGCTCTTACCATCAATAAATAGAAGAAACCCGGATATCAAAATCCCAAAACATTTTTGAAACAAAAAGATAATTGGAATTGAAGATTTTTTTTTCAGGATTTCAAGACATGAAGTTTCCTACAGTAATTCTGCTTATGTTGGTGATAGTAATTCAATTGTCTTCATCTTTGGTTGGAGCTACAAGGGTCGGAGGTTTGGTCGGAGAAGAGAAAGTGACATGCAATGTATTGGATCTTATAGATCCATGTGTATTACCATGATTCGACGATAAATATCAAACAACTCCACATTGTTGTCAAGTACTAAGAGACTAACAGTCATGTTTGTGTGGTTACATAAAGGATTTTTGGGTTGGTAGTATGTTTAAGAGTCCAAATGCTCATAGAATATGCAAAATTTGTAATGTTCCTTATCCGATGACTTGTTGAATCTTATGATATTTATAACCTAGTTTATTATTTATAATTAATGGTTCAGTTTTTTTTATGTTGATGCTATAAATTTTAATATATGAGCGGCTTTTGCTACAAAATACGAGGAATCTTTAACCAAAAATAAGTTTAGATTTTTTGATTATGGTTCGATTTCGTGTTATTTGGGTAAAAAGTTTGATACTTATATATATGTATCAAAAATATTTACAATTTTCACTGAAATTTGAATCCAACTTGTTATATAATTCACCATGATAAACCGTCTAGGACAATACTAAACCCTTCTCCATAACTCAACTTTGAACTAACTCTTTTCAGACAACAAGACTCCCATAATATTACACACTTGCAACAATGTTTCTGTATTTGCCTTTGGTTCTGAAACAGTTATACAAAGCCCGAAAAGAGAAGTACTTATTAGATACCCAGAGAGTTATGTGCTGCTTTCTTACAGAGCTCTGTGTGATCTAAAGACTTTTAACCATTTGTTCAGGCATTATTCTATTTTGCATATTTCATGGTCTGTAATAGTAGAGAAAATACTGTACCAGATTACTTTTATATGCTTGGATTCTAAGTTTAAACTCTACTGTAATCATAACTATCATTTCCTCTTTTGATGGTTCAATTTAAGGTTTGATCATTTGTACATAAACTTAGTTGTCTCTCAGATTCTTAAATTTTGGCTACAAACTGAATCTATCATTTCCTTAATCTAAATGTCTTGAGTGAATTTGTTAAGAGTGGCAAAACCCAAGTACATCCACAAAATCAACTGCATTTAAATATATTTTCTCATACATAGATGATTTCAGAAGAGTCGGAATCTTTTTTCGGTGTTCTACCGCCTTACATGTTAGATGATTTGTTTGTGATTATTCTTATGTAGATTATGTCCGACTTCTTGGTTCATTAATTAGTGATAATTTTGTTGACAGAAAAGAACAATAAATGGCAAATACACACATTAATCTAAAATTTGATTTTTTGTCAATATATGGAGTAATCACACATTTACTTTTTAGATATTTTATCAAGCAATTAATTAGTATAGTTATGTAAATATAATTACTCTTACAATCAATGAATAGAAATACTATTACAATCAATAAATATAATTAGTGATAATTTTGTTGACAGAAAAAAACAACAAATGGCAGATACACACATTCATCTAAAATTTACTTTTAATCAATATGGAGTAATCACACATTTACTTTTTAGATTTTTTTTTTCAACAATTGGATCGATAAGATCTGATCCATAGCCTAAAACTCACTTTTATAATCTCTTTTTTAACCTACCATAATGCAGCGGGTAGGAATCGAACTTTAGTGCCAAATCATTAGCTGGATCATCCTAACCACCAGACTAAGAGCAACTCGACACTTTTTAGATATTTTATTAAGCAATTAATTAGTATATATATGTAAATATAATTACTCTTACCATCAATAAATAGAAGAAACCCCAAAAAATCAAAATCTCAAAACATTTTTGGAGCAAAAAGATTATTGAAATCGAAGAACTTTCTTTCAGGATTTCACAACATGAAATTTAGAACAGTAATTTGCAGATGGCCTTTACTATAGTGGCATGTGGTAAGTCTACTAAAAACAGACACACTTATACATCCAGAGATCAAGTTATACTATCTACATTATGTAGAAATTTGACTAATGGGCCGGTTAGTTGTAATCCAGACAAAAAAAAAAAGAATAGTAATTCTGCTTATGTTGGTGATAGTAATCCAATTTTCTTCAACTTTTGTTGGAGCCACAAGGGTCGGAGAAGAGAAAGTGACATGCAATAGAGATGCTCTTATTAATCCATGTGTGTTACCATTACTCGACATTAAATCTATACCAACTCCACAATGTTGTCAAGTACTAAGAGACCAACAATCATGTTTGTGTGGTTACTTAAAGGGTCATTCGATAATTGGTATTCCTTTTAAGAAAGTAAATGATTTTAGAATGTGCAACATTTGTAACGTTCCTGATCCGGTTTGTTGAATCTTATGATATTTATAAAATAGTTTATTATTTGTAATTAATGGTTCCGTTTTTTTTATGTTGCGGTTTACGTTGATGCTATAAATTTTTATATATGAGTATCTTTAACCAAAAATAAGCTTAGATTTTTGGATTATGGTTCGATTTCGTGTTATTTGGGTGAAAAGTTCGATACTTATACATAGGTATCAAACAATATTTGCAATTTTCACTGAAATTTGAATCCAACTTGTTATATAATCCGCCATGATAAACTGATGATTTAAATTTAGAGTTGAGTAATTGAGATTAGAAACAAATGTAAAAAAGCTTTTTCAATTTTTAAAAATGGTTGAAAAAATCATGAAATTTTATTGACTCACCAAATTTACTGTGAATTTTAGTTGATCAACCCATTTCCATCTAGTTTAACGGTCTATGTATTCCCATTTAAGTATGTATCAATTTTTTTTTTTGTCAACTAGTTTAGTGAATTTTTAATTCCTCTCTTAACACTCTCTTAATTCTATTTTTGATTAAATAAAATAAATAAAATAATTAACAGACTTCGGTAAAATCATGACAGACTCTAAGATGATATGATAAAATAATTTAGTTATAAAAAATTTATGATTTACGGTTAAGTAAAAAAAATTCGTGATTAAATTAACATAAACTTTTTTTTAACTATATATATATTTTAAAAAAATTAGGGTTGTTTTTGACATTTAAAAAAAAATTGGGATGTGTATGTAATTGTTGAAAGAACAAAAAAAAACAGCCAATATACTCACTTAACCGTGTATCCAACCGTACCGTACCATCTATTAACCATTTTAACCAGTTCTTAAAAAGAAAAAAGAAAAAAAAGAAGAAGGAAAAAGTCAATTTCTCACCTCTCTGGTCCGTTCTCCAGACTTATCTTCGCTGGATCCTCGCGTCGATCCACATTCCGTCGCCGACGTTCTTCTTCTCCACAGATCAGTTCGAGTCTTGTAAGTTGTTTTTTAATCCTTCGTCACCTAATTACTCTCTGTTCTTATCGTCTTTTACTTGTAATCTCCATTTACACTTTCCCCTAATTTTATGCGCTTTTTACGATCCAGATCACTTGTTGATTTGTTCTCTCTTTGCTCAATAAGCTCATGTAGAATCTCTGGTATTTCGTGTCTTGCTAATGCTGATTGCTTTGAGAGATTTTTCGCTTGATTACATTGGAACTAGTAATTCTGGCTTCTCATGTTACGTCCAAATCTATTATGAGTTTAAGTGATTCTGCAGAATTTGAAATTTAGTGGTTTCTGGGAACGATGAGTCAAATGTTCGAAATATATCGAGAGGCAATACTGTGAGCTTTCTGCAAATCTCTCAGGGAAGTGTACTTCAGTTAATACTCTGATAACTTAGTTATATTTCATTTGAATGTGACTAAGAACAAAAACAAACTGAAACAGCCCTAATGCGAGGGATTTTAATTGCATTAAATGTTATCTGGCTTTGTGATAATGGTGAGGTTTTCGGTTTTTTTTTTATTTAGTAATGGCGTCAAGGCGAAATGTACGGTATGCTCAGCTTCCAGGAGATGAAGATGATGAAGATTATGCAAATGGTGTTGGTGGAAGAAGAGATTTCGATCCTCGTTTCGATTATTCACCGAAAGCATTTGATAGAGTACCATGGAAATCTATCGCCTTAGCTGTGTTTCTTCTGTTACTTGGTTCCTTGCTTCTCTTTTTATCGTTTTTTATCTTCACTGGTCACATGGAAGGAGATAGCTCGCAAGGCTACGCCCTTCTTGTTCTTGGGATCCTTACTTTTCTCCCTGGTAAGAGTTTGATCTTTTTTTTTGACTTTTTCGTTTCGCTTATTGAATTCTCTGTGTGTGGGGAGAAGTAATTGCGCGATTTTTGATTTGAATTGTAGTCTATTGTTTGGTGTGGAAATTGTATGATTGATTCAAATTGTGTTCTTTCTCTGTTGAAATTATGTTCTCTATATTTGGATATGATTCAGAGTTCCTCTGTGTTGCTGTTGAAGTGCATGATGTATAATTTGAATCCCTTGTGTCTCTTGTTGGGTGAGGAAATTGCTCTAGTTGGATCCAATATATATAATCTTTAATTTGTTTGATACATTGCATGATGTTTAAATAATAGCCATATGAAATATGTTGTTTAATGTGGAGGTTTTGTTTGATGAATTAACTAGACACAGATTGTGTTCTTTGTCTCTTAAATTTATGTTCTCTTTAGTCATATATGCTTATGAGTTCCTCCATGTTGCTGCTCTGCGCACAATGATGTTTGTTTTGAAAGCCCTTGTGGAATCTATTGTTTAAGGCGAAAGTTTAGTGAGTTGATCAAATAGACACGGATTGTGTTCTTTGTATCTTGAAATAGTATGCTCTTTGTTTTCTTACCCATTTGTATGCTTATGAATAAAACAGTGATTTCCATGGCTGTGACACATTTCACAATTGTGGCTACAGGTTTCTACGAGACTCGAATTGCTTACTATTCATGGAGAGGAGCTGAAGGATACCGTTTCGCGGCCATTCCTGCTTACTGAATTTAGCTGGAGAAGTAAAAAGATATTGTGTATAAAAGACAGTTTTAGAAAAATGTAATCCAAAAAGGTACAACAAGTCTTGAGCTATTTTATAAATCTCACAGAATCTCTTTCTACTCTGTAAAATCTCTTCAAGTTGAGTTTCTAACAGATAAAAGCTTGGATTATAGAGAGAGATTGTTATGTTTTATTGATCCATTTTGTGAATCTTCTTGAATCTTGTTTGTTATCAAAATATGTATGTGTATTTTAGGAATTTGAGAGTTTTGGTATATTCATCATTTAGGAATGTTGACAGAGAAGCAAGAACAAAAAGGGCGAGACAAATGTAGAACGTTCAAAGTGATATTGGCCTAAATGGGCAAAATACTGAGTTCGTTGTAAAAAAAGGCTGGTTTGAATTTGGAATGCTTGAATGATCTCTAAAGTAAAGTGTAACATTATTAACCATGATCCTTTAGTAAGAACGAGATGTAAATAAATGATCCATGAAATTTTGAGGAAATTCGGTTTTTGATGCAATTGTACTGATGAACTCTTGGTCAAGCCACAAACTAAATCCTGACATTCGGTTTTGAAAATATGGTAAGCGACTCAAATTAGGTATGGATCGGATTAGTTTTTTTTTTAGTTCTAAATAAATACTTGTGATCAAATTACAATACATCTAAAATGATTTCGATTCTCAATCGATTCAGTTTTAAATAATTTCAATTATTTGTAATAAAATATAACAAAATATCCGAAGAAATGAATCAAAAGTAATTAATCGGTTTGGTTTTGAATAGTAACTCATAATCAAACACCACAAAATATATGTTAAGAATATTTTTAGTTACTTTTGGTTCTCAGTATTTTTCCAACTCAAAATACAAATATTATAAAACTGTTCAATTATTTGACATGAACCAAAACCGAACTGAATCACGAAAAATGTTGAGTGACAATAGGAAACAAGTTTAATAAACACCAAGTGATCACAAAAAAGTGGAGTGACAAGTTCTCTGTTTATTTGGTGCTCGTTGGGAACTGCGATCAGCAACTACAATCAAAAGTTGTTTGTTTCGTAGTTGCTGGTTCATCGAGTGCAATTTTAAGTCACTAAAAAATTCAGCAACTGATCACTAACGACAAGCGACTGCCAAACGAACAACACAGACGACCAAAAAAATTAAATAATTAAAAAATAAATTTAAATAAATAAAATTTAAATTTATAATAATAATACTAAAATTATATAAAATACAGTAATTAAATAAATATAAATATATATATATATATATATATAATAAAACAAAATTTACAAAAATTAAAATATAAAAGAATTTCAAAGATTTGATTTTAATTGTGTATATATATATATTTGATAAATAATATTTGAATGTTGTAATATTTGTTATTTAATTTTTATGAAATATTTGAATATATATTTTTCTAAATAAATATCAATGTTTTATAATTTAAATTAACATACAAATTTTTTTTCCACACAGGATACACATGAATGGCTCACTCAAGATTCTCACGACACCACTATGATGCGACATGCTGCATTAATTCAAGATGATAATTCTAGCCAAAAATATTGGAGACGTCCCCCTGTAAACTGGATTAAATGTAACTATGATGTTTCGCATCATGTTGGACCGATTCCTTCAGGGATAGGCTACATTTTTCGGAATACAGAAGGCGATGTAGTTCACTGTGGCATGGATAAATTTCAAGGTCATCTAACTGTGGAGGAAGCAGAGTCGACTGCGTTGATTTTGGTTATGCAGGTGGCTTCGACGAAAAGTTATACTAAGGTTATATTTGAAGGGGACAACTTGGTTTTGAACCAGGCTATAAAGGCGGTCCGACCAAATCTGAGGCTTCACCACTATGTCTCAACGATAAAGCTATGGAGCAACCACTTTACTCAATAGAGGTTTCAACATTTTTCGTAGGCAACGAACAATTGTGCTGACTTTTTAGCTAAGTCAATTCTATCTCATGATAGGGATTTGGTGTTTATATGATTCATGCCCTGTATTTTACGTTCGATTGTAATGACTGACAAGTTTTCGAATAATTAATAAAGAAGTATTTGAAGGAAAAAAAATACAACTTTTTTAATTTTTGTAAATATGTATATATATATATATATATATTTATCATAAATGTTATGTTAAAAAAAAAGAGTATTGACAAAAAAAAGGAGTTGTGAAACGAACAACATAGCTACTAGTCGCAGCGACTGTCAAACAAACAAAAAATTAAATTTTTGGTCATGTTTACTGGTCGTAGTTGTTGGTCGCGGTAGTTAGCGACATACAAAAGGAAGATGACCTAAGGTGTTGATTAGTAAAGTTTTTTGTAGAGCATAATGCTCGTTTAAAAGCCAATCATATTTTAAAAAATTTAAATAGATAAATATGATTGGTTACCAAAAACTTACCACTGAGGCCTTAACCTTACCAATAACCTGGGGAAGACAGCCTCTAGCCTCCTAAAAACTTTCATATCTTCCTATATAACTCCAAACTTTTAGCCTCAGCCCAATTCCACATAATTTAAACTTATTTGCCTATTTCCATCTAATTTAAGCTGAACCGGATAAAACCGAAATTGATGTGTACCGATTTTATAAAACCTAAAAAAAACCATAAAAGTTTGTTTAGAAATTTCAAACCTAGGTTACGCATGTATAATTGTAAAGGTCTGCACCAATCTGCTAAGTCATTTATTCTAAAGTTAATGAGCTATTCTATTATTTATCTTGTTCACGTCTCTGGTTTTCTTTGTTAAAAACTCTGGTTCGAAACAAAACGTTTCATGTTATTAAAACACAATGACAAACACAAAATACATAATTTTAACATACAGAATAATATAAATTAGAACAACTTGATATAGATAATTATAGGTTCCATCCATACATCATTCTTACCAAAATATCGAGTGATTTCCTACCCAATTAGGACTAATTTTCTACTTAATTACAAACAAACCATCAATTTTACCCGACTGATTTCCTACTCAATTACAAGCAAATCATCAATTTTTCACTCTTGCTGACTCCCAAGGCTTCATCAACCTGCAAACCAGTAAGACCATCACATTTTCAACCATTAAAGACGAACCAAAATGTAACCAAGAACTCAACAGAACAAAAAAATACTAACCTTCAGCTTCTTCCCTGTTTTAGGTTCATGGAACCTTTTATTATGTCCAGCTGCCTTACAAACGATACAATGCATGACCCGTTTCTTAGCCTTTGGTTTCTTCTTTTGAGGTGACTCATTTTTTCCTTTCTTTCTCTTTTCTTTCTTGTTGTTGTTGTCAACATATGATGGTTGTTGGATCGACTTGGAAGAAGATGGCCAGAATCTAGCTCCTCGTAGTGGATTTATTCCTTCTTCATAAGTCTTTTTCCATAGAGTCGTGTGAAACCACTTACTCACGAAATCTTCAACTTTCAACTTTTTGTGTAGTATCACTCCATAAGCATGTTCACACGGTATACCCGTGATGTCCCACTTCTTACAGCTGCAAGTCTTATCTTTCAAATGAACCCGATAAGAACAACCACTAAGGATTGTTTCGTAACATCCATTGGTGGTTGGCTTGACTGTACATTTTTTTGCTGTCTTCCTCCAAGCTCAGAAACTCCATTGCATATGGAGTACAAATCCCATCATGTTTTCCAGATTTTCCTGATCTATTAGCAATTCTCACCATCGCCAATCTCCTTATAGTCTCCATCATTGGAACAAAAGCCTTCTCTCTAGCCTTATCGATAGATCTGTTGAATGACTCCACAGAGTTATTCTCCACATCCTCACAATGGTTTCCTTCAATGTTGTAGAAAGCTCTACACCAAGTCTTTGGCTTTTGAATAACCACATCCTTATAAACTTCTGTGTCGTAGTGGAATAACCTCTCTAAATGTTCATCATACTCAGCACTATTATAACTCCATGCAAGTTTCCAAATAAATGGTTTAATCTGAGTCTTTTTCCCATGATTTGACTTGATATTGCCATAGATATGCCTGACACAATGTCTATGCTCAATCTCAGGTAACTCAGTAGAAACAGCTTTGATGAGACCCTAAAAGAATAACAGCACTATTATAGTCTCGAAGCCTTCTAAATTGGTCATCGTATTTACTCTCTATCCATTTCATAGCTTTCCCTCTTGCCTTTTGGCACTGATTCCTTGTCACAGAAATTCCCCATTTGTACATGATCAAGTCTTCTATCATCTTTGGCATATAACGTTCAGGGTCTTCTCTGATATTGTCTAAGAAAAGACGAGCAATTTGTGGAAGCTTCAACATGTAACACTCTCCATTTGGCGAACAAGCGTGAGCTTCATAGTATTTACGAACCTTCCACAACTCAGATTTTGATGTAAGAGCGCAATAAATCCTCCATCTACACTTCAAACTTCCTATGCACATAAATGTCAGTTTCTTTTCATCAAATCTAACTTGTTTGATGTTCGATTTAGTCTTCAATGCGTAGTCTAGTACAGCTTCATTGAATGCCACACCATTGAAGAATGTTTGCCCCAGAAACAGATCAACATAGTTTCCTCGTGTTTCAAATCCTCGATTACGTCTTCTTCCTACAACTTCCTCGCCATCAGACTCTGAATCTGGCTATACATTGTGCTTGATAGGAGGCTCTTCGTCGAACCCATCGATGTCTTGCTCAATTTCGAACTCGTTTCTCTCCACCGGGTCATCATCGTCGCTTGAACCGTCGTGACCTCCACCTGATTCTGGAACGAGAACCCGAGAGAATTCTTCTTCAACAGTGACGTCTCGCAAATCCAGATCTATCGGTACCTCCATCTACTGCTGCTTCAATTTCGTCAAATAATTTTTAGGGTTCTAAAAGGATATTTTAAAAAGAAGTCGATATGTGGTAAAAACTAATTTAAAGTTTTTGGTTAATTAAAAGGGCTGAGTTAATTATACGATTCAAATTCATGTGGTTTATTTTCGTTTTGGTTAATTAAAGTTGGTTTGTCTTTGTTAACCAAGTATAAGATCAATTTGGGGATATAGACATTAAAGTTTGGTTTTTAGGGAGAATTAGGCACTTTAGTTTGTATTAGGTGGAATTGAGTTACATATAAGTTTTGGGGTTATATAGGAAGATAAAAAGTTTTTGGGGGTCTGGAGGCAGTTTTCCCCAATAACCTGGATGGCTTCTATTGGCGATGTGTTTGTTCTGTTCTTTTCTTAGTTTCTTTTTGTCAAAAGTTGAGGAACAGAGCCCATTGGACATTCCGTCGCCCACGTTCTTCTTATACTCTTTTCCCCTAATTTATTCCTTATCGGCGAACTCTGTTTTATTTATCATCCTCTCTCATGCTTCCTTCAATTTGGACTCGGTTTATGCGTTTCTCCTCACGATCTAGATCACTTATCGTTAATTTGTTTTCTCTTTACTCAAAAGTTTTTTTGTCTCCTTTGCTTTAAGTAATCATCAGGTTGAATCAAACAAATTGAAGGTTTAAGGTTGGATTTCAGAAATTGAAAATAAAAAAGAATCAAACATTTGGTATAGAATTTCTGGTTTTTAATGCCCTGCTCATTTTTTATTTAAGATTTTCGCGTGATTGCATTGGAACTAGTGATCCTGGCTTCTCATGTTTATTGCAAAATGCTTTTGAGTTTAAGTAATTGATTCTGGAAAATTTGAAACTTAGTGGTTTCTGGGAATGATAAGTCTAGTGTTTGAAATATATTGAAGAGGAAGTACTGTCAGCTTTCTGTGAATCTCTTAAGGAAGTTTACTTCAGCTAGTGCTCTGATTTCCTAGTTATATAGCTTTTGAATATAGTTTTTGCTTTTGTTTCAAATGTTTATTATGTACTTCATGTTCTTTATCAATTCAGATACTAAGGATTGGATAAACGAGAAAAGAGATGGAGGAACATATAAGAGAAGCTTCACAAGAATTGTCTGATGAATTCAAAACTCTCGTTAAAGCTGAAGATTTAAATTCTCTCAAACATTTGCAGCATCTCATGTATGTAAAACATTTCGCAGTGTCTCAATTTCTTTGCTACCTTTAGTTTCTGCATCTCTAGGTTATCGATAAGTAAGTTTCTTACTGTTTAAACAACTTCTGAATTTTGATCGTAGTTTTCTTATCTTTAACATTGATCAAACTAGACTCCACCAATATGAGTTCTTTTAGAGACTGAAAGTAAGGGACTGTGATATTCGATCATGTTAATTGTTGCAGTCTCAAAGGTTTTGGCATGTCTTTTTTTTGAATCTCTTATATCTTTGAAAAGGAATCATCTTTCTATAGCCTACTGAGTAGATTGATACTGATAACAGACTGATGCTTCGATGATTATTGATCAAAAGTTTTATGTGCTAATTTCCTAGATTAGGGAGGCTGCAGGATAGCAATGCAGTTCTCTCCCATTACAACAAATTTGCGGAGAATTGTTTCGCTGATGTATCATTGGACTTCTCTAGAAATATCCGTCTTCTGAAATCGATGAAAGCAGACCTCGATTATATCTTCTTGAAACTAAGGTAGGCTCCTCTTGTTCTTGTATCTGTTTCAGTTCTGACTAAGGTTATTTTTAAATGCGTCTCACAGAGTCTTGTTATGTTTCAGGAGCATCAAAAGTAAGATTCTGGCTACATATCCAGACGCATTTCCAGATGACGCAACTAGTGACGCTTTTGATCGAAGACCTGATCTGGAGTTGCCTCAGTAAGCATTCAGCACAAAACATGTTTCTGTTGAGACACAAATTATCTTGAGCACTTGTGTATAAAGAATTGTTTTATAAACTAACTAGATTTGCACCCGCTCAATATATAATAATTTTTAATTTTTACATATTTTATTTTGGGAATAATGGTGAATAACCACAAAATCCAAAAAATTTAACAAACTGACCGTGCTACGATAAATCCATATATCTATACAATATATAACATTTTACCTTTTATCAATTTAATTAATAAACTTTTAATTATTTTTTTTCTTTAATTTTTTCTCTTCACCTCTATTTTATTTACACTATATTCTTATAAAAAACTAATTCAAATCTATGTTTTTTTAAAAAACATAGATTTTTTTCCTACATATACTAAAATTTCTTTTTTAAAAATAAGCAAAAATTACTTAAAACGAATATATTACAAAATAGTTTTATATAATATAAATTTTTATTTTTTTACATGGTAAAAAATCACATTATATATATTTTGTGGTTATATAAATATTCTTTACCATCTAAATGTTCTTGAGTATATTGATTTTGAGTTTTGTCCATCGTCGTACTCCTTCTCGATGAGCGATGGAAGCGGTGAAGATATTTGTTCTCAAAATGGTGAAGCTGTCGTTGAGATACATAGTAGATCTCAGTCTCTAAAGAACGTAGGAATTGCAAGATAAACGGATCAGATTCTTGCAAAAGCGAGGAAGACAGCCAAGAGGACGGATTAAATTTGACATGGAATGGGAAACAGAAAATAGGAGAGGTAAATTTCGAGTTATTATTGGATTTATCCAAACCAATATTATTTTAGCTAATTCAAATTGTCATATATTCTGTTTATGAATTAAGATATACAAAATTTTAATATATAATAGATGATTTAATTTGTAATGTAATAATTTTAAGGGAATTCTATCCCTTATACCTTTTTTTTGTTAATACTGGGGTACAACTGGCCGGTACATTAGCCAAGTTTCTACATAATGTAGGCAATGAAAATCGACCCCTGGATGTGAGATAGTGCCTGCTTTCAGTAAACTTTCCGCCTACCACTAGACCAATGTCACTTCACCCCTTATACCGACTTTTAATACATAATTATTCACAATTCCCATTTTTTTAAACCTTCTCTCGCATACCCATTTTTCATTTGGAAAAAACCGAATTGCCTCTAACTTTAGCAACAATCGCATCTTGAAAAACTGCCTAATGGGCTATATGACTGACCAAATATCACGGGAAACTACATGTGTTGCATCAGAGACAAAAATGTTTTTAAGAATAAAAAGTGTCATTTTAGGGATAACGTCATTTTTGATGTGACACATATCGGTTCTCAATATAACACATATCAGTCACTAATATGATATGTATCATGTCCATAACACAATCTGATGTACTTCACTCATATTGATGAAAATATGCCCACGTCCAAAACTCACAACTAACCTTGTTTATGTCCTCTCATACCATTTTGAGAAATATCCATGACCATAACACAATTTGGACACTTTGGCCATATGAATACAAGCTTGTTCATGATCATGTCGAATAATCATGTCCATATTCTGTACAATTTGTCCATGATAGTACACGCATGTCCATATTTTATAAAAATTTGAAGAAAACCTTGATTAATATTTACTTTTTTTTGTCCACGTCTACTTCTAATGTGTAAGCATGTCCATCTCCATAAAATAACCAGACACACCTCGTCCCCCTATCCCCCTATGAATACTTACCACTATTTTTGTACACGTTTTAGTAAGAATGTCCATGTCTATTCCTAAAACATTCTTTGTCGTCTTCCACTATAATATATATAGTAAAGAAAAAATTGTGTAGAATGCCACATATAAACCCAAAATTGTGTCAAACGCCATGTATATTTTTTGATTTTTTTCTTCAGCTTTTTAAGAACGAAAAAAACATTTTGTCCCTTCCAATATCTATTTTTTTAACATCTGATGAAAGTGAAAACTATGACAAGTAGATGACCGGCACGTGCAAAAAAAGTGTACGGTGCTGGTAAAATATAAATGTACATACTGGACATTTTGTATTCGTCCATGCTAGACAATGAATTGTCCATCCTGCCAAATAGCCAACCGGCATGTTTTTGAATTTGTGTTCAATATGGACATCGATACATGTCTATACTTGACATCGACATGTCAATGATAGCAAATGATTACCACATGTCGGATTTGTGTACTAGAGATAGACATTTCATCAACTATGGACATCAACATGTTAATGCTAGCAAATGATTAACATGTATCAGATTTGTGTACGACGTTGAAATAAATATTTGTCTGCCCTTACAAGTTTCTATTTGTCTACAATTTCAACAGATTTTTTCAGGGGCACACTTGTCTTTTCTCTGATGTCCTAATTTGTCAAATCATGGCATATATACAATTTTAAATTCCTAATGACATTTGACACAATTTCCAGATTGACTATAGCATTTGGGACAAAATTCCCTATAATAAACATAATTGGGTAGCTATGTCTATGTCCATGACATAAGCCGAGGTTCTGGAACTTATGATAATAACGACCATTCCCATAACACAATTGGGTTGAATTGTCTACGTCAATTAAACAGTCAGGTAAAACCTATGAGAATGGCATAAGCAACAGAGGTAAGTACAAAATGGCAAATGATTTCTTATTTCTGTCAAATGTGTCTCTTTTAGCTTAGAACATGTAAGTTTGGCTATCTGAGAACTAGGTCGTGTGATTTTTGTGATGTTTACTTTGTTCGATGGAAATGACAAATGATTGGTTTTTGTGTGGGACTTATTTCTGTCAAACTCTTTTCTTTTTTACAGTTTAATCTTTATGAAGTCTTATCTAAGCCTGATAAACTTCTAGAAGGCCTTAAATCACATTTCAACAGTATGATTCAGCTTTTGATAGAAGCAGTAATCAGAGCTCCATTGATTTGTTTTAGGGAAGATAAAGTTTTTTGGTTAATTACTAACCAAAATGTTGAAGTGGGGTTTCTGTTCAAGGAGTGTATTAAAGAGGATGCCCAAAAAGAAGTGACTGCTTCTTCTGCGGATCATCCACAAGATAATCATAGATTAGTATCTCAACACATTTATGGACTTCCACATGGTTTACCAACAATTTATGTGCACATGAAAGCTAGGGGTCACGAATTCATAGGTGTTCTTGTTGATACATGCATGTAGGTACCATGACTGACTACATAAATGCTTTCAGCCCTCTTCGGTCAATAGATCTTGAGTCAGTGCTGAAGATTTCCATTCTTGGTAAGAGGCTCGGTAACATCGACCGCAATCAAACCAACCTACTTGTCATACCAAAAGGGAATGACCAATCGAAGCTCATTCCGATTGACCATGAGATGAGTTTTGCTAATATCTCACAACTCTACAATATTACCAATCCATATTGGTTAAGATGATTAAACCAATGTAGTTCTTTGAGGTTTTTTACTCACAACAAGACTGTGTGGAGTACATCAATGGCTTGAATCCTAAGTCCATATGAATTTTACTCTCCACATCCTTTGTTCACATATACTAGAATTGTGAAAGCATGTCCATAACTTGACTAGTATGAATATTAAACTCTACATCTTTTATCCACGTCTACATTCTAATAAAGTAACACATATGCCTCTAGGAATGTCTACGTTCATATGCATAAAATCATTCGTGCTACAATCTTTGTCCTTGTCTACCAGAATATAAATACAGAGTAATTGTGTTGAATTGTCTACGAGCATGCACATAATCCGATGCAGCTTGTTCACATGAATCTTACTCTTTACATCATTTTTCCATATCCACTAGAATTGTGTAAGCATGTTCCATAAATGACCAGACACACCTCCTCTCCTTATGAATATTAATCACTATTTTTTTGTACACGATCTTCTAAGAATGTTCATGTCTATAACATAATTACTTTGGAATTCCTTAGCATATGAATATTACTCTGTAATTTCTGAGTCCATGTCCCATAAGAATATTAGCGTCTTCATCCTTTGTCCACGTCTACTTCTAATGTGTAAGCATGTCCATCTCCATAAAATAACCACGCACACCTCGTCCCCATATCCCCTATGAATATTTATTACTAATTTTGTACACGTTTTAATAAGAATGTTTATGTCCATTCCTAAAACATTGTTTGTCGTCTTCCACTAAAATATATATAATAAAGAAAACATTGTGTAGAATGCCACATAGAAACCCAAAATTGTGTCAAATGCCATGTATATTTTCGATTTTTTTTGCCAGCTTTTTAAGAACGAAAAAATCATTTTGTCCCTTCCAATATCTATTTTTTTAACATCCAATGAAAGTGAAAACTATGACAAGTAGATGACCGGCACGTGCGAAAAAAGTGTACGGTGCTGGTAAAATATAAATGTACATACTGGACATTTTCTATTCGTCCATGCTAGACAATGAATTGTCCATCCTGCCAAATAGCCAACCGGCATGTTTTTGAATTTGTGTTCAATATGGACATCGATACATGTCTATACTTGACATCGACATATCAATGATAGCAAATGATTACCACATGTCGGATTTGTGTACTAGAGATAGACATTTCGTTAATTATGGACATCGACATGTTAATGCTAGCAAATGATTAACATGTATCAGATTTGTGTACTACGTTGAAATAAATATTTGTCTGCCCTTACAAGTTTCTATTTGTCTACAATTTCAACAGATTTTTTCAGGGGCACACTTGTCTTTTCTCTGATGTCCTAATTTGTCAAATCATGGCATATACACAATTTTAAATTCCTAATGACATTTGACACAATTTCCAGATTGACTATAGCATTTGGGACAAAATTCCCTATAATAAACATAATTGGGTAGCTATGTCTATGTCCATGACATAAGCCGAGGTTCTGGAACTTATGATAATAACGACCATTCCCATAACACAATTGGGTTGAATTGTCTACGTCAATTAAACAGTCAGGTAAAACCTATGAGAATGGCATAAGCAACAGAGGTAAGTACAAAATGGCAAATGATTTCTTATTTCTGTCAAATGTGTCTCTTTTAGCTTAGAACATGTAAGTTTAGCTATCTGAGAACTAGGTCGTGTGATTTTTGTGATGTTTATTTTGTTCGATGGAAATGACAAATGATTGGTTTTTGTGTGGGACTTATTTCTGTCAAACTCTTTTCTTTTTTACAGTTTAATCTTTATGAAATCTTACCTAAGCCTGAGAAACTTCTAGAGGGCCTTAAATCACATTTCAAAAGTATGATTCAGCTTTTGATAGAAGCAGTGATCAGAGCTCCATTGATTCGTTTTAGAGAAGATAAAGTTTTTTGGTCAGCTACTAACCAAAATGTTGAAGTGGGGTTTCTGTTCAAGGAGTGTATTAAAGAGGATGCCCAAAAAGAAGTGACTGCTTCTCTAGCGGATCATCCACAAGATAATCATAGATTAGTATCTCTAACACATTTATGGACTTGCATATGGTTTGCCAATAATTTATGTGCACATGAAAGCTAGGGGTCACGAATTCATAGGTGTTCTTGTTGAATACATGCATGTAGGTACCATGACTGACTACATAAATGCCTTTAGCCATCTTCGGTCAATAGATCTTGACTCAGTGCTGAAGATTTCCATTCTTGATAAGAGGCTCGGTAACATCGACCGCAACCAAACCAACCTACTTGTCATACCGGAAGGGAATGACCAATCGAAGCTTATTTCGATTGACCATGAGATGAATTTTTGCTAATATCTCACAACCCAACAATATTATCAATCCATATTGGTTAAGATGGTTAAACCAATGTAGTTCTTTGAGGTTTTTTACTCACAACAAGACTGTGTGGAGTACATTAATGGCTTGAATCCTAAGTCCATATGAATTTTACTCTCCACATCCTTTGTTCACATATACTAGAATTGTGAAAGCATGTCCATAACTTGACTAGTATGAATATTAAACTCTACATCTTTTATCCACGTCTACATTCTAATAAAGTAACACATATGCCTCTAGGAATGTCTACATTCATATGCATAAAATCATTCGTGCTACAATCTTTGTCCTTGTCTACCAGAATATAAATACAGAGTAATTGTGTTGAATTATCTACGAGCATACACATAATCCGATGCAGCTTGTCCACATGAATCTTACTCTTTACATCATTTTTCCATGTCCACTAGAATTGTGTAAGCATGTTCCATAAATGACCAGACACACCTCGTCCACTTATTAATATTAATCACTATTTTTTTGTATATGGTCTTCTAAGAATGTTCATGTCCATAACACAATTACTCTATAATTCCTTAGCATATGGATATTACTCTGTAATTTTTGAGTCCATGTCCCATAAGAATATTAGCGTCTTCATCCTTTGTCCACCTCTACTTCTAATGTGCAAGCATGTCCATATCCATAAAATAACCAGGCACACCTCGTCTCCCTATCCCCCTATGAATATTTATTACTACTTTTGTACACGTTTTAGTAAGAATGTCCATGTCCATTCCTAAAACATTCTTTTTCGTCTTCCACTAGAATATATATAATGAAGAAAATTGTGTAGAAGGCCACATATAAACCCAAAATTGTGTCAAATACCATGTATATTTCCAATTTTTTTGTCAGCTTTTTAAGAACGAAAAGATAATTTTGTCCTTTCCAATATCTATTTTTTTAACATCTGATGAAAGTGAAAACTATGACAAGTTGATGACTGACACGTGCAAAAAAGGTATACGGTGCTGGTAAAATATAAATGTACATACTGGACATTTTGCATTTGTCCATGCTGGACAATGAATTGTCCAACCTGCCAAATAGCCAACCGGTATGTGTCGAATTTGTGTTCAATATGGACATCGATACATGTCTATACTTGACATCGACATGTCAATGCTAGCAAATAATTACCATGTGTCGGATTAGTGTACTAGAGATAGACATTTCGTCAATTATGGACATCGACATGTTAATGCTAGCAAATGATTAACACGTATCATATTTGTGTACGACGTTGAAATAAATATTTGTCTGCCCTTACAAGTTGCTATTTATCTACAATTTTAACAGATTTTTTCAGGGGCACACTTGTCTTTTCTCTGATGTCTTAATTTGTCAAATCATGGCATGTACACAATTCTAAATTCCTAATGACATTTGACACAATTTCCAGATTGACTATAGCATTTGGGACAAAATTCCCTATAATAAACATAATTGGGTAGCTATATCTATGTCCATGACATAAGCCGGAGTTCTGGAACTGATGATAATAACGACCATTCCCATAGTACAATTGAGTTGAATTGTCTACGGCCATTAAACAGTCTACGTCCATTAACAATACTCTTTAACCTCCTTGTTTTTTTCACGTTCACATGTAATCATATTACTCTTGTTCTAGTTTTATTTAAGCTTGCACCCGCAGAAAAATTGAAGATAAAAATACGTTTTAACTTCAATTGATAATTAAAATGAATTTGTAGCTGATGTGTTTAATTAGAATAATCTGATTGGATTAAAGTTTTATTTCACTAGTTGACATGCCATGCATGCTTATGTGTTTTCACCAAGAAAGACTTAATTTCTCATGAATATGTGGCTTTAATTTTGATGACATATTTTAATCTTATTATCTAATTGGTTCATAGAGAGAGCTCATTTTATTTATGTGTCAGGGAGAGACATCCTCTCTTTTATACATATAACTGAATACAATTTTTCCTAGATTTTACATAAATTTATATATATTTGCCACTCCATAAAAGTTTTTAAGAATCTAAACTTGTTTGTCGACTCAATAAAATTTACAGAAAAAAAGAAGAAGAAAAGAGTTGATACAGATAAGAGCATTGAGATTGTGTTTGAAAGATAGAAAAAAAGATGCTTATGGTTTGTGTTTTAATGCTTCCTCTAATATAGACTGGAAAAATTCTCCTTCTTTAATAATTTATTGACCAAATTCTTTTCGGTTTATTATGTAACAACAATCACATAAGTGGTTAGCTATGAAGCATGGAATCGCCATTGATGGTGTGTTTCTCGCTCCGGAAGCGGAATCGGAATCAGAAGCGCTTGGAATCGTCCCGGAATCGCGATTCGAAAAATGAAGCGTTTGGAATCGAAACAGAATCGTCTCGGAATCATATTGGAATCGCGAATCCGAAAATGAAGCATATGGAATCGGCTCGGAATCGTGTCGGAATCATCTTTGAATCGCGAATCTGATTACAAGTAATAACCAGGTGGATGTCTTTTTAAACTCTCCAAAATCACAGCTTTGAGATAACTCAGCTTCCCCAAATCTTCATTTGGATACTTCACCATGATCGCCATAATCCATTCTTCATGATCGCCATATTTCAAACAAGAAGCTTTTAGACCCTTCTTGCTATTCAAACATAGAAACAAACTTAACCTTCGTTGGAGTTGTTGGTCTCAGAGATCCTCCGCGTGAAGAAGTTGGAAGAGCAATTGAAGATTGCAGAGAAGCTGGAATCAGAGTAATGGTGATAACTGGAGATAAGAAATCAACGGCTGAGGCTATTTGCTTAGTTTTGGGCTTACAAAGTTTAATTTGTTTTTGTGGCCCAAATTATATATTTTACTAACATAAATTTTAAAACCCTAGTTAGTAAAGAACAAAAGAGATACAAAGTTAGAAACTGAAAAGTCTATTTTCACGGCAAGTTTCTGATTTTTTTTCTCCAAAATCTTGATTTAGAAGACTAAGCAAAGGTAACTCTCATCTATTTTTCTGAATAATAATATAATTGGATTCTGTTTTTTGTGTGGCTTACTTGATGGTATGGCCTCGTACTCTATTTTTTGTGTTTGTTTTAAAATATAAAGTAGTAAAAAATTCAATTTATATAAAGAGAAGCTAACACAACTTTTTGTAGAAGTATAATGACATCTACCGAGTCTCAAAATCCTCAAAATATTGATGAATCATCTAATGTGGATGATAAAGCACCTTTGTGGATCTATGTGAACAAGATTGAGAAGTTAGCTGGAGGAGGATCATGGAGGTTTCATTGCAAATTTTGCAATAATTCATACGTTGGATCTCATAGCAGAGTCGTGACTCATCTATTGCAAGAGGGAATTAAGGGAATTAAAGGATGCTTAAAAGTTACTCCTCAACAAAGAGCTCACATGAAAAAGTTAGTTGATGATTGCAAGGAAAGGTTAAAACGTACTGCTCCTAAAGCAGTTCCACTGCCTTCGTCGTCAAGGAACATATCTAGTTCTTCTCTTGATTATGATATGAGCTATAAAGTGCCTAATGCAAGTGAGTCTGATCCAAAAAAGAGAAAGGGAATGAGTTCTTTGGAAAAAGCATTTAAGAATGAAGCTAGGGAGCAATGTGATGGTGAGATAGCTAGAATGTTCTACACAGGAGGTTTATCTTTTAACCTTGCAAGAAATCCTCACTATCGTAACTCATATGTGCGTGCATCGCAAATTCCAGGATATGTTCCACCTGGGTATAATGCATTGAGAACTACACTTCTTCAAAAGGAAAAAAACAACATTGACATGCATTTGCAGCCTTTGAAGAACACATGGAAACATAAAGGAGTAAGTATATGTAGTGATGGTTGGTCAGATCCACAACGAAGACCAATATTTAATTTGATTGCTGCAAATGAGAGTGGTCCAATGATGTTAAGGGCAGTCAATACTCACGGTGAGACAAAAACCGGTGAGATGATTGCAGAGCTGATCATAGAATGCATAAAGGAGGTTGGGCATGAAAACGTGGTTCAGATAGTCACTGACAACGCTTCAAATTGTGTGAAAGCTGGTGCACTTATTTCAGCTAAGTTTTCTACCATCTTTTGGACCCCTTGTGTAGTTCATACATTGAACCTTGCTTTGAAGAACATATGTGCACCATTACTAAGCATAAGAAATAATGAAGATGTGTATGAGGCTTGTTATTGGATAAAGTCTATCAGTGAGGATGTGATTTGGATCAAGAATTTCATTATGAATCATGGAATGAGGCTTGTAATGTTCACTGAGCATTGTGATCTTAAGCTCCTTACAATTGCTTCTACAAGGTTTGTTTTTTCTTTTGTTAATTGAAAGCTTACTTATATTCTTAAATTTGAAATATAGTATAACTAAATATCATTTTCACAGGTTTGCCTCCACGGTTGTGATGTTAAAGAGATTCAAAGAAATAAAAACTGGATTGCAACAAATGGTGATCAGTCCTAAATGGGATGATTATAAAGAAGATAATTTACAGAGAGCATCTGCTGTGAAGAAAAAATATATTAGATGAGATGTTTTGGGACGAGCTTGAATATGCTTTATCTTTCACTTTGCCCATCTATAGCGTGATTAGAGCTGCTGATACCGATAAGCCTTCTCTTCATCTGGTTCATGAATGGTGGGAAAGAATGATTCATAATGTGAAGAAAGCTATCTTTAAAAAAGAAAGAAAACAACTTGACGAGGATTCAGTCTTTTGGAATGCGGTGCATTCTGTATTGACATCTCGTTGGAGTAAGAGTAACACTCCGCTTCATTGTATGGCATATTCTCTAAACCCCAAGTAAGTTTTTAAATCTATTTTATTTTTACTTGATTTATCAACTTATAAATTGGCTTGTAACTGAAATATATGGTTATAAATCTACTTTAGTTTTGGATTAGTATCATTGTATCATTATTGTTTATTTTTTTTGGATACAGATATTATAGTTCAGAGTGGCTTGCAGAAGAGAACAATAGAAAAGCTCTCACATCAAGATTTGGAGGTTACTAGAGAAAGAAAAAAATTGCATCATGAAGTATTTTCCAAATCAAGATGAAAGAAGAGAGGTTAATGTTGAATATTCTAATTTCTCTTTATGCATGGAGGATTTTGGTAGTGTTGATGCGATTCATGATAGGTTTATCCTAGAACCTTTGAGATGGTGGGCAGTTCATGGATCTTCAGCACCAAAACTTCAAACTTTAGCATTCAAATTGCTTGGACAACCATCTTCATCCTCGTGTTGTGAAAGGAATTGGAGTACTTACAAATTTATACATTCTGCAATAAGAAACAAGATTGTTCCACAAAGAGCTGAAGATTTGGTATTTGTGCACACTAATCTTCGTCTTCTGTCTAGAAAGAGTTCTGCTTATAAAGAAGGTCTTCATTGTATGTGGGATGTTGGAGGTGACCAATTTGATTCATTGGATGAAAATAATATTGGGAGACTTGAGTTTGAAGATCTTTCTCTTGATGAACCAGAGTTGGAGGCGGCTGTGTTTGATGTAGGTGATGAAAATGAGAACAACGATGATATTATTATGTGACTTTAAACTCTATTTTTATTTTCTGTTGAATTATAATATTTGAGTTATGTGTTGGATTTTTATTATTTAAAATATTTTATGTTTTCAATATAATTTTATTATAGTGTTTTATGAATATATATATATATATATATATATAGTATATACGCTTCCAATACGTACTCGTTTCCTAAATATTTTTAAAAATTCGCTTCTACGCTTCTTAACGCTTTCGCTTCCGCGTATCCGCTTCTGATTCCATGCAGATGAAAAATTAAAAAAATAAAATTTAAAGTAGGTTTTGAACATGGATTAAAGTATTTTCTATCTAATTGTTTAGACAAAAAAATGGTGCTTATCGCCAATATTGTTGTGGTCTAGTGGTGTTGCATAGAGAATGAAAGGACAGCGGTAAGACGCTACCCGAGTTCGATACCTCACAAAAACAAAGTCACACTTTGCATGATATTTTCAGGAGTATTCATCTGGCTTCCTTTGACCCTTAGGTGTAAACAGATTTGAGACAGCAGTCATATGCTACTCAAGTCCGAACCACCCGAATTATAATAAAAAAAATGTTGCTTATCAAATGTAAATAAAACAACTTTGAAGGTAAGAAAGGTGTGGATAGGGTGTACTGAATAAACCGTACTACCTATTGTGCTATATAATTCCTCAACATTTAACAAATTTGAAACCTTTTCTAACCTATTGTTTTCTAAGAAAAAAGTCATCTTTTCACCGCTTTCTTCTAGAATCATCTTCGCCGGTTCGTCGCGTCGATCCACACTCCGTCGCCAACGTTCTTCTCCTTCGCATTTCTATTCGAATCATGTAAGAATTTTCTTTTTCCTTCTTCACCTAATTTCTGTTGCTCTTATCGTCTTTTACCTGTAATTTCCATATACTTTTTCCCCCGTTATCGGTTTTCGTTCCGGCGAACGCTTTTTATTCATCATCCTCTCTCGTGCTTGCTTTAAATTTTCCCTAATTCTTTCGTATTTATGCGTTTTCAACGATCTAGATCAATCATCGTTAATTTGTTTCTCTATGCTCAATAATCACATGCAAAATTTCTTACATTTCGTGCATTGCTGATTGTCTCTGAAAGATTTTCGTGTGATTACATTGGAACTAGTGATCCTGGCTTTTGCTGTTTATTGTAAATATGAGTTAAGTAATTGATTCTGCAGAATTTGAAATATAATTGTTTCTGGGAACGATGAGTCAATACTGTGAGCTCTCTGCAAATCTCTCAAAGAAGTGTACTTCAGCTAATGCTCTTGATGGAGGTATTAGTTTATTTACCTCAAAGTCTTTTCCAATACTGTAGTTGAAGAATTCAGAAACAATGAATAGATCATCACTCATTACCAATTGTTTATGCCAAAATGTTTTCCGTTTTTCATAAGGCTTAGCGACCCTTAATAATGTGCAGAACAAAAGAAGCAGAAGTTATCTGATATTAAGTACGGGGTTGAGGATGCAGAAACATTGGTAGGTGATATCTGCATTAGCTCAAATGGAATATGAATCATTTAATTCATTTCTTTAATGTGATTGAAGAATTAGTCTCACCTCTCCATTTTTGTGATTGTTAAGATTACGAAGATGGACCTTGAGGCGAGAAGCCTTCCACCAAATGTTAAATCGAGCCTTCTTGTCAAATTAAGGGAATACAAATCTGATCTGAATAATTTCAAGAGTGAAGTGAAGAGAATCACATCTGGAAACTTAAACACTACTGGTCGAGATGAGTTGCTTGAAGCTGGTATGGCTGATACATTGACGGTATGTAGAGAGACTTGTTCAGTGCATCAATCTTGTTTTGTGTTATCAAATCAGATTTTGATTGATGCAAAATGGGATTATATAGGCTTCAGCTGATCAAAGATCAAGATTGATGATGTCAACAGAGCGTTTAGGACGAAGTACAGACAGAATTAAGGACAGTAGGAGAACAATATTGGAGAGTGAAGAGCTTGGTGTTTCAATACTTCAGGATTTGCATGGCCAGAGACAGTCTCTTTTAAGAGCACACTAGACACTTCATGGAGTTGATGATAATATAAGCAAGAGCAAGAGAATATTGACAGCGATGACGAGGAGGATGAATAGAAACAAATGGAGCATTGGTGCGATCATTACAGTCCTTGTACTAGCCATTATCTTGATCTTGTACTTCAAACTCACCAGATGAAGTGATAAGCCTCATCACCTCGATGGCAATCTGTTACTGAACAACTTGTGTGCGTCTTCTTCTCCTCTTGAGTGTATTTTGCTTGTTTTCTCTGTCTTTTAAGTCTGCTTATCATATTACTTTGATTATGATCTCGATTTCATTGATGAGTTTTCTTCTAATTGTGAAAATCTCATTTAGGACTCGAGGTTACTTCTGTATTATATGAACTTGATTGGTGAGGAAGCTCTTGTTAAAGTTTTTGCTTATCTTCTCCAATCTCCACCAAGCCATGTAAATCAAATTAATCTTAATAAAAAAATGTAAAGTGTTGATTTGGAAAGTCAAAAGTCACGGTTATGAATTTTGGGGCATTCCGAGAATTGAACTCGGGACCTCTCGCACCCTAAGCGAGAATCATACCACTAGACCAAATGCCCAATTTGTTTGGTAATTTAACGAAATAACAAAAAAACTCTTGTCAGTTTAGTAGTGGAACTAACAAGCCAACGAACAAGAGGAAGAAGAAACCATGAAGACTAGAATTATAGCTTGTGGAGCTCTTATTAACTTGGACAAAAGATAATCGCAAGTTCGATACTTAGTTTACAGTAAGTTCTTCATAATTCTATGTCTTACTGAGGCAATACAAAGAGTAATCTATGCGGAATATGGTATTTTCACTCCCATTCTCAGACACAACCAAGGCCTGTCCTGATCTGGATCCACAAAACTATGATGCACAAAATGTCCAGCTTCTTCATCCATTAATTCTCTTGACCACGGAACACGTCCAGACGAACAGCTACCAGGACCAAAACACCTGAGGTTTTATATCCAAAAGAGCATCAGAATTGTGTTTCTTGATTAACCCTTTGTTAGAATTAAGTGATTTCAGATGATGTAACCTGTACTCATAAAAGCAAGCACTTCTCTCATTTTCTGCATTTCCCCAGTTATGCCAACCGACATTTCTGACACACACATCCATGTAAGTGTATGCAAACACCACCCTCCCAAATGGTCCCCATGGCCTTCCGAGATGCATGTACCCACTCTGACCATTGCCTGTGATCACACATCTGCAACGTGATGGTAATGAAGAAGATTAGAACAATCTAGCAGGATTTTTCTTAGAAGAATGTTAAATCTACACTACCTTAAAAATACATAACCAGTAGATTCCTGAGATGATTTACGGCTCTGTGCTGTTATATAACCCTGAGATTTGCAATGGATATGGCAATGCTCCAAAAGAGCGGTGCTGTTTCCAAATATGAAATCTACGCTTCCCTCGACATAACAGTCTTTCAGAAATTGTTTCCCATAATGTAAATACAATGTATCCTGCATTTCATAGTTTGCAATAAGCCAAACAATAATTGGATTAACCAACTTGCAGTATACCACATCTAAACTAAACAAACACATTGATTCCAGGATTTACAGGAAAATGGGATTAAATGCCAAAAGCAAACCACAATTATGAACAACTGAAACAAACCTGCCAGCCGAGAAATCGACAGTTATAGAAGGCACATCGTTCTGCAGTGACTCGTATAGCCACAGCTTGCCCTGATCCCTACATTTGACATCAAAGGGTCAACAAAAAACATAGCTAGTACATAATCACTAATGCAATAAACACTAGCAAACTGAATTGTTCATTTGAAGAGATAAAATCGGCTGAAAGAGTAAAAGCATTAAGAAGCAGAGATTAAAAAAATATCCCAGTTCTTAACATTCATTCACCATATTGGTTTCCATAATTTGACCAGAAGAAATTTTCAAACATGTAATCTGAACATTAATGTAACTGAGTAAAGTAATTCATTGGAAAAGATAAACCTTCTAAAGCCATCCCAGTTCTATCATTCACCATACACAACTGTTTCTTTCTAATACCAGTAGAAGAAGTACCTCAGGAGCAGAGTTCTCAAACGTAATATTCTCAGCAATGAAATCTTCTCCTTCAACAATAACACTCCCACACCCAAACGTGCCAGTTCCAATGACTCTAGATGTCTACATGCAAAAACAATCCAACCAATCAGAAAGCTACACATGCCAAAACATCAAGAACAAGCAAAAGTACCTGGTGATGCTCTATCTTCGAAGCTGTATTGTTCCAAGTAAGAACCGTAATTTCCGGAGAGATTCCGGCGAAAGTGATGAAATTCTTCCTCTTGGGCACGTAAACTGGTTGCCGGTAAATCCCTGGTGATATACGAATCACAGTACGAAACGTGTTTCCCAAAGGCACCGAGTCAATTGCGTCTTGAACGGAGCAGTAATCGGCGGAACCATCTTGCGCAACTCTCACCATTCGAGTCGTCGCCATACTAAGAGATATTGTGGAAAATCCCTAGAAAACAGAGTCTCCAGAAAAATCGAAACAGAGATTTGGAGTGATGAGTTGCGTAGATTTGCAGTAGAATTTTGGTTGGCTTTTAGATTGGGAAATGCTTTTAACAGAGTTTAACAGGTGTCGTATAGCTTGCTCACCATCTGTGTTTTTTTGTTCTCTAACTCTTAGGAGTAGGTTTTTTTTTTTCTTTTTTCCAACTAATTCTTCGCAAAGAAAATTCAAAAAACTACAATATTTTTTTTTGTTTTTATTATGGAAAACTGTGGATTTAACATGCGATATAATTGATTAAACATTCAATTTAATGTTGACTTTTGAAAAAATATCAAACTTTGTATTAATTTGGCAAATTAAACATTCTGTTAATTTAACTAATGAAATTAATTAACTTCATTTAAAAATCGTTAATGATCTCAGTTAATTGAAATGCAACGTTTCAAGGCTCTAAAAACGTCATAGTATTATTTATTTTCTCCAAAATCTTAAATCTCCAAATTAAAACCCTAAAATCATGATTTCTTCCCAAATGAATTTTAATGAAATTGATTTCTTCGTTTTGGGTCAACAGACTTAATTTGGCTTTTCTGTGTGAAGAGAATAGAAAGATGAAGAGATGAAGAAGGACTCAATTCTGTTTAAATTTACATAATTCGAAGATCAACATAGAATTCTAGAGGAATAATGAAAATCAAAGATCATTGTACATGAGCAAATTAAGACAAAAAAAATGAAACCTTTATTCAATGAAATGAAGCGAATGATCACTATCATATCCCTATTATCTATCAAGAGCCATTAAAAAATGAAACCCTTTTTCAATGAAACGAATATCAGCAACAACCATTAACCCATCAACAAGATCTTGTAGAATCGATAAACCCTTCAAAGCCTTCTTCATCTTTTCATTTTCAACTTCACAAGATATTCCTTTCGAAACTGAGATCTCAACTGCCGAAACTACACCATCTCTCTTGGCGAGATATGCAGATGAAGAAAAACAATTTTGAATCTGAAATTTTAGAAAAGAAATAGCAGAAAAAGTCACAATTTCATGTGATAATGAAATACTGCGTTACAATTAACTGAGATCATTAACGGTTTTAAAACGGTGTTAATTAATTCCGTTAGTCAAACGGACTGTTCAATTTGCCGAGTCAACACAAATTCTGGTGTTTTTTCAAAAATCAACATTAAATTGAATATTTAATCAACCACATCCGGAGTTCAATGTTTAGATTTTTGGTAAATAGCATGTTAAATCATCGACAGTTTTCCCGTTTTTATTATGAGAAATACCATTTTTTTTACCTTCTAAATTCTAACAAATTTTTATCTTCTCTCTAACTTTCTCTCCCACGGCAATGACTAAAACACCCTCATTTGTAAGTGCAAATTTTTGAACATATTCCACCATTTACTCTACGCGACTTAAACAACTCAAACGTTGTGTCTTCATCTCTCTCATTTCGTCTTCTCAGTTCATCAAACTATCTAATCTATCTCGCCTCTCTCTATTCTACAACTACTCTCTATATCATCTCTCTCTCTCTCTTCATCGGTGAAGAACGATTGCTCACTCAAAATCGCTGCACACATCACCGGAGATCTCACTCGTGGTACTGTTACCCGTCACAGCATTACGACAAACCCTAGGTTTCTCCCTCTCCTTCTTTTAACTTCGAAATGCCGATTCGAGATGCATGCAATCGGTTTTGTCATGTCTCTATGTCGTTTCTGGGAGAATCTTTCTTCTGTATCGTTCATATGTTTTGTCGTTCAATCACAAATTATTGTCTCTCGATGACACATTTGCGCATATGTCCCCGAAATTCAAATTATTGTCTTCTCAGTTCATCGTAGGAGATTTACGGCTAACCCTAGGTCTCTGTCTTTTTTTGGTTCTTCGGCATCCCAGTTATTCGTCTTCTCTTTCATCTCATAGAATTATGTTCACTACATCACTACATTCACAACTCGTCCCCTTGTGTTTTTTTTTCATTTCTCATTTACAACGCTCACTTTTGTGTTAATTTAGTCGTATGAGACATACTATGTGACGTCCACCATGGACTACATTTTGTCCACCCGTACATTTGATTTCGCGATATGGACTACCTTTTCTTTATTTCTGATTTTTTTGTGTTCTCCATGTAATATTGGGTAACAAACGGGGCCATATCATTAAATACGTTGTCCCTGCATTTAATATTCTATCTTTTATGTGTTCTGTCAAATTTCGAGAAGGGTATTTGGTCTTTTCACTTTCCACCATTGTTATTTTCTTAATTTCTATAAATCTTTTGTTATTAAATTCACTCTATATTTTATTTACAAAATCATTTGAGGTATGTTTTCATATTTTTAATTGTGATATTAATTTTAATTTAAATACTATATTAGTACATGTATCCATTAAATTGTGGTTTAATTTTATAATTTATCTTTAATTTTGGTTTAAAATTAAGAATTTGTTTTAAAAGTGAGTGATGGTGACAGTCTGAGAAGAAAACAACATTTTAAGAGTTAATATGCCTTTCTTATAAAAAGATTCAAAGAGTTGCAACGACAAGTTGGACTAGTTGGTTGGTTTCGGTCTTTGAGACTCATAGAATATGGGTTTGATTTGTGTCGGGAGGGATAATTAGATGGGTTTCCCTGGCTATTTGAGTAGTCAGGTCTCCATCTCCAGGTATTTGGGGTTTTATCCGGAACCATTGTAGTTAACATACAACTAAGGTTTGAAGGTTTCTATATCAGTCATATACAAAACTAACATGTTTACTTACATAAAAAATAATGTTTGTAAAGCCAAAAGATAATCGTGCCACTAATTATATTTAGTTAATTTTGCATTTAGTTGACAGACTAATTTTGGCCAGAAATTAAGTCTGGTCGAGTTAGGCACTTCGTTGAAATTTTCAGAAAGCAAAACATCTAAAAGCATACATTAATACACACTTTTGTTTGATTCGAGTGCTCTTAATAAAATATGGTTGAAGGAAGGTCCAAAGAAGAAACTAAAAAAAGAAACAGAGAACTTGGATGCTTTGGGGAGGAATTAATGATAATTAAGTAAAATAAAATGGACCGACCAAGACTTATACAGTTTAAACTGACCCATTGTTATTCTCGAATAATATCTTTATTACTATTATTTTCTAACGTTTCTTTGTATTCTCATGACATGTGAGCCAATTATAATTTTGCTAAATTAGCTCATTATCTGACAGATAAATTAGATTAAAAGTAATTAAAAATTTTACTTTCTTATTTGGTAAAAGTAATTATACAAAAATATAATGAGCTATTTTGGTAAAAGTGTTATTCGTATGCAAAGAATTTAATGTAGTTTATATTGTTGGGAGAAATGTAATTTGTGTAGTATTTTTACCTGAATTCAAATTTAGGAAACACTAATAGTATTTCGGGTTTGAAAATTATAAGTTATGGATTAAGTTTACTCAATTTAAATATTGAATTTTTTTTTTTGTACTTTTACCTAACACAAAATGAATAGATTAACTCAAAATCAATTGATAATAAGGGAAAAAACACATATTTTATATAATAGTTAGGATTTTTTCAACTTCCCATGGGTAATATTTCCTATAAAACTGCTACATAAGAAGCTATGTAGCAATTCACAACATGAATCTTCTTATTCTATTATGCATGAGTTATAATATATCGGTTTGGTAACTTCTAAACAAGACTTTTAAACCCCAAAAAAGGGACTTTTTAAGTTCTAAACAAGACCAACCAAAATTCGAACAAACAATAAAACCCCACAGAATCAGTCACCCTATAAATACATCATTAGAACTCATCTCTCTACATCAAATTACACAAAACCTTCATTTTTTTCTGTGATCTTAGTTGGTGTTCTTGTTCTGATCTCTCATGGGAGGTAATGGTAGCAAGAACTTGTCGTGCTTCAGTTTCTTTGATTCAATGAGGTCTTCTTCTTATAGAGTTGAAGCAGATGAATACTTGGACGACGTCGTTTACGCAAGGAAAGCATTGACCAGCGACGAGGACAAGCGTAATTGGGTGGCTGAGCCAGGTATTGACCGTAAAGCTTCTGCTTTCATCTCCAAGTTCCATGCCACTCGTGTCTCTGGCTCCGAACGCTACAATAAATCTCATTATGATCATTACTAATCAGAATCATCATACTCAGCATGATGATAATCACGACCATGATGGTAATGAATGAAAGAATAACAAGGAGTGACTTAGTTTGCTTTTTCATGTATTTTTCCTTTTTCTTGTCTGATAAGTGAATATTAAATATTAATTGATTTATTTTTTATAACCATGATGAACTGGTTTTTCACCACCCGACTAATCACAGGACATTAGTCTGTGTGGGAGTTGTCGGACAATGTAAATCGTTGGTGTTAACCCCAATGTCCACCTGACCAGAAAATGTTACTTCAAATTTTAAGGAGACGTTAAACCTGAAACCTTTACATCATTACGTTCTGATGTCGTGGTCCTAGGCTACCACCGCCTGATTTAATTGAATTTTATGCTCAATGCAACACATATAGTTTTCACATTTCTATTAATTATCCAAACAGTATAAAAACCTCAACACTTAGATTTAAGTATAACGTTGCCAACTAATTAAAATGTATATCTCGATTTTGGTATAAGTATAAAATTTTGTTGTTTTTAGGATTCAAATATGTGAAATCAAGAAGTATAAAGAATGACTCTCTTTATTAGCTCAGGAAAATCTCTCAAAACCTAAACTCTCAAACTCTTAATCTCACCACCTAAATTTTTCAGTAAGTAACTAATGTTAAGCTTATTTCAACATTCTTCCCTTTAAGTTTAACATCAATTTTTTCTATGTTCTTGACACCAATGAAGTCTCTTTTGATTCCTTCTTCTTCACAAAACTTGTTGAACTCATGTGACATGAATTCTCCTCCTCTATCGGTTCTAAAGACTTGTATCTTCTCTTTGGTCTCTTGTTCCACTACTCCCTTGAATTTTCAAAATTTATTGAAAGCTTCACTCTTTTCTTTCAATAAAACGATCCACATATATCTTGTTCGATTATCTATAAGAACAAAGAAGTATTTATTTCCAGCTGGTGTTGTTGGAGAGATTGAACCGCAAAGATCTCCATGAACAAGTTCTAAGCTCTTCTTTGCTTGAGAATTGGTTGCTTGTGGGAAAAATTTTCTGACTTGTTTCCCAAATAAGCATGATCCACCTACCTCTTTATCGATGTTCATCTTTGGTAAACCTTTAACACACTCTCCTTTGATCATATTCTTCATTGTCTCAAGATTTGTATGTCCTAATCTCGAGTGCCATCGACTAGATTCATTAGTCTTAGAAATATGAAGTCGTGTAATATCCTTCACATCCATCTTTACCTTGTACAATCGATTTTTTGACCTCTTAGCTTGGACAATAGATTTTCCTTCTTGATCATGCATAAGCAAATTTTCTCATTTCAATCTTTTGTCACAACCTTCCTTCGTTGCTTGTCCAAGACTAATGATGTTACTCTTTAGGTCCAGGATGTAATACACGTCTTTCATCTTTTTTTGGTTGCTATTTCCATCAATAAAGGATATCGATCCTTTCCCTTTGATGTCTATACTAGAGTCATCACCAAACCTCACTTTTCCGGTGATGGACTCGTTTAGTCTCGAAAAATACCTCCTATCTCCAATCATGTTATTGCTAGCTCCATTGTCAAGATACTAAGTGTTTCCTTCCTTATTGTTTGTCTCGAATTTACTTGGTACACAATTTTCTTCGTTTTGAAACACGAGCTTATGTAGAAACAAGTCATCTCCCTCTTGAGTTTCTTGTTCATTTTCATCATCTTGTGTGTCTTGTAGCTTAAGCAACTGATCCGGACATTTAGAAGCAAAGTGTCCGTATTTATCACATCGGTAACAAATTACTTTAGACAAATCAAATTCTCCATTACCTCGACCTCGTCCCCTTCCACGACCATGTCCTCCTCTTTCTCTGCCTCTTGATCCTTCACTAGAATCCCTCGTTTGATTTTGTGATTCCGAATACATCTTCTTCTTCTTCTTCTTAATCATAGGTTTTTAGACCACCTACAACATCCTCAAAGCTTGCTGTTTCAAGATCTAAAAGTTGCTCAAGAGATGCAACCATAAGTATGTATTTCTTTCTAGGAAGACACTTGAGAAACTTTTTGACTAATTTAGTTTTTTTAATTCTTACTCCAATACAGGAAGATTTTGATGAAATTGCCGATAACTTGCTTACAAACTCATATATGGTTTCAGTTTCTTTCATCTTGAGACGATCAAATTCGGACATCAATGTTTGTAACCTTGCCTCCTTAACACGTTCGACCCCTAGGTTTCAAGTTCGTATGGCCTACCACACCTTCTTAGCCGTATCTAATTCACCAACTTCTAGAATAAGATCTTCCGGTATTAATTGGAACAAGAATGCCATCGCCATGTTATTCTTCCTTTTATCATTAATTTTTGTCTCAATTCGCTCCCACACCTAGTGTACATTGAGACATACCTTCATCCTCATGGCCCAAACAGTATAGTTAGTTGCGGTTAACATCGGACATACTATAGAGGTAGAGCCTCCTCCGCCTTTGTTCTTCTCTGCGGCTACTATAACTTTGTTATCTCGCATGATTCGTTTCTCCTATGATCAAAACTCGATCTCCTTTAAGCTCTGATACCAATTGTTGTTTTTAGGATTCAAATATGTGAAATCAAGAAGTATAAAGCATGACTCTCTTTATTAGCTCAGGAAAATCTCTCAAAACCTAAATTCTCAAACTTTTAATCTCACCACCTAACTTTCTCAGCAAATACTTATTCCAACAAATTTCACACGCAAATTCTAAATTTCTCAAAGGTCAAAATTATGAAAAGTTGATTGGCTAAACCGAAAACACCAAAAAATCTCTTAAAGTAGAAAAATTTATGAAGCAAAGATTTGATCAAAGAAGCTTCTTCCTCACCAAAAATGACTTCAGATGCCATAGTTGCAAACCGGCGACGGACAATGTAACCACCAACGACAATAAACTTAAACCAAACATTTTTGAATTCGTTGACCGGTTTAGCTCCTGCATTTCTCGTTCCCTACGTTGTTCACATTATCATGTAAAATTAATTTGTGAAATCATACGAACTCAAACTCACAATTACATTTTTAATGATATGTTAGATAAAAGTAGATTAATAGAATACTCAAAGTGATTTAACTTTTCTATATTAAATTTGATGGTTAAATTTATACCTTTCTATGAGCTGAAACATTTCTTCATGTATAGAATCTGTCACGTCTAGTAATTTCCTCACTTCAACCTCCAGCATCTGCAAATAAACATCATTTTATAAACTAAACTTAAGTTATACTAATAAATAAATAATAATAGTTTTAAATAATAGTTTTAAATAATGTTTGTTCCTCTCTCTTTTTTGGGTTGAAATAAAAACTAAGTTATGTATATGTTTACATCATCCAAACAAATATAGAGTTGGTTAATCTAGAAGTAGTGTTACGAGTTTTGAACGGAAATCAAACCCCAATTTGTACGAATTTATAGCTTGAGACTTAAGTTATCATCTATTTACCCGACATCCACTGTTGGACTAAGAATATATATAAAGACTTGGGCCTAGGGCCCCCGGAGTGTTTTGCAAAAAGGTTACCACTATTCCATCTTTATGTTGTAGTTTCTTTCAATCATGTAATCGTGGATTTCTTGAAGTCCGCAAATTTTTTTTGTCATTGTATCAACGAGTTAATTTGTGTACGAGTTTGACAACAAAAATGTTTAGAGATAGATAGTTCTTACGTTGATTTGGCCTCTTTTTGCTATAGTTGTCCAATCTTTAGCTCCAACACCACTTTTCCACTCGAAATCTACGGCGAATTTTGATGGAAGTCTAAAACCTGGAGCCACAAAACATGTCATGTAATTTCCGGTTTCTTCAGCCGTGAAATAAAATCTTCCGGACTCAACATTCTCTGCATGATGAAGGGTCTTGCCTTTTGGTGACGTAACCTAATATATTGCATTGTGATGAAAATTCACCAAACAATTTCATAACATATAGAATTATCCTCAAATCATAAATTTTTCTATCTTACAGTGACAAAAAGTTTGTGAGAAGATGGAAGATGATGAGCTTCATTGGGATTGACAATAGAGTAAGATCCAACACTCATGTAATCAAATTTGATGTCATCAGAGATGCATTTTGTGGCAGCTGATTCCATATCTAATCTCATTGATTCTCCTCTTCTCATGATCATTAGCATTATCATCATTGTTATGATCAATCTTGATTGTAGCAAATCCATCTTCAAACAAGAAAAAAAACAACAATGAAAAGTTTGGAATTTTTTTCTTCTTTTTTTTGGGAGAAAAATTAACGGAAAATAATGTATTTAGTTTTTGTTTTGTGTTTGATCGAAGAATTTTACATTCTTCCTTGGAACAAGGAACTCATGTGTTTTAAGTTTAGTTTGATAAAAAGTCAAAGGGACTACTACTCACACTTGTGGTTAGAAATTAACTAAACAATGAAAAATTAATATATAACATGAGAAGAAATACCTCATCCACAGATTTTACAATATTTCAAAATATAAAAATGTAACCATTTTAAATAAAAATTAGGTTGACTAGTCCATAGGTGAAATGAAATTAAAAAGTTTGTATTTACAAAATATACATATTTTAAGAAAAAAGGAGAATAAGGTAGTTTCGTTTTGTTAATTTGTAAAATATGTAATTATTACTGCTATAATAATAGAAATTTTCTGTCTAATAGAGGGTCTGGAGAAGGTACAAACTGATACAAACATAACTACGAAAATTCATCAAATAGCCACAAACTAAAAAAGTCTTTACATTTCATAACTAACTAGTTTTAAGTTATGAATTGGGTCTTGTCATCCAATTATGAAAAACAAAAATCAAAAAACTAAATCATAATCTAAATCATAATCTAATAGATTGAAGTTTAATCTTAAATTATATGTTTTCGTAATTTTGGAAGAGTTAATATATCATATGAATTCTATATAGATAGATATAACAATCTTTCTTTTTTGTCAACTCATCTTAGTTGTTTAAAAAACAATTTTTACCAGAAAACTCGAATTAACAACAAACAAAATTAAGTTCCAGGCAGTAAAGCAAACCTCTTAAAATAGAGAAAAAAATAACTCCCAAACAATAAACTAAATTTCTTAAAATAGAGAAAAAAATAACTCCCAAACAATAAACTAAATTTCTTAAAATAGAGAACATCCCACTCTATAAATTATTTGGAGCATGACAAATTGTTTTTTCATCAAAACAATATATTACAAAATCAAAATAATAAAAAAGAAAAAAAAATCAAAACTTGTTTAAAGCTATCATAGTTACGGCAGGAAAGAGATGCAGTGTTGTGATGATGATAATGATGTTTTTGGTGATATTTATGGCACACTTATCTCATTCAAACAACATAGAAATTTGCCTCAAAGATTGTCCAAACCAATGTTTCAAAGTAGCCAAAAATCCGACTCAAGCTATCTGCGAAAAAGCTTGCAAAAAGTATTGCAACGAAGATCAAATCATACAAGTTCAATTTTTCAATCCGGAAAGAGATGCAAAACGAAAATCTCCATTATGCAGTGTTCTTGAATATTTTAATACAAACTGCCATTAAATGTTTTCCTAATGAAATTGTATAAGACATTAACATTTCTTTCTCTTCGGTGTTGTATATCACTTATACCTTAATTATTTATAACGAAATGTTTATTTTTTGTTAATATATGATATGTGTTTTTTAATTTCTTTCTTTTGAAAATAAGTATACATTCTTATCTTTTCCTTCAATTGTTATCTTATATATCTATAGATTGTGTCAAGTTAATGATATAACTTTTGCAACCATATCTTTGTTGAAGTTTTTTTTAGTTGTTTAAATCACCAAAAATAACATATTTTCACCTGAAATTTAAAATTAACAAAATAATTACTTCAAAGGCAATAAAACGAGGGGAAAATAACTACTAAACATTAAAATGAATCTCTTAAAATAGAGAACATTCTACTATATAAAAATCATTTAGATCCACTACAAATTCATTTTCATCAGAAAAATTAATCTTCTTAAAATGTTACAATAATAAACAAGAAATAAAATCTAAACTCTTTCATAGTTATCTTATTTATGTCGGGAGAATTTTTTAACAATACATAGGGTGCTCTCTGATGATGATAATGTTGTTTTTGGTAATACTTATGAGACATATATCTCATTCAAACAACATAGAGATTTTTCTCAAAGCTGTCTACAAAATTTTTTGCAACGAATTTTAATATATTTTTATGAACAATTTGTCAATATAGAAAGAGATGTCAAACAAACTGCCATGAAACTGTTTTTCTTTTCTTCTGAAATTTCTTTGATATTTATGAATGTATCACTTATCTCATCTATGTATAACAACAATTTTTTTTGTCAATACATTATATGTGATTGATAATTTGTTTCTTCCGCAAAAATTATGCCTTCTTATCTTTTACATCAATTAGTATTATCAAGCTAATAATTTATCTTTTGATGAAATTTTGGTTACACTATAATGAACTAAATTTTTCTCTCAAATAAGATATAAAAAATCTCTTAAATTCTTGTCATAAAATATAAAAAATCTCAAAATTTTGGTTAGATTTTAGAGTTTGAATGCATACGTGTTAAATATCTGAAGGGTCTTGAATGAAAATTTTGTAGCTAAAAGTTGATAAGAGTATGAATATGGACTAGTGAGTATAAATTTATTTTAATTGAAATGGATAGCGAAGATTTATTATAAAGAAGTGGAAGAAAATAATACCATTAAATTTGAATTATTCTAAGTTTCTCAAAAATAATATAGATTGCTAGATATAAGCCCGATTGACAATTGCTTTCGTTGATTTGAAAAACAAAAATCTTTATAATAAATTGAAAACCATCATATTCTACTTTGTTTTTGACTCTAAAATATGATTGATTTAATTTCAAATTTTTACAAAAAAAAATTTTCAAAGCAACGAAGCAATTATCAATAGAGACCATAGTATTCAGAATATATATAATTTTTTGAGAAACTTAGAATAATTCAAAATTAATGGTATCATTTTTGTTCCATGATTTTAGTAATAGTGCTATAATTAAACAAAAAAAACTAAATTCCAAAGAAACAAACAAAATTTTTTAAAAAAATCCACAAAACTAAAACTTCAAAAAGTTAGAGAGATTACAAGGGAAAAAAAAGAATTTTCTTTGTTCTTGGTAAGAATTTCCTGGGAAAATCTAATCTTTCCGGGAACAGAAAAAAAGGAAGAAAAAAAACAGATCTAGAGAAAAAAAAACACAAAAAATGAAGTTTGGAAGAGAATTGGAAACGCAGATGATCCAAGAATGGAAAGAAGCTTACATGGATTATCGTTCTCTCAAATCAATTGTCAAACAGATCCTTCGTTCTCGTCAACAAAAACAACAACGTCCTTCTTCTCCTCCTCAAATCATCGGAGACACCGTACCGCTTCAATCCTCTGGCGGAGGAGGAGGAGGAGCAACAGGAGGAAGAGGATTATCAAGAAGAGTCTCTCTTTACCGCGCATTTAGCGGTTTAACGAATAGAGTTTCAATGAAGAAACCACATCATAAACACAATAGTCCTTTGAAAAGCAAACACTACAATCATTTTTTTGAAGATGATGAGGAACAAATCATTTTGATCAATGAAGACGAGGCCGCGAGTTATACGACGACGTTTCTTCAATCGGCTGAGGAAGGAGGAGAGCTGGAGGTTCAGTTTTTCCGACGACTCGATGGAGAATTCAATAAAGTTTTGAGATTTTATAAGCAGAAAGTTGAACATGTTATGGAGGAAGCTGATGAGCTTAGCAGACAATTAAACGTTTTGATTGCTCTTAGAATCAAAGTTGAGAATCCTAGCGTTCATCTTCCTGCTGATCTGAATTCTGTCTCCAGTGCTCCTACTACTCCTCTTTCAAACAGGAATCAAGGTTTAGCTTCGTTACATTAAACTTCATTAGAATTTTATCTTTAGATATATATCAAAAATGTAAAAACCCTAATGGTGGTGGTCAAGTGGTTTGTTTAAGTTAAAAGAGAGCTTACCCTAAGGGTTTAGGTTAGGGAAAGAGTTTCACCATCTACGAAAAAATTGCTCATGGCTACTATAGATGTATTTCAAGGGTTATTTATCTGGCTACCTCTGGTTCCAGTTTGTAGTTGGGATCTCATGTAGACCGTTGATCTGATAACCAGATAGGGACAAAGTTCTCAAGACCTTGTTTGGAGTTCAAAGTGTCTATTGAACCGAACAATTAGGTTATCAAAAAGAAAAGATACACATGTTTCTATATGTTTCCGGAATTGGTCTAGGGTTGACCTCGGTTACCAAAAAATAAGGTGTTAAAATGGGTAATCAAACTAGTTTGAAGGGTGCTATGAATTTCAGGTGTTAAAATAATACAAGTTGTACACTTTTTGCAATAAGTTGTTATATTCTTAATGTGAACTTTCTGTATCAAGTGATGTTTAATCTGACGTAAAGCTTCTGATAAAGGTTATATTAATGTTTTGATATTGTAGCCACTGCTTCACCAATAGATGTGATCAAAGAAATGGAATCAGAAGAGAATAAGAAAGTCTTTAAACCTGCACCAGTAGATGTGTTGGATCATATAAAGCTCAAAGTCGAACCTGAAACTCCATTGCTAACTCTTAAAATGATGATTCTTGGTCTCCCAAGTGAGCAAACCTTCAGCAAACCCGAGCTTAAGAGAGCCGAGGAACTTATGAGCCGCGCTTTTGTTGGGTTCTATCAGAAACTTAGGTTTTTAAAAAGTTATTGGTAAGAGAAATGTTTTGTAAAGATCTTTTTGGTTTCTCTAAACTTCTGCTTCTCACCATCTCTCTTTGCAGCTTTTTGAATCAATTAGCATTTGCAAAGATACTAAAGAAGTATGACAAGGTTTGTAATCTTTCTGACTAAAAAGCATCTTTGTTTTGTTTTGTATGTTTTTCTTACATTGATATCTTTGTAATGTTTTCGTAGACAACTTCGAGGAATGCATCAAAGCCTTATTTAAATGCAGTGGATCACTCGTATTTGGGAAGCTGCGATGAGGTTATAACTCAAACATTTCCACATCCACGTATTATCTTTTTGGTTTAAAATCTTACCTGTATTTACATTTTCAGGTCTCAAAGCTCATGTCTAGAGTGGAAGCGACGTTTATTAAGCACTTCGCCAATGGAAATCACCGAGAAGGAATGAAATGTTTAAGGCCTAAGACTAAGAGGGAGAAACATAGAATCACATACTTCCTTGGTACTCAATCCCATCTTTTAAAGCTTTTCAATGACTGTCTCTTTCTAATAGACTAATTAAAATCTCATCTTCATCTCAAGGCTTCTTTTCGGGTTGCGCTGTGGCTCTCGCCATTGCAATAACAGTTCTTGTACATATCAGAGGCTTAACACGAAGTGAGGGTCGGCATCAATACATGGAGAACATTTTTCCTCTTTATAGGTCAGTTGTAAAGTTACATTTCATCATCATGTTTGAAATTGAGGAACTGAGTTCTGTTAGTAATCCTACATTGAAAGAGAAAGACCTAAGTAGACGGATCAATCCACTCTTTAACAATTAGTTTTGAGTTGGAACTTAACAAATTTTGCGGTTTTTATTAGTATGAGCTTAATTCACACTCAAAAGCTAGCTCAAAGGAAAATTGTCACATATTTATATATTTTCCAAGAATCACATACCTAACCGATGTGAGATATTTAACAGTTTAATAACATTTTCTTCCGCAGCTTGTTCGGGTTTGTTGCGGTTCATTTGTTTATGTACGCAGCAGATATATATTTCTGGACTCGATACCGAGTAAATTACCCATTTATCTTCGGATTTGAGCAAGGGAATGAGTTTGGTTATAGAGAAGTTCTCTTGGTAGGCTCAGGCCTAGCAGTTTTAACATTCGGAGGAGTCATCTCGAATCTCGACATGGAAATGGATCCAAGAACTCAAAGTTTCAGTGTCATCACCGAGCTCGTTCCTTTGCTTCTTCTCATCGTAAGTTCTTCAAATTATATTATTCATACCAATATCTATCGATCTATATTGTCAGCCTAAAAAATGTTTTGCACAAATGATACCAGTGCTTGATGATGACGCTCTTCTGCCCATTTAATGTAATATATCGCTCAAGCCGATACTTCTTCATTGGAAGCGTTTCTCGTTGTCTTTTAAGCCCTCTTTATAAGGTAACTTTCAATCCAAGCAATACAAACCTGAAAACTTGCCTGTGAATTCTGTTGATAGAGCAAGACCTGGGGATGCGTTGACCATGTTCTCATGAGTTTTCACATGATTCCTCCTAATTTCGGGATCAGTCGTATCTTATAGCCCATTAAACTAAGAACCAGCAAGAGAGAAAAGTTCCTTGCAACCTGACTGGGAACTCATGATGTCTGTTGAATCGGATTCACCCGAGTTATGAGAAAAAAAAAACCCTAAAATGTTAAGTTACATGTATAGTTTGTGTGAGTGTTTTCCTTGATTTGCTAGGTTATTCTCCCGGACTTCTTCCTCGCAGATCAACTGACAAGTCAGGTACTGAATTTGCTTGTTCGGCATCTGATCAATTGATATGTTTTCCTCCGGAAAAAAATTGTTAAATTTGGTTTGATTTTCATAGGTGCAAACATTCAGAAGCTTATTATTTTATTCTTGCTACTATGGATGGGGAGGAGATTTTAAGAAACGAACACACAAATGCTATGATAGTGAAATTTACAAAGAACTCTACCTTGCTGTTGCCATCGTTCCTTACTGGTTCCGCTTTGCTCAGGTACATAGAATAGATCGAACGCCCACATTTAGCACTGAATCCGCAAATCTTTTTGCTCAACTTCAAATCCGTCATAAAACACAGTTTTCTTTGTCACATTTTGGTGTTTTGGCTTTCGAAATTTTCCAACAAAGTCTTGATGGAATCATTTCGGTCCGATTTCATTGGAAATCCGTTTAAAATTTCGGACAGTTTTTTACCATCAGAAATCCCATCGAAATTTATAGTGTTTTCTTATAGCTAACATGTTAGTTAACCTCTTCTTGATTTTTTGTTTGATGTGTTTAATTTTGGCAGTCTATAAGGAGGTTGGTCGAGGAAAAAGACACAACACAAGGTCTAAACGCACTGAAGTATCTATCAACTATAGTTGCAGTTGTGACTAGGACGACCTTCGAGGTGAAGAAAGGAACATATTGGCTCACAGTAGCTGTGACCACATCGACCATTGCAACATTGTTCAATACTTATTGGGACATTTTCAAGGATTGGGGTCTAATGCACCGTAACTCCAAGAATGCGTGGCTTCGTGACAAACTCTTAGTCCCTTACAAAAGCATCTACTTCATTGCCATGGCGGTGAATGTGGTGTTGAGGCTTGCATGGATGCAGACTGTTCTTGGAATCAAAGAAGCTCCATTTTTGCACCAAAGAGCTTTGGTTGCAGTAATTGCTTGTTCTGAGATTGTTCGTCGTGGCATTTGGAACTTCTTCAGGTACAGATTTTAACTTGAAAAGATCTAGAATTCCTACGGTTTTAAAAATAATATATATATATATATATGTGAATTTTTTTTTTTTTTTTTGCAATTAGGTTGGAGAATGAACATTTGAACAATGTTGGGAAATACAGAGCTTTCAAGTCTGTTCCTTTGCCTTTTCAAGAACTTGGAGGAAGTAAGAACATGTAAAATAAACTAATGTTGCTAAAAGTTGGATTAGTTTGATGCTTTCTAATATTATCAAAATATGTAAATTCTTTGTTTACGTCTTTAACCTTTGCGAATAATTAATTAAAAGATGAATAGACCAAAATGTATTTATTATAGTGGGTTACAAATGTAAACAGTTTATTCAACACATTTTACTCTCTCAATATAATAGAAAATTTGTCGTAGCTAGTTATTTATTTTTCTCAAGTTGATGGTTGGATAATATGTATGTGTTTTGCCCTCAGTGGTTTCAACGATTTGAACACATTCTGTTTTGTGCTCTTAAAAGTAATTATCTGAGGCAAATGAAGGATGTTGAAGGGAAGCATGATATTTGTAAGATTTCATCACGACTATAACTACAAGTACACAATAATTACAATATTATACAAGATGAGTCCATAGAAACTATGTAGTTATACGGCAAGTATAATATAATTATGTTTTTGGGGAGCGGATTTAGGGATGCAATATGTAAATGAAAATTGAATTGCTATTATTTGGACAGATGAAAATGAGGTTATCCTTATGGAGTTTATATAGAATGTACTATATTTTGATTTGGGAGAATGATCTATTTCTCCTTGATAGTTTCATATAACATCATAAACACCCAACTTTAATTATCAATCTATATGCATCCAAAATCAAAATTAAAATCTTAATCACACCCGAATCTAAAGTTCGAAATCTAATTATATATACTCTTTGGTTTATATGTATTGTGTTTTTTTATGTCAACAAGTAACCATTGAATCGACAAGACCTGATCCATAGCTTAAGTTCTCTATATGAAAAAGGGTGAGATTCGAACTCACCACGTAATATCTAGCTAAATCAGGAGCAAGCCAAATAGATCACCTGTTTCTTGGCCTTTTTCTTTTATGGTTTTTGTTTTCTCGTTTCTAGAAAACTTGTTAATTAAACACGAAATTGGTCCAAAAACGTTGTGGCCAATTTACTCAACAATCTTTAGAAAAAAAGGAAAACTTATATAATTGAATATAAGAAAACGATCAATTTAATACCAAACTTATGGGTGGGCGTTCGGTTTATTCAGTTTAAACGGTTCGGTTTTTTTTGGTTTTTTGGTTTAATCGAATATTTCTTTTTTTGCCGAATTGAACCGAATTTTTTTCGGTTCGGGTTATTCGGTACTCGATTTTAACCGAATTTTATGATTAAACCGAATTTAACCCGAATTGCCCCAACAAAAATTCAAAAAAATGAATCTTAAGGTTAACCAAAAAAAACCGAATAAAATTTAACCGAATAAACCGAATTTGATAAAATTAAACCAAATAAACCGAATTAGATAAAATTTAACCAAGTTGAATTAAACCGAATTAAACCATCAAAAATCGAACAACCTGAATTAGATAATCCAGAACTGAATAAATCGACTTCGACAAACAAAAACAGAAATTGTATTTGAGATTGTAGTCCAAATAGCTAAATAATACAAACCAAAATTGAATTAACAAAGTTTTCGTCGAAATGTCTAAGCTTCATGACCAATAGTTCCAATGACCATCGCTATTCTCCAATCAAACACAAACCAATAAAACAAAGTAAATTATCAAACACAAACCAAGAAGCCAACATTCAACAAGGTGATGACTTACCGACAGGTCATCACTTCACTTGTTTGTCACTTCAGCTGTTGTGGCTTTAGAATTCCGAGCATCTGTATCATGAAAGTATACATAGTTAGTTTATTATGTAACTAGAAATTACAAACTATAAATTACACACACTTACCAAGTGAGTCAAAGAAGTCAATTTTGTCTATCATTTGGCTGAGGTTTATAACTTCAGCTTCAACCTTGAACTTGCAGCTTAACCATTGTTGTGTGCAAACTAACACTTCGACCATGTAGGGTGTAAGGCTACTCCTGTAAGGATCCAAGACTCTGCCGCTTGTACTGAAAACTGATTCGGAGGCCACTGAAGAGACTTGGATCGCTAGGACATCTCGTGCAAGTTCAAAGAGAATTGGAAACTTGTTAGAGTTACAATTCCACCAATGCAAGACATTGTACTTAACCACTTTCATGTTCCCATAATCATCATTACCTATGATCTTTTGGTTCTCCTTGTCTAGAAAGTTTTTATACATTTTACATCTACCTATATGCGCTTTCATGGGGCTTATGCCCACAGCTTTCAAATCACAACTGATCTCCACTCCACAATACCTACAACTACACTTTCTATCGTCATCTTCTCTTTGAATAAAGTGTTTTCATACCTCGGCTATTTTGGCATAATTTTTTTTCGGTTTTGGTGGCAGGGAAGTGCTTGACCATTGCATTTCAGTCCTCTTACGGCCGAAGACTTTTTCTCCTACGGCTGGAGGTCCTTCAACCTCAGTTGTATCCTCAGGTATGGAACGTGAATCCATCTGTAAAAGACAAAGAGAAAGATTTCACTACTAAATACCAGAAAAAGAGAATCGAGCAAGGATTCACTGCGAAGACATTGGGATTACGAAGTGGTTAACTCGAATTTAAGAAACAAAAACAAGTCTTTCGAACAAATGTAGAGAATAGCAAAGAAATAAACAAACGATTTGGAGCAAGACACAAATGTAGAGAATACCAAAGAAAGAAGCAAACTCTAAGTTCTTCATACTACAAACCAAAAACACAAACTCGAAATTCCAATCATACGACAAAGAAAAAGTGAAAAACAAACCTCAAGCAACTCGGATTTGGGATTTGAAGAAAGACACAACTAGGTTCCAAATTGTGTGCACGAGCAGGTCCTTCGAATCTCTTCTTAAGCTTCTCACCCTCAAATACTCGATCGATACAAGGAAAGGAACAAAGGCGGAGCGAAGAGAAGATAACGGAAGAGAGGGGAGAGAGAAGAGAGCGGATGAGAGGCGGAGAGAAGAGAGCGGAAGAGAGCCGGAGAGAAGAGATCGGAGAGAAGAGAGGCCGAGAGGAGAGATTAGATTGTTAGGGTTCGATCGATATCATTGATGTGGTAAAGGTAAAGTGTAGTCAAAGGAAAAAAAATTGTTGACTTTCAAAATTAATTTCGGTTCATTCGGTTACTGAATACCGAACTGAACCGACCCGATAACCGATTACAATTTAACATAAGACCAATCGGTTTAATAATCAATTTTATTTGGTTTCGGTTAACTGAGTTAATCGTTTTGACCCGATTAACCCAAAAAAACCGAACCGTTTGCCCACCCCTAACCAAACTTACTCGTTTTGCCAAATTAAATTCAAACTTCTTCTCACTTCAAAAAAATACAAACTTTGTATTGGCCACGCCAAATAAGTATCGATGTTAGTCAAACTTAACTAATGTTAAGCGTTGTTAGTGAAAATAAACGGTCGTTGGTTTTTTCCTCAACTAAATAAGCTATTCAGTTGTTGTGGAGAGAATGACAATGGGAAAAACTTTTTTAGGAATTCTAATTTGTTTTGACGAAATATAGGGTGAGTTTTGTTAATTTTGGGGAAAAATGTGCTAGATTGAGTCAGATTAACGATATTTTAACGAAGGTTAATATTTTGTTAACTTTGATTAACAACGGTTTTAAATTGGCGTGGTCAACTCAAAGTTTGTATTTTTTTTAGAGTGAGAAAAAGTTCGAATTTAATTTGGCAAAAAGGGGTAAGTTTGGTATTAAATTGACCGTTTTCTTAATTGAATATTAACATAATTTTAATGGGAAAACGGTCATAATAACACTGAGCTTGCGCCTTTTTGCCAAATTAAATACAAACTTTTTCTCTCTCCTTAAAAAATACAAACTTTTGTTGATCTAGCTGATTTAGAACTCACGTTAGTCAAACTTAACAGATAGTTAACATCCGTTAAACAAAAGTTGTGTATTTTTAAGGAGAGAGGAAAAATTTGTATTTAATTTAGCAAAAACGCGTAAGTTCAGTATTATGACCGTTTTCAGTTTCAATGGATCTTCTAAATAAATTAGAGAGGAGAAGAGAAGTTAGGGTTTTTAATGAGAATACTCTAAACCTATAACACGATCTTCTTCAAAATCAGGGAAGATCTTAGAGCAGTTCCCAGCTGACTCATCATTGAGATACTCTCCAAATTGCCTTTGAAATCCATAGCTAGGTTACATTGTGTATCAAAGGATTGGAAATTCCATTCTCCGGAGGTCAGATTTTACCAATCTGTTCTTAAAAGTGTCTTCTTCTCGTCCTCGTCTCCTTTTCACTATCTTAAAAGAGGATAAGTGGCTCTTCTTTTCAACATCTCAACCTCTGAATCCATACAAGAACACATCTCCTTTAACTACCGAGTACCACTTGTTTTTCCCTTTAATACCACGCACCTCTAATCTCCTTGCTCCTGTGAATGGCTTGTTTTTTTTTTTTTTTGATAAAATGTAAATATATTGATCAAAAGACTGTTTTGTTACAATAAACAAATAAGTTGGAACCATTGGGATGAAGACTTCACCCTTGGTTGCTTACATGAGAGTAGTAGCCTAACTCAATCGAATTCGAACCACAATGAGAGGAGGTTAGAGCATGATTTTTTGTGTAGCCTTGCGAGGGCTACGTCCCGGACTGACCTATCAATGGCTGTGAGGACCTGTGGTATTGATCTGGCGCAGTGGGTGTGAATCCTTAGATTACGTTCCGTCCATATGTTGTATACGGTGGCTTGGATGGCTATATGTTTCAGCAGCTTGCGGCTCTTTGAGGATCCTTGCTTCATCCAAGTGAGGAGGTGATTCCAGTTGGTGAAGGGGAAGATAGGAGATCCTAGTCTCATCTGTATAGTGTGCCATACCTGTGTACTATAGTCACAAAAGAGGAGCAAATGGTCCTTGGTTTCGGGGCAAAAATTGCAGGTTGAGCAGGTAGGTTCGGAAGAGATGTTCCAGTTGTAGAGTCTTGATTTGACAGGAAGTCTGTCTAATGTAGAGACCCAGAAGTGAAAAGCATGCTTAGGAACTGCACCTTTAAACCAGACTGTTGAATGCCATGATACCGCGTTTGCCGAAGGGCGGATGCTTTCCCAAGTTTCCCGGGAAGAGAAAGTGGTGAAGGCAGAGTTGTTTGTCTTCCACTTGTAGAGATCCTTGCCTCTTTGATCCTGGGGAGGGTCTATGGTCAGAAGGTGGTTCCTAATGTAGATCAAGGAGTCATGCCTGGATGATGCGGGAGGCAATATCCAGTTTCCCTGCGAAGTGGCTTGGAAGACAGTGCTAGAGCGAGGTATACCAAGTAACTGAGGTCCTTGAGGTCCTGTAATGGTGATAAGAGGGCCTATGTGAGACCAGTTATCGTCCCAAAAACTTGTTGTGTTGCCATCTCCAATTTGACAAACCAAAAATTTCCTTGCAACATTTCTGAGGTTTAACATAGAGTTCCACAGCCAAGATGCATTGTGAGTCCGAGATGCTGTCCAAAAAGAGTTGTTTTTCAGTCTGTGATTCGTGTTCCAAGCAACCCAGAGTGAGCCACTATTGGTGAATAGGAGCCAGATCAGTCGGAGGTTTAAAACAATGTTCCATGTGGCGATACACCTCAAACCCAAGCCACCTTCAGATTTAGGCAAACAAATGTTTTTCCAAGCAACTTTTGCAGAGGTAGAACGATCTGTTGTTCCCGACCAAAGGAAGTTGTTGCATAGTCTTTCTATTCTCTTGATGCAGCCTTTAGGTAAACAAAAAGCAGAGCACCAGAAGTTGAGGTAACTATAGATTACCGATTTGAGAAGTTGAAGTCGACCCGCAAAGGATAGAGATCTAACTGTCCAGCTGGAAAATCTGGCGGAGATAGCGTCTATAAGGGGCGAGTACTCCGCTAGTTTCAATTTCCGATGCATGAGAGGGAGGCCAAGGTAACGGACAGGAAATGACCCTTCCGTGAACCCCAAGGAGGCTGCAGCCACAGTTTCAGAGTGGTTCAATCCTGCTGTGAAGAGAATAGTCTTAGTTGTGTTCATAGAGAGACCTGAGAGCTCTTCGAAAACTTTGAGGACCTTAGTGATACCCTGAAGAGAGTGGACAGAACCATCAAAGAAAATCATGACATCATCAGCAAAAGCAAGGTGCGTAATCCTCGGATCTTTAGCTAGAGGGTGATAATCAATCATTTTTAGTTCATAGGCTGCAGATAAAAGGTTCCCAAAGATCTCCATGGCAATTACAAATAGAGAGGGTGAGAGAGGGTCTCCCTGTCTAAGCCCCTTTGAGCCTTTGAAGTGTCCACAAAGTCCTCCATTAATTAAGATTGAGAATGAAGGAGTAGTGAGGCATTCTGAGATCCAACTAATGAATGTAGGGGGAAAATCTGCTGCCACAAGAACTTCAAGAAGGAAGTCCCACTTGATCATGTCGAATGCTTTTTTTAAATCCACCTTTAAAAGGCCTCGCCTTGTAATGCATTTCCTATTAAAGCTCTGCACCAATTCAGAAGCCAGCAGCACATTCTCAACTAGTAATCTACCTTTCACGAATGCTGATTGAGTGTTGGTAATCATCTGAGGTAGGATAGATTGCAGGCGCTTTGCCAAGAGTTTAGAGATCACTTTATACATGACGTTGCAGCAAGAAATCGGACGGAAGTCGGTTATTTGATCAGCCCCTCGTCTTTTGGGTATAAGAGTTATTGCAGTGGCGTTAATCTGTTTAAGAATTCTGCCATTGCAAAAAAATTCCTGCACTGAGGAAATAAATTCTCCTCCCACTGTTGGCCAAGCTCTCTTGAAGAACTCCGAAGAAAAGCCATCAGGTCCTGGAGATTTGTTACTTGGGATTGCAAACACTTCATCCATGATTTCCTGAGCAGAGAAAGGAGCAGTAAGCATGTTCTGCTGAAGATGGGAACAACGAAATTTTGTGAGATTCCGAGCAAGTTCAAGGTTGCTATGGCTCAAGGGAGTAGTGGGACCACCAAGGAGCCTTTCAAAATAACTGACACAGTGATGCTGTATTTCCTGAATTTCTTCCAATCGGACATTGTTACTATCCCGCAAGTAATGGATATGGTTCTGTGATCTACGCACTGTCATCATGCGGTGGAAATACGAGGTGTTAAGGTCTCCGCTCTGAAGCCAGTGGACACGGGATTTTTGCTTGAGGAATTTCTCTTGTGCAATAGCAAGATTAAACCAAACCTTGTGGGCATGCTTCTCTGCAAGACTCGCTGAGGGTGTAGGGTTAGTGAGGAGTGTCGCTTGGCAAGTAGACAGAAGTTTAAGAGCCTCGGCCACTCTATTTTCAATACCAGAGAAATGATCCTTATTCAAGGACTTAAGAACCCTTTTTATCTGTTTCATCTTCTTAACAAAAGAGAACATGGCAGTGCCCGAGACAGAGAGGCTTTCCCAAGCTTCTCTTACTTTAGTGGCAAACTCAATATGGTGGGTAATAAAGTTGGAACACCTGAAAGGCTTATTTGCAGGGGCCAGAGGGACGCCAAAGTGAGCACAAGCTGGGGCGTGGTCCGATATGAGAGGGTCTCCGAACTCACCGTATGAGTAAGGAAATGTGTGGAGCCACTGGTCATTGATGAGGATTCGATCTAGTTTCTTTGCTATAATGTTGTCCTCCTAATTGTTCCACCATGTGAGATGGTTTCCACGATAGCTGAGATCAAAAAGACCGGCTGTGGAGATGCAGTCTCGAAAATCCTGCATTCCAGAGGTAATCCGAGTGCGGCCACGAGAGTCATCGATGGGGTTTAGGGATTGGTTGAAGTCCCCTAAGGTTATACACGGTTTTTCCCGAGTCCGCGGGTCTGAATGAATGGCAACTAAGTCAATCCAAAGTTGCTTCCTGGAGTGTTTGCAATTTAGGCCGTAAACAAAGGAGGCTACAAAGTCATGTTTCAGCTGAGGGAGCTTAACAATACAGCTGATAACTTGGTTTGATTTGAAGATAACCGTGACTGATGTTGATTGATCCCAGGTAATCCAAATCCTACCAAGTTCGGCATATTCATAATTGCCGACAAAAGAGCGATCCGGGAAGGTTGATTTCAAAATGCGGAGTGAGTTATCTAGCTTCACTCTAGTTTCTATAATACTACCAAAAGGCGCCTTGTTGAGGGTGAACCAATTTTTAAACCCTCTGCGCTTCACGGGATCATTAAATCCTCTTGTATTCCAACAAAAAATATCAACCATAGGATCAGTGATTGGGGCAGTAGCCCCGTTTTGTACCTTTTCCAGCTTCCCTGGATAGTTGTTTCTGTCTTCTCTTGGATATAACCTTCATAAATCTGTCATCGTCGTCCAGATTTCCATCACCTGAGAAAGCCCCCGAATCTGAGCTGTCATCATTGCGTGAATCAGAGGAAGAGGTGGGAGCAATGGCTTTTCCTTTCCCTTTCTTGTTCCTCATGGATGATTCCATCCCTTTCTTGAGTGGCTGAAGAAGGGGTTCTTTAATGACCAATGTCCCTGCTTTGGTACCTTTGCGAGGAGCTTCTGATGCAGAGGCATCAGTGGGAGCTTTACTGAGGGCTTCTTTGACACTAGGGGCGATAGGATCAGGAGTCGCAGAGGTAGGAGCGACAGGAGCAGTGTCCAGAACCTTAAGTCTAGCCTCCGCCTTTGATGTATTGGCGGCTTGTTTAGTAACGATGGTCTCCGGAGCTATAGGGAGAGGGGGAAGCTTACGAAGCCTTGGGCAATCAGAGGTGGTATGAACAGAGGACTTGCAGTTCGAGCAAGTGATAGGAGCAGAAGGGCATTTCTTGATATTGTGCCCAATCTGAGTGCAGTGTTCGCAGGTTGGTGGGAGCCATGGGCAAGAGACATCGAGTCTCCGAACTTTTCCAGAGGAGAACTGAACGTTCACAGCTTCAGGGATTGGCTTGGTAGGGTCGACTATAGTGAAGACTCTAGCTACCTCCAAGTTTGACATGTTGGCGGTGGCAGGATGGAGATATAGTGGTTTACCGATCATCCCGGCTATGCGTTCAAGAGCTTCGGTGGAGAAGTATTCAGGGGGAACGTTGCGAAATTCAAGCCATACCGGGGCAGAGGTAAGGACGGGGATTACGGGTTCCACTCCTGGTTCCCACTTACCCACAAACATTGACTGGTTCTGTATGTGCCACATTCCCTGGGTAAGGACACGCTGGCGCATTATTGCAGAGGGGATCCGAATGAGAAATGATTGCTCTGAGAGTTTGGAGACAGTAATGTCACGAAGCTTCCTGCTCCAAATGTTGTTTGTTATGGCGTGCAGAGCACCAGGCGAAGGGGCTGTGCCATGGAATTGGGCAAGAATGAAATTGGCCCATCGATTTTTGTTTTTAGTTACAACCTCATCCGGCATTTTAATGCAAAGCTCACCGGAATCAAGGACAAAGGGGTTTCCTTTCTGCTGCATCTTTGTGCCGGAAGTAGTGACCAAGTTTGCCCAAGTCGAGTCACAGATCGGAGTGACAGGGGAGGTAGCTTCGCGGGTTCTAGGGTTAGCCGAATCTTGAATGATTTCGGTGGTACTAGCTGCGGGGGTGACAGAGGCAAGTGCGTCTGAAGTTGATGAAGTCCCAGTCGCATCCACCGGAGTAGCCAAATTAATTGGGGCTACAGGAGGAGGAGAAGCAGTCGGGGCGGAGGAAGAAGGAAGAGAGAGAACCGGGTCGACGATAATCTCATTCTTCTTGGGACGAGGAGGTTTAACACGGGGGGATTTCTTTTTGTTGACCATTGGGCTTGCCGGAGCTGGCGGTCAGGGACCAACGCCGGTGAGAGATCGAGGAAGACGAAGGAGTTCTTGCGGAGATTATTACTGCATCGGTATACCTGAATCTTTCATCTCCCTGAATGGCTTGTTGTGTACCGGAGACACAAGATTTGAACGTGGGTGTAATGATTCAAAGGTGGTGGTCTATAATCCTAGCTCAGGACAATCCATACCATTACCAATATTGAAAGGACGAAGGGATTATGCAACTACTTATTTAGGGTAAGATCCAATGAACAAACAATACAAAGTAGTGTGCTTGTCAATGAGAAGGCGACTCGTCATTGAGCATGAAGTTCTCACATTAGGAATCAGAAAACCAGCTTGGAGAATGATTGAATGTTCCTTACCAAGACACTTTCCTTGTTCTCCCATATGTATCAGTGGAATTCTGTATTATTTAGGTCGTCATGGGCCTCATGACATTGAAACTATTGTAGTTTGCTTTGATGTTAGGTCAGAGAAATTGAAATCCATTGAAGCTAACAACAAGGTCAAGGCGGGCTCATCATTGTTGATAAACTACAAGGGTACATTAGGTGTACTTCCTTATGTCAGTTTCTTTCATAGAGAAACTAAAACTATTGAATTATTGGTTCTCAATGATGTTGAGAAAAACGAATGGTCCCAACATATCTACGTTTTGCCACTTTTGTGGAAGGACTTAGTTCCGCATATGAGAGTATCTATTGTAGGGAGGACTGCTAATGGTGAACTTGTGTTCTCTTCATTTGAGTATGGTCTTCGCTCTCTCTACAGATTCTTCTACAATGTGGAGAAGAATACTATTGCAAGAGTTAGGATCCAAGGAATGGAATCCAGTACGAGTCATTGCATTCAGACTCTTTTAGACCATGTTGAAAATGTGAAGCTTCTATGAGAGCAGCTCTAAATTGCTAGCTAGGCTTCTAAGAGGAAAACTTAAGGTATTTTAATTGAATTCCTTCTTCCATATACTTTTGTTAAATCCGATGTATGCTCATATATATATCAATATATCTTAATTACTATCTATAGTGAACTCTATAGTGTATATAAGGTTATAATCACCATTTGTTGACTTAGTTTGTTATTGATGTGATGTATTATCTCAGGAGATGGTTATGGAACCGAGTGAGCATATTGGTCTTCGGCTTCCTTAACTAGGAGTTTCGAAATTAAGGACTTTATCTAATTAGGAACAATAATTTTGCGTAGCATTATTACTTTGCACATTGTGATCCGAATTTGATAAGGTTTTTGGTAACATATATTGTGCATCAGTTTGAGCTAGAATTCGTAAATGAGTTTTTGATGGAATATCATTTTTTCATGCCACTTCGCAATGATCGATAATGAAATAAAAGTATTATTTTAGTCAAAATATCATTTGTTTAAACAAAAGCACACTAAATTGTTGTTAACCACACACACCTTATGATAAGGAGTTAATTCCAAATACTACATGTTGTAACTTCGGTAGACACAAGTATTAGAGCTAATAATTATATCAAATACTTCCAAAGAACATTTTAACACAAACACTAAAGAACATTAAAGCGTTTTTGGAGACATATATACGGTGACAAATTATTACAAATACACATATGCTTGACAAATGCTTAGAGATATGACAAGAGAAATGTGCTCAACGGACTATTTTTGAAAATTCGCTTAAAGGTTTAGAATGATATTAAATCATATATCAGGTTTTATCAATCTAATTATTATTAAATAAATATATAATCAAAATTCTGAAAAGACCATGACAGAAATTCTCAATTTGATGGTTACATGTCTAAGCTAATAATTTAGATATTCGGAGTTCAACTCTATTCTAATGTATAATATTAAGAATTTTACGAATATATATATATATATATATTTGAGTTATGGATCTGATTTTTAAAAAAAAACATAATGAACAGTTTTTGGATAGTAATGAACAAAATAGAATATAACGATGATCCATTCCATGAGCTTGAGTGAAGCTCAAAGTCTTAAGAGCCCAAACGAATACCTACGTAAAAGCCCACTTATGTAAGTCAAGCCCAAAAATCCGAAATCCATAAACGCAACTAGGGTTTTACGATACCTTTATATATAAGTATGTGTATCAGAGCGTTTTCAAAAACAACAAACGCTTTTGACTTGTTATTTTCTTCCGCCGATTCTATCTTCCCCATTGTTTCGTTTCTGGTTCGGCTGTTTTTGTTTCTTTTTTTTTTGTTCCTTGGTCTGTTTCCTTTTGAGTATTGAAGGCTATTTATGGATTGCACAAGTACTGGGACATCCTCGTAATTTATACAAAATTGGGGAATTTGTCTAATTTTTTATGTGCATAAATTAAAATTAGGGATCCGCTTTGCAGCTTATGACCCGACCCGATTCAATTCGGGTTCTTTTTTCGTGTTTCTGCTGCCAGTAATCTCCTGAAATTCGCCTCGTTGTTTCTCTGTTTTTTAATCTGTTGACTATATTTTAACTGAATCCTCAGTCTGACTCATGCTTAATTTGATATCAATCGTATATGATTTTAATCGTTTTACTATAATTAATGGTTTTTCTTATATCCTGATTTTTCAAATCCTTTCGGAACCCAAACAAAACATTATCACTTGCCAAGCAGTACTGAGACCGGAAGGAAATGGACACTGGAATAAACAAGGACTCGAAACCTTAAAGTTCTAAATATTTGGACATGGGTACTTATACTATAAAGGCATAAATTTTTTTTTTTTTATCGACTTAACTCATACAAGTGTTACAACGATTAAATAAAAGGGATGTTATACATAAAGGCATGAGACCAAGAAAACCTTCTGGCGGTGCGGGCAAAGTAATCAGCTTTGTGATTTAGTTTGCAAGAAATGTGGGCAAAGATGAGGATTCTCCAACATCTTAAAAATCTCATCGCAGTCAATAAGAAACTCGACCTCCTCAATCTGCAGAGAAGCTAGGCAAGTCATAGCCCAAATGATTGCCTCGATCTCTGAGTGCTCGATCTCTGAGTGCAAGAAAGACAAGTTATGCATGATGCATTGTGCTCCGAAGTTGATGCCCTCCAAACTATCCATAAATATTTATAGATTATTAAAAAACAAAACAAAAGTATTGTAATAGATTGAAAACATTTTATTATATTATTTAAAATAAAATAAAAACCAATACATAAAGAAAAAATTATTGAAATAAAGCATATTTGTGGTGAAATTATTAGAATAGTTTTGGTTCTAGAAAAAAAACGAAAGGGAGCCACTACAATTTCATATTTTAGAAGTTTTAGAAAGAAAAAAAATTATTGTTTGGTCTTCTTTCTTTTTCCTCGCTACAATTTCACTTTTTCTTCATTTTTCATTTCTTTTTATGTCTTCTTTTTTCTTTTTTTTCTTCCCGTTTCGTCTTTCTCTCACCATTTCGTCTTTCTCTCGAGTAACACTGTAAGGATAGATTTCGTTCTTCTTCTCTCAATTTCTCGATTTCGAGTACATGCATGAGAGTTTTATGACACATTTGCACTAGGGTTTTATGTCACATTTATGGTCTTTTTAATGGGTTTCTAGGTTTGGGGAAGTTGTTGTGTTCAGCGTTTCTGAAACTGTAAGTGATTTCAAAATGGATTTATTTCTTTGGCGAAATTCTTGTGTGTTTGTGGGTTTCTAGGTTTGTGGGTTTGTGTATTATGTCATAGTATGATAGAGATTGTCTCGGATCTTAGTTTACTTTGGTATAGTTCAAGCAAGATTGGTGATGGTTTGATTGATAGAGTTCGTCATGAGTTTTTGTTAGTGTAGTAGAGTTCATTTAAGTGTTGTAGAGTTAGTCTCGTAATTTAGGTTTGAATGGTAGAGTTTGGTAAGAGTTTTTTCTCTGCGTCTAGAGTTTCTGGGTTTGTGGGTTTCTGTGTGATGTCATAGTATGGTAGAGATTGTCCTGGATCTCAGTTTACTTTGGTATAGTTCAAGCAAGATTGGTGAGGGTTTTATTGATGCAGTTCGTCACGAGTTTTTGTTAGTGTAGTAAAGTTTGTTTTAAGTGTGGTAGAGTTAGTCTCGTAATTTAGGTTTGAATGGTAGAGTTTGGTAAGAATTTTTTCTCTGCGTCTAGGGTTTGTGGGTTTGTGGGTTTGTGTGTTATGTTATAGTATTGTAGAGATTATCCTGGATCTTAGTTTACTTTGGTATAGTTCAAGCAATATTGGTGAGGGTTTGATTGATAAAGTTCGTCACGAGTTTTTGTTAGTGTAGTAGAGTTTGTTTTAAGTGTGGTAGAGTTAGTCTCGTAATTTAGGTTTCAACGGTAGAGTTTGGTAAGGGTTTTGTGAAGTTAGGTTATAATTTGGAAGAGTTTGTATTCGTATACATGTTTGATAGAGTTAGGTTTTGACTGTTTCTTATTTCTACTCAATAGGTATAGTTGCGGCCAAGGACTATCCGCAGAGGCTTTTTGCAAATCATCTTGTAATAATGAAGAGTCAGAGCATAAACTACGATCGCAATCTGAATCAAATTAGGAATATGATCAAAAGTATTGATGAAGATGCATACGGAGACATAGAGGAGAACTCATGTCTCGGAGTTTTTTTGAACCTTTCTGACTCTGACTACACGTTTGCAGGGAGGCATGTACAATATTTATTGGCGGATCAGCTAGATATTAAAAAGTAGTATGAGTTATGGGTCTTGGTTGGTTGTCGACATATGAGATTTTCTCTGCACGAGTTTAAGGAAATCACACAGATTAATTGCGGTTTGGTGGATAAATCTTCTATTGTGGAGGATTGTTGCTCGTGGAGATCTGTGGGAGGATATGGGTTTAGCAGTTGGTGAAGGCCCTACATTGGTAGAGTTGAAAAGGGTTATGCAGCACTACAGATCATGGTCTTTCGAGAAGAGAAGATGGGTTGCTTGCAAGTGATTTTGCATGTTGGTGTTTACGGTATTCACTATAATAGTAGGATTCCATCTAGAGCGGTTTGAAAGACATCCTTGGGAAAGAGTAGCGTTTAACGCACTGATCAAATCGATCAGATGTGCATCCTACAAAAACGAGTCCTACACTTTCCATGAGTTTGTGCACTCGCTTCTCATCTAGGCATTGGAGTCTATCCCCATATTAGGATAACTTTTTGGTGAGAGAAAAGAAGGTGTGAATGTTCTCATTCTACGGTGGAGACCAATCAAGAAACAAACCAAGGAAACAAAAGAAATTGTCAAGTTGGATAAGGAAAACATGGGGGAGCGGAGAAGTAAATTGCTAACATAGTAGTGTTCATAGTCAATATGGTAGAGTTTATATGTTCTGCTTGGTAGAGTTCACAGTCAACGTGGAATAATTCATAGTCAGCTTGGTAGAGTTAATATGTATGTTTTGACTCTTACTTAGATAATAGAGTTCGTCTTGCACTTAATAAAGTTTGCTCAATGTTTGATAGAGTTGGTTTTTCTTGGTGGAGTTAATTCTCTATTTAATAGAGTTGATCATATATTGGTAAAGTTGATCACCCTTTTGGTAGAGTTACTCTGAACTTGGAAAAGTTGTTTGTGCTGACCTTTATTTCTTCTTCTCTTTCAGATACGCATAAGGCAACTACGTCCAATGCCTCCTGCTGAGATCTTCCTTGTTTGGCCAGAAGATGTTGAAGATCCGAGAGTAGACAACATGATTAGAGACATACTAGATGGTACTCTAGATGAGTCCTTCTAGGACATACCACCAGCTATCAATAAAAGGGCGAAGAGGAAAGAAGAAAGAGGCAAAGAAGAAGCATGACCTACCGAAGAAAAAAGAGGCAAAGAAGAAGCAGGACCTACCGAATAAGAAAGAAGCAAAGAAGAAGAAAGTTGTAGAGAAGAACAAACGAAAGGAGAGGACTGGACCTTCTGTGGAAAACAGTGAACCAGAGATGGATGAGTCGACTACCTTGAATGAACTGATAAGAGTCAAACAGAAACAAGGGGAAGAGGTTAAAAAACCATTATGAAAACAAACAAAATGAGTCGAGTGCATTGATTGAAACTCTCCAAGGGTTGACCAACACTTTGAAATGCATGAAAGTAGACCAAACTGTGTTGTCAGACCATCTGTTTCGGCTAGAGGAGAATATGGCAGATATGTCCATGCTCACTGAGCCTATTGCAAGGTTGGAGCATTAGAGTTTGGATCAGACAATGTTACTTGAGAGGCTTGTAAGGCTGGAGGAGAACAGGGCGCAGCCAGTTATGCAGTCCTTGGAGTACAACAAGGCTGATGTTGAAGGCGGAAGTCAGACACATTCACTAAGTCGGACTCGTGAACCTGTTCTAAATGCTGAAATAGGCGATGGAGAGGAACGACATTGCTCCTCGAGATTTGGATTAGAACTCGGTACGTAAGGCTCTATTTGAATGAGACTAACTTTGATTTATGTTGTCCATGTATACATTCGTATCCATGTTGTTTACAACTGAAACTGTTTATGTAAAATTTATGTGTGGTAAACTTTGGTAAATGTTATATGGTTTGGTCGAGTTATGTGTATCGTTTGATAGACTCTACCAAAAAAATCATATGTTTAGTACATCTCTACCAAATCATATAAATTAACTCTATTAAACATATCATATGTAGAGTCTATCTCTACCAACTACCAAGTGTTGAGCATCGATTATGCAAGACATGGTAGAGTACATCTACTAATAGTATAGTACATATAGTAATAGTTGAGTTTGTCACTAATAATTGGTATTCGCAGACACCTAGATTGAATCAGTCGAATATGGTACACTCTAACTCAGAGAGAACACCCAGTGTCGGATTAGCTGCCACGAAGTTGCAACCTAGCATAATTAGTCTAACTGGAGATTCTCTCATTGATGACACCACGCCGTTCCAGGGCACAACACACATCATTCCCCGGGACCAGGTAAATTTGTGCATGATAGAGTTAACTTGGTGCTTGGTAGAGTTGTATTGATAGAGTTAACATTATGATTGGTGGAGTTGACATGATGTTTATATGTAACATTTGGTATAGTTAACATATAACATTTGGTAGAGTTAACATGATGTTTGGTAGAGTTGACATTATGATTGGTATAGTTGACTTTATGCGTGTTGTTTTACAGGAAAAATGGATTATTGAGACGCATGAGACTTCCGACTCTCTGAGCCCATCATCACGTGTTGTTAAGAACCCCAAGGTGACGGGTCAGAGCAAAGAAGAATGTCTTGAGAAAAAACCATACATCGAGATATCAAATGAGCTTGATCACCTTTGGCAAAGAAACCAAAGCTCAGAATGTCACAACTCGGCTTCATAAATATCGTTGATTCCCCCATAAATGATAAGGATGGTAATGAAGAGGACATAGGTATGACTATGGTACGTATGGAGGACGTGTTACCGAGACAATGTCACCGACAAGCACTACTGCGAACCAGATAAACTAGTAGAATTCATATAAGTTGTATAGTTGATTTGTCCATAGTAATGGTCATGACCTGTATGGTAGAGTTGAGATGAAAATTATAGACAACATTAACTATATAGTACAGTTTAGTTGTTGATAGTAGAGTTCATGTATAGATTGGTAGAGTTGATTTGTCCATAGTAAAGGTCATGACATGTATGGTCGAGTTGAGTTGACCATAGTAGATATCATGAAATGTATAGTAGAGTTCGATTCTCCTTGGTAGAGTTCAGTTGTCCGTAGTATTTTTCGTTTAACAGTGTATCCATGTTACATGTATCCCCTTTTATAGGATGTTCTGTTGTAAAGAAGATTATAAAAAACGTAGTTCATTCTTCCGCCTTATATGATCTTTTTGGCCCGATTCCAAAAATTAAAATGCTTCGGCTACGTGACTATATGTTGCATGAATTGTAAGCAATATCTTGTTCCGTCATTTTAACACTATATCTAACCATCCTCTCTCATGTTTTCTAGGCTATTTACAAATCGTGTAGGGAAATTACTGTCAACAGTGCGCCTAATCCAATAATGGATTTCTATCACCACTTGTTGTCGCTAAAACACAGATGGCCTATCGATCAATATGGGTGGCTTAACGATTTGGTAAGTTTGATATAACATTCCTTTGGTAGAGTTCATTCGCTCTATGGTAAAGTTTACTCTTAGTTTGGTGGAGTTCTTTCATTAATTTGTAGAGTACATTCACTTTTTGTTTTCCAGCATATGACAGCTGGTATGAATCATTTATGGCAAAGATCTTTGCAACATCCCAGTCTATTCAGGAGTAATCGGCTTGTTTTCCTCGATCCACTATTTTTTGAAAGTTGGTGTATCCAATACAGGAGAGATTATGTGGGAAATGATAAGATTTTCGTCTGGACGAATGGGTTTAAAGAGCTCTTCGAAGGCATTCAACCTACATTATGTGCCACTAACAAGTAATGGATACGAGATGTAGATACGCTTTACATTCCTCATAATATTAACAACAACGACTAGGTGGTCGTAGAGGTTGATTTGCTACAAGGAAATATTCGAGTTTACGATCCCAACCCGAGTATCGTGACCATTCCTACCATTCACCAGTCATGTAGGTAAGTAAATCCAACTTTTTGGTAAAGTTGGTTGTCAGTGTGATAGAGTTGGTTCCTAGTTAGGTAGAGATGATAGTTAGTGTTATAGTATGATAGAGTTGGTTGTTTGTTTAGTAGAGGTAGTTAAAAGTTTGGTAAAGTTAGTTTAGTAGAGGTAGAACTTACATTTGTTTGTTCATTTCATGTAGGCCGTACGCCGTGATGATTTCAAAGATGATCAAGTTTTTTGCACCACTAGAGAGGCATGACCATATTAGTGCAGGTACATACAAAATATCGCGGGTGAAGGGCACTCCATGTAATTTTTGGTCAGACGATTGTGACATGTACTGCCTGAAGTTCATCGAGTGTTTAGCCCTTGGATGCACATTCGAGGGACTGGATGATGAGTACATTACCTTCACTCACCTAAAATACGCCATTGACTTTAGAGAACAACTTCCGGTGGAAGAGACTATTGCGTACACTGATTCAGGTTCTCCGCAATTGTGTGATAAGCCCATCCTCCTTTCAGCCGCCCAAGAGTTACTCCTAGAATGGTAGAGTTATGGTTTTTAGGGTCGTAGGCTGGTAGAGTTTGTTTTGTACTATTGGTAGACGTGACCATGTTATAACATGTTTCGGATATCGCATAAATGGGATCTTTTATATTCTTGAAGGACCAATATTTCTTTTTAGTTTTGGTCGTTCGATAGTATTTATATACACCTTTTGTAATACGACAACAATAGTTAGTAATGAAACCTAAGGTAACAAATACATTATGTACTGTCATTATGTATTGTCAACTCTATTACATACGACAACAACTGTTTTGTAATGCGACAACTACATTATGTACTGTCAACTCTACCAAAGGTAACAAATTATATTCTCTACGAGGAAAACAAACTCTTCCATGGGTCAACTGTAACTTTATCATTCACTACATTATTATGTATTATCAACTCTACCAAAGGTAACAAATTCTCCACGAGGAAAACGAACTCTTCCATGGGTCAACTGTAACTTTACTATACACTACATTATTGTACTGTCAATTATACCAGATGTAACAAATTAGCTCCTCCACGAGAACAGAGCAGAACGACGAATTTTCAACAGTTTGATCTTCAACGGAAGTTGCATACCGGGAAGGTTAAAGAGGCAACGCGTGTAGCAGATCTGGATGTGAAGAAGACATGTGGACAATAAGACGCGAGTTAGTAGCTTACACGCCACATTATTCTCGTTAGTGGACTTTGGGCCCTTGTTGTTTAAAGCCTATATCATCTATGTAATATTCAATTGTATATTTGCCCTTTTGAATTTATTTAATAAAAGCTTGATGATAAATAAAATAAAAACATAAACTAAAAAACACTTCAAGCCTCCTCCTCTTCTCTAGACAAAGTGCATGGAGTGCATCCATCAGATCAATCTTGATGCCAATTACACCTCAATAAATTTCTCAAGTACAGCTAATCCTCCCTTCTTGACATTTTTGAAGATACAATAATCCTCACCAACAACACAAAAATTCTTTTCGCGCTCTACCTTCTCTGGAACTTTAACATCTGTCAACCTCTCCCCACCAATGGGCTTGCATGCAAAAGATCAACTAATATCGACTAATAATTAGCATTAATCTTCAACCCCACGATATAACATCTATCTAATAATCCATCGATCGTCTTCCTCAGTCCAAAACTCCATACACCACTACAACCATAAAGGATCTCCCCCCCTCGTTTTGGGCACCTGAAATGGGGTCGGAACCTCACATTATTGAATCGATGCGCGCAATGGCCATATCGAAGGATACCACTATATATCTTCCTTCCAATGGAAACTATTCTGCTGATACACAGAACCAACACCTTTTGATTGGTCGGCTCCTAAATCTAGCCAAACAGAACATCGACAAATTTATGCTCACCTTGCCGAGAATGTGGAGGATGCAGAACAAGATAATTAGGACGGTGATCTCCAAAGATACCTTTCACCTCTCATTATGGAACTTCGAGGACTGGGGAGTGGTGGTGGCTAAGAAGGATGGAAATTTTGAAACCAAAAACCTTGATTTTTTTCCGATGTGGATTCGTTTATCGAATATACCAATCGAAAACTATACTAGGGACTTGTTCTCTACAGTGGCCAACACATTGGGTGAAGTCCTGGAAATTGATTACGACCAAAATAAGATGCATCTTCATGAATATGTGAGGGTAAAGGTACTCTTCCAGCTAAACAACCCACTAAGGCAAGAAAGATCTTTTTGGCTACCGAAAGGGAAACAAATTGAAGGCGAATTCGAATATAAACGAATCAGGAAAACTTGTCATATTTGTAGAAGGGTACTTCACCGGAAACAGTAATGCACAGAAAACAAGGCTGAAGCCACCACAATAACCTCTACACCCAGCGTGCACAAAACCCCAAACCCACCCACGACCAAAGGCAAGGAAAAAACACCACAAACTTCACCAGTAGAACCTCCCTCCAGCATAGCAGGAACATCAGGCCTAACTGAAACACTAGGAGGCAACATAACATCTACCAAAAGACAAGAAATAGAGTCGGAAACTCGTCCCACCAAAACTAAGGAAGTGATAATGAAGGACCTATTCACTCCCTCCATTATTGGATGTAACACATTAGCGGAAGCAACTACTATACAACAACACAAAAGAACAATATCAGGGAGATCTACTGTGCTTCAGCTAAAGGAACCTATAATCCTTGAAACCAAACACATTAAACTGGAAGATGGCGGTACTTAAAAAAAGAATTAGAAAATACTTTCTCCAACTGGTGAAGACTTGGAAGAATATCAAATGCAAACAATTAAAGGTATGGTGGTTGTCCTTAAGCCACCCAAAGATCAATGAGTGTGATCAGTTGGAACCGTCAAGGACTGAGAAACACCTTGACAGTTTGACACCTGAAAGAAATAAGGTACAATTTATTTCCGGAAATAATGTTTCTCATGGAAACGAAAAACACGAAGGAACATTTGGAATCTGTTAAGAATTGGATGGGTTGTGACTACTTTATAACTGTGGAACTGGTGGGTAAAAGTGGTGGATTGGCTCTGATGTGGAAGGAAAAGTGGGTTAAGACTACTTAATAGGAGACTTCAACGAGATCCTTTCGAACGCCGATAAAGAAGGTGGTCCACTAAGACTAAAGTCATCTTTCCAGAATTTCAACAATTTGATCGAAGATTGTAGTTTAGAGAAATCCCAACTTCATGACCCTTCTTCTCGTGGGTTGGACACAAGTACAACCATTAGGCCCAGTGCTGCTTAGACATATGTTTTGGGAATAGAGACCTCCTTGCTCTGATGCAGAGAACTAACACCACCTATCTTGACTTCATAGGCTCTGATCACAGACCACTTCTCACTACCTTTATCTTCGATGCAAGGAAGTTCAGGAAAAGAGTTTGCTTCGACAAACAATGGACTTGAAGACAACATTTTGAAAACATAATCAAAGTGTCTTGGAATGAGAAAAGTGACTTACCACATACTACAATAAGTGACTGCATCATCTCCTGCAGATCCTCTATCTCCAGATGGAAGAAAATGGTTAATATCAATTCAACCACAGAAGTTGGTAGATTACGCAGTCACTTAGTGATAGGATCCTCGACCGTAGATCATTGGCAACTAAGCATGATGTAGATTCGATTGTTGAGTTTTCGGCTAAATACACCAAGGATAAAGGGGAGACGAACTTCCTTGGGAAACATGTTGAAGATAAAGGGGAGAAGACCTTCTTCAACATGTTTCAGCTGCCTAAACACCATGACTCGTTTGACACTCAAGTAGTTGAGCCAGACTCAAAAGGTTCACTTCAACAACATTCCTCGGTGAATCATGAAGACATACGATCACTGATCAAGTTGGTCTAGACGATACAGAGAGAATTAAGCTATAAAGTTAAATTTTATGGATTTTTGACTCAACCAGGTAACTCCTCGAAGTTGAATCAGCCCAAAATAAGCTCGAAGTTGAAAGTTATGAATTTTAGAAGTTTGACCATAATTTAGTTATTTTCTGTTTCAACAAAACGAAGAAAAAGATATGAATTTAACCAATTAAAGAAGAAAATTGGTTGGATATTCAGGTAGATCGGGTTAATTTTACAATTGGGTCTAAGTATGGTTTAAATTCATGCCAACACGATCTACTGTCAGTTATATCGAGTTGAATCGCGATACAATACCGAGGGAAAAATTAATCTGCAAGTTCTGAAGAAGAGGATTTAAGTTGTTAAATTTTGAAGATGGTCAAATATATTGACCCAAAATTCTAGATACATCTAGATCAATTCAATACTTTCAAGAATGATGTAGATCGTCGACCCTCGATATTTAGAATTGGTTTTCATTACAATATTTGTTTAAGAAACTGTCGCACTAAAAATATCTTACTTATTTAGTGAAACTATCGAAATATTATGTCACCATTGAGTAGAAAAACTTAGGTGAATGTGAATGTCTTTTGGTATCATCTAAATAGAAGGAACATATTTAAATGTAAACATGATACGTTATAGCTAAACTTCAATTCTTCCCACTTGTTATTTTATAACAATATAGTAATTAAAAAATCTTGGATCTATTACCAACCACTTAATCTTCTTATAAAATACAGAGTTGACATTTTGTCTATCAAAAGGCCTCAAAGCAATCCCCAAAAGACCAAAACTTAGTCTCCATCGTTAACTTAAAATCACAAATCACAAAACCATAGAATCATAAATCAGAAGCTTTCTTAAGAGTCCAAAAAATGGTGAGGGAAAGAAGAAAGAGTCAGAAAGAAGAAGAGAAGAGAGAAGTGGATGAAGAAGAGAAAGTAAAGCCAAGACAAAGAAGTGTGAGCAGAAGAAACTTGCAATCTCTAGTGATTGGACTCGTTGGAGCTGCGTTGACTCTTGGTGCTTATTCTCAGACATATATTGCTCCGGGCAAGTCTATTGGTGCTGGTCTCTTTGTTCTTTTCTTTGGCCTACTTGTCAGCGAAGGTTTCATTTCCCTTTGAGAACAATATTTTGTTTTGTTTGTTTTTTTTTTCTCGACAATTACAACTTTTCTCTATGTTATCAAATCAAAAACTTTGCTTTGTAAGTTACAAACATACAAATCTATAAGCCTGTTATTTTCATCGTTATTTTCATCGTTATTTTCTTTTCAATTGGTTGGATTCTTGGACTCTTAATGGAAAATTAAATACTATCTAATTACAAGTTCTTTTGTCAACATATGCTAACTTTTGGAATTTGGGATTAAAAATTCAATGTCATATGGGCAAGTGTCTTTGATTCAATCCACAATAAAATCTCTTCTCTTCTAAAATTTGATTTCATGGAATCGTATTATTTTGTGATATTGTTTGAAAGTATTTGAAGAGTTTGGATTATGTATCATATATTGTAGATCCAAATTTTTAACAAAACAAAAAACAAAAAGTCAATGTTAAATAGTTAAACGTTTGTCTTATGTTCTCTCGTAAGAATATGTTTTGATCTACATTTCTTCATGTAATCAAACAATAAAGTTAATCCACGATTTATAACTATGTAGTTTTTTTTGTTTGAACAAAGATTGATAACTATACATGACATCGAAATAATGACTTTCGACGTGTTGGGCTAAAGTTGACTTTGACTAAACAAATTATATTAGCTAAGGATAAATAACAAATGTAAATATAAAATATGGACTATCGAAATGAAACACAACGCTGCAACTATCTTGGAGAAATGTCCAGGCCACTTAAATATAAATTAACTGTTTCATATGACATATTGTTTTAAATTTCTATCAAAAACTTGTAAAATTAGATATATATATAGAATGATTTGCTAGAATAATCCATATTAATATGTTAATGACTCAAATAATTCATATTAATTCATAATTACTTAAATATTTTATAAAATTATAAAATATTATTTTGTCTTTTTTAAAATGTGTAAACAAAAACATAATAACAAAAATGTCATTAATGAAATATGCCACATCAGCACGCTCCGCACAGCTAAGTCTACCAAAATTAGTGTCACGTCAGCACAATCTCCACCGCACTCTACCAAACTCTACCATGCTATTATTTACCTCCACTAAGCACTGTCAAAGAACTACCGTACTAACCTCTAGATTATTAGGAAGTTGTATTGCTCGAGACAAAATATATGAGCTGTGTTGACAAAAGTTTATAGTTGGATAGAGTTAATAGAGTTTAGTAGACGTTGGACCCTTTGTAGTAGATTTTGGCGGAGTTAGTATCGCCAGTGTAGCAGATTTTGGCATAGTTATCTGTCACAGCTTGGCAGAGTTAGTAACGAAAGTGTGATAGAGTTTGATAGAGTTCGAACACTGTGTAGCAAATTTTAGCAGAGTTATATTTGATAGAGTGGCAGATGTTGGCAGAGTTATTCCGGTAGTTTGGTAGAGTTAGGCAAAGTTGGTTCATTTAACCTAGTTTGTAGAATGACGATTTTAGCCATTAATTATTGGATCACCTAACTTCTTTCTCGTTCACTTCTTGCAGCCAAACACCATTGAAGCACACAAATCACCATTATAGCTCATTTCTTATATTTTGATCTCGTTTTCTTGTTTTTGGATATATGGATCAAATCGTCTTAGTTTGTGGAAATTAGAAATTCGACCAAAATCATTGGTTCTTTTTATCGGATACTCCTTTTGGTTGTAAAATTATGGAAGTGAGTGAAGATATACGTTATAATGAGTTTTTGAGGATGGTGCATAAAGATTTCGATCCAAATCAACATATCTATAAGGTAAAATTGAGTTACATCAAATGACTCATGCATGGACTACTACAAGATACACCTTCTATCTTCATGACCAACAAAAGGCAATTGTGTGGGTATGTGCAACAATATCGAAAAGAAGGAATTCGTCTTTGTGTAGAGATTTCAAGGAGATTTCATGTAGTTGTGGAAGAAGGTAAAATATTTGAGCCTAAATGCGAGCCTTCCTTTGATAAATTTGATATTACATTTGGTAGAGTATCTTCAACATGTGGTAGAGTTAGGCAGATTGTCAAACAAGAAAAGGAACATGTTGAATACGTTGAAGAAGATGTGGAAGCAGAAATGAGATTCAACTACTGCGAGGATGTAGATGGTGCAAGCTCTGGTGATGAAGACTTCATAAGTGTTCAAAGGAAGTGTACAAAAGAAGATAGAAAAAATCTACCTCCTAAGAAGAGAGATTCGACATTTGAGGATGAGTATTTAGACATCGAAATGAGGTCACTTCAATTAGCTATGGGACAAATTTATCCCACAAAAGACGATCTTGAGTCAAGGTTGAAGATATATTTGTTTCACATAGGTTTGACTTTCATGTCGTCTCTTCATTGAAGATGTTATTGGTTGTGAAATGTTGTGTTCTAAACTACTCTTGGAGAGTCTGTGCTTCACACCACGATGGTAAGACTCTGTGTTTCTATATCCGGGTATATTGTGGAGAACACACTTGCTTCGTTACAGGGAGGTCATCTCGGGCACTTCAAGCAACGCCTGATATTTTTGGTCGTTTATACATGGATTTTGTTGGTGGTGTTGGGCTTTCTATTCTTCCTTCTCATGTTGCTGAATAACTGAACAAACATTTCGCTTTGAAGATACAATTCCTTCATGGTAGAGTTTGGCATAATTACGATAGTGCATAGTAGACTTTGGTAGATTTCAATAGTGTTATTTAGTAGAGCATGAAATTTTTGGTGGAGCTATGAATCCCTTGTGGCAGATTTTAGTAGAGTTTGATTGATATTGTTTGACTTTAGTAGAGTTTGGAAGAGGCAGTTATAACTTTGATGCTTTGTACATATGAAGTACTAGAAGACACATCGTACTTTAAAGGAAGCTTAGGCTCTAGTAACAGAAATTGCAGAGAATAGTTTTGAAGAATTTCCCTCATATCTGTCAACTTTGGGATCCTCGACATCTCCAGGCCAAGCAAGGTAGCTTTCTTCGTAAGGCTTTCGAAGAAGATGCACCACTCGAACCTACAAATGAACAAAACAAAGTCAGATATCAAAGGCATATTATATCTACCAAACTCTTCCAAACTAAGCTTCAAGTCCACCAAATTCTACCAAAATCTATTACGTTAAATCCTAGTTGCGCCAACCAAAAACCAAACTCTACCAAAATCTATTATGCTACATCCTAGCTATGCCAACCAAAAACCAAACTCTACCAAAATCTGCTACGCTACATCCTAGTTCTGCCAACGTATTCCTAGAATCCACTAAACTCTACCAAGTGGGGAAGCTTACCTTGTTGTCGGCGGATGTCTTCTTATCAGCTTCGAAGACATCCTCAATATCTAACCGCGGGTAGTGCGTGACACCCACTACAGAAGATAAATCTCACATTCTCTTCTTCATCCAAACATTACTCCTAGTTGTAGGATATGCTCGAATGCCCATATCAGAAGCACATGCACAAAGCCCTGCAGAGTGTACGTTAAAGCTTGTAGTGATGCTGAAGGGAGCAATCCAACCAGGGCATCAAATGCTACTCTACCCCAAGGATGCCTCTCAAATCTATTTGGATTCATGACCAATTTCGCATGGTAGACTAGGATCCGACTATTCGTGTGTAAACTGAAAATACCTACGTACAACACCACCATCAACCCCACCATCTTCCTCTTGGCAAGCGACCAATCTTTGCATCCTCTTAATATTGCGTCAAGCTCAGCCTAGTTCGGACCATCATTGTGTAGTAAACCCATCTCTCCCCATAAATCTCCTTTCATCTAAGTTTGCATCACTAGGATCACGCAATCCACAGTTGAGCTGCGTGATATGTTGAAACTCATGCAGAGAAAATCTAATTGGACGGCCATTAGCCAACACCCAAAGCTCACGCTTCGTAGCTGTCTGAAGCATATTCCCCAAAAAGTGTTGCACATGTTTGCTTGGCCATGTGAACCCTGCGCCAACAAACTTCAGTATAACACCAAGTTGAGAATTCTTCTCTATGTCATCGTATGCATAAGCGCCAATAAGACTCCTCATCGTTGTAATTTTCTTCAATGTGCAATAGTGGTTAATACTTTTGTTTATCATCAAGAGCTTTCCTCTTGAAACTATCATCTAAGGATACTTCTCCTCCTCTGCCATAGCTGTGAAAAAAAACAATAAAAGAGTTAATAACAAAATCGTCCAAACTCTACCACTCTATAAACAAACTCGACCTAACTCCATCAAATTATAAACTACATTTACCAAAGTCTACTAACTATAACTAACTCCACTAAACCCTGCCACTCTATACGCTAACTCGATCAAGCTTTACCAAATTGTAAACTAACTTTATCAAGCTCTTCCAAACTATATTTTTACTCGATCAAACTATGTCAAGTAAGAAAATGCAAAATCTAAACCCAAAAAATCTACCAAAATCTACCAACTTACAAACTAAGAATCGAGACAAACCCAAAATATCTAAACCCTAAAAATTTTCATACAATATTTACCTTGACCAAATAATGCACTGAATCTTTAAATCTGTAAGTTTAGGGTTCGAAATCTCTCAAACCCTAGGAAAAACAAAATCAAAACAAAAATGTTAGAAACCCTACGATTTAGAGTTCGAAATTGTAGAACATATACTACATTACCCTCGATTTGAAAGAGAAATGTAGAAACCATTGGAGAAAATCGAAGAATAAGAAGAAAAATAGAAATTGTTCGTTAAAGTGAAAGAAAGAATTTTTTTTTTCTTTTGATGGCATTCTTGTAATATAATATACAAGTTACTTCATTTGGGCTTCTAATGGTTTTATTAAGTCACCTATAAATCTTGTAATAGTCTTATGTTCAATTAGATTCCATAAAAGTGTTATTTGGCTGTTGAGACACAAACCGGGCCACACGGCTTATGTCTTTGTTTTATTTCCATAAGATCTTAAACAATGCAAAAAAAAAATTTCCTGCTTAAATTTAACTTTCATTTCTAAAATATCAAATCAAACTACAAAATCAAAAGAATATGTAATATGGCAATATGAACTTTAAAACATGATTTGAAGTGGTTTATGGGTCAAGTGGTTAAACATTTACTTACCACTGTAGTTTGATTTCAAGTGGTTAAACAAATTAGTTAATTTTTTCTACATCCATGATTTTATATAATTAGAATATGCATCTATGAGTTGGGTAATACAAATCAGAAAAGTGGAAACATGTGTAAATGATATTAGTGTGAAACTCTTAAACCGTGGTTGTGGTTCTCAACATATCCAAGAGGAGACTACGAATCTAAAATTTGGAATTCCTACCGTTTATTTAAAAAAAAAAGATATATCCAAAATAAGTTTATTTATGATGACGAAAGAAAAGAGAGTGAGAGAAATGTGATTATATCAGAGAAAAAAAGAGGCTTATGCTTCAATCCCCAAATTTGAGTTATATATAAACTATGAGGGACCAAACTAAAAGTTTCACACTTAGTGTATTAATTTTAGCTATAGTTCAAGTATTGCCTCCATGCAATCTATTTGGAAAATGCTTTTTTTTTTCTTACAATCTGAAAGTATCCGAAGTAACTACATAAAAAAAAAAGAGAAAAAAAGAATGTCAAAACAAAAAAGTATTTATGAAATCTTACACGAATATGATGTATAAGCATTTTTTATATAAAAAAGTAGGAAATACATTATAAACATTAGAAAAAATAATCTAGAAAAGATTTCTATTCCAAAATCACCTCAAACTCTTCAAAACATATTCATGCCTTTACATATCAATAGTTAAGAAAATTTCTATTATTTTTTCCTTTTTTATGGTTTAAAATTTTCTAATTTTTGTTAGCTAAGAGGATGTTTAAGCCTTGTTATATAAAAAATTATGACCCACCTCTGCAATTTAACCACTGCATCAATAATAATCTAATTTCAATGATATTGTAGAAACTGAATCTGAATAAATTAGGTGGTAATTTGAATAAGTTTGTAATCACCGACATATATAATTAGTTGATTTGGTTGAAATAGCGTCATGTCAACCACCATGCTTCATACATGTGAGAACGGGTACTACTGTTCTACCAGATTTGAGTATCGATTAAGACTTCATTCATATAGTCATAAATCTTGTAAAAGTATTTGCAAGTATCAAACTATTTTCTAAAGTTTAAACTAATTCTACCTCCAAAAAAAATGGTATCCATAGATGTTTTTAAAAAAAGAAGGTATAACCTATTTTAATAACAGACTTATAAATTTTCAAATTATTTTTATCTTTTACTATAATTTTTTTTAATATATTTAGTTTTAAGTCACAATATAGATCTTGATCATCTCCTTTCATTGGCAAACTAACATCACCTTAATTAATTAAATGGTCCACTAATTGACCATTTGATAAATTTAAAACTTTATATACTAAAAGTGTTTATATTTCCTTTGATATGGTCTCACCATAATAGAGAAATTTCTCTTTTTGAGTAGGCTCTTTTTGTCCAAGGAAAAACAAAAGAGGGAAAGAGACTTGGTAATATAGGGCTTTAGACCAAGCAAACGCACAATAATTTTTAAAAGTACTTAATGTAATTTTCTTCTGATATCGAAAGTAATTCAAACAAACCCAACATATTCCACATAAATAACAGTTTGTCATGCACTTATATATTATGTTAGATATCTATATTTGAAATGACTGAAATCTATAACAACATACTAGTGAAGATCTCATCAAAATGCAAGTATACAGTCATTTGATCCAAAATAATACCAAATTTTTTGAGGGGAAATTAAATCCAAATTTAAGCGAGTTTACGTTCTGAAACCCAAATTATCCATCTATCCGACCATCACTATTATGTACGAAAATATTTCTTATGTATATTCTCTTTTTAGAGACTTGAAACCAATTTAATTTTTACAAGATCCATTAGACAAAAAAAATCTTTTGATTTGGTTCCTGCTAGTAATTGTATTTGATCCACCCAAACAAATATTTGTTATCTTAAATATTTTGAAGAAAACGGAATACTTGCATATAACTTAATTTAAGGGAATTTCGATTGAATGACAATCATAATTCTAATATTAGGCAGATGATAAGCGAAAACTTTATAGGGTACTGTATAAAAATTTTGGGTTATTTTACCCATATCTATAACACGTGTTGGTGACGTTAGAGTTCTCATTTTTATATTTAGAATGGTTGCTTAACAATTTTACTTTTTAATACTATCTATATCTCCATGTGCACATAAAGGTTGTGATAAAGGTTGTGACCACTCAACTAATACATTGAAAGCTGTATTTGTAATTCAAAAGTTTGTGTTTAATAAACCCAATTTAGAAAACAAATTTGTCGTACCAGGTCCATGACTTTATACGTTGGCTTAAAATTGTTATCACCAATTACTACAAATTTATGCGTCTGCCTTTTTTTCTCTTTGTTTCATTTAATGTAACGTGGCCTACCAAAATAGAGATTATTTTTGCTAGAACATCAAAGCTAACCAAAAAAATCTATATGACGATACTTTTCTTGGGTTATAAATGTATATAAAGATAGTTTATTCACTAATTTCACTTTATTTTAGCATATAAAAGTTTAAAATGATTATATTTAGAAGATTTTGATATTTTTATCTGTTAGTTTGCTCCTCATTTGAACAATGGGATGGTTTATACTTTAGCAGAAAACGCCCTCAGCTTGTATTATCTTCTAATTTGATGAATTATATTGTTGAAAAAAAAAGGATCTTAAGGCTTTAGTTATTTATGCAGAAAAATTCATTATTGTTGTCATGGTAAGAATATTGTTCCAAAGCATTAGGACGCAATAACGAAAATGATGTGATGAAATATTGGGATTTAATAACAATCAATAATGAAATCTAAGGCTTCGGTTTATGTACAAAAGTCATGGTAGGAATTTCAATAATATATGATTTAGTCTCGTAATGAAGTCTTAATTTTTGACATTTTTGTTTGTTAACAATAGAATGGACAAACTCAATTTATAATCAAACACTTCACACTTCTAACAATCTCACATAAGATAAACGATATTTTGAAGTCGAACTCAAATAAAAAAAAATAGTAGATATGACATTTAACCATTAGACTACTGAAAATATTTATATTTTACTACATATATTAATCGTGATAATTATCATACAACTCAAATTATATTTTCCTTTGTCTTTTGATATCTCTAATTGTATTTTCTGCCATTTGTAGAATTGCACTTTTTCCATATATATAAACATCTACATCATTAAATTTTCGTGGTTCTTAGAAATGAAAATCAGTCTTTTTTCTTCTTTGGTGATGTTCGTTTGTCCATCCGGATGGAACATCTGGATGGAGATGTAAACTGTTGTTCGTTTAAATGCATAATTGTGCATCATCCGGATGGACAGACTGGATGGAGCATCTCAACTTAGTTTAAATTTTTAGAAATTCTAGATGTGTTTATAAGAAGCAATTGGACGTAGATGGAATTCATAAAAATTAAAAATACCAAAATACCATTTTCTTATCTTTTTCTTCTTTTTTACTCTCTTTCTCCTATTTTTTATTCTTTCTTATATTTTTTACTCTCTCTACTTTTTTTACTTTCTCTCCTCTTTTTTACTCTCTCTCCTCTTTTTTACTCTCTCCCCTCTTTTTTATTCGTTTTTCTATTTTTTATTTTTTATGTTCTCTCTTCTTTTTTACTCTCTCTCCTCTTTTTTACTCTCTCTCCTCTTTTTTACTCTTTCTCTTCTTTTTTACGCTCTCTCTTCTTTTTTACTCTCTTTCTTCTGTTTTACTCTCTCTCCTCTTTTTACCCTCTCTCCTCTTTTTTACACTCTCTCTTCTTTTTTACGCTCTCTCTTCTTTTTTACTCTTTCTCCTTTTTTTACTCTCTCTCCTCTTTTTCCGCTCTGTCCTATTTTTTACTCTATTTTAATTATGTTTTTTTGTCATTTTAAAGGTAGGTCCATTTAGATGTAGATGTAAATTTATAAAACAAACAAACACACATCTAGATGTAGTATTCACCATGGAAACAAACAACATCCAGCTGCTATATCTAGATGGTACATTCACATGGAGCATCTGGATGAAGTAGCTGGATGGACAAACAAACAGGGCCTTTATAATAATTGTCTTTACGTAATTAGTTGTAATTTTAAGAATACAGATCTACTGATCACATACATGCATGGACAAATACCTTAGGTTTAACCAGCTTGAGATCGAAGGACTGATGTCACAACACCACTGTACATCCATCGTACTTTCTTTCCAAGATTCCGAAATTTTTAAAATATACGATACTATTTAATATCATGTTTTCATTTCTAAATAACTAAAAATAAAAATTAGGATACTACTATTGTAGACCTAGAAAATTAGCTTAAACATTTTTTTAGTTTAACAAAATTCTATTAATTTCAATTCATGTTAGCTAAGTTAAAAAATTTCTAGTTAAACTTGTATCAAAATTATAAACTAATACATGTCCCAAGAATAATCTGATAGAACAATCTCATTCTCGTTAATTAGCAAATTAGTAAATTTTTGAGTTTATATACATTGAGACATTGGCCAATACTAGTCATTAAGCTAAAATAAAACCAAAATAAACGTTAAACAGTATAAAAGCTTACAAATTTAAATGTACAAGACTATGTATATTGGAGGTGGATCTGAGATCCTACTTCGGTCCACGATCAGCAAATAATGTCATGAACTCGGTTGAAACTGTTGGAGCTGAAGTCCAGTCAATTTTAACCCAAAGAAAAAAGAACTCGGTAGATATGTCATCAAGTGAAGAAATAGAAATAATCTTAATCCGAGCTGGAATAGGGCACGTCATCAACAAAGAAATGGAAATATTTCTAGTATGATTTGGAATATTTCCAAAAATTTCGTAGAAATCTTCTAGATAACATCGAATCTAAACAAAAGTTGTAATATTTCCTATTTCGATTCAGTTGTAACCGCCTCTATACTTTATAAATAGAGGTGGAGGTCTTCACAAGAAGACCAAGGGCTTTAATAACCAACATACAAGCAATACAAAGCAACTCGACATTTAACTCTCAGTACTGTTATCTTTACTCCTTAAAGATCAGAATTCTTACCCATTTTTCCTCTTAAATCTCTGAGTTGGATTTAAACTTTTTGCGCTAATCCTACTCAAACAATATAATAGTAGGATCTTATGTAATTCATTGACTAAAAACCAGATAAAAACAATATTATCAAAAATTGATTTGGAAGTTATAGTATCCGTTGAACCAAAACCACTAAGACTATGAAAAAATATATAGTTTTTGTGTGCTTTCCTTCTCTCAAACAGCTGTACCCATTTTTGTCCGATGACATCTCTACAGTTTTATAAAAAATCACAACAGTTCTTTGTCACTTCTTCTGCTATGAAATTGAATACAATGTAGCTCCATTTATAACAAATCAAGAAAAATAAAAAATAAAATTGTAATAAAATCCAGACTTGCAATTAATTTATCTTTTTTTTCTTTTCTGTAGAAATAGACTTAAATTTCCGGATAACATACTTTATTGAGCTCTAAATTATTTGTCTCAAACACTCAAACCCTTCAAAATTTATGAAATTTTAATACTATGCAAATCTTGTCTGAGTATGATTACGGTCTGACTTTTAAAATACTCAATTGTTTCAATAAAAAATGAACTAAAATCTATAATGTTACAGTATCACTATCACATCTACTAAGTTCTGATACGCATTTATTTCAATTTCTTGATTGAGCTTTACGATAGATTCCGACTTATTTTGACAATTTTCTTCTTTGATCCAAATTAACATTCACCACTCCTTTTTCTTTATTTTCTGTCGGTTATAATATCATCTTTTCTATAATTAATATAAATAAATAGTTGACATCTAGGTATTCAGCACTTCTTTGGTTAAATATCTTAACTAATAGTTTTGATATCGGGAATTTGATTTTATTTGGTTACATGTAGTAGTTAATAGAAATGACTTTGAGTTATGGATTATATCTTATCGATCTAATTGTTGACAAGAAAATAGAAACATAAGTTTGACAAATAGTTAATGTCTACTTTTCCAGTTTTTCTCACTGAAATTCGACTTCAAATAGAAGTGTAACCCCGCATAATAGAATTTAAAGTTGGTATTATAGATCGAATTTTGTCAATCCAATTATTTACAAACAAATAAAAATCAATAAAATTCTTTACAAATTAAATTAAAAGAACTATCTTTGGTCAAGAGATTATTTTTACATTCCCACCAAAATTTTATTATGGTTTTCAAATTTTCGTGTTATGGATTGAATTTTATTATATCATTGACATAAAAAAAAGAGATAAAAGTAAAGACCAATAGGAGGTTGCATGGACCCAGATCGATTCATTACCGTTAAAACATTGTGTGAATCCTCTTTCTAATATATATATATATATCACTCTCTTCTTCAGTTTCACCACACCAGAGCTCATTCTTCTCCATATTCTATATTTTGACGAAAATACCCTTTTGCTTTCTCACTGTCTCCTTCATTTGCATGTTGTGATTTGTTTTGCTTCGTCATGGGCGTTTTAGTAATCTCTGCTCTCGTCCATCTCCTAGCGTTTTCCGTCTGCGTTCATGCTGGTTACCGTCGCGGTGGCCACCATCGTGCTGGCCTCGCTGGACCATGGACCAACGCTCATGCCACTTTCTACGGTGGTGATGATGCTTCCGGCACTATGGGTAATTTCACTTTCATAAGGGTACTTTAGTCATTTCACATTAACTTATCTTCATGGTTTAATCACTCGGAACATGCAAACAATTTCAACGACTAATCATAAATATATCATATACAAAAATCGATCTTTCCAATGTTATATGTTACTTTTTTATATAATTTGTATGTTAATTTTGATACGTTTTAAAGTGTCAATGATTTCAAACGTCAACTTATATATAGATATATAGATTTTTCTTAGGAGTAATTTATACAGACTCTATAGGCAAATGTCAAACTCTCATTGTGTTTAAAAATTAAAACACAAAATATATTTAAAAAAACGCAAATAAACAGTGGAAATCTAATTTTTGTTGATAATTGTATATATTCATAGAATAACTTATACGAAAATTGTCATTTTCCTTTTTTATTTTTATTTTAAAAAATTGTCACTTTTCCTTACAAAACTAAACAAAAATAAAAATTCAGATTAATAGTGGAGCTTAATTAGAAATTAATCTTAATTTGGCTAATTAATGAACTAAATTAGGTGGAGCTTGTGGTTACGGGAATCTATACGGCCAAGGATATGGACTAGAGACGGCGGCGCTAAGCACGGCATTGTTCGATCAAGGACTTACTTGTGGTGCATGTTTCGAGCTGATGTGTGTAAATGATCCTCAATGGTGCATAAAAGGTCGAACCATTGTGGTCACGGCCACTAACTTTTGTCCACCTGGTGGTGCATGTGACCCTCCAAATCACCATTTTGATCTTTCTCAACCCATCTACGAACGAATTGCTCTATACAAATCCGGTATCATTCCGGTTATGTACAGAAGGTACTCTAATTTATTAACCCGGCTTAAAAAAAATTCAATTGTGAACTTATTGAAGTGTACTTTATGAATCTGAGATGTTGAACTATCAAACAGAGATATAACAATTAAACCTATATAAATTAATACTCAATATATTAATACCATTTTCAGGTTTCAAAATAATTTTTTGTTTTAATTAACATTGTATCAATAAATTAATTTTTTTTTTAAAATTACTCCTAACGTTAAGTTATAAAATTTTGATTATATTATATTTAAAAATATAATGAAAATTTATGGGCGTCACATTTTAGAAACATATCAAAATATAAATTGTTTTGCTCCTAATTTCTTGTACCAAAACCAAAATTTGGACAGGTTATTATATATGTGATTGACTTCTGTATTATCTCTTGTGTGAATTAACCACACGTTATATATATATATATATATATATATATATATATATATATATATATATATATAAAACTTTTCTTTCATTTTTGAACAAATTTCATTGTAGGATTTTGTTAGGCTAGTCAGAGTGCAAAATATACAGTTTAAACCATTATGAATACGACTTATGTCGAGAAACAAAAACTTCAAGGATAATATTTGGGACCAAATAATGAAACATTTAATAACAACAATCACGTTCTGTCTAATTCAGTTCTATATGAACACCAATTAATGAAGTTTAAACCTATAAACACACATTAAATGAATTTGGACCAGTTGACACATGTGGTAGAAATTGGGTATTAAATTATTAATAGACTGAAAACTAGATAATTGTGACAAGTAACTTGTTGTGAGAGCTTCCACGTGAACCCTATTTTATATTTGAAACTTTCATAATATTTATAACAATATTTATAGGATTTTCTATATATAATAAAAACTTTACTTTCCATTTAAAAAAAATAAAAATAAATTTTTTAAATCATAAATAATATGTGAAATAGGAAGTGTGTAGTTGAGTGCCAAATTTACTATATTTTCAATTCGAATTCGACTTAAAGTAATGGCATTTTTCCAATGAGATATTATTAGGAGTTTTTGGGGACTGACTATAGATTTATCTTTGTTGATTAAACTGTTAACAAAAATATCGTAAAATTAGGGTATTTGGTCGATTTCAGAGAATCACGTTGTTCTATTTAATAATAATTTTAATATTTGGGTTTCTACAAGGGTAAAAGTATATAAATAAAATAAAATTTGAAGAGTTTTTTCTCTAAAATTGTGTTAAAATTTTTTTAATGTCAATGGTCTATAGGGTTCGGTGCAAGAGAAGTGGTGGGATAAGGTTTACGATCAATGGTCATTCATACTTTAACCTGGTGCTAGTCACAAACGTCGGTGGAGCAGGTGACGTACACTCGGTGTCAGTGAAAGGGTCGAGGACAAAATGGAACTTGATGTCGAGAAATTGGGGGCAAAATTGGCAAAGCAACTCTTATCTCAATGGTCAAAGTCTGTCGTTTGTTGTCACTACAAGTGATCGTCGAAGTGTCGTCTCGTACAATGTTGCTCCTTCCAGTTGGTCCTTTGGCCAGACCTACACCGGAGGACAATTCCGGTACTAAGTATTATTAATTATACAAATCGGTTTGGTTTTTTTTGGTTTAGTAATCGGTTTTTATAATCCGGTTTCAAGTTGGAGACCTTTTTATTGGTAACCAATTGAGATTGGCTAAGTGATGATATGAATGTAGCTAAGTGTCTAGAAAAAAGAGAGAAAAAAAGAAAGATAATTCTCGTTTTTTTTGGTTGTCATATTATCGTTTTAAATAAGAAGATGAAAATGATATTATGTAATGGCTTTAATTAATTTGTGTGTTTGATATATTGGTCCTTACTTTTAATTTTGTTGTCGAAAAAATTTATTCTATGGAATTTCTTTTTGTGTCTAACTAATTTATAATTCAACAAAAAGTTGCAAAAGATAGATATGTTTAACTAAAACAGTTGTGGATTTTCTTTTTCTTTTCTAAAGTAAATGAACAAACTTATTTATAAAATTCTACATAAATTGCTGGTTTTCATTTTAAAATATTTTCCATTCAGAAAACTTTTGATGACAAAAAAAAAAAAAACTTTTGAAAGATGCCACTAGTTGGAACTATTATCACTTTTAAAAATTAGTTAAAAGCTCTTTGAAAATGTTAGGTATTTACTTAAAAAAGATCTAAAACCAAATACATTATGAGGGGTTGGTTTGGCATTGGGATTTAGGTCTTACAATTCTGATTACATAAAAGAAAACAATTTAAAAGAGGTAATGGTTTTGGAGTTTAGGTCAAGTTTGATTCTATGTCAATAAATAAACATCCGTTCATAAAAGTATTTTTGGTCAGGTGATTAAGTCTACATCTGCTAGTTTTCTCATTAGAGTTTTGGAGAGAGTTTGGACTATAGATCTGATATCGTCGATTCAACTGTTTTAAAAATATATGTCTAACCCATTTTTGACCACCAAACACAAAGTAGAAAACGATATGTTTTGATGGATCCAACTCAACTTTAGTAAGAGAGATTTTATAAGAAATGGTTCAACATGTTTTAGTAATCCATGTCCGACTAGTGCATGTGAATTTCTATGTAGTAGTTCACGTTTAGTTTGGTCCGATTCGACTGGGACTATTTCTGTTATGGACTTATGGCTTATTTGAAACAAGTACTTTCCCATATGTTCAATTTACGTATCCAATTTTTGACTTGATTCTAGTAGGACTACTTCATCTCTTGTCTCTGCATTTAACGTTAGAAAGAGAAAGGATAAGTTTGACGAATCCAATTTGGTTTGACCCTAACAAGACTAATTCTCAATATGAAATACAATCTCGGGCCATAATTGTTTGTTGGGTTGATGTCTAAAAAATTATTTTGTTTATTATTTCTAGTCGAGTTTTCCTAAGTATAGTGATTATATGTTATAATTAATAGTTCAAATTCACCATATATGGAGAATAGTAAAAGGTTTTAGAGATAAATTTATGATATAGATTACATTTTGTCGATTCAATTGAAAAAATCATATTTTCATAATATGATATTTGTAAAATTGAATAAAATAGTGATGTTTGAAGTCCAAGTTTATTGGGTTAAACTTTGGGTTTTAGCTCTGAACTGACCTTAGTAAAATATAGATATTGATATTTTAGGTTTCATATAGATCATTTTTATACAGTCAAAGTTGCTAACTTGCTATGTTTGACATGTCCAACATTGGCTCGATCATAGCAAGACTAAAGGGTGTACTGAAATTTGGATTTATTTTAACCAATCCTATGGAAATTATCAAAGTCACTTATTTGAACAACATAGATAGAAAACTGTTTTGTAAAAAAAAAACATATGTTGGACCAATCTTAAATTCTTATATTATATTAGGATGTATGTATTTCTAATTCAAAGTCAATTGAATATATCCATAAACTTTCAAAGTCTCATAGAATATTCTAGGATTCTAATTAGACATTCTCTATAAGGCTTATTTGAAATAAATCTTAATTTTTTAGGGTCCATGTCGGTTTTTTTTATACAAAGCCAAAGTTACTATGTTTGACGGGTCTGACACTGACTTGACCGTAGCAAGATTAAGGACTTGATTGGTAAAACATCATCATGGAGCTTTAAGGAGTATTATGCCTCTTTAATGTTCAATTAATAAAAAAAAGATTGGGTTTTAAAAAAACATTAGGCTCATCAAAATGACCTACCAATCTAACTCCTAAGTCTAAAGTCTATAAGCTTAATTGAATATACAAGTTTATGCCATTTTTTTTTTCTTTTATAAACAATTGTATTGACAAAGCCCGATTCATAGCTAAAATTCACACCCTAAAATCTTTTTTCTTTTACTTGTATCAGAGAGGGATCGAATCTAAGTGCCTAAGGATTTGTAAAATGACCGGCATGCCACTCTTAACTTTAAGTCTTAGTTTTGTGCTTTTCCTTGAATAATACTTAGAACTAAGATTGCATATTGATCGTTATATATCACATATATAAGAATTGTATCCAAAAATGGTTACATATATTTTTTGGTGTTTTGTACTTACATTTATATATATACAAGGAAATGGTATATTGAAAAGAATAGTAAAGCGTGGGGAGAAGAATATAAGTGTGACAAATATTCAAACAAGTTATTTAGAAAAATATGATGTCAGTGAACTGAAACTGTTTCTTAACAGAGCAACCATGAAACATGTATGCGTGGGGTTTCTTTCTATTTCTAGATATACTCTCTCTCCATACTTCTGTTACTTCTCTCTCCTCAGGTTTCCATTTTTGGCAATCAAAAAGATTACTTGAGATTAACCCAAATCCAAACATCTCATGTTTCTCTATATGTATGTGTGACTGTGTCTATATATGAGACATGGTTATATGACAGACTTAAATTTGAGGTAGAGAAAGATGGATTTTTCATGTTTCCAAGACTACCCTTTTGATATTCAGTCCAGAGGAACATTTATTGAGTTTGGAGATAACAATGCAGTAGAAGAGTTGTGTAATAAAAGAAGGATGCAGAAGGAGAGTGATGATTGGAAGAAGAAGAAGAATAAGAAGAAGAAGCAGAGCGGTTCTAGAGTTTGTAGTAGAGGACATTGGAGAGTTTCTGAGGATTCTCAACTCATGGAGCTTGTTGCGGTTTACGGTCCTCAAAACTGGAACCACATTGCAGAGAATATGCAGGGAAGAACAGGTACATAAAAACCAGGATTCCTCTGCAATTTTTGGAAAATGTGAATGTTAAAATGTGTTTTCTCTTGCTTCTTTGGGTTTGGTTTTGAAGGTAAGAGTTGCAGATTGAGGTGGTTTAACCAGTTAGACCCGAGGATTAATAAGAGAGCTTTCAGTGATGAAGAAGAAGAGAGACTACTTGTAGCTCACAGAGCATTTGGTAACAAATGGGCTATGATTGCTAAGCTTTTCAATGGAAGAACAGATAATGCCTTAAAGAATCACTGGCATGTCCTCATGGCAAGAAAGTTGAGACAGCAATCAACCTCTTACGTTAAGAGATTCAGTGAGTCTGTTCATAAACCTAACACTCATCACAAAACCTTCAATTCTTCTCCTGGTTTGTGTTTTCTTACCCTATTTAGTCCTTGATACATGTATATACAGTGAGTTTCTGATATGTTTTAGCAAGACTTTCGATTTTATTACTCAGGAGCACTGAACTTATGGTAACATGTCAATTGGTTGTTTCAGTATAAACCAAATTACAAATTCTAGGGTGATTCAATTGGTGTTTCTGTGATTCTTAAATTCCATGTTTCTGTGTGTTTAGCAGATATTGTAGATGATGAAGATATGAATTCGGAAAAATACAGCTGGAAAATGCTAAAAGAGGCAACAACTAACTTGAAAGCTCAGTATCTCAAAGAAGAGTATTGTTCTTCACGCATGCCAATGCAAGGTCCACATTATCACCTCTCGACCTGCCCTGCAGATTCCTTGGCACTGACACTGCATGTCTCCATCCAGGAACCATCATCTTCATCATCATCGTTGTCATTATCACTACCATCATCATCAACTGCAGAAGATACTATGGTAACCAGATATTTTGAGACCATTAAACCTCGAGCATTTATAGATTT